>JAPTHN010000001.1:176293281-177543281 GCA_026936325.1 Platynereis dumerilii | reverse complement strand
TAACCCTGAACTTCCTAAAATCAACTCAACAAAATAAAGCACATTCAGTAGAGTTAGTTATTACACGTACAAAGGTACCTATGCTCGTTTTTTCACGTCCACAAACTAGTACATGCTCGTTTTTACACCAACACAAATTTGTGCACAATCAAATAATGAAAAATATAAACATGAAATGCTTCACGGTTGCTATGGCATAATTATCGCCCATGCTATGCTATGCATAGGGCGATTATGCTTTAGTGCTGAAATCTACTGAAGGGGTGAAACAACCAATGCTGTGGCCTCAACCAGCCCACTCTGGAAGTTCTTATCATATGCATAACACATTGATACCATTGTAGATGTGCACAACAGTTGGTATTTTCAGTTTAATTCAATATTAGAAAATTTACTATTATCAGTTTTAGAGGCTATCAAGGTCCAGAAAGCCTGCATTGTGGTGGCCATTTTCCCTTCAACAGGGTGAGTTTTAGTACACAGAATGGCCACTGCAAGCAGCAACTCATTCACATACATTACACAAGAGGGCAGCACCTGCAAGTCCTTTGCCAGTTCCTCCCTTTGCACCACATTCTATTTCTGGGAAACTCAGCAATTCCTGCATCTCAGTATAGTTCATGCATCTTTCCAACTAATTATACAGGTAGCACGGGCTTATATTGTATCTATTTCATATTATTCTATTCTCTTCCCTCCAATCTACGGGCAACTTACTATATATTATATAAATCTGTTTTATATTTATGTAAATAAAATACTGGTTATAATATACACTCATGTAAACAAAAGATAGACATATAGATAGATAGATAGATAGATAGATAGATAGATGCATGGATAGACGGATTGGCAGACAGATAGGATAGATGGATGGGATATACAGTAGGATAGGATAGATGGATAGAATAAACGGATAGGATAAACAGACAGGATAGATAGATAGATAGATGGAGGAATGGATTGACAGATGGATTGATGGATATATGGGTTGACAGACGGACAGGATAGACGGATGGGATAAACAGATAGGATAAACGGATAGGATAAACAGATGGGATAAACAGGTAGGATAAACGGGATAAACGGATAGGATATACGGATGGGATAAACGGGTAGGATAAACGGATGGGATAAACGAACGGGATAAACGGATAGGATAAACAGAAAGGATAAATAGAAACTTAGATAGATAGATGAATGAATGGATTGACGGATGGATTGAATGATAGATAGATGGATGGATAGACAGATTGACAGACAGATAGGATAGATGGATAGGATAGATGGCTGGGATAAACAGATAGGATAGATGGATAGTATAAACGGTTAGGATAAACAGACAGGATAGATAGATAGATAGATGGAGGAATGGATTGACGGATGGATTAATGGATAGATGGGTTGACAGACGGATAGGATAGACGGATAGGATAAACGGATAGGATAAACAGATAGGATAAACAGATAGGATAAACAGGTAGGATAAACAGGCAGGATAAACGGGATAAACGGATAGGATAAACGGATTGGATAAACGGCTGGGATAAACAAATGGGATAAACGGATAGGATAAATGGATAGGATACACGGATAGGATAAACGGATAGGATAAACGGATAGGATAAACGGGATAAATGGGATAAATGGATAGGATAAACGGATAGGATAAACGGATAGGATAAACAGATAGGATAACGGGTAGGATAAACGGTTAGGATAAACAGATAGGATAAACGGATATGTTAAACGGATAGGATAAACGGGTAGGATAGGATAACAGATAGGATAAACGGATAGGATAAACAGATAGGATAAACGGATAAGATAAACAGATAGGATAAACAGATAGGATAAACAGATAGGATAAACAGGATAAATGGGATGAACCAATGCTTATGGGGTACTGGATAAACGGATAGGATAAACGGATAGAATAACGGATAGGATAAACGGGATAAACAGGATAACGGATAGGATAAACCGATAGGATAAACGGATGGGATAAATGGATAGGATAAACGGATGGGATAAACGGATAGGATAAATGGATAGGATAAACAGATAGGATAAACGGATAGGATATATGGGTAGGATAAATGGATAGGATAAACGGGATAAATGGGATAAACAGGATAACGGATAGGATAAATGGATATGTTAAACGGATAGGGTCAATGGATAGGGTAATGGATAGGATAAATGGATAGGATAAATGGATAGGATAAACTGATAGGATAAACTGATAGGATAAACAGATAGGATAAACAAATAGGATAAATAGATAAGATAAACAGGATAAATGGGATGAACCAGTGCTTATGGGGTACTGGATAAACGGATAGGATAAATGGATAGGATAAACAGATAGGATAAATGGATAGGATAAACGGGATAAACAGGATAACGGGTAGGATACACGGATAGGATAAACGGATAGGATAAACAGATATGATAAACGGAGAGGATAAATGGATAGGATAAATGGATAGGATAAACGAACGGGATAAACTGGCTAACGGATAGGATAAACATAGGATAAAACATGCGGGGCATGGGCGATGCTGTGCCATTATATGTGCTTGTTAATGTGTGGGGACACTTTGTTAGCCATACATGTATACAAAACAACAACAACACTCACTGACCTGACAGTTGCCCTTTCAAATGAATTTTAAAATGATCTCTGAATTCTTCAAATTGTATCACCTGTCCTTGACAATAATTAGCTTGATGAGGGATATGATTTCATAAAGTTCACATGAAATTTAGGAAAAATTGTTCCCCAGCCAATTCAAGATTCTGTTGGCCAAAATCAGTCAAATTACCAAATTCAATTCAGCTATGAATTTTTTTATCACTCTCATCACCCTCCAATGACCCTCTCAAAGGGTCATTGCCAAGCCATGACTTTGGCAGTGCTCAAAATCATCTTTGACAGGCTATTTAAAAATAACTGCTGCTGCTATCACTTCCAAACTTGGCAAAAAGTTGTATCACAGTATCAACTAACTCAATAAATTTTGGCAGACCTATCCATTACATAATGAGGAAAAGAACACGAAGGCTCCAAAGAAATTAGGGATTTGTCATCAGCTGCTGATGACTTTACAGTATTTCGTGAAATTGGATAGAATAAGTCCTGCTACTGTCATGCTGCTGTGTGATGAGGATGGCTGCACTGAAATCACAATTGCTTCTGATAACCAACTGATTAACCCCACACATTCAATAATCCTGTCAGGTCCAGGACTTCCGGACTGATGTGAGGGTCTTTTACTTGCTCAGCATAGACATTGATACAATTTAAAATCTCATCCGAACGACTTCCAGCCGGGATTTCACTTATGAAGGTACACAGAAAATTTTGGATTCCCCACCCGGGGTTCGGACCCATGCAAGCAAAGACCTTCAGTGAAGCAGGCAGATACCTAAGGCACTTGGCAACCAAGCTGCTGTATCTATAAGATGGGATGTCTCAGAAGGAAAATTATCTTTAAAGGTTGACCTCTGGACTTCTGCCTACCCGACAAACATGATAATGGTAATTTGAAATTGTTTGGATGATATTAATTGTCATTTTGGTGTTGACGAATGGACCATGTTCATGATGACAACGACTTCAAGTGGAAATGCCGCAAATTTTTGGTCTCCACTAAAAAATTGATAGCTAGACCAAAGCCACAACTCACTCTGTTATTGGTCAATTGACATTCAGAAAAATCTCAAGCAGGCTAATTAGAATACATGTTTTGATAAATTTCAAGCAGCTCAATAATGTCTGGAAGCAATTCATATGGGCATGTTTAAAATGCTACTGCAAAGCTGAAAACAGGCTTCATGAAGTAATGTCATCACAAAAGCGAAAATGTTGGCTGCATCCTCTCGAAACTTTCGTAACACATGTCTCAGGAGACAGTGGATCGCTCCAAAGTTGAAATATAAATTTGCATGCCCAACAAGTGATGTAATTTCCAGTTTAATAGACTTTCATGAATATGCAAAGAAAAACAGGTGTTTCCGAAGCTGCGACATGGTATATTTTCCAGTGGAAATGGCTGAAAACCAGGGATATGCGTTGGAAAGTCCCTTTTATCAAAGATTTTTTTCCACCAACCATCCAAAAATTAAGATGAGCACTCTACGCCAAGTACAAGAAGTTATCATGCATACCCTGGGCCAGGAGGGATCTACGGCTTCAGTAAATCCAATACAACAGTTAAGAGTACAAATGAATGTGTCAATCTCATTAATAAGTATATTTCAGTACTAAAATGGTTTCACACAAGGGAAAAATGAAGAAACCTTCATGAAACCCCTTAAGAACGATGCGGTGTTGTGCAGCGGAATAGCTCTACATGTAGTTCTGGAGCAGATTGTTATTTTTCGATATAAATAATATTTGAAAGAAATTTCAAATCTCAAACATGAGGAAGACAATATTACCAGGTCATCTTGACTTATTTTCAAATCAAAATCTTAGACCGTTTTCAGATGGGATGCCTTAAAAGAACTGAATAAGGAGGCTAATATTTACTTCATACTTCACAATTTCAAAACCATGGCAAGTCAAGGGGAAAAGCACCATATAAAAGTGTTTGTTATTGAAAATGAATATTTAATAAGCCCAAAAAGGTGAAACTTTTACCGTTTTTAAAAGTGAAAAGATAGCTAAGTAAGAGGTGAAAGAACTTTTGGGACACAGTGTAGCCCAAGCCATTAAAAAATACATTTCTGACAATGTTTGTTGGAAGCACCACACTTTCTTACTATTATTATAGACCTTCTCTCAATCAAAATTACCCCGATATGACCGTTGACTCTTTGAGTCCTAATATTAGTTGCGCACAAAAAATCTGCATGATCTAACCTATCAAGTTGGGTGCAAATAACAATCAGTTTCCCATGGTGCTTTTAAAGATACATGTATATGAGTCGAATAGGTGAAAATGCTTCTCTATTGAATAGCATTGGCCAAGTTGTAAAATGAACAGATCTGTATATGTTACCTGGCGAAATTTACGTTCTTTTAACAAATTTGCCTCCAATATCCCTCTTCACACAAATGAAGCCTATTATAATCAAATAATTAGGAATCAATGCACCCAAAATCAGTGACAATGAACCCCTCTTGACTCATTTCGTGGAAGTAGATATTGCCGCATTTGAACTCATTCTTGTGAACCAGGTCACATTATATTAATCTACACCTGTTTGACACCTTTCAAGATAGTCCTAAAGTATTCTTTGACCCTTAAAACATAGGTTTAGACACCATAATTTTGTTGCTGAGTGGGATATTAGCCGAGATATTGAGAAAATTAGAATTTTCAATAATGGCGGTACTAATTTGCATATAGAACATTTTTTCTGCTTTCTAATGATTTTTATTATTTTCTAAATAATATTTCCATCCAATATCAATAATAAACATTTATTTTTTTTGAGTGGAATGAGCATGGTTTTCTCAGTCTTAGGTGATCAAGAGGACAAATTTCAGTCAAAAAATCGAAAAAATCATGAAAATTAACAAAAAATGTCAATGGCTATAAAAAGAAGGGTTCATTGTTTCAGAGCTGTTTTATTGTTGTTTAATATAGCACAGGAGGTGAGCTTTCTGGTGATATGTTCACCTAAATTTTTTAGGTGTTATCATGGGAGATATATGGCCTTGAAAAATGGTCTATTTTAGGTAAATGAAAAAATTTCAAAACTTGCATGCGGTTGCCATGGTGACACTGCTTAGCAACCAAAACATTCTTTGTTATGACATCACTTTTGCAATGTCATGAAATATTCCTTTAAAATGATGTATCACTTGTGTTCCTATCTTTATCAAAAGCGTGAAATTTTGATGGACAAAATATGCCTTAATTTTCGTTAATTTTGATGAAATTAAGGCCGTCCAAAGGCCAAAAACACTCATTTTTCAATGGGTAGCCCCAATAAGGAAAATTTTTTTTGACCAATTTTGACCCTGCCACTGAGCTATAATTAGGTATGTTAAACTTTTTGCAAAATTTCAGGAAATTCCGAGAACATCATCCGAAAGGCTCTGCCCAATATTTACACAGAGTGCTGGTTAATTTAGCGACGTATTTGTAGCGTCTTTGTTGTTTTGTTATGCTGCAAGGTGTGTTTCAAACCAGACGAGAGTACGTTATTCCGCAGCAACCTTGGAGCTAGTGACTCATAAACCTGAGGCAGCATAATGTGTATTTTACAAAGACAATTAATTAGGTCAGAAGTCCATACCAATGCCAAGAACGTGTAACACTTTTCTTTGATAATGTTCAGGTTATTTGTCTTTATTCGGTGAAAATGAAAATTTCGGATAAAAGAAAGATATTATTTCAAAGCAGCCATGAAACTGGTACAACAGGAGGTCTAGAATGCTGTTATTGAGTAGATTCAAACAAATAGACAGATTCACCACAGTACATCATCTACCCTATCACATGGGAGGCCTTGCTATTGATCCAATTGAACTGCACAGAACTTTGGTTGTTAGGTGATAATCAAGACCTCTGGAGAAGGGCGTTTCTGGTCCCACTGGTATAGTGTGCGTTGCCCCGAAGGCTTGCTTGGTCCAAAATACTATGTTGTAAGTTATTGTGGAGTAAAAGTCAAGTGTGTTGGTACATAATTATACAGTGTCTGGTTTGTCCTGCCTACTTATACTTTCATTTACGGATGGTTGTGTATTTGTTATTTTATAACCGTGAACAGAAATATGTACAGTGTATGAATGTAACAACTTAAGAAGTTGCAAATTGGGGAAATGGTAATGTGTTTATGACGGCGTGTCATGCAGTCATCTTCGTGATACCCAAAAGGTGTCATGGTCATAACAATAGGTGGTGGGAGGCAGTTGGCTCCTCATTTTGTACTCTTCAATATTTATAGCTTGGGCCTGAGGTTCGCAACTTAACAACTTTGCTTGTCCATCATTGGGAATTGTCCCAACCGCACAGTAAACCGTCTTCCTATTCCATGTAATTTAAACATACATATCTTCTATGAAATAAGTTTTACATTTACAACATGACTGCCGACAAGCATGCATAAGGGAAATAAATTATATCAGATAACAGGCACACTCCACTTGGAGTTATACTACAGTACAACCTAAAATAAAGTACGATTACCCCAGCAGGAAGGAAGAATCAGCCACTACTTTACCCTTTCACACCTTTTGACTACCTCCGAATCACTTCCTACTTTTACCTACTTGAAACTACCTTTTAAAATTACATTAAAATCACATTTAAACAACACCAATTTGAACTCAATCACCACCATTGTGTTTGATTTACTTTATATTTTGCATCTCTGCTAATTGCAGTTACATTGGTAGCTGTCTAAATAGAGTTCTTAATGTAGGCTGAGGTTGTTGTAAGGAGTCAAAGGGGGTTGTAAGGAGATTTGGGGTGGAGAGGAGAAAAGAGGGCAAAATAGGTACATAAACAGAGGACTTCCGAAAGAAAATTTTCTTACTTTATTTTGGGTTGTACTGTAAAGTCAAGGATGGTAAATCCGTCCAGGATTCTAAATCCGTCCACCCTGTAATGTGGGGATAAAAATACATCTGTTGAAGTTTTGTGAGTTTTAAAAGCAAGAGAAATTCAGTTTTAATAGATTTTGCGGTTTTTAGCATTTCAAATAATTTTTTGGGTCTATTTAACAACAAAAGATAAAAGACAATCAAACTCTGTGACGTCATCAGCCATTTTGTGAATTTTGGTTGGTTGGCCTTGTAGGCCTATTTAAATCAACAGACAAATACATTTCATGTAATAATCAATGAATAAGATAGAAAATTTATTATTTTTATTGAATTTTTAAAAAATTACTCAGTTGTGACACTTTGGAAGGAAATACAAGTGAAATGAAAGTGGACGGAATTGTCATCCTCATATTAAAACTGGATTGATTGGGTGTTTTGTAAATCCGTCCACCTACATCAGAGTACTTGTATGACTTGCAATAATCATAATTGGCATATAATTGATTACAGAAATTAGATTGGAACAATTGATACCACTTTGATTGGTATAAATAAATTTGTAATTGTTATTAGGGCAATCGATTGAAATGATTGTATAAAACTTGACATCTATTATTTAATTCTTCTGTTTTTCGTGTAATCATTGTCCCATTATTCTTAGATCAACCCAAAATCCTTGGTGAAAATTGATAAATTGCAACATTTCAAAAATGTATAAGATATGATAGGTGGGGGCTGTATTATGCCCTGTGGACGGATTTACCATCCTTGCTGGACGGATTTACCAGCAACCAGGACGGATTTACAAGCCCCAACCTTCATTTCTGGTTGCCATAGTTTCATCAAAAATTATTTGAATTTTTTTTACCTTTTGGTTGTTAATGGTAGCACAGAATATGCTCCTTCCACTGGACTACTTTAAATTTTTTAAATCTATTCCCATTGTTTGGGAAATAGGTTTTTTGCCAAAAGTGGACGGATTTACCCTCCTTGACTCTAGCTGTACTATAATTGACATGACCCAAATCTCTGAGCTTCTCTCATTCGCTGAAAATGTTTAAATAATTGCCTCGAAGTGTTGCAGCTATCACAAATTTACATAATGGTATTGTGGCCTAGTGGAATCGTTCTACTGGTAAGCGCATGGTCGCCGGTTCAAACGCCAGTCAAGGCATGGCGGAACTGAGCAGATCCTCGTAAATGGATACTTGGCAATAGGCAGTGATGGCATTGTGGAATATCTTGACTAAGGAGCGCATGAAATTCGCTGCACACCCATGTATGCTCCCCAGGGAGCTGAGAAAGATTGATCTTGATCAGGTCGGTCTAGAATGTATAGTAAACGTCGGCCAAGGTCACAGGAGGATGGCAGACATAAACCCAACACATTTACATTTACATAATGACAATGTTTTCATATCTTAATAGGGCTGTTTCAGTCTTTAAGTTTTCAGTTAAGAGAATTATTTTGCATTCATCAGCAACAAGCTCCTGCAAATCTTGAAAATTGAGGTTGTCAATTCACACAGTGTGGTCGGTCAAACAACTCTGGTAATCAATGAACATAGGATTTTGAATTTACATTTTACACGAAAGGATTAAAACCTAATTAGAGCCATCAAAACTTCCACATTCACCTAACTGCACATTTAAATCCAGATAAAGCCATTCAGGTCCCTCAGGGTCAAAGGTGACCTTGAACAATGAGTGTCTTGTGAGTTCTACGCATCGATAAAATATGTGTATAACCCAAGATTGTTTTATCTTGAGCTGTGCTGCAAACACAAACAATAGCTTTACTGTAGAAGGCAAATGCCCCTGCTGGGATATATATGTTCTGACCAAATATCGACTGTTGGATATTCTGGATTGATTTGAATAGGTATCACTCACGTTTGTCCTTCTTTGTCTCATTTCTTGTGACCCATCTCTCAATTATTTCTCTCACCTTTGTCGTATTTGTCAGTCTGACTGTGGCCTCTCTAGTGGTCTATCTTGGATTACCACAACATTGCCCAACACGTGTCATTCCTGTCTGCAGTGGCATCTACAATGACAAGAGCAAACAGTCCCAGAAACACCAGTTGATCTGAAAGACAATCAGCATCCAATCAAGACAAAGCTTTATAGTCTGAAAATACATTGCCTTCCAGAATAACACTGTCTTTTGTCCTTTACTGCTGTTACATTGCAAGTTATGCCCATATCCTGTCACGAAATAAAGCACAAGATCAGAATATCCTCCTGTATTGAGCCAAGAGAAGAGATTATATTAAATTCAATATTCCTTTATAATTGCTTAATATTAATAAACTGAATAAACCAACACCAAACATTGTTTTTTCAACAACTTAAAGTGAAGTGTATGTACCAGTGGCAAGACTATAAAAACTGGCGTATTTCATTTTTGTTCATAGGCTAAATGCCAGGATCGAACTCCAACGACATTTCCATTTCCCAGCTCCTTCCAACATTTTTGGAAGACTCCACTGATAAACATGCTTCTATCCTCACTGAAAGGGAGCAACCAGGCATGATTTGTGTTCATTTAGCAAGACAATCTCCCTGCAATTTGCCAGGCATGATTCTGCGATCCATCATAAGATGTAAGAGATCCATCATCATTCAGCTATAGTCCTCAGCAAATATCACAATGATGTGTCACATTTTGTTTCTCTCAAATGCGGAAGAGAGATAATGAGTTCACAGCCTAAGAAAACACAATAGGCAGCAAACCCAAAATATTATGATTTCACCAGCAGTCTGCAGTCTGCATGCACGGCTTAGCAAGTGTTGCTTTAAGCATTTCCAACTTCTACTGAACTTCTTGCCTAAAACTTTCAAACTAACTTCTCCTTTTTGTAAAATTTCAGACCCAAAACAATTGGGTAATTCCTAGCACTTTTCAAAATTCTTCAGCATGCACTAAAAAAATCTAAGCTGAAAAGTCCTGCAAAAGGCTTCTTTTTTTCAGTCAGAGTAAGTGAAAACATGATGAGGCAAAGCTTCAGCGGCTTCAAGATGAAATCATGTTCTGAAAAAGCACCTACAATTTCAGTTCAACAGTTGGAGAGACTTGCAAGTGATTCATTTAACAATGTCATGTTCTGTGCAAAATCAAAAGTTGCTCACTGCTTGGAATAACAGTCAAATACATGTGTGTTAAATTCAGTAAGTGTAGATATAGGTATGTGTTGATAACACCCATGGGTTCAAGCTAATTTACCAATTCAAGAACAAAAATAAGAGAAGATAACAAACTTCCTTTAAACAGATATGATGTATATTATCTTGTGTCTGTATCAGTCCTAAGGTCAATTGTGGGAATTGCTTCCTCCTGATGTTGCAAAGATGTGCATTAAGAATACCATTTATTTATTGTTTTTCCTGCTAAATTGCTAATGCTGTGCCACAGGAACAATGGAAATCTCAAACATGATGAAATGGATGATTTATGCATTGGTGTGCTTTTGCGTGGCATACATTTGATTACAGGGAAATCCCAAAGTCAGTTTTGCTTCAGACAGAAAATTATTAACCTTAAGTGACCATATTGTTACGATATACCTAAAGTGAAGTATTTCAGTACACTGTAAATTTTGATTTTCGAGTTAGCTTAAATGATTGAGTGAGATGGTTGCACAATTTCTTTGAGCTATCATAGCTTGGTGTTGTAAGTTATAACAACGAAAAGATTATCATAATTCACAACATCAAGCTATGTCAGCTCAAACAAATTGTGCAACCATCTCATCCAATCATTTGAGCTGACTCAGAATTTCAAATTTTACAGTGTAGGATCCCGAATATAATTCACATAATCTTTCAATATCTCTTCTTGATTGGTTTACAGGAAGTAATGAATTTAGGGCACGTAGTAAATAACATCAAAATGTTCCACAAGACAGTCACTGTTACCATTGTGGTTTATGTATACGCTGGGATAGACACGAAGTCCACCAAAATTACGAAAAGAAACATTAGGAGTGTGAGAATGAGACAACATACATGTAGGGTAATTTTTAAAATAAAAGGAGGTGGTAAACGGTCTAAGAAAACATCAAGAAACAATGGGTGACTGGTTTAGTTTCAGCCAAAACCAGGTAAACCCAGTTTAAATGACCTTATTGATATACATGGAATAGATTCATTTCTACAGTAGGGCCTGCATGTAGGTTTAAGAAAATGAACTTTGTTATCAGTGCATACCCAATTAGGGAAAGTAATTCTCAAAGAAGATTCTTGGATTTGTCAGGAGATCGAGGTGCATGGATAATGTAACATTTGGCCCCAAACTTTAATCCTCTGTTATGGACAGAGAGGATTGCCTTCAGTATATGGACAGCAAGAACAAGGAAAGTTAATACAGTCACAATTACACTGCCAAATTTGAAACTTTGAGTCAAGTCAAATGATTGAGTGAGATGGTTACACAATTCCTATGAGCTGACAAAGAAAATGTGGGCCTCAACACATTTTACTTTCAACTGCCAACATTTTGGAAACCTTGAAAATATAAAAAGTGTATGACGGTGTCCTGCGCTCTCCTGCGCTCTCCTACGTGGGCAAAATAATATTTGTGCTTGTCCTCAACCAAACGACATGGTGTCTTTAGGGAATAACAAAAATCAGACCTATTGTGAGGAGCTATTCATGAGATAATCCTCGCCTGATTCACCTACCAACTTTCCCACACAGAAATCCTCCTGCTGGACAAGTGGTTTGTTGTTTATTGTGCAGTTTCTAAAGTTGTAGCTTTGGATGCTATTCACTCTTCTTAATAACAAACCTGCTGAGTGCTTCTTTAACCTTCAGCCTTTTCTGGTGTATAAGCTAATTGGGAGCTGGCATCCATGGTAATATCATGCATTATTGATATCACGGTGCAGTGATATCGCATGAGTATCGAACCCACTGTCATGTAGCCTTGGGCAATACAGTGATCAATTGACCAGTTTATGTCTGTTTACACTGAACTCCTGGTTGTTTGGTGATCTATAGTTCCTCATAAAATAGCAACATGTTTCGAATTGTTCTGTTGATATGCCCATTGTCATGACAGGAGCACATTCTTTATCAATGGCAACCTTGCAAAAAATAATACTTATCGATATATCTGTTTTGTATGCAGTGCTTAGTTGCAGTTACTGTGCTGTTGTCATTCAAAAGAAATATATCATTTATATATATGTTGTTTTTTGTTGTTGTTTTTTTTACTCATTCAGCTGGTCAATGAGAGCACCGTTGACTTTTAAAAATTCATCAACCCCATATAAACCACATAAAAAAATTATTATTAAAGCATCTACAATGCATATTTGATGATTGTCTTTCCTGACAATAAAACAAGACAAAGATACCTTTGGACATTGTTATTAAGTCATGACATTACCCTCATAAGCACATGTCCTATGTCCAATTCTGCTTCTTTGTGTAAATTTAGACATATAATTTCGGTTTCTGGGATATGCTTGGTACTGTAAATCTGCTACAGTTCATGCCCAGTCATATACAACATCATGCATTTTGCATGAAGCAGCAGGTTAGCGACATTTGCTAATATTTCTGGACGCTCCTCGAGGGAGTTGTTGCTCCAGATGGAATTCAACTCTTTCTTCTTATAGTAGACGATATATGAACCAAACTCGTCAGTCTGATGTTTGACGGAAGCATTAAAATCTGATTGAATAGAATCAGCATCTGCAATTTGTGCCTCCCTTTCATTATTGTTAATTGCATCCTATCTTTATCTTTTCAGGGTCGCACACAACCTTCAGAGTCATCAGACATATTCAAGATGTTAAGAGAGCACAGCCTTAAGGCCTTTCTTGGTTTGCATGTCTATAAAACAGCACGAAACACCCCCAAAGGTCCCCCATGCCAGAGCATCTCAGTGCGAGTGTCCCAAGATGACACACCATGCAGCCCATGCTGTAAAAATGTATATGGTGACCAAACAAAGTCCAACTAGGTTTCCATCTGCCTTTGTTGCTTTATGTGACATGAACATTAACTTATGGTTCATGTCACTTCCTATGTGTGTGGTATAGCAAGAAAAAGAGTTCCTGCAAAAATCATAGACCATAATTATGCAGTTTAGTTCAGTTCAGTTTTATTAGCACCCAAAAATGGCAAAATACAGATACAAATTATAATTTTTAAAACATTTATAAAGAGTATATATATATGGGCACTGCAGAAGCTATTAACAGCTTGGTTGACTGTGAGTGGCTTCTGGGCTTCTGTTAATCAGTTACAACGACAGTTCTCCTAAATTCTTTATGAAAAATACAACAATCAAATAAAAAGTAAAACAAAAAAGGAAAAATAATAATAGCAAAAAAAATGTCTTTTTGCAATGAGAATATTTACATGCCTTATATTTTAAGAATTAAATCTTATTTTCATGTGATTCGATTAAATTTGATGTTACTGGAATGCTAAAATTTCCCTTTTTTTCCTTTGGAAGTTTTAATTATTATAACACATGTAGCAATTTTTAATTAAACATGGTTGGGAATATTTTTGAAGAAAATAATGTTGAAGTTTTGATAGGAAGGTGTGGTATAGGGAGCAAGTCGCTTTGATTTTATATTGATTTTCCACAGGTAGCATGGTAATGTATATTTTCATTTGATTTTAGTAAGTTGTTAATGTAATCCAGTACAGAATTATGTATAGACTTATAATAAAATTAACAACACCAGGAGCTATATAAATCACAAAGTTTCAGAGATTTATATTTATAAAACAAGGGATCTTTATGTGAATTATATTTCTTTTTGTCAATTATCCTCACAGCTCGTTTTTGAAGTGTGACACCAAGGAGCTCCTCATATGAACTTTTCAACATGGCTGAGACATACAATTAGTATTTAAGAGAATTGTGTACCTCCCCCGGGTGCCCCCCGCTCGAGACCCCCTATTGAAGTTTTTCAGGATAAGGGAACTTAGCTGGCCACTAAGAACTTATTTTCAGTAAGGCTTAGTGGAGGTCACTAAGAGGGGGTAATCAAACGTTATAATGCAAATTTTTTTTATAATCTTATTGAATATGTGTGCAAACATTATGTTTCGCTGGAGCAAACCTGCAGTGTGATTATTATGTAATGCATTACAGAGATCATAACATAAGCATTTAAGGGGACATTCTTAGTAGCCACCTTAGTTCCCTTATCCTGAAAAGCTTCAGTACGCCACTGTATAGAGGACATCATCTTGCTCCTCAGTTCCCAACTTTCTACCTGTCTTATATCAGATGTGCGAAAGAGCAAAAAGACAAGAGACAAATGCATTTCTTGATGAGTAACAAGTTCCTGTAGGAATACCCAGAAAGTAACAGAATGTGGCTGACCTGCCGTCTTATGCAAAATGCATGGTGCTGTGTATGAGTGCGCTTGAAATGAGAGATACCATAAATGCTCTATCTGCACCTAAGATATGTTCTGCAAAATATTTTGCAGGATTTGTTGATGTTTACTTTAATATAGCCATCATTTGAATAAATCACATGGTGCAACAACGTGGCAGCACTGTAGTGACTGTACATGACTTCCTGTTTGATCAAAAATTGGCTATAAAAAAAAACAGTTATGTTTGTAGTCACAGTGGACCAAACCTATGCAAAGTATAACCTTGAAACATCTTTGATATTTGATTACCTGCCTCCACAGTTTCAATGTGAGTTGGCAAATAATTATGTGTTGACATCATCAATGACATGGCCAAAGGAGAATTTGCCTTACCTTCATTAGATGTAATTTCTGACGAAAGATAATCATTTGGTTAGATTCTTCTCACTAATACTTTTTCTTTTGTGTTTCTGAAGTGCCAGCAATTTTCTAGCTATTCATTTGTATTATAAATTGTATTTTTTTGGTTGGTTGTGATATTGCCATGGTATTTCATTTCACACCAGATGATAGGAGTGCCGATTGTCATTTTGCAAATCAATCTTAGAGCATTTCATGTGGTTCTTTTCAGTGAGGTTCTGTTTTATTTTAGTCTGACTAAAGATATTTTCAGATTGCTACAATTGTGAAGATGGTGGCAATGTTCAAAATACTCTCATCTTAGTTTTGTACTATTAATTATGCTAACATACATATGCTGCTATGCAGAAGTGCCTTGGCCTAGTGGATAAGGTGCTCACCTAGTGACTAAGACGTTGCAGGTTTGACCCCTAACCATGGCATGGAGGAAGTGAGCAGATCCTCCATAACCCTTTTCTTCACTTCACCCAGGTGTAAATGGGTACTTGGCTACAGTTAGTGATGGCGATTATAGAGTGACTTGGCATCGTGTGCGCTGGAAACGGCTGCCTGACTGCATGCTCCACGGGGAGTTGAGAAGGCTCATGCTTGAACCGTCCTTCCAAGGGTGTAATTGTAAAGTCGGCTGAGACTGACTTTGTTAGTTGTAATGGACTATAAAAATGCAACATTTACATTTAATTTACATTTTGGCATTTTCGTGCAAAAGGAGTCACACACCAGGCGAGAAAGTGTTACTGAAAACAAACAAGAAACAGTTTGTGCCACCTGTGACTTGCCGTGTCTCAAAGTAATAGATAGATATAGATGGATAGATATGATAAGTGCAGCCCTCTCCGCATGGGATGACTGAGATTGAAATCGTAAAAAATAGGCAATAACTCCCTGGGTGAATCAGTTTAGAACAGGAATTTGTCTCTCATTTCTAGTGACACATCTCTCAATTGTTTCTCTCAATTTTGTCGTATTTGCTCATCTGACTTCGGTTCTCTGGCTGTCTATCTAGGATTACCACAACATTGTCAAGCACGTGTCATTTTGTCATTTCAGTCTGCAGTGGCATCAACAATGACAAGAGCAAACACTCCCTGACACACCAGTTGATCTGGAAGACAATAAGCATCCAATTAAGACAAAGCTTTCTAGTCTGCCCAAACAACGGCTTGTCTTTCAGTATAACATTGTCCTTTATCACTGTGTGCTATTACATGTCCATCCACATTTCAACTAAATTGACATTACACATTTTTACCACAGTTGATATTCTGTCTACATAGCTACATCATATGTGCTTATTAATTTACTAATAATGCAATTATGGCTGACCACTGACCACATCTCTCTTTTAATGCAATTTAATTTATGTCGATGAACAGATATAGCTGAGTGGGGGGAGGTTTTCCATTATTGAAATCTTCAAGTGATGCAAGATGTAAGACTGGCTGCCATGGGCAGGAGACTTACAGGTTATTTAACCATAAATTAAATGCCAATACCCAACTCCGATACCACCTCTAGTCATAAACTCATCCAAGCACATTTGTAAAACTCTGACTACATTGATAAAGCTTCTATACTCTCTGAAAAGGAGCAACCAGGCACAATTTGTGTTCATTTAGCAAGACAATCTCCCTGCAATTTGCCAGGCATGATTCTGCGATCCATCATAAGATGTAAGAGATCCATCATCATTCGGCTATAGTCCTCAGCAAATATCACAATGATGTGTCACATTTTGTTTCTCTCAAATGCAGACAACAGATTAATGGGTTCACAGCCCAAGAAAACACAATAGACAACACACCCGAAATATCATGTTTCCACCAACATTCTGCACACATGGAATGGCAAATTTTGCTGGAAATTTTCACAATTAAATTTTCACACCTGCTGAATATCTTTCCTGACACTCTCTAGTTGTCTAACATAAAGTAGCAAGAACTCCTGAATTGATTGGTTCATTTTCTGAGGATTGACAAATATCTTATCAGGTATAGTTTTAAGTGGAAGACTTTTTGATGATAGCCCATGAACTATATACAGAAAAATTGTGATTGGGCTCATTATCAGCTGTTTCTAAGCACCATACAATTTCAGGAGGAACGTCCAATAAAGACATGATTATCACAAGCCATTATGTATTCTTCTTTCTCATTAACAACATGTACCATTCAATTAAAATGTGACTTGAATATTTTGATACATAATCTGTGCATGTCCAAAAATAAGCATAGTGTAGGCCTACAATTATAAAAATGCATTAAAATATTGAAGTTTGATATGAGTCATCAAATTCATGTTTGGTTAGCGGTTTAGGGATATGACATCACTCACAAGGTGCATGAACAATGAAGTTAACATTTGGCTGTAGAAATGTTTGCTAATTTGCCTACGGCTGTACATAGACTGTACATGAGACAGCAAACTTCCTTTAAACGATGCCCTTCAAAATCTATAGATCTGCCAAAATGCCAAGCACATTTTCTTCATGGAGGGGCTTTAAAACACAGCAAAGTACAATATAATTCTCAGAAACGAATTTGGAAAAATGCATAGGCAATACTTCCTTTCGGACATTGTGATGGAGGCCCTTACGTCCTTTAGAAGTTCCCTTTCTTTCTACTTACAGGGACGATGGAAATCGAAGAGATGATTAAAAAAGACAGTGATTATGAAATATAGAATGCAATTAGGGTTGACTGATGTGTCGAAATGCTCTTGTGTGGTATCTACCTATGAAGTATGATTAAAGGGTAGTTTCAAGGTTGACATTTGTTTTAGACGAGAGGCTATCCACCCATTTTAATACTTTGAAAGTGGGGTTCTTAGGTTGGGGTCCAGATTATGATATGTGGATATTTTATAGTCGGTGTGCCACACTGATTAGTTTACAGGATGTTATGAATTCCAGATTATAAAATTATAGGAAATAACCTGAAGAGACAATAACATTTGCCATTGTTATTAATACATGTATGGTAATGTTTAAACAAAGAGAAGTGTCCTGCAGACTATGAAAATATCAAGAAGCTGTTCATTTTTAAAATTATAGGCAAATCAAAGTGCACCAAATTTGCATGCCTATGAATATTCTTGGGATAATACATCACTACGAGAGATCTATGTGAGTTTGCTCCAATTAGAGAAAGCTACATAATGCAATTCGAAAAGAATATTTTTGGATTTATCAGGAGATCAGGATCCATGGATAATGTAACATTAGGCCTCTAGCTTGACTCCTCTCTTACAAACAAAGAGGAATTGCTGTCAATATCATTATGGCGACAGGGTTGCATTAGTCTTTTTATTAAATGCATGAAGGCTAAATACAATGTTAAAGTGCGCGAAATGTGTAAACTCAATATCAAGATTTTATAGTACATGTACACATACATTGTAGCTAGAAATGACAGGAGGAATATTATTCTATAGCAAAATTTAAATCCAATGAAACTTAATCACAAGTGCGCACTGGTTTGTCATTTTGTCTTGCAAGCTACAGATATCAAAAAGACACATTATGTTGATTTTATTGTGTGAACAACTATTATTATTATTATTATGGTCAAATAAACTAAAATTTAAACTTAATATTGAGTATTGACAGAGTGGTAAAATGGTGTACCAACTGACCATTAATAAAAAAAGGTTTGCCTCTCAACTACTGCTGAATATTTTTAGAAGAACTAATGGGCATGCGCCACAATTGAATAGTTTTTGATGGGACTTGTAATACAAAGGAACTTTGAGAACATACATCCTCCTTGTTTGCTTGTCCTGATCCAAATGACTTGATGTCTCCTGGGAATAACAACAAAATCAGACGCACTGTGAGGGTTGTGAGGAGCTATTGATACTTACTGGTATGAAATCATCCATGCTTGATTCAACTGTAAACTTGCAAATCCTCAATCCTGCAACAGGGCAGTTGTTTGGCATTCATTGTGGTTTCTATTGTGGTTGCTTTAGACACCATTCACTCTTCTTCATTACAAACCCCCATGAGTGCTATATTCCCCTACAGCCTAATCTGATGTCTAAACTAATTGGGAGCTGGCTTTCGTGGTAACATCCTGCATTATTGATATCACGGCACACTGAAATCACATAAGTCTCAGATCGGCTGTGGTCAGCTGATTCAGTGTTGGTACACCATGCACTGTCTATGCAGTGATGGAGCAATATTGTCGTTAATAACATGGCAGTATAATCTTACTGTTCTGTTTAATAAAAATTGATATTTTCAGATTGCTGTCACTTGCATTTCTCACCACGCATTGCGTAATAATTCTTTCACCAACATGCTCACCTTGTATAAGCAATTTCAGCCTACTGGTACCTAGATATTTCATACTCTACTTTTCATTCTCTTTCACTGGATCTCTTCGACACCATAACCCAAAAAATGTATTTTCATTGTATTGTATCAAATAG
Organism: Platynereis dumerilii; assembly: GCA_026936325.1. Lineage (NCBI taxonomy): Eukaryota > Metazoa > Annelida > Polychaeta > Phyllodocida > Nereididae > Platynereis > Platynereis dumerilii. The sequence continues at coordinate 177,523,568 of JAPTHN010000001.1, read as the reverse complement.
ATCAAGATAGTGGCATAATATTAAACCACTTGTAACAAATATGAAATACCTGCAGTGTTGAGTCAATATCGCAGTGCCATGAGTACAGGTCAACAATTACTCAACATGTGTGTCTTCCTCAACGGAGGTCCTCCAAAGGGATATTGGTTCTGTTGTTACATCAAAATAAAGTCTGCCCAATCTAATTTTGATGTTATCTTAAATGCATTAACTACATGTCTCTAAGATCACTCCATTAAGAAAATGTGTACAGAAACTTTAAAAAATAAATATTTGTCATTTTCTTTGCTAATGCCACCAGAGGGTGATGCGACAGTCCCTTAGAAAGGTTTATCCCCTGCAATAACTACATTTTGCGTACTTCAACAGGTCAGTAACATTCGCTAATATCTTTCAGGGAGTGGTTGCGCCAGACAAAATAGGCCCTTCCTCCCTTTGCTTTTGTACACATGGCTCGAACCTAACTGATCTGTCTGATACTGTGCACAATCCTTTGAACTGAAATGAAGCAGCATTTTCAATATCCGTGTCCCGTTCTCTCTTTTCAAATGACATTGTGTCCTTTTCACTTTACTTTATTTTTGCAGTCTCGCAGATAACATCTGCTAGACCGAAATATGCTGGCGGGATCAAGACTGCCGATAGGCAGTCTTGCGACAGAAAACTTTGCTATGGTTCCATTCAACATTTTTGCGACCAAGAATTTGTCGCACCCGAAAATCGGCAATAAAGGCCCCTTATCTCGGTAATTTGGACTGTGTTAGCTAGATACATGAATAAAAATACCATATGAGCCAAACTGACCTGTTTAAACATCCCAGGAACTTCATAACTGACCACAGAAATCACGAAGCGGGCCTTTAATCTCATGAACGCAGCATGACACACATCATTGCACAATTGGTGCTCAGCAGTCATGCCACGCTTTCACCAAAATTACGTCAGTCAACAAAATGATCACTCAGTGGTGGGAGATGTGACAGAAGAAGACCTAATTTCGAATTTGTGGACAAGGAAAAGGTTTGTGTTCTTCTTTATTGTGCTTTGTACTTTACTGAGTAGTTTTATATGAAGTATGGATGGTTCAGTTGAGTTTAAAAAGTGAAGAACAGCAGCTACATAACTATTTGTGGGTTTTGGCCACTGTTTTGAACTGGGTCCATTGGAATAGCATTGCTGTCAAACTCAACTTACTGGCAATTTTTTCTGCTGCCTACAAGGTGCTGCTTTGTTACATAATCAGTCTATTGACAACTACTTATTAGATGTTGGCATTGTTAGGAGGAGGATGGAACTAATAATCCTCGACTATAGTATTGAAGGGGAAGACCATTTAATCTTTGGGGGAGGGGGGGGGGTGGGTTGGTTTTCTTTTTTTTAATAAATAATTTCTTGTTCAGTTTTGGTGAAAATTTACCGTGAAATAAACCATTTCTTTTTTGGCAGTCTTGACATTTAAATAGTTTCTTCTGGAGGTATTCTTAACCATAGGCGTATCGGAGGGGGGGGGGGCAGGGGGGGCGATCGCCCCCCCAAAAGTTTGGGAAACAGTAAGATTCGGGCAAAAAGGCTAAAAAATTTGGGCAGATGATTAAATAAAAACTACTGAAAATTAATGATTTCCAGGTAATTTAATTTGAAATGTTTATAAATTTAGATCGTGAAATTCGGGCAAATGTCGATCGCCCCCCCAAAAATCGCGCGCGCCGTACGCCTATGTTCTTAACAGGGTGTTGCAAGGGGCAGACTGGCCCATGTGGCAGAGTGGCAGCTCCCACAGGCTCAACCACTCAGGGGGGCCCATGCAAGGCACCAAAAAATAAATCACGAACAAAGCCACTGTCTTTCGTTGTGACCAAGTTTGTGACTGCTTGATGGGATCAAATTTACAGTTTAGCGTAAATGGAGTAGTGCTGAAATATGGGAATGTGGGAGCACTGGGGGCCTGTCAACTTATTTTGCCACGGGCCTGAAATCTCACGTTCTGCCCCTGGGTGTTGCTTGATTTAAGAACCAATATTTGAGGATGTTGCACCCTCAAAATAAATAACTACTGTCATTTTACGGTGAAATAAATAATTTCTCGGAGAGGAAAAATCCAAGATAGATCCAAAAAAGTCCAAATTGGGAGTGGGGATAGACAGGGTTTCACAAATAGGGTAAATTGGCCTGTATATTTTTGAATATATTTTAGACAACACAAATTTAAAGGTAAATTGGCCTGTATATTTTTGAATATATTTTAGACAACACAAATTTCAAGGTGAGGGAGGCGATGCTTAAAACTCCCTAACTAACCCCCCCCCCCTCCCAAATACCCCTGGTGTACCACCTGAAGTTCCTAAGTTACATTGTCAACAAATATAGATAAGTTATGAATCACATGTGTGCATTTCATGTATCGACCCTCGTATCATGCCCTCAGGACGATGTACACTATAAACTTTGTATCAGTCCTACCAACTGGCCTGTACTCTTTGGCACCATTATGTTGCTCGGGACATGATACAAAGGGTTGACAGTTGAAATGTCTTGTGATACTTCAAAAGGTATGATATATATGTGTTAGCTGTAATATGTAACTTGTTGAATTTCATTTTTGCAGAGAGGCATGGCTGAAGCGGAGGTCGACCCTCAAGCATGTCTGGATGCACTGGGGTGGACCATTTCTCTGAAGAGCCACCAGAGAACGGCACTCAAGGCAGCCCTGAATGGAAAAGATGTTTTGGTGGTTCTGCCCACTGGGTATGGCAAATCTCTTATCTACGTATGCCTGCCACCAATTATGAAACAGGTTCAGTTTTAGCATCTGTCTTCAATTGATCACATATTATCCACCTAAGCTCCATAAAATTAATTCTCCATCTTTTTTATTGCTTGACTTTAAATTGTCTATGAAGATACATAGTGTTTTTTAATAATTTTTTACATTTCAGATCACCAATGAGAAGTGTGTGGCGATGGTGATCTCACCATTGAATGCGTTGATCAGCAATCAAGTTGCTGCAATCGAGAAATATGGGTTGAAAGTTTGGGTGCTTGGAGACAAAGGTGATTTATATCTACATATATCAATAATTACTCAACCAATAAATCAATTGTTATTTGTTGTGGAATAAGTTACTCACGGGTTTACAGATAAGGTATTAATTCACACTTAGCAGGCAGAATGATCAAGACCCAATTATTTAGCACTCATGTTCTGAGACATGCTTCACATTGTTTCTTTTCAATTTGAAATTCAAAGTGATCTGTCTTATTGATCACATATGGGTCTACAGTGTAGGCCTCCAGACTCCAGTGCACAAAGCTCTCTTAAATTTAATTTTTCATCAATTTTATTCGTAAACTTCTTTGAAATTGTTACAAAATAATTCAATATTTTCACAGCCCCAGATGAGTTCAGCCACATAATTGCTACACCAGAGATGGCTGTGTCAAAAAAGAGCAGGTAGACTATAGTTGTTATCTAGTATCTATTTGGCAGTGGCAGGTCCAGGGGAGTGCCCTGACAGCTGAGATGAAAGTTGCATTTTGAAAAAAAAAGACAACAAGGGCCCGCAAGTGCCGAAACATGGCCATGCCCCTCCCTGGATGACCCCGTCTGGATCTGCCACTGTTGTTGTGCATCATTCACATATAGTGTATGGCACTTTATGCTTTTTGTGTTCTATTCTGAATTTTTTTTTTTTTTTGCAGGCAATTGCTTATGAATTTAAGTCCGTCAATTAAGTGGCTGGTGATTGATGAAGCACACTGTCTGTCTGAGTGGTATGCATGAATTATAATGTCAAAAATGTTTTTGAATGATGAATATTTTTAAATTTTTATTGGAGGTGATGGGTTTCTTCCATTCAAGATAACTTTAAGATGACATATTTGTTCATTTGATAAAGTACAAAATCGTTTTAACTTAAAACAAGATGTTGAATTTTCGTTCACAATTACGATTAGTTTTGATACTGATTTGTTCATTGATACTGCATGGATCAATGTTAATATTGTTAGATAAGATTTTAGAAATTGGTTTCAGTTTATTTAATTTGTTCACTAATATATGATTAAGATTATATATATGTTCATACTAACTTACAGTTAAGATTGTTCTTTTTCGCTTTTGTTACTTTCAAGTTGCTGCATGTTTCGCTGCTCCAGGCTACCTCAAAATAAGGTAACGCAACAAGTTATTTCCATTTTGTTACACATTTTATGTGAATTTAATTAAATTTAGATTTAGGTATTTGAAAGAGTTCTGATTTTACAATGTTATCATCATCAGGGGCCATTCATTCCGGAGCAGCTACCTTATGGTAGAACAGTTGACCAGCTGGTTGGACGCAACAGTAATCGCGTTGACAGCAACAATAACGAATGCTATGCAGCAGGACATCTATCGGATTCTACATATGCCACCAAGTTCAAGTGTTGTTGCTGTTCTTCCAGAAAGGTATTTTCATTCAAAAACAATTAACACTGTTTAGTCTTAATAGTAAAGAAACATTTTCTATATATTGTCACAATTTTGCAACTTTGAAACTTGACAATCATTACAAATAATACATGTACTTGTGTTTCTCAGCCTGGCCAGCTGACGCCACACCTGATGCCACACTTGATGCTTAACTGCATGAACGGTGTTGAACACCTCAAAATACAATACCTGAGCTATGAGTATACTAGCAAATCTTCACAATCAAGCATTGTTGTTGAACATAATCATAGCACCTATAAAAAGTTTCTGGACCAACTTGTAACAGTTTATAGTGCTTATACCTGCCAGATCTGTCAAAATTATTTGCAATATAGGCCTATATGACAGTATATGAATCATTATTTCTTATTGTATGTTGTGGCGCTTGTTGCTTCTGATGATAGGCCTATGATTTATGGTCAATTCATTGTTGCATGATTGACAACTACATGTATCTTTTTAAACTTGTTTCAGATCCAACATTTTCATAGAAGTTTGTGATAAAAAGGCTGATACAAATGACCTGTTGTGGCTGATTGACATTGTTAAGTTTGGGTCAATGGTGCCAAAGGTAGTTTTATTCTCTCGAACAATCACTGAGGTGAAGGACTTATACTTCTTCTTCGCGGAACAACTTCAAAACTACAAAGGAGGCATACGGAACAATAGGTAATGTATTTCACTCACAATCTGTTATCTCATAACCAAATCTGTTACTCCTATGTTTGGAGCTCATATTTTAGTTGAGATAAATAATCATTGCCTGTACTTTACAGAATTGTTGACATGTTCCATGGAGCGACTCCAGAGGAAGACAAGGATCGTATTTTGGAGCAGTTTTCAAGTGGTGCATCGCCCACACGAATTCTCCTTGCCACAATCGCATTTGGCCTGGGCATCGACATTCCGGACATACGGCTGGTGATCAACTGGGGTCTGCCGAATTCTATTTTGCAGTATTGGCAGGAGGTATGTGCATATTTTTACATAACAGAAACAAACCACCAAATTGTCTTTAGCATCAGCTTCTCACAAAAAGCATTTATTTTTTGTATATATATGTAAGTAATATCAATTTTTCTCCATAATTTTCTGGCTGAAATCATATGATAATATTTAGTACTATACAATTAATTTGTTATAATTGAAACAAATAAATAAGAAATTATTGCACATATTTACATATATAATAATATAAAAATAACAATAGTATTACATAGTATTCCAAGAGACATTATAAATCAGTCACAAGTATTATATATCAGTCACAGGAGCATTTTGTTCACTTGTAAAGTTTTCAAACACAACACCCTTTCTCGTAATTCCAGGCAGGCAGAGCAGGGAGAAACGGGGCACCATCGGTCAATCTTGTCTATCGGGTTGGCCGACTGGACCGCCATGTGTCCCGGGACATTAAGAAAGTCTTCATCAGTGGTGTCTGTCTCCGGCGACAGATCATGATGTACTTCAAGTTATCAGGTATTTTTTAAAAACAAATTTATCTGGTATTTTATGAAACAATTGATAAATGTGCCTCTTTCAGAATCTTGCAAAACAAATATACCGTGTCATGATAGCAGTCATGTGAAATGTTGCTAATTTTGAGTTACGCAAAGTAGGTTCAAAGCAGTATCATTAAATTACTCGTTACAGTTGTCACTATGCATTGCATTGCATTGCAGATGAGTGTCCTGTTTTTGAACCACTAAATGGTCACAATTGAAACTTCAAAATTTTTTTCCTCCAGAAGCAGACTATAACGATGAGAACACTGCACCAAGTCACCCCAGTTGTGAGACCCCCTGTACTTGTCAACTTTGTCTTTGCTGCAGCAACTGCCAAAGAAGCTGTGCCTGTTCGCAGAAAGTTACGTTGCTTGAAAGGATAGATGTCCAGGTATGTGTAGCGTCTCGAAAAATGACCATAGTATAGGGATATGTTTAATAATTGTTTATCATATAAATTCAATGAGATATAGAAGTAAAAATACAACATAGTTTTGATGAATTACGCAGGCTGAAGAAGAAACATAAAGTAAACAACTATCCGCAGCTTGTTTGAAAGGATATGGTCAAAGCAATTAGAAAGATTTGTCTCTCACATGTAGTCTTGACAGTTCAACACCAGTTTCATATTAAAGTTAATAGGTCCGGATATTTCATAGACTGTCTATCAATAGATTTAAGCCATATTCACCAAATTTCAGTTGAAAAATTGCCCTAATTGCTACTCTAGTGGCAAAGTATGAAGTTTATTTCCTTGAAAAATGTAGACAAATAGCTTTGCATGACAGGAAAAAGCCCTATTTTGTTTACATCTTAAGCAATGCAGGCCTCTCCTTATATAATTTAAGGCTTTACAATCAATTAAACAGTGCTGATGAGACGTAAAACACAAACTCGCTCACTCACTGACAATAAATTAAACTCACTTAATTGTGGAAAACAAGCAATTCTGTTGACTAGAACTGTATAGCATACTTAAAATCTATCAATTTATGATATATAACTACCAGTTGAATTTTACATAGAATTGGCGTTCCAACTATCTTTAACCTTAAGGGAATATTTTTCAGTTCTCATGTCTATAAATGTATCATTTTAACAGTTTGACTTCGTATGTATATCTTTAATGATCTATTCCATAAGGGCCTTCTTGGTGAATAAATTTCTCGTTAGTCTTTTGATTGTAGCTTTAAAGTTCTGTGGAGCTTTCACACTTTCAGTGTGGAAGAATCCTTCAAAGGAAGGGTGAGCCCTCCTCTGATCAACTTCATGTGAGAGAGAATTCTTTCTAATTGCTTTGACTAAGGACTCCAGGTCATCTTCTCTCTGGGCTTTGCCTGAAAAAAGGAAAAGGGAAAATGTAGGTGATTGCATCATACGACAGTGCAAGATACATTTTTAATTTTTCCGAACAAAAGTTTTGCAGCTGATATCAAGCGCAATATGTATTTTGCACTTGAATATTACAGAGACCTTGCCTTTTTAAAAATAGGGTCCCGAGGATGGAACATTTGTGAAATCTAAATCTGATGTTTCACTGACCTGTTTTTTTGTAAGCTTTCCTGTGACCAGTTAGTTTGTCGTACAAGCCATCTACTGTACTCTTGAGTGACAACATTTCTCCATGACGTTCTACTGTCGCATCGGTCAGGTTTCCTGCTGCATTATGAATACTCTCTAAAAAGGGGAAAAAATATCTTTCAGAAATAAATATTTACTGAATGCACTATTGCTATTACCCAGTTTAGAATAGCCCACTGTTTCATAAAACACAATCAATTTTCTTTTCAATGATGTTATATAAAATTACATGTAGTTTAGTTTTTTATTGCACAAACTGAATAAGGTCTAACCTTTTGTGAACTTGAAATAGATTGGTTTGCTAAGTTTGTGTTTTCATTGTTTTAGCATCTAATTACAGGGCCACTTACGCTTGAATTCCTTGTTCATGTGTTCACAATGCAAATCTGCAGGTATGTTGTTGGCTACTCCCCCTCTTGTGTTAACTGTCCTGTTCCATGTCATATCATGCCTCAGCTTTTCTGACACTGCCCCTTCTAGACCTGTCAACATGCGGTGCGCCAATGCTATGTATTTGGTGTGGCCCAATTGGAAGTATGATGCCACATCCCATCGCCAGTAACGAATGATTGCATTTCCGTCATTAATTTTGATCGCATTTCTTCGGACTTTGTCAGCTATTCCTCGCCAAACAAGGGATTTTGTGTACTCGTATTTAGAATCCTTGACTGAGGTTGGTGCCTGAAGAGATAGTTTCTTCTTCTTTCCCTTGGGATTCTTGCACCTGAAAATCAATTTTTAACTGTTACTTAATATCCAAACATTCCTTGCTGATTTAACATGAGAGGCATTAAAATCTAGTTCTACATGTATGCTTTGTCACGCAGCACAAATTACTCAAAGCAGGTAAATTTATTCATACCTAGTGAGTGATACTTCCAACCATAGCCATCAAAAGCTATTTGTTATATTCTGCTGTCCAAGGTCACTGCTACTGGACAAGCAAACCAGACTCTTTGACAACTTCTTTTCACCCTCTTACTTTTATGCTCGAAGAGAAGTCCCTTACAATCAACACAGTTTTCACACTCTCCAGTTGATAGCTATTGTTAGATTTGATAGTTATTTCAGGGTACATTTTTCCTGCCATACCTTTCACACATGAAGTCCTCAATAACATCAGCTTGGGCGGCAGTTACACCAATGCATGAATAATGAAACCATTTTCCTGACCGGCAACCTCTCTTGCTACACATAATCATTTCGTCATCCTTGTCTTCCTTGCAAACACACCATTTGAAAGCTAGCTTTACTTCTCCTTCCTCACAATTGAGTATTTCATCTACAATAAACCAAGAATATATTGTATTGGTGCAAAAACAATGGATCTAAAAATATTTGTGGAATATCCATCAAAAGTTTGTGAAATGAAGATGAACAAGATATATTTTCATACTAAGTGTACATTGTATACCTGTGTTTGGACAAGTAAATATTTCCTCCACAATTTTGTTTGCAATGACCTGCGCTTCTTTGCCAACATCAACCTTGTCTGGGAAAGTATCTTTAATACTGGAGAATCCGCACATGTCCAATGCCATAGCGGTGACATATGCATCTGTCGTGAAATCTATCAGTTCAACTGAAAAAAGATAGAGCGAGTGTTTAGGCCTTTTACTTTATTTACAAGTTTATCATTTCACAATCATTTAATGCCATGTGGTGCAGTACAAATTTACCAACTTTAATAATATCAAAATCACAATGAAAATGAAATTTTTAAAAATTGAATAAAGTAAAAACAATTTAATTCACTAGGAAGATTATAATATTATAATATAAATGTACAAATGTAATCGCCTTGGTAAAAATTCATTAAAATATTAAAGGAATAAATTTAAAGCCCCTTGAAAGTTTAAATACCTGTGTTGTAGAAACAGTTACTGGTTGTTGTCTGAACACCCCTGTGTCCGTAGCAGTTCTTGATGTAGGATAGGCTACCTATGGACCGTGAACTGGATGCATCGTACAGTAGAGCCATGGTGTCCTAGTTGAAAAAATTATGTAATACAATGCATGCGACTATGGTTCAGTGGTTTTATGTTGATAAGAGTTAAATTGCCTACAAAACTTATGTAGAATAACCTGAAAAACTCACTGTTACATGATGGAGCCTTTTGTGCCAATCCTGAGGCACTGGCTCAAAGCAGAGGAGACGTTCTGATTTGTTGTCTGCATTGTTACAAGACTCTTGAGCATCTTTAACTCGATCACAGCTGAGCCCGTCACCCCAGAGGACAGATGCATAAGAATCATCATCTATCACATACTTCTTCAAATTCTGAAGAATCTCAACCATTTCCTTGGTTTTTGTCTCGTCTTTACGCACCACTCCTAGCGGACACTAAAAAAAAGTTTTTTAACAACTTCGATTATTATCATACACAAGTGTGTCAGGAACGATGCATTTCAGGATAATTTCTTTGTTTTATGTGCTATAAGGGCAGTATAGACTTAACAGAAGAATCTAACTTACAATTTTGCTCTTTTTCTTGGATTCCTGTGTAAACTCATGCTTTGGAAATGTAAATGCTTCCTCTTTAACTGTGGCGAATGCTGGCATTGTTGATGAGATAATTTTGAGGACTTCTCTCTGGAAAGTTAGAAATTAGGTACATAAAATAACAGAAATATAAATTTGTACTTTAGTTATTGCCATGCAAGCCTTTGACTGGTCTTCATTTTGGGAATGCTCTTCCTACCTTGACATCATCCTTTGCTGCAATAATATCTGTTTCAGATGGCAGAAATGTTGTAAGTGGCACATGCAGTATGGTGTCCGGAGGTGGTCGAATGGTTGATAGTCCCTCTGTTGAAATTCTATTCAAGGCCGCATAACTTTGAACCATATTGTGTTGGATATTCCCTGAAGTGCTGCTAAAATGTCTGGCAACAGTCTTGAGATTGACATTATCGAAGCACAGAGTGTAGCCCTCTTTTCCCTCACTTCTTTCCTGGAAGATTCACAATTAACTTGCATGAAATAATTTTGCACAACTATTTCTTGTTTTGTATTCCATTTGTGACAGCTTTCTTATTTTATTTTATTTATTTTTTTTCAGATCAACCGTCCCAGTCCTGCTGACTCTCATACCTCGACTTGTGCAGTGTCATCCTTGGACTCATCCAAAATTTCGGGCAGAGGAAGAAGTCCAGATGACTCCTCAGGCTCGTCAGACTCTTCAGATGTAGCAGACTGAAGGGTGTTGTCATGGTGAGTCGGACTTCCAGTATCTAGCATTGAAAGCAATTTAAATACCTTTTATTTTATGTAATTTTCAGTGTGCCTGGCCTGCTTTATTGAAAATCTATTATATGTAGACACTTAGCATGTTAACTTTACAAATTCATTGGTGAAATTATCAGACAAAATTTGCCAGCGTATGCATTATATTACACTGTACATATAATAAATTATAGCGTAAGAATTCATTTTAATCAGTCTCGTACATTTTTTATCGGGCCTAATTGTTCAAGTTCATCTTGGAATTTTGTTCATGTCATCAATATAATGTTAATTGCTTACCAAACAATTTTCTTTTAGGTCCCTTGCTCTTGCTCAACGATGCCTTCCATCTGTGCACAGTCTCATCGTAACCTTTGCGGATGCGGTCGATGTGCCTGGTTAGGGTGATTGGGTTGACCGTTAACCCAAGAGATGCTAGTCTACGAATCGGCTTTATAAGAAAAGAAACATGCAAGTTATTCTTGGTATTATCTGCGTAGTCAGGTAGTCAAAAAAGTTTCAAAAATGTATTTGTTGTGAATTCTCTGCTATGTTTATTTACCATGTTTCCTTCCTGCATTATTCTATTATTTGCAGGGACAGATCTACCTCACAAGTTGTTAATTCATTTATATATTTACAATTTATTCAGTTCTATGGTCAGTTGTATGAAAATTTTTGTGATTCTCTTTTGTAAATAATTGAAGATGTTAGTATTTCTTATGCATGTATATATTTATCACATATTTTGGATTTATTCATTACTTTGGTAATCCATAACAAAACATGATACATTGGAATATGCAAGGTAATAATAAAGGACATTTAAAACACGGCATTTTTTTTTATAAATTGCATTTAAAGGACGTCTTTCAGTATGTTCAAGGAAGTTTTCTATTAGGGATGCATGAAAGGACTTGAATGGTTACAAGCACACTGAGTAGAGGGTCTATACTTTCTCATTTGTTACATTTGATTGCATATTGATTTCGTAGAAAATAAATACCTCTTGCTTACATCCCCCAAACCACAACTGGAGGGAATTCAGCAACTGTAGTGCATTGCACTTTTGGCTTCGGTTTCGCAGAATGATGGCAACAACCTGGGCTATGGCAGGGAGTGCCGATTTCCCTTTGGGTTTTGCAAGGTATTTCTTCTCTCCAACAAGGCTTGTTGTTGCGCCAAGAATCGATGACCACAGCATTGGTGTGCATGTTGAGAGCTCCTCAGGAATGGCATCGACGTCAAATTGCAGTGGATCACCCTTCCACATACTCATGTTCATCTGTAGATTTAAACAATGACATTGAGCTTCAACTCATGTTAGACCGTGATAGCTATGGTAGTATGGACCAATTCAGAAGATATTATGCTTGGCTAACTAAAATAGTACAGTGACTGGAACTTCACATTTTTATCCATAGGCCTATACATGTATATATAGTTGGAAAATTTGAAGCTCTACATGGTCATGTTGGATTTTTTGTCAATCTTCAATCAAGCAGAAAACTCAAAATAGCTGTCAATATGCTTACCGAAGACAGCAGTTTCACTTCTTGTCGAATATTACTTTTGACAAATTTGAGCAGGGCTTTCTTGGCCTCCTTAGATCTAAACAGCATCTCTAGGCCAGCAGTGAACTTCCGTGATGAAATCAGCTTCATCGCCTTAAGGATGGACCCTCCTTTCAATCCAGTAGGCTGACTGGGTGTCTCACATGTTCCCTATTAAAAGCAAAGATTTGTTTGTCATAAATGCCATAAGTAGTGTAGTCTAAACTCTCCCCAACCCTTAACCGGTTCCTACAAGTATTTCTTCCCAACTAGTAGTATTTTATTTAAATATATACCCAAACCAAATGCCATAAAAAAAAAAACTTTAATCCTATCCGCACAATTACCGTATCTAGAAATGGCCTGAGGGGGGGGGGCATAACATGGGGAAAATAGGCAGCGCTCCGAGACACTTCCTATCTGTTCCATATTAATCTTGAGCCGGGGGGGGGGGGGGTTATGGCACCATACCCCCCCCCCTAAATACGCCACTGCTCATGACAGGGTGCATCCCCCACCCTATGGGGTAACACTAACATAAGAAAATGTTATAAGGGGTAATTAGGGGGGAATTAAGTTGGGGGATAGGAGAAGGTTATGTGGGGAAAGTGGGGGCAAGTGGGGAGAAGCAGAGGGCAAGAAGGGGTAAGTGGGGGCAAGAGGGGGTAAGTTAGGGCAAGTGGGGACTAGCAGGAGGCAAGCTGGGGTAAGCGTCTCATAACAGATTCTCATAACAGAACAAGATAGAAAACAAAAATATAAATTACAGAAATTTTGTGGATATTTAGCGTCAGAAAAAAAATATTATTGCCAAATATTACATTTATCACAGCGGCGTCAAGAGGGAAGGGCAAGGATGGCAGGCGAGGCCCTTATATTCCCCCAAAATTGCTGACTGTGTTCAGTACTGTGGCAGACTGAACCACAGTGGCATAATAACAAGTCCATTCAGTCCGGGGGGGGGGGGGGGGGTTGATCTAAAACGATATGAATTTACTGCCCAGTTTGAGGGCCATAAACTAATCCTTTCTTGTATTACCATGGTCATCTTATTAATTAATTAAGTAGTCAATAGATCTGATTCAGAAATAAAGGCATTAACATTATTACCTTAGATATTAAGAAAAAGATATTTACCTTTTTAAATTTCTTTGGTGTCTTCTTTAGTGGGGTGCTGAACACTCTTTTCTTCCTTACATAAGGGGAAAGAACAGATCTGACTGCAACAATTTTTTTGCTTGCCCCTTGGCATTCTGAACAAACTGTTGTTCTTCCTGGAGTGACATCCACATTGAGTATGAAAGCTAAAGCTTCAGATGAAGCAGCATCTATCTTGGTTTTTCGGGCACCTGAACTAGTCCTTAGTTGTTTCTTTGTTACATCTAATTGGAAAGCTTTTCCACAGATAAAACAAGTTGTTTCATCCATCTTTAATCTGAGAGAAACAAAAGTGATCGTTCTGTTTTGCCTGCTGCCAAATATGGGCAGGTCAAAAGTCATGTGACCTCAGTGCTGTCGGCCATGATGGCAAGAATGAATGAATTTCTTCATGAAGGATAAAAAAACACTTTAAATGAAGTTGCAAAGACATGACACTGAATTTCTAGTGGGCAGGCAAGTACCTATGGTTATACTTTAACTTTTGCACGGCAGCTGACCTGCCACTGATTGTGACTGATGCTGCAATCGGCCTGTTTGGGATTTTACAAAATTGTATACTTTTGTCAAGGCTTTGTTGGCTGACTCAAAACTTCGTTTTGAGTCAGCCTTTGTCGGACTAAACATCTGCAATATAACTGATGACTTCCAAGGTCAAAAGAGCTCTGCCTATCTTTGTTTGTATGCCTATAAAACTACATGAAGCATCTGCATGTAATATCTTGTCTCTGAAGGTGTCCCCAGTGGACACACCATGTTGTATATGGTGACCAAGTGAATTAGAAGTTGCACGGGTTCCATCTGCCTTTGTTTCGCTGGGTGACATGAACAATAACATATGGTGCATGTCAAGTCTCATCTGTGGAAAACATGAACAAGGGTTCCCATAAAAACTCTAAGACCACGTAATTGTAATCATACATTATATATTTCTTATAAGTTAAAAATGAAAAAATATCACTTTCAATGGGCTTCTAATCTGCAAAGAGCTCTTATTGTTCCTTTTCTTCTGTAATGTTCTGTTACTTTTCTCTGTGACAGGAGACTTTTTTGAGACCGTAACCATTTTTTTCATATCAAGAGCTCAAGGCTTCTCTGATTTGCTTCAAATGATCAAACAAAGTACTCATGTGTTTGAGTTATGCAAGGAGAATGTGTGTATAATTCAACGAAATTTGTATGTTCGAACATATCCTTTCAATGATACTATAATCATTTTTCAGAAAAGATTCAAAGGGAATACAGTATGCCTATACATATGCATACAGATTCAGGTGTTGTATATATACATCATCCATTTTGACACCCAGGAGGCTTTGCTATTGATCCAATTGAGCTGCCTAGGAATTTGGTTATTTGGTCAGAATCACCACCTCCGGAATAAGTCCTATATCTACTTTTCTTCTTTTTGTACACCAATAACAATTTCGATTGTAGACATTTCTATAAGTAAAAGAGCAAAAAATACATACAGTGTATCATATTTCAGCTTATGTAAGAAGGTGAGTTTCAATCAGAAAGGAGTTGTGGTTTTACAGGTAAAATATCTATTGCACTTACACGGAAAAGGAGGAACGTTTACAGTGTTATTTGGACTATTCCCAATGATGGACAAGCAAAGTTGCAAAATTGCAAACCCCAGGTCCAAGCTGTAAATATTGAAGTCAAAAAGTGAGAAGCAAACAGCCTCCAACCACCTCTTGTTATGACCATAACACCCACAGGGCAACACAAAGATTGACTGCATGACAGTCCATCATAACTACATTACCATATTTCTGAATTTGTAACTTCCTTAGGTGCTTATAATCCAATGCATAAACAGTTTGTAATAATTGCGTGCTATGCTATGTTACATACAATAGTTACTGGGACAACTAAGAAATACTATGATAGCAAATTTTGGTATTTTCAGATTTGTCTGTTTGACCTGATATCCCACCCTTTTTGCAAATGGAAACTCTTCTACTGATAGATTTCTACCTAGAAGATGAATACTCGGTACTGCACTGTTACTTGGTTATAAAATGGTTACACCGAAGTGTATTTGCTCTTGTAGAAGTTTTGTGCCATTAATCATGCAAGCTTCTTTAGCCAGACCCTTCAGTGCAAAAAAATCATTCCTGAAGGCAAGTAAGAGACAGTTTGTCCCTTCGGTGACTTGCCATGTCTCAAAGTGACTGGAGGTATCTAGTAGGCCCTGGGCTTTCTGGTTTATACTTTTGGAATAACTTTTTGACCAAAATTTATAATAATTATCGAGGGATATCAAAAAATTACTAGTTTGAATAATCAATCACAGTTGTCCTTCGTTGTATCTCATTTCTTGAGACTTGTTTTTTCTCCTTTCCATCCTAACTGCCATTCTGATCCTTTGCCAGTGTATCTAAGATTAACACAACATTGTCCAACATTGTCATTCCTGTCAGAAGTGGTATCTATACAATGACAAGAGCAAACAGTCCCAGACACACCAGTTGATCTGGAAGACAATCAGCATCCAATTGAGACAAAGCTTTATAGTCGACAAAACATGGGCTCATCTTTCAGAATAACAAATTTAATGCTGCCTCAAGTCACTCCCTGCTATCACATGTTGATCCAAATTGCAAGTAAATTTTATGACCATCATATCATAATTAATTTATCTGTTAATGCTGCTATTCTTCTGTACTTACTCTGACAAAAGACTAGAACTTACTGAGCCAATCACAGATATCCAAGCATGTAATATAGTACTATATGCTCGCCTTTGCATAAATGAAACTTTTAAGAAAATTTTCTTGTTACACCATTATTTGATAATAACCGCTGCTTATCAGTTAAGAGCAGACAATAAAATTTGCAGGCAAAATCTGAAACACCTTTCAGCACACAGGTCAGAAGACCAGTGGAAAATTTACTCATCAATTTCAGCAAGCGTTTAATGAATAAATCTTGATCCAACACTTCTCCAAGCCCCTCCAAACAGTTTTTTGTGCATCACCTCTGATAAACTTGCTTCACACTCACCTCTTAAAAGGAGCAACCAGGCACAATGTTCATTTAGTGATAATCTCTAGTTGTGTAACATTCAGTAGCAATAACTATTGAATTGGTCGGTTCATTTTCTTAGCATTGACAAATATATCTTATCAAGCATAGTTTTTAAGTGGAAGACTTTTTGATGATAACCCAGGAACCATGCAGAAAAATTGAAATGCGAGTATAGTGATTGGGCTTATTATCAGCTGTTTCCAGGCTCCATACAATTTAAGGAGGAACGTCCGAAAAAGACATGGTTATCACAAGTCAACATTAACATGTGATTTGAATGTTTCTTTACTTCATTTGTGCATGTCCAAAAATTGGAATCGTGTACAATTATAAAAACACATGAAAAATATTGAAGTCGGATATGAGTCATCAAATTCATGTTTGGTTAGCATGGTTTAGGGATATGACATCACTCACAAGCTGCATGAACAATGAAGTTAACATTTGGCTGTAAAAATGTGTGCTAATTTGCCTGTCTGAATACAGTATTAAGTAGACGGCCAGCTTCCTGTAAAAGATGCCCTTCAAATCTTTATTTGTCAAAAGACCAACCACATTCTCTTCATGGACAGGTTTTAAAGCACAGCAAAGCACAATATATAATTCTCAGAAACAAGTTTGGAAAAATGCATAGGCAATACTTCCTTTCAGACATTGTGTGTAGGCGCATTGACAGGCCCTTATCCATGTATATATTTTTCATTATTTGGCATGTTCACGAATTCGTGGAGGTGTAAAAACGAGCATGTACGAGTTCGTGGATGTGTAAAAACGAGCATAAGTGCTCGTGTATATGTAAAAACTAACACTCGTGAATGTGCTTCATTATTCATTCGTGGACCTGCCAATACTAACATTCGTGGAAGTGCTAGATAATTAGGGTTTAGAGTTAGAATTAGGGTTAGAGTTAGTTTTAGGCAATTTCAGGGTTAGTATGTTCGTAATTACACCTGTACAAATTCGTGAAATGCAATATTTGGCACTTACACAAATGCAAAATTCGTGTATATGTTCGTTTTAGCAGGTTTACAAATTCGTCCACATGCAAAATATTGAAAAATATATATGCCTCCCTTATCAGCTAAGCTCCATTTCTCTCTACTTACAGGAACAAAGGAAATCTAAGACATGATTAAAAAAAGACATTGATTATCAAATATAGATTTCAATAAGGGTTGACTGATGTGTCGATACGCTCTTGTGTGGTATCTATCTATGAAATTTGATTAATGGGCACTTGGGCAGTTTCAAGGTTGACTTTTGTTTTAGATGAGAGGCTATCCATCAATTTTAATATTTGAAAGTGGGGTTCTTAGGTTGGGGTCCAGATTATGATATGTGGATATTTTATAGTCGGTGTGCCACACTGATTAGTTTACAGGATGTTATGAATTCCAGATTATAAAATTACTTGAAATAACCTGAAAAAATAATCAAATTTGACATCATTATTCAAATGGTAATGTTTAAACAAAGGGAAGTGTCCTATACACAATACGAACATCATAAGAAAGCAGTTCATTTAATTATAGCCAAATCCGAGTGAACCAAATTTAAATGCGTATCAATATTCCGGGACAATACATCACTATAGGGGATTCATGTGAGTTTTCCCCAATAAGATAAAGCTGTGCAATGCAATTCGCAAAAGAAGATTTTTGGATTTATCAGGAGATCAGGGTCCATGGATAATGTAACATTTGGCCTCTTACTTGACTTCTCTCTTACGAACAAAGAGTATTTTTCTATAGCAAAATCTAAATCCAACAAAACTTAATCCCAAGTGTGCACTGGTTTGTCATTTTGTCTTGCCAGTTACATACAATATTATTTGTATAAAATTATGTAAATGGTGACCCAGTCCTGGGACTGTCAGCATTCTGCTACCACTTGACAGTTCTATATATCAAAAAGACAAATTATGACAAGGTTCAAGCTTTGAGTCACAAATTTGGGACATTTGACTGAAAAAAATCCTGAAGGCTCATTTTTAATTTTTTGAACAAGGTTTTAAACTTACCTTCTGGCAAAAATTGTCTACTTTCCAATAAAGGCATCAGAAATGACAAGATCTCATCCCTTTGTCATGTTTTTGGGCAAAATATGTCCAAAAACAGGCAAAAATGCACATTTTAGGGTGACCTTTTTTTTTCACAGTGTCACATGAAAGGGCCTATAACTTAGAAAGTGACACTTCAATATCATGAAAATGGTGAGATATTTTGTATTTCCTATTTCAGATTCAGATTCCTGGGGAAATTTTACATAAGATAGGCTATTTTTTAGACCAAATTCAAAAATAAAATTTTGGACCAAAATGTCCCAATTGTCTCACTCAAATCTTGAACCTTGTCCTATGTTGATTTTGTTGTATGTACATATATGTGAACAATTATTATTATACTTATTATGGTCAAATAAACTTAAATTTAAAATATTGACAGAGAGGTAAAATTGTGCACCGACTGACCATTAAAAAAAAGTCTGCCTCAGAAATACTGCTGAATACTTTTAGAAGAACTAATGGACATGCACCTCAATAGTTGTTGATGGGACTTGCAATACACAGGAACTTTGAGAACATGCATCCTCAAGGGGACACAGATATTTCATTCAATCCAGGTACCCATACTTAATCATATTGTGGAGGCCCACATGAGCTCCAAGATAATTTTTGTTTGCTTGTCCTCATCCAAATGACTTGATGTCTCCTGGGAGTAACAAAAAAATCAGAAGCACTCTGAGGGTTGTTAAGAGCTATATTGGTAGATACCGGTATGAAATCATCCATGCTTGATTCACCTGTAAACTTGCAAATCCTCAAATCCTGTAACAGGGCAGTTGTTTGGGATTCATTGTATGTTTTCTGTAGTGGTTGCTTCAGGCACCATTCACACTTCTTCATTATAAAAACCCCCTGTGTGCTATATTCTCGTAGAGCCTAATCTGATGTCTAAACTAATTGGAAGCTGGCTTCCGTGCATTATTGATAACATGGTGCACGGAAATCACATAAGTCTCAGATCGGCTGTGGTCAGCTGATTCAGTGTAAGACCATGCAATATTTACGCAGTGATGGAGCAATATTGTCATTTATAACATGGCAATATAATCTAATATAACCATTCCGTTTCATAAAAATTAATATTCTCAGATTTCTGGCTCTTGCATTCCTCACCACGTACATGTGCCGTTATATGATCTGAATTATCTGTGTTTATATATAGTGTGCCTCATGGTTCTTTCACCAACATGCACACCTTGTATAGGCAATATCAGTACCTAGATATTTCATACTCTACCTTTCATTCTCTCTCACTAGATTTCTTAGATACCATATCCTAATAATTTATTTTCATCTTATTGTATCAATGAGATCAAGATAATGGCATCATTTAGTACTTGTTACAAATAGCTTTAGAAAGGAATGAAATAGCTGGGATGTTGAGTTTAAAATCGCAGTGCCATGAGCATAGGTCAATAATGATTCCACATGACATTGTGTGCTTCCTTAACGGTGGTCCTCAAAAGGTATAGTGGCTGTGTTGTTATATAAAAATGAACTCTGCTAAATCCAATTTTGCTGTTATCTTAATATAATGCATTAACTACATGTCTCTAAAATCACACCATTATGATATGATATACGATATACGTTATATATTTATTTGACATTAGCGAGAAGAAGATGACCAGTACAAATATCATCATAAATTTGCAATCACATTACTTATTAAGTGGTCGAGCAATTACATCAATTATTTGATTCTTTATAACTTTGCAAATTTGTTATTATTGTGTGCCAATGTGAGGAGACCTGGATAGCCCTGGAGCTGAAATTCAGGCCACCTTTCTTGTTAGGAATGAGATGAAGTGAGGCTAATGTTACGAATATGAAAATTTCTGTTTGATATTGATTCAGCTGATGGAGAATAAGGTCAAGTGAAAACATCAATGGCATGTATTGCAATTTCGAATTTGACATGCAACATCATACTTAGAGAGGAAGTGTGCTTTTATTTTACTTGTATATACATAAACAGATTTTCCATATTCTTTCAATGTTAAGGGAAGTGAGTTCCATTCACAACCTATTTTATATTAGAGACATTGCTTTGCAATTCTGGATCTCGTAATTGGTACATATAAAAGTCATGAGTCTCGTATCATTTAGAAAACGTGAAGACAGAACGTTTTTCATCTTAAATATTTCCTATTTTATTTTCTAATGCCACCCAGACGACAGTCCCTAAGAAAGGTTTGTCACTTGCAGTAACTACATTTTGCGTACTGCAACAGGTCATCAACATTCGCTAATATCTGCATGTTCCTCCATACTTGGGAGTTGTTGTACGAGACAGATTAGGCCGTTCCTTCCTTTACTTTTGCACATATGATTTGAATCTAATGATCAGTCTGGTATTGTGCACAATCCTTTGAATTGAAAAGAGGCAGCATTTTCAATATCGGTGTCCCTTTCTTTCTTTTTAAATGTGTCCTGTTACTTTAGTTTATTTTTGCAGTCTCGCAGATGACCTCGGAAGCCATCAGTACCGTAGAACGGGGTGACTTTGAACAGTCCGGGGTGACTTTGAACGGTTTTCTGAAAAAGATTGATCCTCTGTGAATGAAAAATTAAATAAGATACTGGAAGCTTATATACCGTAAAAGGGTAGCTTATTTAATTTTGCATTCACAGAGGATCAATCTTTTTCAGAAAAGCGTTCAAAGTCATCCCGGACTATTCAAAGTCACCCGTTCTACGGTAATATTCTAGAGGTTAGGAGAGCACTGGCTATCTTTGTTTGCATGACTATAAAACTACACGAAGTATCCACATGCCATATCTTGTCTGTGAAGGTGTCCCCAGCTGACACACCATGTTGTATATGGTGACCAAGTGAATTACAAGTTGGGTTCCATCTGCCTTTGTTGCTCTCGGTGACATGAACAATAACATATGGTGCATGTCAGGTCCCATCTGTGGAAAACATGATCCTCATAAAAACTGTAAGACCACGTAATTGTAATCATACATTATATATTTCTACTAAGTTAAAAATGAAAAATTATCACTTTCAATGGGCCTCTATTCTGCTAAGAGCAATAATTCAATTCAATCTCCTAACCAATACCATCCTCCCCACACAAGCCCTGCTAAAATGGGCAGGGCTTTCTGCTATTTCCAACCTCTTCTGTGATTGGCTGCTTATTTTGGTCATAAGCATTTTGCATGCAGATTTAGTCCGATTATGGACACTTAGAGGATTACTGGCAACTAAGAAAAACAGTGTAAGACAAGCAAACTTCCAAACAGTTTCATTTCAGAACTGTGAAAATACATAATTCAATGGAATTTTTGGAACTGTGATAGCACCTTTCAACAATACACAATTTCTCCATTTGTAACTGTGTGAAACAGAAGCAACAATTTCAAACTGTGATGTAGCAGTCCCTGATTGGCTGAGCCAAAACTGGTTAAGTTAATTAAGTATTCATGAATTAGCGTAGGTTATGGGCCATTTTGTCATGGTATGACTTGGGATGATGTTACAATACCAGCTCCTACTGTTCCTTTTCTTCTGTTATTTTCTGCTACATTTCTCTGTGACAAAAGACTTTTTTGAGACTGTTACCATTTTTACAAATCTTTACATGGAATCCATGTACAAGATCTGTTTTTCTGATCAAGAGCTCAAGGCTTCTCTGATTTGCTTCAAATGATCAAACAAAGTGCTCATGTGTGTTTAAGTTATGCAAGGAGCATGTGTAAATCAACGAAATTTGTATGTTCGAATATATCCTTTCAAAGATATTATAATCATTTTTACAAATGGCATGCCTTTACAGTATTTATTCTTCAGAGAAGATTCAAAGGGAATACATTAGGCCTATACATATGCATACAGATTCAGGTGTTGTATATATACATCATCCATTTTGTCACCCGGGAGGCTTTGCTATTGATCCAATTGAGCTGCCTGGGAATTTGGTTGTTCGGTCAGAATCACAACCTCCGGAATAAGTCCTATATCTATTCTTCTTCTTTTTTTGCACCAATAACAGTTTAGATAGTAAAAATTTCTATAAGTAAAAGAGCAAAAAATACATATCATATTTCAGTTTATGTAAGAAGGTGAGTTTCAATCTGAAAGAAGTTGTGGTTGTGCAGGTAAAATATCTATTGAACATACGTGGAAAAGGAGGAACATTTACTGTGTTGTTTGGACAATGCCCAATGATGGACAAGCAAAGTTGCAAAATTGCAAACCTCAGGCCCAAGCTATAAATATTGAAGTGAAAAAGTGAGGAGCAAACGGCCTCCAACCACCTCTTGTTATGACCATAACACCCACAGGACAGCACAAAGATTGACTGCATGACAGTCCATCATAACTACATTACCATATTTCTGAATTTGTTACTTCTTTAGGTACTTTCAATCGAACGCATAAACAGTTTTGTAATAGTTGTGTGCTATGCAATTTTACATACAAAAGTCATTGAGACAGCTAAGAAATGCTATGATAGCAAATTTTGGTATTTTCAGATTTGTCTGATTGACCTGATATCGATCCCATCCTTCCGCATACAAAAACTTTTCTACTTATAGATTTCTACCCAGAAGACGAATACCCAGTGCTGCACTGTCATTTGGTTATAAAATAGTTATAGCAAATGCATTTACTCTTTGTAGAGGTTTTGTGCCATTAATCATGCAAACTTCTTCAGCCAGACCTTTCATTGAAAAAAAAAAGCATTCCTGAAGGCAAGTAAGAGACAGTTTGTCCCTTCGGTGACTTGCCTTGTCTCAAAGTGACAGGAGGTATTTACTAGGCCCTGGGCTTCCTGGTTTATACTTATAGAATCACTTTCGACCAAAAATAATTATTTTTATTGAGGGATATCAAACAATTACAAGTTTGAAAATCAATCATCGTTGTCCTTTTTTCATCTCATTTGTTGAGACTTTCTTGATTATTTTTCTCCTTTCATTTCCCTGTCTGATCCTCTGGCCGTGTATCTCTGATTACCACGACATTGGCCAACACGTGTCATTCTGGTAGGCAGTGGCATCAACAATGACAAGAGCAAACAAGTCACAGACACATGCACCAGTAGATCTGGAAGACAATCAGCATCCAATTGAGACAAAGCTTTATAGTCGACAAAACATAGGCTCATCTTTCAGAATAACAAGTGCTGCCTCAAGTCACTCCTTGCAATCACATGTTGATCCAAATTGTGAGTATATCTGTGACCGTCATATCACATAATATCCATTGCTCCTTCTCGGCATAATTGTTAAGAAATTCTTGAACAAATGCTGCTTCTCTTCTGTACTTACTATGATAGAAGACTAAAACTTATTTTTAAAAATTATAGATGTCCAAGCATATATATGCTCTACCTTGCATAAATGAAACTTAAAGGAAATGTGCTTGTTACACCATTATTTGTTACAGGTGTTTTCATTACCATGCGATTCTGGTCATTCACAGTTGCCTGTGAGGGATCAATGCAATGTATATACTTGCTACGTTTCATATAATTAGCTGTGTGACGTTCTGTTGTTTCTAAACCAATCAGATGAAACAAAAATGCCTCGTATTTAGTGTGTAAAGAGTCTTAGAATCGTGTACTAATGAAATTGCCTGTAATAAAACTGGTATCAGTTGAAAAAAATGTGCGGCCAAAATCTGAAATGCTCAGGCCTAAGCTATAAATATTGAAGTGAAAATGTGAGGAGAAAACGGCCTCCAAATACATCTTGTTATGACCATGACACTCACAGGACAGCACAAAGATTAACTGCATGACAGTCCATCATAACTACATTACCATATTTCTGAATTTGTTACTTCTTTAGGTACTTTCAATCGAACGCATAAACAGTTTTGTAATAGTTGTGTGCTATGCAATTTTACATACAAAAGTCATTGAGACAGCTAAGAAATGCTATGATAGCAAATTTTGGTATTTTCAGATTTGTCTGATTGACCTGATATCGATCCCATCCTTCCGCATACGAAAACTTTTCTACTTATAGATTTCTACCCAGAAGACGAATACCCAGTGCTGCACTGTCATTTGGTTATAAAATAGTTATAGCAAATGCATTTACTCTTTGTAGAGGT
Organism: Platynereis dumerilii; assembly: GCA_026936325.1. Classification (NCBI taxonomy): domain Eukaryota; kingdom Metazoa; phylum Annelida; class Polychaeta; order Phyllodocida; family Nereididae; genus Platynereis; species Platynereis dumerilii. Next base: position 177,498,900 of record JAPTHN010000001.1, on the reverse strand, counting down.
TTTGTGCCATTAATCATGCAAACTTCTTCAGCCAGACCTTTCATTGAAAAAAAAAAGCATTCCTGAAGGCAAGTAAGAGACAGTTTGTCCCTTCGGTGACTTGCCTTGTCTCAAAGTGACAGGAGGTATTTACTAGGCCCTGGGCTTCCTGGTTTATACCATTGGAATCAATTTCGGACCAAAAAAAAAAAAATTATTGAGGAATATCAAACAATTACAAGTTTGAAAATCAATCATCGTTGTCCTTTTTTCATCTCATTTGTAGAGACTTTCTTGATTATTTTTCTCCTTTCATTTCCCTGTCTGATCCTCTGGCCGTGTATCTCTGATTACCACGACATTGGCCAACACGTGTCATTCTGGTAGGCAGTGGCATCAACAATGACAAGAGCAAACAAGTCACAGACACATGCACCAGTAGATCTGGAAGACAATCAGCATCCAATTGAGACAAAGCTTTATAGTCGACAAAACATAGGCTCATCTTTCAGAATAACAAGTGCTGCCTCAAGTCACTCCTTGCAATCACATGTTGATCCAAATTGTGAGTATATCTGTGACCGTCATATCACATAATATCCATTGCTCCTCGGCAAAGTTGTGAAGAAATTCTTGAACAAATGCTGCTTCTCTTCCGTACTTACTATGATAGAAGACTAAAACTTATTTTTAAAAATTATAGATGTCCAAGCATATATGCTCTACCTTGCATAAAGGAAACTTAAAGGAAATGTGCTTGTTACACCATTATTTGTTACAGGTGTTTTCATTACCATGCGATTCTGGTCATTCACAGTTGCCTGTGAGGGATCAATGCAATGTATATACTTGCTACGTTTCATATAATTAGCTGTGTGACGTTCTGTTGTTTCTAAACCAATCAGATGAAGCAAAAATGCCACGTATTTAGTGTGTAAAGAGTCTTAGAATCGTGTACTAATGAAATTGCCTGTAATAAAACTGGTATCAGTTGAAAAAAATGTGCGGCCAAAATCTGAAATGCTTGCAACACCTTTCAGCAGACTGGTCAGCAGACTGGTAAAAAATTAACGTATTAATTTTAGCCACCGTTAATTTTTTTTTATTGATCCAACACAATTTCAAACTCCTCCTAACATTTTTTGTGCATCCCAACTGATAAACTTGTTTCACTCATCTCTGAAAAGGAGCAACCAGGCATGATTTTGTGTTCATTTTGTGAGACAATCTGCCTGCAATTTGCCAGGCATGATTCTGCCATCCATCATAAGATGTTGGAGATCCATCATCATTCGGCTATAGTCCTCCGCAAATACCACAATGACGTGTCACATTTTGTTTCTCTCAAATGCAGAAGACCGATAATGAGTTCACAGCCCAAATAAACACAAAAGGCAACACACCCAAAATATCATGTTTCCACCAACACTCTGCATGCATGGAATGGCAATTGTTCCTTCAAGCATTTCAAATTTTCTTCCCAGATATCTATCTCTGTTGGCATTTCAAGTTAAAACTATTGAGTAAAGTACTGCTCCATGCACACAAATATTTTTTTTTAATCATGTATGGGTTGTCTTGAGCATTTGGATAAAAATACCTTACCAGAATTTTTGGTATATTTTTAACATCATTGAGTGTTTTTCAGAATTAGGAGTTACATTGATTAAATTTTATTACTCCAAAGAAGCCCTGCAATACATACTTAGTTGAGCTGTTTGCAGTTGAAACAGTATATGGTGATATGACGTCATGTTACAGCCTCATTCTGGTGCCGTGCTACAGCCTCATTCTGGTATCATGTAACTCAGCCTCATTCTAAGACAGACACTTTCTATGTATATAAGTCAGTCATTAAACAGCTTGTCAACAGCTAAGTCTTGTTAATATATAACAAATGGCGACAAGGATGATTCAACCCTTACATTCCGACTGAAGATTTTTTTTTTTGAAGCTACGTGATCCAGCCGTCTTCAAGGAAATTTTTACTTTCATTTATAATGGCGTCTCGACTTGGGTCCATCGGTGAATTCACTGAGGGTGATGACTGGAATGACTACATCGACAGGTTTGATCAATTCTGTATTGCCAATGATATCGCTGACAGTGATACAGTGGAAAAGAAGAAAGCTTTTCTCCTAAGCGTCATGGGGAGCCAGTCTTACAGTGTGTTGAAGGCCCTTCTTGCCCCATCAAAACCTTCCACGAAAACATACAAGGAAATATGTGAGTTGATGGAACAGCACGTTTCTCCGAAACCGATTGTTATAGCAGAACGATTCAAGTTTTACCACCGTAAACAGAAAAGTGGAGAGTCGGTCACGAAATTTTTAACAGAGTTACGGAAAATGTCTGAAACTTGTGATTTTAAGGATTTCCTAAATGAAGTGCTTCGTGATATGTTCGTTATTGGTCTATGTGATCACACAGCACAAAAGAAATTGCTTAAAAGTGGCATATGAAACTGCTCTAAGTTACGAATTATCCAACCATCATATGGATACTATGCATGGTAGAAATGAAGCTGTTCGAAGAGTGGACAGGCAGGCATGTTTTCGATGTGGGAAGAAGAATCACAGTCCTGACAGTTGCATTCACCGCAACTCCAAGTGTTATGCCTGTGATGGTACTGGACACCTTGCTTCAAAATGCCCCAAAAGAAGGAATGTTAAAGAAAGAGATAGCAAACCAAGACCATCAAAGCCACACAAATATGGAAAGAAATCGTATGATAAAAAGTCTTCCAAAGTGAAAAGTGTACTTGACAGTGAAGACAGTTCTTCGTCTTGATTGGGAGAATATTTGTGCTTTGAAAACTGATACAAAGCCACAAACAAAAAACAGTAAACTGCAAGATATCATTCACAAGTACAAAGAGATTTTCAAAGAAGCTCTGGGCAAAATCAAAGATGTTGAAGCTAAACTAGTGATAAAATCTGATGCAGTTCCCAAGTTTTTCAAACCCAGACCTGTTCCATTTGCTATGAAAGAAGGCATTGCAATGGAACTTGACCGACTTCAAAAGGCAGGAATTATTGAGAAGATTAAGTACAGTGATTGGGCAGCTCCAATTGTCCCTGTACCCAAACCCAATGGTGACATAAGAATATGTGGTGATTATAAAGTGACAATTAATCAGGTGTTGAAAATACCTGAACATCCCATGCCAAGACCCGAGGAACTATTTCAAACGTTGAATGGAGGTGAAAAGTTCTCAAAATTGGATTTGTCAAATGCATACCAACAAGTTGAACTGAATGAAGATTCCAAGAAATATGTTGCAATTAATACACATTTAGGGCTATTTACATATACCCGAATGCCATTTGGTATTTCTTCAGCCCCAGCTTTGTTTCAAGCAACGATGGATAAGATCCTTCAAGGGCTGAATGTGGGATGTTATCTGGATGATATCATAGTCACTGGAAGAAATGATACTGAACATCTTGAGAATTTAGAAAAGGTTCTATCAAGACTACGACAGGCTAATGTGAGTCTTCGGTATGACAAATGTGAATTTATGGCCCCAACTGTGACCTACTTAGGTTTTGTCATTGACAAAGAAGGCATTAAAATGGATTCAAGAGGAACTGAAGCAGTGCGCTGTGCTCCCCAACCAAAGAATCGTGCAGAATTACAGTCATTTCTTGGTTTAGTGAACCACTACCGGAAACATATTCCCAATATGTCAACTTTATGCCATCCACTGAATTTGTTACTTCGGAAAGATCAGAAGTGGAAATGGAAATCTGAGACAGAAGAAGCTTTCAACTGCCTAAAAAGAAAACTTACTTCAAAAGCCACAGTATTGGTACATTATGATCCCACTAAACAAGTGACTCTAGCTGTGGATGCATCTCCAGTCGGGCTTGGAGCGGTAATATCTCAAGTGACAGAAAAGGGGGAACAACCTGTTGCATATGCATCACGCACCTTAACTACCAGTGAAAGAAACTATGCCCAACTGGAAAGAGAAGGTTTAGCCATTATTTTTGGACTGAAGCGTTTTCACCAATATTTGTTTGGCAGAAAATTTATCTTAGTTACAGACAACAAACCATTGAGCTTGATTTTTAGTCCCAAAAAAGGAATTCCAGTCCTTGCTGCAGCTAGAATCCAAAGATGGGCTATTGAATTATCTGCATATGATTATGAATTGAAGCATAAACCTGCGAAAAAAAATTGCCATGCTGACGCACTTTCAAGATTACCTCTCAACAGCATGGAGCAGCCAGATGGTTTAATTAACTGGACTGAAGAAGCTACGAAGATTGTCCAAGAACAAGTAGGTCGTTTGCCCATTACGGCGAAAGCTATTAGCAAAGAAATTGGAAAGGATGCTACTCTGGCTAAGGTACTTTACCTCACACAGACTGGTTGGCCGGAACACTTGGATCTCAGTCTTGAATTGCAGCCTTACTTCAATCGACGGTTGGAATTGTCTGTAGAAGAAGGATGTTTGTTGTTGGGAACCAGAACCATAATTCCCAAGAAATGGCATGATTATATTCTTCAAGAATTACATACGAGTCATCCAGGCATAGTCCGTATGAAAGCCCTGGCTCGGATGCATGTATGGTGGCCTTCAATTGACAAAGACATTGAGAAGACTGTTAGAGGATGTCAAATATGTCAGGAATTGCAACCAAGGGCACCACAAGCAGAAGCAAATCCTTGGAAGTGGCCAACACATCCCTGGCATCGAATTCATGCAGACTTCGCATATTACCAGGGTGAAAATTTTCTGATTGTCGTTGATGCTCATTCAAAATGGCCAGAGGTACACTTCATGAAGTCCATTACAACGGAAAAGACTATAGAAACTTTCAGATGGGTGTTTGCACAACATGGAGTACCACTGGAATTGGTGTCTGACAATGGACCCCAATTCACATCTGATGTTTTTGAGGAATTCCTGAAGTTGAATAATATCAAGCACTTGAAAGCTGCACCTTTTCATCCAAGTACAAATGGGGAAGCTGAACGTTTTGTTCAAACTTTCAAGAAGGCAATGAAAGCCAGAAGCAACCTCATACTTTCAAGGAATTTGAAGATTACAGAGTTCCTGCTTACATACAGAACCACTCCACACACCATGACAAGAAGAACACCAGCAGAACTTATGTTTGGAAGGAATATTCGTACCAGATTAGATGCAGTTCATCCTAATATTGGTCTTCGTATTGAGCGACAATCTTCTCCAAAGAAGTCTTGTCGTATTATTGAAGTTGGAGAACCGGTCCTGGCACGTGATTATCGTCAGAAGAAAGAGACCTGGATCAGCGGTGTTATTACTAGGAAGCTCAGTCCATGTACTTATACTATACAAGTGGGAGACTTGATATGGAAAAGACATATCGATCAGCTAAGAAGTCTTGATGGTCAGCTTCTGGAGGAGCCAGCCTACTCAGCTGACACAGACATCAATTTTGATTTAATCATGAACAGAAGGCAGACAATGAAAGAGGTACCCATTCAAGCAGATGCTATTCCTGAAGTTGCTGTTGCTGATATACCAGAAACTCCTACATCATCTGAAGTAGAAGCATTCCAAGATTCTGAATCACCTTCTCCAAATGAAGCCGAGGTTGACACACATTCTGAAGCTGATGTCATTTTGCCAAGAAGATCAAACAGAAAGAAGCAACCTCCGAAATACTTAGAATATTATAAATTATAATATTTATCTTAATATATATATATATTTGTTTTCAAAATTTGGCAATTGATTTTCACTACATTTGATATTCTATATTTATTTCGATATTTATCATCACAGAATTTATCTTTTACATTTAAAATTTTATTTGTGAGGGAAGATTGATATGACGTCATGTTACAGCCTCAAGACGTAACATGACGTCATGTTACAGCCTCATTCTGGTGCCGTGCTACAGCCTCATTCTGGTATCATGTAACTCAGCCTCATTCTAAGACAGACACTTTCTATGTATATAAGTCAGTCATTAAACAGCTTGTCAACAGCTAAGTCTTGTTAATATATAACATATGGTGCAGCAATAAACAGACGCAAACAAACATTCAGAATGTGCATTGTTACAGAAATAAATGTAACTGTTAGACTAGAGCAAGGGAAATGCGCAGAAAGACAAGGTCAAAGAGAGGCGAAGACTGAAAGAGAGAGATTCCATGATCCATGTGGGCTTCTAATGGCCAAGCTCTGGCCTCTCCTATTAACACTAATCAAACAGTGCTGCACAACTACCAGTATCTATTGTTGGTCTGGACCATATCGATCCTTGGTCTGCTTCTTACTATCCAAAATACAAACTGAACAATGACTAAGTTTGGACAAATGGTTAGTTAAGCTTGTTTACTAATGTACTAGACTCATTTGAAGTATACAATATATCAAACAAAAATGTTATACATCCAAAATACTTGACAGAAAAGAAGTGTGAAATACAGTCTCCTTTATCTGTACAGAAGTAAAATGGTCAGTGTTTTATTTTCAGGAAAGTGATAAAAACATGGTGACAGAGATGTCAAATGTTGCACCAACTGACTACATATAAATATATGATAAACTGTCTTAAAGTGTCTTTTGATGTTAGTCGTATATGGAACCAAATCCTAAATATATACGTTGTGAAGATGACCAACCGGCAGCAACACTAAAATAAAGAGGTGATAAGATCTGTTCACAAACACTGCCTGTTCCAGGATGTGGAGCTTCCACCTGCATGATCACTGAATGAAAGGAACTGCCAATTAACAGGTTTTTATTGGTCAAGAGAAGATAATCAAGAACCCATGCTGAATGCTTGTCTCCATCAAGATGATTTGGAGAAACACATTATATGAATTCTCCTCTTAAGGTTTTCTGATTATATTCATTTGCATTAACTGAAGAAAATCTCTTTGCATGAGACACCAACATGTGCAAAAACCTGTCATTAAAATTTTGCCACTATAAATTTACTTTTAAAGCAAATGCTCCAGTATAGCTTTACCAGAACTTGAAATTTTGCACACATGTCATGTAACACGATATATATCAGTTACCACAATTTTTTTACTCCGATATCAGTTTTTGTATAATCCAGAGTTTAACTGGAAATGTCTGAAGCGTGAAAATACTCTATTTATAACGGCTCATGTCTGCCTAATAATTATAATGTCTGAACTATAATCGGGAGCTGGCTTCATTGGTAATACGGTGCATTATTGATAGCAAGGTACAGTGAAATAACAAACGTTTCAGATTCACAGTAGACGCATTGTCCAGCCTCTGTACCAATGTATTGCGAATGAATCATCAACCGGAGCTCATCTAAAGTGCCATTCAGTTACCTTTGAGGAGGTCCTGTAGCTTGTGTTAATTTACTGACATTGTTACAAATGCTTTGAAAATATGAGCTGCTACAGAAATAAAATCTGAATCTGAATCTTGTCCATTTACTGTTCTTGCAGACATGGGACAATACTTGTACAATGGTCAGTCAGACCATTTGTGATTAAATACTCTGTCCACATGGTCATTTGGTATTCTATCATTATTCTTATTGTGGCTAGAAAATATCTTATTGTTCTGTTTAAGAAGACTGAGTCACCTCAGAAACGTGGACCAGCATTATTTTACTTCTTCTTCAATGGTGGTTCCACAATAACTTAAGTCACTGTGCTGCTACATCAGCATCATCTCTTGTAATTTTTTAGACAACAGCCTCATCCAATTTTGTGGTTAGTTTGATGCATTATTAATTGCTAGTTGCACTAAAATCACAGCATCAGAAAATGTGTAGACAGAATCTTCTCCATCATCATTTTCTTTGCTAATGGCACCCTAGGGTATATATGACGCATCAATTAGAATGGTCTGTCCTCACATGGTGTTACAGCACATTCAAGGTTCTGCTTCAACACTAAAGGGAGTGAATTTTGACCATACGGGTATGATTTATTTTGCTATGATAAACCTGGTATACCTGCTTGTTCAAGCCAAGTCATATGCAGCATCATGCATCTTGCATTGAGCACATGAGCAGCAGTTGCTTATATTTCTCCATGTTCCTCAAGGCCCTTTCGTTGTTTCTTGCCTATAAAACCGTATTAAACAACCACATGCCAGAGGTCTCTACGTATGTGTCCCAAAGAGACACACCATGTTGTATATGGCAACCAAGCGAATTGCAAATAGGGTTCTATCTGCCCTTGTTGCTTTAGATAACATGAACAATAACATTTGGTGCATGTCAGTTCCCATGTTTGATATAACATGAACAAGGGTGGCCATATAAGTCTCAGACCACATCTCAAACTCATCACATTTCCTTGTTTTTAGACAAATTCCTGGAGTAACATACTGAAACAGGGGATTTCAAAATTTGATATCTCATCCGATAAATATCAAGCTGGGATATTGCTATTGACAGCCCAATGAAAATGTGATCACTTAAGAGTACAAAATCACATTACGCAGTAGCAGTGCTTTGTTCAAACTACTATTGGTTTATTCTGATATTTAATAAATCTTACTAGTGAACTGATGATGTGCAGCAATAAGGCAATAACTTTTAAGAGACAATAACGAATGAGTCTCTGTGGTTGTTTGAGACCCAGGATTATAATTGTACATGTAGCTTGCACTGTTTTATTTAACCAATCGGCAATTTGCGATTCAAGATATTTTTTACCAATCTACTTGGTAGGAAACCATGCATTTAGGTACCTTTACAGAATTATTTCAGTTTCTTCGCATTGATTGATAGTGATGCCAACGCGAGCACCGAGACTCATCAATTAAAGTGACAACGTCCTGATGGTAGTAACCCTGTCAGCATGCCTCGGCGGTCCGACGTCGGCCCAGCGTCAGTCCAATGTCAGTAGCATCGGACCAGCTTCGGGTCGACGTTGGACCGCCGAGGCACGCTGATAGGGAATCACATACTCATAATCTTGAAAAGCTTTGAGTAAATCTGTGAGGAGGAATTTTTTTGGACAGAGTATTAGGACAGGATTAAGAACTTCAAGGTTCATGAACAGGTTCTTTGTGTTTTATCTCCTTTAATGAATGCCACTGCGCAATTTCTAGTCTGTAAGTAAATCTAGAATTATAGATAGAAACAGTTTGGTCTGGTTCACTAGGTCATTGATTGTTTATAATTTCACAAGCACAAGACAATAAGAAAATACTTCTGCATTTCATAGCCATTTTGCGATCTTTCAGAAAAAAAGACAAAATAAATAGGTTTTTAATAAGACCTTCACAGAATGCAACAGACACCTGATTAAAATTATCATAATGTTTTATTTAGTCTTTTAAGGATAATCATTTCAGTTACACCAATGATGTAATCAATGATCATATGGCTTTTTGTACAGTTTTTTTTTATTTTACTCTAATTCATAAATGCATTTAATAATTCATGTACTTAGATCACTTAACTATTTTCTTAAATCCAGGACCACAGAGGCGCAAGGTTTCATTCTGACAGACACCTCAAAATGCTGCGGATGTTGGACCACTCTCCATCTCACAAACTGAACAGTAATTCACAGTTAGTAATGTGAGGCACAGTCAGAAAAAAAACAGTTACTGTAAGATGATCAGTTCATGGATCAATAACCAAGCCAACAACAGATGTATATCAATTGCCAGTGTAGCTGGTAACTGTGCACAGCGGAGAATGTTAGATTCCTGCTAATAAGAGTGAACAGACCAAAGCCTAAGAAGCTCACGGAGATCTCAGAACCCTTCTTCTAAGTGAAGTTCTGACCCACATGACCAGTCTTGACTTTCTTGTTAACCCTTGCTTATCCCAGTGTGTGGTTGATAATTAGTCTAAGTTACTTATATCTTGTTAATATATATTTCCCATCAAATAGAATGTCAGGGCAACAAATTTGAAAATTTGTTCATAGCAATACAGTTCTGAAGGTGTTGTTTTGAATCCGGTATCCTGTACTTAAGGGCATAACTTCATCCCAATGCTCACCTATTTTCTTCACTCAATTAACATTTTACATATGGTTCAAATCTAAGTACACATGTAAGCGAACCCCCCTCATTGAAATTACATTTAGTCTTGGGTTTCACTTAATTATGGGGCAGCCATGTGTCTCAGACTTACATTAAATATCCTCCTTTCTGTCATGACTGGTTCAAGAGGGTAATAAGATTGCTGGGATGGAGCAATTATTGGAGCATATCTCAACGTTGATTCCGTGATCTTCAGAATGTTGCTTCTTGTTCCTTTCTTTTCTCTTTTTCAATTTTGTAAGTCACAACATCATACATCTTGCATAAAGCAGCGGGTCAGAGACTTTGGCTAGTATTTCTCCTTTGTCCTCGAGGGACTTGTCGTTCTTCAAGGAATTCAAAATGCTTATTTTGTCTTTCGGACAAATGACATGAACTGCACTGAGAACCCTGATGTTGTTGACATATGTTCTGAATTTTAATGATGCCGTATCTTTAATGTGTCAGACACTTTTTCTTTTCCATACCTTGCAGGTGACCTGAAGACTCATCAGACGTATCCAATGTGTCTTGGGTGTGGTGCTATTCTTCTTTCCATGCCTACAAAACCACATCAAACACCAACATGACAAAGCATCTGTGTGAAGGTGTTCCCAAGTGACACACCATGTTGTATATGGTGACCAAGTGAATTACAAGTAGGGTTCTGGCTGTCTTTGTTGTTTCGGGTCATATGAACAATAACATATTGTGCATGTCAGTTCCCATGTGTGGAATGAACAAGGTTTGCCTCAAAGCTCACAGCATGCAAAGATGCACCTATCCTAGATAATGGACTTTTCTGGTGACACAAGAGGGTGATACTCCATCTACACCTATCTGTGCATCCGTCCCTCTCACTGGTGCTCTTTAAAACTGTTTTCTTTTTGATTTATTTTATTCTGTGTTTTACAAGCCAGTGTATTATTCTAATGATGCACATAAGATGCATGTGAAGACACTTCCTGAGTAACTTGTCCGACAGAATAGAGTTTGAAATACAGTATACGATCCTCACTCAATTGTGTTTTGTGATATCATTTCATATCATTTCATGACTACAGTGGTCCTTGAGTAATAAGACTGCCCCTTCTGCGGACATGAAGCGGTCTGTCATGGGGGTACGGTTTCTCATTGGGGTGCAAAATGTACTAAAAATACTACTTAGTGCAGGAGGAAGGTGGTCAAATAAGGCAAGGCGGTCTTACAACAGGGGGTATTACAACGCAGGGACCAGTGTATTAGTATTACAAATTGTAAAGCAACATTATCAATGCACAAAGCTTTGCCAGTTGCGTTGAGAAAAATGATATGCTCTTATAGCTGGTCCATCCAACCTTAGTTCCATAAGATCAGCAATTGCAATACTGTATTTGTAAATAGCCAAATGAAACAACAACACCTCTGAAACGATGACAAATAGGATTGTCTCGTTTTTCAACCAGAAAATCTTGAGGTTCTTGTGCCACCGAAAGGGGATAAGCCACACTGGAGCTTCCTGTACAGAAACCTTGGATCTAATCTCTTCTTAATTCTGTGTTCACCAAAATCCCTCCTCATGGATTCACTGAAAGGCTTTTGAAAGCCCTTAGCTAAGGAGATTGTGATTTACACAGTTTTAGAATATAGTATGATCACACATTAAATGCTGAGATGATGAGTCTCAAAGCTATGATTTACTTGTAACAATATCAGCAGTTCATGTCAGGATTAATAGTCGGAAGTACACAGACTCAGGATATACGAGGGGCGTTCAGAAAGTTCTAGTGCTGCAGAGGGCAGCACCAATGCGGCTGTCCACCTAAACCCGAATATACACAAAAGGCTGCCTACCTGAATGCACTCCCAAAGACCCAGTGGTCATGGAACCACCGGTAGCAAAACTGGATTTTGGGTGCGAAAGTGGCCATAGGCCATCAAAGTTAGGTATGTCAATCGATGTTTTTTGCTCGAAAATCACTAGCGTCAATATCAATTCCAGTTCAAAAGTGGTCATTGCTCCCTTATAATTTACTCTGTGGCATGATATGACATACCAAATTGATGCCAAAGAGTACCTCATTCTTGTGATAGTAATACCATGCTTCAATTTGCCTTCTATCAGCACTCATGATGGCCAACATAAAACCTGAATTTAATTGTCAAAAGTCATTTCTCGGAATGACAGTTTTCAAATGTTAATAATATTTTATAAGATACCATCTGGTGCCATACTTACAAAATATCCCTTCAATTTACAGTCCATATTGTTCTTTCTCATTTTGCATCTTGATGTGCATATTAATTTAAGATTCTGTTTATAAAAATGATTTACGAACAGTTGTCTGAGATTGCAAATTGTTTCACATGTAAAATGAGTATCAAGACAGCAGTGGTAGTCACTCTTCCTTATGCATTACTATGAAGCTATGTATACAGCAACTAAATTGATATTAATAAATTTTTGATTTTTCAGCTTTAATTGGTACTCTGATTTGGATATCTAACTTTTCAATTACCCATTTATAATCACAAAATGTTGTGATACAGGCACCATTAATATTACATTGAGAAAATGGGACAATTAATTTTTTCTTGCAAATCTGGAGATCACTTGACAATCACCATATAACTCATTCTTAACCCATCAAAGTGGATGTGGATGGATAGCCCTTGATGTAGGCTTACATATGGCACCTTAGTTTCCTTGTTACTGCAAATGTTAACTCTCCAAAAGCTGAATAAATTTGCCTTTCAGTGTTCAAAATCTCGTCGGAAGCACAAAATTCTCCCATGAATTTTCAATTTCACCTGTCCTAATCACCATATAACTCATTCCTAACCAATCAAAATGGATGTGGAATTATAGCCCTTGATGTAGGCTTTCATTTGGCACCTAAGTTTCCTTATTACTGCAACAGTTAACCCTCCAAAAGCTGAAGAAATATTGCTGTCAGTGTTCAAAATCTCGTTGGCAACACTAAATTTTCCCATATATTTTCAATTCCACCTGTCCTAATCACCATATAACTCATTCCTAATCCATCAAAATGGATGTGGATGGATAGCCCTTGATGTAGGCTTTCAGTTGGCACCTTAGTTTCCTTGTTACTGCAAATGTCAATACTCCAAAAGCTGAATAAATGTTTCTGTCAGTGTTCCAGCAACACAAAATTCTCCCATGAATTTTCAATTCCACCTGTCCTAATCACCATATAACTCATTCTTAACCAACCAAAACAAATGTAGATGGATAGCCCTTGGTGTATGCTTTCATTTAGCACCTTGTTACTGCAAATGTTAACCCTCCAAAAGCTGAATAAATGTTGCTGTCAGTGTTCAAAATCTCCTCGGAAACACAAAATTCTCCCATGTTTTTTCAATTCCACTTTTCCTGATCACTGGATAACTCATTCCTACCAAGCTATTATTAGGATACCCAAAACACTTGGTCCAATTAACTATTCACATGGGCGCCGAGGGACCTTCTGATCTGCCCAACTAAATTTTTGGCCAAATAGTAAGCTTTTTATTTGTCTTGGTTACTTGAAATTTCATTCCAACAGCACTTTCAGGTAAATGAATTCTGGGGTATTTCAGACTCTGTCTCAATATTGCCTTAGTATTGAAGGGGTAATTGACAAACTAAACATCCAAATCAAATGAAAATAAAAGCTGGTAAATTAAAAATTTGCTTACATCCATTTAGTTGCTGTATATTTGATCTTTATTCATTAAGAAAAGTGAAATTTATGGTTTACTTCATGCTGCATTTACTCGCAAGGCAATTTGCGAGCCCGGACAACGATGTGTAAATTATTTTTGTAGGACAGGAATTTGAAATTAACATCCTTATCAAGGTGCAGAATGACTCAGAACAGCATGGACTACCAATTGGTGGGACATTTTGTAACTTTGGAACTATATGGTGTTATATAATATTTTTAACATTTAAAAAATGACATTTTGAGAAATTATTTTGGGTAAATGAATATAGGTTCAGCTTGGTCATCAACAAAATTGGTTAGGAGACAGATAATCTGACCACCAATAGAAAGAGAAACTCTTTGGCATCAATTTGGTATGCAACATGATGCTATAGAGTAAAATCTAAGGGAGTATTGAGTAATCAAGAACTGTTTGTAATGTCGACGCCAGTATAAGCGTCACTTTTAAGTTCCTAAACCTTCTCTCATTTGAAGCCAAATAACTCAATTTGCACCCACATTTGAGTTTTGCTACCGGCAGATTCTTAAACTAGAGAACTTTAGGAACATTTCCATACCCATTATGTTTTGTGTATGTTCGGGTTGCACCTACTCCCAAAATAAAGCCCTTTTGGCTTGTCCTCTGCAGCACTATCGAGGCTTTTTTTCATGTGGATACTTATTTTCAATCTAGAAATATGAATTTTTCACAGGATAAAATTCAGCATATTTGGAATGGATTTCCAAAATTTTGGACAATTTGGACATTTCTAAGTCATTCTGTGGTTGCCATGGAAACTGTAAGTTCAGCTTCTTGGGGCAGGTAACACTGAAACCAAGAATGCCAAGAAATTGTGACTGTGAGAGACTTCTCTCCGTCGCTTGTATTAGTGAGATTGACAATATTTGACACAAGAAATATGGTATTAGCTTCTAAATATGCTTTCAAGTACACCAAATGTGTGTATTCTTACACTGAACCCATGTAGCAAAGCACTCCTGCATGCCAGGTTTGGCGAGGGAAATTCAGGAGACAAAGGTGTGTTTCCCTGACCACATAAGGACTTGTGAAAGCATGGATTCACTGGTATAAACAAGAGACCAAAATGGACAACATTGTCCATACTAGCTATTCCCATGACAATTTTCTTTACATAAGTCCTGGTTTTCCCTTACTTTAGTCCATGGGGGCTATAGTTTCAGGCGCTGGAGGAGAAAAGGCTTTGGATGACCGAAATTCTTTCACAGAACTTTGTTTGGAGGACTTCAAGGAACATTTACTTCAATGAGTCAGGTGTATGAATCAATGCTTTTGGCAAGCTTAGGAGTATTTTCTAAGGCTAATATTATATTCCTTGTGTCAAATATTGTCAATCTCACTAATGCAAGTGATAAAGAGAGGTCTCTCACAGCCAAAATTCATTGGTTTTAGTGGTTTCAGTATTATCTGCCCCAAGAAGCTGAACTTACAGTTTTCATGGCGACCACAGAATGACTTAAAAATGTCTAAATTGTCCAAAATTTTGATAATCTATTCTAAATGTGCTGAATTTTATTCTATGAAAAATTCATAGTTCTAGATGGAAAATAAGTGTCCATATAAAAAGAAGCCTCGAACTTTCTGAACGCCCCTCGTACAGGGTCAGAATTTGTATCAATACAGAGACCTACAATAGATGTTAATCAAATGCTTGCAGCAGGTAATTGTGCAGCAATTTGCATTGTCTCTGCAGCATAGGGTGATCAAGACGAAAGAAGCTCCCAGAAATCTTTGAACTTCTTTCTGCTGAACCATATGACAAGTCTTGGCTTTCCAAACACATGCAGTGTCTGATTCCTAGTTGCATTAGCTCACATAATATTATATATCTTGTCAGTATTTACCCATCAAACGGACATCTGGGAACACTGAAATTTTCTCTGAATATACACAACAAGCATTTTTCGTGAGTTCCATAGTAAAGGCACTGAATTTGGAAAAACTCTGAAGAAGCACGTACACAGAATTATGATCTGAAAATTTGACAATAGGAATTCATGAGCCCAATACAACATTATTGCATTACAAAGAACAAGAAACATTGCCTGACATGAATTATTTTAATTCTATTTATGGCCAAATGAAAGATAACCCCATTTCGATCTGCAATAAAATTAACACGATATCAACTTCAGCAGTAACTAGATCTCAGTCATTCATAATTAAACAAACGTTTTCCTGTACAATGGAATATATTGGGGAAGAACTAAGTAAGACTAGACATTAGATATTTCTCTGATGGATGAAGATGTATTGATACGAGCAGCTGATGGATCACGAAATAGTGCCAAGCTAAAATCAAATCATACACTTGACAGAATTGGTTTTCTACAAAACTGATTATTATTAACCTTGTAAGATAGATATGGGGAAAAGGTGATACATGTACACCCGACATGGCTACGTTTTGCAAACACTATATAGAATATGTTATATTGTGGAAGAAAAAAAATTTGTTCGTGGGTTAGGGGGCGGGGAAATGATTGTGTAGTTAATTGAGATGATGAAGGGAGAATGGCAGCCTATAATAACACATATGTATCTGTTTTATAACGGGTGAATTTTCATATTTTAGCACAACACAAAGAAAAATATCAGCCACATTCACAATTTTCTGGGTGTGCCTTGAGGCTCTCAAATTAATTCAAATGCATTCCTTTCTTTCCCATAAATGATACGAACCAAACCATACAGTGTTTACAAACCATTGACATTTTATTTCCCATTGACATTCAATTTCCCAATTGTGAATTTTAGTGATTGTGTTTATCCCATTATGCCCTACAGTACACATATATGCAGACAATACAGTCGTCAGACATACAAATATTGTAAAAAAAACGCTTTGAGCAAGATTTTTCATTTGACTCTGGCATATCGAACACCCTAGAGGGTGACCATTAGCTATCCAGGCACACCAGAAATTATTTATTTCAGAACAGCCCAGAAAGAATTTATGTATTTCACCCCAGTCAAGGATCTGCTTCCACAGTTGAATGAATACCTTTTGACCATATGGGTATGATATATTTTCCAATGATAGAAATGGTTTACCTGCTAGTTCATGTCCAGTCATATACAACATCATGCATTTTGCATTGAGCAGCAGGTCCACGACATTTGCTAATATTTCTGCAAGTTCCTCCAGGGAGTTGTTGCTCCAGACAGAATTCAGCCCTTTCTTACTTTAGTACACATAATACAAATTACAAACCAAAAGTAAGATACATGGAGGTTACAATCATACAAATATAATACAAGCAAATGATATACAAGAAAGACAATGGCTTGACAAAAATATGGCCATCTTTTGATCTTGAAAATATTGTAATCAAAACATTTGGGAGCAAAGCAACACAAACGCTGATATGGATATGAGACAATATCGTCTGGTTCCAAAATTTTGCTTAGTCATCCATTTCAAAATGACAAAACATTATTAGAGTATACTTCAGTATTTCAAAGCCATTTAAAGATTCTTCAAAACAAAAACAAAACAAAAAATAGATATTATGAAGAACATATTTTTAGTAAGTCCTTCACAGAGCGAAACAGGCAAAAATGTAACTCATTGCTTTTATTTAACTTTTGCAAAGCATTTTAAGGCTGCTAATCACTCTGACTACACCAATGATGTTATCATTTGGTTTTTTTACTATCATTTTTGGACCACTCTCCGCCACATTAATTGGACAGTATGTCACATTAATTAGTTCAAGTTCAAGTTCAAGTTCTTTATTGGAAAATAATTATTTAGCAAAATACATAAATTAAGTACAATTATAAACAATATAATTTTCCTTAGTCAAGATACAAAAAAATGTATATATTGACGTATAGTTAATAATACAAATAATTTTTATGTTACATTGGTAAGAACTTCTAACAAACAAAATTATAACATATACTGAAAACAAAAGAATAATAATCTTAATATACATTAAAAAAATATATATTAAAAAAAAATCAAGAAAAATAAAAAAATTATAATAATAAAATTACAAAGTGACAAAATCATAGTTGGTTATTACAAAAAATCTAAATCATTAACAAGGAGGTACTTCTTCAGGTGTTTTTTTATAGTGGATAATGTAAGATTACTCATTACAACATCAGAAAGAAAATTCCACACAATGACTCCCTTATATCTCAAACATCTTTGACAAAAACTACTTCTAAAAATGGGCAAGTGTAACTTATCGTGTAATCTAGTATTATGAGCATGATACTGGGAATTAGAAAGAAACATGTCATTAAAAATGTCAGGGCTATCTCCTTTAAGCAATTTAAACATAAACAAGGCAACCTTGAGAACATAGATTTTGAAAATATCTAAAACTCCATATTTCAGGAAGAGGGGAATCGATGGTGTTCTAAGAGGTGAAAACGATATAATCCTTAAAGTTCTTTTTTGAAGTTTATGAATTGGAGCCAAGTTTGTAGCGGGCACTGAACCCCATACAAATTAGTGTGATTAACAGTCAGAAAAAGCAGTTACTGGACACTGGTCAGTTTGTAGATCAGTAAGCAGGAAAGCAATAGATGTATGTCAATTGCTCGGAGTTGGTAATTGGCACGGCACAGCAATGTTAGATTCCTGCTAATAAGAGTGAAAAGAACAAAGCCTAAGAAGCTCACACAGACCTTGGAACCTGTCTCCTGACCCACATGACCAGTCTTGGCTTTCTTGTTGACCCTTGCTTATCCCAGTGTATGCTTGATGATTAGTCTAAGTTACTTGTATCTTGTTAGTATTTCCCCGCTCCATATCGGTGACCAGAGAAAGATGTTGAAAATTTCTCTTTGCATTACAATCTTGAAGGTGTTGTCTTGAATCAAGTAAAGGCATAATCCGCATAGGAATGGCTGCCAATTTTCTTCTTTCGATTAAAATAATAGCTACATATGGATCAAACCTGATATAAGTGCTTCCTCCTCATTTGAATAACATGTGTTTGGCCTTTGATTTCACCAACTTTATATAAATATGCAATTTTATGTAACTGAGTACAGCCAAGGAAAGTGGCTGCCATGTGACTCAGACACACCTTTAAAATATCCTCCTTTGTGTCAGCATTGGTTCATGAGGTTCATGATGTCACAACATCATGAATTGTCAATCTTCAAGGAATTCAAATGCTCTTTTTGCCTTTTGGACACATGATATGAACTGCGCTAAGAACCCAGATGTTGTTGACATCTGTTCTGAATTATAATGATGCCTTATCTTCAATGTGTCAGCCACTTTTTCTTTCCTATGTCGTGCAGGTGACCTGAGGAGACATCAGACAATGTCATATTTAATGTGTTCAGAGAGGACTGCAATTCTTTGTTTCCACGCCTACAAAACCACATCAAACACCAGCACGACAGAGCATCTGCGTGAAAGTGTCCCCAAATGACATACCTAGAGTTTCCAATGAGAGCGAGAGTTCTCGAGAAGTCTCGAGATCAGCAATGACTCAGCATTTTCTCATCTCGCCGAGCGAGTCTCGAGAATTGAAGTGTTGATCATTGTTTGACATGGTGTTCATGCGTTTATGTTTATAACGGTTAGAAAGCATTGGATTGTTGTCTTGTTTAGGTTGATATTATTGTTATTGTGTACTTGCTGCATTGTTCAATTTAAATATCTGTTGATGATAATCCCCATTGTTTACCTGATAAATGCTAAAGTTGAACTTGTACATATGTTTTAAAATTGTATAATATCTGGATGTTTAGCTATGATTTATGGGAAACAAAACACACAGATTAGTATTAAAACTACAAAAGATATCATAAAGCCAAAAAATGTGATCCATAGCAAGATTAAATCTCTCTTGTTTTATCATTGTGCCAATGGCAGGACAGTGTCCTAGATTTCTCGAGAAATTCTCGATTCTCGTGCACTAGACCATGTCATTCTCGAGAGGTGTCGATCGAGACTCATTGGAAACACTAGACATACCATGTTGTATATGGTGACCAAGTGAATTACAAATAAGGTTCTATCTGTTGTTGTTTTGTGTCATATGAACAATAATGCATGGTGCGGTTCCCATGTCTGAGATGAACAAGGACTGCTCATGTCTAATGATGATCTTTGGTGAAATATGCAGGCAGATTTATCACACCACAACATATTGTAATATGCAGAACTGTAAAACATGCAGAACATCAGCAGACGAGGTGTTAGCTAGCATATATTCATTACCAGTCACTGTCTAGTACGTTCCATATATTTTTCATAAGAGACAGCTTTTAAATGCCTATTTAACATAAAAATCATTACTTTAGCCAGGTAGGTCAGATCATTTTGAGACCAAGAAAACCGATGAATTGTAAACCAATGAATTGCAGTTGGACACAACTTCATTTTATTACTAATATTAATAAGATTGACCATATATGAAAACGGAAACATCATTACAGATTCTCAAAATATTCAATACAATGGTTACTTCGGAAATTATGTCATGTTGCATAATGTCTTTTTTAGACCTAAGAATCTTGAGGTTCTTGTGCCACTGATAGGTGATAAGCCACAAAAGAGCTTCCTGTACAGAAACCTTGGAGTTCTAATCTCTTCTTAATTCTGTGTTCAACATAATCCCTCCTCTTAGATTCCCTGAAAGCCCCTAGCAAAGGAGATTGTGATTACACAGTTTTAGAACATAGTATGATCACACTTAAAATGATGAGATCACTAGTCTCGAAGCTACCATTTACTTGAAACAGTATCAGCAGTTCATATAGTCAAAAGATTGCACAGTGTCTGGACATAGGTACAAGGTCAGGATTTGGATAAATACAGAGACCAACAATCGAAGTTGATCAAATACTTGCAGCAGGTAACTGTGCAGCATGCTGCATTAGTCTTAGTGTGACAGGGTGGTGGACAAAGCCAAAGAAGCTCACAGAGATATTTCAACCTCTTTCTGCTGACCATTATTGCCTTTCAGGACTACTAACCCTTGTATATCTCAGTGTTTTACTAGTAATTGCTATAACATACAAGTCATGTCTTGTGATTATTTTCTCATCAATCAGATATCTCAGAGCGTTGACATTTCTGAGTTTACACAATGAGCATTTTTCTAGAGTCCAGTTACAAAGGCACTACAGAAACCAGGATTAACTTAAGAAAAGCATGCACACAGAATTCTGATCTGAAAATTTGACAATAGGAAATCATGAGCCCAATACAACATTGTTGCATTACAAAGAACCAGAAACAATTTCCTGACATGAATTATTTTAATTCTATTTATGGCCAAATGAAAGATAACCATATTAAGAACTGCAACAACAAATACGATACCAGCTTTAGTAATAACTAAATCTCAGCCATTCATAATTAAACAAACATCTTCCTGTACAATAGAATATATTGAACAAAGACTCATCATTAGATATTTCTTTTGATGGATGATGATGTATTGATATTAGCAGTTGATGGATCACGAAATAGTGCCAAGCTAAAATCAAATCATACACTCACCAGGATTGGTTTTCTACAAAACGATTATTGTAAACCGTGTAAGATAGATATGGAGAAAGGGTGAAAAATGTATACCTTGTTGCGTTTTGAGAACACAATGTATAATTCGTTACATTGTTGAACAAACTTCATTTTGGCATGTATACCCTGCATGTACAAACTAACGTTTTGACTACACTATATATCATTTGTTATACAAACAACATTGAGGGCCCGGGCGGGCTGGGTGTGAATGTGAGTTCCGCCAGCAACAGGCTTTGCTGTTGATTCATATTTTAAACAACAATATTTTTTTCATCTGATTCCCAGGATAAATTTTTACATAATCGTTGTTTACAAAAAGTTTCTACTACCATAGTCAAACACATTTTCATAGTTTCAAAAATTTATAGCTACAAGAAAAGTATTATGCTTTCATTATAGTGCTGCAGAGGGCAGCACCAATGCAGCTGTCCCCCTAAACCTGAATATACACATAAGGCTGCCTACCTGAATGCACTCCCAAAGACCCAGTGGTCATGGAACCACCGGTAGCAAAACTGGATTTTGGGTGCGAAAGTGGCCATAGGCCATCAAAGTTAGGTATGTCAATCGATGTTTTTTGCTCGAAAATCACTAGCGTCAATATCAATTCCAGTTCAAAAGTGGTCATTGCTCCCTTATAATTTACTCTGTGGCATGATATGACATACCAAATTGATGCCAAAGAGTACCTCATTCTTGTGATAGTAATACCATGCTTCAATTTGCCTTCTATCAGCACTCATGATGGCCAACATAAAACCTGAATTTAATTGTCAAAAGTCATTTCTCGGAATGACAGTTTTCAAATGTTAATAATGTTTTATAAGATACCATCTGGTGCCATACTTACAAAATATCCCTTCAATTTACAGTCCATATTGTTCTTTCTCATTTTGCATCTTGATGTGCATATTAATTTAAGATTCTGTTTATAAAAATGATTTACGAACAGTTGTCTGAGATTGCAAATTGTTTCACATGTAAAATGAGTATCAAGACAGCAGTGGTAGTCACTCTTCCTTATGCATTACTATGAAGCTATGTATACAGCAACTAAATTGATATTAATAAATTTTTGATTTTTCAGCTTTAATTGGTACTCTGATTTGGATATCTAACTTTTCAATTACCCATTTATAATCACAAAATGTTGTGATACAGGCACCATTAATATTACATTGAGAAAATGGGACAATTAATTTTTTCTTGCAAATCTGGAGATCACTTGACAATCACCATATAACTCATTCTTAACCCATCAAAGTGGATGTGGATGGATAGCCCTTGATGTAGGCTTACATATGGCACCTTAGTTTCCTTGTTACTGCAAATGTTAACTCTCCAAAAGCTGAATAAATTTGCCTTTCAGTGTTCAAAATCTCGTCGGAAGCACAAAATTCTCCCATGAATTTTCAATTTCACCTGTCCTAATCACCATATAACTCATTCCTAACCAATCAAAATGGATGTGGAATTATAGCCCTTGATGTAGGCTTTCATTTGGCACCTAAGTTTCCTTATTACTGCAACTGTTAACCCTCCAAAAGCTGAAGAAATATTGCTGTCAGTGTTCAAAATCTCGTTGGCAACACTAAATTTTCCCATATATTTTCAATTCCACCTGTCCTAATCACCATATAACTCATTCCTAATCCATCAAAATGGATGTGGATGGATAGCCCTTGATGTAGGCTTTCAGTTGGCACCTTAGTTTCCTTGTTACTGCAACTGTCAATACTCCAAAAGCTGAATAAATGTTTCTGTCAGTGTTCCAGCAACACAAAATTCTCCCATGAATTTTCAATTCCACCTGTCCTAATCACCATATAACTCATTCTTAACCAACCAAAACAAATGTAGATGGATAGCCCTTGGTGTATGCTTTCATTTAGCACCTTGTTACTGCAAATGTTAACCCTCCAAAAGCTGAATAAATGTTGCTGTCAGTGTTCAAAATCTCCTCGGAAACACAAAATTCTCCCATGTTTTTTCAAGTCCACTTTTCCTGATCACTGGATAAGTCATTCCTACCAAGCTATTATTAGGATACCCAAAAAACTTGGTCCAATTAACTATTCACATGGGCGCCGAGGGACCTTCTGATCTGCCCAACTAAATTTTTGGCCAAATAGTAAGCTTTTTATTTGTCTTGGTTACTTGAAATTTCATTCCAACAGCACTTTCAGGTAAATGAATTCTGGGGTATTTCAGACTCTGTCTCAATATTGCCTTAGTATTGAAGGGGTAATTGACAAACTAAACATCCAAATCAAATGAAAATAAAAGCTGGTAAATTAAAAATTTGCTTACATCCATTTAGTTGCTGTATATTTGATCTTTATTCATTAAGAAAAGTGAAATTTATGGTTTACTTCATGCTGCATTTACTCGCAAGGCAATTTGCGAGCCCGGACAACGATGTGTAAATTATTTTTGTAGGACAGGAATTTGAAATTAACATCCTTATCAAGGTGCAGAATGACTCAGAACAGCATGGACTACCAATTGGTGGGACATTTTGTAACTTTGGAACTATATGGTGTTATATAATATTTTTAACATTTAAAAAATGACATTTTGAGAAATTATTTTGGGTAAATGAATATAGGTTCAGCTTGGTCATCAACAAAATTGGTTAGGAGACAGATAATCTGACCACCAATAGAAAGAGAAACTCTTTGGCATCAATTTGGTATGCAACATGATGCTATAGAGTAAAATCTAAGGGAGTATTGAGTAATCAAGAACTGTTTGTAATGTCGACGCCAGTATAAGCGTCACTTTTAAGTTCCTAAACCTTCTCTCATTTGAAGCCAAATAACTCAGTTTGCACCCACATTTGAGTTTTGCTACCGGCAGATTCTTAAACTAGAGAACTTTAGGAACATTTCCATACCCATTATGTTTTGTGTATGTTCGGGTTGCACCTACTCCCAAAATAAAGCCCTTTTGGCTTGTCCTCTGCAGCACTATTACTGCACAGAAGTCTCAGAACCAATATGACACTGAATCAAGTGGAGCGCATTTTAGTATACTTTATTTATCTTTATTTTAAAACATAACTTGCGTAAAAACACCTAGCCTATTGCTGGCTTATAAGGCATACACACATTACACACAACAAAATATGCAAAACAGATGAACAGCATAATATAACAACAGAAACAAATAAACAGTGTACAGTTATGCACAATAATTTTATCAAATAACTCAACTCGAAAATCAAAGTAAAAGCTAGAAAATCATCTTCTTTAATGACATGTGAACAGAAAGTGCAAAGCCTAAATTCTAATAGAATTATGCTAAGTTCTCACGACAGTGGTTAAGTGACGGCGAAGCTGTCTAGGTGCCAGGAAACCACATTTCGGCGATTCAAGTCATTTTTGGACAATTATATAATCAATTAGAGGTTATACATCGTCGTGGATGGATCCTATGACGACGAGGCACTCGTTTTCTACGCCGAATCGCTCGTACTTAGTGACGAAGCAATCCCCAATGAGGAAGAGAGTTGTTTCGGCGAGTTGTGAGGAGCCTCGGTGAAGTTCCATTGCTTCAATATTAAACTAGCCTCGCCCAAGGAGCCTCTTGCTTCGCCCAAGCAGCCTCTAGCCTCGCCCAAATAGCTCAATTACGCCCAAGCAAATAGCTGTTGCGGTGAGGCAAATAGCTGTTACGGCGTTTCATCAGCATGTTTGCGACGGCGAGTTGTGCTGTTGCGTCGCCGAAGTTGTATTGACTCAATGATAAGTAGCCTCGCCCAAGCACTCTCTAGCTTCGCCCAAGCTGTCTGTAGCCTTGCCCAAGCATTTTGGGGATCTTTCAGGTCTTCTGCATCGTTACTATTTGCTTCGTAAAGATTCAACAGGTTGAATCTTTCGTGAAGCAAGTTCTTGCTTCACCAACCTGTCACGTGACTTCTAGGAACTTTTGGCGAGGAAGTTTAAGATGCGCCATAGACGAAATTATCGTCGCTGAATTGTTGAAAGTAGTTGAATCATCTCCTACTTTCCTGGAAAAGTAAGAATCGCCGCGGCAAGAACCCTCTGATACGTCTCCGTGTGAACTAGGCATTAGAGATAAACGACCTAATTTCATTTTTCATGGGGCACAGATGAGCCAACATCAGCCATAACTGGAACACCTTAGCCGAAGCTGGATCAACAGTGCATAAAAAAATGTGCTTAAATTTAAAATGGAGTTCCAAGGACGAAAAAGAGAGAAGGGTGGTTTATAAATATATAATATGTCTGTTTTACACCCAATAAATTTTCGGATTTTTTAACTATACAAAGCAAAGTATCAACCACATTCACTATTTCTCGGGAGTGCCTTGAGGCTCTCAAATGAATATAAATCCGTTCCTTTCTTTTCCATAACAGTTGCAATGTAGTATGAACCGAAATATGCATTAAACCATTGACATTCCATTTTCTCATTGACATTTTATTTTCCCAATGACATTTTGTTAACCCATTGTGAATTTTAGTGATTGTGTTTATCCCAATATGCCTTACAATACACATTTCTGCAGACAAATACAGTCCTCAGACATATATAGAGTAGGTCGGGGCAAGAAGCCCGGGTTAGGTGAGAGGCCCCCCCAGGGTTATATCTAAACTTACATTTTTGGTGCGTTTATCTGTTGATAGGATTGAAGCTGGAGGCGTTTTAGGTGACGTCACAAATTTTCAAGGCAAACAGCACCAAACTATAGTAGAAATTAAAGAAACAAAAAAATGTGCATGGTTTTTGTAACTTTGACTAATTCTTTGAAAGGGGTTGTCAGAAATAGCTTTGGAATTTTTTTAAAGTATAATGGATATCTGCATTGCTTCACTTTATGACCATCACATAAATATGATTTGATCATGTTTTTTTGAGCACCCTTTTTCATTTGACCTTGACCACTTCGAACACCCTTGAGGATGACCATTAGATATCCAGGGGGCTTTTCCCCAATGGCAAATAATGCATGGCAACAGCAACAGAAATCATTTATATGAGAAGAAATTGTCCTCAAATATTTGTTTCAAAATCAAACAACACCATGTTAAGACACGCCCACACCAGAAATAATTTATTACAAGACAGCCCAGTAAAATGTATTTCACTAATACAGGGCAAGAAATTATTTATTGTAGAAAAGCTCAAAGACCACCCCCCCCCCCGTCTCCATAAGTTCAACATGAAGTAACATAGGCCTATATTACAATGTCATGTCTGTTCCATCAGGTGAAATTCCTAAGTGAGGGCTGTAAAAAAATGTTTAAAGTATATGCATATAATTTTGATAAAATTATCCCCACTAATATTTGAGTTAAAACTCAGGTCAGGGGACCATCCCAGTTGCCAACTATAAACGCTAGCCACAGGCATGTCACTCGCCCAAACTCTCCACCTATCCTTCCTTTTTCCTCTCATACTTCCGATGGGAGCCCACACGGGTGTTACTCCTCTCTCATTTCTGTTTCCCGACTCCACCCCTGATCTCCCACCAGGAGTGCATGGAACAGCATCCCCACTCATATTTTACTCCTCCACAGAGGGAGCTACTTCTCATAACCATTTCACCACAGGTGGCAGCACCTATCTTCATCTGTTTTTGCGTGGAGATGTTCCGAACCTTACGCGACAGGCACGTTGTTGATCATCATTGATCAGGTTAACTAACCTTTTGATTGCCCTGCATGCTCTCATTACTACATGGCATTCCTCCCACTACAAATCAGGCTGTAAGCTCTAATGCAGGCCTCCCGCCAACATCTGCTTGCCATCTACAGGAATGTGTCAACAATTCGCCACTTTCAACTTTAAACACCTACACGTCACTCCAAATACCAGGTGTCCCTAAAATATTTCCTTACTGAAATACTACTGCATCATTTCAAAATAATGCATTGTTTGACTTTTTCAATAATGGGCATTTTCTAGTAGATCTATATGTGACATCATACATTGTCACTGAAATAAATCAGATTGCTCCAGTATAGTTTTCATATTTAAACAAACCCAATAATTATCATATTCAGTCGTACATGCATGTATTGGTAAAACAAGATATTATTTTACAAATACAACAATTTCAAAACCAGACTCACAGCACCTATAGTGAATACTCAGCGAGACAGGAAACTGTTGCAAGATTTTCCCTGTGCTTAAATCATCTTTTACAACAGAATACCAAGGTCGCCTTGTCTGAGAGAGTAAACCTTGAACATCCAAGTCCAGCTTAAGCCAATGTTCATGGGATTTCAGATACAGTATTATATGTACACCTGCCGATGGCTGCAAGCAAGTAAATCCTGCATGAGATTATGAGATTACAGACCTTTCCACCAATCTGGCAATAATTATGGTGACTCTGGGAATTTGCTACGAGGCGCGCGTAAAGAAGAATATCACTTGACCTTAATAATAATCGCTTCAGTGAACCAACAAAATTGCATGCCACTTTAGCCTATTAGAGATCAGCGTTAGTTGTGCCACCGGCCCACTGTTGGGGTTAAACTGTTGATACTAGAATGTAATGATGTTTCACTCATAAATTCGATTATGTTAAAAACTTGATGCACTAAAGCAGTGACCATTTAATCTAAGGGGGGCTTGGAGTTTTTTGGAAATACATATAATTTCCTGCTGAGTTTCTGTAAAAGAAATAAATTCTTTTTGGGCAGTCTTGAAATAAATATTTTCTGGTGGGGGCATTTCTTAACAAGGTGTTGCTTGATTAGGAATAAATATTCTTATACCATTCGACACCTCTGTCAGCCAATCACATTACAGTATTTCAGGGGAATAATTCCCATATTCTTTGTTGTCCAGTTATCCTGTCATGTTCGACTGTTTGAGTGTTTGTCTCATGGTATAAGCCGGTTATTCACCATGGGATCAGGAATATGTGTTTATCACACCTCGGCCTAAAGGCCTCGGGTGATAAATCACATATTCCCTCTCCCGTGGTGAATAACCTTTACAAGGACTTCGCGCGTTCGAAATAAATTACTGCCACCATTACCGTGAAATAAATAATTTCCAGACAAGGAAAACTCCAAGCCCCCCTTGGAAATTAAATGGTTTCCCACTTGCCCTCTTATTGGACTGACATACTTGTTTCTCTCTCGTATAGTATTAATAATCAGATGTGTCCCTCAAGCGCATAGTGGTGAGGAAGCATATCTTGATATTTGTGTAGTTAGATATAATCTAGTGTTGTTGATTTCTTAGTGCATACTTTACTTCCTGTTGGAAGTGTCCATGTCTCTTTTAAACAAAGCCAGTACCCTTGAGGATGCCACTGAAATAAGGTAAAGCAAAGACACTTTCTGATCAGAAACCTTCAAGTCTTATTCTCCTTCAGCTTCTCTGTTATCAGAATCCTTCTTACAAGATCTTTGAAAGCTCTCCTGCACAGGCAGTCCAAGAATATACACCGGCCTTTGCACTTGTGTACTGCAGAACCAACATAATTATATATACTGTATTTAATGTAAATAAAGTTGGTTTTCCATCTTTGGAGCTATACTGAATTTCTTCATGTTACACATATGCGTATTTACCCCATGTAAGGGACATACTACATGCCCAGCAGAGACAATGAAACAAGGGGCCACCTACTTTGCATCTCATCCTTATGTCACCCAGCTTGCTTCTGTACCAGGAATCGAACCAGTTATGACAAGCACAGTAACGTTGGGCTATCCACCCTGCTTACTTGATTTTCTTGTAGT
The DNA here is from genome assembly GCA_026936325.1 of Platynereis dumerilii. Taxonomy (NCBI): domain Eukaryota; kingdom Metazoa; phylum Annelida; class Polychaeta; order Phyllodocida; family Nereididae; genus Platynereis; species Platynereis dumerilii. The sequence goes on along the minus strand of JAPTHN010000001.1, from coordinate 177,469,976 downwards.
GTGGATTTTTTTATGTATCAAGGAAGTAAAATATTTTGACACTAAAGCATTTGCTGAAAACTGCAAAGGAATGGTGATGGATTAAAGCATCAGCTGATGATGAAATCAGATGGATCACAAAATAGTTGGCAGCTAAAATCATATCATACCCTCTACTTGATTGGTGTTTTTTATACAAAAACAATTCCATGATCTCCATCGATCATCAGATATACCTTTTTAAACATCTATTTTACACGGAACCCACTTGTATTTGCACCCGCACTAAATCGTCAAATCGATAGAGTTTCTTTGACGCAATTTATCACGAAAGTGCAAAGTTAAAAAGGCAGTAATTTGGGTGAGAATACACTTAGAAAATCATCTTATCAGGAGAAGTTCAGTATAACCTTAAATTATGTGGTAAAAAATATTTTTTTAGTTAAAATGTATTCTTTTAAGCAAAACATACCTTCACAAGAGACGTCAGCAGCTTACCCATATCATGACATCGCAAAACACTATCCCACTGCAGTAGGATAAATTTTGAAATTGCAGTAGGATACATTTTGAAAATAAAACTTACATATTGTTTAATGATATCAAATCCTATAGCATAGTTATAAGCAACATCTAAATCTCAAAGCTAGGAAATGTTGAGCTTGCAATTTAGCTTTGGCACTGTGGTTTCTCATTTAACATTATCGCCTTTGGAGCAACCAGTTCCTATCTTTTCGGAGATGTCTCCGATCGGACAGTCCACTGACACCTTTCTGGTTTTAAAATCCCTTTTATTCCTTTATCATCGACAATGCTCATTTGACATAAATGTTAAAGCTGCACTCCAGCACTCTTATTTTTTTTTTCAGAGACAAGTCACTTGAAATTGGCCATTTAAAAGACTCACCTATCCATCAACCTGACTTTAACTGCCGCCATGAGGAGATGTTGCTGCAGGACGATATACAGTACAACCCAAAATAAAGTAAGAAAATTTTCTGTCAGAAGTACTCTGTTTACTTATTTTGCCCTCTTTTTTCCTCTCAACCCCAAATCTCCTTACAACTCCTTTTGAATACTTACAACAACCTTAGCCCACATTATAAGAACTCTATTTAGACAGCTACCAATGTAACTGCAATCAGCAGAGGTGCAAAATATCAAGTAAATCAAACACAATGAGGGTGACTGAGTTAAATTGGTCATGTTTTTATATGATTTTAATGTAATTTTAAAAGGTAGTTTCAAGTAGCTCAAAGTAGGAAGTGATTCAGAGGTAGTCAAAAGGTGTGAAAGGGTAAAGTAGTGTCTGTTTCTTACTTCCTGCTGGGGTAATCATACTTTATTTTGGGTTGTACTGTACTACATTCCACCGGAAACAATCAAATCACATTGTTGCGGTTTGGGAATCCTAGACCCTCCAAGAACGCCAAATGACCTGGAGCACAGGAGATAGACATAAATGGACTGATTGAGGGCTATGTTACCTCAAGGCTTCATTAACAGTGCATAGACATACACTAAAGAAACTGTGGCCATAGTGGATCTGATACTTATGTGATTTCACCACACCATGGTATCAATAATGCATGGTATTGCCCACTGAAGCCAGCGCCCCATTAGATTAGGCTGCGGGAGAAGAGAAGCTCACATGGGGTTGTGGAATGATGAAGAGTGAATGGCGCAAACAACCCCTTCAAAACTTACAATAAACAGTAAACAGCCAAACAAGTTTCAATTCCATCCAATTCACTAACAGGGCAGTTAATCAAGCAAGGACGGTCCATCAATGGCTCCTCACTATACTCCCGATTCTCTGTCATCCCCAAGAGGCATCAAGTCATTTGGATGAGCACAAGCAAACGTCAACATATCATGGAGCTCAAGTAGAAAACAACATTCAAGACCCCCTCTTAAAAACCTACATCAAAGCTTTACATGACACTTCATCAATATTGGATTTTCTCTTTTTGCAGACATTATTAGATCTATCTTCTTAAAGTTCCTCTGCATGTCTTCTTAAGAACCATGCACTGTAATGTTATTTTGAGGATGGCAAGCAATTAGATTCCTTCCACGAAAGTCCAATCCTTTATTGAATTCTATGGAACGAATGCTTATTAAAGCTTGAGAATTAGAGTTACTATGGAAATATAGTTCAGATTTGCAGCAGTACTCCCTCCACATGCATAACAAACATCTTCTTACACAAAGTGTTATTAGAAATTATTCCTTTTGCCTTGCTATTGACTATAGTCTATAGCTCCAGAAACATTTCGATAAAATGTTACAGAACCTTAGAGCTCTTTGCAGATTGGCGGTCCACTGGAAAATAAATTTCTCATTTTAAATGCAAACTGGCTTTGCCGGTCATTGACAGTTTTCTGTTGTTCTCCTAATCTTTTTATTTGATGAAGTACCAATTTGAAAGTAAATTTTGAAACTGTTTGGACCGCCAATCTGCAAGCCGCTGTAAAATAGTCCTTTAAAACTGAATGTCAAATGTTCCTGGAAAAGTTCTACATTGTGAAACTTCTCTGGTAAGAAAAACAATTGTGGTGTTTTATCCGAATAGTGAAACGTCTATTTCTATTTTTGTTGAGTAGTAGGCTTTGTCCACTTTTTTTAATATCTGGGGATTTCGCAGCGCAGTCCCTGTGCTGTCGTTATCGCGCTGCTCAAAGACTGAATTCATCTCTCTGCCCCCGCAGAGCCCGCAGAGCCGGTCGGACCAGGGAGGACAAGCCCTGATTCACTTTTATCTCTTTCATCGATTCCTTGTTTATTCCTCTCCTGCCTCACAGTCCCTCGGATTGAAATTTCTAACATGGAAGCTGTCTTAACTTCCAGCGGTCAAAATGATCACTCCAGTTTTGGCTGGCAAGTGAGTGATACATCACTGGCTGGGCAGCAGCAAATCTCCAACCGATGATATTGATCTGCTGAGTGTGTGCACAACTTTTTGTTTAGACAGCCTTGACTGCAACACAGAATCCGTCACTTTTTCACACAGTTGGATCATGGCCACATGGCAAGAGGAGTTACTTTATAGAGCCAATTATCACATAATTTGCGTGCTGCAGAACTATAATCTATAAGAACAGCTGATCGATGCCAGTCAGAAAATGTGCATCCATTGTTTGTGATAAACAGTCACTGCTCGGAATCTTTAAGAATTCGTCCTTTCCTGCAATGCCTTTAGAACATACTACTTCAGCAACAGAAACCACGCAGTAATCAAGCAGCAACAAGTCCACATGCTTACTTCTAGGACGCTGTGACGCTTGCCATGACGTTGTGGACGGTGCACAGAATGCTGGCAGGAGGAGCGCCAGCAGAAAACTGTGCGTCGTGGAGAGCAGTTGAACGTTGTGCAGAGCGTCAGTCACTTAAAGTGAGCATTTGCTAGCAGTTGGTTGCTGCACACATCTGTGGAACACTGTCAGAAACATTTTCAGACTGAACTCTGTCCAGGCACAATACAATGTTCTATTCTCCTTTTCCAAAAACGGAGCTCTTTCCAGGATGTAACAAGGTCTGCAGCTACAAGCCTCAATTCAGCTGAGCCAAGCATTTCACAGGCAGCTTCGCCAATTAATTAGATCGAGGTAAGTAACTGCAACATCTCCACCCTAATTTTCAGGGTTTCTATCAGCATACTGAACACTTGAAGCAGGTTTCCAGTATAAGGAATGCGCTATAGGAAGTTGTTTTTGCTATGGCTTGTATTCAATGTATCTTTCAAAATGTGAAGTAAAGATAAGAAGCCTTTTGCCTTCAATTTGAAACTGCAATTACTTCCATTCCATTTAGATGTCTACAAATGGCAATATACAGATTCTGGAAAGAGCAGACTGGTTCCAATTTATAAGGTCTTCATAGTTGAATAGGTTCAGTCAAGAGACTGAAACGCAACACTCCCAATTACGAGACATAATTGCCAGAATAATGCTGAGTTTGAAAAAAAAGTAAAAGCTAATTTAGAAATAGATGCTTACAATTCGTGTTATGTCGTGATGAAATTAATTTCCAAAGTACTAGGTTTCATGAAGCTCCATATTTCATGCAGACCGAAGCTTTAATAAAGGGAGTTAAATATAGCTGAAATTAAATGAGACACAATGAGTGATTACAAGATGCCACATTTGATTTAAAGACATCACATTCGATTTAAATACATCATATTTTGATTAAATACATCACATTTTGAAAAACAAAGGCAATTTGTCACGGCAATTAGGCTGGGTATGTTAGTGTTGAAATTTGATAAGCCGCCAGGAGCCCCTGGCTGGTGAAAGGGAAAGAACAAGAAGGTCTTTCCTCCATCTTCAGCAAAGGCCATCGCTGCACATCATTGCAGGGCAAATGAAAAATAGGGTGAGATGGGATCGTAAGAAGGTCGTAAAAGTAATACAGGGTGGCTAGCTGTGATATTATTGCAAATATTCTGGCCCTGGCCTGCTAAATGGCTGTTGGATATAAGAGATACGTCTCAGGGGTTCACCATGTTGGCATAAGACTATCAGGATGTAGGACTGAATCTGTGACTGCCATGTCTGATTTGCTAGACGTATGGCCCCCATCACCATTAGGCCCCTAGTTATTATGAGAAGCTTGCATACAGCAGTCATAACTGAATATTATGAGACTGCAATGGAACATAATGGGGGTGCTAATGGGGCCAACATCCTTGCTTATGCATAGGTTTATTAACGGTTGGTAGGATTAGGACTACTGAGATGCGATAAATCAACAGCCACGGTGGAAGCACTCCTGGAGGACCCCCCACAGCTCCTTCTGTATACGCATCATTTACTTTACAAGGCATGCAAGATTAATCCGCCCCGGAATAAACTGGGAAATAAAGCAGAGGAAATGTCAGCCGACTCAATGCAAACTTTGTACTGCGGTGAGCTTGGCTTAGCATGGCCTTGCATTAATCTTGTACATCTTACTCAAGGCAACTCCGCAAGAACATGACCTTTGCATTTCCTGACTTCTGCGCTGACACTAATTTCAGACTGAAGCCGTCGAAAGTCTGCATGTGGAAACTTCTGAGCAATGTCGAAGAATAGGCGTGTGATGGTAGGCATGCGAGGTGCAACAATACAAACAAGTAATTCGATCCATCTCTTTGATGACAAAGGAACACATTACTAGGCAGATATGACAGAATATAAACTGACAGCATTTCTATTATGTTGATGAGCACGAAGAGTGAGGCGTTTGCCTGAAACAGAGATGCAGATGGAATTAAAATGGATTTTTGAGACGGAAATGGTTCATACGAGCTTCGCGTTTTGATTTGAAACTCAACTCCTGGGTGAAGCAGTAGGTGTTGCGTGTGTTATTGTGTAAATCTCAGAGAGGTAGTATTTTTTCATGTACAGCTTTGTGCAAATCTAGATGCAGTGGCTTGGCCGAGCCAAGTTGGGAAGCAGCAGAGGCTTGTTGGCTAGGTGCTAGCCGGGGGTGCAGGTGTGGTGGCATTCATATTATTCCCATGGGACGTGTTGTGTTGCACAAATATGGAGCGGAGTATCTCTTTGTGTCCCGGCCTGCAACGCTTAACACTATAAGTTTCCATCTAAATGAGACAACTCTGCTAAATGCTCATTGAACATGCTCGGATTACCCAAAGCCACTCGCCTTACTAATTGGCTCATCCCAGGAGGACCCAGCGCATGTTTATGAACGAGAAACCCTGAAACAACAATGCACACTTTGCATTCGCCATTCACATATTCAGAACACAGATTAAAAGGAGATTCCCATCAATCTTCACAATTTAAACAATTATAAACACAATCCCCTGTTTTACACCCAATGGGTTTTCTAATGCATTGGACCAATTGTTGTTTGAGTTCCCAGCTATTGTATGAAACAAACAATCCTTCTAAATTACCAGTAATTGCCAAATCAGTAATATTGATTGAGCTGTCATCTCGTGTTCCATCTTTAGGAATCTGATGAAGCACGAAGAAACAATTATCGAATTCATCGGAACATTCACTTCTTGTGCGTCGTGATATTTCTATCAACTTGCGAGTAATTCCCAACTTGAGACATGCTATCAGCCGCGCAATATTCATCGCTGCATGTATATTGGGTAGGTGTCAAGTTAATGGAGCGATTGTGCACATGGAAGCGTCTTACCAAAGCTTGTCTCTTGTGAATTGAAATATGTAGAATATGAGAGAGATCATTTTTCATCACTAGCAACAAATGCGTAATGCCTTGAAGCTCACTCTGCTCAATGTTGCAAAGTTCCATATATTCAGATTTTTGTTTGATGTTGGCTCGTTCTACACCTCATTAATGAATGTATGCCCTTGTGTCAAATATATACCACAAGGTGAATCAGTTTTTCCAGCACCTATTGTTGGCGCAATGAGCGATTTCCATCAAAAAGGTGTTTTGTGGCGGGTTGGGGCGAGAAGCAAATATATATCTGGCCTGAGTGGGCGAAATGCACTTAGAGGGGATCCCCTGTCCTTCTTACACGGGATGGAGAATTCATTATTCTTGAGTGGCCCACTGGCTTTACAGCCAAGGATTAATAAAGATGGCTGCCAGATAATTCCCCCTTATCCCTCTGACATTATAGACAACCATAAGACATGGCGGACGCAGACTCCTGAGTAGCAGTTCGGCTGAGATGGGATCTCAAGAAATTGACGTTAGCAGGTTACATTATGCGCTAGGTTTATGTATGTACATCGTACTGGTGATCAATTGCTTATCGCGAGTTGTTTTTAGATGATTCCTGACTCATCCAGACTCACCCGCATTGCGTTATTGTTTCTGACTTGTTCTGATAAATGACTGATCTATTATGTCTGTCACATAGATCGTGTAAGCTCTGTGCTGTTTTGATGGAAATTGGGTTTTGTCTTATCACAACTTGTTTCACGGTTATCTCTCCCTGTCGACTTGGTTCTTTGTTGGTTCATTGTCATGAATCTGGTGGCTTACATGGTAGCGATTGACGACTGCCTTTTACAACATATTCTAAAAGGTTGATTACACGCTACATAATTGAAACTTTGGATTGACTAAAGGACACGTAAGGGACCATTAACCATTTCATAGCTTATAGTGTAGGTGCTTCAGTGTAGGCACACAATACCAGTTATTGCCGATTTAACGCTTCATTCAAGGGACATCCCGCTCAGACATTTTCCCATCAAGAGTGCATAATACTATTACAATTGTCTCGTAATGGGAAATATAAGGCAACCTTGGTCCTCCTTATTGGTACTGAATTGTGACCTCTTGAATAATGCCATCCTATTGCCTTCCTAACTGCCTCCATATTGCTCGATGAGCACAATATTGCATTGGTTTGTAGCTTAATCTTATTACTAGGTAAAAGGACGAGTCAGTTATACCCAGTCTCCTTGCCCGCTTACTTGTTAAGTGGCTTTCTTCCAGTGAGCAGATGATCTGACCTGACAGCCCCCATCACTCTTTATAATGGACACAATAAAGAACTTGGGCTGTTAGGAACTGGGAGAACAAGAGACTGTTCCTGGCCTAATGTAGAGTAACAGCCCTCCCAGCCTGCCTGCCATTCTTTCTTTCAAGTACTACAAAGCCATAATTAGGCCATCAATCCCTTGCCCCACTTATTAGGATGATCACAGGATCAAGTTCTGAGGACTGCATTACATAAATTATTCCCAATACCCATTTGTTGGTTTTCGGTTCATTCCTATTGCACACCGAATAGCCAACATTTAAAGCCACCATTTGAGGCCACCACTGGCATTCTGGATGACTTCATGTTGGTTTAGAGTAACGTCTTGTTCGATAGTAACAAGACAAGCCCACCACGAAGACAGACAGGCTTGCCTCCACCAATACAGCTGAACATGAAAACCTTTTACATCCCATTGATTTTTTTCTACTTTGTGCTTCAAAATCTATGGTCATTACATTAGCTGCTAAGTCTTTGTCATCTCTTATGCACAGTTCAGTGTATGTTTTTCTTTGCTTCTTATCCTTTTTTTCCTTTTATTTGTTACATTTATTTGCCTTTTCTGCTTTCTTTTTTTAAACGGTGAGTATGTCTAGAATTACTCCAACTCAAGCGCGGACATCTTTGCTTTTTAAATAGATTACTTGAACTTACTTTCATACATGAAAGCCCCATCTCCCAGAGGTGGATTTTCATTTTAGATTATTTTGTTGTCTTTTTTATATCTGCTTTTTAAATTTGCTTTGGTGTTATTTCGTTTTTAGCTCAAGTCTATGCAGCAAATTTGCTGTTCTTTGAAGACAGAGATTCACAAAATCCTTGTGTATTTACGTCCTTGTGGCTTCATCTCATAAAGCTAGCCTTCTATTTCTTCTTTGTGTCTGTGGCCCAACATTTGCACAATTTATGAGGCGACATCTTCATTGAGAAATTTACATCAATAACATTGTAATAGGTTGAGGGCCATTGAAATGTGAATCTTCTGAATTTATGGTTCAATATCTACTTCGCAATGCAAACGAGAGTTCCTTTCTCATGTGTCAGATTTGTCTCCAGTGTAACACATACTCCTGATGCTACATGGTATGTATGATCTATAAAAGCCCTGGCATGTATTACATTACATTCAGAATACATAGGATGCAGTACCATGCCCTGAGGCACTTTCCATCATAGCCAACAGTGTCATATGATGCAGCGGATCCATTTGAACCGGTTTCGTCCTGTTAGCCTGATGCGGCCGTGATGCGTCGTGAACAAAAGTAACATGAACTGAGATAAAATGCAAGTGTCGCATAACAGCCTCATATAACAGCTGGAGATGAGTCTGCCAGTCTGGTCTCATTACAGTTAAATAAGTTTCTCTTCGTTTTATGTGCCTTGTTAAAGAGAGCAAGGCAGCAAATTGGGCTGGTAATCCAAGCGAAGATACAAGATGATACGAGTGAAGCTCCCTTTGGTGGATAAACAGGCTGTGTGTATGTGAAGAGGACAAACTAACGGGGGATTCTCGTGTGTTCAAGTGTCCCCATCAGGTCCCCATCAGGTGATTAAGGAGGGCAATGACACGAGGAAAACGTGCAAGTAATCTGAGCTGAGCCACTGGCCGGCTGGAATTTCCTCCTCCCAATCCAAAAACCAGACTTCTGCATCACCGCAAAGCAACTTTGGTGTCCTTACACTGATTGGGATGATGTTTCGTTTAAACTTCTTGGGGAACCTTGCCTTAAGTTGGTACGAATGATATTATATACTTTTCTTGAAAGTTTTCACTGAAATCGAGTCAGTTTGTCTGGCAGTTGAAGTGACAGAAATGATGGATGCATGCATTGGCCAGGCAATTCCAGAACTAATTGATACACTATTTTGGTCCTAGCTAGAGCCATTTTATTTATTCCTTTTGCAATTTCTACATATTTATCATCTACCAACTTGGAAGTACTGTCCTCTTCTTTAGCACCCTCTTTCTTAGGTTGGGCCTATATTATGATTAATAAAATGTCTACCACGACAATATTTGACTGAATATACCTCAAATCCCAGGGCATTCCAGTTACCAGACAAAAATTTGGTTCTTGGTTGGCCTCTCAATTACCGTTTCTTTGCCTGAGAGACAGTTTCCTCATACTGAGGACACATATATAACTGCTGTAATTGTTTGGATATATGTAAAACATTGTACATGCATAATTGTATGAAGTCCTTTATATTTATGTCATTATGACTCTTCACTATGAATAAACTCATTGTCTGTCTGCCTGCCTGTCTAGCTGTCTGTTGGATTTACTGTGAAATGTCGTAAATAGCCATAAAGCAGAACATTTTCTCTGAAGTGCACTTTAGTTTCGTAGATTGAAAGAGTAGATGTAAATTGAAAGATCTGATGTCCAAAGAAGCATGCTTTATACCACACTGTAAGAAATACCTGTATTTTGAACAGTAAGTAACCGTTAAATTTACAGGAAGCTACCGTAAACTGACTATACGGTAACTTACCGTAAATGTTACAGTCAGAAAATTTTACCGTATTTCTTAACGGTAACTTAACGTAAAACTATTTTTTACGGTAACAATATGTTTACTGTAATTTAGCTATGATTATTACAGTAATTTACTGTAACCTCACAGATTTTACGGTAAAAATATTTATAATGGAAGGTGAAGACTTTTTATTATGAGACAAGCCAGTTGCTTGGCTAGTCGGAGGAGGGAGGTCTGGCAACCCCCCCCCCATCATTGCCCAACTGAAATTCGCAAAAAGGTCTCATCAGTAAATGTTCTGGGCAGTTGGGGGGGGGGGGAGAAGGGTTAATGTGTCATCCCTTCCTCTTACCAGAACATCCGAGTCCATCGATCCCCCCCCCAGCCACCCCTGCACAATCTATCTAAAAATAACTAAAAGCATTATCTAAACCAACCATTCCTGTTTATTGATCTTTACCTTGAATACGTAAATTATTAGTAAAAGTGGGGGGGGGGGTCCATAGGCATATCGGAGGGGAGGGGCAGGGGGCAGTAGCCCCCCCATAAAGTTAGGGAAACACTAAGATTCGGCAAAAAGGCTGAAAAATTTGGGCAGATAATTAAATAAACACTATTGAAAATTAATGATTTCTAACCAATTTCATTTGAAATGGTACTAAAGCTAGATCTTGAATTCGGGCAAATGTCGCTACCCCCCCCCCCAAAAACACGCGCGCCATACGCCTGTGGGGGAGACAAGCCCTCATGTTAATGCAAAATAGGGGTAGGGGCTGATCTCACTTCATATAAGAACTTTTAAAAAAGCTAAAAGGGGGGGGGGGTTCCCTCATTGTAGTTAGGTCAGGGTTTATTGACTTTATGAAGCCAATAATTCCCGTATCAACGTCCTCTATTAAAATAAGTTCAAGACTAATTCAAAGGGGGGGGAGGATGTGGTCACCCCCCCCCCCCACCGTGCTAAAAGTTTATGCAGGGATTGGCCACAGTATCCCCTCCCTGCAAAATATATTTATTAAACACCAACCATTCTCTTATACTGATCCTCACTTTGAACACATATATGTTATAAGTAAAGGGGGCAAGCCCTCCTGTTAAGAAGTAAATTAATAATTAAAAGTGGGAGGGCCTGCCCCCCCAATCAAAGAGTTTGAGCAGGGGTTGATCCCAGCCTCCCCCTCATTTATTTAACCAACCATCCCAGGATCATAATCCTCACTTTGAATATTTAAATTGATATTTAATGATGGAAGGGGGGCAGCCCCCCTCCCTATCAATTTGTAAACCAACCATTCCTCAATCACAATCCTCACTTTGAATTGATATTTAAAAGTGGAGAGGGGGGCAACCCCCCCCCCCTATCAAAAAGTTTTAGCAGGGGTTGATACTAGCCCCCCTCCCTATCATTTTTTAATCCAACCATTCCTCAATCATAATCCTCACTTTGAATATTTAAATTGATATTTAAAAGTGGAGGGGGGCCAAGCCCCCCATCAAATAGTTTTAGCAGGGATTGATCCTAGCCCCCTCCCTGTCATTTTTTAAACCAACCATTCCTCAATCACAATCCTCACTTAGAATTGATATTTGAAAGTGGAGAGGGGGGCAACTCCCCCCTATCAAAAAGTTTTAGCAGGGGTTGATCCTAGCCCCCTCCCTATCATTTTTGTAAGCCAACCATTCCTCAGTCACAATCCTCACTTAGAATTGATATTTGAAAGTGGAGAGGGGGGCAACCCCCCCCCCCCCCCACCTATCAAAAAGTTTTAGCAGGGTTTGATACTAGCCCCGCTCCCTATCATTTTTTAATCCAACCATTCCCCAATCATAATCCTCACTTTGAATATTTAAATTGATATTTAAAAGTGGAGGGGGGCAGCCCCCCCTATCAAAACGTTTTAGCAGGGGTTGATCCTAGCCCCCTCCCTATCATTTCTTAAACCAACCATTCCCCAATCACAATCCTCACTTTGAGTTGATATTTGAAAGTGGAGAGGGGGGCAACCCCCCCCATCTCAAAAGTTTTAGCAGGGTTTGATCCTAGCCCCCCTCCCTATCATTTTTTAATCCAAGCATTCCTCAATCATAATCCTCACTTTGAATATTTAGATTTTTTGATCCTACTATTCCTCAATACAGCTATCTGTATAACTAGGTATAATATTATCAAGTATGCTGCCTTGAAATAACAATTAAAGGGATATACAATATTAAACTATATTCTCCACTCGGATTGTGTCAGCCAATCACAAGCGAGTATTCTTGGATAATATCCTTGCTATATTATGCTGAGAAAAGTTATATTGGATCCTGAAAAGTTATATTGGATCCTAAAAAAGTTATATTGGATCCGAGACAGTTTTTAAATGAAGAACAATCACCTCACTACTTGTTGTTCAATTGTGACGTCACCACTGGTGATGTCATAATGGTCAGCTTGTCATTGTGACATCACAACTGATGACGCCATGAGAGCATACTGACAATGGACTTGGTGACGTCACCATTGACTGCTCTTTCATGGTTTGAACACTAAAATTACAGCTGCCTGTAATGTTAGCCTGGGGTGGTGTTGAATTGCCTTCCAAATTATGGCAATTTTTTTTCTTTTCAATTAAGAAGGGAAAAATACTCTCTTAGCAGCATATCTTGAACATTTAAAACATCTGAACAAATATTTTTTGACCATTTGGCAGCAAGTCAACTTAAAAGGAAAATATAACTTATATTGGATGGAGAATATAATAGATATCGGATGGTAAGTCGTCCAATATAGAGTATAATTGGATTCAGAAAAGTTATATTGGATTCGGCTGTGCCTCATCCAATATAACTTTTCTTCATCCAATTATACTCTATATTGGACTCCTTCCCATCCAATATTTATATAATATATATATATAACCAATTAACTATATACCTATTTTTCTAACTATGTAAATAACTGATTATCCAAAAAAAAGTCTATCAATTTCAGTTTGATGGAATTTGCACATTTTCTTTTATAAATAATTGTAGAAGTAGGCCTATGTCATTTTCTTAATTGACAATTTGTACTAGTAGTTGTATGTTTTAAAGGCAACATAATGTCATGTTATAAAGGTATAATTTCAAAAATTCTAATATTTGATTTAAATTCAAACATGGCAGTTACATTTCAAATCATTGATAATGTGTTACATAATTTCCTTTTGGAAGTGTAAATTCAGAACAGAAATAGGCAACCCTTATCTGATACACTGTATTATGTAACACCAGACCCTTATAGGGGTCATTGTTGTACTCCTGTGTTATCTTTAAAGAAATAAGCACAAAAGATGTCTATCAGATAACCCCTGGCAGCATGTGCAGACATATTCCATGCTTCATTGGATTTCTGACTGACTTGTCAGTGTTTTTCTAGTGGTAATACAATTGGCTTAGAATAATTCTTATTAACCAATAAGAGCAGACCTGCACTAGGTCCACCCATTTCAGATTATCAATTTTAAAATCCACACATTTGACTTACTGCATATGGAAGCAAGCACATCATTGGATATATGGAAAGTGCCATCACAGCTTTTCATAATATGCAGAAATGAAATATTGAATTCATCTCTGGTAAGTACCAACTTTTTTTTCCTCTCTTTCGGATAGGGATAGAAAGATAGATAGATAGATAGATAGATAGATAGATAGATAGATAGATAGATAGATAGATAGATAGATAGATAGATAGATAGATAGATAGATAGATAGATAGATAGATAGACAAACTTTATTTCATGAGGGTAAAACCTACAAAGTATAAATACTGGCCCTTGAGTAATACCAATGCAGTAATCAGCATGGATTTTAGTCAGTACAGTGTATGCTTCACTAGGGGGCACCAGTGTTCTCTTCCATGGGAGACTTCCCATGATGCTTTTTGAAAAATGGTGGGCTTCCACAAGGCTGTGTTGCTCAGAGATGAACCAGTAATGGCCTTCTTGTTCAGTGTAAGCATGTTTTGACTTATTTCATATGTGTGGGTGTTGTTGGAGAACTCCTGAGAAATGATTAGCAATGTTTCTTGATGTGTAGTCCATCCATTTTGGTTGAATAGAGCAGGTACATTTAATGAATTTCACATATTCAAGATGGCTGCTGGCAGTGCTGAGGTTTTCAAATAGAAGTTGCCATATTTAACAATGGTTTTGTTTGTCCTGAAAACAAAAAAATTCAATTTTTTGCACTTCTGTATTAGAAGATTTCTGTAAAATAGAGGCTACCTAGAATGAAGTATGTAGTATACTATTCTTGGAACTCAATACATTCATCAAATAATTTGAAAAGTTCAAAATGGCTACAAGTCTCATTCAAAATGGCTAAGTAATAGCATTCAACATGGCTTCTCAATTTTTGCAAATTGAGCAATTGTCAATGACACCGACAACAGAAGGTTAAAATAATGATGCTCAAAATGGTGTGAAAATATTATATCAAATTATTACTTAAATGGATAATTTATCATCTAGAAGCTTCAGGCTCAGCAACAGACATTTTGCAAAACTGTTTTATGTTATTACTTTCTTTCACTGCAATATTTGTGTTTGGGGCACATCAAATTGGTCTTGCACAGTCTGGAAATACTGTGAGAATTCATTTATCTCTTAATTTTCCAATATATTCATTTACCTTTTTAGAAAGGCTTGTATGATGCAGAAAGATGGCTAGATACAGGGGCATATCTAGAAATTGCCTGGGGGGGGGGGTATAATATATACTATACACTAATATGCAGTGAACCTATTTCTCCCATGAACATTAATTTGGGCATCACGGAGAGGGTGTGTGGGCCCACTATAAATATGGCACTTGTGTCACGGATAGAGATAGATAGGTAGACAGAAAGGTAGATAGACAGAAAGATAGATAGACAGAAAGATAGACAGGAAGAATAGATAGACAGGAAGAATAGATAGATAGATAGATAGATAGATAGATAGATTGATTGATTGATTGATTGATTGATTGATTGATTATTATTTTATTAATAATAATAATAATAATAATAATAATAATAGACATTTATATAGCGCCAATTCCAGTTTAAAACTACTCAGTAGCGCTTAGATAGACAGATAGATAAGATAGATAGATAGATAGATAGATAGATAGATAGATAGATAGATAGATAGATAGATAGATAGATAGATAGATAGAAAGATTGATAGATAGATAGATAGATAGATAGATAGATAGATAGATAGATAGATAGATAGATAGATAGATAGATTGATAGATAGATACCCAGCGAGTACCTGATATTTAATAAACATTGAATCAATGTTATAAAAACGTTAAGAAATGAAAAGTGACGTTTTTAAATGGTTGTTCTAACGTTCAGTGCTTTCTGGGTGGATACATAAATAGATCGATAAATAACTAGATATATAACCAGATAGATAACTAGATAGATAACCAGATAGATAACCAGATTGATAACCAGATAGATGACCAGATAGATAACAGGGTTACAGATAGACACGCAGATGTGATGAGGCATATTTCGGTAAATGGATCTTAATTTTCTTTTGCAGGTGTGTTCAACAAAGAAAAGCAACAGATCAAAGAACTTTCATACTTCTACAAAAGGATAGTCTACTCCATGATACACCATCTGTATTGGAATTGCCTCAGGTAATTTGACCCATTATACCTTGACTGAAGACAAACATTTAAAAATAATAATATGTTTAATACTAGAAATTATATACCTATTTCGATGTGTATATTAATGAAATTTTGCCCCTCTCTGTGAACTTTTTTGGAAAGAATTTTTGCAAATGCGTTAGTGATGACATGCGTAAGTTGTCTCATACATGTGTATTTATTGCTTTTTTTTCCTTCTCAAATCTCACGCATTTGTTCGCATATAGGTCTATTTGGATTTGGCAAAATTACCTGAGGTATTACTGCAGCTGCCCTTAAAATGATAAAATTCTCAAAAATATTCTCAAATTTGCCTGTTTTAAAAGAAACAAGATCAGATTCCAATTTCTAAAATCCCAGATGTCACTGACCTGTAATTTAGAATTGATTGTGGTCAATATTGCAATATTGTCGGATTTGGCACAATATAGTTTTATATGCAGGGAGCAATAATTGCCCAATAGGACAATAATTTGTAAAGATTGCTGTGATGTTGTGCCTTAGTGCAATACATTGTTTTTTTAAATAGAAGTGGAACGATTGTATCTATTTCAATTTATTGTGACATATTTCGTTCAATGTGAATTCAATTTAATCAATTTGCAGGTGTCTGCGATGAAGAAAAGGCTCATGAATTTCAAGTGGCGACTGAAGAAATTGTCGTTTGAGAGGAGCAACTGATACACTGGCTTGAATTGTTTCAGGTAATATGACATAACACAAACTTCCAAAATTATTCTCTGATTTTGGCCAAGATATGACCAGTACACTGGTTTTTAAAATATTAGATTGTCTAAATATTTATCTTGAAAAGATGATCTTTGTTTCTCTTATAATTGCCCCTAAAGGAAATTGACTTTAACATATATGTAAAGTATCATAATCCAATAGATCTATGACAGAATTGAATGTTGGAGATGGGTAATCTGTTCAAAGGAGGATCAGTTACAACAGTTTTAATGTGCTTGTGATATACAGTAGCGGTTAAAAGTTTAGACCACATCAGTATTTTGTTAATATCTGGGCAAATAGGTGGTTAACTGAAAAAATTATTTGTGGGCTATGTATCAGGAAAGTTGTACCATAGAGAATACTTCCAACTATTTTTAGCACTTACTTCAATATGTGGGATAAACAAAAATTTTAGGTGGGCTAAACATGTTTGATGCTTTTTATCATCTCAGGGGACCTCAATGTCATGGTACTATTGAGGAAAAGTGTACTAATTTATGTTAGATGAGTCACATAACCATTTTGAATCTGATTTGAAGGTGATCAATCTTCACACAGACAAAAAAAAATTACTTTTTTCCTCACATTTCCAATTGAGGGAGCAATAATGTTGGTTTATGTTCCAAAACTGTTAGTATATGAAAAGTCAACTAAAAAGTATCAAGGAAAATATATATGTTTGATACATTTTCATCCCTCTAACAGAGTATTCAAGGACTAGACACCCAGTAACTCTGAAAAAAAAAAGTATTTTTGCATTGCATTTGTCTGCAGGATGCTTAAAAGTTTGAGGCATCATAAAATAGTGACTGGGGAGTTTTCCATTGGCCTACGTATGTGTCCTGATAAAATCAAACAAGTTCTGTTAATTCACTTTAGTTTAGATGAAACTGCATTCACTTTTAGGGAAGGCGTAAAACTGGTCCATTCATTAACATTACGTTTTAATACCCCTTCAAGATGATGACTGTAGTTTCATCTGAAGTAATAAGAACAATCAAATGTTGTTTGATTTTATCAGGGCACATACCTAGGCCAATGAAAACTCTCCTGTCACTGTTTCATGATGCCTCAAATAGGTGTCTGGTGGACAAATTGCATGAAAAATCCTTCTTTTTTTTTCAGTGTGACAGGGTGTCTAGCGTTTGTATACTCCGTTAGAGGGATGAAAATGTATCAAACATATACTTTCTTGACACTTTTTAGTTGACCTGTTATATACTAACAGTTTTGGCATAATAAATCGCCATTATTACCCCGAAATTTAAAATGTCAGAAAAAAGTAAATAAATATATTTTTTCCTTTGTGACTTCTGATCATCTTTAAATCAGATGAGAAATGGTTATGTGACTCTTTTAAGATAAACAATGAATCATTTACACACTTTTCCTCAGTAGTACCATGCCATTGAGGGCCCCTGTGTTGGTAAACAGTATCAGACGTAAGTTTAGACCACCAAAAAATTTTATTTATCACACATATTGAAGTAAGTGCTGAAATCAGCTGTTTTCTTCATGATACCACTTGCCTGATACACAAATGACTTCAATAAAACTGACCTACAAAAATAGGTTGTTGTGGATAAGTGAACTTTTCTTAGTTGAAATTTAGCACACAATATATTGACAACAGCTGGTTCTGGGCACTTAGGGAAATAGTAATTTTCAGGGGATATGAACTTAAGACACTACACCACCTCCATTTTGAACCTCTGGGTTCTTGTTTCATTTGTGCTTTATTCAACATTGACCCAACATATCCTGACACTTTGCCCAGTTAAGTGGCATTCAGACCTCACCTGACGCCAGAACAACGTCTGTGGTGTCACACTGACATCCCCTGTGCCAGATTGTATGAACGCTAAACATGGGTTATCTGGAAGTGGTTAACTCCTATAACTTCTTCTTACTGGGTTACGGGCAAAAGATTTTGTCATGTTGTAACATGAATTCAGCTAATCAAAACTTTTTATCTAGCTCATGTTCAGCATTGACACAATATCAGTAAAATGACTTAACCACTTTAGGATAACCAATGTTAAGCGTTCATACAATCCAGTGCTGACGTCAAAATAGGTCAAATTGCCCACTACACGGGGTGGGAACCATTACTGTCACTCAATGGACATATAGGCCAAGTGTCTGTATTAATTTCATGGTAAAATTCCAACATATTCAGTTTTTGTTCCTCAGTTATAATATAACAACATTCAATGAAATATTTTTTTGTGTAACACATGATAAATACTGTGTTCTGATTGTAATATCTGGAATTTTGGTAAAGATTGAGTAGGCATTTGCGATCTTATGATGACTCAACCTGTAAGTCCCATAGAGATGTATGCCAAATATTGAAAACTTATGGCTATGGCTCTTAGTCTTATCCATTCCACCAGCCTCAGATACCATTCTTTTTGACTCCATATGTTTTCTTATCATCGGACAAATTTCACAACACAAATCATTCATTTAACTTGTCTATGGACGGCACTGTATCTGTTATATTATAGGTTTGTAACATGGAAAAGACAAAATTAGTCTAACATTCAGTTATAACTGCTTTCAAAAAATAAGAAAAAACATTTACCTTTAAAAGAAAGGGGTGGTCATGCCAATGCGATGGTTTGGCTTTCCAATTATGCGACCCTTTAATAAAATCATTGTGAAATTTATGTGAGCCTCTTCTATTCCTTACTTGTTATTATATATCAAAATTGGGTTTTCTTTCAGGTGTTTCCAGAGAAACAGAATGGTGTCCGTGTCTCCAGAGAAACAGAATGTAAGACCATTAAAATGAAGCTGTAAGAACGACCAGATAATGAACGCACAGCAATAGTGGACCAGCATTAATCGAATCCAGACAAGTCGCTGAAGGTTCCCCTAACAACCGTGATTTCTAAGTTACGCATCATATAACGCAGTATAACTTGACATATTTCATTTAATACATTGACAATATTTATATTTCTGGTGTTTTCATGATATCTACCGTATTGTGTAACATTCTGACTGATTATGTTGACAAAACATGTACAATAGTATAACACAAGGAGATTTATGATTTTAATTGGGGCTAATCTAATTCATTATATGCAATGGACTATTTGGGATCTCTTCTGAAGTTCTGTTGTCTATCAGTCTCATTAAAAATACCAACTGAAGTTTTTTGGGGTTATTTTAACATTTAACATTGAGATGATCAATATGTGTTTTGAAAAAGTCCTGAGTACAGTAGTGGTTTTGAATGCTCAATGTTTTGTTATTGAAACAACTCACACAACATTGTAAAATTGGATTAAGTAAGCCAGCTTAAATGATTGAGGGAGATGGTTGCACAATATATTTGAGCTAACACAACTTTTTGTTTCTGACTAAGATAACAGACAAATTATTAAGTTAGCTCGAAGGAATTGTGCAACAATCTCACTCAGTTTAAGTTGACTCAATTCATCCAATTATAAAGTGAATTGTAAATTGTATGACCATAATTTGATTGAGACAGAAAGTACAAATGTCAATGGCATATACCTGACAGTATTACCTGTTCATAACACATTTTCAATCTCAATGCGAGATATACAAGCCATCCTGAACTTTTCTACTGGTGTGAGGATGGGTTCATAGATGTCTGTTTTGTCAGTATTTTTCTTGTGCAGTACTTAAAAAGTGTTTTGATGCTATGAATACTCAAGCTTTAATCAGCCAATTAAGTCGGGTGCAGAAACTGTGATACTGTGATTTTTCCTCAGAATTTTTCTAACAGCTCTGTCACCAGTACCACTCGTTGCCTTCCTATCATGCACGCATTGCACAGTGCTGCCAGAACTCTGCAATTCTTACACTATGGAAGAAAGCTGAAATTATCATATCTGCTTGTAGGAGCATAATATCTTTGCACGAGATATCAAAGTCAAAAACACATTAATTTGTGGCTCTTGTGTTGTGAATGGCAGACCATTTTCTGTAGAAGGTTGGGTCAAAATATGAGTAAACAATCCCCAAATCCAATGTTTTTCATTGGGACGAGAAATTGACTTATGTCAGATTTTGACCTAACTCTTGATTATATCAAACTGCTAGTGGGAGCATGGATGCTCAATTGCTCATCCGAAGAGAACATATCACATCTTAGACGGATATTTGTGGTGTATGAGAAACAAATGTCTGACAGTTTAACAGGTTCTTCACATTAGTGTTGGCTGACTAAAAGCTTGAGTATTGATAGTGTCAAAATACATTTTGGTCCAACTTCCTCACTGTTCAACTAATTTTAAAGCAGATTACATGCTTCATGGCAAAAAGGTTAAAAAACAATCATGAAGTATTCTGTAAAAATAAACTTCCCTATTTCATTATAATGTATTTCATGTCCCTCTATTATTGCCTCTAAGGATTGAAGTGTATAAGGGATTGGAACTTTTGCACTTCAAACTAATATATTTCTAAATCCCGTTGTATGAGCCAATCATTATAAACTACACTGTAAAATTTGAAAACTGAGTTGATGCAATAATTTGAGCTGTCTGAGAATGTTAATAATTTTCAAGCTATGATAGCTCAATCCTATAAGTTGTCAAGGTATGATAGCTCAATGCTGTAAGTTGTCCAAACGAATCATAACATTAAGCTGTGAAAACATGAAAGCTTCTGTTGTTGCAGATAGCTTGACATCTCAGTCATGCCACATATAGCGCCATCTATAACAAGCACTTCTCATTAGACTGCATTTAGTTTTACATAAGTATTTACTTACAAGAAAAAATAACATTTATATTACACTATCTCAGAGAAAAATTAAGTAGCACGCCACTTTAGCTCGTTACTTTTTTATTTTTATCTCTCTTAAATTAATTTGTGGGAGTAATTAGATGCATGCTTTCACACGTCAACCAACATTTCCAAGTCAGAGTGTGTTCAAATATAGGCTTCTAGCACTGTATACCAACTGAGATGAGCCACAGGCCATTGGGATTTATTCACAAGAAATTAATTTTTAAATCTCCTTGTGATGCAATAGTCTTTGTTGAATGCATCTTGGGACTGTCCATGATGTGCTGAAATGAAGCATACTGGATCAGGTGGATCCCCTTGTCAGATCAAACAATATTTCGGGATTACAGCCCATATTCATAAATAACTTTATAAGACAGGTCACACAAATATAAATGAAAAAAAAACTAAAAATAAGTTAAACATTTTGAGTTGTGTCAGCTTGGATCAATAAGTCAACAAAACTCAATATTTTGAGCTGTAAGTCAACACAGCTCATTGTTTTGAGTTTTCTCAGCTTGAATACCTTAGTCAACATAGCTTAGTATTTTGAGCTATCTCAGCTCGGTATTTTGAGTTATCTCAGCTTAAAACATTAATCTATGTTAGCTCAATCAACTTGTGCAACCATCTCACTCAATCAATTGAGCTGAATCAGTGCCTCCGATTTTACAGTGTATGTTAAAATATACAATTATAGGAGACTGGTGAAGATGTGTATCACAAACAAAGCTTCTTCATTCCAAAGTATCTGAACAATTATTTTTGATGGCATTTTTTATGTTACACACAGTAAAAACTACAGGCGATTTATAGTTTGATTCTTATATATTTATATATGAGGTTATGCCAAGGGTTGAATTTTTGATGTGTAGACATGTTTATGTGTTTTTGCTATTATTCACTTTACTTAAAAATTTGTGCAGCTGATTTGACTGAAATGTTGCAAATGGTGGTAACTTACAATGGTGTTATAATTATGAACATTTACTTTATATTATGTATATTTTGAAATTTGTAATGTTGATTCGGTATGCATGTCAAAATATACATGTTTAGATTCTGATACATGACTTTATATATATGTGAGCAGTAACATAACTAGGGTCTCTCAAGCAGAAGGAGGGGACACCTGAGAGGCAAACAATTTTCTTAGGGGGGGGGGGACATCGTGTCAATTTTGGCGGCAAAAGGCTCCTCATGCCGCCTCTTAGTTATGCCACTATGTGATGTTATCAAAGGTTGAAATGAGTTTATTTATTGTCACTGCAATTAATAAATTTTATTGATGTTGCAGATCTAATTTACACATGTATATTGAATTTTGCATGATTTTTCTGACAAATATATGACAATCAACAAAGCCTGTTATTAATAATTTTAAGAAAGTAATAAAACGTTTTTTAACTTGAATACACTTGTTTTCCTTTTAACTTATTTAAAACAGCAAAGAGAAACGTAAAAAATATTGTGTATATTAAGCTACAGTACTATCAATGTTACCGTTAAAATTACGGTAAATCACTGTGCAGTTAATTACAGCAAATATGATATTACCGTAAAATTTACAGTAAGTTAGCGTACCACAAGTTACAATAGATTTAACGTTACCGTAAAAATAACGGTAAATTACTGTTCTAAAAGTTACGATAAGGGGAATGTTACTGTAAAAATAACGGTAACTTGATGTTCAGAGATCTACGGTAGATTGTTTGTTACCGTTCAAGTTACGGTAACTTACTGTATGTGGGATTACGGTAAAATTTGTGTTACCGTAAAAATTACGGTAAGTTACTGGCAAAGTTTTTGCCTGTAAGTTACCGTTAAAAAAACGGTAACTTTTTTACAGTGCTGCAGCTTTTTGGAGCTTTGGCACCACCTAACTAGACTATAAGGGAGCAGCAGGGTTCAGATTGATATGGATGGAGGGAGGCTGGGGGACATCATCAGCAGCTAAAGGGTGGCAAAAAGGGCGAAAGGTCCACCCCCAGCAACCCTTCGCCTTGATGAATGCCCAAGAACCGACATTTTGATGGGTAGCACTGAAGAGTCACTCTCTAGTTATAACCCTCTATTCTTTTATACCTTTCAATAACACCATCATAACTCCATAAGGTCTGTCAACAGAATATTAGCAGAATGAATAAGCTATCTACTGACAGTGAAGTTAGATTAAACAGGGGATTTAACAAGGAATTGTTGATGTGGGAGTAAAAATATCCCAGCTTAATTCTAGAGTAAATTCAATTAGAGAAAGCGTTACCTAAGACACATAACTGAGGGCTGTTATTGAATATATTTTGACTATCTATCTGAACCATCTGGAGCTGACACATGGAGGAGGTTTAAGAGAGCCATATGAGCTGCTTGGCGCAGTTAAGAAGATACTTTTCGCCACTAAGAAAATTACTGGAAAGCAACCATGACTAGAAGCCCAGGGAATTCTTGGAATAAAAGAAATCGGGCATTACCATTTACGTCTAACGCCATATTACATGTCACATAGCTCTTAAGGTGCCAGAGTATATCAGGCTAATTACCAAACGGAAACTTTCTACATTTTAAGCTGAGAATTTGCTTGTCATGCAAACTGCAAACTGCCTTAACATTTTTCTTTGCTGGTGTCAGCCGGGGTTGGGCCGATTGTCATGTTAGAGCATCACCAGTTGACAAGAGCCTGGCTGAAGTTGCAAGCAGCCAGTCTTAAATGCATTACGGCTGCGACTTTACATACAAATGTGTCCACAGTGACTCGTATAGCCACAGCAGGGGCAAAATGTGCTCCTTGCAGCAGACCTGTGACACACCATTACGTCGCAACTACAACACATACAAAGTTTAAGGGCCACAATGCCTCTCTCAAAAACCTCATACAACTCTTCAGAAAGCAAAAAATTCTATACTTCATGAAATTCCTGTCTGACGACAAAAGAAGGCAAGTCACACACATCACATTGGTGTGCGGCGTAGAAGTTGCGAATAAAAAGGAACACTATTTTTCAGTTTGACACTTGACACTATAGCTGCTATTCTAGGAATTATATACATTTTAATCTTCATGGTTTTCCACTTCAAGGATGGAATTTTGCCATTGCCATTGTTCCCTCTTAATAGGATAGATGATCCGTGCCATGAATTGAAGAGAGCTTCTTCAAAGGCTTAAAATTTCCATCGTACATGAAATCATGAATTTGACGGTTATTTCATATGCTGCATGGCCAATTTGCCTATGTTGCTAATACCCTATCTTTATGCAGTGTAACAGTATCTTCTGAAATGCATGCTCGAATTTTGAAAAATTGTTAAGCTTATTGTTTAGTTACATAACTTTGCAATTTGTAGTTGGCAAGATCCAGAAATAAAAAGGGTCGTCTCGTGTACATACGTATGGGTATAATGTGAACTTTCATGACGCTAAGGCAATTTTCTACGGTTGTATGCGGTGTTATTTGGTTAGCAGGAAATTTTACGCTTGAGAAGCTGTGCTTCTTGTGCTGTTAACATGTTGAAGACCAGGGTAGATTTAGCTAGAGCCATTAGGAGGGGAGGTGATCAAGAAATCCATTATGCTTTCAGGGAGATTGAAGTTGCAAGCAAGTCTTGAGCTGGCATGATGCGAATAATGATAGTAATAATTTGATCATGCAAAACTTAAACAAGCCCAAGTGATGGAGAAGTTGGTGCAGAGAGGGTGATTCCAATGTTTATGTTTCTCAGGAGACTCGTTTATTTGCTATTAAGCTCAGATGCCATGATTAGGGATTCAATTCCATGTCATTTAAGCCAGAGGAGCATGTGGATGGATAGATGATAGCACCTCGACATAGATTATCTCAACTCCAGAGCTGCTTCCTGAGCTGCTTCCAGCTCAGCCAGACCTCATCGTGCACCACTCCCAAACTTGAGATTCATTTTGCCTCCCACAAACATCACAAAAAAGTGTTTAGCCTCCGACAGCATGATTTTTGTTTGTTTTCGAACTTCGCCTCTATCCGCATGATTCTGAATTAGATTTGGCTCATGTTACGTACCATTATATATTTTGTGAGGTGAATTCGGAATCCATAGGAACCACATTCCAATTCAGCCTTTCAGACAGATAAGATTTATTTGACCATCTGACCACATAAAACGTTTGAGATTTTGTCTTACTGTGAGATGTGACAGATTGCCTATATCTGCTCGAAGAATTCTCCGTGGCAGAAACTTTCAGGCCGAATTTTAGCCCGGGCGGCCTTACGAATGATTGATTGGGCACTTGGCGTTGTCTGGTGAGTTCAGTGCTGTTCTCAGAAACACGGTGCTCCACACACTTCACAGATGAGCTGACAAATACTGGCATAATTGCATTTAACACTTGAAAAGGCTTCCACCACTTCAAAGGAAAGTCCCAGTGCATTGGAAAATGATACTGCTGTGGGTGGTCTGTTTTCACAAGGATGGCCCCTGTTCTTTTATTGAAGCAAAAAGTGGATAATGTCATCTGAGTTCAAAATGTGGAGATCCACTCTTCAGAAGGGTCTTGGGTTCGAAGCTATAAAATTCTGAGAGGAATGATCTCAGGAATCATCTACTCTTGTTATGCACATTGATCCATTGTGCGAATACTAGTATAGGGCCATGGCATTCTTAAACTGTGACCGAATATATACATCATCGTAAACTTGCGTTGGCAAACTATATTCTCCAAGGCACAATTCAACTGCTAGAACTCCTACTCAGAATCCAGTTTGTTCTTCTCATCCATTAACCCGAGAAAGACGATTCTGTGGACAGGCATGGATGTATTGATCGTCTGCATTGTCCATTGTGTGTTCATCCCATTGTCTTGCAATTCCTAACGATCTTTGTGATATGATTAATTGCCAATTAGTGAACTCTTTCTGGTAAACGTTCCCAGAACAAAGGCACGCAAAGAAAATGGGTTGGAGGTGATTACCTGAGTAGAGTGCACTTCAGCTTCTATTCAAGTATAATGCCCCACATTAGGCACAAAGGCAGCAGTGCAGTACTATTATATGTAGCTCAGCATTTGGATGGCTCTCTGCAATGCGTTAACCAGAACCCACAGGACTTTCAGCTCAGAACATGATAATAAAGCAAGCCCAAAGCCAGAGGGTAGGGCCCAGGGGACCATGCCAATTGTTCACTTGACTGCATTAGTAACATTGGATTGACAGTTTGCCACAATGTCTGTTTCACTTGTCACAAGTTACACAGCTGGGCCCGACCTGACATGTTGCTAACTGACAGAGTATCCACCAACCGCTCTAACTTGCCACATGCAACATTGAACATGTTTAAAGCCAGTTTTACAACCCATGCGGGAGACGTGCTCTTGTGATTTGTGAAGGTTTATGTGGAAAAACACACCGCCACTTCAGTCCTATTCCAACTGTTGCAGTGGCTATGTGCAGTGGCTATGTACTGGGGACAGATCCAATGTGTTCTTCTAAATTATGTCCCATGTCGGTCGGATGTCCCTGCAGACTGCCGCCTGTCTCCGGTTCTTCTTAAAGCATGTTCGCAGTGACAGATCGGTCCGGCCTGACGCCAAAGGTATGGAAAGCAGTCAAAGCACACCTCCTTGAAGAAATCCTTTGGATGCAGGAGTCACATCACCCTGCTATCCCCTGTGGACGGCCAGTGCTGTTATATACTCCACACCCCACACATCCTAGCTGCTCTTTTTGCCCCATCAAAGGACCGTGATTGCCAGTCGTTCCTGCAAAATACCTCTCAGGAGATGAATCCAATTCTGTCTAGTAGGTGGTCCTCCCGGGAGACTGGCTTCTTCTATAATTATAATGTAGTTCTTCCATATATGTATGGAGAGGACAGACATACACAGCTAGGCAGCTAAACAGTAAGAAAATGAACAGATAGCTAGAGAGTTGTAGATGCCGAAACGACATAAATCTATCCATGAATCCAGAGCAAACGTCAAAACTCCCCATTAGATATGTACAAAATGCTGATCTCAATTCATTCATGAGTGTGTCGTTGGATTCAGTATATTCTGCCTCTTTGTCCAAGGTACTACATTAAATTGCAAAGAGCAAAAAGTCTGTCACAATATGGATCTGGTGTCAGGTTCAATTTTTCTGTTGCTTCTAGATTTGGAATTCCTTGCTCTAGGACACCTTCAGTTGAATCCACAACACTCTTCAAGGTCTTAGGCTTATGCAATTTCATAGTCACTCTGTTGTGTTGAACTTGAGACTGTTCTTCCTTCCAGGACTGTGCAGAAGGCAAATGCTGTGGTTAATTGATGAACAGAGCCAGTGGGCTGGTTCTCCACTAACGTATTTATACGAAAAGAAGAAAAGAGACTTGTCCCCAAGTTAAGTTGTCATTGGCTGCATTTCCTATGTGATTTATGGCTTTACTCTATCTTTAACTTCACTCATTCATGCAATTGTGTCTTCCCAGAGGGGTGGATGGACTGAAATCTCGTAATTCTCATGATTGATGGGCTCTTTTGCGTCGTTATGATGCCATAAAGTTCACATTCCAGACACAAAGAAGACGTAAAATTCCAGACAAATCTTCAAATAGAACAAATAAAAACGAATTCGCTGTCGTATAGCTAATTATGTAAATGTGTTGTCAGATATTCTGATGGCTATTTTTGTCAGTTCTCTTTGTCTTTAATAAATATGATTAAATGGGCCAAAGCAGCTCAACACCAAATAAATCATAAGCTAAATTAAAGACATTTCAAACAGCACACATCTTAACGTTTACGCTAACTGACATCTTTCACATTAGCGTCTACTCAAGACGTGTTTCCCCGGGAATATTCTGTCTCTTCGGTGGTACCAGGCTTTTAAAATTTAAACATAAGCCGGAGGTGTTTCCAAGTTTTTCATTTCCAAGCAAAATGACAGCCATGAGCAGTTCCAAAAACTGTATCCATGGCAGTTTAGTTTTACAACATGGCATGCCTAACAGCAGTAAAGTCTCAGTTTCTTTCACATTAAAACTTGAATAATCACCAGCTGCACCTTCTTCAATGTAACTAGTTTGTGAATAAGTGAAGACAGCCAAGTAATGCTCGGATTAGAAACAAGAATCTAAGCTGAACCCAGGAGCCACTGTCTTCAGGAAAATGGCAGACATTGGTTGTGCTAAAATCTAAAAGGAATGAAAAATGAGCAAGCTGAAAGAAAGGGGAAAGAATGCTATCTGGTGATGTAGGTTTATGGGCAGGCAATGTAGTCCAGCCATAGCTTGTCATTACATGGAAGAAAAAGGGAGAAAAAGATAATTACATTAATACTGAAGGTTGAGGGAATCAATTTAGCTGGGCTGCCAAGGAAAACGGAGGAGGTGACCCTAGGAGGAAATTCATGGGCAATCAGGTGGCCCAGCCAGATAAATCATAGCCGCGTCCGACGCCGTCCGTTATCAATAGGGGCCGCTGCTGGGGGTAGGCAGGGCCCGGCTGTATTACGTTAGTGCCCCCGGTGACGTGTTAGTGTCCCAGGTGCCCGGTCTCCTTATTAAGGGATGACCACAGACTCACCACATTATATCAACATATTGCTTGAGGAGTGTCCTGGCTCCCGACACCTTATCAAACATTTATCAATTGCAGCAGCCTCAGCAGCAGCTGATGCAGGAGAAAAAAGATGCTGGGGGAGTTCACTTTTCTCTTCATTACTTTTCAGCTTGTTCATCGCCCAGCACCGTCCTGCGACAGCAGCACCAACGTTAACGGCATCAGTTGCAGCAACTGAAGATTAAGCAACGACACTCTGCCGGCCGGGATGCTCCCTATTATCACCCAAGGGGACTCCAGCCATGACGTCATTTAAAGGGGCTGTCCTCATCCTGTTGCCTCTGGCCATACTGGCCACGAAACGGAATATCAAAGGTAAGAACAGAACATCTCGCCTTCGATTCAAGGTCTCGGTTTCCTTATCTCATCTTCACTAATGTATTTTTTATTTCTCCTTCATTTTTTTATTCATTTTTCTTCTGGTGAAGTTGAGCTTAAAACCTTGGCTGCTTTGAATGTGATACAAAAAAACTTAAAAAGGAATGTCAGGAAAAACTGCCTCAGATGTCGGTCTTGATCTTATAAGCCATAAGTTGGAAAGCGCAACTGGTTGGGCTCTGTAAGTGAGCTCATCCAAGAGTGAAATAGAGTTTCAATGCTGAAGGCTTACTTTTATGGCGTTTAGTTCTTTGACGACTCCCGGTTGTTCACTTTGCGTTAGACCATTGGAGAACTAACAAGGGGAAGATCCAAAAAATATTGGTGGGGAGGGGGTCTATCGGGTTATCAAAATGCAGAATGCGTAGCCCTTGACATAAGTCAGTACTCTCCCCCTCACTCCTTCCCTGAAACAAACAATCCTGCTTATTGAAAACCTATATTGGTTCCTTCAGCAGATTATATAGAAGGCTGTTTCCAATTGCTCATGCAGTAACAGGGATATGAAATTCCAAACTGGTATAAAAAAAATTAACGAATTATCAACAATTTTAAGCTCCACTGAGGACACTGCGCAAATGATTTTCGATTTAAATTTTATAGATACACAGAAATCGGATCAAAATACGGTTTGCAAAGACAAGTTTCACAGACAATAGATAATGCGAGTACACGTATCATTGTTATTGTTGGTAGTCGAACGTTAACCTACTGCCATCCATATATTCATGAAGTGATCTCCTTAAGCCCTGGGGAACATACAGAAAAGCCAAAGGCAGAGGTGAAGTGAGTGGTGGTATAGATGCACTTGCCATCAACACTCCTTCCTAATTATTGGAGGGTAGTGATGTTAGGAAGCACAAGACAGAACGTGCCCTGCCTAGGAATGGCCTCATTCTTGACTCAGGGCAGTTTCTTTTACTTGCTAAGACCACATCACTTCTCGTGGGCCTTTAAGCCTGGTCAAATTGAAATTGTAGCATAAATATAAATAGAAGGAATTAGGAAACTCAGACAAAGAGCCCACTCAGCAAATTTTATGAGGGCAAAAGTATTTTCTAAAAGGAAATAACGATTGTGAAGAAAAAGGGAGGCAGTCAAGTGTATTCTTTTTTAAAAAGGATAATATACAGCAAACATTCTGTTGTTTGTTTCCCTGGCAAAGTGAAGGTATTCTTTTAAATTTCATCGCACACATATCAAATGGTGATTCACACTGGAAGTAACAAATCTCTGCTCAGCGACAACATGTGTGGAAAATCACATACACTCTTAGTCATGAAAATGGAAAATATTTTTGGAGTAAAGCAGATGCTTACAATTTTTAAAATTTAGGAGTTTGACAAAAGGAATTGAAAGTCCAAAGTGCTGCTTGATTTGATTTGATTTATTTAGCAAATTCATCAGTGCATACTCATCGAGTGTGCAGATATAATGAAATAAGCAATAATGACCTAATGAAATGGGAATGAAGTACATACAGTGATGTAAAAGCTAGGATGGCCCATGAAGGCTTCATAGCTTATTTCCAGCGGGGTCCTGAGGAATGATACACAAGACTGAGCGAGCCCTCCACCGCCTTCTCCATAATTTACGAAATCAATAACTTTCTCACAACCATTTGAGTAGCATACACAATGTATTTCACAATAATGTATTTGTTTGTCTGAGAGGAAATCATACAAATTCAATCCATAAATGGATAGGCCTACAGCCCTACACTATAAAGAGCATTAACTATATGTTGAAGTTTGCCATGGCTGGACCATACCAACTGGCTGAAGTCTGAAACAAGGGTGCTTGTTGAAGTTTGCCATGGCTGGACCATACCAACTGGCTGAAGTCTGAAACAAGGGTGCTTTCAGACCCTATCAATACAATCTTCCAAGAGCAGTGACTCTTCAGGAGAGAGAAATATTACTTCATCACATTTGGTGTCACGCAGCTCTGCCTCCTGATGACTTGTCGCGTCTTGTTATGAAATGTTACTTGTCATTTAAACTGGTGCTCTGAGCCACAACTTCAAATTTACATTTTTGTCAGGAAATATTAGACCACTCCATTCTGAAATGTGCACACTGTAATGATAGCCGATTATTAGTCATGATCATACTATTCGCATGGGAAACACAGAGGCTATATGTCTTTGATTAGTCTGATAAAAACGATGTGTGGTAAATACATGTATCCTTTCGATTTTCAGTTACCACCAACAAGCTCATATAAGTCTCACAGTATAGAAGTGTTATTGAAAGCAATGGTTAAATTTGATCGTGACACATCTTCTGCATCGTGTCTCACAACTTAGTGCGATTTTCACTGTGAAACGTTCCTCTCATTTTTCCACAATCAGTGTATAGAACTCCAACGGACAAGCTTTCATCTATAGATTATATGATAGTCATGACCATCCTCACCTCTCAGTGTTGGCTATATAGTATTAGGCTCCCCTGACAACAGCCACTGTGCTTTTGTGAAGAAATAGTTACCGTCAACGAATGACGAGTACTTATATTGGACTTCTAGTGGACATCAATGACATCACAACAGGGCCTATCCCTTGCATTGAAATTACCTGTCAATAATTTGTCACAATTGAGCAAATTGTGACCTCATCGAAACTCTGTTGGTGACTTGCTATGATAGCATTGAAGTTATAGGACAATAAGGACATGACCTCACTAATTGTTTATGAGTCATTGAAAATCACATGAGGAACATTTCAGTCTAATAATTCTGTAAACACCTGACATTTGTAGACTATGACTGGAATGACAAACAAAATTCACAAATTGGGATCATTTACTCGTACAGTGTACGAGGGGCGTTCAGAAAGTTCGAGGCTTTTTTTTATATGGACACTTTTTTTAATCTAGAACTATGAAATTTACACAGGATAAAATTCAGCACATTTGGAATGGATTCCCAAAATTTCAGACAATTTGGACATTTCTAAGTCATTCTGTGGTTGCCATGGAAACTGAAAGTTCAGCTGGTCGGGGCGGGTAATACTGAAACCAAGACGCCAACAAATTGTGACTGTGAGAGACTTCTCTCTATCACTAATATAAGTGAGATTGGAAATATTTGACTCAAGAAATATGATATTAGCTTCTAGATATACTTTCAAGCACACTAAATGTGTGTATTTTTACACTGAACCCACGTAGGAAAGCGCTCCTGCATGCCAGATTTAGCAAGGGAAATTCCGGCGGCAGGGGTGGGTTTCCCTGGCTACATAAGGACTTGTGAAAGCATGGATTCACTGGTATGAACAAGAAACCAAAATGGGCAGCATTATCCATCCCAGCTATTCCTGTGACATGTTGCTTTACATAAGCCCTGGTTTTTCATTACTTAAGTCCATGGGGGCCAGAGTTTCAGGCACTGGAGGAAAAAAGGCTTTGGATGACCGAAATAATTTCACGGAACTTTGTTTGGAGGACTTCGAGGATCATTTATTTCAATGGGGCAAGTCTATGAATTAATGCTTTTGGTGAGCTTGGAAGTATTTTTAAAGGCTAATTTTATATTTGTTGTATCAAATATGGTCAAACTCACTGATGCAAGTGATAGAGAGAGGTCTCTCACAGCCAAAATGTATCGGCTTTCTTGATTTCAGTATTACTTGCCCCGACCAGCTGAACTTTCGGTTTCCATGGCAACCACAGAATGACTTAGAAATGTCCAAATTGTCCAACATTTTGGGAATCCATTCCAAATATGCTGAATTTTATCCTGTGAAAAATTCATAGTTCTAGATTAAAAATAATTGTCCATAAAAAAAAAAGCCTCGAACTTTCTGAACGCCCCTCGTATGTTTGAATGTTTAATCAGTTAAGAGTGACGGGATTAATTCATCGGCACATTGTCATGCACAGTAATCAGGGGCGTAGATTTTTCGTTCTTGTGGGGGGGGATGATTTCGGTGTTCACGAACTATGTGCGAGGCCCAACAGGTCGAAAGTCGCGCTGCAAGGAATTTCGTTGACCTCTTGAGGGCCCAAAAGCCAACATATTTTACATCATCAGAGGTTGTCCACATGACATCTTACTGGTATCATCACATAGACAGCTAAATGTAATTGATAATTCTGAACACCAAGTTGTTTTAATTTGAAATTCTAGGGGGGATAATCATATGCTCATCCTAGGGGGGGATGCATCCCCCACCTCCCAAGGATCTACACCCCTGCATGCAGTTACCCTGCTAAAATGACACAATGATTCTGCATGCAAACTGCATTCATTTGCAAGGCATATTTTCTGTTCCACAAACTAGTCAATCACTTGTACACTGAACACTGTCAGCATTTTTCAGTATTCAGTATATTTCACCATGACCATGGTGACTGGTCTACTTCATTGAGTGAATACACCGTATCAGGACAAAAATATGAAATTGACTTTACTTTCCATTTTCAGAACCAGAATGGGAGCTTCATGAAAACAGCATGTATAAATTCATGATTGACACGAGCCGAGAAATTGATACCACGAGACCCGAGGCCGCCTTTAAGTGCAAGTATGTACTTTTCAATATTCTTTTTCATATCTCACAAAAATGGAAAATGGAAAAATATTTTTGAGTGTATGAAATCTCTGGCTTTGATTTCTCGTTCTTTTTTGGTAGTCTTCGCTTTTTACTATTACTACGAAATTTTTTGGTTCAGATATTATGTCAACAGATATTTTAACTAAAATCACAATAAACAATAATGTTGTAGAGGAGTGATATCCTTCACCAATACACCAAATTCATTCTCAAGAAGTCAAACTCACCAGCGGCGGATCCAGACGGGGTAGTTTAGGTGGGCTGCACGTCGTTTCAGTATTCACGGGCTCGTTTGAACATATTTCAGCATTCAAAGGCCTGTTTTGCTCAATATTTTCTTCAAAATGTCATTTCCATCTCAGTGGTTTGGGGGGGGGGGGCTTGATCAGCCGCTGCTTGCTTTGAAACATAACCCTCAACAATATGTTGACTTCTTCTTCTTCTTCGTGTACTTGCCCACATCAGGTGGGTTACCGTCTCTAGTAGAGGCGATTGTACGTACGTTCATTCTAGTTTGTTTCATTGAAGTGGTTTGTGATTTTGATTAATTTTTCGCTTGTCTTTTTAAGGGTTTCAATTTCCTCTGTGAAGATCTCGTTTGTTGTTGTTATTGGGGCTTTTGTTCTGTCTATGGAGGCGCATTCTTCGAGTATATGTTGTTGTGTTTCTGTGTTATTTTTGCAGAATCTGCAGTCTGTGTTGGGGTATTTGTTTTTAAAGTTACTTTTTACAGGAATCATCCTTGTCCTTGCTTTAAAGATGGCGCTTGCTTGCATCCTGTTTAGTTGGTTTATATAGGATTTTCCTCTGTTTGTCGTTCCCTTTCTGTTGTCAAGCAGGAATTTTACCTTAGATTTTTCTAGTCCTGCTTGAGATAATGTTTCATTCCATATCTTATAGGTGATTTTGTTTACCATATGTTGCGATGTTTTGTTGTCAATGGTGTATGTTTTGAACTTGTCCTTTTGGATTTCTTTGAGGTTTTTTGTCCAGCTGTTGTTTTCCTCTGAGTTGATGATTGACTCGACGGTTTTGCTATTCTTCTTGATTATCGCCGTTAGGTAGTTGGATTTGTCTTTAAATATGTTGTGCTCTATGTCCAGTAGCCCGGTTTCGATGTAAATGGCTTCTCTGGGTGTAGAGATTGGTGTTAGCAGAGTCCTTTTTATGATGTTGTCTAGGATTCTGTTAAGTTCGGTCATTTCTGTTTTATTCCAAATTGTACTCACTGCGCCATAGGTGATTATTGGGATGATGCATGTGTTGACGTTAACCAAACAAGCAATAAAAATATCGCATACATTTGACACAAAAATCACTCTACAGTAAAGTATTCTGCATGTAGTACGAAGAGTAGGCCAAAATGTTTCTCCCTGCATGGATAATCTGATACCATCTATAACAATTTGACACCCATAACGGACATCATCATCAATAACAAGGAGATCAGATGCAGCTGCCTGTGCTGGTTAAATCTGATCACTGACTCTGACATCACATATGAATGATTGAGACACCACAGTCGTGGGAATTGCAAAATAGAGATTTATGTGTCGTTTGCTCTCATTGCAATATATTGCCGTTTGCTACCCAGTGCACTTCAAAGAATGTGCTGTTTCAGTACAAAACGAGTGACTGCTGAGAGTGACTGCTCTACTGCAGAATGTATTGCAGGAAATCATGGTGATTCATTTTAGATTTTTAGTATACTTTTTGGTAACACAATAATTGAGAGTATAATAATAATGAAAAAAAAATTGATGGAGGTATATCTATCCTCCTTGAACCACTGCTTCACTCAGCCCAGGCGGAATGGGAACTTGGTTATAGCAGTGATGGAAATTACAGCCTGTCACTTTGATACCGAAAAAGAGTGTGCTGTTGCACTGTGAAAATGGCACTTTGTGTGTCATCATGCTGATGATTTGTCATGATCAAACCCAATACTTTCAATGTTAATTTGATTGAAGGAGACTTATCCCACTTGTTGGTGACAGCCAAACGAAAGGATTATGCATCTGATATTCACTCTAAAATCTGTTATGAGAAGTCAAATGGCTTTCTCTTAATCATGACTAATCAAACAGCCTCTATGTTTCCCATTTTGAAAATAGAGAATATGACTCTTTATCGGCTATTATGAGTCATGAAGTGCCATTTTCACACTGCCACAGTCCACTCTAATTCTATAACAAAGTGTTTGGCTGTAATGCTTGACTAAGCAGCATGCAAAATCTGCTACACACTGATGTATCCCGCGAGAAGCTGAGAAAGATTCAAGCTGCATCAGGCCTGCCACGGATGTAATTGTACAGGCAGCCGAGCTAGGAAGACCGCAGATGTTAAACCCATTACTTCTACATAAATTTGTATAGGAAGTTAACTTCTCTGTGTGCCGCGTCAGCATCCAGGAAACCTATCTGAGGGAAACTGGTGCATTGTTCCTCTTAACTTATATTCTAATGCGGTTATGATGATGCATTTTATGTTGAATGCTAACATGCATGATCACAGCCATTGTCGTATGGTCTCTCTAACAGGTGGAACTGCTCAGGCACAAAAACCATTAGCTAAAGACAAATACAGAGAGTGATGAGAAATGGATGAAAAATGGCTTATGACAAAAACCATCAACACTCAATGCTCACATATTGAATATCTCTAATGACAAAAGCAGCAGTACTAAATGTGATTGACTTTCTTGGCTGGGACCTTACAACACGTCACTTTGTTTATTGAGGCATTAAGGCAGCCCCAGATCAATATTGGTCAGGCTTTATGTATATTGGTCAGTGGAAACTGGGGAGTATGGATTGCAGCAGAAATGCTCAACAAAGGACCTGCTCATAACAACTGCGTGCGAGTGGCATTTATGCTGTTTATGGCACCTGCGTGACTCCTGCTCTTGCCTCCTGCGAAGCAAATATTCAGCGATTTTCTGGTTGCTGTGTTGTACAAATAATGTTATGTCACAGATACATGCTCTTCTTTCTTTGTGATGCCACAACGAAGAAACTACAATGGCTGTAGTAATACGTGAATGGAAGCAAAACCGAAATCCCGAGACCTAAAGTTTGCTTCTCCAAGGTTTCATGATACCATTAAGTAATTAAGTATTGTTAATACAATATTTCAGAATGATATCAATGTTCAAAGACACGTTAAGCTAATGAACTCAACAAATTATTAAGAATCTCCTTGTAAGATTTCTACATAAAAAGATAGTGGGGACATTGGACTTGGATTAATAGATCTGCCATACCTGCATGTAGTGCTTTTAAATTAATATGAAATATTATTAAACTAATATGAAAACTTGTTAAATTAATATGAAAAATTATTAAGAATTCACCATATGGTCTTTCTTCAACAGCAGGCTAATCTTTGAAGTTCTCTCCAAAACTTTGAGTTTCATGCTCAAGCAAAATAAAAACTGTAAAAGCATTTATCACATGAAATCTGTTGCCACATACTCCATTATAACTGGGCTGATAAAACCCAAGTGATGAATCGTAAGCCAAGAAAAATGCCTAAAAAAGATCCCAGCTTACAAACTTTCCCTGGAAATTATAAACGTCCAACACAATTAAGAGGCTGCCATAATTTAACACTCAATTTCACTTGCAATGGAACAAAGAGGGATGGGTTTAACCCTAACACTTCTCTACGAAAATTATCATCATGCTTTCAATGTACACCAGCTATATAGCTACCAGTAACAAGAGACTCAGCTTCTGGCGGCTGCTATAAACCCCATACAGGAAGCAGAAACAGGCAGCTACAAAAATGATGGTGGTTATAGCTTGCTGTGTAAACACAACTGTTATAGCAACAACTAGATTGGCAATGTCGTAAAGCTGGTTGTGTCTTGTAAGCAAATTAGATGGTGTTCCTCTGGGCTGCAGTAATTGGCAGTGACATTGTGGAAGTGGAGGAGAGGGGCTGAAAGTGACTCCTGCTTTTCCACTTTCTGGTTTGGCATCAAAGTATTAACCTCTGTTAGCCTGTAAGACGCTGGTAATTGACTCAGTAATGCTCCCCAAGGCAACTCCTTCCCACTTTATCCCAGTCATGTCTGTGAAAATGAAGCATCATCCATGATGGCGCTATAATGCAGAGACATTGTGATGCATCGCATAATGCGCAGTGGCCGCCTCATCCCGGATTTGTACTAAGTGTCCAGGTCATTCATCAATTGAGGCCAAATGGTCATTCGCAACAGCCATGAAAACGAGCAATATGCATGTAGAGAGATCATGTACATAATGCTCTGCCGTTTTTGGTTTCTCGGTGGAGGCATTACCATCTTCATTAGAAAGTTGCCTTGAACTGTGTACTTTTCAGACATTCTAGACAACTGAATGTGCTCTGTAAACTTGTTAAGGAAATTGCAAAGTGGAAACAGATAAAAAACATCCGAACCCAAGTCTTCAAGATTTTCTCTGCATGGATGAAATTGTACATGCAGATGCAAGATGCTATCTATTGGCCCAGTTCCATGTTACTTATGTTCGCATTCAAATTGAACCTAAAGTGACACATAGTGATCGTACGACAACCAGTGTCTCGTTTCCCGTTCCAATTTTCTAATGTAATATTCCGTCTATATCCCCATGTCAAATATGAGACCAGAAATGCTTTAGCCTGGAAGAGTAGACGAACATTCTGGAAAATGGAGGATGAAAAGTCTTAGTGTTGTTGACAAAGGAATGATCTTTATGTCATCTTGATATTTCTGCAAAATTTCCACTCTCGATATCTTTCTCAGCAAAGGTCACTGGCTTAGGGAAATCCCTGCTCCTGATTAGGATGTCGGAAACCAAAGTTACAAGAAATTGGCTCCCACCAATTGGATTGCCAGGGCTCCAGGGAGTCAAGGCATGCCTTGTTGGGCTGGTATCTATCTTGATGACAAAAACTAGTTCTGGAAAACCTTCCTATTTTGTATATGTTTTCTTTTCAATAAACTGAAGTCATACCAGCAAAGACTGAGTCACCAGTATGACAATCACTATACATTTTCAATAATATCTCAGATCACACTATACAGTGATATATAACGGAATCTTTTCAACAGCACAGGCTCCAAACCACTTATGCTAACTTTCATGTATGTACATGTGTAAACAAGTTAGACATGCTACTTTTCCATAAGATACTTTTTTAATCCACCAATCACATGAACAAATAGACATGACCTTTGACCCTGATTGTGACACACAGTCACACACAAACTAATATTGAATATCACTGACGTTGATATGCATAAAAATGTGATTTATAGTTTCCAACACAGCAGGTGACAAACATAATATATCATAGAAACAGCTATATAATTGATTAGAAAAGACAAACAAGTGCAAAATTATGAAGTCAATTATTCACTCACCAGGGTTAGCCTGCAGCATTGCAAAATACTTCAGACAGAAACCTTCGAAGTTGAAATTTCAATCCGCATATAATCCGAAAGAAAACCTTCAAAATTTGTTACTTCAACTGTAGATAGTATAATCTGAAAGAAAACAAAAAATTCAAGACATACAAATGCATATATGATACATATGAATCTCCTAAGCAGTGTACAAAGTAATTTTCTCATGGTGCCCCGCCCCCCCCCCCTCTTGTCCAAAATTAACATGGAACAGATAGGACGTGCCACGGACCGCCCCATGTTATACCCCCACCCCTCAGGCCATTTCCGGATACGTACCTGCATGAAACTCAATCTCATGAACTCTTCTCAATTCTCAGCTCACAACTGAATACAATCGTCATTTGCTAATCCAGAGACACCAAACATGCAG
This sequence comes from Platynereis dumerilii, assembly GCA_026936325.1. Taxonomy (NCBI): domain Eukaryota; kingdom Metazoa; phylum Annelida; class Polychaeta; order Phyllodocida; family Nereididae; genus Platynereis; species Platynereis dumerilii. The sequence continues at coordinate 177,430,557 of JAPTHN010000001.1, read as the reverse complement.
CCACTATAAACAACAGATTAAAGTGACACGTTGGTGTGAACTGATGTTAGAAGTTTTGGTCAAGCATTTATTGCAGCATGTAGGTCATTGCCATAATATCACCGGGAGAATATTTTAGCATAAACTCCACAGGCACTTGGAATACGAGAAGTTGCCTTGAAAGACTTCTTGGCATGAAAGACGAGTAAAATGATGTCTCTATTAGTCCATAAGAGTGAGAAAAGTTGTATCTTTGCCTATTAGACAAGAACCATAAACCTGGACTATTTCCAGGGAAGTATCTCACCAACATGTACTGGATTTTAGCGTTCCGCGGTCTCCTAAATCTGTTGGGGCGAACTCAAGCGCTGAAGCGACTTGGTGTATATGAGGCATATAAGTACTTTTTGAGGGCAGCTTGCAGCTTTTGTGGGTGTTCTTAAGCCTTTGATAAACGCAACATTGTCTTGGTGACTGGATAAGTCCCTGGAAAAAGAAAGAACATGCACTGTAACAAATTGCTGTAGTTTGTACAGTGAATTACTGTAGAAACTACAGTAAGCTGCTGTACAACTCTGATACAGTAAGCTACTGTAGAAGCTACAGTAAACAAAACTCTACTGTAAGCCTTACTGTAAATGTTACAGCAAGCTACTGTAAGCTTCATATTACGGCAAATTGCTGCAGATTTTACGGCAAATAAAACTCTACTGTAAGCCTTACTGTAAGTGTTACAGCAAGCTACTGTAAGCTTCATATCACGGCAAATTTCAGTAGATTTTACAGCAAACAAACTCTACCGTAAGCCTTACTGTAAATGTTACAGCAAGCCACCGTGAGCATCATATTACAGCAAGATGATTTTACAGCAAGCAAGCCACTACTGTAATCCAATATCACACTACTGTAATAACTACATTAAGCCATTGTACTGACAGTTCATTCCTTATAAAGGGAATATACCAAATGTGTCATGTCCACAAGCAATGGCTGAGCATTAAGTTCAAATTGGAGATATTATATTGGAAAATAGCCATCCCTCATATTTATGTTAATGAAATATGTTTTTAAAATCATATCAGTGTTGTTGTAGACATACATGTATTTGTATCACAATGTTCACCCAACTATCTAGTACAATACTTGATTAAAAATAGATAATTATTTAAAATATGGACTATATAATATTATTTGAATTTACAGATTCAATTTGGCAAATTCATTTATAAAGATGACATACATGTGAAAATGACTTTGAAAAAATCTGTATTGTGTAGCATTTGATTGACAAATTAAAACTGCACTGTACTACATTTGTAGGATGTTCATTTATTAAATTGCTAAATACACTCTAGATAATATCTAAGGTCTAAATGGAATAATATCAAACTATACACAATTGTATACTAGTAGTAATTTCTCAGGAATACCACAAGGTGTCACTTTGCATGCATATTATATGAGTATGGCATCAATTAAGGGGTAATTAGAGGGGTAATTAGAGGGAAATCACTGACGCAGAACTGTGACCCAGTTACATAAACTGAATTTACTGGCAGTATTAGACAATTGTATTAGAGTCATTCTTGGACAGTTATTCAAAGGAAGAGGTGGCACTGTTCAGTGGCTCCATGTTTATTTCTTGTTTTAGCAGTGGAGTTGAATAAACATTGCCTGGGTAAGTGTGTTGAATAAACTAAGTGTGTTCATTAAACATTCAATTAACTGATTCTTTATTACTTGAATGCTTCATCAACTCTAATGATTTTCTTCTTTTTTTCAGGAGTCCAAAGGTTCAGTTACAGGATATTTTACTGAAGTCTGAAATGAAAATTATCGAATTTCTTCTATTTTAACTACTGTTTCCATTTTAGCATCTCATCAAGTTCATTGGTCATTCTGTTCATGGACATGTTTTACCAATTATCTGGTTTGAATAAAATTGTCCCTGCATTTGAATAAAGTGGTCCCAATAATAAAACACACCCCAAAAGAACTACAGTATAGAAAAATCTTACTGTAAAAACTACAATAATCAGCTGTAGTTAAAACTGCAGTACAAGGTCCCTTTCCTGTAAAAACTACAGTAATTTACCGTAATGCTTATACAGTATGAAAATCTATTACTGTAAAAACTACGGTAAGATGCCGTTTTCAAACTACAGTAAGATATATTGATTGCTGCAGTTTTTACAGTAAGTACCGCACAGCAGAATGACAGTAGTGATTTTTGTTGCTGTAAAAAACTACAGTAGTTGCCGGCAAGTGGGTCTGCCGGTAGTTACTGTAGTTTTCTACGGTAAGGTTCTTACAGTGTGGAAATAAGAGATGTAGTGTATTTCATGTTGCAGATCCCTGGGAGGCCGCCTAGTCACCATAAACAGCAATGAAGAGAGGAGCTGGCTACAGACGCGGATCAAGGAACTGGTGGAGGGCCAAGGACAAGGATTCGCCCTTGAGCAGTGGTGGACCGGAGGGGGCAGGAAGGGCAACAACTGGGTCTGGCAGGAGGAGGACCACGGTCAGTCCACTTTATGCTTATTTCATCCTCTTTCATGCATCTCTTTTGCACAAAATGCCATCATAATGGCCTAAAAAGTGCCACTAAATCGTCCCAAAAAAGGACCACAAGGGCTGTAGATAGCACCAAAAAGTCATAAATAATGGCTTAGGAGCACAGCTATTTATCTGATGCTCAAAAAAGGGTTGGATGGATTCGTGTATGAATCTGTTTGGCATGTTTTACGACACTTACTGGTCCTCCGAGGTCTCAGTGGTTAAATAAATAGAAAAACTTGAAAAACTCTGGCCAGTGGTCATCTCAAGGTAAATATTTCAACCTTGGGCAGATTAGGAAAGTGTCCGTTTCAAAGCTTCAGGGAACAATGAGGATGAAGTAACACTGTATTTATTCACATTGCATACTTGCCTACTGTAAATTATGGCCAGGTTTAGAAGACAATTCATTTGGGAATGGATGATGAATTTCCATCTGTAAGCTGATGCAAATGCGCCTCAGCAAATTCATAACGGAAGAAATATCGCCTTGCTAAGACCACTCGTGCTTATGTTATGATGTTTGCCATGGCTATATATGGGCTTCGGCTGATACAATGTGACAGGTAGTGAGTCGATTTATAGCTTCCAAAAAGGTACAATTTCACACAGAACTGAAGTGACCAACTTTCTGTCCATATATATATATGAGCTAATTGAAGTCAAAGAAACATTTGACGAATCATAGACAAATAGTATAAAAATATTGACTTGGCATGAGGTTAGCAGTGCAAACTATTTGGCCCAAGGGAGTGAAGTTGCACCAGCGCGCTGCCCGAAGGCAATAGTAGCCAACCTCACTCCCGAGGGCCAAATAGTTTGCACTGTCGCTCAAATAAAGCCAGACAATAATTGTTTTCGTATCAGTAGGTGACAATCACTCCGTTGGGTCAAACAGATTGAACTGTTGTCCTCATCACCAGTCAATATTTGTATAATATTTCAGAACCATGGAATAATTGCCTGAGATTCATTTATCTTATCATTTTACCATCCATGTAATTTCATTTCTCATACACTTATTGCATCTGATACGTCTTGAGCAGAATACCTCTTATACCCTATGGAATCTCATTGCATGAAAAAGATTATACAGAGAAAAATCATCATAAACATGGACAGGAAAGGCAGAGCCACTGTTGCGTAGTTCCTGGTATAGATCAAAACATTGGTTTGTGAAAAAAGTCTATCATATTGCGTGATAATCTTGGGTTAGCTTAACAGGTTTAACTGTAAGAGCTTTCTGACTCTTCCATGACCATGTCGACAAAGAGTATATTTGAGAATTCACATGGAAACTTTAAAGATAGTTAATTAGATATCAAAGAACTTTCAAGCCAGCACTTTGCATGGCTTTGGTCCACAGTGATTACATGTACAGTTTATTGTACGTGCAGTTCTGCATGGTTTTCAATTGCTGACATCAATCAGATTTTTAATCATTTGATATTCTCTAATGCATTTGCTTTTAACAAACAAATGTTTTGAGCTGTCAGGAACTATGCAGCAGTGGCTCTACCTTACTTACCCATACATTTTTTCACGCAATGACAGTCAGAAATAATCCAAGACACTCATAAGAGATAATGTTACTGTCGTCGTGCTTATTTTGAGGGAAACTAATCAAGCCTCCAGAAATATTCTTTGCAAGATATACCAGAATTTCTTTGTATAGGTTTTGCTATATGTTCTTTTGGAAGTAATCTACTTTCGGATTGCAGTCAGTGTACGAATCAGAAGCAGCGGACTTAAACCGTATGAGACAGCTCTTCTCATACAATAAGAATAGGACGTGTTTACGGCCAGAACTTGGACAATATGTCAGAAAAAGAAGTCTGGCCAACTTCCAGCTTCTCCTGTGTCTGTAACAGTGCCAAGATAACTGCTTTGAGAGAGAAGAAAATGCCCATTTGTTTGCATTGATTTGACGTATCACGAAATGTCTCAAAGCCCTTATGTTGCAGTACGAGTAACTTATTTCCCCCGAAGCCCCAAAATGGCTATGTTTCATGCAAAATTTTAATCACTTCTTACTTTTTCTTAGGCTTTCTTTCATACGTGGATTCCACCTCCATACATTTGGTTTTTATTCCTTTCGTTTTTATCAATATTTGCAAAAGTGAATAATGGTCCAACAAAAATTTGCAACATGCATTTTTGAGAAAATCAATAGTTTCTCGTGTCACTGGTAAGAATTAAAAACAGATTATTCAAATCAAGAAGAAGAGAAGCAATCACTTTTGGCTTCAGTCAAATGACAAGCCTTGGCATTGCTTGCATGCAACATTGTCAACTTAATTTCGAAAGCTTCTTTTTGGCCCCATTACTTTCAAGCCATTAAATGGTAACACAATAAGTAACATTGGCCATTCTGTGATGAAATTACAAGCCAATGTCTGTCAGATCTGTCTACCATATTGCATGATGATGTTGAGTTAGCATCTGACTTGCAGTTTTTTAATTGTTTATTTACCGGGTTTCCTCTGAGGCGGTAATTTCCGGGGGGAAGTGGAACCTCTTATGATGTGGGCAAATGTATCAAATTATGCTGCTCCCCTAGTTCGCTAATATTCTCCTTTACTCAATTTTCCTCGTAATCATGGGTCTTATAAGGGAACATCTTTAGAGATGCGATTATGTCTTGAAGGGATTTTTATTTAAAAGTGCCAGACAGTAATCTGAGAATAACTATCAACTTTTTTTTCTATAACGGGTGAGACATCTTGGCACAATACATCAAAAATTTTCTCGCGCGATATATTTATGATTTCAATAACTATAAAATTTTCAGATTTTGCAACTTGAGATTTTTTGTTAAAATAGCTCTGGATTTTTTTCAGAGACATCAAAAAAGCTGTTGCTTTCGAAAAATGATAACAGTGACATCAATGTTTCAACTGTTGAAACTAATCTGAGCTCATTGGAAGTAATCCCTTTTCAAAATGGTGCTGAATAGCACCAAGAAACTCTTGAATGTCACTGAACGTAGGTTAGCATGTACAAGTATTACAAAAATCCTTTAGACAACATTAAACCTTAGTATTACAGCAGAAGAAAGTTTAGGAGTATTGAACAGATATTTGTGAAGTATACGGCATATCGTCCAAATGATCATGCATCTAGTTTGAATAATATTCAAGGAAGAGCATTATAACAATATTTTCATGACTTCAAAATTATTCAACAGTGTTCCTGCCATCCAATTACTTCGTATCCTCTTGGTAATTATACTTAATGGCCAATCTGGGCATTTTAATCAGTGTTTAATTAATAAGGAAAATGCATCGAAAATTCATGTGCTTAGTGATAAGGATTTCATGCTTAGATCTCACCATGCTCAGGCTCATAAAGCTTTATCATGCTGATAGCTCTTTCATAACAGATGTCGACTGTTTTACTTTAAAATGTACTTTGGCATTAAGGCTGCAAGCCTGGAAGGAACACCGAGACTATTCCTTTGATGTTTTAGCTGAAAAGATTGAGCAATGAACATATGTATACCTTCAAATGAAGGCTCCATTTCTTAATACATATTTTACTCTTATACAGACTTAGTATCTGTTTCTGTATTGCCTATCACACAAGCTGAAGATTTGTCTGGTTTGAGTTGTGAACCAAAATAGGCACCTTAAATACACTTTTGGACATAATAGATGTGCATATACATTGTACTTCATATCCTGTACTTTGAGCCTTTGACTACATATCACTGCAGCCAAACAACTAAATTATAGCTGTGCTGCTGTTGAAATTAGCTGCGAAACTGTCCTGAGCAGGTCAAGCACCTTGCAATATTTCTGGTTCACAACAATTCAGCTTCGCCTTCTCCCAAGAATCTAATCAAGAAAAAGATTAGGCATTTAGTGGATATCTCGGGCAGTTCCCATTCAGTAAAGGAAGGTTTAATGACTTTCTCTAATCAAGGTATTATCTAACAGGTATTGTGCCTGCTTCCAGCAAATTGCCTCAAATAGGGACATTTGTCTTCAGTTGGGCCCAACAGGCAGACATTGCCAGGCAGTATTGGTCTAAATCTATGAGGGCTTCTGAACACTTCCCCCAGTATCCTATTATGTCCAACTCCAAATCTGCTATGTATATATGTGTGCCCTTTTTGTCTGACAATTTCAGTATAGTTAACTTAAATCCATGGCTTATCAAAATTATTTTATTTGTATGGCTCCATAAAACTTGTTCCTGCCCTTCTGCAGGTTATGCAGATACCAGGACTGCCTCATTCAATTGCTCATGGTTGAAATTGAGACGTCTTCATAAAACAGAAGCCATTATTTCAATGATGTTGCCAACAAATATTCTTGTGTTTAGCAATTACTCATACCACCAACTTGTCACTGCTGATTGAAAGCTGAATGAAACAATCCCTTTTGGAAAACTGAGAAACTGTAGATTATCACAAAGAACATTTCCTCATCTTACAAAAACATTTTAGCTGCAAACAAAGCACTGAAACAATCCACAAACTAGCCTTCAATTTGTGGAAATCCCAGTGCTTTTGATTAACCTGTAATTTAGAGGGGGTTATTTTATCTCTTGAAAAGAAACTTTTGTTTCTCTTTCACCATTCAGTTTCAACAAATATTTTGCCTTAGAATTTATCCTGAAGATACAGCAGCTGTTTTCGTGAAACATTCTCTCAATATCATTATGTTATATGCCTGAAGGCTTCATAGCTTGATACTTAGAATTTGAGAAACATTATGGAGGTACCTTCATCATGCTTCTGACAACAATCCTTCCTTTCCATTGCTTTGATTTCCTCATGTATCAAATTCTAAGATCTTATTGCAAATCAATTACCTGAAGGCATAATCCAACTGGCTTAAAACCTGAAAAGACAATACCGAAACAGGTTCATGGATTGTGTTGATCAAATATCTGAAGATAGCTCTCCATTTCACAAAGATTTAACATCTGTCGTCTATGAATCAGTGTTGGGTTGATCAATGTAGTTGTTGCCAGTTCAAGATTTATAATTTTTATAAATGGCCAGCAGAAAATGTGGGCAGTTTGACCAGATTTGGATAAGGAAAACACCTTACATGACGTCCTGATGCACTTGATACCCTATCCTTGTTCATTCGAAATCGCTTTGATTGTTCAAATCATTAAACGTTCATTTGATTATTCATAATTGAACAAGATTTATAAAGGCTTATTAATTGTTTTCTGTGCAACATTTGAAGCTTCCTCTTAACATAAGAGTGTGAAACCAACATATGGATTGCCCTGTCTACAAGTGGACCACTGTTACATTGCCACTTCTTTTTCCAGCCTTGGCAGATCCGAACATATGCTGCCATGTGTTGCCGCCTAGTGACTAGTGTGCTATTCTGCGAGCTCCTGTGAGTGGTCCACATCATTTCAGTCTGAGGAACTCACACAATTTTGTGTGGAAGAAAACGGGGCTGCTTCTGAGTGCGCTGATGGCCTTGTCTACTTCCTTAGAGAATGTGATGGCCGAGTCTGAGTCTGGTATACATCAATGATGAACAGAAATTTTGTGAATGTGCAATGAAATAGGAACTATTTCTTGGAACAGCAATGCTGTAGCATACGAAATCAACTTTTGTGTCAGGTGGTAGCAGCATGCAGTTCTCATTTTCACTAGACTGTGGATTGCGAGTGTATTATACTGCACCAGCATGAGACCCGTGAAGACAATTTAGAGGAAATATGGGATGTTTTCTATAGACCAAGTGAGATGTTGAGAAATCATTACTTCAATTTCCGTTACTGCAGTTTGGTACCTGAAACCTGGCTAAGGTGTAAGGACATTGGAGGGAATGTAGAAAAAATGCTTGGAAGTTTTTATAACTGGGCAATCAGTAGTGTGGTTGGAATAGCTTTAGGACTCACATTGTAGGAGTCCGTGAATTAATAGTATGATATGGTTTTCTCTGCTTCAAACTAGATTTTTGAAGCTGCTGAAGAGTGAAGAGGTGTCATTCTTGCACTCCTTACCAACAAGACCCACATTTTTGTTACAGAAACCTCTTAAAACTTTCTTTAAATTATTTTATATGTGGAGCAGAAGGCCTGTACCACATTTTCCTAACTTTTTCTCAAAGGATCACCCATTTTGCCATTTTTTATTCACTACGTTTCACCTTTTCCTAAGACATGCATAATCTTGTAGAACGAGGTTAGACCTGTAATGAAAGAACATATTTATATATCTGATGTATATGCCTTTGGCATGTGTAAGGATGTATAAGGATTCATTATATCATCATTATAATAACTACACTGTGTGTAGAATCAAAGTAATATTCATCTTTATCATGGTTCAAAAAATATTAATCAAATATATAATTTCTGTCAAGTTTGGAGTACAATGACCGGAAGCATGAGACAGGTGATTATGACAAACAGTGAACACCAATCCGAGTAAACTATTGTAAGCCAGTCAGCAAATTTCTCAAGATGGCCCCTAAGGCATTCTCTGAGATTCATTTATCTGATCATCTTACCATTCATTTTCTTTGTGAAATAGCTAATTTTTCATGTCTTTGTTGCATCTGATATATCTTGAGCAGAATACCTCACTGTAATATCCCGTTGCTTCTTATTGCGTGAAAAATTATTATGCAGAGAAAATTCATCATAAACATGGGTAGGTAGGGTAGAGCCACCGTTGCGTCGTTCCTGGTGTAGATCAAAACATTGGTTTTGCGAAAAAAGTCTACTATATTGCGTGATGATCTTGAGTTAGCTTAAACAGGTACATCTGTAAGAGCTTTCAGATTATTCAAGGACCATGCCAATCAAGAAAAATGTTCACTAGCTTGCTTGGAAAATTTAAAGTCAGTTAATTAGATATCAAAAAAGTTTCTAGATAGTACTTTGCATGGCTTTAGTCCACAGTGATTACATACATGATTCTGCATGATTTTCTATAGCTGACACCAATCAGACATTTAATAATTGACTTTTTATAACTCTTATGTTTTTCTCAAATCAATATTTCGATCTGCCAGCAACTATACAACAGCGGCTCTACCTTACCTACCAATGTTTATGATGATTTTTCTCTGCATAATATTTTTTCACTCAATAAGGTTCAGCAACAATCGCAGACATTCATAATATATAATGTTACCGTTGTTAGGCTTATTTTGTGGGAAACCATTCAAGCCTCCAGAAATATCCTTTGCAGTAGACAAGATGTACAAGAATTTCTTTGTATAGGTTTTGCTATATGTTCTTTTGGAAGTAATCTACTTTCGGATTGCAGTCATTGTAGGAATAAGAAGCAGCGGACTTAAACCGTATGAGACAGCTCTTCTCATACAATAAGAATAGGACGTGTTTACGGCCAGAACTTGGACAATATGTCAGAAAAAGAAGTCTGGCCAACTTCCAGCTTCTCCTGTGTCTGTAACAGTGCCAAGATAACTGCTTTGAGAGAGAAGAAAATGCCCATTTGTTTGCATTGATTTGACGTATCACGAAATGTCTCAAAGCCCTTATGTTGCAGTACGAGTAACTTATTTCCCCCGAAGCCCCAAAATGGCTATGTTTCATGCAAAATTTTAATCACTTCTTACTTTTTCTTAGGCCTCCCTTTCATACGTGGATTCCACCTCCATACATTTGGTTTTTATTCCTGTCGTTTTTATCAATATTTGCAAAAGTGAATAATGGTCCAACAAAAATGTGCAACATGCATTTTTGAGAAAATCAATAGTTTCTCATGTCACTGGTAAGAATTAAAAACACATTATTCCAATCAAGAAGAAGAGAAACCATCACTTCTGGCTTCAGTCAAATGACAAGCCTTGGCAAGACTCGCATGCAACATTGTCAACTCAATTTCGAAAGCTTCTTTTTTGCCCCATTACTTTCAAGCCATTAAATGGTAACACAATAAGTAACATTGGCCATTCTGTGATGAAATTACAAGCCAATGTCTGTCAGATCTGTCTACCATATTGCATGATGATGTTGAGTTAGCATCTGACTTGCAATTTTTTAATTGTTTATTTACCGGGTTTCCTCTGAGGCGGTAATTTCCGGGGTGATTCCTAGTGGGTCCGCAGGGAAGTGGAACCTCTTATGATGTGGGCAAATGTATCAAATTATCCTGCTCCCATAGTTCTCTAATATTCTCCTTTACTCAATTTTCCTCACAATCATGGGTCTTATAAGGGAACATCTTTAGAGATGCGATTATGTCTTGAAGGGATTTTTGTTTAAAAGTGCCAGCCAATAATCTGGGAATAACTATTAGCTTTTTTTTCTATAATGGGTGAGACATCTCGACATAGTATTTCAAAAAGCTTTCTCGCACACTATAAAAGCTTCTGGTTTTGCAACTTGAGTTTTTGTTAAAATAGCTCTGCTAAGGTAACAGTGACATCAATGCTTCAACTGTTGAAACTCATCTGAGCTCATTGGAAGTAATCCCTTGTCAAAAAGCTGCCAAATAGCACCAAGCAACTCTTGAAAGTCACTGAAAGTGAAAGTAGGTTAGCATGTACACGTTTTACGAAAATCCTCCAGACAACATCAAACCTTAGTATTGTAGCAGAAAAAGGTTTAGGAGTATTGAACAATTATTTGTGAAGTATACGGCGCATCGTCCAAATAATCATGCATCTAGTTTGAATAATATTCAAGGAAGAGCATTATAACAATATTTTCATGACTTCAAAATTATTCAACAGTGTTCCTGCCATCCAATTACTTCGTATCCTCTTGGTAATTATACTTAATGGCCAATCTGGGCATTCTAATCAGTGTTTAATTAATAAGGAAAATGCATCGAAAATTCATGTGCTTTGTGATAAGGATTTCATGCTTAGATCTCACCATGCTCAGGCTCATAAAGCTTTATCTTGCTGATAGCTCTTTCATAACAGATGTCGACTGTTTTACTTTAAAATGTACTTTGGGTCGTTGGCATTAAGGCTGCAAGCCTGGAAGGAACACTGAACAATATGCCTTTGATGTTTTAGCAGAAAAGATTGAGCAATGAACATATGTATACGTTCAAATAAAGGCTCCATTTCTTAATACACACATACATATTTTCTCTTTTTCAGACTTAGTATCTGTTTCTGTACTGCCTATCACACAAGCTGAAGATTTGTCCTGTTTGAGTTGTGAACCAAAATAGGCACCTGAAATACTCTTTTGTGAATTATAGTTGTACATATACTTGATATCCTGTACTCTGAGCCATTGATTACATAATCATTGCAACCAAGCAGCTAAATGATAGCTGTGCTGCTGTTGAAATAGGCTGCAAAACTGGCCTGAGCAGGTCAAGCACCTCGCAATATTTCTGGTTCACAACAATTCAGCTTCGCCTTCTCCCAAGAATCTAATCAAGAAAAAGATTGGGCATTTAGTGGATATCTCGAGCAGTTCCCATTCAGTAAAGGAAGGTTTAATGACTTTCTCTAATCAAGGTATTATCTAACAGGTATTGTGCCTGCTTCCAGCAAATTGCCTCGAATAGGGACATTTGTCTTCAGTTGGGCCCAACAGGCAGCCATTGTCAGGCAGTATTGGTCTAAATCTATGAGGGCTTCTGAACACTTCCCCCAGTATCCTACATATTATGCCCAACTCCAAATCTGCCATGTAAATATGTGTGCCCTCTTTGTCTTAGTCTGACAATTTCAGTATAGTTAACTTATCTCTGTGGCTTATCAAAATGATATTATTTGTATGGCTCCATATAACTTGTTCCTGCCCTTGTGCAGGTTATGCAGATACCAGGACTGCACCATTCAATTGCTTATGGTTGAAATTGAGACGTCTTCATGAAACAGAAGCCATTATTTCAATGATGTTGCCAACAAATATTCTCATTCTTGTGTTTTACAATTACCAGTACAACCAGCTTGTCACAACTGATTGAAATCCGATAGAAACAATCCCTTTTGGAAAACTGAGGAACATGTCCGCATCTTGCAAAAACAGTTCCGCTGCAAACAAAGCACCTGAAACAATCCACAAACTAGCCTTCAATTTGTGAAAATCCCAGCGCTTTTGATTAACCTGTACTTTAGAGGAATTATTTTACCTTTTGAAAAGAAACTACAATGTTTCTCTTTCACCATTCAGTTTCATCAAATATTTTGCTTGAGAATTTATCCTGAAGATACAGCAGCTGTTTTCGTAAAACATTCTCTCAATATCATTATGTTATATGCCTGAAGGCTTCATAGCTTGAAATACTTAAAATTTGAGAAACATTATGGAGGTACCTTCATCATGCTTCTGACAACAATCCTTCCTTTCCATTGCTTTGATTTTCTCAAGTATCAAATTCTAAGATCTTATTGCAAATCAATTACCTGAAGGCATAATCCAACTGGCTTAAAACCTGAAAAGACAATATCGCAACAAGTTCATGGATTGTGTTGATCAAATATCTGAAGATTGCACTCCATTTCACATCAATTTAACATCCCCAGTCATCTACGAATCAATGTTGGGTTGATCAATGTAGATGTTTCCAGTTCAAGATTTATAATTTTTATAAATGGCCAGCAAAAAATGTGGACATTTTTAGCAGATTTGGATAAGGAAAACACCTTATATGACATCCTGATTCACTTGATACCCTATCCTTGTTCATTCGAAATCGCTTCAATTGTTCAAATTATTAAACTTTCCTTTGATTATTCATAATTGAACAAGATGCATTTATAAAGGCTTATGAATTGTTTTCTGTGCAATATTTGTAGCTTCATCTTTACATAAGAGTATGAAACCAACATATGGATTGCCAGTGTATTGTACTGTACCAGCACGAGACCCGTGAAGACAATTGAGAGGAAATATGGGGTGTTTTCTATAGACAAAGTGAGATGTTGAGATATCATCACTTCAATTTCCGTTACTGTAATTTGAAACCTGGCTAAGGCGTAAGGACATTGGAGGGAATGTAGAAAAGATGTGTTCAAGTTTTTATAACTGGGCAATCAGTAGTGTGGTTGGAGTAGCATTAGGATTAGGAGTCAGTGAATTAATAATATGATATGGTTATCTCTGCTTCAAACTTTCTTTAAATTCTTTTATTTTCGGAGCAGAAGTTGTGGACCACATTTTCCAAACTTTTTTTCAAAATGATCGTACACTTTGCCATTATTTTATTCACTACATTTCACCTTTTCCCAAAAAATCTAATCAAGGAAGAATTGGCATTTAGTGGATGTCTGAAGCAGTTTCTCTGCAAGGCAGGAAGGTTTAATGACTCTCTCTAATCAAGGTATTATCAAACAGGTATTGTGCCTCCTTCTTCCAAATTGCCTCAGATAGGGACATTTTGTCTTCAGCTAAGCCTATCAACCTGCCAATAAGTCACCCTCAACCAATAAAAACTTCTTTTAACTCTTTCAACTGTGTTCAGGACAGATTGGCTACTGCCAACAATTAGTTTTGTACTGTGCAGTCACTGTTGCTTTGTAGAGCTATTTATTTCAATGTTGTTCCTCTTGTTTAATGAAATTTATTGAGCCAAGGTTGGCCTGGCTGACAGTATACTTTTAATTGATGCTTAATACATGAAAGACATGTAGATTAGCAATTTGTTGACAGAAATACATCTCCTTTTTATCCCGCTTGTACTCAGTAAATAATTCATCAGCACATTCTGTGTTCATTCTGTGTTCCCCTCGTCATTTGCTGGGATGAGATAGTTTAGATTTGTTTTATTGTCTTAGTCATGCTGTGATCTTAAATAATGCAGAGCTTCATCCCAGACAAATGCCTTGACAATACCTTGGCATTTGTAGAAGTACTTTCATGGCTATACTGCACTTCCATATTGCCAACCACTCATATTCTTCTGTTAACACATACGTTACAGAAACAAAATCTGCCAATAGAGAGGTTTAGCTGCCCCTATAAGGATCTCCATGAATGTGTGGGCTGCCGTGGCACCAATGTACACATACGTAACATTCAGCAAAACCGCTTTAAAGTATTTGCCTTTTGAGTAATCCTTTATCCAATGCTTGGGCTTCACATAACAGGGCCTCCGTAAAAATATAAGGTTGTAATCCCCTCTCACCTTACCTACCCTATCTCAGTTCATTAATCTGCCCTTCTCCAATTCCATTTGACCCCATGTTTGATCTTCTCATTTTTGCTGTTTAAAGACTCAGACTCAGACTCAGACATATTTATTTTCAATAGAGAATAAGTTATGAAAAAGATAAATAAACTATTAGTCTGTTCTCTTGTGTAATTCCGTGGGACTTGCATGTTAAAATTGGCAAACATGCATTTTCTTGTAGATTTGGGTGCATAGAACACGTTTTTGAATGATTGCATTTTTTTCGGACAGAACTTCCTGTAAAATCCAAGATGGCCGCCAAGATGACTGCCGAGAAGCATTTTCGACCTATTTCGGTCCATATTTAACATAGATTAACAAGTGACAGGTCATTTTCTGTATTTTTAGGGTCAGGGAATTCATTTTTGTAGGTTTCAAAGCCATAAAAGTAATATTTGATGCATTTTTATCTATGATGGTAACTAAAATAGCAGCACAACCATTAGTTACTCTAGTTCCAGACAACTGTGGTAGAGTAGCAACCGAAGAATCAATTCCTTTTTTTTACCCATATATACATGTTTAATCTTATTGCATTTGTCAGGATTTCCCTTGTATTTTTAATTGGCTACATAATAAATAAGTGGCAGCGCAATCAGAAGTAGGCCATCTGCAGGATTTTGACATCACTGATCAAGTGTATGAAGATTACAAACCCTCACAAATACTGCAACCCTTGGCCCTCAAAGACCTGGCCTGGCTGACTTCTTGAACTGTGCTGCTAAATCTCTGATGGTTATCCATCTCCAAAAGACATTCCCACTTGGGCTGCTTACAATTCACTGACAGGCTTTGAAAAGTGAATGCACCGCCATTGATTCCTGAGCCCCCAAATGACTGGCAGACATTACTTACCATTTCAAAGCAAGCTCAGAACATTAATACAGCAAAAGTGGGTGCAAAACAATAAAACAGTTATTACTTTAGACATGCAGATCTATGAAAAGGCCAAAAAATTTGCTTATGTCATATCCATAATACGTAGACAAGTGGATTCTTCGCATTGGTGAGCTGCACACCGGCATGGCCTCATTGAGAGCATTGGGAGCTTATTTGGAAGACTGTGCATTGATGAGGCATGGATTATGTCAGTGCATTGATGAGGCATGGATTACGTCTGGCCTTTATGGCCCACAAACTACAAAACAGATCCTTGATGGAAATCATATAAAACAAGCTTTAATAGTCATCAAATCACTCAGCAAGCAC
Organism: Platynereis dumerilii; assembly: GCA_026936325.1. Classification (NCBI taxonomy): domain Eukaryota; kingdom Metazoa; phylum Annelida; class Polychaeta; order Phyllodocida; family Nereididae; genus Platynereis; species Platynereis dumerilii. The sequence goes on along the minus strand of JAPTHN010000001.1, from coordinate 177,414,719 downwards.
TGTTGATTGCATCCAGACGCCATTAAATGCCTTGACTTTTCCAATGAAATTGCACATGCTTGCCAAGAGTCATCCTTGCAGGACATCAACTGACCAATTTGTAGCCTTCCTGGAAGCAAATCAAATTCTAGAAGGCCTTAATGAATTTGACAAAGATAAGGAGTCTACATCAAGCTTGCTCAAGTTCATTCGGTAGTACATGCTCCAAGTCCATGCCATCCTCCAGTTTGTGAGAGCAACTCATGAATATGACTGGAAACTCCACCTCGAGTCAATGGATCTGTTTTGCAAATAGTTTTTGCACATGACCGACATACACAAGTATGTCAGGATGGTGCCACTCTATCTGGCAGAAATGAATTCTTCGGACACATCAAATCCAATGATCTGGTGGGAGTTTGCAGATGGAAATTTCAGTGTTAACAAAAATCAAACACCATTCCGTGCAAATTGGGGCAGACGATGGTATGGAGCATCTGAATAAATGGATTAAAGGTCTTGAAGTTTTGGTGGGGATTAAGCTCAATGACAATGCCCGTGACAGATTTTCCTCACAGCTCCTGAGATGGCAAGACCGTCTGAGGAAGCTCTTGAAATGCTTGGATTGCAGAGTACTCAGAGTGGTAAGCATCATGAACTTACACCAGCTGTGCAGAGACGTTTTGATGCATATGTTCACCGGATGAAACAGGTCAAAGCATTTGAATTTGTTGCAACAAGGATCAATACTGGCTCCATTAATATCTGGTTTCGAATGACAACACGTTGCTTGACTTGCAATGTGCAATTGAGTCTTGTGAGTTCACTGCCATACCACAAGCTGTCTTTCTGTCAGATGGATCTCTTGCTATGTGTATTGTCAAGAGCAAGCTAATTATTGTCTGGAGCAAACATTGAGGATAGAGTGTCTCAGGCCTTACCAGAATGTCCTGTTAAAGCTGCTGTACTAGATGGAATGACGGTAGTTCAAGCCTTTGGAAAGCCAAAAAATGCCCAGACATGTGAGGATTTTTCCAGAACATTTGTTCTGGTCGTCGAGGCAAATTTCCAAGGGCACCGAGGAGGGCATCTTGTGTTTGACAACTATGCTCTCAATGCGCACTCTTTAAAAGATCCCATCCGAAAAAAGTTGGGACAGTGCAGCAAATTAACTTTCATGTCGATGACAGAACATCTATTGCCAATGTGAGCATGAGGCAATTCCTGTCAAGTTCCAAAACAAAAGACTAACTCACTTGAGACCTAGCAAAAAAGTTTCTTTCAGAACAAGATAAATACATTCATAATAACTTCAAGGGGAAAAGTTATGTCAACTGGCTGAAACGTCCAACGTCTTGAATGCACACACGAGGAGGTGGATGGTCATTTAATCTTGCATGCGGCAGACGCAGCTAAAAGTGGTGCTGATGTTGTGGACATCTTCTCTCAAGACACAGATGTTCTTGTTCTGGCAGTTAGACACATTCCACAGCTTGGCAATGAAACAAACTCCGTAACGGGTACTGGAGCAAAACGGAGAGCTATTTCGGCGAACCAGATACATGAGATGATGGGGGAGGAAAACGCTGCAACGCCATCAGGTTTTCATGCTTTCTCAGGTGCAGAAATAACTGGATATTTTGCAACAAAGGGCAAATTTACATGTTAGAAGGTCTTCTGTAAGGTTGATGATGACGTGATACAAGCTTTCCTGGTTCCTGGTCAACACGACGAACCTGAAGAATCCATTCAAGCAGGACTTGAAAACTATGTTTGCCAATTGTATGATCCACAAACAAAAATAAAAGATGTTGCAAAGACGCGCGCTGGCAGTGCTTCAAGAAAAATCAATCCCAAGGGCAAAAGCTACCACCAACAAAAGGAGCAACAAGCTGTTCTCAGAGCCCGGTACCAAGCAATAGTTTGGCAAAATGACATTGTGCCAAAGCCAGCCATATTGGATCCCAATGAATTTGGCTGGACATTTAAAAATGGAAAATACCTTCCCGTTACAACTTTTTTCCTCCTGCCAATGATGTTGTTGTTCAGTTCATTAAATGAGGATGCAAAAAGAACAATTGTGCAAGTTGGTGTTCATGCCACCAGAATGATCTTGTGTGCACTGACCTCTGTCTTTGTGGAGCCGATGAAGAGGTATGCAACAACAGTCCAACACTGACTCTGTATCTCATGACGACACTTCATCTGATGAAGATGACACTTTTTAAGAAATTGGTTAATTACATCAATTCTGATAATTATGTTGTGATATTTCCTTATGAGAAGTCCTGCACTGTACACGGATAGCTTTAGTGACTTGATGAATCAGTTGTAATTTTGTACGTAATAATTATGTCATGTAATCATATGATAGAAGATTGTTTGGATGATTTAATTATTATTTGTTCTGTTTTATAGACCATTTCTAAAATATGTAGGACTATAATATTATGATATTGTATTATGCAGTAAACTTCAGATTATATTAAATGGTTCATGATGACAGCTTTCGCTTCTGATAAAGTATATTTCTGTTTGGACACTTTTTTGATTGCCGTTGTACTGCATGTATTGATATTATTATTCTTTTTGGCATTAAAATTATCATTGCTTTCTATAAATATAGGTGGTTTGTTCATTTCTTAACATAAAGCCAGGGAAAATACATAAAATCAATCCAAAGATTGCAAATAAGCATAGATTTGCTGAAAAATATGACTGTTTACAGCGTCAGTGGCCATCTTGAATTTGAGAGGGAAGATGTTATCAGAAAAAATGCAATCATTAATTTTTTACTTCTACACAAAATTCTGGTCTAGAAACACCAGGATTGCAAATTTTAACATGACATTTTCACGGGGGCCAGTTTAGCTACACAAGAGAACAGACTATATTGATATGTTATACAGCATTTTGTTTGATAATTCTCTATTGAGGGTGACCCCTTTAAGGCTAGTAGGCCGCTATCAAGGGGCCACCCATAAAGTGAAATATTGTTTTTAAGTCTGGAAAAAAAAAGAACAAACTTAAAGTTTCCTTTGGCGATAAAATCCACAAAATTACGTGCATTTCACATCTGTTTTGATCACAGTTGATTGCCTTTGTGTTTAATGTATAGAGCCCTGTTAAATTGTTAGTTTGATATCTCACCTTTAATATCAGTTTAATTAAATTACCTAAGCTACAAACTAATGTCAATAACAATTCCTTTTAATTATCAGTAGTGGTGAAGTTGTTTACTTGTTCATGCTGTAAAAAGGATGTGGAAATCTCTGTAACTTCCATGACAAATTATTCAGTAATGTTAGTCAGCAGTGTTTGTCGTTGGCGATGATTACATGCGCTAACTCCTTATTCTGTTTTTTTGGTCAATCAGTAAATCGTCTCCCTTTATGCTGACACCATTGTCCACCAATCACGATGAAGTTCAATAAAACATTAGGTATATGAGGATACAGAGGAGACATAGGATGGATGATGTCATTCTAATCAAGATGGATAATAATTGAGCAATTTAGATATTTGCAGGATTTGTCACTGATGCCCGCAGTGCTGTCAAGTAGTGCTTCTCAGCTGATTTGGGGATAGCCTTATTCCATATATGTATGACAAATGTAAGCACGAAATTGTGTTTGTTCTACTTGATTTTCAATAAGTTGCGTGTTTTCAAGGAGCCTTGAATAATTATTATGTTGCACCAGTTCCATCTTGCATTTTTGAAACTTTTTACTTCTTAATCAGTTGGAAAACGTATGTATTTGATTCTTCAACTGAAAACGTATACTCATTTTCCTTCCATGCAGAACTATGCGATCCCATATATGGGCCATAAGTTAACTGATGGTGAAGTTGACACAGCATGTCAACCCGATTTTCAACAGCATATTGACAATTAGTCAAATGCAATGTGACTGTGCAATCAACAAGACTAGCTGTTTTAATCAAAGATTGCACAAGCTCATCCCAGCTAATTGAAAGTAATCCTTTTGAGGCAGACAGGGGATTAGCAGAAGGGAATTTTTTGTCTGAGACTGAAAATAGGTTTGCAGCATTGGTTCATTAAAAAGGTTTTTCAAAACTCTTTTCCTGCTTCTAGACATTGAGACACTATGAAAATGACAGATCTGAATTCATGAAGAGACACCATAAATTAGTTTACCAACTTCATTATTGTTCAAACCATTAATTATTTTAATTCATAATGGGCTTTAAGTTTGTGTTAGTATCAAAGAAGAGGTCTTGATACATTTAGCCATTTAAAAAATAATAATTCTTTGTCACTGAGTACACATTGGTGTTATTCTCCATTTGTTTTCCAATTTCTTACTTTCTACGGGTAATTATAATTAATGGCCAATCTTGCCATTTTAATCAGAAATTTAATATGGAAACATGTTGAAAATTCATGTTATTTCAGATGATAAATTAAATGACAAGATCTTTTAAAATATCACACTCAACAGAGTATGATATGAGATAGTAATTACTCAAATTTCTTTAAAATTACCTTTTGGGTTCTGGTGTTCCTGAAACACTTGTATAAAAACCAAAACATACAGCACACAAGAATGACATGTGCACTTAACACTTTCACATGTGATGCATTTCTGCCCTAAAATATGTCCTCACGGCTGTCCATTCACTTTCTGTTTCTTAGTGATTTTCCATATATATTAAAATCTATGTTGAATGCACGTGTCTTATGGTTATAGATGTTACACTGTTACAGCAATATATTGTCTGCGATCATTGATACAACAATTGCACTGTTCATTCGAGGTTTCCTACTCGCATCATCCATTGAATTTGTAGCTCCACCAGAATGTACCTCCCTGCTCCATTGACATAACATTTGATAGTCTATGCTTTAATTATAGGTGCACCCCACCTGCTAATGGAGATTTTCTTACTGTTGAAAACTCAGCCCTGAGCAGGTCAAGCACCTAGCCATTTTTCTATTTCACAACAATTCAGATTTATCCAAAGAATCTAATCAAGGCAAATGAAAAAGTCAATGGATTTAATTCTCCTTTGAGAAAAAAGTTGAATGTCCCTAATCAAAGTGCAATCTAACAGGTATTGTTTACCAATCTTCCCAATTGCCTCAGACAGAAACATTTAGATGTTGAACTTACAAACGGTGTAATAAATCACGTCAGGCCAACAAAAACATTCTGAAGTCTTTCAACAGTGTTCTACGCTTTTTGTACTGTGTATTTATCTGGTAACATTTTTCATTTCTGGCATGCATGCTTGCTTGAGCAATTAACTGGGCAAGGGACATGATAGAAACCATAATTCATAATATGAGTTCTACGATGTTCAAAACCGACTTTCATGTTGTCACAGGTTGTCTGTCCTATGTGAGCAGCTGATGAGCTGCCGTGAGGAAATAGTTCCTGAATTTGGAATGCCAACTGCAATATATTTACCTTTCTGATTTGCAAATATTACAGACACGAAAAATTGACAATATGAAAAAAGTTAATTTCTTAATACGTTGTTTTTGTTGTCTAAACAACTTATATCATATTCAATAGACGATAAATCAACAAAGGTCAGTCGATGTCCCAGCATTGGCTTATAATATATATATACATACAAACTACTGCCCCTGTCTATTGTCTATACTTTGTTTTAGGATATTAAAGCCTCTATTGTCTATACTTTGTTTTAGGATATTATTAGTATTAATACCAGAAACTGAGGCCCAAATTTGGGAGCTTGAACATCAAAAAAATGAATTTACTCATGCATGACCATGAATTCCGCCAGTCTCTTCACAGTCCACGCTTTTCAGCAACAAAAGGACTGGAGTAAATCTGGCTTTTAATGGTGGTGGTAACAAATATTCTTTTTGTGTTTTACCAGTACAACCAACTTGTCACAGCTGATTGAAAGCTGATCGATTAAATCCATTTTGGAAAACTGAGAAAACTGTAGATTATTAACAAGAATGTTTCTGCATCTAACAAAAACAGTTTAACTGAAAACTAAGCACTGAAAAAAAATTCACAAACTAGCCTTCGATTTGTCGAAACCCCAAGCGCTTTTGATTTACCTGCACTTTAGTGAAAAATATTTTACCTTTTGAAAAGAAACTGCAAGGTTTCTCTTTTACCATTCAGTTTCACAAATGTTTTTCTTTTATGATTTTTCCGAATTATACAGCTGCTTTTTTTTTCGTAAAACATTCCCTCAATATTAATATGTTATAAGCCTGAAGGCTTCATATCTTAAAATGCTTAAATTTGAGAAAGAATATAAAGACATCTTTGGCATTTTTCTGACAACAGCAAAATTTAATGTTTTCTTTCCATTGCTTTGGTTTCCTCATGTATCACATGCTAAATGTTATAGCAAATCAATTACCTGAAGATATAATGCAACTTCAGTGTTACTTAAAACCTCAAATGACAATAGTCACAATACCGACATAGATACATGGATTGTGTTGATCAAATATCTGAAGATGCTCTTCGTTTCACAATGATTTAAAATCTACAGTCCTCTATGAATCTGTGTTTGGTTGATCAATGCACTGTTGCCATCTCAAGATTAATTTTTATAAGTCCTTGGCCAGCAGAAAATGTTAGTAGTTTGACCTGATTTTGACAAAGCAAAACACCTTATATGACATCCTTGTGGACTCGGTACCCTATCCTTGTTCATTGATAATAGCTAATTGTTCAAATTGTAGAATGTACATTTGATTATATTTTCGTTTTTGTAGCAGCTCAACACTTGTTATTGCATACACCTAAGCAAAATATCCCGAAACTCACAGGCCACTTAAAACCTTCTTTTTTATCACATCTGGTCATGCGTCATGAACTGGTCTGCTAAAATGGTGGATTTGTCGCACGAAATTTCAAAAGAAAATATTCAATAGAACTTTTCTACCACTTCTATCTACGTTTTTTCAACATATTTGACATCAGAAGAAAGGAAATATTCTCTAGTTTACAGAACTGCTATCCATTTGAAAATCACTTAAACCAATAAAGCGCTATTGCCCAGAACGTTGAGGCATGTCAGTCAGAATCAGGGGTGGATCGGAGTCGGTGTAGCGGAGTCGGTGTAGCAATATTGTGAACAGAAGAAACCAGCCCCTCTGCACTGTCCAAATCATGGTTTATTTTTTCAGATAGTTATTTTAGTTCATGTGCTATGCTTTAGATGTCTTACTTGCGGTTTTTGAGTGCTTCTCAGGAAAAGCCAAGCAGATGTCATTCTCAACCTTAGCAGTAATCTTCAGAAGCATATTGCAAAATGATGTAGTTTGTGATCGCAAATATTTTCAATGTACCTTTAAAAAGCAAAAACCAAGCTTGATGTCATTCAGATTAGTTGCTAAATTGGGTTATCCTTGTATTAGAGCCTGTGCTGGGCAAGGAAAAGATCCCTTACATGGGGTAAACATGCAGCATGTTGAGGACTCCTGCCCTCTCTCTCATTTCATCAATGTAACCTAGTGAGTAGCTACAACAGGCCATACAGGGCTGTGCTTACCTTATCTATCGATATATCCATCTATCTATTCATCATTCTTATGCTAATTCCCAATCACTTTGATCCATGGACCAGAAATCTTCCTGTGTTGTAATTTTGTTACATTTGTGATGGGCTGGCTCATAAAATAAAAGGACAACAAATGTCCAGAACATGCCTAGTTAAAGGGATATAATTTTTCTTAATTCTGTGGTGAATTTCACTTGGAAGCACAAGTAGAAGCTCAGATTTTAAAGGAATTTTGAAAGAAAAAATGTCAGATTTTGCTCTCAAGATTTCATATCGTTCAATGGGATTTATTTAAAAGTGTCAACATATATCATTAGAGGAACTAGTCAGAATCATTTTGCAACAAACTCCATTACAATTGGTTAAGTGGTAGAAAAGTTACAGACGTTTTACTAAAAAACGTCAATTTTGAGAAAAGCCTTAAAAACCTTCCCTTAAGTCTACACATTTCAATGAGTGGGGGAGGCACAAAAGTGCCCATATCTCGAGTTCTGTTTGAAACACTGTATAGTGCTATGCTTCTGTGATGATATATCAGAAAATAGAAAAAATAGACATTTTTGACCTGCGATGCAAAATGGACCAGTTCATGACGCATGACCATCTTTCTATCAGAAGGTATACATCACTGTTGATATCAGCTTCAAAACTCTTCTCAGATGGGTCATACACTTTCCCATTTTCTTATTCACTACATTTCACCTTTTCCCCAAAAAATCTAATCAAGGAAGAATTGGCATTTAGTGGATGTCTCAAGTAGTTCTTCCTCAAGGAAGGAAGGTTTAATGACTCTCTCTAATCAAGGTATTATCAAACAGGTATTGTGCCTCCTTCGTCCAAATTGCCTCAGATAGGGACATTTTGTCTTCAGCTCAGCCTATCAACCAGCCAATAAGTCACCCTCAATCAATAAAAACTTCTTTTAACTCTTTCAACTGTGTTCAGGACAGATTGGCTACTGCGCCCAATTAGTTTTGTACAGTACAGTCAATGCCACTTGGAGAGCTGTTTATATTTCAAAGCTCTTCCTCTCTGCTTGCTTAAAGAAACTGATTGAGCCATGGACCTCTGGGTTGACAGTATACTTTCAATTGATGCGTTTTAATCACAATGTGAGATCAGCATGGTCTTTTAATATATTACAGACATGCAGATTAGCAATTTGTTTGATGGAATTACACTTCCGTATTATCCCGCTTGTACTCAGTAAATAATTCATCAGTACATTTTGTGTTCATTCTGTGTTCCCTTCGTCATTTACTGGAAGGAGATAGTTTAGATTTGTTTTATTGTCTTAGTCATGCTGTGATCTTAAATAATGCAGAGCTTCATCTCAGACAAATGCCTTGACAATACCTTGGCATTTGCAGAAGTACTTTCATGGCTATACTGCACTTCCATATTGCCAACCGCTCATATTCTTCTGTTAACACATATGTTACAGAAACAAAATCTGCCAGTAGAAAGGTTTGGCAACACACATGAGGATCCTGTTAATGTTTGGACTGCAGCAATGTACACATACACACACGTAACATACAGCGAAACTGCTTTAATGTATTTAGATTTCCCTTTGAGTTATCCTTTGTCCAATGCTTGGGCTTCACACAACAGGACTTCCGTAAAATAAAAGATTGTAATCCCTTCTCACCTTACCAACCCTATCTCAGTTCATTAATCTGCCCTTCTCCAATTCCATTTGACCCCATGTTTGATCCTCTCATTTTTGCTGTTTAAACTTTCCTTTGCAAAGCTTTGGTGATAAAATCCACAAAAAAGTTTGGTGCATTCTAAATCTGTTTTCCTAGATATAGGCTGCATTTGATTGATCATTACTTGATTGCCTTTGTGTTTATTGTAGAGCCCTGTTGAATTGTGAGCTCTTATCTAACCTTTAACATACTATAATTTACATGAGTTTCTTTACATCACTTGATCTACAAGCTAACGTCAATAACAATTCCTTTTTTATCTCAAGATTGGCATTTATTTACCTGCACATGTTGTGATAAGGATTTCGTATCTCTGACACTGCCATGATAAATTATTCAGCAAGGTTAATCGGTAATGTTTGTCATTATTGATGATAACATGCACTAACTACTCATTTTGTTTTTCTCAATCGATCAGTTAATAATGTCTCTCTCCCCCCACTGTATGCTGACATCAGTCATCAAGTCCAGTACAATCATTCGATATATGAGGGGACATTTGGATGGATGATGTCATTCAAATGGATATGTAATTGAGCAAATTAGATATAGGCAATATACGTTACTGATGCTTGCATTGCTCAGCTGATTCTGGGATAGCTTTCTACTATGTGATAAGTTTAGGCATCTGTTTGTTCCAGAATGCGATCTCACAAATTGCTGAGGAGTCAAAGAGAATAAATCAGTATGGAAAGGGATATGATGTCATAAGGAACCTGTCAGTGCAATTCAGTAAGCACTTATAAGTCGTCGGCTGTATAATGGTGAAGTTGACATGGTATGTCAACCCGATTTTCTACAGAATATTGGCAATGAATCAAATGCAATGTTGCTGCGCAATCAACAAGACTAGGTCATTTTATTCAAAGATTGCACTAGCTCATCCCAGCTAATTGAAAGTAATCCTTCTAAGGCAGAGTGGAGATTAGCACACAGGAAGTTTGTGTCTGAGACTAAATTAGGTTTGCAACTGTTACATAGGTTCATTAAAAAGGTTTTTTAGAACTCTCTTCCTGTGTCTAGACATTGGAAGACTATGGAAATGGGAGCCCTAGATTCATGAAGAGAAATACTGTGCATAGAATTTTTTCTTCATCAAACTTCATCATTGTTCATGCAAATAAATATTTTGTGACACATAATGGGCTATAAGTTTGCGTTAGTATCAAAGAAGAGGTCTCGTAATATTTAGCCACTGGAAAATGTGTTTAACTACCAGAAAGTACATATGGTGTTCTTCTCCACTTTTTTCCAATAGCTTTACATTCCACAGTTAATTATAATCAATGGGCAATCTAGGCATTTTAATCAGTGCTTTAAATTAAAGAAGGAAACGTGTTGAAAGTCCATCTTATTTGGGATAAATGACAAGATCTTAATATCACACTCAACAGGTATAATGTCTGTAGGTATTAATGATTTGTTTTAAAATGCATTTTGGCTTCTGGTGTTTCTGAAACTACTGTATGAAAGCCAAAACATATTGTAGAAAGGAGCACTTTCACAAATGATACATTTCTGCCCAAAAATATGTCCTTGCGGCAGTCCATTCACTTTCATTTCCTCAGTGATTTGCCATGTATATTGAATTCTATGTTGAATGTGTCTTGTTGTTAAAGTCTCATAGATATCACAGCACCAATATTGTCTTCATCGCTGATACAACCATTGCATTGTTCAGTTGAGGTTTCCTACTGGCATTGTCCATTGAATTTGTAGCTCCAGCTAGAATGTATACTCTCTGCTCCACTGTCATAGCATTTGGTATTCTATGCTTTAATTATATGTACACCCCACCTGCTAATGGAAATTTTATTTTGCTTTTGAATAACGGCCCTGAGCAGGTCAAGCCCCTCACCATTTGTTTGGTTCAACAATTCAGGTTCTCCAAAGAATCAAGATGAATGAACGGTTGAATGGATGTCTCCTGTGAATTGTCTTCTTTCGAGAAGAGAGTTGAATGCTGTTTCTCTAATCAAAGTGTAATATAACAGGTATTGTGCTCTCTTCTTCCCAATTGCCTCAGACAGAAACATTTGGATGCTGAACTTGTAAACTGTGTAATAAGTCACGTCAAGCCAATAAAAACTTCTGAAGTCTTTCAACAGTGTTCTACGCTTATTGGTCCTGTGTATTTGTCTGACAGAATTTTTCAATTCTAGCATGCATGCTTGCTTTTAATTTGGCAAGAGACATCAGAGAAACTATAATTTATATCTGAGTGCAATGTGCTGCCTCGTGTGCAGAAAGATTCAAGTTCAAACCCCATTATTATGTTGTCACAGGTTAACTGGCCTTCGTGACCTGGCGATGAGCTGCAGTGAGGAAATGGTGCCTGAATTTGGTGTGCAATCTGCAGTGTGCAATTCCGATTTGGTATTTATAAAAGACATGACAAATTGACAACATGAAAGGCATAAATTTGTTGTCATGTTGTATTTTATATGTGAAGGTCGCAAATAAGTCAATGCTCGGACAGGGATTAATCTTTGTTGATGTAGTATTCAATGTTTTATCAGTTGTTTGGACAACTAAAACCTTTATGTGATCAGTGTGATGCACACTGTGGTATCATTACTGGTTGATAGAATAGTTGGCAGAAATATTCTCATCACAACAGTATTCCTCATCAATGGTGCCTGTAACACCGGTGGTCCACGTTGCAAATTGTGCACTGGTCACATGACCAGATCTCCAAGGAATGGCAGGGTATCATCTTACCCCTTTTCATTACCTTCTCAACTTTGTTTTGCTCCTTACCTAATTTCTTTGACACATTCTCTCCTTGATCAAAGAAATTTGAAATCATGTTATTCACTTTTTCCAACTTTCGTCTTAAAAAGCAACATGGTTCTGAATCTGACAAAGTGATTGCTTTTCTGATGGGTGTCTTGTGTCTTGGCCTGCTGTACTGAATGTCCCGAGTTTCTCTTTTCTGATCCTGGACATTTTTCCAGCTGGCCATTCGAATGCTCTTCTTCTCATCACTGTCACCTCTCTGCACCAGTGCAGGTCACACCAACCAGGTTGCAAAATACATATTTTTTCTCCGCAAAATTTTGCAACTGCTTATTGTTTAAATTGAGAAAAAAGCTGTTTCATAAAACAGAGGTGATGATCCTCAAGTGGCAACAATAATGCTTCTTTTGTAATAATTCAAATGGCTATACAGTATACGTGTATCTTTATTTTTCAGACTTTTATAAACGATCTGAGCAATTAAAACAATGGAATGGTAACAATGAGGTTTTAAAACTAATAAATTATCTTCACTAAAGCAATTTCAGAAACTTTCCTGCTACTTGTATACATTTGATAGCCTTACTGCATTCAGTTCCAAGAAGTGTTATATTTTCAATGATTTTTCGCAATCATTCGTCTGTAGTTTTGCGTCAAAGACTGTGAAGATAATAATTATGTATCAAGCTTGTAAGATCCATAAATTGAAATATAATGCTTGAAATCATAGAAAAAATACAAAGGTGTCATTGTCATGTTTCTGAATTATTCAACGATATAATCTCTTCTATTTCTTTCAATTGTTTTGCTTTGTTCAGCTATTAAATTCTAAGATCAAGAAATCTCTTCTCACAATTATCAAACGCCTGATTGTTTTTCGTCAATTTCTTGTTTATGCAACAATGCACCTTTTCCCGAGAATCTAATCAAGGAAAGGGATTTGGCATATAGCGGATGTATCCAGAAGTTCATCCTCTAAAAAAAGGTTTAATTACGCTCTGTAATCAAGGTATTATCTAACAGTATTGTGAATAGGACTGTCTAGTTTTCCCAAGTGAGCCTATCAACCAACCAATTAGTCACTCTCAACCAGTAAAAACTTCTTTTAACTCTTACAACTCATTGGTAACCGCTGTATATGAAACGCTTTTTATACATTTCAAAGCTCTCAAATTGATTGCACCCAGGGTGAATTTGATAACTTTGTAGGCCTACTTCTAATTGATGCGATTTACTAATCCACGTATCTTTTAATATATTCTGGCATAAAGAATAGCAATATATGGACATCAATTAAGGTTTCCAATGGGAATGGCAGTTAATGGAATTTCTGGTAAATAATTTGTTATGTTGTTCCAGACTTGACTTGTGCTGGTATACTCCGGATCAGCTGGGGCAACTCAAACACCATCTTTGTGGAGGGAGCTGCCCTTTTTATTTTTGGTGACCGCCATATGACGATGAGATGAGAAGACTGGAAGTACGGAACGTACCCTATTAATTCAGGGATTCCCGGGTCTTCCAGTTGCCCCAGCATAGGGTACTGGATACAACCCGCCTCCATTTAATGTCCCATGGGCTCTGACTAAAGTGAGTTCCCGTGGTGAGATTTGAACCCAAAACCTCAAAGCCAGCAGCAAAGCATCCTTGACTATTAGGCCACTGGGGAACTTCATGATCCGCTTCTAAACAAGCGCAATAACCTGTTTGGTCTTAATGATTATACAATGTGATCAGATGCTTGTATTTAGTAAATAATTCACTCATTCATTTCTTATTCTACTTGGTGTTTTGTCGACGGAGATAGCTGTGATTTTAAATTATGTATATTTGCGTCCCAGTCTGCCAGACATTGCCTCGCAATTGCATAGGTGTATACTTGTAGATTTACTGCATTTACGCATTACCAGTTCTAACTACTGAGGGCTCATTTTATCACACTTATGCAAATGTTACAATAACAATACCATGTAACATGGCCTGTCAAAGGGTCAGTCTGCCATTGTTAGTTAGGCCTATTCCCTTTGCCAAATGCTTGGTGTCATCGCCCAACTTCTTTTGGGAATGAACATATTTTACTTTGTTCTTGATATAAGTTTATTTTTATTTTTTCTGGCTGAAACTGCTGGAGTATTTTGAATGCCTAAATTAGGAAGTTCCATGGACTCTTTACTATGGCAGCAAAAAGACAAATAATTGTCTGTGTACATGTATGGTGAACTTGCAATTATGCAGGCAAAATGCCAAGCTTGCTCATTTTCATTACATGATCATGACTCTTGTTGACATCATTATTGAAACCTTTTTTCTATAAATGGTTTCGATAAGATGCCGAATGCGTTCCCTTTGAATAATTGATGAATGAAGAAATCCCCACTCACCTTCCTTGACCTTATCTCAGTTCATTAATCTGCCCTTCTCTGATTTCGTGTAACCCATGTGTGATTTCGTGTGACCCATGTTTGATTTCATGTGACCCATGTTTGATCCTTCTCATTTTTGCAGTTTAAAGTTTCCTGAACAGATGAAATCCTTGAATGGTCTAATTGATTCTCTATCGTCTTTGATTACATGGAATTTAATTCTTTGTCTCCGTCAATAAGTTTTTGTCCCCTTCACTTTATCTTATGCTGACAGCAATCATATACATTGAAGTCAAATAAAACATTGGGTACCTGAAAACATCAGAGGACACCGTTGAATGACGTTAAATGAACTTAAATCAATGTTGATAACACTCGAACAAATTACTCTCGCAAGATATGTGATAATTTCGTTGTGGCTGGCTCAACTTGTGATCCCTTTTCATATACAAATAAGAACAAGTTCCTATTTAAACTCCATTTGTGAATGAATATGTTTTACTTTGTTGTTGATATAAGTTCATTTTTCTTCTTTTCTAGCTGAAACTGCTGGAGTATTTTCAATTCAAGTTGTAACTTCTTCATTCATCAATAATTCACAGGGAACGCATTTGGCATCTTATCGAAAGCATTTATAAAAAAAAGGTTTCAATAATGATGTCAACAAGAGTCATGATCATGTAATGAAAATGAGCAAGCTTGGCATTTTGCCTGCATAATTGCAAGTTCACCATACATGTACACAGACAATTATTTGTCTTTTTGCTGCCATAGTAAAGAGTCCATGGAACTTCCTAATTTAGGCATTTATGCAAGCCATACATTTAAAAGCCAAATCATTTTTTGTCAGCCAAAACCAACACTCAAAACCAAGCCAGATAATTATCAATATTTAACATTTCTTTCAAAAGCTCTGTTGTTCTGGAATGTGCTTGCTCATTTTTTTATGCCAATAAGGTTCTTCTTGCGCAGTATTCTCATTCTATCTGCATGACCTCATCATACGTCATTTCATCTCTTCCTGTCCTTCTCAATTTCATCTTCCCCTTGGCCTGTTTCTCTTGCCCCTAAGCTTCATTCCATTCACTTTCAACCTCAATATTGATCAGCTTGGTACAAAGGTATCATTTTTCAAGTTTTGCACCCAATATAAATCCACTAGTTTGAAGACATGATTGCATTTACAAATGAATCATCGGGGGCCTTTGTTGAATTTGTAAGTTGAGCAGCTTTTTCTTTCAAGTTCCAATACTTTCAAAGTGGAATGCATTCCCATTAACAGATGGCAAAGGAATGTGGATTAAGGCAAATGTAATGAGAGTTCTTGTACCCTCAGTTTCTGCTGCTTTTCATGAAAGAAAAACTTGGCAAAGCGAAACAATATTTTTGATCAGAACTGGGTGCACATTATTTGCCAAGGCAAAGTTGAACTTCATTTATGATAATGAATATGAAAATGAATAATTCACATCTTCAACAATCGTTAAACAATCACTGATATTTTCTGGAATTTGGCCAATAGATTTAATTGTTTTACTGCTTGAACAAAAGAGGGATTATCTGCCCTGAAATTCTGTCATATATTCAATTATTAGTCATGCACTAATGTAATTGCACTGCAGGTTGGGGACAAGTGTCACTTCACTTGATGGCCCTTATGGGTGTAGCACTAGACATACAATACAAAAGAGATTAAGAAAATCTCAGTAAGACATACCACCAATTCTTGGGACATGAAATACTCTCTCTGTCAATGAGATTCTTAAAATGATACTTAGTGCTGGACTGTTCTTCAATATGATCATTTGTTGTTTTTTTTCAAATAGTCTGTCCTCCTGATGGTATCCATTACAAGATGTCACCATTATCTGTCAATTGAATTGTAAAGCTTGATATTTCCCTTGTGTTTCAGAGTACCTTTACTAAACTTCTTAATGAACAAATCAAGTGCCTTTCTGACAATGACTGGATTTATGAGCAGCAGTATATTGTACTCAATGTGCTTCAGAGCCTTTGTTTTCTTTCTGGGTCAACCAGCAAATGCGTGTCATTACATCATGCCGACACCTAATCACAATCAAGCCCAATAAAAACACAAAGTGCGCCAGGAGCCACTCTGTAAAATGGTGTCATCCTAATCAAGAGAAACAATAATTAAGAAAACTGGTCATTTGAGATGGTCGCATGGCATGAAAAGTTGGATATGTGATAACGTTTCCTGTGCAATCCTGCCATGTATAATTATATATATATATCAAATAAACAAATTTTTTAAAAACCTCCTTGCATTTAAGGCCAGCTGTGCTTGCTCTTTCAACAGACAATATTACGTGGACCAAATTTTGGAATAAGCCGTTTTGCTATACATGCACACAGGATATAACGACTAATGAATCATAAGGGGCCCTTGTTGAATTTGTAAGATGAACAGCTTTTTCTTTCCAGTTCCAATACTTTGCCACCAGTTTCTCCCACTTTTCACGAAGAAAAAAACTTTTTGATCAGAAATGTGTGCAAATTATTTTTCAAGGTGAAGTTGAACTTTGTTATGATAATGAATAATTCACATCTTCAGCAATCTTCAAATAATCATACATTTTCAAGAATTTGACAAACTGATTTATTGTTTTACTGTCTGAGCGAAAGAGAGATTATCTGCTCTGAAATTCTGTCATATAGTCATGCACTAATGTAATTGCTCTGCCAGTTGGAGACAAGTGACACTTCACTTGATGTCTCCTATGGGTGCAGCACCACAGTGCTTATACGAGTAAATATTGCAAAAGAAATTTGAAAACCTATTCATCATTGAGCCATATTCATAATACAGTGGTCCCTACACTATTAGACCACCCCTTCTGTGGCCATGAAGTACCCTCTCAGGTGGGTGTTGTCTCTTAAAAGGGTGCTGAAAATACTACTTACTGCAAGACGTTCACTTCAATATGATGCTTTTTTCACATATGTCTGTCCTCTTGCTACTATCTATGACACTGTGCCACTCAAATCAAGATGGACCATCATGGACTTATCTGTCAACTAAGATATAAGCTCAGTATTTCTCTTGAATTTCAACTTTACCAAGCTTCCTAATAGAAAAAATAGAATGCATGCCCTGACTATGAAAATAACTGTATTCATTTATTAGCATTAATGTATTGTACTGTCAAGCTTTCCTTGTCTTTCTGGGTCAATTATCAAATGCTCTTAACTACATCATGCTGACGCCTAATCACAATCAAGCCCAATGTAAACACAAAGTGCACCAGGAGCCACTCTGTTAAATGGTGTCACCAAACTCAAGACAGACAACAATTGAGAAAATTGGTCATTTGAGCTGGTTGCATGGCATGAAATGTTGGATATGTGATAACCTCATTGTGGTTAAGGCCAACTGTGCTTGCTCCATCAACATTCACTACTATTTGGACCTAATTTTGAAATAAGCCCTTTTGCTATACAAGTACACTAGATATAAAAAGAGGCTTAAATCTTATCTTGGTAGATATATAGGTCAGTAAGTGTAGTGCAACATGCCTGTTCTAGCAACTCACGAGGGTTCATTGATGGCCCATGGAGATGTAAATGGACATCACGTTCCCACACTTTTCTGCCATTTGGATTATCTTACCATATAGAAACATGAAGATTTATTCATTGATTGATACAGTTTCATCTTCATTGCCTGCCAACTCACCATGTTACAGCACAACCTACATATGAGCATAAAGTCCTCAATGAAAGAGTTTATTAATAGTCTTGCCATAAAAGGGATTGCTGATTATTCCAATCTGGTTGCCATGTCAAATTATTTATGAGGTACTTATTTATTACACAAAGCTTAAATTGTCACTTATAATGTCAATAAAAGTCAACACCAGAATTGTAATAGGCAGCAGGAATGTAGTTCAGCTTCGGAACGTCTTGGCAACTAATACGATATAATTGTTCCTAATGCTAGTGAAACGCTGCCAGAGCAAACCCAAATTAAAATACCAGTAAAGCAATTATTGTTTTATTATAGTTGTGCATTCTAAACCATAAATGGAAGGCTAAAAGCTGTAGGAAGAGTGAAAACAATTCATGCCACTTCAATGCTTTGATTTGTTTGTTGGTGTGGATTTTGCTGTCCTGTAAAGAACAGTTATAAGTATTCATTAGGGTTGATTGATGAGATGGTAGAGAGAAAGCGGGAGTCCAAAAGATGTCACACTTTTACCCCATGAGTAATATGTGTCTTGACAGCTCTCTTCAATACAAAAGATAGCAACATCACTGATGTTCCAAAGCAACAAAGATAGCAACATCACTGATGTTCCAAAGCAACATGATGGAAGCGAATCCGTCGAAGTTCCAGATACTGTTTCTTAAAGACTGTAAAGAGCAATCTCGAGCTAAGATTAACATAGGAGAAAGCTCAATTATTAGTGAAGAAAGTGTTTAATTATTAGGTATAAATTTCAATGAAATGTTTTACAGGCCACGTTAAGGAAATCTGTCGCAAAGCTGGAGCCCAGCTTAATGTTTTGCAAAGACTATCCAAATTTTTGGATTATGACTGTAGATGGAAAATTTTCGATCAATTCATTCTGTCTCAATTTAGATACTGTGCGCCTGTATGGCATTTTTGTGGAATTCAAAATTCTCAAAAACTTGAGAAAATTCAGTATAGGGGATTGAAATTCGTTTTTATGGACTTCCGAAGTGACTATAAGAGTTTGCTTGACAAGGCAAACTACCAACCTTAGAAACACTAAGGAAAAGACTCATTTTAAAAGAGGTTTTTAAGAGTGTAAACAAGTTGTCACCCCCATTATTATGGGACTTGTTTAAAATTAGTGTACCACATTACAATTTAAGGAGCAAGAGAAACCTAGTTGTTTCACATTGCAAGACAAAGTCTTTCGGTAAAAACAGTGTTCGTGACTATGGGGCAGTGCTCTGGAATAATCTTCCAAACGAAGTAAAAGACTTTGATTATAAAACTTTTTCCAGTTTTCTGAAAAAGTGGGAAGAGCCAACAAGTGCAAATTTGAGTCACACTAATTTGTTTTTCAACTGTAATATATATTTTTTACCTTAGCTTCTACATGTCATACATTTTTTAATTGCTGTTTTTATTATCCTAAATTTTCCTTTGTTGAGTTTAAATAGAGAGTCGTTTAAATAGCCTTTGAGGCTAATGTTTCTTTTATTTCTGTATCGACGACTATAAATAAAATGATTTGATTTGATTTGACAGTTTCAAACAGCTAAACGAGTCATTGGTATTTCATCGGCTGTAATGTAAAAGTGACAGAAATATGTCCCTCATTCCTAGAATTTTCCCACTTGGGTTTTTTGTGCTCCAATAATCCATTACACTGCTGAAGTTCTAACTTCACAGCAGCAACCCGAAGGATATCAGGTTATAATCTCTTCTCATTCCACTGACCTCATCTCAGTTCATTCTGCTCATTTTCATTATTCTGGCTCCTGAGTTTTTTTGATTCTGTCTCTGTTTTGATCAAAGAATTAAAAATGTTGCCATCCTGTCAACTCATGTTACCAAAACATGGCAGCTATTTGGCAACATAATTGCTCCCCTGTCAAATGTAAACGGTTGATCCATGGAATTTTCTAATTAAGGATATGATGTCAGACACTACACTTCAGAACTAATAATGCTCTGAATTAGGGTCATTTCTATCTTCCCATTGTTCCTGAGAACATGGTGACAGTCACACAAATTTGTTTGTTCAACTTGTCGTGCCGATTAGGTTCCATGCGTCTTTATTCTTATTGCATCTTCATGACCTCATCATACCCCATTACATCTTTCTTGTCCTTCTCAATTTCGTCTTCCCCTTGGTCTGTTTCTCTTGCCCCAGAGCTTCATTCCCTTTGCTTTCAACCTCAATATTTTTCAATGGATGCAGCTTGACACAAAGGTGTATTTTTCCAAGTTTTGCACCCAAAATAAGTCCACCAGTTTGAAGATGTGATTACATTTGCAAATTAATCATCAGGGCCCTTGTGGTATTTGTAAGTTGAGCAGCTTTTTCAATGCATTCCCATTAACAGACGGCAAAGGAATGTGGATTAAGGCAAATGTAATGACAGTTTCTGTTGCTTTTCATGAAGAAACATTTTTGGCAAAGCAAAATGATTTTTTTTTTATCAGAACTGGATACACATAATTTGCCAAGGTGAAGTTGAGCTTCATTAAGATAATGAATATGGTAATGAATAATTCAAATGTTCAACAATTGTTAAAAATCAGTGATGTTTACTTGCTCTTGGCCAACAGATTTAATTGTTTTACTGCCGGAATAAAAGAGCGATTATCTGCTCTCAAATC
This sequence comes from Platynereis dumerilii, assembly GCA_026936325.1. Lineage (NCBI taxonomy): Eukaryota > Metazoa > Annelida > Polychaeta > Phyllodocida > Nereididae > Platynereis > Platynereis dumerilii. The sequence goes on along the minus strand of JAPTHN010000001.1, from coordinate 177,394,065 downwards.
TATCATATAGTCATGCACTAATGTAATTGCTCTGCAGGATTGGAGACAAATGACATTTCTTGATGGCCCTTATGGGTGTAGCACTAGACGTACAACAAAAAAGAGATTGAGAAATCCTCTATGAGGCGTATTCATAATACAATGGTTCCTACACTATTATACCATCCCTTCTGTGGTCATGAAGTACTCTCTCATGCGGGTGTTGTCTATAAATGGGATGCTTGAAATTATACTTTAATATATAATAGTTCAGGACATTAACTTCACTATGGTCCTTTTTTTCAAATACAACTGTCCTCCTGTTGCTATCCATGACAAGATGTGAACATTATGGACTAATCTGTCAATTGAATTGCAAAGCTCGGTATTTCCCTTGTGTTTCAGAGTAACTTTACTAAACTTCTTTATGAACAAATCAAGCGCCTTTCTGGACAACGACTGTATTTATGAGCAGCAGTGTGCTGTACTCAGTGTACTGCCAAACCTTTTCTGTCTTTCTGGGTCAATCAGCAAATGCTCTTCATCACATCATGCTGACACCTAATCACAATCAAGCCCAATATAAACACGAGGTGCATGAGGAGCCACTCTTTTAAATGCTGTCCCCCAAATCAAGAAAAACAATAATTGAGAAAATTGGTCATTTAAGCTGGTCGTATGGCATGAAATGTAAGATATATGATAACCCCATTGCGGTTAAGGCCAGCTGTGCTTGCTCCTTCAACAAACAATATTATTTGGACCGCATTTCAGAATAAGCCCTCTGCTATACATGCACAGGATATATTAAAAGGGGTTTATATCTTATCTTGGTAGATAAAGGTCAGCATGTATAGTGCAACCCGCCTGTTCTGGCAACTCACGAGGGTTCATTGATGGCCTATGTAGATGTAAATGGACATCATGTTCCCACACTTTTCTGCCATTTAGATTATGTTCCATATATGGAAACATGTGGATATATTCATTGCTTGATACAGTTTCATCTTCATCGTATGCCAACCTCACCATGTTATATAATATTATACAACATATATATGTGCATGGGTTCTGAATGAAACAGTTTATTCACAGTCCTGTCGTGAAAGGGATTGTTGATTATTCCAATCTGGTTGCTCTCTCAAATTATTCATGAGGTACTTATTTATTACACAACTAAGGCTTAGATAGTCACTTGTAGTGTCAATAAAAGTCAGAATTTTGCAGCACTGGAATTGTAATAGGCAACGGGAATGTAGTTCAGCTTCTGAATTTTTGGCAACTAACACAATATAATTGTTCCTAATGCTAGTGAATAGCTGCCAAAACAAACCTTAAGTAAGTTACCTTCAAAGCAATTATCTTCTTTTTATAGTTGTGCCTAAAACATTTATGAGAGGCTACATGCCTCTACAAGCTCTGGACAATATAGTCACAGTTTTAAAGATAATTCACGCCACTTCACTGTTCTGATTTATGGTTGGTATGGATATTGTAGTCCTATTAATGAAAATTATATTTTTGTTTGCAAGGCTCATTTGATGAGAGGGGAAAAAGCTCACAAGTCCCGAAGAGGTCACACATTTACCCCATGTGAGTAATATGTCTCTTGAGGTAAATTGACTGTTCTCTGAAATATAAAAGATAGCAAGATCAATTTTTTCAAACAACTTAAATGAGTCATTGACGTTTCTACTGCTGCAATGCAAAGCTGGCGGAAACATGGCCTTCATTTTATGCAATTTTCCCACTCAAGTTTTTTTATAATGCAATAATTCATTACATTTCAGAAGTTCTAACTTCACAGCAGCCCGAAGGATATCAGATTGTAATCTTGTCCCATTCTGTTGACCTCATCTCAGTTCATTCTGCTTCCGTCCACATTCCTCATTTTCATCATTGTGGCTCCTTAGTTTTCATAATTCCGTCTCTTCATTGATGAAATAATTTAAAAAGTTACCATCCTGTCAGCTTGTGTTACCAAACATGACAGCTATTTGGCAACATAATTGCTCCACTGTAAAATGTCTACGAATAATCAGGGCTATGTGAAATGTGTAAATAGAGATTTTCAGATGTAACTTAAGTTAAGTATTTTCTTTTACCCCAGATATATAATATATATTACATCTTCATGACCTCATCATACCCCATTACATATTTTGTTCCCTTTGGTTTGTTTCTCTTGCCCTTTAGCTTCATTCCCTTTGCTTTCAACCTCAATATTAATCAATGGATGCAGCTTGGCACAAAGGTGGCATTTTCCAAGTTTTGCACCCAAAACAAGTCCACTAGTTTGAAGATGTGATTACATTTGCAAATGAATCATCAGGGGCCCTTGTTGAATTTGTAAGATGAGCAGCTTTTTCTTTCAAATTCCAATACTTTCAAAGAGAAATGCATTCCCATTAACAGATGGCAAAGGAATGTCGATTAAGGCTGATGTAACAGTACCATCAGTTTCTGCTGCTTATCATGTTGGAAAAACTAAGCCGAGCAAAAATATATTTTTGATCAGAAGTGGATGGACTTTATTTGTCCTGTTGAAACTGAACTTTGATTATGATAATGAATAATTCAGATCATCAACAATTTTCAAATAATCACTGACAATTGTGAAATTTGGCATAGATTTGTTATGGTGTCGCTACACAGAAAGGTAAACCTGTTCTGAAGTTCTGTCATATACAGAGTAGTTGTGCAAATTGCCCTGGAAATTTGAAACAAGTGACATTTTATTTGATGGCCAATATAAGTGTAGTAGTAGTATCTAAAATATGAAAGGAGACTTGAGTGTGCCAATGAGCCATATTCATAACACAATGGTCCCTGCACTGTCTCTAAATGGGATGCTTTTAAAAAATACTACTCAGTGCAGGACATTTGCTCCATTGTGATTCCTGTTTTTTTTTTTTTTTTTCAATTACGTCTCTCCTCCTGTTACTTTCCATGATAAGATGCGATTGAGCCACGCAAATCAAGATGAACCATAGTGGGCTCTACTAAACTTTTTTAATAATCCAAGTTCTGCCCTTCTGGGCAATAGTCCATGAGCTGGGTTGCCCAAAATTCAAAGTCGTAGCATCGGCAACCGAACCAAGGTTGCAGGGTACCAAATTAAAGCTAAGAATGTCTAGTTTCAGAATCTAAATGTTGCTAAGTCCAAAAGTGGTTTGCTAACTCACCAATACAGTAGGGTAATGTTCTTTGAGTCGGACACTTTGATTCTGTGCATTTTTAAAAAGTGATATCTTGCTTGGCCTGAGGGTTATTGATTGTCAACCAGGGCCTCAAATTAAACGTTTTCACTAAATCTAACAAAAAATTGACAATAGGCACTACACAAGAACTGAATTTGTGGTTAAATATCTGAAATAAAAAATGACATAGGGTATCTTTGAGTCGGACAGCTGTGTTGTAAAAACATGACTCAAAGGTACAGGTGCTTTAGAGCCTTCCCTTCAATTGAAAGAACTCATATTTGATCACAAAATGGGCAAAGCTTCCTTCTAATTGAATAACCCAGAAACTGATGTCAGATCAATACCATAGGCCAGAAAAGGATCCTTCAAATCTGGCTAAAATTCACTAAAATACACGATTTTATGACAAACATTTGGAGAAAAACGGGTTTTTAACCCCATCTTTATAGCCTTGAAAAACACACTAAAAATGTTCATATCAAGCTGATATTTTATGAATGGATAAAAGAGGTCTTGGGCTACGCATTGGTACCAAATATAAGGATGGGGAAGCCCTCAGTTAGTCAGTATAGCCCAACAAAAAGTGTCCGACTCAAGGTGTCACCTTCTAAGTGTCCGACTCAAAGAGCATTACCCTAAATGTGAGGCAATGTATAAAAACGTCAAAAATAATCGAAATAGGCATTAAAAATTGAAAGTGGTGGTGTATGAATTCTACTTTTCCTATAATAACTTGTTATATGCCATATGAAAGCTGAGATTATTATTTGTCATATGGTATGCATTGCATTGTTGTATCTTGAATGGTTTAGGAGTAATGCCATTTCAAACAGCATCATTCTGTTCAGCGGAAAATTGGTAAACGGAACATGCTTCTTTTTAATTGAAATGCCATTGCTTTCCTAACTGTAACACATAGGTCATGTTTTTTAGATAAAGTGAACAGCAGACATCTTACTCTTTCATTTAAATGTACAACCAAGCTTCTAGCTTAAATATTAGTGAAGATATGGAAGCTAGAAAATGCATGTTTCAGCTCACGAAATTCACAAATTTAACATATTTAAGGTAGTCTATCAGGTGGTTTGTGAAACATTTTCCATTGCACCCCCTTTCTTCCAGATATATCCACTAAAACATCTTGATAAGGGTTTTTGGGGATGCTGAATCCTTTTTATATGCCTTCAAACCATTTAAAGGTCAGGATTATGTGAAATTATGCTCAATTTACCTTCTAGAACTTAATAAATGTGCCGCTTCTTCATTAAAATGTAATGGAAATTGGTCTGCATGGTTCTGTCAAGGACATCTTACTTCAAGTGAAGCCCTAGGTTGTCTAAGTAGTCCATTTGGTATTCACAAAATCATTAAGGATCTACAAAAGTTTTGACTAGAGACTGCATGCAGTGGAAGATGTCAAAAGTCTTCGTTCGATAGCAGTTTTTGATGAAAAGAATCAGGCAGAGGCAAAGTTGTACCCAATTTATGTCACTGAATGGCACATATATATACTGGGTTCATTAATACTTTTTGTAGCCTCTACAGACATGTAAAGGTCTATTTGTGGCCTCTGAGACGTCTGTATGGCTCATTTTGCCTTTATTAACGTAACATATTAATTTGTACTATAATGTAATACCAAATTGGCACAATAAACTGTATCTGAGTCTGAGTCATTTTATTAGATCTCTGAATTGTCACGTGTACAAGTGTTCTGTTTAGGGTCCACTGAGACATCTGCTGTAAAGGCTAATTTTTTGGGGATATCCCGATTGTCTGCAAGCAACAGATATATGAGTGCTACAGTCTTCCATCTTGATCCTAAATAACAATTTTCTGGGTTCCAGAGATGTCTGCATATTATAATTTTCAGTGATTTGTCTGAGTTTGGTGGGTTTTCATTATTTGGAGATGTCTATAAAGTTTCTAATATGGCTTACAGTCATCCTCATATTTATGTGGAATCTCAAGTTCTTCTCTATGCTGTTGAACTGTGATTGCAATATATGTAAATTGACTACAAGCTGTGATGTCATTTTAATACTGGGTCAGATTCCCTGGCTTCTAGCCAATGTGAATCCACCTGAACTGAGTGTCACAGTTTCAATTGAATGTCAGAGTGAAAATTGGGTCTGGGAAAACCCATGCAAGTTCGACATCATAGCCATAACAAATATACTGCTAGAACAAATATACATCACATAATCCATGTGTTGACAAACAAATTGTCAAAGCTTTTTGTTTATAGCAAGTTCCATCAAAGTTTAAAGTTGTAAAAAATTAGCAAGTTATAGTAGACTAATCGATTACAACAGTTGTCTACTGTGAATGCTCACAAAGCTACTATCAGGATAAGACTGGTTATTGCCTGTGATACATCAAACATTGATATGTATTGGAGAAAGCATTAAATTTGTGATCCCAATGAACTGTGATGGTTGGTTTACTGTCAGGCCATTGGCTATCAGTATCAGGCTGTGATGATGTGGTTGCAGGGGCTACTCCTGATCATGTGCTGACTCTGACATTGTGTTGAAACTACGATGCTGAGTTCAGGTGGATCCCATTGGCTAAAAGCTGGGGAATCTGACCCAGTTCAAAATGACATCACAGCTTGCAGTTAATTTATATATTGCAGTGCTAGAATGGAGTCATCTCTGACATCACACCTGAGAACTTGAGATTCCACGTAAATATGACGAGGACTGTAACATTGACTCTCCATTATACAAAGAATTTTGACTGTTCCAGACAGCTGTAATAGCTTTGAAAAGAACCTCTAATGCCATTTGACCACATCTGGAAAATACAGAAATTAATGATTTATAGATTGTCAAGATTGGCCAAATATTGACCACTAACAGATGCTGAAGCGGTCACAAAAGTAACGACTGGAGACAGACACTCTAATCTGTATACCGCTGTTTTGGGTCCTGTTTATAAAGCTCAAGGAGAATATCCATGAAGTGGTTCTGTGTCATTCACTTTTGTGACAGTGTGATGCCATTTTGAATTATTACATCAATAAAGTTCCACTTGACATCACAACCTTATATCCACCTGTAGAATTGGCCCCATTATAATTCCAACCAGGGTTAAATTCCAGTACAGTACTTTCAAAAACCTCAATTACCCGGTAATGTATCCAGAACCTTTTTTATCAAGGTTCTTACGTCTAGTATCTCATAATTTCTATGTTCATCGCATACCCATCAAAGAAAAGGCAGGATAACTCTCATTCAAGATTTGAAATCTAACGAAAAAGGTAATGCATCGTTGGCAAGACTTCATGATGCTATGACATATTAACCTTGGACAATATTCCTATATCCTCTGCTAATTTGAGCTGTTCTGTGGCCGCCCTGAGCTGTAGGCTGTAGAAGGCTCTCCAAAAATTGCCCCACACCAGTGGACAAAGATACACAAATCTCCAAACAAACTCAGCAAGAAAAAATATATATGAATATTGATTAAAAATAAGTAATTGAAATAAATTTTAAGATCCGGTTTAACAGTCTGTGTCATATTAATTGGTGAGATTCAAGCTTGTCTTTCATAAGACAGATGGGTGAAACATATTGCAATTTACTGCACAGGCACAGTTTATATGGCCCCCGGTAAGTGCGTATATCCATTCCCTGTGCCAACCTGACAAATTTGCCAATAATAATTCAGCATGCGAGTGAAGTAATCCAGGCAAGTCAGGACATGGTATCTTCGGACATAAAGAGAGTGTCTATATGACAATAAAAACCTAACCTAGCCTATACTTTGAGTTATATGAGTTAGCAAACCACTTTTGGACCTAGCATCATTTAAATTCTAAAACTAGACATTCTTAGCTTTAATTTGGTACCCTGCAACCTTGGTTCGGTTGCCGATGCTGCCAACTTCTAAAATAAGGCCCTTTTTGGATTTCAGCTCATGGACTACAATGACAATAGCTGTATTCATAAACGTCGATGTATTGCACTGTCAAGCTTTTCTTGTCTTTCTGGGTCAATCAGCAAATGCTCTTCATCACATCTGACACCTAATCACAATCAAGTCCAATACAAACAGGAGGTGCATGAGGAGCCACTCTGTTAAATGGTATCACCCAAATCAAGACAAACAATAATTGAAAAAATTGGTAATTTGAGCTGGTCATATGGCATGAACTGTTGGATGTGCGATAACAACACTGCGGTTCAGGCCAGCTGCACTTGCTCCTTCAACAAATGCAAGTGTTATTTTATGTTTTCCAACATTTTTATTTGGACCAACTTTTGGGATCAATCATTTTATAACAGCGAATGCCCAAAGCCAAATATCTCAAATTGTTATTGTAGGTATGACTTCCCATTGATTTTAAAACAAAAATAAATGAATTTTGGAAGAAGGCAGATAAGTCAGTCTGGACAGTACAGCCCTCCAATACCAGTTCTTTCAACTCACAAGGTTGATACACTGTATCATGTGTAGTGGACTCACATTGTAATAATCTTCTGTCATTTATTTAGATAATTTTTCCATTTATTGGAAAATATGGAAAGTGGGGATCTGTTCATTGCTTAAAATTTCATTTTCATTGCACGTCAGCCTCATTGTGTTGGTAACACAGTTATGTGTACATGGTCCCATAGGTAAATGGAACGGTCTATCCACAGTCTTAGTGTAAACGATATTGCTGGTCACTCCAATCTTGCTGTTATCTCAAATTATTCATGAGGCGCTTATGTGGCTGCTTGGCTATAGCTTAAATTGTCACTTATAATGTCAACAAAAATCATAACTGCTGCACAGGAATTCTAATATGTATTTCTGAACTTGGCAACTGAAAAGATATAATTGTTCCAAAAAGAAGTGACTAGTTGACAGAATAATCATTAACTCCAAGTTTGCTGTAAAGCAATTATATTTTTGTTTTTGCTAGTTCTGCGGAAAGCTTTAAGGTACATGTATAGTCAATGTGAAGATATGATTTGTTGTCACTCCACTATTCTGGTTGGGTGTTGTTGATGTTGCAGCAACCTAAGACCAGTTATGTTTGTTCATGAGGGTTGATTGATGAGATGGGACAGAGAGAGAGAAGGAGAATGCTCAATCTACATTGTATCACACACATTTACCCCCATGTGAACCATCTTTCACTTGCCCTGCACAGACATTATCTCATTGCAAAGACGTGTGGCTGGTATGCGCTTATTTTGATTTGCTGTCTGCTTGGAGTGAAATTACTTCTTCCTTAAGTTCCCTCCATGCAAAAGATAGTGACACCACTGATATTCTAAAACTGCTGAAAGGTGTCATTTGTATTTCATTGACTGTAATGTAGAGGCGATAGAAGTATTGTCGTTTCATGCCATTTTCCACTTGGGTGTTGTTGTTTTTTTCTACAATGACCCACTACATTGCTGAAGTTGACACTTCCCGGCATGGATTATGAATTCAGAACATTAGGCCATCATCCCTTTTCATACCGCTGACCTCATCTCAGTTCATTCTGCTTCCGTCCTTTTCATTTTCATTTTTCTGGTTCCTGAGTTTTCCATCTCTCCGCTGATCAAAGAATTAAAAAAGTTACCATCCTGTCAACTCCTGTTACCAAAACATGGCACCTATTTGGCAACATGATTGCTCCGCTCTGAAACGTTAATGGATAATCAGAGCCACGTGAAATGTGTAACTGGACATTCTTAACTGAAGATATCCTGAAATGTCAATAATTTCAAATGTTTCATGATTTTTAATCTGAGCATTTGCCATTAAGATATACCTGCTGGATTTATAGCATGAACATAAGACACATTTTTTTACACTATCAGCTGAACAGTCTTTAGAGACTGATAAATCATTTGCAAATTTGAAGATAATGCAATATTATTCTCTTCAGAGCCTGCGTCTGGCAAAATTAGTGACAGCATGTGACTGAGTAGTATGGAAATTGTCATGATCATTGGGCATAGTATAGACAGCATCTCCATCCATACATGTATGTCTTTTCTAATTTCCAACAAAAAAAAGGAAAGTTCACGACATTACCCAATGTTTTGCTGTCAGTGCATGAGACTGACACAAATTTATGTTCACTCTACATGCTGAAACGGAACTTTCTTTTAACTTTCAAAGCTCATGAAGTAACAGTTACTGTTAATTATACCAATTTTGTTCTTTCAGTCGTTATTCATGAGGAACTTATTTTACTGAGCATTTTAAATCTTTTAGCATTCACTTATTATGTCAATAAAAAAAGTTATTCGGTATAGAAATTCTAAATGAGCTTCCAACTTGGCAGTTGTCTTTGTAAATTGTCAAAATCATAATTGTATATTAGCATCCCAATGATAACTTTTCGTAACTTTTGTACAGGGCGAGTCATGCATCTCAGTCCTCAGCCTATGCATAAATTTAGCTGTCGAATAAACTTTTAGGAAGTAAGAAAAGACAATAAATCGACAATTCTGAGAATGGGTATATATTGTACAATTAGGGTAAGGTGGGGGAAATCCGCCCCCGGGGCAAATCCGCCCCCTTGATGAGAAAAAGTTCTCTCATGACCCAAAATATAAATGACAATAAATATTTCTCATGCAGATTAGTGCTTGTGTGTCTAGAGACCACTGAAACACAGAGATTAGGCTGTTACATAGTTTTGTTTGGACTACAACTGAGAAAGAAGACATACATCTCATCACTAAGCAATTTCAATGTGCAATTGAAACTTTCAAAACTGAGGTGTTTTACAGGTACTTGTTGTATAAAAACATTACTTATTGTCATTAATAACAATGTTTATTCAACGACTTCACATGTGCAAGAGATTTCACCAATCAATAAAATGCATATTTAGAAAATAACACCCTCATAATTTTCAGGGGTCGGGGGCAATTCCGCCCCTTGTCCATGGGGCAATTCCGTCCCTTCTGATTCTCATGTTAAAAACATGCAAACACGAGATATGCCTTGTAAGTCACTCTATTTTGTCATAAAGCTCCACTAATGGTGATTATGATTTTAATTGAGATGAAATTAAGAATTTTTGCCATGTTTTAGTGTATGTTGAATATGCCAAATGCAAACTTTTTTTATTCTCACACATAAATTGTGAAACGATCCTTACATGTTTGTAAGTACACCCAGAAGAGCCAGGGCTTAATATAAGAATAGAATTTACTTCAGAAGCCAAATGTTTCTTGTCATTTGTAACCAAAACTCAAGGGGGGTGGATTTGCCCCATACTTATGGGGCAAATCCGCCCCCTGAGATTGAACATTCATATGGTGATGTTGGCTCAAAGGTGTTGAATTAAAGCATGTAAGTTTCCAGATATGTTCAGATGTATATATTCCATTATTCCCTGAAATAAAATGTTCATTTTTCATAAAGGTGAGGGACTGAGCAAGGAATATATGTGAAAAGGGGGGCGGATTTCCCCCACCTTACCCTATTGTCCGATAGCAGACAATACTCTTTTTTTCAGTATACATTGTATGCTTTCCACAGTTCATTCCATCCTTCTTGCCCTTAATTCCCAATTTCACGTGCACCCCCTGGCGACACCACTTGATTTCTTATGATACTATTTATGTACATAAATTGGTCAATAAAATTGAATTGAATTGAATTGAAAAAAAAAGTTACTTTATCCTGCTGTAGCGGGATCAAAGCAAATTGATGCAAGGCTTTCATATGCCATGTGACATTTCAAGTCCAGCCAGAAGTGATCAGAATTCATGTTGGAATGCAGAATGTGTTTTCTATAATCAAGGTGTTCTTATTCCTGTAAATTTAATCTATGTTAGATTGGTTAGATTTTGAAAATATCATGGACATTGGACAGTTAGTTAAAAAGCTATTTCGTATTTGGTTCTTTCCATAACCCAGAAAACTCAACTCATGTGGAATAATGCCTTTTTTGCTATAAAAAAAAAATAGACAAGAAGTAGTGAGAAGATGTATCAGACATTAAACATCATCATCAAATATGAAACAAACATTGATTTGGTACATGTAGTGTCAGGTGCAATACAATTTTTTAATGGTAAACATGTCCATGTAAAGCAACATGAATACCTTTGCAAGGAATGAAGATTTTGTGCTTCATGGAATTAATTACCAGCCATGGAATTGAATAGAGGATGATCAACAAAGAATAAAGCAAAATTGATTATTCATCAGGGGGGCAGCCCGGCAGGCGTAAATACCAGAATGCAAGTCAAGGTCATTTAATGTCGAGTTGAATCTTATCAAATCTTATAATGTTAATTATATGGAAATCTATGCATTGGTAATAATGTTAGTGAAAATGGTTAGTTAAATTGATTTCAACAGGTTGATGCTCACTGAATGTGAATTAAATCTGATAGACGAGTTTATTCTCAGCTTAAAGCTTTGCATTATATTGGGCACTTTAATGGCAGGAGGTATGAGTTAGTAAGTAATGTCATAGCTACTAATCCAAATATTTGAATTGCCCATTCCGTTTTAATTATTGTCGTAAAACAAGCTCCTGAGATCGATATTTTTGTGGCAGAAATGATTGAGCAAGGTCCACGTAAAATGAGGTCCTTTTTGAGGAGCGGCTCTTGAGACAACAGTTACAGGAGTAGAGTGGGTCGGGGCAAAAAGCCCTGGTTAGGTGAGAGGCCCCCCCAGGGTTATATCTAAACTTGCATTTTTGGTGCTTTTTCTTATTGATAGGATTGAAGCTAGAGGCTTTTTAGGTGACGTCACCAATTTTCAGGGAAAAAAGCATCAAACTATAGTAGTAATTAAATAAACAAAAAAAAGGTGTATGGTTTACGTAACTTTGATTAATTCTTTGAAAGTGGTTGACAGAAATAACTTTGGAAATTTTTAAAAGTATAATGGATATCTGCATTGCTTTACTTTATGACCATCAGATAAATATGATTTGGATCATGTTTTTTGCATTTTAGCTCAAAATATAAAGGTCAAATTAAAATATGTGGGTTTGGGGCGAGAGGCCCCACATGGTATGGGGCATGAGGCCCCCTTCATTGAGGCCTCGAAGCTGCTTCAGGAACTATTTAATAATGTGTGCTTTACCATAAATCTTGATCGAATAGCTAATTGAAATGAAAAAAATTTGGCGGAAATTGAAACGGCAAAAAATATTAGAAAATAAATGTATGAACAGGAAAATTGTGAAATTCAAAAAAAGTGAATAGAATGCCTTAAAAATGATAGAAGAACCCCAAGAAATAACTTTCAAGCTGAATGCGCTCGCAAAAAATTGCCATAGGATTATAATAGGGGCTTCTTGCCCAATGAGTGGGTCGTTATTAAAATTGGTAGACATTTGATTCACTAATTATAAGTAGAGTCAAGTGATCCCTTCCTGACAGCATGAGAATTCAAATAATCGACCACAAAAAGTAGGTCAAATCGTCCTCGAAGTTAAGGGGGGCTGCATGCCCCGCGCTACTCTAATCTTTGTAGGACAGGTTAGTAGTTGCTACGTCAAATCTGAGAATTAGCTCTGCTTAACATTAGAGTAACTGTTATTTATTTTCTGACGAAAGTTCACATAATTAAAGATCATGCTTTACTGACAACAATTACAGACATATATGTATATACTGTGTGATTGCAAGGATTTGCCAGGGCATCCTGCATAAATGCAAACAGGAACAGTACTTATACCCTTCATTAATTTGTATTCAAAGGCCATGGTTCCTGCAACAGGCTTCAGCCTGTATACATATATTATACAAATAGCATTGCCAGATGCAACAAATGCAGCATCATAGCAAGGATCAATAGGGAGAGTGATTAATCATGTTTGATTTATTCATGGCTGAATATCTTTCAGCAAACAGCCTGACACACTGACACAGCAGCAATGTCATAATGCACTGGGTGTCACACATGTCATTTGAAATGTACCAAATGATTTCTGGAATACATCTTCGCCATGGATGTTGTTAGAGCCTATTAGCTGCAGACCATCTATCTTGAAGTCGTGCCACCAATCAGCAGAACCCTCCCATTTTCAAATATCTGGTGTTTTGGTCTTATATTCATCAGAATGTGGCATTCTTGCTAAATGACGGCACTGACAAAAGAGAAGAAGGCCAATTGGATCAAATTGGATCAGTGTGTCAATAAGTACTGCTCTGCCATTTTGAAATGTATTGGTTGGCAATTCCCTCAAGAACTCCATCAGCTGTGCCAGAATACTTCAACCAATCAGGATGATACCTTGAATCACTTCTGACAAATGCCTGACACAAAGAATTTGAGCAAATCCTCAAACAGGCATTCTCTTGACTGTGCTCATTTCTGTTTGCATTGTCCAGGTTGGGTAACTTCTTTTGTAAGTAGTATAAGGATGATAATCTGAACTGCCCTATATGAAAAGTGCTAGAGACTTGTTAGAAATCATGCATTGAATGTGAAAAGATGCCACAACTGAGATTTATGATCAGTGTAATTGTGTCATATTGCGTTATTGAAGGTTGGTGAAGTATTTGGAGAAGGAAGAAAAGTAGAGCATTTTCTGATTATATTGTCAACATCAAGGTGATAGAAACATAGTACCCCTGAAACTGCAACAATTCATGAAAACTCCATTCAAGATGCAGGAACTAGAACCTAAATTCATCTATTTGGAATAAAAAAAAGATAGCAAATGGATCTAGGTCTGTCAATAGTGAAGTGTTTCCTTAGTTACTTTGGTCTGTATCAAGGCGACATAAACATGGACTTTTCCATGCCATTCTAACACTTGAGTGGATCTCTCTATTGCCTATGATCCAGTACGTACTGGAGGCACTAGCTTCAGTGAGCGAGACCTTCTTGGTGCCCAGGTCTGTAATCTCTTCTTATTTCAACTGACCTTGTCACAGTTCATTTCATCTTTCTTGTCCTTCCCAATTTCATGTGCACCCCTGGCGTGTTCCACTTGACCTTGTGCAATGTTCATTTTACCCTTTGGCCTCCTTTACCTTGTTGTGTTCTGATCAAAGCCAATTGGGACAAAGGTCATATAGCTGAGTATTGCAAAGAGTCCACAAGATTTAAGTTTTAATTTGATATTGGAACAAGCAAATTGATTCATCAGGAGGATCATAATGTTATCACCGAATGTGATAAGCCCATAACAACTGAAGCAACTCTTTAGTCAAGGCCTAATTTGGGTAAAAATCATTCTTCATGCATCATAATTGGCAAGCAATATATTCCCATGGAGAATCTAGATTAATTTTCTTATATGAAATTAGAAATTTGTAGTTGAGTATAGAAACAGGTAACACTTAATATTCACCAAGTGGCAGGTGTGAATACCCTCAGGACAAGTTAATGTAATTAATATTAAGGCTATAGTTTTCGAGGCAACACATTACATGTTAATTTAAAGGAAGGTTAAAGAATTGGCCTGAGGTTAGCCCACATAGATTAGTTAAAATGATGTAATGGGATATTCATTCATTGTGTATGTAAATTGTAGCTGGAGACGGTGAGAACAATGTCCATTCTTGAGTGGAAATGATGGGTTCATAGTCCATGAGCCAGGCAGTCAAATTTGACCAGTCAGGCTCACTCAGAGGGAGGAATTCTCATAGTGATTTTATGTTACCCCTATTTCTCTAGTTTCAGAAAATGGGTGATAGCAATCTGTATCTCTTAGCCTTCACCATGCTATCACCCTGTTTTTAAACATATGTTGGAGCCTAGGAAATTTCAGTTGTTCTGCTTCCGGTTAGATTTATATCCATAAAAGGGGTTGTAACTTCATCAATATTGCACTAAACTGCATGAAATTTGATATGTGACATCTTCACAATATACAGAAGACATATCTGCCACAATCAGAGCCATTTGCATCATTCAATGTTTGCATATAAAGGAGTATTTTTATCTCAAGTTGCACGTCAAAATTGAAATATAATTAAAACTGAAATCTTCCTGTAACTTTGGTATATCACCAAGACATATTTTATAAAAAATCCTAAATTATTTCATTTTAGTAGCAGGATGCCCTCTCAATCATATGGCATAGTCTCAGCCAATTTGTACTGATATTAAGGTGATATCAAGATGTTTATCATAAGCACTTCATGTCCGAAAATTGCTCAACTTTCACTTTTTAGAACAGTTTGATGATGATATTCTCAGTTTACTTGCAAGAAGAAGTCAGTGCAGTCAATTATGATTGGAGAAATTGATAGATAAATTACAGAGCATGATTTACAGGGCAAAGGGTGTTGATTTTGTATAATTTTAGTTAAATTTTGAATATATAGACAGCAAAGCATATCACAGGAAAATGTGGATTCATACAAATTTCTCAAAATGATTGTAAGAGCTTTGAAAAGCTTATTTGCATGATAACTGCAATATTTAGATTGCACCTGTACCATAATTACCCTTTAATCACAACACTTCATAGAAATAATGAACTAATTATAATAGAGAACCTACAATGGATTGGCCAGTGACATTATAATGGAGGCATGTTCAACAAAAATAAAAGCTTAAAAGGTTATCAGATTTCAAACGTTTTCAATCTTTATGACCTTTCTCATCGATATACTCCTTTTAAAAACAACAGCTAAACATCAAAATTAAGTCACATTGTCAAAACATGTTGATAAATTGTCATCATCCTCATCATCACTGTATTACTCTGTCACATGGTTCAGATCCTATTTTTTTTAGAAACTTCATATGTTTCACCTGTTCACCCTGGCCCCCTTGAGCTCATCGCCACACGTCTCCAAGCTTTGCTAAAGTTTCCTGAAACATACACCTGATTGACCTTATGCCTTCTTTTGCCGCAGACTGGTTGTGTAGGACCCAAGCACCAATCCCAGTTCTAGTCTTCTGGGCAATGACTTAAATGTGTCATCACTTTCGCTGGTCTCAGATCGGCATCAGAGAGTAGAGGTTCAAGCTTATTGCCTCACCACAGCCTGTTTATCAACCATTTTCTCAGCCAATGCATCGTCCCTGGTGTCCTAACCAAGACACTCCTAATGTGGGTAGGTCTATGTGTGTCTTTGCATTGCTTTCAGTCCCCAAAGGAATTTTCATAATCAGCCGCATTTTCACTTTAGATATTTCAAATTAAGTCTCAAACCTACCCACAGTCGATAGCTATCCTGCACCCTCACGGTCCCTCAGCTGTTAAACAAAATCATACTTGAAGTCTCCCTGGTTGTCCCAAGACAAGATGTATGCTGCCCTCTGTCTAATGCATGCACTGTACAGCATTTCTCTTATTAGCCAACAAAATTGTATATTATCTTTTTTTCTGTCATTTATTTTTCAACCCTCTGATGACCAAACCGTGGCCACTAGGGAGTACAATGGCCAGACTTGTCTCTCATAAATCAGCTCATGTTGTGAGTACATTCTTCTGCAAGCTTGTTTTGCCAGCCAAGACCTGTCCTGCTGAAGCTTCTCTGAACTAATCTGCGCAATCTGCCATGGAACCTGATTTTGGCTCTCTATTATTTCCTTCACTCAATGTCAGAAGCTCCATTTGGCCTCTTGATTGCTTAACAGTCTGGCTCCAGACTAAGCTGGGTCATAATTATTTCTAACTCAAAATTGTTACCCTAGACTGTTGGCTTATGTAAGTGTCCATTAGCCTTCATCAGGTTTGCTTGGAGCTTGTTTTAGACTCAGCAGCTGCTTCCTTGGTTTCAGCTCCTACTATTCCTCCTGGAGCCTCTCGTCTGGTCACATTTGCTGGCTAAGGATGACACTTTTGCCTGCCCACAGTCTCTATACTGGTAGCTGTTACAAAATATAGCTATTCCTCAGACCATGTAAACTCAGTTACATAGATTATGCAGCCCCACTTTGCTGGATATACACTGTAGTCAGTAGCCATACATTGTAATGTCAACCAGACAATCTTTCTGGACTCCATTCCACCATTGGTCTTGCTCAAAGCTTTCACCAATACTTTTTCTCTTTTGGGATTGACAGAGGGACTACTCCAAGCATCTTCCTTAATCTCTCCTCAAGTTTCTAGATCACCACCCAAGCTTCTGAATCTTCTTCTTGGCCTGCCTGAATAATGCCTTTCTCCACTTGAGCTTGCTCCTTGCAAAATCATAGCTCTCTGGAAGTGGGTGCTCATGAATCTCTTACCCATTTTTCACAGGATCGGGTGTGTGCACATCATCCAAATGCAGTGTCTTCTGCCTTGTTACTTTAAAAGCACATGGTTTTTCAAAGAAATTGTGGTTTCCTTCTTGCTTGTCCACCTGTAACTTCAAGCTTGTCTGGCCTCCCCCAGTTAAGGCTAACACTCTCCTCAAGCTAAATGCCTTGTTCCACTTGAGCTTGCTCCCCTGCAAAATCATAGCTTTCTGGAAGTGGGTGCTCTTCTCTTGCCCATTTTTCACAGGATTTGGTGCGGGCACAGAAGTTGTGGTTTCCTTCTTGCTTGTCCACCTGTAGCTTCAGGCTTGTCTGGCCTACCCCAGTTGATACTATCACTCTCCTCAAGCTTCTGAATCTTCTTCTTGGCCTGCCTGAATAATGCCTTTCTCTACTTGATTTTGCATACCTCTCTGGAAGTGGGTGCTCATCTCTTGCCCATTTTTTCATAGGATTTGGTGTGTGCACATCATCCAAATGCAGGATCTTCTGCCTTGTTTCTTCAAAAGCAAATGGTTTTTCACAGAAGTTGTGGTTTCCTCCTTTCTTGTCCACCTGTAGCTTCAGGCTTGTCTGGCCTCCCCCAGTATACAGGCTGTCAAAGCATTGATGGTGGGAGACTGTTGAGTTAGGGACAACCCCGGTGCTGTCACAGGGGCATCTCAGAGATATTGACTCTTAATTTAGAAAATTCCTTCTCTTTACTGGGTATATCTACAATGCTCTGTGAAAACCTCTTCCCTGAGTGCCTGCCTTATATTTACTTGCAGTCATTAGCAGTACATCTGGATTGTGCCTTATCCGCCTTTGTCTAACCATCCTGTTATCTCCTGACTTGCATGTGTTGTCTCTGGGATTGCTTCCTGACCCAATAGTCTGAGCAATGTCTGGTACAACCTCCTTCTCTTTGTGCTGTTTGTTTGTTGTTTGTTTGTGTTTTACGCCTCTGCAGCACCTTAGTGGGCTATATCGAGGCAGGCGGTCGCTGTATGATAATGAGATGAGAAGACTGAGTCTGGCACATACCCTATTAATTCAGGGATGCCCAGGATCTTTCAGTTGCCCCAGCAAAGAATACTGGATACAACCCGCCTCCATTTAATGTTCCTTGGGCTCGGATTAAGTGCCTTCTCTTTGTGCTATTGGAATGGATGTTCTTCTTCCTTGGGTATGCTTATGTTCCATTTTCAGTGCAACATTGAACTATAATAGGTCCTTTCTACGTTTCTATCTCCTTATCAGCCATACAGACATGCCAAGATAGGATTTATGTCCTTCATTAAAGCAAAAAGCCAACCAATGAGACCACCTGGTAGCTCTATGAGCTACTGTTCTACAGATGTATGAGGATCAGATGATTTTGTCAAGCAATGCAACGCAACTTCATATTATGTCACCTCACACCCAAGTTATAGGAAGAAAATTATGCAAACAAGCTCACAAACTAACTGACTGTCCATTTTGGATCGTCAACATGCATTTATCATGCAATTCAGCTATTCTGAACTGATCATTCATCAGGAGATACCTGTGTGGTTCTAACTTTTTTCGTCAAAATTTAAATTTATGTATTCAAAATGTGACTTAAATTATACAAAATCAATAATTTTTACCTAAAAATCATGCTCTGTAATTTATCTAACAATTTCATCAATTATAATTGACAGCATTTACTTCTTCTTGCAAGTAAACTGAGAATATTAGCAACAAAGTGTTCAGAATAGTGAAAATTAAGCAATTTTCGGACATGAAGTGCTTATGATAAACATCTTGATATCACCTTAATATCAGTACAAATTGGCTGAGACTATGCCATATGATTGAGAGGGCATCCTGCTACTAAAATGAAATAATTCAGGATTTTTTTTCAAATATTTCTTGGTGATATACCAAAGTTACAGGAAGATTTCAGTTTTAATTATATTTTAATTTTTGTGTGCAACTTGAAATAAAAATACTCCTTTATTTGTAAACATTGAATGATGCAAATGGCTCTTATTGTGGCAGATATGTCTTCTGTATATTGTGAAGATGTCACATATCAAATTTCATGCAGTTTAGTGCAATATTGATGAAGTTACAACAGTTTTTATGGATATAAGTCTAACCGGAACCCAAAAAACGGAAATTTCCGAGGCTTCAACATATGTTTAAAAACAGGGTGATAGCATGGTGAAGGCTAAGAGATACAGATTGCTATCACCCATTTTCTGAAACTAGAGAAATAGGGCTAACATAAAATCACTATGAGAATTCCTCCCTTTGAGTGAGCCTGACCAACCCTCTGGCTCATGGACTATCAGTCCTTCAGAATTTTCAACGCAAAGCTCCTGAATGTTCTGTGGTTTATGTGCATCTTAAATTGGCTCTGGGTTAAACTGTGTCACTCAAAGATGATTGTCCAAGTGTGTTAATTGGCCTGTCAGAGAAGGTGAAATATAATATTCAGTAATTCCAAGTGGATCAGGGCACCAGCTGCGAACTCTTCTAACAAATCAAAGTATTCTTAAGAAAATCCCTCTCAACCACCTCAATCAGAAACATTCAGAAACCGTTTTTGCTGTTATTTTCTTCAACAATAACACATTCAGCTATTTGATACAGTGAGTATAATGTCTGGATATTCAACAGTGATAAGATGCATTGATACACATGTTATAGCTTAATGTCATTGTTGATCCTATGTTCTCAGTGCCTTATACATATCCAAATAGTATCTGGATTTAGCTTAACATAGATGGAAAAGGATAGTGATTAATCATTTTTGATTAATTCATGGCTAAATATCTTTCAGCAAACAGCCTGACACACTGACACAGCCATAATGTACTGGGTGTCACACATGTCATTTGAAATGTACCAAATGATTTCTGGTATTCATCCTTGGTGTGGATAATGTCAGATCTGATTAGCTGCATGTCATCTATCTTGAATGACATAGCCAATTAGCAGAACCCTCTCTATCATCTGATCCTGCTCATTGCATCTGGTGAAAACCATGTCAAATACCTCATGTTTCAGTATCTATTCATCACAAGACAACAGAAAGGAGAGCCATTGCACCAATGTGTCAACAGAGCTGCTCTGCCATTTGTAATGTACAATTAATTTTGACGATTCTCATATGGGCCAGACCAGCTGTGGCAGTGCTGAACCATTTCAACCATTTCCGTTGGTTAACAATCAGGATGATTCCTTGAAACGTTTCTGATAAATCATTCAAACCAGGCAAAAAACAAGTGCTCATTCTGTTTATTTTGTCTGTTCCTCGCTTTATTGTTCCCCATGTTAAGAGCTAAAGACTGGTAAGAAAGCATGGATTGAATGTGGAAAGATGACACAACTAAGACTTATAACTTGTGTAATAGTCTCATGATTTATTTGCATTATTGAAGGTTTAAATGATAATAAGAAAAGAATGAAAATGTATTGAGGGGACTGGAACTGCAAGCTAATTTTATAGATCTTGTCAATATAAAGGATTGCAAAAAGGGTCTAATTCAGTGTATAGTATTAGTAAAGTGTTCCTTTAGATTCTTTGGTCAGCATCAAGGTGACAGATACATGGACTTCTCCATGCCATTTTAACACTTGAGTAGGTCTCTCTATTGCCCATGATCCACTACATACTGGAGGCATTAGCTTCAGTGAGCAAGACCTTCTTGGTGCCCAGGTCTGTAATCTCTTCTTATTTCAACCGACCCTGTCACAGTTCATTTCATCTTTCTTGTCCTTCCCAATTTCATGTGCACCCCCTGGCATGTTCTACTTGACCTTGTGCAATGTTCATTTTACCCTTTAGCCTCCTTTACCTTGCTGTATTCTGATCAAAGCCAATTGGGACAAAGGTCATATAGCTGTGCTTGCCAAAGAAGTTCACCAGGTTCAAGAAATATGCATAGTGCATAACGTATTGCAGCCAGCCGTTCAATTCTTAGTAATGCTATCACTGAATGTGGTATGTTCACACTTACTGAAGCAACTCTTTAGTGTGAGCCTCATTTGGGTAACAATTTTTCCTCAAGCATCGTTATTGGCAAGTAGCATATTCCCATGGAGCATCTAGAATGATTATGCATTTCCTTGAGGTCATTATCTCATATTAAATTAGAAATTTGTTGTTAAGCATAGAAACATGTACTTATTATTTATCAAGTGGCAGGTGTTTTTTACCCATGGGACAAGCCAAGGTTACTAATAGCTAGTTAATTGCTTTCAAAGCAACATGTTACATGTTGATCAAAGAAAATTTTATCAAGGGGCAATGAGGTTAGTGCACATGAGCTGGTGAAGGGGATTTAACTGATCGTCGTCTGTTGTACATAGCGCAAAATGAACTTTTTCCGTAATGAGGCATACAAGAAAGTGGACACACTGAAAAGGGCCACCGATGACACATTCAGACAAAGGAAGTACACTCTAGACCAGAAAGAAATTTAGTTGATTAAAATATAAACAGGGTTTGTCTTACTGAGATACTTTTTCGCATGTGATAATCTCTACTCTATAGTGTGGAAATGAAAGGGTTAGTCCTTTGTAATTTGCCATGTCATGCAGATTATCTACCCAAATCTCTTAAATTTTCTGCCTCTTGGTTAAACTGTGTCACTCAAAGATGATTGAGCAAATGTGTGAATTGGGTTGTCTGAAATTGTGAATTGTAACACTTCGTAATCCCACGAAGGCTCAGAGCAGCTGCGAAACTCTTCTATCAAATCAAAAGATTCTTAAGAGAATCCTTCACAAGCGCCTCCTTCCAGAATATTTAGAAACAATCTTTGCTATTATTTTTCACTATCAAATTCAGCTTAACAGAGCAATAATCATATCTAGTGAAACCAAATTATTTTGCAGCTCTCATTGGAAGAATATAGTGTTGTTTCTGTTGTATACATTTGCAAACATATTATAGTTAAAAATACTTTTATTTAACCAGGGTAGCTTATTCAGCACAAGCTGGTTTCCAATAAGGCCCTGACAGAGAAGACACACAGAGTTATTACATGGACAAGACAACATAGAAATAGAAATATAGATAAAAACATATAACACATTATAAATTATAAACATATGGTAAATACAGATGAAATATAATAGAAAAGATATGACTAGGTAGAGTTTAAAAGCACATGCGATGGGATAAAATTTCAGACTTTAATTTACTTTTAAAAATCCCAATAGAGGTAGAGTTTCTTGTGGCAGGGCTGAGGGAGTTCCACAATTTAGCTCCCAAATAGTTAAAAGCTTTTTGGCCAGTCTGGGTTTTATATTTTGGGAG
The DNA here is from genome assembly GCA_026936325.1 of Platynereis dumerilii. Classification (NCBI taxonomy): domain Eukaryota; kingdom Metazoa; phylum Annelida; class Polychaeta; order Phyllodocida; family Nereididae; genus Platynereis; species Platynereis dumerilii. Next base: position 177,371,484 of record JAPTHN010000001.1, on the reverse strand, counting down.
CTGTAGATTTCTTCTTGTGGTACTTCTTGTATTATAGGAATGGGTGCTGAATAAAAACGTTTCGGTTAAATAAGTAGGCGCAAGGCCATTCAAGCATTCAAACATTAAAATACATCTGTGGTAAATAAACGTTCTGTCATGTAAAACCACTTTAACTCAGATAAAACACTGCTTGCTCTTGTGTCATAAGGTACTTGAAGAATAATTTTACCAGCTCTGTTTTGCAGTCTCTGCAGTTTTATGATGTCAGTTATGTTACAGTTTCCATAGACGGTATCACAGTAATCATTAGTGGTAGTATTATAGAGTTGTACAGCATTAGAGAGGTGCTACGATCCATCAGATGTCTTATTCTCTTTAGTAATCCTAATCGCTGTTTTATTTTTGACTGGAGTTTACCAAGGTGAGTCTTCCAATTTAATGCAGAGTCAAGCCAGACACCAAGGTATTTGTAAGAATCAACATATTATATTATTCCAGGGACTCGCATCCAATACAAATATCTGGGGTTTCAACTTTACTTAATCATTTTTGGGTTCCAAAGAGCATAAATTTACATTTGGAGATATTGAAGTGGAGTTTGTTTTGGTAAAACCAGTCATTTGCAGAGAGTAAGTTATATTCCAATTTTCTCTTTATCTCCACAATATAAGTTGATTTAAATAACAGAATTGTGTCATCCGCATATAGATGTACTTAGCAGTGTTCGAGAAAGTTTTTTAAAATCGTTTATGAAAAAGATAAAAAGCAGGGGCCCGAGAATGGACCCCTGGGGCACTCCACAGTTAATGGAGCTGTCCATCTATCTTGAATGTCATGTCAGCAATCGACAGAACCCTCTCTATCATCAGATGCTGGACATTTCATCCGTTGAATCCCATTTTGAAATATCTGGTGTTTTGATCTTCTATTCATCAGAATGTGCCATTATGGCTAAATCATGTAAATGGTTAAGAAATGATAGCACTTACAACCGAAAGAAGGCCAATTGAATCAGTGTGTCAATAGAACTGCTCTGCCAATTTGAAATGTATTGATTGACAATTCCCTCATTGACCAGAGCAGCTGTGCCAGAACACTTTTACACCAATCAGACTGATTCCCTGAAACACTTGACACCAAGTACATATATATTAGCAAATGTTCAAACAAGCATTCTCTCCACTGTGCTAATTTCTGTTTGCATTTTCCTGGCAGGATAACTGCTTTTGTAAGTATAAGGAAGATTATCTGAGCTGTCTAAATCAAATCGAATCTTATTTATTTTAAAAACATTAGCATATAGCTATTATGACCACGGTATATGATAAGAACTGGAGACTGGTAAGAAATCATGCATTGAATTTGAAAAGATGCCACAACTGAGATTTATGATCAGTGTAAAGTGTCATAAATTGTGTTATCCCATGACCAAGCATGTTTTTCCCCTCATACAAGGTTTTTTCCCGCATACAAGCCTTTTTCCCTGGGTGATATTTTTAGAGGGGGGAAGATCTCAACCGTCTTCCCTAAAACAGAGGGAAGATACAGGCCCTTTTCAATTTTGAGGGAAGATACCAAATCTATGCCATCTGATTGGTCAATTCCGAGGGAAGATATCAGCATCTCCAATCACCATGATGACGTCATGGAGAAACAGCTCTTGGCCATGCAGTTGTGACGTCACAAAATTATCTGACATTGTTATGCAAACAATGGGTAGTGATTGTTCATGTCATGACATCACTATGGGCTGCTGATGACGTCACAACAAACTGCTGCTCCCAACTTAGAGAATTTGAAGTTATCACACTAAAATTGTGTAAAAATCACTGGTAAAAGTATTGCAGGACTGTAAATAAAACCCCATAACAGTGTATTTCTCAGCTATGAAAGTCATTTGTGTCAGGTCTGCTTCTGAATTAACACTCGTCATTTATTTAGTTTATGGGGGATTTATTTATTGAAGGTTTAACAGTCAAAAATAAAAGTCATGGGATAAATGGGTTATTACATGGCCAAGAGCTGTATCTCCCTGGTATCATCACCCTCGACCTGTATCATTTCGGATCTCGGGATGATACAGGGTCTCAGGTGATGATACCAGGGAGATACAGCTCTTGGCCATGTAATAACCCATAATAATTATTCCATGACCAAGCATGTTTTTTCCCTCATACACGCCTTTTTCCCTGGGTGATATTTTTAGAGGGGCGAAGATCTCAACCGTCTTCCCTGAAACAATTTGGAGGGAAGATATTAGTCTAGCAGGGAAGATACCAAATCTGAGCCATCTGATTGGCCAATTCAGAAGGAAGATATCAGCATCTCCAATCACCATGATGACGTCATGGAGAAACAGCTCTTGGCCATGCAGTTGTGACGTCACAAAATTATCTGACATTGTTATGCAAACAATGGGTAGTGATTGTTCATGTCATAACATCACTATGGGCTGCTGATGACGTCACAACAAACTGCTGCTCCAAAGTTATCACACTAAAATTGTGTAAAAATCACTGGTAAAATTATTGCAGGATATAAATAAAACCCCATAACAGTGTATTTCACAGCTATGAAAGTCATTTGTGTCAGGTCTGCTTCTGAATTAACACTCGTCATTTATTTAATTTATGGGGGATCTATTTATTGAAGGTTTAACAGTCAAAAATAAAAGTCATGGGATTCCGGTCTCGGGATGATACAGGGTCTCGGGTGATGATACCAGGGAGATACAGCTCTTGGCCATGTAATAACCTATAATCATTAAAGGTTGGAGAAGTATTTGGAGAAGAAAGAAAAGTAGAGCATTTTCTGATTATATTGTCAACATCGAAGTGATAGAAACATATTACACTTGAAACCATTAGAATCCATGCAAACCTGATAAAAGATGCAGGAACTACAACCTAAATTTATCTATTGGTAATATTATAGATAGCAAAATGGATCTAGGTCAGTCAATAGTGAAGTGTTTCCTTAGGTTCTCTGGTCAGCATCAAGGCGACATATACATGGACTTTCCCATGCCATTTTAACACTTGAGTAAGTCTCTCTATTGCCTATGATCCACTACATACTGGAGGCATTAGCTTCAGTGAGCAAGACCTTCTTGGTGCGCAGGTTTTGTAATCTCTTCTTATTTCAACTGACCCTTGCAACAGTTCATTTCATCTTTCTTGTCCTTCCCAATTTCATGTGCACCCCCTGGCATGTTCTACTTGACCTTGTGCAATGTTCATTTTACCCTTTAGTCTCCTTTACCTTGTTGTATTCTGATCAAAGCCAAGTGGGACAAAGGTCATATAGCTATGCATGCCAAACAAGTCCACCAGGTTCAAGAAATGTATAAAGTGCGTAAAGTATTGCAAACAGCCATCCAATTCATAGAAATGCCATCATTGAATGTGGTATGTCCTTACTTACTGAAGCAACTCTTTAGTGCGAGCCTTTGGTTAACAGTTTTCGCCTCAAGCATCATTATTGGCGAGTAGCATATTCCCATGGAGCATCTAGAATGATTTTGCATTCCTTGAGGTCATTACCTCATTATGAAAATAGGAATGTGTTGTTAAGCATAGAAACAAGCTTCTCTCCCAATATTTATCAAGTGTCAGGTGTATATACCCATAGGAAAAGCCCAGGGCATTAATAGCCATTTAATTGCATTCAAGGCAACATGTTTCATGTTGATTCAAGAAAAGTTAACGAACTGACCATGAGATTAGTACACATGAGCTGGTGAAGGGGATTTAACTCATGGTTATGATCTGTTGTACATTGTGCAAAATGAACTTTTTCCGTAATGAGGCATACAAGAAAGTGGACACACTGAAAAGGGCCACTGATGACACATTCAGACAAAGGAAGTACACTCCAGACCAGAAAGAAATTTAGTTGATTAAAATATAAGCATATATAAATTGTTCAGGGTTTGTTTTACTGAGATAATTTTGTCGCATGTGATAATCTCTACTCTATAGTGTGGAAATGAAAGGGTTAGTCCTTTGCAATTTGCCATGTCATGCAGATTATCTAAACAAATCTCTTAAATTTTCTGGCTCTTGGTTAAACTGTGCCACTCAAAGATGATTGAGCAAATGTGTGAATTGGGTTGTCTGAAATTGTGAATTGTAACACTTCGTAATTCCCTGAAGGCTCAGAGCAGCTGCGAACTCTTCTATCAAATCAAAAGATTCTTAAGAGAATCCTTCACAAGCGCCTCCTTCCAGAATATTTAGAAACAATTTTTGCTATTATTTTTCACTATCAAATTCAGCTTAACAGAGCAATAATCATATCTAGTGAAACCAAATTATTTTGCTGCTCTCATTGGAAGAATATAGTGTTGTTTCTGTTGTATACATTTGCAAACATATTATGTATCTTAATGGCAAGGTTCCTACTTTATTCTTAGTCCCTTATACATATACAAATTGTATTTGAATTCCTCATAGCATAGATCAATAGGCAAAGTTATTAATCATATTTGATTTATTCATGGCTGAATATCTTTCAACAAACAGCATAACACACTGACACAGTAGCAATGTCATAATGCACTGGGTGTCACACATGTCATTTGAAATGTACCTAATAATTTCTGGTATTCATCTTCGTATGGATGATGTTAGAGCTTACTAGGAGCTGCCCATCTATCTTGAATGTCATGTTGGCAATCAGCAGGACCCTCTCTATCATCAGATGCTGGACATTTCATCTGGTGAATCCCATTTTGAAATATCTGGTGTTTTTAACTTCTATTTATCAGAATGTGGCATTCTTTCTTGCTAAATCATGTAAATGATTAAGAAATGATAGCACTGACAACAGAAAGAATGCTAATTGGATCAGTGTGTCAATAGAACTGCTCTGCCATTTTGAATTGTGTTGGTTGGTAATTCCCTCATTGACCAGAGCAGCTGTGCCAGAATACTTTTACACCAATCAGACTGATTCCTTGAAACACTTGACACCAAGTACATGTATTTGAGCAGATATTCAAACAAGCATTCTCTCTACTGTGCTCATTTCTGTTTGCATTGTCCTGGCGGTGCAATTGCTTTTGTAAGCAGTATAAGGAAGATAATCTGAACTGTCCTATATGATAAGAACTAGAGACTGGTAAGAAATCATGGTTTGAATGTGAAAAGATGCCACAACTGAGATTTATGATCAGTGTGATAGTATCATAAATGTATTAGTTAGACACCGACAAAGAGGTGTCTAACTGACTTAGACGTCATACGCTTTTTCTATTATACATTTTAACTTATCATTTTTGCAAATTAAACAACAGTTTTTCCAATGGTATTTGGATCTAGGTAATGTCTAATGTGTTATTAAAGGTTGGAGAAGTATTTGGAGAAGAAAGAAAAGTGGAGCATTTTCTGATTATATTGTCGACATCAAGGTGATAGAAACATAGTACACTTGTAACCATTAGAATCCATGCAAATTTGTAAAAGATGCAGGAACTACAACGGATCTAGGTCAGTCAATAGTGAAGTGTTTCCTTTGGTTCTTTGGTCAGCATCAAGGCGACATATACATGGACTTTCCGAAGCCATTTTAACACTTGAGTAAGTCTCTCTATTGCCTATGATCCACTACATACTGGAGGCATTAGCTTCATTGAGCAAGACCTTCTTGGTGCCCAGGTCTGTAATCTCTTCTTATTTCAACTGACCCTGTCACAGTTCATTTCATCTTTCTTGTCCTTCCCAATTTCATGTGCGCTCCTGGCATGTTCTACTTGACCTTGTGCACTGTTCATTTTACCCTGTAGCCCCCTTTACCTTGTTGTATTCTGATCAAAGCCAATTGGGACAAAGGTCATATAGCTGTGCATGCCAAAGAAGTCCACCAGGTTCAAGAAATGGACATAGTGCTAAGGTATTGCAACCAGCCATCCAATTCATAGAAATGCCATCACTGCATGTGGTATGTCCATACTTACTGAAACAACTCTTTTGTCTGAGCCTCATTTACGTAACAGTTATTTCTCATGCATCATAATTAGCAAGTGGTATATTCCCAAAAAGCATCTTGAATCATTATGCATTTCCTTGAGATCATTATAATAATATCACTTTGTGGTACAGTGGTTAGCATTCCTGCCTTGTAAACATGACGACGAGGGTTCGATCCCCACTCCGGCCATGTCCAGAGGTTATCATAAAAGTGATTGGTATGATTGCTGTTCAGTATGGTGAGCACTGGTTAGCAGATTTATCTGGAACTAGAATTTACCCATGACAACAATGTCATCTTTAAATAGACAAATCCAAGAAGACGTAGTGAAACAGTGTGGCAAATAATTGTGCATGATGAAAAAAGTGAAAAGAGTTCTTTGTGTTGGTGAGTGTTGGTCCTAGTGTGTGGGAGAGTGGTAAAAAGTAAAGGAAGTGTTTGAAATGCGGGAATATAAGCAGTGTTGTGTACAACTGCTGCTGCAAACCTGAAAGTCATGGTTTTAGATGGTTAACTGAAATATTATGTTTTTGGTGAGTGGCCATTTGATCCATTATGATAAATCATGGTACTTGGATTAATACAATCAAGGCATTTTGAAGGTAATTGATTGCTGAGTTGCACTTCAACTGCCAGAGTGAGCTTTCAATGGTCAACTCAATAGCACTTGACTGAATGGGGTTAAATAGTTGAAAAGGTGTGAAAAGGAAGAAGGCAGAACAGTGTGAATTGCAATCAGATGAATTGATGCTATACTGACCACTTAAGACTTGCAAGGATTGCTAATTGCTCTGTGTGTATGCACGTGAATGACACTATGAAACGGCGCGAAAATGCTGGATCCTCGTGGATCACAACAAAGCAGACGAAACGGAAGTAAGGTGACGAATGGATGGAATGAGCATTGAGCAGCAACGGGAAAAATGTAAAATAATGCTGAATCGAGGAGCAAGGGGAAGCAGGAATTTATTCACATGTGTGTTCATCAGAAGGGTATGTAAAAAAAAGGAACAAATGTGCATAATTGATGGGGGAAGGGTTGGCAGGACTGTTGAAAGTGTTGGACAAAGGTGGGCGAATGTGCCACTGGGGTTACACCCTTATTTAGATAGATGACCGCTGTATAAAATCATGCTATATTATAATATTATTATTACCTCACATGAAATTGGGAATTTCTTGTTAGAATCAGCTGCACTAATATTGATCTAGCGGCAGGTGTATATACCCATAGGGCAAGCTAAGGTCATTAATAGCTTGTTAATTGCTTTTTAATCAACAAGTTACATGTTGTTTAAAGAAAAGTTATGAACTGACAATGAGGTTAGTGTACATTAGTTGGTGAAGGGAATTTAGCTCATTGTCGCCTGTTGTACATTGCACAAAATAATTTTCTTTCTGTAATGGGGCGTATAAGAAAAGGGACATATTGAAATGGGTCACTGATTACACAGTACACTTTAGACTAGAGACAAATCTAGTTAATAGAAAAATAAGCACGTATATGTAAATTGTTCAGGGTTGGTTTTACTGAGATACATACAGTATCCCCAGTAAATGAGTACACCCTAGCGACATATTGACTAATTTGCTTATAAGTCAGGAACTAACTTAAGTAATCCAATTTAACCAGCATATGATATCCGTTGGATCTAAGAAAATGTGTTTGTAAAATGTCAATGGTGCAGACTTACGTACTTGTAAGTTGTGAGTGTTCAAAATAATTGTGCTGCAAAATAAATGAGTACACCTAATGCATAATATGCATGGGGGTGATCTAAAAATTGACAAGTATTACATGTATGTTACCCTCATGGAAATTGTGTACAAAGTATGTAATTATAAAATAGATCACATCCAGTGGCGTATTGAAGGGGGACCATTGGGCATGGCCCTCCACCCCCAGGCCGAAAATTAACATGGAAGAGATCGGAAAAGCTGCGGAGCGCCCTGTATTCACCCCATGTAATGAACCCCCCCCCCTCAGGCCATTTCTAGATACGCCCCTGATCACATCAACTTTATGTCACCAAAAGAGCAGGAAATTCCACTGGCCACTGTAGATGCCGTGGAGCGGCAAACATATCCAGAGGTAGTCGTCCCGAATCAGCAATGCTATTTCAATGGAGAGAGAGATTCTTTTGCATCACAATATGATGCACCCTCTGCCACTCGTAATGTGGCAGTCAAAATAGGCTGTCCTTTGCAACAAACTTAGTGGATGTGATGTAATTTACACTGACAATGCCATTTTTAAAAATAACAATTTTTGCTGCCACTTATAACCAATAATTACTCATTTCTCAGGTCATGCCAATGTCTTTTTTGCATTGGGTGTACTCACTTATTTGGTGGCACTTTTACCTTTTAATATTTGTCAGTTACAAATAATTGATTGCATATCTTTCAAAGTTTACATTAGTCCGGCGGCGGTGAGCTACAACCTCGCAGTAGGGTCTGGACAGCGTTTTTTTGTTGATTCTATATCTCTGAGATGTGCTCTCTCAGAATCTGAACGATGCCACTCTGTCATCGTTGGGCAATTTGCATAATATGCAAATTAAGGCGGCCATTACCAAAAATCTTGTTCTCGCCTGTATCTCAATAACTATGCATGATATCAACATAATTTTGGTGTCTATCCCCATGTTTTGAGGGGTAAGTAATCCAACTAGGCCATTTCCATAAATTTCACACCAATCATTTTTGCAGAATTGACATATTGAGGCCGCCATTACTGAAAATCTAGTTTCTGACGATATCTCCGAAACTACAGGTGGTATCAAAATAATTTTGGTATCTACCACCACATTTTGAGGGTTGAATAATGAGATGAAGCCACTTCAGTAAACATCACACCAATATTTTGTATCTAACAGGCATGTTAACAAAGCTGCCATTACTGAAAATCTGGTTTCAGACAATATCTTATTACTTCATATGGTGTCAAAACACTATTGGTGCCTATCACCATGTTTTGAGGGATAAAGAAACATATTAAGTAATTTTCATAATGATTAAACAAATATTCTATACTGTATCTCACAACAACCTGAGAAGTAAGGCTGAAAAACCATGTGTTTTACACCATGTGGTTCAACTTTGCCATCGTTGTGAATCACATGAATAATTATCTGACCTTGTCATGTACACAATGAGTAATGAAGTCATGATGTCACAATGTTTTGGGGCTCTGATTGGACAGTGTGGTTGCCAAGAATGTTCTTGGGCCTTCAAGCAAAATAATGCTATATGAAATGACTCAATATTTTTGACTGCTGGTTCTATTTTTGTTGTGAGATATACCTTATTATCACTGATTATTGTGTTATTCTGCAATCTGACATTCAAAAGATTCACTGTTGTGAACCACATCCCTTTATGTTTTATCAAAGAATGAGCATATGTATATCAAAATAATTGTTGGGAAACCAACTAAGCCATTTCAGAAAGGACCAAGCAAATACGTTTGGATAAAGGTGCAAAGTCATTACAGAACAATTATTGCGCTGATGCATCTTGCCATTATTGATTTTTCTGTGTACGAAAACAAGTCATTTTCAACAATTTTGTCCCTGGGAACTGAACAGTGAACACCATCCATTTATTTTTATTCAAGGCTAATTTAAAAGTGCTGAGGAAAGAGTTCATATGCTCCAGTCTGTGAGCATATAACATCTTGAGTGAAACAGCCAAATAAATGTCATACCAAATTACAAACAATGACACAGTAATCACCTTATCAGGTATACTTGTTCTCGCAGTGTGCTTCCCCATGAAATCTGTAAAACATTGATCAAGTAAGCTATTAAACAAGATGTGTCCATAGCAAAATCACACCTTATCATTTCCAGCACCTCTGGAACAGCAACATTGTCACTTGGTCCTAATTATTCTGAATTAAGCATTTACCAAATCAATCATTTTTCCTTAACAGACCTGATGGAATGCAAGATATCGTGAGTGTGAGCCAGTCTCCAAATGGTAGTCTAAATATACCATCATCACTTTTCATTTAAAATATTTTTCACAGAGTGGACAGTGTTGAAGCTCTCGAGTCCGGATTTGTCCTCAAGGTTGGCCTCGAGGTCATATTCCGATGGACATGGCCTTGGACTCGGTCTTGGGTGCATTTGGCCAGTGATGGAAGCCTCTGGACTTGCCCCAAGGCCACGTTTTGATCAAAACGTGGACTTGGCCTCAGTCTCAGAGGCTCATGCCTCAGTGTGGGTGGCGGATGTCTTGGCCTCAACTACAAAACTGGAAGTGGAGCTTGTGTCACATTTTTCTACCAATCTGTCAAGAATAAAACTACTGAAGCTCATTGAAAGACTAGCAAATAATTATCTCCCTTGAAAAAATTAATAGGTTAATAAAGTTGTTGTATATCACCTAGGAAATTAACTTCTTAACAATTATTTGTGGAGAATAGCCAATTCTGGGCTGGTCAGTGACCAGGTATGGTGATCATAAAGTGTAGGAACTGTTCTGAAACTGTCCTCATGCTTTTACCAGGCCAATGCACTACTTTTTCAATGTTAATTACTCCAATTGGAAGATCCTGAGGGGACAGGAAAGACGCTTTAATTTTAAAGATAAAAATTCAAATGTTTTTTCAAATTGTGCATTGTATTGGGATATAAATGTCATTCTTTACAATTCTGCATGAGTCCACTTCCCTGATTGGAGGACAGCTCCAGAGCTACTTTTCTCCTCTTGCCTATTTTTTATGCTTTATAGAAGTTGAACCTAACCTCTCATCTTACAATAGAAGGACCAAGTTCTCCTCTTATGCACTCCCATTCAGTAGCTGACATCACAGGAGAAGGCCAACAGCCCAACACTCATGGGTGCCTGTCAGGGGATCAACAGCCAGAGTTGACATTGAATATTGCTCCTGTCCTTGGCAAAGTAGAAAAATGTGACAAAAGCTCCACTTTCAGTGTTGCAGTTGAGGCTGAGACATTCGCCGCCCAAACAGAGGCATGAGCCTCTGAGACCAAGGCCAAGGCCATCATCAAAATGTGGCCTCAAGGCAGGTCCGGAGACTTACATCACTGGCCAAAGGCACCCGAGACCAAGTCCAAGGCCGAGAATTGGGCATCCAAGGCCATGGCCATCAGAATATGACCTCGAGGCCGGCCTTGAGGACAAATCTGGCCTTGAGAGCCTCAACAGTGTCCACTCTATGAAAAATAATTTAAATGGAGAGTGATGATGTTATATTTAGACTGCCATTTGGAAATTGGCTCTTACTCACAATATCTTGCATTCCATCAGGTCTGTTAAGGAAACATGATTGATGTGGTAAATGCTTAATTCAGCATAATTGGGACCAAGCGACAACACTGTAAATTTTGAATTTTGAGTTAGCTTAATTGATTGAGTGAGATGGTTGCACAATTCCTTTGAGCCAAGATAGCTTGTTGTTTGCAAGTTATAACAACATAAAGATTATCATAACTCAAAACGGCAAGCTATCATGGCTCAAACAAATTGTGCACCCATCTCACTCAATCATTTGAGCTAACTCAGAATTTCAAATTTTACAGTGAATGTAGCTGTTCCAGAGGTGCTGGAAATGATAAGGTGTGATTTTGCTATGGTCACATCTTGTTTAATAGCTTACTTGATCAATGTTTTACAGATTTCATGGGGAAGCACACTGCGAGAACAAGTATACCTGATAAGGTAATTACGGTTTCAATGTTTGTAATTTGGTATGACATTTATTTGGCTGTTTCACCCAAGATGTTATATGCTCACAGCCTGGAGCATTCAAACTCTTTCCTCAGCACTTAATTAGCCTTGAATTAAAATAAATGGAAGTGCGGACATGGCAATGGGTGGTGTTCAACAAAATTGTTGAAAGTGACTTGTTTCCGTACACAGGAAAAATCAATAATGGCAAGATTCATCAGCGCAATAATTGTTCTGTAATGACTTTGCACCTTTATCCAAATGTATTTGCTTGGTCCTTTCTGAAATGGCTTAGTTGGTTTCCCAACAATTATTTTGATATACTGTGCTCATTCTTTGATAAAACATAAAGGGATGTGGTTCACAACAGTGAATCTTTTGAATGTCAGATTGCAGAATAACACAATAATCGGTGATAATAAGGTATATCTCACAACAAAAATAGAACCAGCAGTCAGAAATATTGAGTCATTTCATATAGCATTATTTTGCTTGAAGGCCCAAGAACATTCTTGGCAACCACACTGTCAAATCAGAGCCCCAAAACATTGTGACATCATGACTTCACTGCTCATTGTGTACATGCCAAGGTCAGATAATTATTCATGTGGTTCACAACGATGAACCACATGGTGTAAATCACACGGTTTTTCAGCCTTACTTCTCAGGCAGTTGTGAGATACAGTATAAAATATTTGTTTAATCATTATAAAAATAACTTAATATGTTTCTTTATCCCTCAAAACATGGTGATAGGCACCAATAGTGTTTTGACACCATATGAAGTAATAAGATATTGTCTGAAACCAGATTTTCAGTAATGGCAGCTTTGTTAACATGCCTGTTAAATACAAAATATTGGTGTGATGTTTACTGAAATGGCTTCATCTCATTATTTAACCCTCAAAACATGGCGGTAGATACCAAAATTATTTTGATACCACCTGTAGTTTCGGAGATATCGTCAGAAACAAGATTTTCAGTAATGGCGGTCTCAATATGTCAATTCTGCGAAAACTATTGGAGTGAAATTTATGGTAATAGCCTAGTTGGATTATTCACCCCTCAAAACATGGGTATAGACACCAAACTTATGTTGCTATCATGCATAGTTACTGAGATACAGGCGAGAACGAGATTTTTGGTAATGGCCGCCTTAATTTGCATATTATGCAAATTGCCCAACGATGACAGAGTGGCATCGTTCAGATTCTGAGAGAGCACATCTCAGAGATATAGAATCAACAAAAAAACATTGTCCAGACCCTACTGCGAGGTTCCCATGAAATCTGGGGTTTGGCCGCCGGACTACATGGACATTCTGCTAGGTCTAGGCTATATCATATCATGAACTTGGTGGATTATTTCACTTGAGTGTGGAGCTCTGAGCAAATTAATCCAGGAGTCGCAGGGGTGTACTCATTTACTGGGGATACTGTATGTACTTCTGTCGGAAAAGATAACTACTCTATAATGTGGAAATGAAAGGGTTAGTCCTTTGCAATTTGCCATGTCATGCAGATTATCTACCCAAATCTCTTAAATTTTCTGGCTCTTGGTTAAACTGTGTCACTCAAAGATGATTGAGCAAATGTGTGAATTGGGTTGTCTGAAATTGTGAATTGTAACACTTCGTAATTCCCTGAAGGCTCAGAGCAGCTGCGAACCCTTCTATCAAATCAAAAGATTCTTTAGAGAATCCTTTACAAGCGCCTCCTTCCAGAATATTTAGACACAATTTTTGCTATTATTTTTCACTATCCAATTCAGCTCAACGGAACAATACCTAGTAAAGTCAAATTATTTTGCTGCTCACACTGGAAGAATATAGTGTTGTTTCTGTTGTATTCATTTGCACACATATTATGTATCTTAATGGCAAGGTTCCTACTTTATTCGTAGTCCCTTATACATATACAAATAGTATCTGGATTCCTCATAGCCATAGATCAATAGGGAAAGTGATTAATCATGTATGATTTATTCATGGCTAAATATCTATCAGCAAACAGCCTGACACAGCAGTCATTTCATTAATTGTACTGGGTGTCACACATGTCCTGTGAGATGTACCAAATGGCTCCTGCTATAAATCACCACTGATGGAAAATGTTAGATTCTATTAGGTGCAGACCATCTATATTCGGCATGTCATAGCCAATCAGATAAACATCTCTATCATTTTACATGTTATATCGAGTCTTCCATCACGAAACCAAACACAAACAGCAGGAAGCCCAACTGCTTTTACCATCTTTTGACGAATGCTAAAACTGATGGCATGCAACTTTTATTATACGAAAGATATAATGGTGTAATCCCATTTGTCCACACGAAGCTGTGTTGAGCTCCTTAAACGAATCAAGACCATTCTTAAGAGCAGCTCACACTGGGAGCTTCTGCAAGTTTGATATTTGGTTTTCATGGCATTTTTATTCTTGAAGTGGAAATCTTCCCACATTCCCTGACAAGAGTTGCAGCAGAATGATTATTTTATAAGCCGAGGCTCCCAAGTAAATTTCAACAAATGATACTTTGCGCTACAAGGGGCGATAAAGAGTCTATTCCTGACTATAATGCCGGAAAGTCTTTCCATCTCCCTCGGTCCACAGAGTATTATGTTATTCATGCACAGATCCCTGGGAGGTGTATGAGGCATAACAGTTATACATTGGAGATCTCTGCAGTCATTCTGCAACCGGCTGACTTCACAAAGTATATTATAAAGACAATTTATCATCATGGAAAAAGGACTTACTTTCCCTCAAGACTTGTAAACTTCCCATCCTATTTCGGGTAATTGCATCAAAACAAAGCGAACAATGCATAAAGAAGAAATACAGACCAGTGTTATTGGGTTGACTTCTCGTGAGTTATATCAAGAGGACCCCGGGGTAAAAATGATAAAAAGGGTAATGTAATTGTCAAAATATACAGAAAAAAACTACAAAATATGACTCCCGTAGATACAAAGACTGGAATAACACCAGTGTAAAAGGGCTAAGTCAGCCAGAAACGAATACACCTCAAATTCATGTTGTATTTTTGGAGAGCAATGAGATCCTTCATAGCAGATTGTTTCTTACAGTTGGGGGCCATTTTGATTCATCATCTTGACTAATGTCTTCAACATTTAAGCAAGTTATGGTTTTTTTGAGGATGAAGTGGGTGGTTATTTCTATGTAAAGGCGCCTTAAGAGACAATGATAGGCACCCAAGGCGGTTCTCAGAACACAGCGTTGGTTTGTTAGTAACATCTCTTGCGGTCTTGCGCTTTTTTCATTGCTTCTTTTGCTCTCCGGGGAGTTATAGAAATCTTCTTGAATTCCCGGGACCCCTCATATATCACCATCTGCCTCATTCTGCTTGCAGCACGTACGAGAGCACCATCTATAATTAAGCATTTGCTAATGGAGACATGAACCCCACCTTGTGTATATTCCTGCACTAGAGACAGGGGCTTACACAGGGATCCCCTCTCTCACCAATTAGTGGCAGGTTTGTTCAGGCAAAATTAAGTGGAGCTCTTCTTGGCTCCCAGTCTCAGGCAGGATCATTCGGAATTGTGTGTTAATTAGTGCCAAGAGTTTCTAAGTGACTTTGTGTATTGCGGCTCTAAGCAGAAAATCGTTTTTGTTCCCCGTCTAATTATGCTAATAAAACGTTCGGCAAAGTTTGGAAAGTTGCTGCCATAATTGTCGTTCTCAGAGTTCAAGAATGCATGAGAACTGTCCTTTCCCATGCATCCTGGCTTGGTGATGAATCATCTATCAAGATCTTAATTATTACCAGAGAAAATATGATAGCTGGTTGGAGATATTTCTAACGTTAGACTCACTGAGCATAAACCATCGAAGGGAGTGCGATGCTTCACTTTTTTTTTGTCATTGTGTTTTTTTATTGAACCCTTCATATATAATTATCATTAAAACGGACATGATTATATTTCTCCGTTCCTTTTGTTTTCAGTTGTCCCAATAACCATGCACTTGGATACAGAGGACTTCAACCCAAGGCTGACTTACCCCAACTATTACGTTAGCCTGATGCATGATGAGGACGGCTGGTTACTGAAGCTGATTCCGGAAAACTACAGACTCAGGTTCATCTGCGAAAGAGGTTGGTGAATAAGATTGTTGTCATTAATTGTTGTGGTAATTGGACAGATGACTCTCTGTTTATTCACTGCACTGTAAAACTAATTTGAATTTTGAGATAGCTTAAATGATTGAGTCAGATGGTTGCACAATTCCTTTGAGCCCACAAAGCTTGTTGTTTTAAGTTACGACAGCGAACAGATTATCATAACTTTAAACAAGCCATCTCTCTCAATCATTTAAGCTGACTCAATATTTCAAATTTTACAGTGTACATGAAAGGTATCTGGTCGATAACGGGTATAATTGTGAGTTTAACTTGACTGTTTGTGTATACAGTATCAAGGTGAAGTTCAATTTTTTTGAAGCCCATTCTAATTCATTTGCCATTGTATGACTGACTGATAGTGATTAACGTAGGATAACTAACCACCAGAAACTGCTTTGGTTATACTGTAGCTGCGGTCTCAAAATACAGTTTGAAATATTAGCATCAGCAAAAATGATGCTGTTCTTTTCACTGCAAACTTATAAGTAAACACCTCAGAATATACTGTAGTTCATGATCACAGACTGGTTTCCTCACTTTTCTCTGCTGTGAGGCAAAGACTAAACAAGATTACAGACTGCAAGAAGAGAAGTTCTGTCAACTCGGTGCAGTGGACCTCTCGCTGTGTACTTCCTTTGTCTTTGTATGTGTCCAACTTATTTGCGTTGTCTGCTGTATTTCCTGTTATTTTTGTGCTGTTTTCTCTAATAGAATAACACCCTTCAAGGATTCTTGGAAACTACTGTCCAGTCAGAGTCAATTTTTTATACCACACCCCGGGCTATGCCAATAGTATTCCTGTAGCCTTCTGCGGCGTATGAGTTATACACGGCTATTATGGAAGGAACGAAAGAAAGAAAAAGAAAAGTACAAGGTACACATTTTATGGCCAGAAGCAAAGCAACATTTGCAATAAAGGCAGGCATAAAGAATGATTGTACAGAGGTTCTATGCAATGCTGATGGCAATATTTCTGACTTAAATCCTGTTCCATTAACCGCTCGTACATTTTTCACCATCTCTGTTGCTCAATGCTCAGTGGGCAAAAGTGATTGCATGCAGCCTGCGCGTCTTGTGTGTCTTGCAGGCTAACCAACTTATTCATGGGCTCATGTTCGGCTCACTTCTGTCTGGAAACTTTGTCCAGCAACATTTCCCTTAAGCAGCCCAAGTCTTCATCTCATGTAGCTGTCATTCACGTGTGCATTATTGAATAGGGAAATAAATTAACTTTTGCTGAGAATACTCAAGGCAATTGGTCGGTCCATGGTGGGCCACTTAAGGCAGATGGGAAAAGGTCGCTCAGCACATTGCAAATGGGACCATAATGGCAGCGCTCCGCTTTGACAGCGACATGTCTTTAACTCTTCTTCCCTCCTTCCTTTATTTGATATGGTAAACAGAGGAAGACGGCTGGGCTACTCTTCCAAGCCTGCCTGCTGTGGACATGCCCAGTTGACACCGGAAATAGCTGCAGCAATTTGGTTACCATGGTGACTGGGGGGCATGGGACCCTTGCCACAATAAGGTCTGCGTGAGGCATGGGTGACTTGGGGTGATGTGTCACACCCTTTGATAGATGGCAGTGTTTGTCAGAAACAATGGCAACCGGAGATCTCAGCTTGGCACACTTCATCGTGGCTCCCATTTCCTGGGGCTCTGCTGAATTTTTAAGCAGCCCCAATGACCATTCTACAGCCTGCAATAATTGATGCCGAATGGATTTGCTTCCTCAAGCATTCTCGCCAGCATCTTGGACCTCCTTCGTCCTGGGCCTCGGGCCACTTTAATCTGTCCTTATCAATTCTAATATCCCTTCCTCCTATCCATATTGCATTACTTCAATGTATGGGGAAAATAATCCCTTGTCTTCGCAGACATCCGTTTGTTTATAATTCATTGTAAATTGATTACCTGCTAAATTTTACATTTTCATTTCTCGTCATTCATTATAATTCCCATTGTAATGTTTATTCTCCTCATTGAAATATATTATTTGGTGACGTTGGTGAATTTTTATTTGGACAGCGATCATCTACCATATTGTAAGTTAACCGTAGGCCTGCATACATATTTTCGAAAGATATGACGCAGTCGCATTGATGGACTTACATTGTTCACGGCTCTGTGTCAAATAAACTCTTGTTGCATGCACATCTTTGTCGCATCAGTTTTGGGTTGTCAGAGGTTGTGTGCTTATGCCTTTAACATTTACATAAGCAGGCATAACATTCAACAAGCCAGCCTAACTAACAAATACACCTGTAGCCTGAATGTCATGGGACCATGGTATAACACAAGGGAGTCCCCAAGGCAAACACAGATACCAGAAAAGCAAAGGCTGAACACGAACTGAGTACAGGCTACAATGTATACTTGTTTGGTCTGCCAGAAGACGCTGAGTTGTACATGGCATGTGGATTGTGGAAAGATTACACCATGAAAACTCTTTACTCCGTTAAAAATACCTAGTGAACTACATTGACTGTACTTTAAACACGATCTATTTTTAGCTACCTGTAGACCTGACTAATATAATGACTTTTTCAGAAAGTCAAAAAATATATCTTAATATATCTCAATTTCCCAAAGGACTTCTCATGATAAAAGTTTAAAGCCTTTGTTGGGTACCATTCACTGAAAAATAACAACAGTACAGGAATAGGCCTACAAAATGTCACATTGCTGTTTTGTTATTCCACCCCACACCATTCTGCAAAATGCCAATCCTTGAGGCTTAGACGTGACAGAAAATCTTGGCATTTTGGCAAGCAATGAGGTTATACCATAAGTCGGTTTCATGACATTTCTTGCGACCTCAGGATTTTCTTGTATTCCTTTACATGCATTTTGTATTATATTTATAACCCTGTTCACAATTGTAAGCTCATAGTCATCGAATTTGCCTTTTTTATCTAAAAAGCCAAAACAGTTCACCTCTCAGTTTCAAGTTGCAATGCAAATGGACTGACTGACAAGTGTCTCAGTTCCATCCTTTGAGTTATATTCATCAATTTTTGTTCCATGCACTAGTCAATACTAGTCCCCCTTAGGGAATGAAATTTCCCTTAAGAGAACAACTGGCTAATTTTTTTTAGTTCTTCTTAAAGGACAGAAAGAAGCAACACATTCTGCAGAAACCCACATGGACCACCCAGTTGTCTATACAGTATATACAATTGCTTTGCAATTGAAGTATCCCTGTTCTAGTTCGTGCAGCTACACATTTAGATTGTTGACTTCCGATCCATTGATCACCCAGGTTGAAAGCGTAAAAAGCCCCTTTTGTTACTTGTATGTTTTCCTCGGCCATATAATTCCCTCTTGTGTCTTTTCTTTGTTCTGTAACAATTTGGTGTGGAAACAGCAAGTTTATTGAAGAGATTCATCTTCGTAAAACCTGGTCCACTGACTCTTCTTCAAAGTTAGTAATTTGCATAATTGATGTTTGCGGTACTTTAGATTTCCAAGGGTCAAACTCCTGCTTGGCAACTTTGGTTCAGCAACATTTTGGATGGCATATGTAGTCACTTTGCAGTTTGATCAATTGCTGATAAATTGTAATTAGTATTATCACAATATATTCATCGGCACATTCACTTGTTAAGAATAAATACATTTTCCTTCACAGGAATGGCATACTATTGGAATGAGGCTTCAGTCAAGCCTAATAAAATAGATGCCAACCTTGCTGTGTTGCTGACTTCTGACTTGACTTGGACCATCCCCTTGTACGTGTGGCTTCCAGGCAGCAGGCATGCCTCTTGCCATAATGCAATGACACAGCTTAAATGCAACTTTGCTTGTCCCAATATTTGCCCTGTGTCATTGCAATAAGCAAGGGAAATATGGATAAGACACAACAAACACAGAACACTGCTCACAAAGAGCATATTGGGGTAAACATTGTAAATGCATTTGACAAAAAGGATGTGTCTGTTGTTGTCTGTGCACCTGTTGCATCTGCGATTCCTTAGTTCCAAGGTATTTTGTCATGAAATAAAATTTCATTTGTGATAGTATGCTGTGAGGTATCCAAATTAAATGTTAGTTCTATCCTTCATCCGAAAGCCAAAATTGCAAGCCTGTTCAGTTAAAAATTAACCTAATTTGGTGAGACACAGGAGAGAGGGCAAGAGAGAAGGTCAAACAAGTGTTATTTTATTTTCGCTTTGCTAATGTTTGACTGATTAATTAGTATTTATTTTACATAGACATGGAAACATGAAGTATTTTCAAATAGGTCTTCCTTTAATTTCCATCTCTCATTTACTCCCATGATTCATCCTATTAGCTGTGAAGCTCTATGCATACTGCCCTTTTATCTTTGCCTGCCTTGGTTGTATTTATTTAATGCTATTTGTAATTTGTTTTATTTAAGTCATGCTTAATTGTCAAGGCCGCCATATTGCTTAATAAAATGCACTCACATAAACTATATTTGGCTATATATTCATAATTAAAATTATGAGAACAACAAGGGATAAAAAAATCAGGTCTTCTCAGTGCATGACATTTAGAAGAGAAACAAAGAGGTAAGGACAATTAAGCTAATGATGCCGTGTTATTCTAAAATTTATAGCGTCCCATTCTTTTTCATCTTCCTTCTTCCGAATAAACACATTGGAATAATGTGCTTGGCCAACAGCCTGTGTTTAATTGAGTTGGTGATACTGATGTCTATATTTTTGTCTTAAAGAATTTCAACAAAGCCAACCCATGCACAATTTTAAAATGTAATTGACATGTGGATGTTTAATGTGGCACAACCATTATTTAATGTACCAATACAAGCCTATGCATATCATTCTTAGATTTTGCAAGATACCGACACATGACCAATAGCTTCTGAATTATGACAACTTTTGACAAGAAATTGATTCTAAATAACAATAGCTTTGGTAACACTTCGAGTGTTCTGAAAATCTCAGTTCCATCCTTCGAGGTATATTCATTTATTTTGTCCCACTAGTCAATACTAGTCCCTCTCAGGGGATGAAATTTCCCTCAAGAGAACAACTGGCTCAATTTTTTTGAGTTCTTCTTACAGGACAGAAAGAACCAACACATTTGGAAGAAACTAGCAAGTCGTCTGAACAAGTATCCCTGTTTCAGTTCGTGCAGCTACACATTTAAATTGTTGACTTCAGATCCATTGATCACCCTAGTTGAAAGCGTAAAAGCCCCTTTGTGTTACTTCTATTTTTTGTCCACTGTAAAATTCACTTACTATTGTCTTTGTCCTGTTCCTGTAACAATTTGGTGTGGAAACAGCAAGTTTATGGAAGCGATGCATCTTCGTAAAGTTTGATGTACTGACAGTTCTTTGCAAGTTCCTGGGTTCAAACCCATGTTCAGCCACTGCGTGTGAACAAAATATTTGCAATGTCTGACTGCTG
Source organism: Platynereis dumerilii (assembly GCA_026936325.1). NCBI lineage: Eukaryota > Metazoa > Annelida > Polychaeta > Phyllodocida > Nereididae > Platynereis > Platynereis dumerilii. The sequence continues at coordinate 177,350,287 of JAPTHN010000001.1, read as the reverse complement.
GCTTCAATTCGGCCATCTCCATGTATGTATTTCTTCCAGGGAGCACCATACCTAATGCAATGATAGGCTACTAAAAACCCAACTTTCCTAATCCCGATTTTTGGCCTGTGTCTTGCAATAACCAATAAGCAAGGACAATATGGATAAGTCACAGCAAACACAAAGCACTGCTCACAAAGAGCATATTGGGGTAAACATTGTAAATGCATTTGACAAAAAGGATGTGTGGTGCAAGTGTGTATACATGTTGCATCTGTAATTCCTTGTTCAGCAGACTCAAGTTCAACACAATGTTGTCGTGAAATAAGATTTCCTTTGTGATGGTATGCTATTCTCTAATAATTATAATAACTTCTTTCAAGAAAGCCATGCTTAAGTGCCATATTGCCTAAAGTAATGCGCTTCTCTAAAAACTATTTTGGCTATACATTCATTATCCACCAAATTATGAGAACAAACATTAAACTAATTGAACAAAGCAGAAAATTAGGTCTTCTCAGTGCATGACATTTAGAAGAGAAAGAGAAAAAAAAGAACAATTAAGCAGCAGATGATGTGTTATTCTATTGTGTTTCATTCTTTTGCAGTTTTATTCATTCAAGTAGAATAATTTCAAGGTGTTTACCCTGGTGGCACATGATACTGAGACTTACAATTACATCTGTAGCAAACTTTTTCAACCAGACTATCCCATGCAATTGGCGTGCAGATTCAAAAATACATAATCTTTCGCAGCGATCATTTAATGAAGAAAGGCATAATCCAGCTCTGTTCCATCTTGCAAAAGTCAACACCCAGACATTGACTCTAAACAATAGTTGATTTGGTAACTTTCAAGATATCGAGTGTTCTGAAAAATCAAAGGCCTTGTGCTTCTCAGTTCCCTCCTGTCCAGGCATATTCATTTATTTTTGTTCCACTAGTCAATACTAGTCCTTCTCGGGAGATGGAATTTCCCCTTTGAGAACAACTAGAGCCACCCTGACTCCATTTTTGAGTTCTTGTTAAAGAACAGAAAGATCCAGCACAGCAGCAACACACATGGACCACCCAGTTGTGTATACAGAGGAGCTTCTTTGCAATTGGAAGTATTCCTGTTTCAGATCGTGAGGCTACACATTTAAATTGTTGACTTCACATCCATTGATCACCCTCGTTGAAAGCGTAAAAGCCCCTTTGTGTTGCTTGTATTTGTCCTGTCCTGTATAATTCCCTTTATTGTCTTTTCTCGGTTCCTGTAACAATTGGGTGTAGAAACAGCAACTTTATTGAAGTGATTCATCTTCGTAAAATCTGGTCCACTGACGCATCTTTAAAAGTTTGCAATTTGTGAAATGGGTTGCCATGTTCTTTAGCTATAACCGCTGTTTTGAGTTCTTGGTTCAAATTTCTGCTCAACTACTCCCTTTTCTTTAAGTTGGATGTACTTGTCCCAATAGGAATGACAAATATGTGATACAAATGACCTTTTCCATATGTTATTGCCCCAATCTTCCCTGATACAAGTCACCTCAGTCTGGATGTGTTAAAATGTCAGCATACCTGACTAGGGCAATCCCCCTGCCCATATATGGGGGAATATAAATCTTCCTATAATGCAATGACTTGGCTTAAATGCAACTCTGCTTATCACAATATTTGTCTGTGTCATAGCAGTAGGCTGTGGCAGGAAATGTGGATAAATCGCGACAAACACAAAGCACTGCCCACAAAGAACATATTGAGGTAAACATTGTAAATGCATTTGACAAAACGGATATGTGATGTAGCTCAGTGTACCTCCATCATTTTTAATCCTTGGTCTTTGAGATTAAAATGGCCGTCTACATATGATATATGCCTTATATTTCACAATTTTGCATGGAAATCATTTATCAAGATTATGATGGTATCACACAAATTATTATTTACATGACGTAAAAGGCACCTTTGTTTGACCAAGCCAAAAGGTACCGGTAGGCCTATTAACTTCAAAGGTACAATGGTATCTACAACAGCAGATTGTATTTTAAATTTAAAGTGATGGATTCTTTGAAATAAAAGTCCAAAAACAACTTGCTGATGTGAAGAAGTTTATTTTCCATTATTATACATTCGCGGACATAAATTCGAATTCTGAATGCATCCTTTTGAGGCAACATTTTGTTTCAATGAACATTGTTGACATGTAAGCCCAAGTGGGCTGGGTGCGTTTTTTCCCCTGTTTTCAAATTGTCCTGTTTCATTTCAGTTGTAAATTATGTCTTCATGCACACATGTCTAGAACAACAATGTATTATGTAACCTCAGCCTCAACCATAAAGACAATTCTTTAAGAGGTATGGCATTTTCAATGGGAAAGAGAACAAATAGAACAATTTCTGATGATTTTGAGTGTCACCTCTGTGGTTTTCATTGTATCTAGCCTTTCTTTCATTCATTGTCACTTTAGAGCTGGGATTAATTTGGCGTATTAAGTTGATAAACATTAATTCCAGTGTATCATTTCCATTAAGGAATGCAATTGACATGCAAATTGGAGTGTCAATTTTTAATGTCATCGCCCATTTGATTATGTTTCATCAAGATAAATCTTGCAAAGAGCACACTTAGTCAGTTTTATCAGAATTATTTAAAGCGAAACAGTATTAAAATAGATTAACCTGCCAAGTTCTGGCTTAATGACAGAATATGAGTGGATAATCTTTCCTAAGCTGACAATAATGTCATCATAAATGACATAAGTTGCTTATCTCTTTCTGCGTTTTCTGTACTTTCAGTAGCTTCAGTCCGTCCCAATATTTCATGTTCTAAAAATAGAGAATCCATTGGATTAAGATAAGAACTCCCCAGGGTTGCATTAATTTTCTGATGAACTGCTAAACATTATTCTCATAATATTGTCAAGATGCAACGATTGATCAATGAAGTGTTTACGTGTGAAAAAGGCGCAGTGCTACTCAGCCCATGCTACATGAGAAAGGGCCACCTGGACTGTCATTACATTCTCCAATTAATGAAGTGATGAGGAGGAGGAGAGGCAGGGAGCATCTCTGCAATTCTTCATCCTAAAAATTGATGGCAAATTCTTCTTTGGTGTTCAATCACAATAACAAACGCGCCATGGAATTTTGAGCAGAATGCAGCAGTAGACTTCACAGTAGACCGTAGCGACATGTTCATTCAGCTCAAATCATTTCGAGGCAGCTCCCAATAATGAAGTCCATCTTCATTCCTTGCACAATTCATTGGCCCTCAACTAAATTGGAATTAACTGTAATGGAAGATTCCGTGATGTGAAATAGAATTGGCCTCTAATTAAAGAAATCCTGACTTGAGAATCAAACCACGAAACACTAGTCATCATCATGCTTTATCTTGACAACTAATGAAACTGACCTTGGAGTTACTGTCTACTTTTGTTGAGACAATGTGAGCATGGGAATGTGACTATAGCTGAAAAGGCTCCTGAGGCTGTGAGAACACTCATACCATAGCACCAGGTGGCGAATGTGTAGGGTGTTGCAAACACAAATCGCCCTCTGGTGTTGCAAGTCCTGGCACGAGTGTGATAAACTGTAGCAGGAAGTTTATCACAACAGTTTACTGTTTATGGCTGATTGGTGTTTAAATTTAGTTGTTTGCTTTTACCTCCGCTGGGTAAAAAAATAATAATATTTTGAATAAATGCTCAATGGGACTGCATGGAACATTAATTAAAAAGTAATAGAATTCCTACCACTATTTGAGGTTTTCACAAAGAAGGATTCTCTTCCAATTTTTGTTGTATAAACTCTAACTCCCAATCTAGTAGTAGCTTTTGAGTACACAGCATTTGCCAATCTTCCCAAAATACGAGGCATGGTGGACTTGTGCAACCTCAGTGTACCAAAAAGTCTTGATTAATTGAATTTCTGCTGTGGCTTGATTTGTCTGGCTATTCCCTCTGTAGCTATCCATTACCCATGAAGTAAGAGTGCCAGCCTCCAGTGGTAACTGCAATATGCATCAAGTACACCTGTTGGTCTGCCTTGCATATTATGCATCCTTTTCAGTCTCTCATTTCCATGTTTTTAGCCACTTTTTGCTAATATTTCCAGCACTTCTTTTTCCCGATGTTATGAACTTGACTCATGTTTTGTAGAGGCAACTGAGATGTCAGACGCGAGTCTCTATTTATGATTGGAACGATTTCCTCGTGTCTGATGTCGATGTCTGGCATCTCACTCATTGCTTACTCATGGCCTTTGATTGATGATGACCTTAAACTCGTGCCATACAAAATATATGTATCTGTTGCAGACATCACCCCCCAGATGCTGCCCCAAAGGCCGACGGAGGAGCGTATTATCAAAGACATCTTTCAAGACTACGACATCGATTCACGGGGCAACCGTCGAGCGGAGTCGGGAATCCTCGTTATTGTGGGTCTGCATCTGCTCGCCCTCCAGGGCCTGGTTAGTAAATGTCATCCGCTTTTATAAGGGACAGATACGGGTAATCCATCTTGTGGGAACATCCTCCCAAGTATACAATAACCCTTTTTGGTACTTTTAAACTGGTAGGAGGATATTTGCTTATAAGTTTATACTCTAGAAGGCTACTTAAGGAAACTGCCTTAGTTTTGAAATCGAAGCAAAATTAAATTATCTTAACGTAATTACAAATGAAGCCACATTCATTGTGGTTCATTATGGAACTGGAAAATACTGTGAAAGAATTCTGTAAAATAATGCAGACACAAATTGAGTTGACCAATCAGGAAACTTTGGAATAATGCCACCCACGCATTAAATTGAGTTCCACTTCAATTTGTGCAATTGTTTTATCTTTGCAGGATGCTGAAGCCATGACCTTGTCGACGAAAGCTATTTTTGCCCTGGTAAGACAAATTTATCATTTTGTGTCAATTTCACCAGTAAAATGAAATAGGTTCAGTATCTTGTAGCCAAATAAACCAGTATATCTTCTCATATTGCATATATATCACCATTGAGCAGCTGTGTCTATTGAATCAGACAGGTAGACTTCATGCTGCTATGGTAAACAATAAATGAATTTGGTTGAATAAAGATGAATGTGTCCTCGCTCAAATGAGTGACCGTTGTCAACATCCAAAACATGGATCCCTTGAAACAAGACTGACTCAGTGAGTGTAATGCTTCCTGTGCAGCTCCTTGTCTGGCAAAACCAATAGCATGTTCCCTTATATTGCACGGTTATCTGGACCCTGGACATAACCACCAAAATGCAGATCACAATAAAGCCCAACCTATTGCTTTCCAATTTATAATGTGACTGATTTATGACAAAAGCTCCATAATTCTGAAATAGCATCAGTGAGTCAGCAGCGTTTTATGACTGGTCACTATGTCCATCCATCTTGGTCACTGTGATGCCTTTCTGGGTTTTACTACCCACTGGATGAAAACATGTTGATAACATCAGGCAACTCGAGCAAATGATGGAGAGTGACCAACCCAGTTCAGCAGGCAGTCCTCAGCATCCTCTTTGTTATGCACTTTCACAAGCGGATGTTACAGTTAGGACTTCCAAATTACCAAAACAGTAAGACCAGACTGCATGCAATGATTTAGAAATCAGTCATCAGAGACCTGACTTTAGTGACTTTGTACTTTCATATATGTTGACCACATACTTTTTCAGTCCTGAAAGAGTTTGTTCCGCTTCATAACCACAGGACACGACTGCTTTTGATTTATGAGAGTTTCGCAAAACCTCCCAGACTATAAGTCCTATATTTGTGGTCATTTTATTCCTCACATTTCTTATAGGAATGTTTTCTTTATTGCAGGAATGGACGGACGACCGGTTGTCATGGAGACCAGCCCAGTACGACAACATCACGAGCATCGCAGTCAGTCCCAAGCGAGTGTGGCTCCCCCTCCTGCATGTCCTCAACAGGTGAACGCTTATTGCTAGACCATGAATTATTCACCCTCTCAAGAATTCTACACAATTATAGCAGTAATTTTATTCAATAATGTTCTGACACCCTCAAATGATTGATGTTTCAGCGCTGGCAGCCCTGTGCTGGATTGGCCTCCTTCTCTCAAGGTCTTAATCCATCACGATGGCAAGCTGCAATGGGAACCTGGCTATGACGTCACTACTTCTTGTGCACTAGATTTACTGACTTTTCCTTTTGATGTGCAACGTTGTTCTGTCATCTTGGGATCTCCTGTATACAGTACGTCAAAAGTGAACCTGACGTCTCGTTCTGAAGACCTGCATCTGACCAATTATTCAAACAGTGCTGATTGGCTCCTAGCTGGCACCGAAATCATGTGGTCAGAAGTGACGTCTGACTGTTGGCAACCGAATACGCGGTGTCCCCAATTGACCTTCAAAATGACCTTGACCCGGAGGTCACTTTATTACTGGCTGGTGGTCATTTTGCCTGCAGTTGTCCTCTCAATTTTGTCTTTAGTTACATTTTGGGTTCCGATCCAAGATGGCAGCAAATCTCATTTGGCCGTAATTGTCCTCATCGCCTTCACTGCCTTCCTTTTCGTTGCCACGGAAGCAACACCGTTGTGCCCTCTACACATTCCATTACTAGGTAACACTCTTCTGCATTGACTCGTGGAAAGTCCATGGTATCTCTGGATAACTTAGATAAATGCCACTTTCAGTCAGAAAGTTCTTTATCACTAAAGCGACCCTATATCTCTTGGTATTTAAACGGAAGAATAGTAGAATAATCTATAATCTTTGAGCAGCTAGCAATGACCTTTTCAAAAATGTAATAGGCCTACTCATAATATTGAATGATAAGAATTCTGAGCAGTTCTGGCTTTTAAACCTTCACAGATAAATAATATATATATATTTTGATTTGTGTTGATCATGTACCTTTTTTCGTTTCAGCATATTATCTTACAATATCAGTGATTATCGCTGCCTGCATATTGTGTTGTGAAGTGTACATATTGAATATTTATCACAACTGCTCGGGGCGCCCTCTGCCGGATTGTGCACGTCGGTTATTAACCAAACGTTTTTGTTGCGCCATCTGCTGTTTACCTCACAGAGGATATTCAGAGGATGAGGCAGATGGGGCATCAGACAATAATTCCTATAACTCATCATTTAGTACAAAAGACAAATCGGATGACTCCAGAAGAAGTTCAGAAAAGAACCCGAGTCCTTCATCATTCCAGAAAGCCCTCTCTTCCTCGCTGTGGGACCACAAAGCTAAAGCTGTGTTAGCTCCAGTCGGCTGCACGGCAGAAGAACTCGGAACTTTTACTGCGGTCGACCAAGCTGCCGCAGAGCAATTAGCCGCGGAGACAAGACGGTGTTTAGTTGAAAAGGCCACAAAACCTGAAAAACACAAATCACGCCAGGATTATGACAGACAGTGGCAGCTTCTCGCAATCATCTTGGACAGGATTTGCTTTTTGGTTTTCTTGGTGCTAACTTTGCTCAATACACTTTTCGGACTACTTCTGCCTTGCCTGCTCCAGACGTGATGATCCTCTTTTCGAGATTTGTGGAATCGAGTTATTGATGTCATCCTTGTCATGCGAACAGTCTCATAATTCTGGACCAATAAATAAACTCACTGTGTAATCTTGTTGTCCTTTCAATAAATTGCTAAATTATATTTCTGATTATGCAAGCTAATTCAAATCTATAGATATATGAATATTTTTGTGATATTTTCTATTTTAGTCTGTCACAGTAAACAATAGTCAATGAAATGAACTCACTGTGGCTATGGATGAAAGTATAAATATTTTCATCTTTGACCTGCTCTGATGCTTTCCATGTAAAGAGTGTTGTTTGTCAAGTTGCAGTGAGTAATCTGTAATCTAAAAAGATAATAATATATTGTGTATTGAATAAATACATTTGGAAATTCAAGTATTTGGTCAATTCTTGTCTGTTGTTGAATGGTTATCAGAAGCCTCTATTGTTTCGCTGACATCTCAGTTCCACCAATCGATGCAAAGTGGCTTCAGGCAAAAGGTTTCCAGTCGGGTAAAGATTTGTGAAATCATATTTGGGTTATATCGATTTTGCCTCATTTGTATTTAGGTCACAATTGCCCCAATTCACCTTGGCACGCCCCCTACATTTTCCTTGTTTCTAAATGCCCTGGTGTCCAAATCACTATTCACCACAGCGTTTCTTTTAATGCAGATAATATGTATCAGCATGCAGATTTACACAGGCTTCTATTGCGGAATCGAAACAGGGCCCCGTGGGGGGGGGGGGGGGCGTTGGGGCACTCACATTGAAGTCATACTACCTGTGTGCCGCTCAAAAGATACGGTTTTAAAGAGGATTTCCTGACCACAGGATCATTTTTTGAGGCCAGTAGAGCCTGACCATAGGTATACTTCTGAATTGGACATCACAGAAAGGTTTTGCCTTTGAAATTTCAATTTCTCATTGGCATTGTTGTGGATATGGAGATCCGGTGAGGTGGAGATAGATTTGCAAATTGATGGGTTGTCACAGTTTCTGGCAGTGAACGTAGGCCTACATGTTTTCAGTTCACAAGTGCATGACATGCTCTTGGATTGTACTATAAGGCTCCCTGTCCCACTCATGGGCCTTTTGGGGGATATTTTCTCCCCACAAATTGACAACTTTTGGAACTTTTCAAACTTTTGAAACCACATCAACCAATCAGCAGTGAGAGGTGTATACCAGATAGTACCAAATTTGAAATTTTGGAACTTTTTAAACTTTTGTAACAGTCAATGAGATATGAGCTAGAGATTGAAACCTTTGAACCAAAAATAGGGAGAGAGAGACATTCTTACTTTTCAAATCACGAATAGGATGTGAAAGAAATTGAAACTTTTTAAATAGCCAATGGAGGACTTTTTGAACTTCGAACTTTTCTAACAACAGTTTTGAGGATTCGGAATTTCAGAATTAACAAGGTTAACCGGGCAAGATCAGTCAATGTCTGATGAAGCGAAGGGATTAATTGTTCAAGAAAAACTCAGATTGAGCAACTGTGAATATTATCTGCTTCAATTACACTCAAACAATATTGCAAAATATCATCTTCTCTTTCAACACATAATTACAACATCTGAACTCGGGTTCAGCAAAATGAAGACCAGACTATATAGTGCCCAATCCTGAGCTGCCTCACATTTCATAGGGGGTGCACTGAGTGATAGCTTATACAGCTTGCATATCCAGCATAGAAATGACTCCATGTTTACATCTTTTCCTGCACTATAGTGCTGTATAGTGGCCTCTGGTCAATTGTGACTAATATATTCAGGCAATAAAGAGGACCCCTGAATAAGTCCACATCCTCGACCAGCTGTGCCAGCTGCACCTATTTAGGTTTTTGTGCTCAGCTTTTCTCACAATGTCATTAGCCCCAACCCTTTATTTAGATGTTTACACCAAAGGACACAGCGGAGTAATCCTCAAGGGCCAAACCAATAACCTTTTGGGTCAGTCGGCCTAATCAGCCTCGTCAATGTCCGTTCAATGGCCACTTGGGGTCCAGAGCAAGACAGTTGCTCACTGACCACTGCCCGGTCTGCCCCACAGCCAGCTGGTCCTTCGTTTGCTCCACCAACCTTAATTATGGCAGCTCATTGAGAGAACAAGCCCAATTGCCTAATAACGGTTGTCACAAATGTCAGCTTAATTGCTACTCTAGCAGCAGGCACTCTGGCAACTGGCACGATAGACATGCATGACAACCTGCCTGTTGGACCAACTCAAATCTAATAAATTTCACTGATGAAAAAGAAACTTGTGAAGATTTTTTCTCATCTATCATAGTATTGCCTTACTTCAACAGCACTTTCCTACTTCCAAATAAAACAATAAAAGAAAAAACCCTTTTGGATAAAAAATAATGTGGCTCATCAAAACCAGGACTGAGGGTGTCAGAGTTTAGACAAGAGGCTAATATCCCTGAGGAGTGGAATATTGACAAGTTGCCATGCCATGTCATGTTGTATCTCACAAAACTTTTGAAGATTATTGGATGTTGAAAGAAGTTCACAAAACCGACTCTTGTTTAGTTACAGAAATGTTTTGGATCCCCCTGAGAGTAGTCTGGCCTCAGGAACACATCATTCTTCAAGAATTATCTTTGCAAAACTCAAACAAAAACACGATGGTACTTTTCGTATGGTCCAACTTGCCATACCATAAACTCTGCAACTGCTTCATAAGACAAAAGCAGCACAATATATATTTATGGAAGTTTTTTTCCCCGAATTAAACCAATGGTGCCATTTATACTTTAGAACCCCAACAGACAGTGCAGATTCCATCTATGGAATGTCAAGCACAACGCCATCTTGTGGACTCAGTTTTATCAGTACAGCCTGTCCCTATGTGTCCCTGTGAGGCAATGTCCAGATATTTGATAAGGAATTCCAAATGTTCTTGCTTCTGGCAGATTGGTAATATTGGCCCAAGATCTCCACATCAGGGGTTTCCAGAAGAGGATTCGTCCATCTGCCTTAAATATATAAAATTAGGATGGCTTATCAGTATTCAGGGTACACCTCCTAGATTGAAGTAGATTCAACCAATTTGATTAAATTGTCTGTCAGAAAAATCTGCATTGCAATCTATGCTTGCTGTCCAAATATGTACATGGCCCTTTACCGGGGTATGGAATTGAGTGTTCTTGTGTCAGTGCAGGGTAAGAAAGAGAAAGACAAACACACCAAGTGAGTCAAGAGCAGGGTTCAATAGATATATCAAGTTTCCTCTTCATCTTAGAGCCATGTTGCCCCATGTTGCATATGGATGAAATCGCTGCTTCCTCAATTTCTTCCTAAAAGAGAATACTCTGTTTGTCTACAACCCTTATGGCTTGCCCCGAGGACCTTCTCACAATGAATGCATTTCATATTCAGACCGAAGACCATTCCAAACCAAAGGAGATTCAATAGCCTTAAACCTACATGCTTGGCATTGCTTGCTTTTGCACTGCTCCTGCCATGCTCCTGTCCTGCTCAATTCTATTAGATGTTCCTCCAACATACATGTAGCACCACAAAGCTGGTTAGGTCAATCAACCTTTTGTTAGAGTATACTTAAATAAATAAGACGTATATAAAGGGAAAGATGACACAAGATACTGTCAGAAGCTTCCATTAGACTCTTTGACAATTTATGGTAGGACCTTCTTCGTCCGTTTGTTTAGAACTCAAAACTTTTCAACTTTAAATGAGACGAGAAATTCTTCGTTGATGGCAATCTTGGTATCATTCAGAATGAAAATAAAGTAGATGTTTATTATGCCTATTGGCTCAAACCCAAGCTGAACTAACTAGTGAGATTGTATTGGTTTCAAAATGAACTTGCAAGAATGGTGTGTAGGACGAAACATAACCCCCTCTGCTTGCAGCATGTGTTGAATTTGGTGCAGGATGCTTGGGTTAACTGATGAGAGTGGCCATTAGGAAATATTTGGGTTTCATTAACATTGCAAACATTGAAGGTTAGGAACAGGCTTTAGAATCACACTTGCAGTGCTAAACCACACATCCATCATTTGCCAAACGCCAATGCCAGTCGAACAATACCCCACCACATGGAATTGAAACAAACAATATGTTGTGGTGGAGCTACCAAAATAGAATGTCATCCATCAGAACATTTTATCTGCTGCATCTAAGATTGAGAAGCTCAGAAGCCAAAAAGCAGCCCTCAAATCTGGATGTTTCTTAAAAGGCACAGTATTGGAAAAGGGTTCGAGACTTCAAGCGCACTGGTTAACCAAGTGCGGGGTTAACCCGGCCATAATTCACAGGAACAGCTTCTCTGTAATTCTATGTGCTTAAGTATTGTCAGAGTCCATTTGGCCGTCATTGATTTTTCTGATTTATAGAAATTACACACAACATAAATAATAGTCAAGACGGACATTAAGGCTGTTAGGTATTTTGCTCGATCCCTTAGGAATCACAAAGAGCTATTATCAACACGTAAATTAGAAAGGTTTACAACCCAGTGAACAAGATCAGGGAAATTGCAATTTTCTCCTGTGTAATAAGGAATGCTGGCCTGTACCAAGCAAGTCAATAGGCTGCACAAATAGGCCCTAATGGTTCCTCCTGGGATTGCATTTATGTAATGATGCATGTGGAACATTTACATGGCATCCCCATAGCAGAATGAGGGCAAATATGAATGATCACTTGTTCATAAGGTACATGCTACTAAAAAAGCATTATACAAATAGTTCAGGAACAACAATCTGTCATGCCAGAGTTACAGAAGAGAAGAGGTTCTTTAAAATCAAACATTGCCTCCGAGAGCCTACTATGTATAAGTTAGACAAAATTAATGCAGCCTATCATCGAAGACATCATCTCAAAAGGAATCACATTTGTCTCGTATATCCACTCTGCACATTGTACAACAGTTTGCAGTTACCAGCTGATCATTTTATTAATTTTACACAAACAATGATGATTGGCTGATATCACACCAAATCAAACAAGTCAAAGTGAAAATCTGCTGCGGCGAAATCATGAGTTTTTGAGACCAAAAGAAAGTGTCCAACTCCCTTACTGGCTGACTGCATATTAACTTTTAAACTGTATACAGTAACTTAATTTGCAATGGGAATTATTGCATATTTACTCTAAAATGTTTGTTCACTGCAGTATGCATAATTGTCACTCAGACTCCGGCAATTCCAGCGGCATGCAAAAGTATCAGGGTAGGTTCTCAGAAATATTTTACAATCAAACGTCCTAACATTCAAGCAAAATCTCAGTAAATGGGCATTGGATCGAGGCCTATGATAACATTGCCGCACTAATGCCAGAGGATTGTTCTGCCATAATATGTACAGGGTGACCCGATAGCACTGCTGCGCCCTTACAAATGTCAGGACAGCCATTAAAGCCAGCCTACCATCATTCCAGCTCTCCACGATAAGTCTTCCAACTTTTTGCTTTATCCATCCTGTTTGCACTGTCTTGCTCATCCTCCGCATCCCTGCTGCAGCAGCAAAAGAGCAACTTACAGGATTTCACTGTTTGCTCTGGAATTCTGTAACATCCGGCTTCTACCTTGGACCAAATTTAAAAGAACTTCACACAATGGCGCTCCGTCTATGCAACCTGTGGATTGGCTTACAATTTCAACAATCAACATCTGCATCAAAATGAATGCATCACATTTCATCAAGGGAAGCAATCTCAAGCCAAAATGGCAACTTCGTACATACTCAACTGTAATACATTGTGTGACAGAATTGGAAAAGCTCAGATTACAGGATCATGTTGCAGAACCATACACAGACAACCACAGCCCAGCCTATAAATGGAGGAGCCAATCAAAAACAGCTCTTTTCAGGACTCGGGTAAACCCAAGCAAGGCATACATTGCCAAAGAAAATTTCATAGGGGGAACCGGGGCACATTGGGACACTTTTAACATCTTCTAATTTTGCTTTGTGCTGAAAGCACTTAGCAACTCAGAAGTTTGCATAAATATCACCAACACCATTGAGCTTAAATCCAACGCATAACAGCTTAGACTGCACCTACCCTTTTGCAGCTACGTAGATAGCAAAATGTGAGACATGATCATGACTTTCCCAATGTGCCCCGACGGATATTACATACTAGTAGTGCGCAAGACTATATACAGTGCAATAACACCTTGTAGTGCCAATAGTTAATAACTTTAAACAGTTGTAAACATTTAGCACAAACTGTCCTGGGTGCCGTCATCAATGTAAGTAACACACTGTGCTTTGCGATAAATTTGTTCACAGAGCATGGTAATCTACTATGCCTGTATTTACTGTGGCCTGATAACATATTATGAGCTGTTCCAGGTCATTCACTTGACTTGGACACTTACATTTTGCCATGTAAAGTGCGTCCCAATGTGCCCTGTGGTCAGTGTCCCAATGAGCCCAGATATGACTTTTACACCGAAATGCAAATTTCTTAGGCACCAGTGAGTGTGTTTACCAGGATATCAATTCATAACTGTTTGTTACGATGTATCAAATTCATACAAGCATCGAGAAAGCCTCATTGTTCATGGTTTGTCCACAGAATAGTTGAACCCCTCTGAATTTACTTAAGTAGCAGGAAAAGAAACTTTTCCCCACCATACTTTTGTATGTGACTGTAATTTGTCAATAAAACATCAGGAACATCGGGATGTGAAATTACAAGATATGATGGCACTACCATATCAAATACCTTGCCAGGAACCAAGAAAACCCCACCGTCCCGTAGTGCCCCGCGTCCCAATGTGCCGCGGTTCCCCCTACCATTTGACTACATGGATGACCAAGAAAAAATAACAGTTTTAGCCCAAGTCAGAACTTACGATTTTAGATTAGATAAGATTAGATTGTTTCATCAAACACATATTACATACATAATACATATACATACATGAACAGTAAATTAGGCTATAGCAAAGTAGTGTGTTTGAAGTGAGTGCACGCTAGTTATAAAACTGTAACAGGCATAGCCTGGTATGCACACACATTTATAAAAAAGAACAGAAGAATAAATAGATTAAATATACATGTGTGACAATGTAATTTAGCTGAAATAAACATTCATGCTGTGCCAAGATTGAGATTGATATTTTTATAAGTTATCGGTGATAATATGCTATATATTCATGCACCTTTGCAAGTTGACATACAACAATAAAATATCCTGCCAGATGTTTTTCAGAAAATCTTCAGCTTCACTTTATGCAAATTGGGTTCTAAGGCAACAAGGTCTGCTCTGAAAGTATGTCATGTAATTGAAAAATGTCAATACAATCTTTGTTTCATGATTCAAAAAAGCTTCTTCTCTAATCAGATGAAATTATAATTTACCAAATTTAGAAAATAAATGCTTACAGTATTTTGTTATTAATAACTGTTGACTGGTTTAGGTTTGCATACAATGTAAAAGAATCAACCAAACCCAAAACCCACATAATTTAGCATTATACTAAGTTGTCCCTTTGTCGATAATTGTCGCGACCAATGTCTTGCATCGTATTGATCAGATCGCTCCTACAGGGCATAGATCAAATTGTGGAATGGAACAAGGACATTTATGTTCCACTGTTGCTGCTTAATTTGCTCAAGGGATAAAACTGGTGTTCCCATGGAACATCTTATATTGCCACAGAGATTGATGTCTCTATTACTTGGATTAATGATAAATCTTGAACCCGCTTCCATAGATACTGTACATGATAGCTGCCTGTTTTGGGACAAATAATTCATGAGTTAAGATAAACAAAGAAAAAACGGAAAAATCGTCAATGCACTTAAATTCCTCCGAATTTCTCTTGTGTTTCTTGTTCTTCACTGCTTTTCAGCAGTTTTTGTTCTCAAGCGAACAGTGGTCATCAATATTTTGTGGCGTGACCGTCTTTTCTACTTGGAAGCCTAACAGATGGCGGGTACATATAAAACAATGGCACATGTTATTTGACCTAATCTTATTGACATAAACGTATTGACACAGGAGCAAGCCATTTGGCATATTGAATAGTGAATGACATGTTGTCCTTGCTGTGTTTGAACCATGTTTTCTTGCTGCCGGATGAGAATGCTGAGTCTTCAATGATGACGTAATTGATAGGTTTTGTTGGAAGTCTATTTAAGTAGAGTTTCCTGGGTGCAAATGGGCTTAGAAAGAAACCCAAGCCCCAAGGCCATTGATTCCATGCTGCAATAGCTGTCAGTTTGCTCTTTCGGCCTTTATATATAACTTTTCCCAAACTGAATCCTGCTGGCCAGCACTGACTTTTAAGGTTCTTATCACGTCCCAGACCCACCCAACCCATCTTCTGGGCTTAGGCCGAGTGACAACCCTTCTGTTGTCCACCAAATCCCACTTCCCTTCTTTGCCACACATCACTGATAACTTATATCCCACTTGCCCTAATGTAATGTCTGCGGTTATCCTGTGCTGGAGGTTATCCTCAAAAGTTCTTATCAAATAGACAGTATTACTCTTTTCTTCATCACAAACTTTATGTAATTCTTTTGTGAAAAAGGACTTTTCACTGTTAGAGATTGATATGCATGCTGGAATAGCATATAGCAATGACATAGTAACATGGATCCAAAGTTTCTCTTTTAGACAAAAACTGCATCAAAGGAAATATTATTTGGTTCAACACTTCTGCAGACATTTCCTTCAAAGTGAATCACAACAATGCCTTATCAACTGTTTCTTGCTGCCCCTACATTTTGACTTTGTAGTGTTTGCCCTTAATGATATCCCTTCACCACAAGTATACTCTGAGATGAATAACCCTTAGTGTCACAAAACTACATACTTGAAAATGTAGTGCAAAGTATTAAAAAAACAACAGCAAGAGATTGTGGATTGCAGACAGACATGGTGCTTGTATGCATCTTTGCCACTGCCACTGAAGACAGAAATGTACACATCAATTGTGATATTTCTTGATGTTAATCAAGTTTTCATAAGACTTAGTAAAATGTATAAAAATAATTTTTATATCGATATTGTATATCACTGTTATCAGTAATTTTATAACCTGTGAAAAACACCCTATTTTAGCTGGTAGGCTATGAAGTTGTAAGCACCTGTCGATAGGAATAGATAGACAAAATGTAGGATATTATAACAAAACAACCCAAGTCAGGGTCACTGAGTAACAATATCACGAGCTGTTGTGTGAATTAATATCACTCGAGCCCGCAGGGCGAGAGTGACATTAATTCACACAACAGCTCGTGATATTGTACGAAGTGTCCTGACGCGTGGTTGTTTTGTTTTTATCACCTGGTTTTACCTCAAATTTTTAGTTTTAAAGAGAGACAATTTTCTGCCATTACAAAAATGTGACGTCACCATGGAGCAACGATAGATATGATGTCACAACAACCTTTGTTTGTCTTCTGTTTGGTTTGTGAAGTCAATAGGTAGCTGAAATGCTGGTGATGTCACAACCATTGTTAAAAAATATCATCCTTGAAGGGTGATATTTTTTACAATATCATAGGCCCTGATATTTTCACTGTAAACAGTGATATTCACAGCCAACCAGATGATAAAGGATAGTATAGGATAGGATAGTACTTTACTGTATCATGGATCAACATCATGAAATTTGTTTCACATACAATTTGTGTTGCACAAACATGTAAAGTGATATAGTAAGTGCAGACCTCCAAGCCCAGTTCTGGGTGCTCATGAGGGTTGATCAATGAGATGGGAGAGAGAGCAGGAGTCCTCAATGTATACACATATTTACACCGTATGAGGGATCTTTTTCTTGCCATGCACAGACACTGATACAAGGGGCTGCCAATTTAACATCTCATCTGAACAACATCCAGCTGGGATTTTGCTCATGAAGGTGCACTGAAAAGTTTGGGTTCCCCAACTGGGATTCTAATCCGTGCAGAGGAAGACCTTCAGCGGAGCAGGTGAGGACCTTAACCACTTTGCCACTCAGCTGCCAGGGAGGGAGTTATACTTGCCACAGGAAAGCCAATTGGCAGGTAGTTTCCTTTCAATAATTTAACAAAAACTACCCCATTCATCAATATCATCTCTGCAGGAATTATGTAAATGTCTTTCTCAAGAATCATAGAACAACTATGTTGTAAAATGGATAATTCAGAAAGCTATATTTTCATATGAGACTACAGGCTGTTTGTCAGAAGAACTATGTATAGTAAACTGTTACTCTTGTTGTTACTCCAAGAATTGTGCGGAAATAAAAGGGTACTCAACTGTTATTATATCTCAATGGGTATCTCATTCATTTTCATTCCTGCCTCAATCGATATTTTCATGGAGAGCCTCCAGTCAAAAAGAAACAAACACATTTTGTGAATCAGCATCACTTGATCATAAAGTGAATATGCATTCAGATTGTTTTCTGTCCCTATAGGAGAGCAAACCTGCACGCAACTGGATTTTTTATAGACGGGACAGAGCCACCGGCTCACCGAGCGGAGCGAGGTGTCTCGTCCCTTATGGCAAACATGCGAGGAGTGAACCAGATGGTTCAATCAAAAGAAGTGATTCAGACATACCACAATATGATCCTGGCACTTTTTTCTCGTCACGTGAGACTACCAAAAATGTTTGAAAAAAAAATATTCGAAAAAAAAAGAATGTTCAAATAAATAAAAATGTTAAGAATTTCCACACAAAAAAATGTTTGAAAAAAAATAATCTTCCAAAAAAAAAAGTTACATTTTCCCTAGACTTTTTTTTAACATCTTCTTTTAGAATATCACCTTTCCTACATATTTCTCTTTGACCCAATTTTTTTCTCCAAAATTTTTATTGAACAAACCTGGATACAAAAATTAACTTCGAGAAATAATTTAGATAATTACAATTTAGAGTCTTTAAAATTAGTTTTTTGCGATCACACAGTCCCGTAGACCTTCATGCTTTGGCATTTACAAATAAGCTTATTTAATCCCCTGATTGTTTCCGTGATGCTCAAATTATAAATCAGCATGTGAATAGTCATGAAAGTAGCGAGTTACATGCCACAACACTCCGAAAGAATATTTCACTGCTTCCTTCAAAACCTTCAAGACACTCAAACTTCAGGAGGCTTTATTGACACTTCCCGTGTCAAAGTATATTCCAAGAAAAAAATACAATACATACATGAGGCCTGTCGGGCAAATGTCTGTTATCCCAGTTTATAGCTTCTGCATGGCTGCATTTAAGAAACTTTGTCAAGTTCCATCTACTCTTCCCCGAGCTACCTACAGGGTGAGCCAAAAAAAAGTAGACACTTCTGTAAATGAACTTTAGCAATTACTTACTGCCGCTCAAAAGTACACAATCTTCTTGGAATTACACAAAGAAATTTACCTTCATATTGAAAAAACGTTGCTAAGGTTTTTTTGTCCTAGTTGCAAAATTGAGCTGACAGTGACCCTTAATATAACCTATATCCTTGAAATTTATGTCCTTTGAAGTTTTTGTCTGTTTCTTGCATAGACATTTTTTTTAAGTCAGCTGAAAGCTTAAATATCTTAAAGGTAATGCCTTCTATATTTGCCATTGTGATTTAGTCATATTGCAGGTAATCAAGGCTTGGTGAGAAAAGATTACTTCTGATCGAATTTTACCAACATTTTGACTGACCACTTTTGAGATCCTGTGCATGGGTTTAATCTGGCCAGAATGTATATTTATATTCAGAACATAGTTTGTTCACCAGTAGCAGTGATTTGATGTATTATTCATCCAGGTTCACTATATATTTTATCAGCTCCTGTACGTATAATGAAATATATGGCTGTCTTTCAACCACCTAGATAGTAATTGCCCAATTTCCATTAATATAATGAACATGGTCCTGAAACAACTTCTTTATTTTTTTTGTAGTATGTAAACTGCATTTTCTGTCAGTATGGTGACAATACTTGAATAAAAGCACTGTCAGTGATTATCTACACAAGGAGAGATTGGTGGCGCATAATGACCAATCAAGTCCTCACATCTCCATTTCATGCGCCGTAATTTCAGAGTTAGACATGAAGCAATTTATTCTTAAGGAACGAGGCATATGTTAGGCCTCCATGCTTTATTATAAGACACTTTCTGGCTTTACTTTTCAAATATATCCTGCTAATGTGAAATAATCTCTCCTAGACCTGGCATATTATGCCCTGCATGACCATTTAACATTATTCTAGGGGGTTCTGATGTTTTCAGGACCACAGTTTCCTGTGTCAAGCTTCTTTGCATACCAGTCAACAAATTTCAATCAGTTTTTTATATCTCCGACCACTCATATTGACATTTTCAACAGCCTTATTTATGCATCCTCTTCAACTCGGCACAGCAAAAATCAGGGACAACTCACACTTTGTTTTAGTAGCAAGGCTATTCAGGTATGTCTGTCATTTTCGCCTTTCAAACTCAATGTGTTGATGATTACCAACAAAATGAGCCATAAATCAAAATCCTGTGGCAAAAATCGATTATATTATGACCACTTAAAGAACTGTCTACTTTTTTTTGGCTCACCCTGTAACTTAATATTCTTATAAATTTCCAAAACTCTCACAAACCTATCTTTGAGGCCAAGCTGAAAGCCACCTGACTGTCAACCAAATCCCATGTGCCTTCAGAGCTTCACATCATTCCTAACTTGAATCCCACTTTCCACGTTGTATTTAAAATATCTTTGAACTGGAACCATGATGCATGATGTCTTAAAAATGCAACTTCTGCGGGTCAGCTAAATATGATCATTAAAATTCTAGGGTAATTCCATATCAATTCAACAAATGGCTCCCACTCGACCGATTCAGAATGCCTTGAAAATCTACCAGAATGAAGGTTTCTTGTCTAAAAGCACAAATCCCAAGTAATAGAGTGATATCTTTAATAGTTTCTCTGAAAAAAAATCATGAAAAATTCGAGATTTTTCCTGAAATTCTTAAAGTCCAGAAATTTGAAGGCATCATACTATTAATTCACGGACCCCTTACGCTACTCCTACCAAACTACTGATTTCCCAGCCATGAAACTTTGCAAGCATCTTCTTACAACTGCCTACTATGTCCTTAGCCAGGTTTGGTGCTTCAATCTTATCAAAATCATAATACTCTTCTGATACCCCCCCCCCACAACTTCATGGCCTGGCTAAGGCTGGCTTCACGGGTATTATGCTAGTGTAACTAAATCAGTGTACAACCTAGAGACTTACAATTAGGCAACATGTTTTTAATGTAGCCCAGGTGTAATAATGCATTGTTTCAGCCACCTCAATGCATTTTCCTCTATTTCACAGGTTGTCGAAAAAATCTGAAAATTACAGTTTATTCACATTTTTGTCCCCAAATTTCTCAGTCGATATAACAAGTGGAGATTTAATATCATGGTTAGGAATCTTTGCTATAAATTCTAAACATGTGTACAGTATCAAGCTAACCACACAAATATTCTTGGAGAAATGTGTTTTGAAAAACTGAAAATGTGTAAAATTGGTCAACTTCTGACCGAATTTCACAAGGTATAGTAGCCTATACCAAAAAAAATGAATACACCGACCTAAAGAACTTGAATTTTTAAGACATCATACAGGGTGAGCCAAAAAAAAGTAGACACTTCTTTAAGTGGTCATAAGATAATCGATTTTTGCCACAGAACTTTGATTTATGGCTCATTTTGTTGGTAATCATCAACACATTGAGTTTGAAAGGCGAAAATGACAGACATACCTGAATAGCCTTGCTACTAAAACAAAGTGTGAGTTGTCCCTGATTTTTGCTGTGCCGAGTTGAAGAGGATGCATAAATAAGGCTGTTGAAAATGTCAATATGAGTGGTCGGAGATATAAAAAACTGATTGAAATTTGTTGACTGGTATGCAAAGAAGCTTGACACAGGAAACTGTGGTCCTGAAAACATCAGACCCCTAGAATAATGTTAAATGGTCATGCAGGGCATAATATGCCAGGTCTAGGAGAGATTATTTCACATTAGCAGGATATATTTGAAAAGTAAAGCCAGAAAGTGTCTTATAATAAAGCATGGAGGCCTAACATATGCCTCGTTCCTTAAGAATAAATTGCTTCATGTCTAACTCTGAAATTACGGCGCATGAAATGGAGATGTGAGGACTTGATTGGTCATTATGCGCCACCAATCTCTCCTTGTGTAGATAATCACTGACAGTGCTTTTATTCAAGTATTGTCACCATACTGACAGAAAATGCAGTTTACATACTACAAAAAAAATAAAGAAGTTGTTTCAGGACCATGTTCATTATATTAATGGAAATTGGGCAATTACTATCTAGGTGGTTGAAAGACAGCCATATATTTCATTATACGTACAGGAGCTGATAAAATATATAGTGAACCTGGATGAATAATACATCAAATCACTGCTACTGGTGAACAAACTATGTTCTGAATATAAATATACATTCTGGCCAGATTAAACCCATGCACAGGATCTCAAAAGTGGTCAGTCAAAATGTTGGTAAAATTCGATCAGAAGTAATCTTTTCTCACCAAGCCTTGATTACCTGCAATATGACTAAATCACAATGGCAAATATAGAAGGCATTACCTTTAAGATATTTAAGCTTTTAGCTGACTTAAAAAAAATTATGCAAGAAACAGACAAAAACTTCAAAGGACATAAATTTCAAGGATATAGGTTATATTAAGGGTCACTGTTAGCTCAATTTTGCAACTAGGACAAAAAAACCTTAGCAACGTTTTTTCAATATGAAGGTAAATTTCTTTGTGTAATTACAAGAAGATTGTGTACTTTTGAGCGGCAGTAAGTAATTGCTAAAGTTCATTTACAGAAGTGTCTACTTTTTTTTGGCTCACCCTGTACATCATGGTTCAGGGAAAATTGCGAATTTTTCATGAATTTCTTTCAGCGAAACTATTGAAGATATCACTGTATTACTTGGGATTTGGGCTTTTAGGCAAGAAAACTTCGTCCTGGTCAGTTTTCAAGGCATTCTGAGTCGGTCGAGAAAAGACTTGTGAAGTAGTTCATCACTGGCCATCCTTGTCGACAGTTTTGCAAACAGTCCTAAAATCAAACATTTAAAAAATCGATGTTGTAGGACATCATAATAGATTCATCACACCCTATGGATATTGCATATTGGCATTCAGGAGAATCAAAGTTCTCTGAAGTAACCACAAACTGCAGCTTAATGTGATGGTTCTTCAGGTTATCGAATGAACATTCAGGAATTGATGAATGTCAGTGTGTCACTGATGTAATCGACAAAAATCCTCAACTCATTTAACTGGGCAAAGTGCAACTTTCATTGTGTTCATAGTAGTTAGGTTCTTTGTCTTGCATCACATTGAACAGATCACTCCTTCAGGCCAAAGATTAAATAGTGGAAAGGGACATGAACCTTAAAATCTGTAGGCCCAAGGGAGGGGGCGGGTTTTAAACCCCCGCCCGCCGATTAGGCTGTTGTTAGTACTTTTGTTGTTCTCAAATTTTCAGAAGTTTTTGTTCTTTTGCAAACAGTGCTCATCAATATTTCGTGGCATGATAGCCTCTCTTATGTGCAATTGGAATCTGGGCAGCTGCTGTACAGCATTGTAATCAGTGGCACATGTTATTTGACCTTGAATAGTAAATGACATGTTGTCCTTGCTACATCTGGAGCATTGTTTTCTACTGTCCCGTGAGAATGCTGAGTCTTCCAGAATTCAGTAATTGATAGGTTGGGATTAATGTCTATTCTAAGTGGAGTTTGCTGTGCTTGGGATATGTTTAAAGGTATTCTTAAGCCTCCAGAGGCAAAAATAGGCTTAGAGACACTGCACCATTGATTTCTTGTTGCTATAGTTGTCAGTTTGCTCTTTCGGCCTTTATGTATAACTTTTTCCAAACTGAATCGTGCTGGCCGGCACTGACTTTTAAGGTTCTTATCACGTCCCAGACCCACCCAACCCATCTTCTGGGCTTAGGCCGAGTGACAACCCTTCTGTTGTCCACCAAATCCCACTTCCCTGTTTGCCACACATCACAGATATAACTTAAACCCCACTTCCCTTTTTCGTTTGAGCTTGTCATGCAAGAGAAGTTACATTCAGATCGGTTGCAAAATAGACTTTCCTACAACTTTCACCTTTGGGCTAAAATTTTTGGTTCTATTGTCAGTATTGACAGGATGTGCATAGGTTGGATACAGAATGAAAAATCCTTTCATTTAGACTATTCATCAGATCATTTACACCCTGAAGCTAAACATGCTGCATCTCATTTGTAAGAGGCGTCTGAGAAGCACATTTCCAGTAAAATGATCACTTCAGAGAATGCCTGTTTTTGTTTCGTCGTGTTATTTTCGTCAATGATTGACTCACCTTCCTTCATGACATTTTCATGATATTTCAACTGGTCATTCGTTTTATTGTAAAATAATGTGCCCAAATTATTATGTAATCCAGAAATTTTTTCATTGGCCTGAAACTTGCAGAAAGAAAATATCTGAAGATATCTTATTTTGAACTACCAACCTTTTTGACCCAGAATACCATTTGAAACGGCTACTGAAAGGGCATGTATACTTGAAGGAAATTAAATTAGTTTGTGGTCTTTATATTTCTTTTCTGCTTAAGTTCACCAATTAACGTGAGCCGTCTTGGGACCAAGCAATCACTGCAATATCCCACAGAAATGAAAGAAACTGATATGTCAAGGGAAATCAGACCCACATGTACTTGCAAGTCAAAGGCCCAAGCTGTTTATTCAAATGGACCTTTATGCACCAACCAAGAACCTAATTCATTCAATACATGGTTTATGGAACACTTTTTTGCAAATGAAATGTATGAAAGAAGATAAAAAAATATGTATTTCTTTTTAAAGGCAAGTGAAAAAAACTGCATGCTTCATATATAACTTTTCAGCCATCTATATTAGGAGCTATTCAGAAACAATTACCAAGAGTGGACCATAAATCTTTTTTGTTATGGCTGGTACACTCATTCTGTCTATGTGCACCTACAAGATGGGACAAGTCATAATGGCATTACCTAGTGTGATAAAGCATCATTCATTATTAACTAGACAATGCTTAATCTTGCTGCAATGTAGATAGGCAGGAGCACTCCCTCTTGTAGACAATGTAGGTTGCGGTACAAATTTACCATTCAATGCACACTGACTATCATTAAAATGAAACACAGTAAAAAGTTTAACTTTTTGCAATAATTATCAAATTTGGAACAGATCTCATGAATGGTGTTGACAAGCCTATTTTAAACTTTCAATAAAAAAAGTTTTTGAAAATAAGCCGCTACGGAGCTATAATTAAAACATAATTCTTATATCATTGTGTTCCATCGTGATGAATTATTGCGATCTTTCCCAATCTTTCCCATTCCCTTGCCATAATCATCATGTTCCTTCTTGATCTTCCACATTCCCTCACAAAGTTTCATGAAATCCCTCGTGATCATTGTATTCCCATAAATCATCATGTTCCCTGAAGATTGTTGCATTCCCCATCATCATCTGCCTTTTTATAGTATCACAGAGATGATCAAAAGTGGGATGTGATGATTTTTTCTATATTGAAATTGTTTTGCCACTATAAATAATACATTAAGAAACATTCAAACATCAGGGAACTCAATAATAATTTTTGCAAGGAAACACACTAATCTTCTTGAGGGAATGTGCTAATTTTGCAATATATTGTAAAGGAATGTAATATTTATCGTGAGGAAACGCGAAAGATTGCCACGTAACATGATGGTTACTAGGGAATGCAAAAGTTTGGGAGGGAATGCAAAAATTTGGGAGAGAATGCAAAAGATCGCAAGGAAATAAGCAAACCTGTACTGAACCATTTGGTTTTATGAATATTTGGCACATCGACAATAATTTGATATGAATATTCTCAAAAAAATCTGTTTCGATGATTTTGACAAAAAGGTCCTGTAGAGAGCACATGAGAATTGGTGCTTTTAAAAATTCCAAGATTTTAACACGTTTTTTTTAGTACCTAATGATCCTATTTGTTTTTCACTGCTTTTCAGAAGCTTTTGTTCTCTATGTAATTGATTGGTTTGGATGAATCTCTATTTTAAGTAGAGTTTGCTGTGCATGGGATAAGCTTGAAGATGTTCTTAAGCCTGCAGAGGTAAAAATGGGCTTAGAGACACAGCACCATTGATTCCATGCTGCTATAGTTGTCAGTCTGCTCTTTTGGCCTTGTATATAACTTTTCCCAAACTGAACCCTGCTGGCTGGCACTGACTTTTTAAAAGGTTAAGTCACGTCCCAAACCCATCCAACCCTTTTGCGCATAGGTTAAATGACAACCCTTCTGTTGTTCATCAAATCCCACTTCCCTTCTTTGCCGCACATCACTAATATCTTAAAACTCACTTCCTTTTGCATTTTAGTTTGTCATGCCTGAGCCTTACATTTAGATTGGGTGCAAAATAGACTGTGCTACAATCTTTTCCTTTGCAAACTTGGATGTAGACGTATTGATAGGTATGGAATTCGAATATTCTTTCCACTGACCTGAAACTTGCAGAAGCCCGACGATCATTTTAAACGCCTACGAAAAGGGCATGTATACTTGCAGGAAATTAAATTAATTGTCGTCTTTATATTTCCCTTCTGCTTAAGTTCACCAGTCAACTTGAGCCTTCTTGGGACCTAGCAATCACTGCAATGTCCCACAGAAATGAAAGAAACTGATATGTCAAGGGAAATCAGACACACATGCTCTTGCAAGTCAAAGGCCCAAGCTGTATATTCAAACGAACCTTTATATGCACCAACAAGGAACCCAATTCATTCCATATGTATTATTGACCCTTTTTGCAGACAATGAAATATATATATTTCTTTTTAAAGGCAAGCGAAAAAACTGCATGCTTCACATAACTTTTTAGCCATCTATATTAGGAGCTATCAGAAACAATTACAAAGTGTGGACCATATACCTTATTTGTCATGGCTGGTCCACTCACGCTGTCTAACTACACCTACAAGATGGGACAAGTCATAATGGCATTAACTAGTGTGATAAGGCATCATTCATTATTAACTAGACAATGCTTAGTCTTGCTGCAATGCAGATAGGCAGGAGCACTCCCTTTTGTAGACAACATTAAAATGCAACATAGTTAAAACTTTAATTTTTTTTAATAATTATCAAATTAGGAACAGATCTCATGGATGATGTCAACAAGCTTATTTTAAACTTTCAAGAAAAAAAGGCAATTTTTGTAAATGAGCTGCTACGGAGCTCCAAGATGACTCAGAATTAAAATATAAATTTATATATTATCGTGTTTTCTCATGA
This sequence comes from Platynereis dumerilii, assembly GCA_026936325.1. NCBI lineage: Eukaryota > Metazoa > Annelida > Polychaeta > Phyllodocida > Nereididae > Platynereis > Platynereis dumerilii. Next base: position 177,323,509 of record JAPTHN010000001.1, on the reverse strand, counting down.
TGATTATTACATTCTCTCACAATCTTTCACATTCCCTTGCAATAATCATCATGTCTATTAATGATCTTTCACATTCCCTCAAAAAGTTTCATGAATTCCCTCGCGATCATTGTATTCCCTCACAATCATCATATTTATTGCAAACATAGTGGGGGTATTGCAAGGGTTTTACTCAATCAGAGTGCTGTTAGAAATATGACGAATGCATGTCCTGGGAGTCTGAGAATACCTTTCGCTAATCCACATGCTCTGCAAAATGCCTCAAATGTTGAGCACTGTAATGTTTCACATCACGCAGCTCAAGATTTCCGTCCCGAGAGGTAATCACAGTAATCTTGATACTTTCATAATCCTAAAATAGAAGTGAGTGGTGCAAAGGCCCAGTGGTCAATCAAAATAGTTTCCAGTGAATGATGGTCAGAGAGCAGGAGGTCAAAGACCAGCACTGCATCCCATTTTCTAATATTGAACCATTTCGATATTCATACACAAAAGACGTGCAACATGGAGAATGGGAGAGGCAGGAAACCTTGCATTATCATCACCTTTTTCGTTTGTGTTAAAAGTGAGCACTGAACAGGGCTAATAAAAATTCGATGTTATTCCTAGTAATCACCGAATCTTCTTATAGGGACCATTCAGAATTTATGACTGGGAGGGGGTGGGAGTTTTGGCCGAGGGGGTAGGGGAGACCGGGGTAAGTTGTGCCATTTTTTTCGTCAGGCTGATTTTCCGAAAAACCAAAGCTTAATCATGCAATCTGAAAATCAGACATCAAAATATAATATGTTGGCAGAAATCAACCAGAGTTTCAGGGCACTCCGACCATTGGGAAGGTCATGGTAAGCATTTGAAAAAAGTAAGTCAAGTGGCACAACTTGCCCCGGTGCCGGGGTAAGTTGTGCCGTGTGACAGGGTAAGTTGTGCTGCCTAATTTATTCCAAAGAAATCTTGTATTTCACCCGTTTCTTCAGATAGATCATTTGTATCATGTTTTTAACGTATAACTGACACGTTACATGAAACTAATCAGACATTTATGAGCCATTTTATACACAAATTAAAAATGCTGGAAAAAAAACAGAATTATTTATTTTTTAGACGGTGTTATAACTCTTTTAACATGTGTTCCTTTCAGTGCAAGTTATTTCACAACATTTTTAGGCCTTGTGTAAAATTTAGACGAAAAAAGATAAATAAAGTATTAATTATTATGTCGTACCATTGGCACAACTCACCCCAATCAAAATGGCACAACTTACCCCAAATTGATTTTCTGGATGAAACTGGTTGTCAAAAATAAACAAACAAAGCAAAATGAAATCTAACAACAGAAATGTCTAGATATACCTCTTAACTCCATTCTACCAGAGGGACATCATCTTATTACAAATACTAAATTACTGAGAAACCAGAATGTAAGTTCTCGGCACTTCAAGTTTTCAGCAACAAAATTGAATTCATTAGTTTACCCTTTCATACCACTATATTTAGTAGTTTTTTTCTTGGTGCCTGATGATGTTGACCAAGTGGGTATATATGGGTGGCATTCCCTTCTTTGCCCAGTTCTTCATTTCACCTCAACAGTGGGCGGTACAACTTACCCCGCGGCACAACTTACCCCGGTCTTCCCTACTAACTTTCACACACGTGTTTGAAGGGGGGGTAATAATTTTTGACAAGACAAGAAAATTTTACAAAACATAATATGTAATAAAACATGCATACACTCTTGTTTATTCACACTTTTTTGCATGCAGAAGTCCGCGAATCTGTGCAAGTGACCGTCCAAGTGGCACATCTGTGACATTATATACATGTGTGTATTTCTTTGTATGCCGAGGGTGGGGTACTAAAAATCCGCATGAATCTCAAGGGGGGGTATCAATTTTTGACGGTTAGTTCATGACATCACTATGTGAGTTACTTGTGATCTCACAGTGAGTGCTGTGCAGACTCAAATGTTGACTGGTAAACCTTTAATTATTTAATTATTCACGGCATGAAGTACTGCTTGTTTACATTTTTCAAGGAATTTATCTTCATATAATTAGAATAGGTTTAATATGACTCTAATCTTTCTTTTGGATATCGTTTTATTTTGGCAACATACTAACTTTAACCACGTCAGCATAACCCATGTTAAGCGTTGATACAATCCGGTATAGAGAGTTACAATTCAGGAGTATTTATAAAGCGAACAAAGAACTACTGCGGTCTGTTTGTGTAGAGGTCCAGTCCTACAATAGCTGTATACTAATTTTAGCATAACACACATCCACCTTTAAATTGCTGTTTGCCTCATTGTTGTTTGTGTAGCCTTAAATTAGCCATGATCATGTTACCTTGCCTGGGAAGGGCATTGCAGAAAGGTTTCCCATTAAATTTTGTTTAAATTTTAATGGAACAATTTCACCTCTCATGTCATCATTGAGACGAAATTGCATGATTCAATGTTGTAACTTTTGTTCTTATGTTCATGTTGGAGGATCGATTACTGTGTTTACTTTCCAAGGCCTTTTTTTGTTAGCTTATCTTTTTCGGCTCAGCTGGTCTCTGAGAACAATTTCTTAATTTAATTAGATATATATTAATAGAATTTTATTGACAAAAACAGCACCTGAATAGATGCCTTAATCTACAAAAAGTGAAAAGCATTAAAAAGCACAGGCATGTGTCACTTTAAGGTTCCTTTTTCGTGTTTGCATTGCATCATGTAAAGAATCAGAGTGATAATTATACATCTTGGGAGTCATAGAAAATGTTTAACCAGTGATATGCTAAACAACAGACAATTCAATTCAAAGCTGTTACGCATTACATATGACTCTATATCCTGTTCAAGTGCTTTACCCTGAGGGGTACTTACCATGTTTCTTGACCCTCTTGATAAGAGGCTCTAGTGGAGCCCCAAATAGAATTGCATTGGTGGAAAGGATCAAATGGTCAAATTGTGGCCAGTAAATGATAACCTGAGAGTCCGAGGTCAAACAATGGCTATTTACCCTTTCAATAATATTGATTCACTTTTCAGTCACATTGTGCAATGATACAGCTTCGAGTTGCAAGAAGGATATTTGTATACTATACACTATCAGACGAAAGTTTAGGCCACATCAATTTTTTGTCATTATAATGGAAAATAGGAGATCAGCTAAAATATTTCTGCATGGCTTTTCTTGCCTATGTATCTAGGAAGTTCTACAATAGCGAAAACTTGATCTATTTTTATCATTTGCTTGAATATGTGTGATAAACAACATTTTCAGGTGGTTTAAACTTACAGCCTGATGCTGCTTACGTCCGCAAAGGCCCTTAATGGCATTGTGCATTAGAGGAAATGTGGCTTAGTTATTCAATGTTATTTTAGACAAGTTATTCAATCATATTTCATTTGATTTAAGGGCAATCAGTCATAAAACAGAAGTAAAGCGAACAAAACAAAAGTTGTTTGATTTTTGCCATATGACTGGGTGTCAAGTGTATTCATACTCCATTAGAAGGATGAAAATGAGTCAGACACATATTTTCTCTGTTATTTTTAGTTGACCTTTTATTTATTAACAATACTGGCTCGTTGAATCACCACTATTTCCCCCTAAGTTGAAATTTTTAAAAAATATTAAATTTTTTTTTCCTGTTTCATTCTGATTGCCTTTAAATCAAATGAAACATACTAATTCAATTGGTGCCAATTATAAATTTTCAACCTTTTGCTTACAAGCATTTAATTCACTTCTTTATCTTTTTAAAAATTGATGATATCCATATGTGCACATGTACGTAACAGCAACTTTGTGACAACGTAATGACAACGTCGCAATTTTGGTGAAAGTTACAGTACATTGAATGGTAGGGATAAAAATGAAGTTGCCACAATTTTGAGGTGCAGTTTCAAAATACGACATCAGCTTGTGACAATGTTGCGACGTTGTCAGATGTGAAAAAATCTCAGTATGGTGGTCATGTTCTGGCAACATAATTTCGACCATACATTTCTAGGTCACAAAATAATTCAAGTGCGCCTCTGGGGATATCTCAAATTTATGATAGCAGGAAACCAAACAATGTATCCAGCGACAAACAATCAAACTTTTTTGACTGTGTTAAATGTTATGGTCATCTCTCAAATGTTATTATTGTCAAGTATATACGGAATAACCATGTCTTTGAATAACAAGAAATCCATCTATCATCCCTAATTGTAATGGCACTAGATCTTTTCAGATATTTTGTGTAACAATTTAAGTTGAACTTTCACTGTAAAATTGACATGTTGAGTCAGCTTCCGGGTAATTTCATTACCATGCAATTCTTGTCATTCACACTGGGCTGAGATTAATCAATGCTAACCAGCACTTACTATACGTTTGATAAATCAAATATGTGACATTCTGTAAGTTGTTTCTGAACCAATCAGATTAACTAAAAATGGCAAGTATTTGGTGGGTCTAGAACCTAAGAATCGCATGCTAATGAAATCACCTGTAAATGATTGAGTGAGATGGATGCACGATTTTGAGCTAACATAGCTTGTTGTTTTAAGTTATGATATTCTGTCTGTTGTCATAATTTAAAACAACAAGCTGCAGCTTGCTCAAATGTATTGTCCAACCATCTCACTCAATCATTTAGAGCTCTTTGCAGATTGGCGTCCACTGGAAAAATTAATTTTCTTATTTTCAATTTGCAAAATGGCATTGACAGTTTTCTGTTGGTCTCCTTATCTTATTACTTTATGAAGAACCTTGAGTCATTTAAATAGTTTGTTTATTGTCACCTATGCTGCTAGATATGATAAGCACTGAATCAACTGATTAACCATAACTGACAGTTTTAAGCCAGTGACATCACACGGCCAATTTGAAAGTTAATTTTGAAACTTTTTAGACAGTGTTATATATGCTGATGATTCAGTGAAGCCAACCTTGATACTTCTTCTCTGATTCCCAGTAATTTATTTCAAGCCTAAAGCAACATTCATCTGCAATCCCAGAAGTTTTATACCATGCATCAAGGCTTCAAGGGAAATCAAGTTCTTTAAGACCTTGTGTCAAACTGACCTGGGCAGCCATTTCTTGTTGCTGGTCACGTTCACGTTTATGAAAAGCATACTCTAGGTAATTGTTTGCTTGTAACTGTCAGTGAACATAGTCAAAAGGCAAAATAATAATTGTTACTGTGAATCTAAAACAATTCTTGGCACATTTTGTCAATTTCGAAAAATTTCGAAAAATAAAACGATTTCGGTATATATATGATTGATAACTTCTTGATATGCTGAAAGTAAAATTGAAAATGTCCCTATTCATATAGATTTTTATTTTATTCTTATTCATAAATGTGTGTCACTGATTAGCAAATTAGGAAACTTTGTGATGAAAAGCTTCAACGTACAACTAAGCAGGCCAAGTCCATTTGCAACTTATTGTTATATATGCCATTTCATTATAGTCTGTCACTTTGATATAGAAAAACTGAGGACCAGTTCACTGTGAAAAATGCATTTTTTGACTCATGATAGCCGATGTAGTGTCATCTTCTCTACTTACAACATGGAAACATAGAGGCTGTTTGATTAGTCATGATCAAGAGAAGGCTATTTGACTTGTCATAACTGTTTTTAGAGTGAAAATTAGATGCATAATCCTCTCGTTTGGCTGTCACCAACAAGCGGTATAAGTCTACATAAATCAAATAAACATTGAGGGCCGATTTCACCAACATAGTATTAACAGTTAGAGCTAGTCTTAACTCCTTTTAACCGGCCTGGTTTAACTAAGTCCCTTTCACCAAGAATGTGCTAAGTGTGTAAATGTGTCATGGTTCAGTGAATCATACGAATTGTTACTAAACTCAAGGATCAGCAGTCTCAAACAGATTTGGTGTCAAGAAGTGATTAGGCCAATGGAAACAGAACATAAGTTTCTTGGCATGACAGATCAGTATTTTTGGCCGTTGTCTGGTACATGTATATTTGCAAGTTTCTCTGTGATTCAACAGTTATCACTCAAATCAAAGATATGTCATGTCATTAGATGCAAACCAAGTACCCATGTCTACCTTGACCATATTTTTGTTGAAGTAACTTCTTGGAATGGGAATAAACTTGCCATTCATAAGAATTAGATATATTTTATTTTATGAAATCATGTTTTTGTTGCATTTGCCTAAGATACCATAGCGGCAACTTTGTGTCAGTTGCTACAAAATGGCAAAAAAACAAGGTGGTGTCATTTCAGTGAATCCGAACGGCATTATTTTCGGCATTATTAAAATAAAGTTAAAGCGACATTGAGATACGACCGCATAGGCGTACAGGACGGCCCTAGCTGTCACCGAGGGGGGGGGGCTATTACTACCTTGCCCTGAAAATTTAACATGGAGGGGATGTGACCAGGGCGGTTGATCTGCCCTGATATTGGTCTTGATTTGCCCTGATATCACATTTGCCCTGATGCCGGGGAGGGGGGTGCAGCCCCCCAAACCCCCTGCAAAATATGCCTTTGCTACCAAGAAAACAAAAGGCAATGATGTAGATGTTCCCACCGTAACCCAAGAAATGGTTGCTCAATGCAAGTGCCTAGATGGGAACGCCTGAAAGTGAATTCCAAGAAGGAGATGGTTACTGTTAAAAGGTCCCACAAAGCAATCGGTGGAGACTATTGTTGTAAGCACAAAAACCATGTTGCGGATATTTTGTGAGATGATGTTTTTGCCTACCTACTCGATGATGCTTTAACCCCCCCCCCTCCCCCGCAAACTGCAATTCTTTTTTGCGCTTTTTTTTTGGTGAAAATTTCAAAGCTGCTTTGTCGTCTTTTGAATGACCTTTTTTCCCTGCCAAGTGCAACTACTTCATTATTAAAGTATCCATTTATCTTATAAATCTATAAGCCCACCCCTCTTTTCCTCTTGTCATATCAGTAGGCCTTGTTTTGGGACTTCAGAAAATAATTGTGTTTATAGCAGTTGAGTTGTTTTAATACTATGTGTAGACTTTAACTCCGCACATGTTCCTTGATCCTGCTCCGCTTGAGTGATTATCTTAGCCAAACCAGGTCTTAGCCAGGACTTGGCTCAACTCTTAATACTTAATACCATGTTGGTGAAATCGGCCCTGAAAGTATTGGGTATGATCATGACAAATCATCAGCATGATTGATGACACACTAAGTGCCATTTTCACAGTGCGACAGTCCACTCTTTTTTATATTAAAGTGACAGACTGTAACAACTATTAAATTACCTTGCCTTTCAAGGACATCAAATATATTTCATATTTCGTGAATATTCAATTGAAACCATTTGAAGAATCATTCTTCTTTATTTAACTGGGTGAGACATGCAAAATAGGTTTTTCAATTTTTTTGTGGCCCAGATATAATTAGAAACAAGCACAATGCATTGTATCATATGAAATAAATAGAATGGCTACAAAAAATCCAATTAAATGGATGGATTTGATATTGTAATTATGCATTGGCATTTGCTACAGTTAGACTATTGTGGTTTAGGGCTCAGTTTCAGTCTTAATCTCAATCCTTTTCGGCTCAGGTGTTGTCTGAAGCCGTTTACTCTATAAAGAATGACTAAGTGAGATGAGACGAAGTACGCTGACATTTATGATCCGAATAAAAAAGTAGAATACTTGTGACGTTTGTGTTATTCTGGTGGCCGACTCGCCGGTTGTGAGATGATAAGTGCTTTTTTTTAATTGAAAATATTTCAGATGTGTTACACTTCACCAGAGCTGTTTTAGAACTCACGTTAAAGTGCCCTTTTTCGCACACACTCCAAATTTGAAATACCCAAATGTGATAAACAAGGCCACAGACTAATAGGCAATGGTCACGCTTGTACAGTGTACACTCTTAAAACAGATCGGTTGAATATACCAATATATTGGTGAAAATAACCAATTTTATGTGTTGAACTAGGACCAACCAATTGATTGGTTGCAGTCAACCAATCCAGATTGATTAAACTACCAACCAATTTGAATTGCTTGACCTGTGTTTCTATCATTTCAACACATGAAATTGGTTCAATAATAACCTTAATAGTTGGTCAAATGAAAGAACCTTGTTGGTTAAAAAAGAATGGGATTATAGTTAGTCAACCTAAAAAATCGGTAGACTTTTCTTCCTTGTTTTACCAAGCAGTCTAGTCCATTCACAGTCTACTAAGATAATAAAATATACTTACCTTGTACAGAAATGTCACTGTAATGCTATATATTAACTATGGGACATTCCTTTGGGATCAAGAGCAATTGTATGTGAGTGAGTGTTCAAGTTCTTTGTCACCATGGTACTCCAACAAAATTTTTAGTTTACCTAATCTTTCAAATTTAAAAAATATTCATCATGTAAGGGTTTTTTGGAAAAAGTGCATCTATAATTATGACACATTTATTTAATTAATATGCCTGTGAATCCTGCAGGATTTTTGTAATTTCAAAGTTACACATTAAACTTGACTGACAGCGGGTATAGATGGCGACACTCGGCTCTCTGTTGCTCATGATTATTCCGCTGTGAAATGCTAAGAATTTCTTTGACAAACATGAGCTCTGATCTTATTTATTACACTACCTTGGAATTGTTGAATTCAGTTTGTAGAATACAATTGAGTAAGTCAAGACGAAACCTATTTTTAAGTCAGCTGTGATTTGTAAGCTGGATCATAGCATAAATTATCAGATTATACACTGTTTGTTTGTTGTTGCAATTCAGTTATGCTTTTATTGTTGATAAGTTCAATGATTCCTTGCTGATCCTTCACTCACTTGTTCATTTAAACTTCTGTGTACCACATCAACTTGAACTGAGCCCCTCCCTCATCCTTACTCTATTTTAGAGTTATGGACCTTGCATTGTATTGTATTGTGTATACTTTCAGTCATGCACTGCAATGCAGGCACGAAATTAGTGGTGAGCCTTCCACTATGATATAGTTCAGGGCAGCCATATTACGGCGCCCATTGGCAGAGACAAGGGGAACATTGCCCAAGGTTCCCATGCCTTAGCATTCTCCAGTGTTGGTGACCGCCGTATGATGATGAGTGATGAGAAGACTGTGAGTCTGGTACATACCCTTTTAATTCAGGGATGTCCAGGGTCTTTCAGTTGCCCCAGCACGGAACACTGGATACAACCCGCCTCCATTTAATGTCCCATGGGCTCGGACCAAATTGAGTTCCAGGAGTTTGTTTCAAGCGGCTTCATGTACATCTTTATTTGTACACTACTACAACTTCTCCTGGCTGTATTGAGGGCAGCTTTTATTTTAGGGGGCTTCTATTCTGCTGGGTGGAGGAGAGATAATTTATTCAAATAAATATGATGTAACCATTTTTCTGACCATTGGAGTAGGTTGAATAGTTTTCAACCAATTCCTGTGAGTTGCCTGCCCTCAACCAGTCAAAATGGTAGTTTCAACCATAAAAATTGATTGATTTTGCCTCAACCGATTGATTGGTTGGTCTTTTCCCGAAAATCAACCAATCTGTTTTAAGAGCGATTATGATTTTCGACATAATAATGCTTGTTTATGATAGGATCAGTACTATATATACAGCAGTTAGCTTGCAAGGTGTTCATATACTAAAATTGCTGTGAGAGAACGCTTGATCCACTTCAAAAGTTGACTTTACCGTATCTTCCATTTGATTTGCACATAACACCCATGCTTTTTCCATGATAATCAATGTACGTCTTGGGAGTCCTAAAATACCTTTCGCCATTCACATGCTAGACGAAAGACCCTCAAAGCTCCAATCTTTCACATCCATAACATCATAGCCTGTTCCTTCTTGCCACCCTGAGGGGTAATTACAGCGTTTCTTGCCCTCACCGAACCCAAAATAGAAGTGCATTGGTAGAAAGGCCCCCCTGGTCAAAATGGCGGCCAGAAAACGATGGTCTGAGAGTCAGAGGTCAAAAATGGCACTTCACCCCTTTTGCCTTATGGATTCCTCCGCCAGTCACAAGCCATGTACAACAGTACCACCAATGTCCACCATTCAGGAAAAGTCCTTTTAGTCTGTATGGTCAATGCAAAAAAGTGCAAACTCGCAATAACTCTCTTTCAAATGTGATGTTCAATCCCCAATTGTGACTATAAGAAACCATACATATATGGCAACATGCTCATTTTCAAAAGTTCTATGCACTCAACCACCATGGTGTCTTTTGAATGCATTTGTGATCTATACTGGTGTGTCATATACATATCTTTAGTAAAGTGCCATTGGCAAGTGCAAGCATGTTCATTACATATCGCATAGTTTCATCATTTTGTCTCATTACTGTCATGAAATTTGACAGGATATTTTCAGGTTCATTTTCTATTTAATCCCATTATCAACCTCATGCCAAATCTGCTGACCACTGACAAGGCCAACCTTGACACTTCTTTAAAAGGCCCAAAACAGCATTCAGCTGCCAGATGTACAATGTACCAAGGGAAATCAAGTTCCTTTAGATATCTAGACCTTGTGTCAAACTGACCTGACATTTCTTGTCTTGTATGCCTATGGAAAAACAACATATTCAAGGTGATTGTACTTGTAACGGTCAGCGAAAATGGTCAAGAACAGATAATTGTCAAATAATTATTGTGACTCCTCGAGCTAATAATTATAAGGAACATTGATCAATGCCAGAGATTTATTCACAATTTGTTACGGACACCAAAACTCTCCTCATCATTACATCTGCCCCTGGCAACAAATCAAAACGGTTTTGCCAAGTTCCAGGTCAAAACAAAACAACTGACTTGCAAATTAAGAATGATTGAGAGCTGCACAACAAGCTGAGAAACACCCCTCCCTGGAAGGTGGCTACTTGCAATTTTCTGTTATTTAGGAGGCATTAAATTTTCCCTGATCATGTTACCTTGCCTGGAAAGGACATAATAGAAAGGTTTCCCATTTGTTTGAATGTTAATGAAACAATTTCACCTCATTTCATTGTTAGGATGAAATTGCTGGATTTAATGCCCTCACCTTTGTGTTGGCATTTGCTTATTAGTTGGACCATTGATCATTCTGTTTACTTTGTTTACTTTCAAGGTTCTTTTTAGAAATCATTTTAGGCTCAGGTGTTTCCTGTTGCTGTTCACTCTATAAAGAATGGCTAAATGAGATTGAAATACTCAGGTTGACATTTATTTCCACATACAAAACAAGAATAAACTTAGTTAAATGCAGTTAATTATCCAGTCAAGGGACACTGAAGATGATTGTTTTGAAGTCTTTCTATTCATGTAGTGTCAAAAACAAACGCAAATATAAGTTATACAGGCCTAATGGTGGCATTTAAAGTTGAGTGCAATGTAAATTGTTTCCAAAGGAATACATTAAGTCTGAGTTTTTAATACTATAAGTTACCTGGATGTACGAATACAATGTATTGGCTTGAATTAATAAGGAATACTTACATGGACACAGTTATGTGAATATGACAATGTGGCACTAAACTAATTTTTGCAATATGGCAAATGCTGATGACATTATACACTGCATTATGAAATCATTTGACTTTACAGTCACGTATATTTGCCAAAGTGTGTATATTTGAGAAGTTGTGCATGGCGCATTTGAATAGAATAGCATAACAGCAATGCCAGACAAAGTTAGTGCAGTCCATGCAGGTGCATCGCCTCTTCATGCTGGAGGGAGAGCTGAGTCCAAGTTAGTGGCGCTGCAGTCGCTACAGGCCACAAGTAGCACACACACTGTTGCGGGAGTATGGCATGGCGATCTCCCGTCTCCCTTTCTACCAATGCATCCACTTTAATCGCCTGCACGGGGTTAAGATAGCTTGACTATGGTGCAATGGAACTTGGTTCTGCTCTCGTAATCATCTCCACACTGCTGCTGGCTTTTCTTCCTTCCCAAAATGTCCACGCGAAAGCTGGAGGCGGCAAAAAGATAGGTGAGCAACTTTTACTATACTTATCAGTGTTTATATATTGTTTGAGTGGTTTAGTATGTAGCGTTTGTGTACAAAGTTGTCAGTGTGCTCAGGGCTACATACGATGTTCAGGTTGATGTAAACCATATCTTATCAAACGTAATGATTATCTTAGAACGTGTTTCACAACTGTTTGGGACACCAGTGTGAGCAAAGCGTTTTGTTGTGATCCACCATAAGCCCCCTAGTCAAGTACACAAGTGTGTTATTCGTGGTCTAGTCATGTGTGCTGTACATCTGCAAAGTATACCAGTCATCACTGGCTTAGCTTTTCTGAAGGGTGTGCAAGATAGGTTCCTGTAAAGAAGCGGAAGTTCACTTAAGATGGCCGGATGTCACGTGGTTTTAAAATGGCAACCATGCTGCATCATGGGAATGAAATTGGATGTACTATTGTGCATGTCTGTGGCTCATACATGTATAGTGACAACTTTACAATAGATATAGGCTTACTAACATAGTAATTATTGTTTGACATGTTGTCAATTGTCACATTATTTATTCAAATGTCTTTTGATTATTGGCTTCTCAAGTTCTCATTGTTGTATGCAGATTAGATTGAATCTCCATTTTATTTGATCAGGTACATTTCGTTTACATAGTCATATAGATTAGATTATCCCAGCATTGCAGTGGCTGACATATATGCCAATTGTTTTGGTAACAGAATAAACAGCGAGGTGTATTTGGCTTGGGTCCATTGCTTGCACCTCCTCACACAGGATGGATCCCAGTATTGATTTGACTGAAGCAGGTTACTAACCCAAGCCATGCCCTATTCTAACGGACCATCTATTCTGAGAAACATTCCTTTTTTTCAATCCCCTGCTTAATGTGCATTCATCGTCTCATAATAGCTCCTTTACAGCCCATGCCATTTGTGCTAAAATTAAATCAGCAATTAGTTTAAAAAACCAAACTCAGCCATTAATTAATTAAGCTCTCAAAAAGACAGGACTTGAAAGAGAGCATCCATTTAGAGCCACGGCAATCCATTATTATTTGAGCTGAGCTAGACTGGTTGCCAAATTTCATGGAGCGTTTTAAAGAGACTCAGCCGTTAAGACCACATTATGTGTTTACTGAGTTTACGAGACTATCTGTCTCCTTTCTTCTTCCTTCTGCTTTGTTGCCTGCCTTTTCTTTTTCACTCCACCCTTTTGTCTTGCTTTAAAGGTTGCCTTCATGGCCTATTAATTTGCCAACCCAGAGAGTGAGTTGTCTCCAAGGAGAATGAAAAAAACTCATCTTTTTTATGTTTCAAGATTTTACCATGTCTCCACTCAAATTTATCTTGTATGTATGAAGACATTCTATTCTTGATAGATGTTTCCCTGAGGGCATAAACTTCCATGTTGTATGCAAGACACTCAGCTGCAATATGTTGAAATAATAAGCTTTTAGTTGTGAAACATCACAAATGAGTCTATTTACACCTATATTACAAGACGTTTGACATCTTTTGGATGAAAAAAAAGCTTGATACAAATTGGTCTACAGATTACATAGGGCACAGAAGGGACACATATACTTATCATCCGTGGTCCCCTTGTCAGATGCATGGGGACTCCTGGCCAATATGTGCACATATATGCATTAGGGAGATGGGGCCTTGCCTGCATGTTAGATGCAATGTCATATGTTATGACGATAATGGCATGTCAGTTTGTTGCTATTGTACTTAGGCAACCTTTCTTTCTTTTCTTTCTTTTTTTGTTGAAAAAATTTGATACTTTGAATACATGTCGGTTAATTTACATAATATATGGTCTTTATTGTGTGAGTTAATTGAAAAGTTCTACTTACATGTATTTGTACAGTGGTCCACCTTGGACAGTATTCATATACCATACAATTTTCTGTTTTCCATTTCCAATTATGTCACTGTTCACCATATGGCCTCTAATTGCATCAAAGGTTAACTATTAATTTATTGCAAGCAATTAGCAATAAAGTAACAGCCCACATCCTACAGCAGTTTACATGTTCATGGCTATCTCAATTATTAGTTGTTACCAAAATGGAGCTGATTTAATCTGTTTCCGATTGCTATGGGAGTGTCCAATTAGTAATCTCATCAAATGTCCTTGCTCAAGCTTAACTGGCAAAACATTGATCCCTTTGGTTATGCAACAGATAGGACCAATGGAGGATTGATCAGCTGCAGTATGCCATTGCATGCTGTATTTGATGCATTGGAATCTGAGAGGGTATTGCCCATAACTGCCCCTTTGAAGCCTTTATACCACTGATGTCTTATTTGGAGACTGGTCTGAAAACAATCCAAGACAACAAATATGCATAGAGCCAATACTGCTCTACTGTTTGCCAAATCAATTTCTGTGTTGTCATCAACAATAATCTATTTAGTTGCCACATGATGATGTGATCTAATTATAAGTCAGTTATTACCACACAATAGTGCCATATTGATTGACTAAAGTCATCTCAACCATTTACAACCACAGTTTGATTGAAAATAACTAGAATACCAGCCATATGATGCACTTGAAAGACTTCATATTATGTCATATTGATTTATTTATGATTGTAAAAGGGCAGATGTCACAAAATGCTCAGCACTTAACAAGTTGAGCGTTTTATGAATCTCCCATTAATAATAAAAATGGCCAATCATATAGCATTATCGAGACATAATGTTCATGTTGGTAATTTGGTTAGCAGGCCATAAATGTGTCAGTTAGTTTCCCATATAACATTTTGGGTAACAAGTCTCCTGTGACCATTTCTGTAATCCAATTACCATGAAGAAAGACCTGTGGCCTCGCCTGCTACTCACTCAGCCTGCGGAATTCAGACCACACAGCTATACCTCTGCCTTTCCAAGGATGATATTTCTTTTTGAATAAGGTATGGTGTACTCCATCAGTCTAATGGGATAGTTGTGGTCTTCAGTTGACCATTATGCCTTTCCTGGGGGTGTGCTGGTGTTACGTAATGGCTGGGGTGTGGAATTAGGAGTCAGGTCATGGGTATTCGCTGCTGGCAACCTCTCCAGAAAGTGGAGGCAGAAGGCTGTTGCATACTTTCATGGGCACCCCATGCAGACGAGGTGCCAGGCAGCCACACAGCACTCATACAATTCCCATTGCTCAGAAGTAGGAATCATAAAATGTCCAGCCTATGCATTTGCAGGTGGCTGATGCAGGTGTTTTTATTACTAGGGCAATCCTCACTCAGCCCATGCAATGCTTCCCTCATCCTTGGTCTTCCCAATGCATTTGTCAAACAGACATGGGATGTCACCATTGCCAGACACGTTCTTAGCATTTGCAGAAAGTTTCTGTGTCAACTTGACAAATGTGAGCTGTGTGTCATCATGTTTGCTTTTGCATGTTTAGCAGGAGTTGTCAAAATGAGCCTGTTCATCACTGCCTTGCAACCGTTCACATTCCACCTTCAGATCACATTTGATATTCCAAGTATCAAGTGTCCAGTGGAGCTGCAGAGCCTGGCTTATCACATGTTGATTTAATCCTTCTGGTAATTAGCCTGTGCATCCCATCAGGCTAATACTCTGGTTAACACTTCCAGGTCTCCGAGTAAATAGCTCTATTAGAGCTTTTTTTCCTAAGGCATTAACTGTTGTAAATCTCCATAATCTGCAAAATGATTTAAGTCGCCTGAAACAGTTGATGACAGTTTTTAAGCTGGTTGTTCTGTTTCACACAGGTACCCATGGATAAATTTTGTATTGAAAAAGCCTGATTAAATAGCAACAATAATGAGAAACAAAGAGAAACATGAGGGGAGGGGGGGGGGGTTCATCATTCATTGGCTCTATTGGCGATTATGAATAAATAAAGTTCTGTGCATGCTGAGAGCAAAGTATCCAGGCAATTTTATCAGTTGGTTTATTACCAATGATTTTACCTAGCCCTAATAAATATTTTGCACAGTTATACAGGGATAAACTTTTTAAATGTTGAGAAAGACTGGTTCCAATGCGTAGCAATGTGAAATAACAATGACAAACACTGAAGACTTGTAAGAATGAG
Source organism: Platynereis dumerilii (assembly GCA_026936325.1). Taxonomy (NCBI): domain Eukaryota; kingdom Metazoa; phylum Annelida; class Polychaeta; order Phyllodocida; family Nereididae; genus Platynereis; species Platynereis dumerilii. The sequence continues at coordinate 177,307,509 of JAPTHN010000001.1, read as the reverse complement.
GGGAGTTAATCATCTCAACACCTGTGGGCGACTATGAGGTTGAGACTGAGATTAAGCAGGTGACTGAACTTTAGTCGACAAGTGATTACACTTTAGTGTCTGTATCATATAGGCGACTATGGTGTGATTATGAATGTTAGAAAGTTATAATCACAGCACTCAGGCGACACTGAGACAAGAGGTGAAAGCTCCAGGTAATATTGCCATGGCCACAATTAATTCAAGCTTGTAAATTGATTGATTTTAACTTAATGGATTTAGTTATAATCTGAAAACAATGTATAATCAAGCTTAATATATAAAACTCTAAACACTTCAGCAAAAAAATCCCATATTATCAAAGTACCACAGTTAGATAGATAGACAGATAGATAGATAGATAGATAGATAGATAGATAGATAGATAGATAGATAGATAGATAGATAGATAGATAGATAGATAGACAGACAGGTAATTAGATAGATAGATAGATAGATAGATAGATAGATAGATAGATAGATAGATAGATAGATAGATAGATAGATAGATAGATAGATAGATAGATAGATAGATAGATAGATAGACCTTACTGCAGGTCCTCCAAAAGCAGTCCATTGTATCGGTATCTATGCTGAGCATGTAGATTGTCCAAATAACCAGGTAAATATGGATGATTGAGGTCCACACTTTCTCACACACTTGGCTGATAAGGTTTGAAAAACCCTATGCTTTTAAATTTTTCAAATGCTCAGTATCCTAGTCTGTTTTATGTGCTTTTAAAAAACAGAAGCATGCACAAGGTTAATAAAAATTTCCCTTGATGAGTTATACTGCCATTTATCTCTTTCGATATCAGTGCACAATAATTATTACACTTATAAATCATAACTGCAAAAGGTACATCAAACTAATTCACAGCTGTGTATAGACCTACTCTCCTGGCGACTATCAGGTCAGTGGACTTAACTTACAGTTACACAGCAGCATACTGTTAGTCCAAGGGCTTCCCAGTGTGTTGAGAGCTTGACCATAGATAGATAGGGGAATGAAAATGGATCTCCGTGCCTCCCTGACCATCACCAAGAAAGGGTCAAAATAATATGTTCAGCCTCAATAAATACTAACATTTTTCGGCTCTACATACAGTTTAGCTCACCTGTGGTTAGCTGTGCGACTTTAAAGCCTGTCTGTCATCTGTAAGAGTCCTAAATACTTATTTTTCTAGGCTGAATGTATTGCTTTGATTTCCGTGAAGAACAGCAATGCAATGTCAGAGGTGGCCTGCAGAAAAATTCCCAGGCACCAAAATATTGATAAAATTTATATTTCTCTAAAAATTCTTATTTCATATACATCGTGCTTCTTTCTCCATTTGAACATTCACTGCATTGAACCTGATCAACAACACAGAGTGTTAAGTTTGTTTTATTGAAGTTTCACTTTCAGTTATATGCAAATGACCAAATGTGAAAGTAAAAATCGTTGGCACATTCCATATATTGTTTACATAAAATAATATGTTGGGAATTGTTGTTACACTTTTATGTGAAGGAATGTTTGAAACACGCAGTAACCAGGAGATATATGAAAATTTGTGTAAAAACTTAATTAAAAATTAACTAACCTTGACCTTAGGTCAATCATTGGCATGGCTCTGTTCTCCACGAGCTGACAATTTTGGAAGCATGGATATTTTGATGAATATCTCCCCAGAAAAACTGTGTAACATTGCATTCACACATCTGACAGTTAAGGTAAGTCTGTAGCGTGAATGTGCACTAATGCATATAATTTTGGAGGCAGGAAATGTTGCAAATTTATGTGTTTTTACTGCAGTGCAGTGGCTATCTTCTCTCCCTTGGTATCAATAATGAACAGGGAAATGGACACTGGGCCTTCCCGTGTTTTAGTCGCCAATGGTTTGGTAATATTATACTGAACTGCTGAAGTGTCAATTACTCGAGTGTCTTGGAGGCGACTATGGAGTGATTATGAATACCAGCGACATAAACATCATGCCACTAAAATTGCTACCTTGCCATATATCAGTGCATGGACACTAAAGCAAATCGGGCATGCATGGAATACAATCAAAATGAATCTAATAAACTTATAGAGTCAGTTTCGTCCTGCAACAGAACCAAATTTATAAAAATAGATAATAGATAGACTTCGATGAAATAGATGGATGTAGAGATAGATGGTTAGATAGATTTTTAGATAGATAGATACAGTGTAGATAGATAGATAGATAGATAGATAGATAGATAGATAGATAGATAGATAGATAGATAGATAGATAGATAGATAGATAGATAGATAGATAGATAGATAGATAGATAGATAGATAGATAGATAGTCGGTTAAATAGTTAGTTACTTAGTGAGTTATTTACTTATTCACTTACAGTACAAAACAAACTTACTTACTTACTTACTTACTTACTTACTTACTCACTTACTCACTTACTCACTTACTCACTTACTTACTTACTTACTTACTTACAGACACAGATGGATAGGTTTATAACTTGGTAGGTAGATAATTAGGTATGCGGGTCACTGGTAACTGTCATATAATACTACGGTCCTCCTGAACCCTACTCTGGGTGTTCTCAAGGTTGATAAATTCAGAAAGTTGTAAGATCATGTAAATCTCTCTAAAAAGTTAAAAAACTAAATCTTGGAAATGAACACTGTCAAGTCAAGAGTTGTAGGTCAAAGGGACGGGGAAGGGATACCCCCCCCCCAGATTTTTTACCCTGGGAGACACATAATGTGAAATGCCCCCCCCCCCCCAACGATTTGGTTTGAAAACAAAATATCAATATATTAGGAAGCTGTTCTAAGAGACAATTTCCAAAGCTATGTCGTTAGCAGGTCCCTTTTGATAGTGTCTGTGCTCAGCAAATAAATAACCTGTTCATGAATATGATTGATTGACAGTGCTGTCAACACAACCTTACAGCCATTAAAGCGTTTTTTCGGTTAAATTGGCATACAGGCATATACAATTGTAAAAATTATAATAAACCCATAGATATATATAACACAGAGCGACGTTTTCAAATTTCTCATTATCTTAGAAAACTGTCATAAACAATATTCGGGTAAGGGGCCCGATAGTGGGCTCCATTGCATTGTGATCATCACGGTTATCAAAAATTAAACTGTGTAAAATGTTTGCTTGTTTACCACTGTTTTTATAAGTGGCCAGTAATCCTCTAAGTATCCATAATTGTATATCTCAGGTGATTACAGCTTATAATCGCTAGGAAAAAAAGCTCTATTAAAAGCACCTTAGCATCAGAGCTCTATAAAGCAAACAGAAAAATACCAGGGATGTAAAATTGTTGTTATAGATTCTGAAATGCAGTCAGCCACACAGATGAATCATATTCAGAAGGCATCATGTGGCTCAAAAGCTTTGTTTAAAAGGCATCTCGAATTCCTGGAGGACATCATTTTGGCATTTAGTGCTTCCAAAAGCCACAGGGCTGAGTGGCCTTAGTGAGTGTCACCCAAATGTCAGCAAGATATCCACAAATTTCCCTTCCACAAAAGCCAAAGACAACTCATAAATCTTTGTTAGCTAAAGTGGAGTGAAGTCTGTGAAATACAAATGCAAATGTATTCTTCTTGTAACAGCCAAGCTATGTAGATTCCATTCTTGTCTAGTTCTCCAGCATGTTGTCATTCAGTCTCAGATTTCTTATCATCCAAAATTCGTTTTTCGAATGCTCTTCCATTGTTGTTTTACGAATCGATGATTGACTGCGATCCAATCATTCAATGGTGTCATAATATTTTGCAGCCTCCCAGTGAGGTATAAGATATCAGGCATGTCATCGATAATATCAATCAAAATTGACATCATTGAGTAACTCGGTCAATATTTGCCAGGAAATGGTATGGAGTTGCTTATTCGGATTTCCATCTGCATGGGCTAAAAATTGTGTTCTCAGACATCCGAGCTTCTTTCAGAGTCAACACATGTTTCTGGCATTTCAACACCACACAACTGCATAGGACATTGATAAATCGCAGCATTTTTTCCATCTGAGATTACCATCCATCGCAGTCTGGGAATGTAAAGCCCCCCTTCCCTATTAGCTAGTCTGTCTGGCTATCAGTTGGCTGCAGACATTCTTGTAAACTCCTCTGGGACAAAAATCACCCAGGTCAATGTTCTTCAGAGGTGGAAGGAGGACTTGTGCTGACCACAGACTGACCACTCACTGACCAGAGATGCCAGGGGTGGCTGCTGACCAGGGGTCATTTGTGTCACCGCTTTAGGAGATTTGCAAGTTGACAAAATTGGAAAGTCTTGACCAGTAATAGGAAATTTAACACCAGACGGTCACTTTCGCAAACACTGGATATGTTTTTAGAAAAATGGTCAAAAACTATATTACTCTCGTTTCTTGAAACTCGCAATGCATCTACTTGTTACATGTATACGTCAACAAATGCGACAATGTATTGTTGTCAATAGATTTGACAACATATTCCAGCATGTCTCAAGTGGGCTGAATTACAAATTTGAGGTTAAAACCCCTGAGATTGCTCGTGTATCACCGACCCTTAACCTCCGCCCTGCAGTCGATTACAATGGGAGGTCCATGCTGACCTTGGTGTGCTAAGGGTCCAATAGGGTGGCTTAAGGGCTCCAGAGGGTTGGGTCCATGACCCCATCATCCTCCCCTTTTAGGCAAGTCCATAATCGAAACTCAGTCACAAACAGAGCTAATTTGTCCCAAGCGAACATGAAACCCAGCCGTCCGCTGATGATTATCTTTCTGCAAGTTTCTTTCCCTTTTAAATTCGACATCACAGACCATATCCAGGACTATGGAATGATACTATGACAATCATGTAATTCACTTCATGAAGTTTCCTCCCTTAAATAACTTCCCCTGTCAGAAACTTCCTCTTACATCCAGCTGATAGCGGCAGTTTGCTCAACTTTCTCACTTCGTATCGATCGCTGTTTTTAGAGTGGAAGTTTTTGTCAGGTCTGGTCGCATCATACTTAAAAGACAACAATGATGGTCTAATGAAACCAATATGAGAATTGGCTGAAACGAATGCGGTTAATACGGTTTCCTAATTTGTCAATTCACTCAAACTGATGGTGCTACTAAAGAAATTACCACGAGGGATCCTTTTGATTCGCTCCTTAAACCCTCTTCTGGATTGGTCGCGCCTGCGTTCCAAAATGGAAGGCGCAGGGAATAGAACTGCCAATCATGGATACAAGAATGTCATGTGCTGTCAAAAAGAGCAAAATCACCAAGGCCTAAAAGGAAATTCACTTCAAATGAAATTAGGAAAGGAAACCAACCAAGTAATGGGCAATGACAAAGTTGCTGATGAAATTGCCCATCCAATTTCCAAGTCTGCGAATATCTGTGTCATCAGTGCCGATGACCTATCATTCACAAATTGGGAACATATTGGGAAAAGCCGAACAAGAATTCCATGGCAGTGTTTCATGTTCTTTGGCAATCAGCAGATGAATGTTCAGACACCTGCAGAATATTTAAGTGAGGTTGAAAATCGAAATTTTGTCTTCAAAGTGCCTCCACATGAATGTGAATTCCGACACACAATCCGCTATTAGTAATACAATAGCCTTGGTAACAGGTGAAGAAGTTCTTGCTGTGTAATAATGGAATATTCTGAATTTGTGAGGCTTGCCTTGAGTGGGAGATTCCCCACAGGTTCGTGAAATCTTTCGCTTGATTCAGAGAACTTCGCTCGCATGCTATGCCTTGGTAATTGTGTTGTGTGAGTGTAGAATGGCTGCTCATAACATCATTCTGCTAATGATCTCACCTCTACTAACGAACATTTGTGCAGCATAAATTGGCTCATGTGCAATCATCTATCTTAAGTACTTTGCACTATTGCTGTCTATTTGTATACCTTATAAAATTATGTACTGCCTGAAAAGATCCGTTGATGTTCTTGCAGTGCTGTTGCTTGGCTTTTTGGGCCTGAAATGGATGAAAAAAGTGACTGGCATTTTCCCTGACAACGACCTTCACCAGAGGTGATGCCAGGACTGTCATGTCTTGGGCCAGCTCAGATATTAATATGACACTTGACAACAGCAATCCGTTTGATCTCTGCCTTTGTGCATAAGAGAGCATCTTCGGGGCATCCTCAGGGTGGTATTACCAGACCAAGGTCAAGAGCAACATACAGCTGAGATATACATAGGCTAATATAGCACATATACAAGAACAGGCAAGACAGCAATGCGATTAGCATGGGTGATGTATTGAAGGTGAGATCTTCTAACACACGTTGTTGGTCAAAGTTGACAATTTCTTTGTTAATTTGCTCCTCTGATCATCCTCAGTAAACGTCTTTCACAGCAAGGCATACATCGTTTTCCTTCCATCGTTGTTCCTCACAAGAAAGATTCTTTGTACTGCCAAGAGCCAACAAATTTCTAAACTAAAAAAGTTTTCTTTAAGTAAATCGGTAAAAAGTAACACAAGGGGCATCTATTTTAGCTCCACTCTTTGCCTTAGACTATACTTTACATATATTGTAAAGGCTTGGCTGAATTCCAAAATGCTAACCAGATTGGCAATTGACCTGGCCCAGTGAATGAAGTCTGGTCAACTTTAGAAAACTAGGCCAACCGGGTCATCTGTCATGCGGAAGTCTGTAGAACGTCAGAAGCAATCGGGGAATTCATAGACTTCACGCTGGCCTTGTCTTGCAATTATATCTGCATGTCAGTACAGATATGTGATCAACCCCGACGAAGCCAACTCTTTCATCCCATTATAAGAATGACATCGGCTTTCTATGCTGAAAAGACAATATTTCAAGAGACACCTCATTACGGAGTGAGACAAGGCAAAGACTACCATCCTCAACGATACAGCAGGCTCATCTCACAAGCCTTGAAACCACCAATTGGTACATAATGAAGTCCATCTTCTCACCCTCAATCCCTCAGCTGGGTGACAACAATCCCTGACAACAATCCCTAGTATATTTTCAAGGCCGCAAATTGCCCCGTATGATTCATTGAGCCATTAGGTGAGGAGAGGCAAGGCCGGCGTAAGGAAATGTGTTGGAATCAATCAGTTACTATGGCGATGATTTAGTCGAGGCTGAAAAAAGTTAATGAAGTAAATTTACGATCTACCATGGATCACCCTGGGAGTCAAGCACTAAATGATTCATGATTCAGGTGCTGACGTGGAGGAATTCTCAAGAATAAAGGCCATGTTCGTGAACGGGGTCACGATATGAATGATTAGATTTTATTGAAAACTGGAATCATAATACATAATTGATGAAACCACCCACACAGCACGATGAACAGATAAAACTTGGGTTCAGCTTTGAGTTATGAAATATGCTATCATTCAAGTGCAGTTAGGCTGCTTATAAATATGTGTTGGAATATGTTGGCATCCGAGGTAAACAGGAAGACATTGGGAATTCCTCTGCATGTCTCAATTAGCCTAGGAATACAGCAATATGAGCTCTATCAGCCAAGATCTCAATTTATCAAGATAATTGTATGCATCAAAGGGCAAAGTTCATGTAGGGCCAATTAATCACCCTGGTCCGGGAATAGAATTAACTGTGTTAGGAGGAGGTCAGAACACCTTGTTAATAACCTCAGCGAGACACCATTGCCTGATTTACCAATTCCACCAATTAGTTGGAATATTGAGCTGTTCCAAGGCAACTTCAGACCATAGCCTATTGTTTCACAGCCTTGGAAGTCTAAGGCCTTTTTGCATCACAGGGCCCTTACTTTTAATATGTAAGTATGCCAGTCCATCATCCTGTCAAGGCATTGTACCTTGGTAGGCATTTTATCAGCCAATATCAGACCCCAAGGGACACCTTGAAGCATAGTCTTAGTCAAAGGCATTCCTTGCTTCTATCCATATTCATTACAAAGCATGCCTGGTTTGGGAAGAATGGGCTGTACTCCACAAACTTATCAAATTCATATTTCCATACATCCTCGAATTGTGCTGAAGTGTTCTGGAAAATAAGATTAACATAAAAGATAGGAAACAAACTTGCTCATTAAAGTGATCCTTGTAACAAAAACAACGTTCTGAAAAGCTATTCAAGGAGAAAAATGTTTCAATTTTAAAAGCAGTAATGGAAGAAAGAAGATACTTTGCAGATTCAAGTACAATGAAAAGGAAATGTGATTCAGCAAAGGTTTGTGCATTATGTTGGCAGGCATCTGTAGGAAATGGAAACTTCTTTAATGTACAATATGTGTAAGTACCAAATTCAATCTCATACAACACACACTTACTGGAATTGAAAAGTTTGGACTCCGGCGCTGGTACATAGTCATTGCATGTTTACCCTTACTCGCAATTGGCGGAGAACGATAACTATGCCATGATTAAAAACGTGCTGTATTGGATGAACCTGTATTCCTCAATCACCCAGATAGCTGGAACGCCAGTGCAGCTCATACTGCTGATAGCTTCAATTTCAGCAGATCACTTGCCGGGCTTCTCCGCTTTGGAACGAGTGGTTGAGAAGAGATTTGTAGCCGGTTTCAGTCCATGACAAGCCTCTCGTTAATTTGCATGCAAACACCCAGCTTATGGGGCATTAAGATAAAATTGGCCATTAGGAAAAAAAGCACGGACATATAACTGAATATGCATTGATTTTGCTTTCCCAGCCACATGTGCAAAAGGCAGGACATGTGTGCTGGAGGCACCTCTTGATTCTCTGGCGAGAAAGATCCCTGGACTGCATCTTCAATAGTCAATTACTTAGGGAGAGCTAACTTAAAACTTTGTTTGTACTCGTCCAGTCAGGGACGACCAAGGCATAATATGATATATCTATACTGAGAATATCTGCTGCATGAGACACATCAGCTGCTCAAAGACCTTGTTCGGAAAGGTATTCCTTGGGAGATTTATACCTCTGCGATCTACTTGTAAGGAGTTTACTACTTTGCAAATAAACTTGTCAAATAAATTTATAGGTTCAGCTTTCATTCTTAGTATCAGTATATGTTACAGAACAAATCTCATTTTATAACTTTCCTTTTCTAGTACCATTGCCATATTGTGTACATTTGAAATTGATATATTGACCTTCTATCCCTGAAGTATCATAGAAGTCCAGCGTGAAGCTGATTTGCACTGCAGCCAAAACCAGGACCCAATCGTACACTGCATATTCCTTTTAAGCTTTGAATTCTTCCTTCTTGAGGCAGAAGGACTCTATATATGCAGGATGTGTTTTGGGCAAAGAATACATGCCATTTTGAAAGAGCATTCTGTTTTCTTACCATCCCTCATGGAATACCTTTCCAAGCAAGGTCACCTCAATCGCTCGGACTTTGAGCGGCTGATGTGTCTCAAATGCAGAGGTCAGAGTTGTGTGCCGCCAAGTCTAGCAGCCAATGGCCCTGATGGACTTGATAGACATTCACAATAGATAACTGTGTGCGAGCAGTGTTGTGGAAATGACGTATGTTGGACTCTGACTCGTGCCTTGTCAGGGCCTGACGTCACCCCTTTCTGGGCTGCATTGATACCGCGTCCAGCAGCCGTTCGCCCGAGCTACAAAGTCACTTCTTTTCATGTGTGGCACAGATAAGCCTAACAGTTCTATTCACCAAGATAAAAATAAAAACTTTTGCCAATGCTTTCCGGATCATATATCGACCAGTGTAAATACCAGGCACCCGGTTGACACGCAAGGGCTGGGTTGGGGCTGGGGCAGCGGCATGGCTACAATTTTGAGGTGTTTGCTCAGGCCATCGGCAAACAATCCCTATTGACCATCACTGAAAATACCGAGATGCATCTGTTTCCAAACCTCTATAACCAACAGATTTGCTCCCCCCATTGTGTCCCAGGACAATTGGTCAGAAAATTGTATTCAACTCTGTAATCGAATATCTCTTACAGAGTTCTTCCTGGCAAACCTAACTAAATTTGATCCTTTTATGGGCTGACTGGAGCTTTTTACTCCTGCTTAAAAGACCACAATGTTTGGATACTGGCTTTATAATTGGGTTCTGGCCCATTAAAATGTCAGGGAGGCCTAAGCCAGCTGTTCCTCCCATAAGAAACTCATCATGGGTGAATAGGAGTCTCCGAAGCGTTTACGCTTGTTTATGATTCCACCGTCTCTCTAATTATCAACACTAACACATACTATATACAATGCACGTACACTTTGCTTTAAACACAAGGGAATTGCTGCTAACTTTGTTGTATACTTGACTTTCCCGGAATGCCTTGATGTCCAGCAATATTTTGGCCTGAGGCATCCCATCCATATATTAGCAGTTGCCTGCCTGGCATATTAAGATGTCTGGGGCACTTAGTAAGAGATTCTATCCTTAATGGGCACATCAATTGTCACTGTCCCACTTCTTGTGGCCTGGTGTCTCTAGTGGGCCACCAGTCTTCCTCTGCTCTTCTCTCGGTTTTATGTGTCAATAAAACTGGCCAACGACAAGCAATGCCTGTGTGATGAGCAAAGCGTCGAGCCCGTCGTAGACCCAGCACATATTGATGCCTTTTTGCTGTAAAGGTCCCATATAACGAGGGTTATATTGGCACTTAGACGGTGCTTTCATTGGCTCCCTAGGAATCCCAGGGACAAATTTCTAAGCACAGCCTTTCGATCTTGCCTATTCACGGACCGGCCATCCACAGCTGGATATTGCATGTTCGGGCACAAAAAGACACTCGACAAGAGCAAAGGACTGCAATCTCTAGCAGGGAGAAATGGTACCAATTAATGAAAGTGTCTGGCATGGTATTGAATTGAAATGGGACCCATTTGCCCGACTGGTGTGAAGAGTTGAAGTGCTCCAGTTGTATTGCATAGGCCTCACTCAAGCAAGGGGTCATGCAAATATTGAGTCGCGAATGTGTATGGGGGCATCAAAGAGCTTCTAAAGCAATGGACTCGACCAAGACCCATTCAACGCTTGAGGAAATGACAGATATTCCTGGAATCGCTTATTGATTAGTGCAGAGTAAAGACTGATGGTATTTCATTCTGCAATGTTTCAACCTACAAAAGTTAGATTTTATTGAGGTGAGGTTTTTCTGGGAGCTTTTTAATAAAAAGACACATTTAAAGCATCAGAACTAAGTCTTCTTGTATATTTTTGAAAGGCGTCCAACAATGGATTAGGCTGGCACACACTGTAAGATTTATGTTACTCGCCATGTTTGCGAGACAGCTCACTACCATGCAATATGACAGCACTAGAGGTCCAGTAAGAAACTCCAGAAGCTGAAATGTGGTTTTGTCCTGAGTTAGGCGCTAAACAACCTCTGACGCTCTGTGAACACGGCCTGAAGGAAGGCTGATTAACAAAAAAGAAGCTGCAGCAGATTGCAGGGTAGAAGTGGAGCCTAATGGGGCCTTTTTGTGCTTTGTTCTTTGACGGTTGCCTTTTTATGCTGTATTTTGCTGCCTTGTACTACAATCTATTTGCCTTGTAGTGTTCGTAGTCGACTGAATGACTTCGCTGTACTTGAACAACGTGCCTCTATCATGCAACAAACTTATGGCAGCTGTCGAAGAAGGAAATTGCTTTGTTAATATCCAAGTCAGACCATGATATGTTGGCTGTGACAGGCACTTTAGGGGCACACCAGCTCCTTTTACATCTCTAAAAAGGGTTCGCTGAGCAATATTGAAGCAAGAAGAACAATACTAGTTTTTTCTTCAACAAGAAAGAAGGTCAGCCGGGTCTGCAACAGGATGTCAACAAAAAAGGCCCATCGATCTCAACAACAACAAAAAAGAAGCCAGAGTCAGAAAGCGCTGTGTGAATGTGAAGTCACTGAAACTACTTCACAAAATAACACTCTGATGTTTATTATCGTTTTCATAGCTATGTTTTTTTTTGAAAACTTCGTTTTGCAGTTAAACCGTGACATCATCGGGTATCTGTCAATGTGATTGGTCTAATCTTCAATCTGTGACATATCAGTTCAGAGTTTGACATCACAGTTTTTGACAAAGGAATGTAAAACTGCCAGGCAATGTTACTCTATGTGTACAACCACAGCAAACAACGCATGTTGAAGCTGAGTGGTTTGTTTGGTTCAGTTATAGTTCATTGAAGTATCTTTCAGCCAGAGCAAGCTAAACAAGCTAAACATTCATGTGTCAATGCACTTTGTCAGTTTCCTGAAATCTGTGCTTGTAATAAACGGAATTATTCAACTTAATCTCTGACATAACTGTTTTGGAATGAAGCAAATTGCAAACTTGAAAAACACGTAGCTTTGAAAACGTTATTAAATAATAAACAATCTAATGAGATCGATGTGTGGTAGGTTAATTTAAGCAGTTTGGACATAATTTATTCGAGGCCAGGCCACTATGACTTTGTTTTGAAATTCACAACACGAAATGTTGCAGTAGTAATTAGTGGATTAGTGATATTTTGATGAATTGATCACTGAAACAGACTATCAGTTTCAGTCAGGAAGTATCAAAATAATGAATGCATGGTATGAAGATATTGAACAAGCTAAAACTATTTGGTTGTCACAAACAAGCTACAAGCAGACAGCTCAATGCTAATTGAGATTAACTCATTAGAATATCTAAAGCTGAGGCAATAGACTAAACATAAAAGGTGTGAAGTTTTCATGCAAACAGATGTGTAGTGCATAATCCATTAACAAATACATTTTGAATAAACAGCCAGTTTTCGCCGCATTAACTCAAGGTGTTGCCGACTAATTGTTTTTGAACTCGTTGATGTTTACACAAACAGAGTGGATCAAGTATATAGTATTAGTACATGAATCAATAAATTGGCTAAATCAGATTTATGTAAACATACAGCTAACAAAGAACCACTATCAATGTTGGATCATAGATTTTTCTTCTTCTCTTGGTCGATTTCCAACCTTCTTTTTATTTGCATCATAAACGAAGACAGAAATTACACATATATATATCTAATTAAACATTATCTATATTGAGGTCTATACGATAAAGATACCATAGCATAATTTGCTGAGTTTTTGTTATTGGTCCCTAAATCTCATATTATACAATACCAAACAGAATTTCTTCCATAACATCTTGGACAATGGTTCTTTGTTGGTTCCTAGGTAACAAGTCTCAGGAAATTAGACAGGTTGAGGACATGGCCTTGACGATTTTTTCTGTCGTTTCTAAATTCCTTCAGATTTCTAAAAATATGCCTCTAGTCCATTATAAAATTCCTCCCACCAAGGTCAAAATGTACGGAGAGATAAATTGGCTTTGTCACTCTTGTCTTTTGATCAGCTGCCCAGGAATACTTGATTGTGCTTTGGTATATCTTCCAAATCCATCACCCATCTGCTGTCAAGTCCTTGGAAGAACAATGTCTTGGAAAAGAGATTAATCATACCAAAGTGACATAGAATAAATCACATAAATGATAGATTGTTTCTGAGTGTCTCTCAGCTCTTTAAGCATCAAAGTTTTATGGAATGGCGAAAGTATATGAGAATAAGATACGCGTACTCTGTGGTTGCAAGGGGAAGTCAATCAATAAGTGCAAAAACAGAGGAAGGGATATTGAGACATGTGATAGATTTTGTCAATTACAGCACCTTGAGCAGAGTCTCGTGGCATTTGGTCCCTGGAAGCTTGCTAGCATTAGTCATATTGCAAGGAGAATGATATTTTGCGAGGGTGCTAAGACCTTGGCAACTTGTTCGCATTTGATAAATGGATTTTCCTTTACTTTCAGCCATAAACCGTCAAATTGGTCGGGACAAGGATACGGGCGGAGGAGGTGGGAGAGGAGGAGGTAACATACCTGATACGTTGGACTATGGAGACTACAACTCCACAGATTATGATGGCCCAGATAACAACCCCAACAGCAACAAGCGAATCAAGTCACCAGAAGAGCGACTCCTTTACGACCTCTTTCGCTTCTACTCTCCGGATGCCCGAGCGGGCCTTGACAGTGCGATGACCGTCATGGTCGAAACTCAATACACGCTCCTGAGAATTCAGGGTTTGGTAAGATAAGGTCCACTTTAGAGCCTTAAGTTTTTCTTTCGGTGGTGAGGCAACTGTTGATGGGATGGCAATCGATTAATATCCTCTTCTTAATGTCTTTTACTAATAATAGTTTTCAGTTCACTTTTTATTTACAATTAGTTTTTGTTATCGTTCTTTATGCATTATCCTTCCAACTGGTCTTACATATGCTGAATAATTCACACAAACATTGGTCTGTTGGTGTAATCCTGAATTATCTCGGTGGTGAGATTCTTGTAAATAGGTGAAAATGTATTTCACCAAGTTGAAATTGAATATTCTCAAACGAAAACAAGAAAGACGAGCTGTGTGAAAGGCATAAAATGTAGAGGACCAGAAGAGCATCAGCATACTTTTTGTTATGCGCATGAGCCGTTGGAATTGCTTTTCTCGCCTTCGTTCTTGTTGTATGTATGACATGGCAGACACCAGGGTTGCACCTTGGGCAAAGTGGTTTAACCCGTTGCTCAGTTCCATACGTATCGTGGTCTCCACCCTCCCCAGTCGATTTGCTGCTGTCTTAAATCTGTCTGCATTGTTGCCTCACCACTCCGCTGAGAGAAATTCCCGATTTTACCTCATCAACCTCCTAAACTCTCATGGCGGTGTATTGGGAAGAGGCATTTTCATCGTACTTTTGCACGGCATGTTGTGCTAGTTCGCCTGCAGATCCTTTGCATCTCCTTGGCATGATAAGAGCATGGTGGTTGTCCTTTATGTTGGATATATGGCAAACCTTCTGTTTAGTTGTGAAATTTTGGAGTGATGTTCCTTTCTAACACCAAATTAAACCAATTCACTGTTGCTTATACTAGTTTAGTCGCTATTTAGTGTAGCACAAATTATTCGAGTAACTCACCATAGCTATTTTGATGCTTTACTTGCTTAGTGATAACAATTGAAGAGCACATGTATACAATGACACTTAACATTTAATGCTGAATAGTATAGCTGCCTAACATTTGAATTGGGAAGACTGATTGTGCATTGATGTAATGAATAATAAACGTCTCACTTCGCTGTGTCCATGCACATAAGGTCTTCCATGGTAAATCACCGCATCCATTGAAGAGTGATTTTAGTAGCTAGGCATCAGAAACTTTAGTGCCACAGAATGAAAGCTCCTAGTAGGGTGCAAAGCAGCATTAACAAGCACTAATCAGCATTTACTGGCTTTTAGAGCATCTAAAGAGACATTGATGGCTCAGGCGAGTCTGACGCATAGTGCCTAATTGCTTGTTTCTATTCCGGTAACCATGAAATTTGACCTTGGGATGTTTCAGGATGAGCGGACTCAGGTCCTCACCACAACTGGCCTCGTTATCACGGTAAGTCTCCCTGTTGTTTCTCCATTTTCATCTGAGTAAAGAGGGACAATGTAAATAATGAGGCGAAGGCCATTGTCTGGCCTCTGTTTCGTTCTATTCCATACACCCTTGCGGGTGGCTGACACTAACATTCCGCTGGGAACTCCTTCATTGATTCCGCAAATTCATTGCCTGTATCAGGCCCCAACTATTTATTTCTTCCCAAATTGGCTGCGTTTCTTCAATCAGGTCATCCAACAGGAGAAAAAAGAAGGATCGACGGAGTTCCCCAAATGATCAGGAAACTTTATGAGAGAGTAAGAGACAAAATCTCATTGGCCTCTGAGGTTATCTGAGCTATTTGTTACTTCCTTGCCAAGTGAACAGCACTGTGTCGGAAATGCGAAGGAAAATATCATTCTGGTATGCCATGCAACAGAGAAATAGACACTCAGAAACTGGCAAAGAACAGAAGGTCGTGGAACTTGCAAGGTGCATGCTTCATGCTCACTGGCTTTTGGCCCGAGGCATCAGCCAAGATGTTTTTTGACATGGGCAGATCTATTTGCTGTCTTGATTTCACACCAGATGATATGCCATGTGTCCATATTACCTTTGCCTCGGGTGATAAGATGATTGATCATTTCGCCTTGCCGTATTAAGACCTGAAATCGAGAACCATCAGATTACACACAAATAAGTTTGGTCAGTGCAGTGGTGGCTCTATGTTGGGAATCCCCAGGAAATGAAGCAATTAGGCAAGTCCTGCAAGAAATCCAATAAGGAATTGGAGGAAAAATACACAATTGGAAATTTTTGACTGATTTACCAACTCACGATTCTGTAGTAAACGTCTCGTGACTTATCCGACCTCTTGCCAAATAAAAGGCAAGCAAGCAATTTGCAATAAAACTATAAGATTGGTCAGTAAAGGAGTTATCGAAGGGCTATTTCAGGAATGCTATCAAGCGACAAAGCAACTTGTTCTATATATCACGAATGAGGCAGTGCATTCTTGCTCATCTGATGACCAGTGCCCAGCAACTGCCCAGCGGCTTCCAGCACCCTACAAATATCTTGAGCTATCTCGCTTCTTTATCAAGTGGCTAAGAAGCGGAAATGGTATGCTCCTGCCACACGCTGCTTCCATCTGCTCTAATTCTCCCCGTAATGACCCTCGCTGTCCTCTTTATTATATTTTCAGCCAGGTTCCTTCTGTTTATGGCCCCAGATATATGAATTGCCCTACTTATCTATTATTTACACTGTGATATCCCCTTCTTTAATGTACTTTCTTGAAGTACTTCTTAAAAGTATTTTACTTGACAGACTGCTACTGCAAAAGAAGAAGTTGGATTCTCAAAAAAATATGTTGGTTAAAGCTGTGATATTTACGAAGCGATATCAGAGAGATCCTTTCACGACTCTCTTCTTATCAAATTCCCTCTAAACGAGCAGATAAAAAGAAAGTTGTTTTGAATTACAGAGAAGGTGTGTTGAATTTTCTTTTTGGTCTCAAGTCTATATGCCTGACACACTATCCATCTCTCAAAGGCTGAGGGCTGTCTCCTTAGCACAGAAACAGATCTTATAAATAGATCTTATGACCGTTCTGGCTTGAATCCAAGTGTGAACACAATTAAGCATCAAAGGACAGCATTAGATGGATGTCTGTGGTTGTATAGAGGAAGCACAGCCCTGGGCACCTTCTCTCCATCAAGAGATGTCACAGTTTGCCATTCTGCTGCTGTATCTTCTACCTCACACTCTGCAGCTCTTGTGAGTCAACCAAGGCACCTTCAAACACGAGGCTTGTCTTTTAAGATTAAGTTTGCTACCTTGAAATTCTGGTACTGCAGGATATGAATTATGTATTCTATCTCCATAACTTAATGTACAATTTCCATTTAGTCAACCCCTGTCTGATCCTTAGTTTAGTGTGCAACAACATTGGCTGATTATCATAACTTATGTTCTACAGATAGTATTACAAACAAAAGCAGATTTACACAGAAATTCAGTCAGGAAAATAAACAGTTGTAATATTATGCAACTCTAGTAGATTACAGCCAGGATCGAGAGAACACACAACCAGCGACAATTGAGATGGGATCGGAGCGCACGGAATAAGCACAGGAGAAGCAGACACGGAAGCCAGACGAGAAAAAGAGACAAAATCGATGCAGTTAATTACTCCCACCTCCTTCTGGGAAAAGTGATTAATCTCTCCACTCTGAATCTAACAATGCTGAATTATGGCAGCAAGTGCCCAACAGTATGTCATTGAGATAAGCCAGTCAATTGCAAGTGAGCTGCTCCAGACTCTATCAAGTCCTTGCTGTTTCTTCCAGACATGGAAATTAACTCATATCCTTGTAGTAATCACAAACTGCTATTTATATGCTAAGTTTATTGTGCTACTTTGATACAATCTGTTAAGACTAATGCCTCAAGAGTAATTAAAATACATTGTCATTTGCTCAGTTATGGGATGACTGATGAGACATTATCTATCTCGCCAGAGCAAGCTTCTATGATGCAGCTTCATTCCATACACTGACACGAAGAGGAAAGAACATTTAGAGAAGATTGTCAGAAACAACAAAAACAATAATCAGAACATGAAACATGAATGGATGTCACACCGGCTCTTTATCAGCCTGACAGAGTAAAGTGACATTGTTTTCATGGAAGATAAGGAGAAGGTAATTACAAGAAAGTATCAGGAAAATCTTATTTTAGCCTTGATTTGTCATGTTCCTATTGGTGTTTTATGACATGTCAGCCGTTGACATTTGAATTGTAAAGTCATAAAACATGTCTTATGAGCTTTTGTGCCACTCAACAATATAGGAGAATTGAATGCAACTTTCAAGTTCCACATGATGACAATGAGCCCATCCTCTTTCATAAGATAACTTTCAACAAGTTTAGCAGAATCCGAATATCAGGAGTTTGTTTTCGATATTGAATTAATCCAGTAATGCAATGCCCAGCATGAGCAAATATTTAATTTTTCATTTGGCTCTCTTGATTATCATTGACACACAATTCCACTTTGCTGTGTCATCTGAACGCAAGCAGAATGAGTGATGCATAATTCATGCTATTAGTTCTGAGTGTGAATTAAAGTAAGTCACTTGAGAAACAGACATAACAAAGGAGCGGGCCTTATTGCAAGAAATGAACCGCTTTGGGAATTCTCTGCGGAGAAGCTCATTTCTCTTTCTGGCAATTCATTATTTCTGGATTTTTGGAGAAAGAATGCAAAGTGGCGGAGAAAGATTCTTCCAGAGAAATGGTGCACTCGGCTGGAGAATTAATGAGGCATTTATTCGATCGGAATTCTTCTCGATTTAACCTTTTCAATGCTTAACCCTACTAAGCAATGCTCAGTATTTTGAGACTATAATAATCGACAAAAGGCATTTCATTCAGAATCAATTCCAGCTGCGGCTACGTAGACTTATCTGAGATGGTCATGCTTGAGTACAACCAATAAATCATATGGCCCACACTCCGCTCTTACTTTGGTCTTGATGAAACTCATATACTAACGGCCCCCAGGCAGGATCAACAAACTTATGCAGACCATATGTTAGAGGCTTCTTCGAAGGTCTAATTTTAGTTTTGTCGTTTCCAATTTCAACCCACCAATAATTATTGATACTTCACTATTTATCACTCGCATCTTCGACACTTTAGCTTTTGCTTGGTTATTCTAATCATGAAAGAAATATATATAAGTATCCAAACCAGTTTATACAATATACATTGTATATCCATCTCACCTGTTTCCCACTGAAACCACCCTTAGAATTCTTCTGAACCTCTAATCTGCCTTTATTGGGGTGTATATAGAGAGAAGCTGGCTTGTCTAAAGGCTTGTGCTGTTGAATAAAGGACTTGTTTATCTGAGGACAACAAAAGAAATTGGTCCTTTAGCCTCATTGCACTTTCTCCTCTTTTCTTCAACAAGGCAACTTGTACATGATTCAGCTCCTGCTGGTTTAGTGCACAGCCAAATGCATTGAATGTAAATGTCTTGTCAATAACACCTGCATGGTTGACAAATTACCTGCCCATTTTAGCCACCACTGGCACACAAGGTCAGTGTGGCATTGTCCTCTGATGGAAGTGGTCAGAGGGCATTGCAATGCTGACCCTATCACCCCAATTCCATTACTGTTATCAAGAAATGCAATGTATCATCTGATATGATATTCCCAATGCTCAACAGATTTGTGTTGTTTCCTTGCTCCCCGTTATAGCCAAAACCAAAAATACAGATGAAAATAATTACAATTTAAGCCTCTTACATTTCAAACATGTTGTGCTGTGTTTCCAACATTTTCATCTTGATGTCAAATTATTGCAAGATCAATTGCATTTAATGGATATCCATTGCTAACAAATTTCGACATCAGATTTCTATCAGGCTAATAAGCAATATCTCTTTACTTGATTGTCATTCGAAGAGGGCGATTTTCTCTGCAAATGCGATTTGTGAGCTACCATTATTTATAATGGGATATATATAAGGCATATGTGTCATTGGTGGAAGGTATGATGGATAATGATTAGAGAAAATTGCCAAATTAAGTTATTTACTTTGGGATACTCAAATTTGTTGATTTGTTGAAAGACCTTTTGTCCAATTGAAGTGAAATCAGTTGACATCTTACGAATGAAGTGAGAAGTCTAGTCACTCTCAATGGTCTGATTTGGCTGGCCCTTGGCATTTGGGTTGCCCTTCTTTGACCTTCAGGGTCTTCCTGACCTCCAGACTGCACAGTGTGATGGAGAGGTCCTCTAAGTGGATTTCCCTGGTGCCTTATCTCATCATTGGCTTGCCTACGGTAGCCTACCTGTGATGTTTGCAATGGACCCAGACTTGCTAGTCTACCGCGATAGCTCTAATTCGAGTAATTGGCTTGATTTGTGCTTATAGGTTTTGCTTAATGCTTTTAGTGGCGTTAATTAGTTTTGCTTCATACACAGGAATGGACCGACCTGCGGCTGCAGTGGAACCCGGCCGACTACAACAACCTGAGCGACCTGGTGGTGCCCCCTCACATGATCTGGCTGCCAGAACTGGCTCTAATGAACGGGTGAGTGGTTCCCTATTAAGCATGTCTTCTTTCATTTAGTCAAGTTCCTCTCTCCCAGACTCTAGAAATGTTCTTATAGTCGCTGGTCACGACACAACCACACACACAGGTGTTTTTATGCCAGACCGTATAAAATGCACTCACCTTTTCTTCTATTGATCAGCCGCCTGCCCTAATCAGAAGACTGCCCGAAGTCCAATCTCCTTTGTGTAAGTCTTGTCTATGTTGCAAGCTGGCATAAATTCAGTTGGAAAATAAATGAACCAATTGTTCTGAGACATTCCAAGTGTGGCTAACAGTGACAACGGAAGCTATATCACCATGTGCCATATCAAACCACGCGCATGTATACCAATAATACCCTATAAGACAATACAAGGGTATGCAATTCGAATTTGGAGATTGCAGAAGCAGGGTCATTTTGCAAATAACATACAGATATGGTGCAAGTGCAATAGTTGCCCTTGTACATCTCACTTATTTTGATAATGTTCTGCCATTAATGGGCAATATACACAGGTAAAGAAAGTCTTTTTAATAGCCTGGAAAGTATAAATAATGGTAGCTACAACTATAATTTGTAGAAGGAAGTGTTTGAAGAAGGCTGCTCGTAAAACAAGATCAAGTTTATAGCTGGGGCTTGTTACTACTCGATTATAACTAAACACCACATAACCAGCTGGTTTAGTTTCTGGAAGTTAAGTACCAGTAATGGTAAGTTAGGCTTGGTTTACGGGCTGAAGTAGCCAAATCAGCACTAAATACAGCAGAAGGACAGATTGCCAATGTAGACCAAGGCCAAAGCGGCTTAACAAACCACAAACCGGTGTCCTTTGATTGAGTTCCGGTCCTTTAAAATAGCCAGAAAAAAGCTTGTTCAGGCTTGTTGCTGACAGCTGCTGGCAATGTATCTGATAAAAAGTACACAGGCAGATCTGATGCCAGTCCAAGCAAAAGCCAGGAGCGATGAAATACAAAGCGTGGCAATTGTTAGTCACAGCAAGTGGGCGCGTGACAAGACTATGGGCAACCCGTATAAGGTTTACTATATTATGGGATACTTCGGTGTAGTATGACTACATCCTCTGCCTTTATTCTGAAAGACCCAACCACAACTATAAAAGGAGACAGAGCCAACAAGATGGCAGTCTGAATCTGACCCCCCAAGAGTGAACATCTCTCCAATTCTTTCACTTTTTCCCAATTTCTCAAGTCATAAAGCAACTTACAAGTGTGAATTTTATATGTGTAGATAGATATTTTAATACTGAAAACGAAAAGGTAATCTTTAACACAAAAGCTCTTATATGAATTAAGATATTTGCTAAATTATGAAAAATATCAGAATTTTCATGAAAGTTTGATTGACAGCTCCTAATGACGTTTCTGCCATTGACACTAATTGATCTGAAGCTAAATGGCCAATCACTGTTCACTCATTTGCATAAAATTTGGAAATGGCAGTGGCCAGTGGTGCATTTATGAGGGGTCAATTACATGTAATCTTAGCCAAGAGTGATTAATAAAGGACAATTAGGTAGAGAAGAATTATATTTCAAGAAAAGTTGAAAGACTTTCAATTACTCTAATGTGATAGCAAACTTGATAAGCATACAAATACATCAATTTACCTAATTTATTAATTGGTGCTTCAAATTCCAAAGAGAAAGTGAATTTTAGAGAGAGAAAGTTCATTTCTGGACCCCTCTCACATGTTAATTAATCAGGTGTGGCCTAATAACCACTGTCCAATGAGAGTCCAGTGAAAGTTTTATGGCTTTGTGGCCACAATTTCGTTGCTGTGTTATTGGGTCTTTAATTCATCTGACCTACATGAACTTCTTCTTCATCTGGTGTTCGAGTAACCGGGTCACTAGGCCAGCTCTGCCTGTAAGGGAGCACTGACTCATTTTGTGTGTATAGTACATGTTATATCCAACCCTTTTTATGTCAAAAGGTTTTCTTCAGTTTCAAAATGATTAATTGGAGCTCGTTTCTTGAATGGCTTTTTAAATCAAACTGAAAGTGACTTCATCAAATAACTGAAAGCAATGGAGAATGGAAGAGGCAGTTTGCAGTCAGCCTGAAACCATAACAAGCTATCTCATCTTTCTCTTAGGAACATTTAAGAATCTTCACAAAGGCCAAGGGAGCCTTCTCTTAATCGCTGACTGCCATTTTCACCAACATGGAAGCCATCAGAGTAATATTTCACCCACATGAAACTAAAGAACTGCTATGGTTGATTCTCTAGAAATTCTTGTGGTAAAAGTTCAGATTTTAGATGAAGATGAAAGTTTGGCATTGAAAGTTGTTGAATATGAAATAGGCCTACTCCCTACACCTTACGTTCATTGCAAATATACGTTGTGCTAACACCAGTTTGCACTATGCTGTTGCTGTGTTATTATTACACTGTAAAAACTGCAATGCTACTTTAACGGCAGCTACCGTAATGAATAGGCTACATCATAAAAATGCTACTTTACGGCAGAAAACCATTGTTTTTACAGCATGTACTATACTTGTGGCCATTTTCAGTCAGACCTTTTCTGTGAATTTATGTTGCATAACCACTTCTCTGGAAATGGAAAGGGCGAATTCTGTCTGTATTGACTTTGTATTATTCACAAGTAGTTGTATGCTACATTTAGTTCACTGCCATATAATGTAGTTTTATCTATACAGCCCTGGATGATGAAGTGCCAGTGCTTGAGGTTCTGCTTTATTGTGCAGCCTCATTGTGGGAGGCAAAAGTTGCTACAGAGGCATCCAAGCCCTTAATCTCACTGCACGGGACAGTGCGAGCGATAAACAGGAATCGTGGCAAAATAAATCCACCGTTCCCAGTAGGCGAATCAGAGTGAACGCTCCAGGAAGCGCAGTATTTTCTGTGATCTCCATAGAGCCAGCGAAAAGTGAGCATTTTTCAGGTATTTGTGTGAAAGCCACTCACTGGGCTGCTCGTTTTTCAGTTCGCTTGTCGCATCTCTGTGGAGGAAAACCACTTACTTATGGACCTATGCCAGATCTAGGGGACAGTTGGCACTTAACAGCCCCAGGTTACATGACAAGCGAAACCATAATGTGCTCTTGCACTCCATAACAGCGGCACAATGTGCCAGCATGAGCCACCGAGCCTGACACATAACACATCCGGATCGGATAGACCAATACAAGGAGTCGTGATTAAATTAATAAAACCAAATATCTAAATTTTCCCCTCCTTTTATTCACCCAGTAAATCTTGGTCCGAATTATGTCATTTACATATTCCTAATTAATCTAGGAATCCTTAGAATCTGATTAATTCCATAAATGAAATATTCATTGTCAATTCATCTCATTAGAGCCTGATTAAACTGCAAGCATATCAGTTTCTAAATGAAAGAGAATGAATTGTATATTAGCTTTTGTTGTATCTCAGTAGCCTCCTACAATATTCTCATTCCTGAAGGGAGAACCATTCTATGGATATTTATTTTTGAGTGAGATTTTAGACTCAATTCTTTGAATATAGTAATTCTCTCATACTACTTATGGAAGAAATAGGGTCAGTTTTGTCTCAACCATGTTTAGTTGAATAGATGTTTAAGTAGTTTACTACAGACTATTTCTAAGGTCAGATGTCAGACATATCAAGGTCAGAGATGCCATCCCTGGCCTGGAATGAAATAGTAGAGTCTAATATCAGCAAATGGAAGACATATATTTTTGTCATGCATCGAGATTAAAATCCTTGAGAATGTCAAGTGATAAGCCAGAAGCTGAAATCTCAATTAATCTTATTCGGAGAAGTAAAAAAAGGAAGAAATAGGAAACATCATTGAGATGTGATAAACTTTAAATCTCCAGTGACCTTCATATGTAGGTATTTTCTGTCGATGAACTTGTGTCCCAAGGATTTTGGTCCTGATTGTCCCGAGGATGACCGTGTGCTAAACCTATTTGTCCAGAAAGACGCACACAAACTGATTCTGTACTGATTCCTTGACCATTGGCAAAAAAGCAGAGTTCCCAAGGGTGCAGCATTGATTGCAAGTGACACATTCCCATGAATATTTCTGCTTCAATCGGACAGCCTTGCAGCACTCCGCTTACGGCACTATCAAAAACTTTCGCTTGATCTGATGTCAGAGGAGTGTCCCTTGACCCAGGCAAAGAAAGGATAAGAACATGTGAACAGTGTTTGACAACCCTGGGCATGTGGATATACAGTCAGTGAACAAAGTGACCAATAATAGCCTTCAGGTCACAAAGACTTCCAGAATTATGAGGGAAGCAAGTCAAAAGGGATGAGCGAGCTATCGAGGGTAAACAAGCGAAGTATCCTGTGTTCAAGGGTCAGAGTCCGGGGCAGCATTCTGGCCAATTGGGCAGCCTCCTCCCTACTACAAGTGGCCTCTCTACTGCATGACCGCATCTTATTAATGCCATGGGCAGGGGCTGAGGGCATGCTTGCTCGCTTGTGACGTCAACGTGTCAAAGGCCGTTTGAGTCATATCCATCGATTCCTATAAGTCCCTCTTTCCAAGCCCTTTGACTGCCCTGCAGTCAGGTTCATCTTGGCTAACTAAAGGAACTGGTAAATCCGTGGTCAATCTTGTTGAATAATTAAGCAACTTCTCCTGAGGCCAAAGACCAAAAAGTTTGTCTTGCTTATTACCAACTTCCTGGGACATCCCCTGAAAGGTCAGTGTCTCATTGGTTATTGATGTGTCCCATTATTTGGTATTTTGCTTGTTTTTGATCTTACAAGAATAGAGTTTAGCCACCACTCTTGTGTTTAGCAAACTCACAATCTGCGTATATGTTTATCTGCTGTATGCAGCATTTCCAAGCTCTGATGTCCTCTATTTACAGTCCCAATAAGGTGCTGCAGAGGTGTTAAACCCAAACATAAACAAACAATCTCCTGTTTACAGCAAACCCTGTTTAAGATGGTGGTGTCTGAATTGATTTTGGTTTTCAACTGAGAGACAATCAATTTGTCTGCTCTATCTTTAAGTAAAGATGAAATCAAATAGAGCCATTTATTGCAATTAGATGAAAAGAGCAGCAAGGCCCGGGAGCTTTTCATCTTTTCTTGAATTCCTTGATCTTTAAGATTCCCCCTTGGGAGATGACTCAGGGTGATCTCCTCTCTCCCCCAAGTTTGCAGTCTTCTGCTTTATGGCTGGGGGTACAGGATTCAAGTAGGGGTGGCCAACTAACAATGGATTGGACAAGTATTGATATTAGCTGCTGCATCCTTGAGACATCCAAGAGTCAGACATTTGCTTGTTGGGAGACATCAGACATTTCCTGCTAATGCTTTTGCTCTTATATATGCCTTTATTATTTGACTATGTCAATAATATCTTCTCTCAGTTTGAAGAGAATTTCCATAAAGTACAGATATACTCATATTAAATATTTTATAGGATCCTCAAGAAGTCTAGCGAGATGTAGTCCGTAGTAAATAAAAACACATCAAACCGGGTTCGAATTGGCTATGTGGTATAGCAATAGCGAATCTGTGATTTGGTTAAAAGACACATTCTCATTGGGGCCAATGTCTGTTTAGTTAGGCCGACTGAAAATACATTGTTAAAAAGATCATAAATACCATTTGATGTTCCTACCTTTCTTTCAAAGTGGTTTAAATCTGTTATACTTTAGTATCAAGCAAGCCTGGTGTTCTGCACAGCTACTTATTTTGCGCAGGATGTACTACACAGAGAGCATATTAATTCCTTTTAAATGTCTAATCAAGGAAAATCCCATGCCCTTGGCTTACACAGAGAATAGATTTACTTTAATTTCCTGTAAAATGCAGGGAGAAATACTGTATAATTGAAAGATGTAATTCAACCTTGATTACATGTTCCGGGACCAAAGTGAAGTAATTGCTTTTGAAGGCTTCTGAACTGTCGTCACTGCACAGCAATTCAGACTTTCTGTATAATTTACATATACACGCAGGAAATTTCAAGCGGTGTGGATTTTTCATTGAATCTGGGTTGTTTTTTTACAGAATCAACTCAGAAATATCCTTCCCAGAGACCACCAGTATATTTCATAATGGATTGTACATTGTGTCTGGTGTCTCACTTTATCACTGTGCACTAACGAGGGAGGTACCCTCGCCATCAGGGCAGCCATTACATATCTCACTTCGTGATTTCAAAGTGATATTACAAAAAATTTGAGTGGTGTGGAGGTCGTCAAATTGTTAAGATAGGTTAAATGGCTTGTGGAATGAATCAGTGCCAAGTGCCAGACCCAAACATGCAAGATGAAATAAGATATTTATGAAATTCGAATTCACTCGAGGTGAGGGTACCACAAAAAACGAAAAATGGCTGGGCGAGGGTACCAGCAATTTGGCGAGGGTACCAACCTAAATGGCGAGGGTACCAACCTAAAAATGGCGAGGGTACCAACCTAATGGCGAGGGTACCAACCCGGAAGTGGCGAGGGTACTGCAGTTTTTGGGCGAGGGTCATTTCCGGTTGGCGAGGGTACCCACCAAAAAGGGATTGGTGAGGGTAATGTAAGATATTGACAGAGCAATCTGAGCAAACAGCCTTGAAGAAAAAGTACTGACACATGATTGCACTTCTGAAGTAATTATACCAATCAGGAACTCCAATCAAGAACACAATTGCAATACCCTGTCAATAAAGGAGAATCTTAAAATTAATTAACCCCTAACAAGAAAACTGTTGCACAATAATAGGCTTACCCATTCTACCCAACTGTGGAAGTTAGTACAATGTGTATTTAACATATTTTGGAATATATCTACCAATAAAAACAAATGGGTACAGTGAGACCCACATAAAGCTTTGAAAAAGTAAAAAGTTCACCATTGCTAAAACCGTTATTAAACCTCCCAACTCTAAAATCTGACTGTCACATTCATTAAACTGAGAGTCAAACTTTTTCTTATAAGCCTTAATTAGCATGGCACATAATCACAATTTAGTATCACAGTTTATGTTTCTGTATGTATGTTTGCTTAGATGGTGGAGGAGTTGCTCACAGACAGAGAGGACATGAGTCATGCTACAGTTTTCTAATCCAAGAGAGTTCAAAGTGCCCTTCTTCAAAGTTATACCATCCACAGTGAAACTTTCTAAAAGTGATTATGGCTTCTTCCTGTATTTGGGTCTATTTTGCATGTTTTTTATGGGGAGGGGCACGTGCTCCCCCGAGCACGTGCCCCTCCCCATATTGAACCTGTGCCCCCCCAGGTGCCTCCCCACTTGAGACCCCCTAGTTACGCCACTGTGGCCTATAAAATTGTGATGACCAAACACAGATGAGCTGATGCGTGGTAGGCCTATTGTAAAATCAAAATGGGATCTGCCTCAATATTATTAATGAAAGTAAATTGAGAGAAACATGACTGATAAACTGAATGAAAATTAAACAGTCAGATTTAGTAATCATCTATCTATCTATCTATCTATCTATCTATCTATCTATCTATCTATCTATCTATCTATCTGTCTATCCATAGGTGCAATCCGTGGGGGCCAGGGGGGTGCAGCAAATAGCAAGTCAGAGCAAATTCTAACCAAAATCAGGGCAGATCACTACCCCGGTCACATTCATAACATGTTAAAAAATCAGAGCAAAATAGTAACAATGGCCATCCATATGTCTCTGTATGTATGTATGGTATGTATGTATGTATGTATGTATGTATGTAACTGTGATATCTATCTATCTATCTATCTATCTATCTATCTATCTATCTATGTTTTTCTTGTATGTCTTTCTTACCAGTCTTATCACAATTAAAACAATGGCTTACAGCACAGCAGATTCACTTAGTACATAATATGAGTTGCTATGGATAGTTTTATCACTGTCTAGCATTTTGAGCCTGTCTGATTGGTCCATGTACAATAAAATGTCCTCTAAATCACTATGTTGAACGTAGGCAATCATGAAAAATGAACAATTAGGCTTCAGTGAACAGCTGAGTTTAGTCAGTTGTAAGATTAGCAGGAAAAAACTAACACCACCAAACATGTCACAGGACTCCATATACGGTTTTATGGTTTTCAAATTAGTTTTATGCTATGTAATTCAGTCCCTCAACCAATCAGATGAACTGCATTTGCTACGATTTTGTGCCATATTACAGAAACTCATACTAATTGAATTGCTGTAACAACAAAAACGAAATATAATTCAGGGGCGGACTGGCGGCATTTCAGGCCCGTGGCAAAATAAGTTGATGGGCCCCCTCATTCGTATTTTCAGAATTGGGCCTACTCCATTTATACCAAGATGGAAGGGCCCTTTTCCTTACAAGGCCCTCTCACATTGGGGCCCTAACCCAAATGTTTGATTGTATCATGCATTCATGAACTGACATTTTGGCTTTTATCTTTATTATTCACCTTGCATGGGCCCCCCTGAGTGGTTGGGCCCGTGGCAACTGCCACTCTGCCACATAGGCCAGTCCTTCCCTGGGCCGTCATTTCAGGTGGTACCCTCACCATGACAATTATTGCAAATGGTGGTACCCTCGAGAGGCTTTAGTGGTTACCCTCGCCCTCACGATGTATTTCAAATCCAAAATCTGATAATTCTGTGATCTATAGCACGTGGATTGCTTGCCCAATGGTTAGTTTAACATTAAAACTACCTGTCTGATAAATATAGGATTTGGATTTGACGAAATAATCTCAGGATGACAGAAAATTACTTTGAATCGAGTGTTGTAATGGCTGCCCTGATGGCGAGGGTACCCCCTCGTTAGTGCACAGTCTTTATGAATAATATGGCTTGTACTCCTACACTCGATTGGCTGCATATGCGAAATGCTTCACCATTTGAGAGAGCTTCCCACACGTCTTCCCTTTTTATTAGGAGATGCCGCATGAACACTTTCCTCTGACATTTCAATGGAGCACATCACCAAAATGGAAATTCCTTAATTGGTCGCTTTCAATTGGTTCTTACGGATGACTTATCCTTTAAGAAATCCGCTCCAATGCCATTTGCGAGACCCAGACAAATCTGATATAAAAATTTGCAAGGCAAACAAATAGCGACGTCGTGTATTCTTACAAATCAGGGCAATTCCCAAGCTCCATTGGATGCTGATTAGCTGATTTCCAAAAGTGTCTGCCGAGATATCGGAACAACTTTTACTCCAGCTTAGACGCCCGCCAATTGAAGTTTTACGAGTTGAGGTGACATTTGAGCCACAGAATTCAAGGCAAAGCCGAAGTGGTCTAAAGTAGAGCCATGAAAAGCTTGAAAATCTGAGCTGAAGCTACTGCTAAGCCTTTACAGAAGTTGGGCGTTATTTGTGTTCAGATTGAAACCTTTTTATGTTTGAAAAAGAAGGCGGGTGTAAGCCAAGGCAGAGGTCCTCTTCCACGCCTCCGTGCCGTTCTTGATTACCCATACCGCCTACTTCAAGATGATTCTTCAGGCAATCAAGGAAAGGGTCCTTTTAAAATCTCATTAATAACAAAAGTTTATAGATGGATAAGTAAATAGAAATCAGTCATTAACTTCTGGTGCTCGATTTTACCTTTTTTTATCATACAAATGTATGTGTGTTGTCTTTATAACTTGGATAACTTGGATGAGCTTGCGGCCTTTTGCCTTGGTTAATCAAGGACAAACCACTTTCTCAAAATGTCAAGCAAAGCCACTATAGCAGACATTGTTTGATCGCAAAATACCACACTTGCAGCTGAAACGTTATTTTGGTTCGGTTTGGTTCAGAAAAACTTGTGGCTTTAAATTCCAGCAAATTGAGGCTAGCTTTGGTTTGAATGTGTCTCATGTTTGGTTAGTGTCTCAAAATGTTTTGTGGTTGTCTCTTTGCAGAGCGGAGCAGCTGGCCCACGACTTTGACCGGATGGGCGTCTACATTGAACACAACGGGAAAGTGCACTGGGAGCCGGGTGGGATTTTCTCCACCACATGTGACATTGACATTACCTACTTCCCTTTTGATAAGCAGTCCTGTCCCATCGTCGTGGGGGCGTGGGCTTATTATAGCGAAAGAATGAACTTGACAAACTCTACTTCCAAAATCTCCCTGCACGACTTCACTGAGAACGGAGAGTGGGAAATTGAGGACACTGTGGTCACTTGGGGAGAGACTGTCATAACCCAGAGCCACAACGCCAGCTTTGCTTATGTCACTTCGACGCTTTACTTGAAGAGAAGGATCTACTACTATTTTGTGAATGTGATGATCCCCTGTTTTATGCTGTCCGTCATGGTCCTTGTAGTCTTCTGGATTCCTCCGGATGCCGGTGAAAAAGTCTCCTGCGGGATCTCAGTCCTCTTGGCCTTCACTGTCTTCCTGCTCATGGTCTCCGAGTCCGTGCCTAAGACCTCCCTGCAGATGCCTGTCATTTGTGAGTACATTTACATTGATTTATCATTTACAGTACTCATCTTTTTACTATCTTCTTCATCCTCCTTTCTCACCACTCAAAACACACCATCCGCTCACCATCATTCAACTCATTCATCCCAAGTGAGATCAACAAAAGAAAATATATCAGTGGTCCCTGTGTTATCTGACCCATAGTTGTAAGACCAACTTGCCTCATGTGACCGCCTTCCTCCTGTATTAAGTATTATTTGGAACAAATTCTACACCACACTCCCATGAGAAACTGCTTCGTGTCCGCACATGTTGCGGTCTTATAACAGCGCATACAGCCGTACACTATATTTGCGTTTCTATCTGACATGTTACTTACCTGTGGTCAGACATATCTATCACACGTTTAGATTTATTGAACATGAAAGAAGCAATGGAGCACACTCTTATTTCAAGAAAATTAGTGAAATGAAATATTCTCGGAGTATCTTCAATAGCTTTTCAATTATGAAATTTTTGCATCTTTTCATCAGAGTTCATTAATTTTCTTTATTGCATTTTTCTTCCTGTTCTGCCTGTTCAGAATGTAATTTTTACAT
The DNA here is from genome assembly GCA_026936325.1 of Platynereis dumerilii. NCBI lineage: Eukaryota > Metazoa > Annelida > Polychaeta > Phyllodocida > Nereididae > Platynereis > Platynereis dumerilii. Next base: position 177,276,098 of record JAPTHN010000001.1, on the reverse strand, counting down.
GAGAAGATATCGTGATCACGTAATTTGTGCAATTCTTTTGTTACTGGTATTGAAACCTTCCAGCTGCCTGATTAAAAGCCTTGTCTTGAGAAACATAAACCATATTTATGTTTGCAGGCTCTATTGGTTTTCTATGAAAGTTTAATGTGTGAACTTGCATTGAAAAAGAGCTGGTTTGCAAGGTCCTCATCAGACTTGATTTTACTTTTTAATTTGCTCTTCTTAAAAATGCCTGGTTCTTTAGGTATTTATGTGATTTCTTATGCCCCTTAGTGATATGTTACCACTTTTGCCCAATGTCACCTTTTGGTTAGTATTTCATTTTGGCCTCCACACAAGTCACATGTATGTGAGCAATGGGCATGCTGTGGTGGAGGCATCTGAGACTCAGGTCTTCTGAGGACATTACTTTCCCTGATTAAGGTCACGAAGTAATGACACAAATCACATGTCAGCCATCATCCTGTGGTGTGTCATTTGGTCTTAGAGCACAATCACCTCACTACAAACAAACACTGCTTCTACGGTTCTAGACGTATATTTTGTGGTGTGGTTCTTTGAAGTTGTCGAAAATGAATATATGCACCGTCATTTTCGCAACACTTTCAGACAGGAGATGAGCACAAATCTCTTGCTTGTCATATATATGTTGTGGAGGGGTGGATGTTGTTGTCCCCGCATTATAAGACTGCCCCTTCTGCGATCATGAAATGGTCTCTTGTTGGGGTGCTGTCTCTTGTAGGGGTGCAAAATGCACTAAAAGTACAAGTTTGTGCGAGAGGAAGGCGGTCACATAAGGCAAGTCGGTCTTGCAACAGGGGGTCTTACAACTCTGGTACCACTGTAGTATATTATATACCCCTTCTTCTTTCTTTCCCAAAAGATATATCAATATGTTTTATAATCTACAGTCTGCTCCGAGTCTTCATGATCATTGCATGTACTTGTTAATAATTCTCTGGAATATGTGTAGTATGTCACTCACTGTTACCGTATTTCATAAAAAGTGAATTCAGGATGACATGAGTGTCTTGTAAAGAGCATGTGGTCATTTCATACCATTTTTGAAAAGCGCACAATTTGATTTTTTTTTTGTGAATACCTGTTGCAAACTATGATCCAAAGATGTCACTTAAGTTATAGCTGTCTACTGCTATTGCATATTAAGGCAGAAATACTGGTGAATGTGGTTGAGGAAATGGTAGTTTCTTGGGGGGTTAAAAGATCATTTATTTTCTGTGATATACAGATTTTCCTGCTAAAAACGAAATACATATCAGAAAAGTGATTTATTGCCCACTTTGGTCATCTTAGCGTAAATGAGGTAGTTGAGATATAGAAAGATGCCTCCGAAGAAAGATATTAGATTAACGGGCCACAGTATTAAGGTATCATGAGGGCATCTGCTTAATCAAATTCCCCCCAAAGGTGTGTTAGTTACTATTTCCCCAAGGTCAAAGGTATGTTCTGCTGGTTGGTAAATGGTGGTAAGATACCATAAAATTATTATGAACTTTCTTAGCAACCTCAAATAATAAGTTTTAGAACTTGTGTTTTCATGAGTTGAAAAACTAGCTGTTTATGTAAAGTTCACCCAGAGAATCTACCCTAGACGATTCCCTCAGAGAGTCTGAATTATCATAGATTTACGTCACGAGCGTCATAGCCAATCAGCGGGCAGTATTTCTCTCCAGTTCAAAACTTTACCGGCGATTTGCGAAGCGTCTATTAACTTCTCAGAGACGTATGACCTATCATTTTGAAGGTCTCAGAGAGATCTATCTACCCATATAAGGATCTCACCTCTAATCCACACGGAAATGTGCGCAACAGCGAAATCGGCCTCATTTGCATAACATGCTTATAGCCTGTTTATTGGTCAGCTTTGTGGGCGTGTCTGACTAAATCACTGAAGGCTTTGCTGAATTGGTGAAGTTTTGATGCAGAAGATGAATCGTTAACAGCCGTAGGAAGAAACAAATAGAACACGACCCTCGGGTCCACCCTGAACCCCAATAATTAACCCTGATCATGGAAAAACACCATACTACATAATTCTATTCAAGTGCTTATTTTTGGCAAAGAATTTTTAATGTCCATCATGACGTAGCTTTCTTGATGAGGTTAAATGACTTCAATTGTTCTTTGGGGAGAAAAAGGAAAATAAAGAAAAGCCAAGAATGATGAAGTCCCTGTTGACATACGACAAGTCATTTGCCCAATTGCCTGAGTGACCTTAATTAAGATGGAGCGAATAAGAAACACAGAAACCATAACCAGCATGGGAAATCAGATGTCGAAGCCAATCAGAGGAAGTTCTTGCAGATTATGTGATTGTCATGACAGTCAATATAGAGTCTCACAAGCAGTACCTGAATGTATGACAGGTATTGTATCATAACAAAAATCATTAGGATTACAGAAATGCACTATGATCAAGAAATTTAGTTGAAGCCTCAACAATTAAATAGATGTATATCTATCTTTTTCTATTTGATGACAATCACCTACACAATACAAAAAGTTGTGAAATATATTATTGTATCTTGTCCAGAGATGAATTAGAAATTTATCACATTAGAATTGATGGCATTCTTTCAAAGTATATTATGACAGAACAGTTTGAAAACAAATGATATGCCTTTCTCTCATGATCAATCTTGGTATGTAATACACACTGTATAATTCTTCAAGAGCTCATCAAGGGAGAGCACTTTTTTCTTTACTGTTTTCTGGTTTCTAACTAGACTAGGCATGATTCTTAAAGTGATAAGTTATAGTGATAAATAATGCTTTTTCCAAATATCACCATTGGTTAGTATTTCATTTTGCATTCATAAAATCACACGTCTGAGCAATCTCGCTACAGATGATTCAAAGATGCTGTTATACATGCACATTTTTCTTTCCTTCACCAAAGATTACTTAGCTGTGAATTACATGTGCCCATAGGAATGGTATCAGTGTGATGAGAGAAATGATGAATATTCATCCAATGAATAATTTTTTAAACCATCTAATGATAAAATATGAAGAATTTTTTTCACTGTACATAGTCTTTAGAATTGAAAGTTTTGAAAGCCAAACACAAAGTCAGCCTTTTACTGAAAGTCTCCTCACTGGCAGATGACACCCCGATTCACCCAACCTACTTTGGCACAGGATGTCACTTGAGTCAGAGCTGTCTACTGCTAATGCATATTAAGGCAGAGATACTGGTGGGTCCGGGTGAGGAAATGGTAGTTTCTTGCAGGGTTACAAGATCATCCTTCCTCTACAGTGCGCAGGCAATGCCAGGCATTTTGGTGCTAAAAGCAACTGACATGTATATCAGAAAAGTGCTTTTATTTGCTCAGTTTGGTCCTCACAGCTTTCCCCATCACTGAATATGCTCAGCAGGATATCAACAGACACTCCCGGATAAAGATATTCGTAAATGGATAATGTAGCAAGTATATAATGCAGCTAATAACACCATTAATATTATGAGGGAGTGATAATGCTACAAAAAGTGCCATTATGATGTTGCAGTGCTTGCTAAAAAGCCCTTCACAGCTTCTTTGTTACATCAGTCGTCTCTTACTGTGGGGAAATAATCACAACTCAACTATACATTTAACTCAATGATCCACCAACTCACCTATGAATGATTTGTCCAATCTCCTGAAATCTTAACCAAGAAAGACCAAATGAGTAATCTTAGCCAAGAAAGACCAAATGAGGAACATCATGACTGAGGAAATCTGATGTCTCAGCCAGGAGTGCTGGAACGTCGTCATCATGCAATTGTTGCGACAACCTGTACAAAATACTCAGATGTTTTAACTGATAGTATGAGGAAGAGGCTGGTTAGAATTTTGTGGATAATCACATGTATGATAAACCCAGGGTTAGTCAATGTCATGGTAAGGCAAATTATCTACAGAAAAGAAATTCTGTAGATTTCTAACTTTCCTATTTCTGATAATTATTTATAAATGATGACCTTGTTTAGAAAGAAATTTCTTCCTTGGTCACACAAAAAAAGTGTCAAGTAAATATGTTGGATGCATCTTCCCTATACTTTTAATCACACATTTGTGTATGATAGCAATGGGCCTGCAAATTCAGTCGATCAATTTCTCCCTACCAATACTCCACAGAATGTTGCATTGCCAAAACGTTGATAATATCATGTTGTCAAAGAAGTTAACAATGAGACAAGCTGCCCAATCAGTGGGATGCCCTGCAGAATATCTGTGATTGATACCAACATAAATCAGGGATTTCCTTGTTGTGAAATGGCCCTTAGACATCCGGAATTAAGGGCTGAAAAGGACATTGTGTTCATTTCAAAGACAGCCAGGTTCCATGCAACCTCAAAGACCCAAACGGCACAAGTCAAGTCTCTTATGGATTATATACCCTTGTGGGCAAATCTATATCTTATTTTGTAAACCGAAATTACCACAATTATACCATATCACATGTTTCTCGAATTCTAAGAAATGTATAAAAGTGATAGTGATCCGAAATAAATTCACACTTTTTAGTATAGCATTACATAGTGACTGTTTGTATTCAACTATTCATACCTTCAATTGATTATTGAGTTTTGCATGACAATGTTAGTTTCAAGTATTGGTTCAAAAACATTAAAATTTCAACTGCAATTTCCTTTATAGTCTCCCAATATTATGTTAAACTCATTATGTCGAATCCAAGGCTGCTTTTCACTATTGGTTTTAGAGTTATGAATAACAAATCCTGCCGTTATGCCTTTATAGAAGCTGGTTTCAACCTTGGTTAAGGCAATTGTTTATGACCAAGGCTAATTCAGTGGCAACTAACCAATCATTGACAATTTGAAATCCTTCCAAATCCAAGACAAATTATCTAATCTCTTCATAAGGCAATCCCTTCTAGGTGAAGAAAATCAGATTATAACTGATGAACAGCAATTTCAGACAAACTATTGTCTGACTTCAGGCAAGAGACAACAACAAAATTATCTGAATAAAGATAGTATTACTCTATTGCGACAAAATATGTAATATCTGCAGGGCTGAGGCCTTTGTTGCAAACTTTCATATTATAGCAATGTCCTTCTCGCTTACATTATCTCTTATTGCTTCCATTAATCACTGATCTTCCTTTTATAGTAAAACATATCCTGCTGTTATTGCTAAGCACTGCAAGATTCTAAACTTTTAAAACTGATAGTTTAGCTGTTTTTTGAACCAATAATTTAAAAAACACTGTTAGCATATGACAAGTCATTTGCCCAATTGTCTGAGTGACCTTAATTAAGATGGACCAAATGAGAAACACAGAAACCATAACCTCCATGGGAAATCAGATGTCGAAGCCAATCAGAGGAAGTTCTGGCCGATCATGTGATTGTCATGACAGTCAATATAGAGTCTCACAAGCAGTACCTGAATGTATGACAGGTATTGTATCATAACAAAAATCGTTAGGATTACAGAAATGCACTATGTTCAAGAAATTTAGATGAAGCCTCTACAATTCAATAGATGTATATCTATCTTTTTCTATTTGATGACAATCACTTACATAATGCAAAAAGTTGTGAAATATATTCTTGTATCTAATCCTGAGATAAATTAGAATTTTTATCACATTAGAATTGATGGCATTCTGTCAAGGTATATTATGACAGAACAGTTTGAAAACAAATTATATGCCTTCTCTCATGATCAATCTTGGTATGTAATACACACCGTATAATTCTTCAAGAGCTCATCAAGGGAAAACATTTTTTTACGGTTTTCTGGTTTCTAGCCAGACTAGGAATGATTTTTATGTCACCATTGGTATATGCAGTTCATTTTGCATTCGTAAAGTCACACATGGTAGCTGGCTGTGTGTACAATGTGCATGAAGGACAGCTAAGGACAACACTCTCCTTGATTAAGGTCATAAAATAATGACAAAATCATATGTCAGGATTTGGACCTGGAGAAGAGTGATCTCTCTACAGATGATTCAAAGATATTGTTATACATGCACATTTTTCTTTCGTTCATCAAAGACTAATCAGCTGTGAATTACATATTCCCATAGGATTGGTATCAGTGTGAGAACATTTTTATATTCTTCAAGAGGAATGAAGAATATTCATCCAATGAATAATTTTAATAACCATTTAATGATATAACGTGAAGCATGTTTTGCACTGTACATAGTCTTTAGAATTGAAAGTTTTGAAAGCCAAACACAAAGTCAGCCTTTTACTGAAAGTCTCCTCACTGGCAGATGACACCCCGATTCACCCAACCTACTTTGGCACAGGATGTCACTTGAGTCAGAGCTGTCTACTGCTAATGCATATTAAGGCAGAGATACTGGTGGGTCCGGGTGAGGAAATGGTAGTTTCTTGCAGGGTTACAAGATCATCCTTCCTCTATAGTGCACAGGCAATGCCAGGCATTTTGGTGCTAAAAGCAACTGACATGTATATCAGAAAAGTGCTTTTATTTGCTCAGTTTGGTCCTCACAGCTTTCCACATCACTGAATACACTTAGCAGGATGTTAACAGACACTCCCGGATAAAGATATTCGTAAATGGATAATGTAGCAAGTATATAGTGCAACTAATGATGCCATAGATGTTATAAGGGAGTCATAATGCAACTAAAAATGCCATTATGATGTTGCAGTACTTGATAAAAAGTCCTTCTCAGCTTCTTTGTTACATCAGTTGCCTGTTACTATACGGGGAAAGAATCACAGTTCTGTTTATATTTAACTCCATGATCCATCATTTATCCAATTTGATGAGTAATCTTAGCCAAGAAAGACCAAATGAGGAACATCATGACTGAGGAAATCTGATGTCTCAGCCAGGAGTGCTGGCAGATCATGCGACAACCCGTACAAAATACTCAGATGCTTTAACTGAGAGTCTGAGGATAAGGCTGGTTAGATGTTTTTCATAACAAGTGGATAATCACATGTATGATAAACACAGAGTGTATTATTTTATGAAAACAGATAGTTGCTTTCAGGTCTGTTAATATCAAGGCTTATATAAATTGTATAAGGAAAATGATTTTTCTACTTTCCTATTTCCGATAATTATATAAATTATGTTTTGGAAGAAATTTCCTGCTTGGTCAATGGTCATACAAAATATTTTCATAGCTGATGAGCGTGCAAATAAATTGGATGCATCTTCCCTATACTTTTCATCACATATTTTTGTAAGAAATGCAATGGGCCTGCAAATTGAGTCTATCAATTTCTCCCTACCAATACTCCACAGAATGTTGCTTTGCCAAAACGTTGATAATAATATCATGTTGGTCTGAGAAGTTAACAATGAGACAAGCTGCCCAATCAGTGGGATGCCCTGCAGAATGTCTGTGATTGATACCAAAATAAATCAGGGATTTCCTTCTTGTGGGAATTGCCCTCAGACATTGGGAATTAAGGGCTGAAAGGGACATTGTGTGCATTCCAAAGACACCGGGGATCCATGCAACCCCAAAGACCCAAAAGGCACAAGTCAGGACAATGATGGACTCTCTACTCTTGTGGTCAAATGTTCATCTTTATTTACAAACCGAAATTACCACAAGTCATACCACATGTTTCTGGAATTCTAATAAATGTAGAGTGATAGTGATCCGAAATAAATTCACACTTTTTAGTTTAGCATTACATAGTGACTGTTTGTATTCAACTATTCATACCTTCAATTGATTATTGAGTTTTGCATGACAATGTTAGTTTCAAGTATTTGTTCAAAAACATTAAAATTTCAACTGCAATTTCCTTTATAGTCTCTCAATATTATGTTAAACTCATTATGTCGAATCCAAGGCTGCTTTTCACTATTGGTTTTAGAGTTATGAATAACAAATTCTGCCATTATGCCTTTATAGGAGCTGGTTTCAACCTTGGTTAAGGCAATTGTTTATGACCAAGGCTAATTCAGTGGCGACTAACCAATCATTGACAATTTGTAATCCTTCCAAATCCAAGACAAATTATCTAATTTCTTCATAAGGCAATCCCTTCAAGGTGAACAAAATCAGATTATAACTGATGAACAGCAATTTCAGACAAAATATTGTCTGACTTCAGGCAAGAGACAACAACAAAATCATCTGAATAAAGATAGTATTACTCTATTGCGACAAAATATGTAATATCTGCAGGGTGGAGGCCTTTGTTGCAAACTTTCATATTATAGCTATGCCTTGAGCTTACATTATCTCTTATTGCTTCCATTAATCACTGATCTTCCTTTTATAGCATTAATACATATCCTGCTGTTATTGCTAAGCACTGCAAGATTCTAAACTTAAAACTGATAGTTTAGATGTTTTTGGAACCAATAATTTTCATAAAACTGCCAGGTAGATAAGACATTTTAAATGGATATCATTTCTTGTGAGTTATCCATTCTGGAGTAGTTGTTTTATGATGCTCAATTCTAGAAGCAACTTGTCAGATAACTTGAAAAGAAGAACAACATCAAAGCCATGGCCATATTGAGAACTGCTTATTCTGTCAACAGATTGAATCAAGGGATAAAAGAATGGTGTCTCTGAGAGAGTATAGCCTTCATCCTTTACTGCAATCTATGATAACACGAGAAAGATAATCAACAACCTTGATATCATTGCCTTGGAACTTTTCCTGAAGATTATGACACATCAGAAGAAGTAGGCTTTGTAGTTATGTCCTGTGTATATATCTTCAAGGGATGGCTCTGTCAATCTGTTTTATAGATTACAAATTTGCCTTGTCTTTCGTAAATACAGTGTAATTTGTTTATAAAAGAAATTTGCATTGCAGGTTTATTAGCTTTGACATATGTTAACAATGCGGCCTGCGAAAACATGGTGCCAGAGGGCCAAAGGGCAAAATAGCAACTTTTATTTTAAGAAAATCTTTTATTAATATCATATAACGACAATTGAACCCTTGATATAGAAATCAAACATTGTGCCAATATCGGGCAGCTCTAACTGATAGTCTACTACAAGGTTGCAAGCAAGGTACTGTTCACCCTGCTGTTTGGGTGTTTACGCACACTAGATAGAAAGCTGAATCATTACCAACGAGGGTGTAACTGTCAGCTGCAGCAGAAAAAAGTGACCAGCTAGTCCTCAACAGTTAACCGCTATCACGGAATAACACCACACCACATAAGTCTGCAATGATTTGCTTTTCTCTGGCTCAGATTTGCCCATATCTCTCATGCACCATCTTTCCTGATGAGGTTACATGACTCCAATTGTTCTTTGGGGAGAAAAAGGAAAAGAAAGAAAATGCGAGAAGAAGTAAGTTCTCGTTGACATATGACAAGTGATTTGCCCAATTTCCTGAATGACCTTAATCAAGAAAGACCAAATAAGGAACGCGGAGACCATAACTGAGGAAATAAGATGTCTCATTCAATTGAAGCAGTGCCAGTAGGTCATGCGATTGTGATGACAACCCACACAAAATACTCAGAAACGGTACTTGTTACTAAGAATAAGGTTGGTATTTGGCATAAACCAACACATTGCATGTTGATTATCTCTTGGATGATACACCCAGGATGCGATATTTATGAAAACAAATAGTCAGTATCGATCGGCCTAAGTGAAAATCATGACACGTAAGGTAAATGATATGAGTGTATTCTGTAGGTGCGATACAGCTTTTCTAATTTTATAAGTAGCTAATAATTAATGTCAGAGAATAGGTGATGCTGCTCTGTGGTTTCCATGGCAAAGCACTCCACAAATTACGTCATGTGATAGGCAATACACAATCTTGAAATTTTAAGGGATACTTTTTCAATGGTCGCACAACAATATTGTTGAGCTGTGGTTAGTAAAGATACATTGCAAGGAAGGTGAATGAAGCTTTTCAGGATAAGGGAACTAAGGTGGCTGCTAAGAATGTCCCCTTAAATGCTTATGTTTTGATTTCTGTAATGCATTGCATAATAATCACACTGCAGGTTTGCTCAAGCAAAACATATGTTTGCACACATATTCAATAAGATTATTAAAAAAATTAGCATAAAACGGTTCGATTACCCCCTCTTAGTGACCTCCACTAAGCCTTAATGGACATAAGTTCTTAGTAGCCAGCTAAGTTCCCTTATCCTGAAAAACTTCAATAGTTTTGTCTCTTCGTTAGATATGCAATGGGCCTGCACGAAGTCTGTCAATTTCTCCCGACCAATTTGCTACAGAATTGCTTTACCAAAACTTTGAGAGGATGTTATTCTGATATTGATATGTTGACTTGAAGAAGTTAACAATGAAACAAGCTTCCCCAATCAGTGAGATGCCCTGCAGAAAGTCTATGATTGATGCTCACAAGGATCAAGGGTTTTCTTCCAGTAGAAATGGCCCTTAGACATCTGGCATTAGGATCTGAAAGGGACATTGTGTGCATTCCAAAGACAGCCAGGTTCCATGCAACCCCAAAGACCCAAAAGGCACAAGTCAAGACCCTGATAGAGGTTTTGGCTGTCTACTCTTGTGGTAAAATTGGTATCTTATTTTAGACTAAATTCCATTCATATATATTAACTTCAGAATTTAGGTAACTGTATTGAAACAGATTTCACTCATTTTCGATATCATTTCAAAAATGAATGTACTCATAACCATCAAATAATTATTTAGCTTCACATGGCAATGTTGGTTTCTTGTCCAAACCCTGTATTAGTTCTACCAACTAATATTTCATCAACCGTTTCCTTTATGGTCTCTCAATATTGTGTTAAACTCATTAGATCCAAGGCTGTTTTTCACTATTGTTTTAGAGCTATGCATTAACAAACCTCCAGTTATGTCATTATAGACCTGCTTTTGACATTGGCTGAGGCAATTGTTTATAACCAAGGCTGATTCTTTAGTGACTGAGAGAATTCAATTACTAATAACCAATCATTGACTATTTGCTAATGCTACCAAGACCATATGTTATATTATCTTCATAAAGCAATCCTTTGAGCTGATATTAAGTAATTTCACTTGCAATATATTTGTCAAAACCAGGCAAGAGGCAACAGCAAAATTATCGGAATAAAGACAGTCTCTGTTGTGACAAAATATGTAATATCTTTTGGCCTGAGGCATTTGTTGCAAATTCTCATAACACTGTCATAAGCTAAAAGTATCTCTTATTGCTTCCATGAATCAAGAATCTTCTCTTATATTATTACTTCGTATCCTGTTACACACTAAGAAAAGCTGAGAGGGCAACCTGAGCAAATAAGGTTCTTTTCTCATATGGCCTTTACCGTAACATGATCTATGATGACACGTGAAAGATGATCCGCGTCGTCTGTATCATTGCCTTAGAATTTTATCCAGAAGAAAATGGTACGTCAAAGGAAGTAGGCTTTGTAGTTTTGTCCTTCATATATCTTCCAGGGACGGTTCTGTCAATCTCTTTACAGATTATGAATTTGTCTTGTCTTTCATAAATACAGTGTTATTTGTTATTGAAAGGATTTATGTTATTATTATGCTCAGTTGCTGTTTTAAATTTGATGCAGAAAATCCAAAAGATCAGGGGTTCTCTTCCAGCAAGAATTGCCCATAGACATCTGGAATTAAGAGCTGAAAAGAAGCTGAATAGGACATTGTGTTCATTCCAAAGGAAGCCAGGTTCCATACAATCTCAAAGGCTCAAAAGCCCCATTCAAGACACTGATAGAGGTTAGGGCTGTACTTTGAGGTCAAACTGACTTTAAAACCAAATATTTGCTATATTTCTAGACTACTAAATGGATTTAACTCTTTTGAAACATATATTATCAAACATTGTTGGACAGCTTTAAAAAAAGTGTATTCATAACCTGCAATTAATTATTGAGCATTGCATGGCAATGTTAGTTTCATATCCAAACTCATGTATTTGTTCAACATACTAAATTTCTCTCTATACTTTGTTGAACTCATTAGGTTGAATCAAAGGGTGCTTTTAGGCTACTTTAAGAATTATGAATAACCAATCCTGCATGTATGCCTTTGTAGGAGCTGCACTCAGCTACAGTTGTCTCAACCTTGATTGAGGCAATTGTCAAAAACCAAGACTAATTCAGTTGTGACTAAGAACATGCAATCACTAATAACCAATCATTGAATATTTGTAATTCCTCCTCATTTCAAGACAAATGATGTATCATCTTCATTAGACAATCCTTTCAAGGCAACAAAATAGGATTATAACTGATGCGAAGGAATTTCCGACACAAATTGTTGCATGATTCCGGACAAGAGATGACACTATATTATCTGAAAAACATCTTATTTTATGGCAAAATATGTAATACATGTATCTGTATATGCTTGAAGCATTTGTTGCAAACTTCCATATCATAACATCATAAGCTTACATTATCTCTTATTGCTTCCAATAATCAAGGATCTTCCTCTTATAACATCAGTTCTTATCATGCTGTGATTGCTGAGCATTGAGAATGGCTAAGGCGAGCAGCCTGAACAAATAAAGCTTTTTCTCATATTCATGTCTTTCAGGTTTAGTCCCAAATTGCTTGTGTGCCAAAGAGAAGGAAGGATCTCTACAAACAGATGAGCAACAGACAGCTGTTGCTCAACTACACTCCTGCTCATAAATATGGAATACTTTTTTGGAAAAAAAGTGTCAAATAAAAGTAAATTTCAGAGTGTGAATGTAAGCAAGGTCCATTGTAGAGGTCAAGTCATCTTCTCTAATCACTCTTTGAAAGCCTCAACTGCATTTTTGCAAGAATTTTTAATTTTTGGTTGAATGCACCTCACCCTAAAAAACCCCTGAATTTCCATATTTCATGCTGATGTAACTTTTACTGGGGTTAACGCTGCAACATGCGTTTTAAATGACAGCATGTTCTTCCCTTTAACATTCATGTACCATTGAATCAGACTATCATGTGCTCCAGCAGAAGTTGCTGAAGTTGTCAATTTCAATGGAGAATGTTGAAGTATTCCATATTTATGAGCAATGGTGTAATATCCTGTGACAACAAATATTTAGGTTGTCATATGCCCCAGTTAAATAAAGATTCTAGATTAAAACTGAAGCTTTGGGAAGCTTTATGGATCTGATATGTAACACATTAATGGTCAGCTAGATATCAAAAATTGACATAATTTAATTTCTTGTGAGATAAATGTTCTCAATTTTCAAAACAACTTGTCAGACCCACATCATATGGCTATGCTGAGAAGTGTGGTAACAGATTACCAGATTTTGTATGTCAGTTTTAAAATTACACATTTTCCTTGTACACTATAAAGTAATTAAATAAATTGGGCGTTGATTGATTTACAAGTGGGTAACAGTTGTTTTAAAATCCAGTGCCTGTTTCTGAGCCATCATTCACAAGGTGGGAGTATAGGTTAGATAAATAAATACATATGGAAGTCATGCAAGGTCAGAACTTAACAGTTGATGTGGAGCTGAGTTGAGGAGGGCTGAAAATTGGCCAATGGCCAACCTTTAACTGCATAGCAACACCTTCTGTCATCACTTTGTGTCTGTGCAGTGCAAACAGGCAATAACAGGCAATAAACAAAGATGCAAGCAGTCCTCACGAAAGTCTGTCATTTCACACTGACATGTCTGCTGTGTCCAGTCCCATTGACTGACAGTAACTGTGCATCTTTGATCTATGGACCTACCGCAGTCCAAGAATGCCTGACCTTGGAACAGGTGTATGTGTGTGATGCATTTCTCTCAATTCCCAAATTGGCTTGATGAGTGCTCGGCTTATCTCACAGAATTGGCAGAGGGTATGATAAATTAAATGCATGATGGACAGGTGATAGACTGGTAGTCTGCTACAAGGTTGCAAGCAAGGCTCTGTTCACCCTGCTGTTTGGGTGTTGTTTACTCAGAAAGTGTATTTCTGAAGAGGAAATACCCTGGATAGAAAGCTGAAGTGTGTAACCGTCACCTGCAGCAGAAACAGGAAATTATTATTTTTTAATAATTGTAGAATGTAGATGTTTTTAAATTTTCGAAGCAGTTATACCGGTTATACCGTGTATGTCTCAAAATAGTTACATAAAAAGATCTAAGAAATATAGATTAGATACTGTGGAAGAAAATCAACAATCGTGTGTAATAGTGGGTGTAATATTTTATAAAGATGATTTGTTGCAATTGTAGAAAAAAGATTCTGTAGATTTCTAACTTTCCTATTTAGGATAAATATCTATAAATAATTTCATTTCTTTGGAAGATATCTCCTGAATGGTCGTACAAAAATATTGTCATAGTTGGCAATATGAGCAAGCAAGATAAATAGGAGGCATCTTCCCGATACTTTTTGTTGCATCTGTTGTAAGAAATGCAAAGTGCCTGCATACAGAGTCTATTAATTTCTCCGTACCAATTTGCCACATAGTTTTGCTTCACCAAGACTTTGTGATATTCTGATATTGATATGTTTGTCTAAGAAGTTAACAATGAAACAAGCTGCCCAATCAGTGAGATGCCCCGCAGAATGTCTGTGATTGATGCCCACATGGATCAGGGGTTCTCTTCCACTAGGAATTGCCAAATGCACATAGACATCTGGGACTAAGAGCTGAAAGAGACCAAGTGTGCATTCCGAAGGCAGGACTTCAGGTTTCATGCAACCCCAAAGACCCAAATGACACAAGTCAGGACAATGATGGAGGTTTTGGCCCTCTACTCATCTGGCAAGACTGGTTGATTTCATATACGGGTCAAAATTTGATAATTCTAAAACTCTTGTCTCCAGTGTTTAACAATAATTCATGAGGGCAGGAAGGCACATGGAGGACCTCCTGTTGTCATTTGTCATAGACAAGGATATAAGCAAAACTTATAACACAAAAAATATGTGGCAGAATAGTTTTATCCCATCCAAAAATAGCATTGAAGTGGCAAACCCCCCTGAAAATGGCCTGTCTCCACCAACATTTTCTTTGAAAGATCACATCACAAAAACTAGTACAGGATCCTGATTCAATTAAACTCTTCCATACATGGAAACTTGACTGCCAGTCTTCTAAGATCTAGTTACCAATAGCTGAAATAATATTCTGTATAAGAGCAGGAGGATCTTGTGTCAGTGTCTCCAATATTGTGTCATTAGCACCACATCGGATTTGTTTCTCAATAAAAATGAAAGGGACACACATTCTGTGAGAAAACCTTGTGTCTGACGTTGTCTCGGAACCCAAGAAAACAACTATAAACTATCTGTAGCTCTGTATCATTTATGTAAACCAAAAAATTAGATTGTTTCTGTCGGCATGTCAGTTGTCCTATCTCAATTTGTCATTAGCAAACGCCTTGCTACTTTATTTTGAAAGCATATTTCTGGACCAAAATCACTGTGAAGTAACATTTTATCATTGTCTAGCATCTGAAATATGATTTAGCGAAGACATTGGGCACTGGAGGGAGTAGTGGAGATCATCTTTATTATTCAGAATCCAAACTATTGATGAAAACAAGTATTTTTGTTTAAGTTTGTCAATTTCTGGTTCAAGGATATGTTCTATCTCAATAACTATTGGTCATAGAGACCTGGTATATAGCTCAATGTGTGCAGTATAGCCACTTTCCTATACGTTGCTAATACATTCTTCAGCTCTAAGTGGTATGGATTTCAAGTTATAGGCATGATGCTAATGACACACATATTTGGTATTTTAATTGATCAAAATGCAGTTTCTCAAAAAAAAGGCACTAGAGACCTGGAACTTGGCCCAAAATGTGCAAGCAACTTGCCTAATCATTGTAATTTTAATGACAATCAAAATATATTACAGCAGTGTTTATCACCTCAGTGCAGATCAGCAGAGCATTGGGACCCTCGGACATGAAAGTGCAGTGATAGATGATTGTTTGACCCACCCAATGCAAACTTTAAAAGGCATTTCTGGAGTGAAAAATTTCAAATTTTTTTCAGCTGAAATTTCAACGTTTTCAAATTTTGACCCATACCGAAATCTACACTATTATAATACTACTTTCCTGGATTTTTTATAAAATTATCTAGCTTTATGCCTTTATACGTGATGGTTTCAACCTTGATTGGGGGCATGTTTAAGACCAAGGCTAATACAGTGACAACAAGGTTATTCAATCACTAATAACCATTAACCAATCATTGTCAGTTTGTAAATCCTTCCAAATTCAAGACATATTTTCTACTATCTTCATAATACAATCCTTTTGGTGAACAAATTCAGATTATAAATGATGATGCGATGTAATTTCAGACACAGAATATTGCCTAACTTGAGGCAAGATATGACACACAATTAGATGCTCTTTTATGGCAAAATATGCAATATCTGCAAGCCTGGGCCATTTGTTGCAAACTTTCGTATCATAACAATATTGTGAGCTTACAGTATCTTTTATTGCTTCCATTAATCAAGGATCTTCCTATAATAGCATCCGCATATATCCTGCTGTGATTGCTGCGCACTAAGAAAAGTTTGGGGTAGCAACCTGAGCAAATAAAGCTTTTCTCTCATATTCATGTCATTTATTTTTAGTCCCAAATTGTCTGTGTGCCAAATAAAAGGAAGGATTTCTTCATACAGATGAGCAGCCTGCAGGCAGCAGCTGCTCATTGCTTAACATGCTGTGATAACATATGTTTGGGTTGTCATACCCCCAGTGACATAGCTATAAAACTAAAGGTTTGAGATGTTTTATGGAACAAATAATTTACAAATAACTGCCACGTAGATATTCAAAATGGACATCATTTCTTGTCAGTTATCAATTCTGGATAAATTGCTTTATGATGCTCAATTCCAGAGGCAAGTTGTTAGACCGATAACTTGAAAAGAAGAAAAGCATCAAAGCCATGGCCATATTGAGAATTGCTTATTAAGTCAAGGGCTAAAAGAATGATCTCTCTCAGAGTGTGGCCTTTACTATAACACTGGAGAAAGATAATCCACAACCTCCATATCATTGCCTTGGATTTTTTTCTTTCGAGAAGATTATGACACATCAGAGGAAGTAGGCTTTGTAGTTTCATTATCATCCTTCTTTTATATCTTCAAGGAACGTTTCTGTCAGTAACTTTTATTGACTATGAATTTGCCTTGTCTTTCATAAATAGAGTAGGGCGGGGCAAGCAGCCCCACTTAACTTCAAGGTGCTTTTTGACCTACTTTTTATGGTCGATTATTTGAATGCTTATGCAGTCAGGAAGGGGTCACTTGACAATTGGCCCTCATCACCTAATGCCTGCGCAATGCAAACAGTTATCACGAAAATCTGTCATTTTACACTGACTGACTGTAACTGCTTCCCTATTCTATGGACTGCCTAACCTTTGGACAGGTGTATGCGTTTGATCCATTTCTCTCAATTCCCAAATTGACCTCACGAGTGCTATGCTTATCTCAGAGAAATGCCAGAGGTACAACAAATTAAACTTTTAATGGACAGGTGATGGTCCACCTCAAGGTTGCACGGGCATCTCGTTAACCTGCTCATTTTCATATTCATATAATTATGCTGAGCTTAAAGCAGTTTTGCGTCTCATTTGTTGTGACGTCTTCTCTCCTGAAATCCTTTTACGTGCAAGTACACTTGCAATGACAGAAAAATTATCACAAAAGGTTTAATCATTTATCAGACTAACACTTGCTCACCAGGAAGCAGTAACTTTTCATTTTGAATGTTAAAGAAGAAGAATGTGCTTCGGTCCCATGTATAAGTGAGTTGCCTGGATTCAAACGTTATCACTACTCTTTCATGATCTATTATATATCATTATAAAGCAAGTTTCTGTATGGTCTGCTACCATTTCAAGTTTTCGAAGCCTGACACAATATCTACCTTTGCTGGCAGTCTCTTCATTGGCAGAATGACACCCCGGACCCAAACTTACTTTGACACAGGATGTCACTTGTGTCATAGCTGTCTACTGCTAATGCTTATTGATGCAGAGGTACTGGTGGGAGTGGGTGAGGAAATGGCAAGTTTCCTGGAGCTTTACAAGATCATTCTTCCACTATAATGTGCAAGTATTTTAGTGCTAGAGATTTTAAAGTGCATAGATTGATTTTGAATTTTATGCTAAAAATGACAGGTGTTTGCCTGCTAGTGAATGTGAAAATTAGACAGTTGGCTTCGTCAATGAGTTATAATTTGAATTGAGTAAGAGGTAACGGATACCGATAAGAAGTTGTAAGCTTTTTCTTGCAAGTACCATAACATCATTTATAACCAAAGTGAGCAAATAAAAACAGCTTTTGATATATTATCATATGTGTCAGTTGCTTTTAGACACAAAGTCTTGATAATTTGATATACATTTCTCCTAACCATTTTTTCATAGAATTTGATATTGATATGTTGGTCTCAGAAGTTAACAATGAAACAAGCTGCTCAATCAATGAGATGCCCCGCAGAATTTCTGTGATTGATGCCCACATGGATCAGGGGTTCTCTTCCACTAGGAATTGCCCTCAGACATCTGGAATTAAGAGCTGAAAGGGACATTGTGTGCATTCCAAAGGCAGCCAGGATCCATGCAACCCCAAAGACCCAAAAGACACAAGTCAAGACTCCGATGGGCTAGAGAGCAGGAGCTCTTCTCTTGTTGTCAAATTGCATTTTACAATCTTTTTGGACTTCTAATGAGAAACAGTTTCAGACAGATACATTCAGACCAATGTATAATTATGCATCATATTATTGGAAAGCATTGCAAGATCATGGATTGTGTATTAATAATCTTGAATTTATGAATTCTACCCTTGTGATGTCTGTAGCCCTGGATCATTTGTTGCAAACTATTATATCATAACATTGCCATAAGCTTACATTATCTCTTATTGCTTCCACTAATCAAGGATCTTCCTCTTATGACATTAGTTCCTATCCTGCGGTAATTGCTGAGAATGAAGAAAAGCTGAGAGGAGCAACCTGAGCAAATAAGGCTCTTTTCTCATATTCATGTCATTTGTTTTTAGCTCCAAATTGTCCGTGTGTCAAAGAAAAGGCGGGATCCTTTCATGCACATTAGCAGCAGAAAGCTATGGCTCAAGTTATATTCTGTGACAATGGATGTTTAAGTTGTCATATGCTGAAGTGTATTGGGTTACATGACTCGAGCTACAAAACTTGAGCTTTTTAAAAAAAATGTTTATGGATATTATAAGATACATCTGCCCGGAATAGATAGGTGAATGCAGAGTCACTTTTCTGTATTCTTTATCTGATCTTAATTTTGATGAGTTATCCATTCTGGAGTAAATTCTGGGGTGAGATGTTTTATAATGTTCAATCTAAGGAGCCAAAACTTTCTATGTGTATGAACGATGTGGCCTAAGAATAAGAATAAATTTTATTTTGACTCGATTATAAATTTACAATAACATTAGCTCACATGAGCAAGTGCTCGAGTATACGCCTGTCAACATTCACTTAATTTTGCAATGATATTTACTTGTGTCAAGAAAAAAGTTGTCAAGAAAAAAGTGAATCTAATAGGTAAGTCCATATATGAGTCACACAGTTGATTGAATTGACAGCTGTCAATGTTGATAATACATATGTCCTATAGGCATGTAGAGTGGCCTGCAAACAATCCTCTTTATTGGTGGTTGCGCACTGGCAATTAAGTATGTTTATGTAAATGAAGCATTTGTACATTGATTGATTTATAGGTTGATTGATTGATTGATTGATTGAATACTTGTTTGAATGATTGATTGATTGATTTACAAAGTTTGGAGTCACTAGTCATAAAAAATACAGTCCTGTTTCTACTGTGTAATTCACAAGACAGGTGTGCACTACATGAATACATTTCACACACAGAAGTCATGCATGGTCATAACTTACAGTTGATGTAGTACTGAATTGAGTGGAGCTGACAATTGGCCAACCTTCAACGCATATCATCACCTTCTGTCACCGCCTTATGCCATTGCTATGCAAACAACCTGTAATCCAAGATGCAAGCTGTCATCATGAAAGTCTGTGAATTTATACTTAACTATAGATCAGTTAGATGGTGTCCAACTATGGATCTACAAGACTACAACAGGTGTGACTTCCCAGCCTTGAGGCTTGTGAAGCGTTTCTTACATTTCTCAAATTGTATTGACGAAAGGGTCAGAAAGGCAAGTACTTATCTCAAGGTAAGTGCCAGAGGTGCGATAAATTAAATGTATGATGGGCAGGTGATGGTCTATCTCAAGGTTGAAACGCACTAGGCTTACTAGTTTTCACCCGCTCATATCCATACACTGCTTACAATACAAGGATCACCATGCTGATTTACATCTCATTTGTGATTTTTTTTCCTCTTCTGGTGTGTAATTATGTAGGTATGAAGCCAACTATCTGGTGGTGATACAAAAGAAATGTCATCATTCTCTTACTATGTGTAAAAATGACAGAATGCAAACTGATATTTTCATGCTCACTTAATTAGATTTACTTTACACGTGCACGACATAATGTTGTAGAAGTGTCTCCTTTTTCAAAAATGTAATAAAGCTCCTGCAATATAACCGTGTCTCACTCAAAGCCAGTATAATGAAACACTGTCTTTATTGCCTTTTATGCTTGTGCCTTTTTCTCATTTCCCTTTCATATCTCATAAAATGGCAAAATGGAAATACTTTTCATGACTATCAAGTTTAAATGAAAATACCAAAAGAGTTCTTATGAGAAATGAAAACTTTGGTTTCAAGCAGCAACATCAAATTGTTTCGTTGTGCAAATTAGACATAGTCATATGATCATCCTGAAATAGATTTGAAATCTTCCTCTTTTTTGTCCGGAAAACTTGAATAGTAAAATTTAATTTCATCCGTCTTGACTCCACGTTTGTTCAAGCCACATGATTGTTTAAAACTTCGTGCAGATCTCTATGGATGTATATGTTCATATTTTTCTACCATGAAATAGATGTGAAAACGAAGATAATTGCCGTTGGTAGTTTTTTCATGTCAATTTATTGATTTGAGACACCAATCACAGAATGCCCGAGGGCTCTAACATGACACCAACAGATCTTCCTGTTGCATTTCTGCATGAAACATTTTTTATCAATTTATCATACCATAAAAACAATCTGCCATCAGTATCTATTGTTGGTACAGACTTTTTTCCTTGACACATTATAATAAATTACATTAATCATGTATTTGCAGTATTCCTTGTGACCAGCTATACCATAAGGTGTCACCCTCTATCAAAAGGTATAATCCACTGAGGCCTAGCCTATTTCCTGTGGCTTAAGTTTCCATTCACCATTAATCCTGAATAGCTCTGGTTGTTCCTCTGTTTCTGGTTCTTGCCAATTTATGCACCATTTTGGCCAAACCAATTACGAAAGGATTTACCTACTGATACACCACAGTCTATCCTATATGCTCTTGTTGCAACTTGTGTATGTGCTCAGCTGCGCTCCATGAACAACTAGGGTATCCTCCATTATGCAAAGTGTATCAAATTTCATCTATATTGTATTTATATGCATCCAGAAGTTGTCCACATCAGACACAGAGGGTGTGAAGCAGCTTAAATTGAAGGCAAATGCATTACATTATACGTGCTGGTTCTCAATAGGGCTATCACGATTACAGAATTTCAAAATCGATTAATCTATTGCCCAAAATCGAATCGTAATCGATTAATCGCCGTTTTCCCGCCATTCTAGACACAGGGAGAAGTTCTGTTCCTTTCTACATCATCATCTTGAAGAAAAGGTTATACAGACTTGGTATTTCATTGAAAATGCGAATTGCAATTAGGATCTCACACTTCTGTCTTTGTATTCTGCTTCAATCCAGTATAACCAATCCAATTAGCCAATCCAATTGACAAATCCAGTTGCAATTCACTCTGAACATCTGGAATTTGACAGCCATACAAGTCTTCCAAGAACAAATATATAAATAACAGATTAATCGATTTTGGAAACTGGAATCGATTTTTAACCAAAATCTAATCGGCGGCGATTAATCGGTTAATCGTGAGAGCCCTAGTTCTCAATCTGTGGCACAATGTCCTCTTTATGCAACCCAAATTGTATCTCCAGACCATAGAAATACATAGAACTGACATGAGGCTCCAGCAGATGAAGCAATCAAATCCACCATCTTGGAACTGCTTGGCAGCCTGGCATTTGGTAACCATGACATCACCAATAATAGTGACATCACTAGTGACAATGACATCATGTCACATCACAATCAGCCAATCTTGTTAGTCCTGTTGTGACATCACAATGACGTCATGTCTCAGGGCAGTTCCAATATGGCAGATTTGGTTACCTCATCTCGAGGTGGCGTCATACAGCCTCATGTCCGTTCTATGTATTTCTATGCTACAGACTGTCTTGTTAGCAATAACTTATTTTTTATGTGATGACTGATTTACTTCGTTGGAGATAAGGGAGATTGCAATCACAATGAATAACAACCACACATAAGTATAAGGAAAAATGCATAGTATACCATGCAATTGTCAGTGCACTGCTCATCCTTGTAAATAAAGTTTGCAAAAGGTACATGTATAACTAACAACCAAAATTTACCCATATGGGGAAACTCTCGATGCCCGCTCAAGAATGTTGCTCGATAGTGGGACTGTTCTGGTGAAGTATGACTAGTTAACCTTTTTCTGTCTGTCCGTTTTGCGTTGTTCCATTTATTAGCCAAAATATTCTCTGATTCTCATGGATATGGAATTGATCAATTTTCATGTTTTTGCTTCAGAATGCCTAGGATAAGGAACATGCATGGGTCATTCCATGTCAAATCAACCAAATTTCAGAAAATCTCCCACCTGACCCGTCTCAGATTTTTTCCAAATACCTAACACTGAATGACAATATGGAAACATTGTATTTCGCAAAATTTGAAGGGTCTGTGTTGAAAACTTTGAAAATGGCAAGCTACAGTTATGGCAAAAATGCTTGAAACTGCCAATATTTTGTAAGGAGAATATCTCTTAAAATATGAGAAGCACAGCCATAAAAACTGGTTGAGTATATTAAAGTTGCCCTGAATGATGAAGTCCTTTGCTAATTATAGGCGATTTTCTGAGTATTACAACATAAACTTGTGATCAATAATATTCTAACTAATTTTTTTAAAGTATTTAGTTGATTAAATAAATTATTCAGTTATTTCCTTCACTTTAACTTGATAGTGTTTCCAGCCTCCAGCACATCCATTGTTGATGACGTCACAATGACCATTGTTTTAAATATAGAGCTACAAGTTAACAAATACTGACAATACTGATGACGTCACAAAGTTGACTGCACTCAAGATTGTCTTTTTTTTCCTTGCGTACCCGAAATTAAATCTAGGGGTCATTTAGTTCATTTATTGATCATTTCAATAGGAAAAAGTAATTGTACACCTGGGAAATTTTACACACTCAGCAACATCAGCCAGCTACACAAGAAAATGTAAAAATTAGACAAACTTTTGGTTCAATCCCAATCTATCATTCGGGGTAACTTTAATATCGAATAAATTACCAGTAAATAGGGTTTAATCAAGTACGGACAGTACAGCTACTCCCACAGAAAGTCGACTTTTAACATTCCATAACTCCTCTTTAAAAATCGGAAGGACATTCATCACAAATCATGTTTATTTTCTGGTATAAGAAGAAGAGATTTCAGCAGTTTCAACATTGTAAGCCATGTTGTATTCAATAAGTAGCCCTAAATTATTGGAAAATGTGGAAAATGGGATATTTTGGGGGTCCAAAAACCCCCATGTGGGATAGGGTGTAGCAAATTAGAGATAGTACCAACTGAAGGCACCTGAGTGACAGCTTCATTTCATACCAAAACTGTTTTGCCCCTCGGATTCCTTCATGCTGCACACTCGAATTTCAGCTTAATCTGCCATATCCAGAATCCGCATAATAGTATAATTTTGTCAATTCAAGTCATACGTTCATCTCACTTTTGTAATTCGACGGGCCTCAATTAGACCTTCATTTTGAGTCCCAACTTCAATGGTGTTTGAAATATTAAGGGTACATAAAATCTTCAATTCAATGCATATGTAGAGCACCCCATGGAGCAATAAGTATGTCAATTTTTCATAAGGAAGGACTCGGAGGGGCAAGTTGTATCTGGTGTCAAATGAAAGGTAAAAAGCCATGCTTTAAGCGACTAAACAAATCTCAGCAGTCCTACCTATCCCACATGATGATTTTTGTCTCCAAATTACTGGAAAAATGGGCTTTTTCGTAACTTCTAGGGCTAAAAGAAAACAATGTGATTTTTCTTTATACTGCACAGAAGGGTAATATGCTATGACATGAAGTGCTGCAGACAAACATAAAAAGTTTTGCCCATTATAAGTTAAGTTACGGGACCCTGAAATATGTAATTTAGCACAAAACAAAAGCTGTTATTCTTTTTCTATTTTCCCAAAGGCAAACAATTTGCATAGATATATAACTTTCACATAACCATTCAATGACACAATATCAACCATTTTGCATTGTGTTGTTTTCATATCTCTTGCCATTCCAGATTTACATCTGTTTAAAAATATGTTGATTTTGAAGATTTTCAAAAGTTTTCCGATTTTCGAAATTTCACAGCTCAGTCACTTTTGAAGATATCCACTTGAAATTTTGGATTTATCAGTTTCTCACAATATACTTACTGAGTAAAAAGTTTCGTTAGAATCGGAGATGGTGATGGTGGGGACCATTGGTTGATTTGACGTGGAAAGACCCGCATTTTACTTAAATGTATGAAGTGTTGATTCCTCAAACAAACTCCATGGCAAATCTGTTTCCCAGAATATAATATTCTCATAGTTTGTCACGAAAAATGGAGCTCTTTGCTTTGAAGCTAACTCTGTGACACTCTAACACAATGGTAATTAATGATTTACTTCTGTGACAGGATTATTGGACTTGATGTACAATTGTACATCATGCAACTGGCAAACTATAGAGCTTCTCATCTGCAACTCAGCCATTTATTTCAACTGTTTTTCCTTATAAAACTTACTTGTTGCACATGGGTTCCATGTGGTCCACCAAGCGAAGCCTATTTCTTGTGGCTTATGTTACTTAGCATCATTAATCTTAAATAGCTCTCTGAATTCCTCAGTTTCTGGTTCTTGGAGGCATCTGGAATTAAGAGCTTAAAGAGACAAAGTGTGAATTCCAAAGGCAGCCAGGATCCATGCAGCCCCAAAGACCCAAAAGACACAAGTCAAGACTCTGATGGGCTCTCTTCTCTTGTTGCCAAATTACACTGTCCAATCTTTTTGGACTTCTAATGAGAAACAGTGTCAGACAGATACATTCACACCAATGCATAATTATGTATCATATTATTAGAGAGCATTATAAGATCCTGCATTAATTATGTATTAATAATCTTGAATTAATGAATTCTACCCTTGTAATATCTGTAGCCTTGAATCATTTGTTGCAAACTTTCATATCATAACATTGCCATAAGCTTACATTATCTCCTATTGCTTCCATTTATCAAGGATCTTCCCCTTATAACATTAGTTCCTATCCTGCGGTAATTGCTGAGAATGAAGAAAAGCTGAGAGGAGCAACCTGAGCAAATAAGGCTCTTTTCTCATATTCATGTCATTTGTTTTTAGCTCCAAATTGTCCGTGTGTCAAAGAAAAGGCGGGATCCTTTCATGCACATTAGCAGCAGAAAGCTATGGCTCTAGTTATATTCTGTGACAACGGATGTTTGGGTTGTCATATGCTCAAGTGAATTGTGTTATATGACTGGAGATACAAACTTTAGCTTCTTTTTTTTTTAATGTTTATGGATATAAGAAGCTGTATCTGCCCAGTAGACAGATGAATGCAGAGTCGCTTATCTGTATTCTTTATCTGATCATAATTTTTGATGATTTATCCATTCTGGAGAGCATTCTGGGGTGAGATGTTTTATAATGTTCAATCCAAGGTGCCAAAACTATCTATGTGTATGAACGACGTAGCCTAAGAATAAGAATAAGAATAAATTTTATTTTGACTCAAGTCACGCGATTATAAATTTACAAAAACTTTAGCTCACATGAGCAAGTGCTCGAGTATACGCCTGTCAACATTCACTAAATTTTGCAATGATATTTACTTGTGTCAAGAAAAAAGTGAATCTAATAGGTAAGTCCATATATGAGTCACACAGTTGATTGAATTGACAGCTGTCAATGTTGATAATACATATGTCCAATAGGCATGAGAGTGGCCTGCAAACAAATCTCTTTATTGGTGGTTACACACTGGCAGTTAAGTATGTTTATGTAAATGAAGCATATATAATACATTGATAGATTTATAGGTTGATTGATTGATTGATTGATTTAATACTTGTTTGAATGATTGATTGATTGATTTACAAAGTTTGGAGGCACTAGTCATCAAAAAATCCAGTCCCGTTTCTACTGTGTAATTCACAAGACAGATGTAGACTACATGAATACATTTCACATACAGAAGTCATTCAAGGTCATAACTTACAGTTGATGTAGTACCGAATTGAGTGGAGCTGACAATTGGCCAACCTTCAACGCATATCATCACCTTCTGTCATCGCCTTATGCCAGTGCTATGCAAACAACCTGTAATCCAAGATGCAAGCTGTCATCATGAAAGTCTGTGAATTTATACTTAACTATAGATCAGTTAGATGGTGTCCAACTATGGATCTACAAGACTACAACAGGTGTGACTTCCCAGCCTTGAGGCTTGTGAAGCGTTTCTTACATTTCTCAAATTGTATTGACGAAAGGGTCAGAAAGGCCAGTACTTATCTCAAGGGAAGTGCCAGAGGTACGATAAATTAAATGTATGATGGGCAGGTGATGGTCTATCTCAAGGTTGAAACGCACTAGGCTTACTAGTTTTCACCCGCTCATATCCATACACTGCTTACAATACAAGGATCACCATGCTGATTTACAGCTCATTTGTGATTTCTTTTCCTCTTCTGGTGTGTAATTATGTAGGTATGAAGCCAACTATCTGGTGGTGATACAAAAGAAATGTAAAAATGACAGAATGCGAACTGATATTTTCATGCTCACTTAATTAGATTTACTTTACACGTGCACGACATAATGTTGTAGAAGTGTCTCCTTTTTCAAAAATGTAATAAAGCTCCTGCAATATAACCGTGTCTCACTCAAAGCCAGTATAATGAAACACTGTCTTTATTGTCGTTTATGCTTGTGCCTTTTTCTCATTTCCCTTTCATATCTCATAAAATGGCAGAATGGAAATACTTTTCATGACTATCAAGTTTAAATGAAAAAACCAAAAGAGTTCTTATGAGAAATGAAAACTTTGGTTTCAAGCAGCAACTGTTTCATTTTGCAAATTAGACATAGTCATATGATCATCCTGAAATAGATTTGAAATCTTCCTCTTTTTTGCCCGGAAAACTTGAATAGTAAAATTTAATTTCATCCGTCTTGACTCCACGTTTGTTCAAGCCACATGATTGTTTAAAACTTTGTGCAGATCTCTATGGATGTATATGTTCATATTTTTCTACCATGAAATAGATGTGAAAACGAAGATAATTGCCGTTGGTAGTTTTTTCATGTCAATTTATTGATTTGAGACACCAATCACAGAATGCCCAAGGGCTCTAGCAAGACAACAACAGATCTTCCTGTTGCATTTCTGCATGAAACATTTTTTATCAATTTATCATACCATAAAAACATCAGTATCTATTGTTGGTACAGACTTTTTCCTTGACACATTATAATAAATTACATTAATCATGTATTTGCAGTATTCCTTGTGACCAGCTATACCATAAGGTGTCACCCTCTATCAAAAGGCGGGGTGTATAATCCACTGAGGCCTAGCCTATTTCCTGTGGCTTAAGTTTCCGTTCACCATTAATCCTGAATAGCTCTGGTTGTTCCTCTGTTTCTGGTTCTTGCCAATTTATGCACCATTTTGGCCAAACCAATTACGACAGGATTTACCAACTGACACACCGTAGTCCATCCTATATGCTCTTGTTGCAACTTGTGTATGTGCTCAGCTGCGCTCCATGAACAACTAGGGTATCCTCCATTATGCAAAGTGTATCAAATTTCATCTATATTGTATTTATATGCATCCAGAAGTTGTCCACATCAGACACAGAGGGTGTGAAGCAGCTTAAATTGAAGGCAAATGCATTACATTATACGTGCTGGTTCTCAATCTGTGGCACAATGTCCTCTTTATGCAACCCAAATTGTATCTCCAGGCTGTCTTGTTAGCAATAACTTATTTTTTATGTGTTGACTGGTTTACTTCGTTGGAGATAAGGGAGATTGCAATCACAATGAATAACAACCACACATAAGTATAAGGAAAAATGCATAGTATACCATGCAATTGTCAGTGCACTGCTCATCCTTGTAAATAGTTTGCAAAAGGTACATGTAACTAACAACCGCACTTTACCCATAGTGGGAAACTCTCGATGTCCGCTCAAGAATGTTGCTCGATAGTGGGACTGTTCTGGTGAATTATGACTAGTCAACCTTTTTCTGTCTGTCCGTTTTGCATTGTTCCTACAGGACATTGCTTGACATTCAATGAAGTATACCTTCTCAGATATTGACACATACAATTGACTGACAGCATACAGGGTTCTTGGCATTATCATAATGCAACCTTGGCAGTCATCATTCTTGGCCAAATGTCCCACTGGATATTCATGGATTGTGTTAGCAAGGTCGTTGTTCATATAGAATTTATTAGAGCCCTTTGTAGATCCTACAGACAGCTATATCTTTTGTGGCCATCAATATCCGCATCATAATATGAATTTAGCCTCTACAGTCTACATCAGTTCTCTATAAACTAATTTGTCAGATTTGCACCATCGCTTGAAAATATCCAAGATTTTATGATGCATGTCAGCTTCATACTCATTTATAGCAGTGGGTACACACGCATTTATTATTTAAAGACATTCTCAGGCTGTGAAACATTCCCACAATCTACAGTTCTTACTTATATAGTCAATGTCATGTCAGTCAATTTCATCATTTTTGGGCATTGGAAAATGAAGGGCAGGCAATAGTAATATTCCATTGACTTACAGTAAGTGGGTTTCTTTTTGATATAGCTTATGGTTATCTGCAGGGATGACCAGATGTGTTCTGTACCATGGAATGTTCATAAACTGCATAGGCATTTAGGCAAGGTCACCTCTCGTATCTGTGCGGCTATTGAGATCTACCACAATGAAGAAAGAAATGTCATCTAATAATAGTATGTTTGACTTTGGTTGGTGTTTAAGTTTGCACCAATTGTTTGTCATAACACAATTTAGTTTCATGCTATTTGCCAAAGTTTAAATTTTACTTATTCTCAGCAATCTTTTACCAACAAGACCAAATGTCTTCTGCTCAAATTCATAATCAAGTTTCTTTACACGATAAACAGATATGATTACAATCTTCTCGAAAATATTCTCTCATTCTTATTGGACATAGAATTGATTTTAAAAGTTTCATGTTTTTGCTGCAGAAGGCATGGGATAATGAACATGCATTTTACTTAAATGAATATATGAAGTATTGATTCCTGAAACAAACTCAATTGGCAACTCTGTTTTCCTGAATAATAAAGTTCTCATACTTAACTTCGTCAGGAAAAATAGAGCTCTCTATATTTTGAAGCTAACTCTATGACACTGAAACACAAAAGTAATTATTTATTTCTGTGACACACTGAAAAAGAGGATTGTCTGATAACAGACAATTAATGTCTAATATGTGTCCAATCAAGCGATTATCTAATCCAGACAATTGAATTGTTCAAAATGTCGAAAAATTGTTTTTTTCATTCAATCGATTGTCTGGTTCAAACAATTGAATGAAACAAACAAATTCTTTAACATTTTGAACAATTCAATTGTCTGAATAAGACAATCGCTTGATCGGACACATATTAGACATTGATTGTCTGATAACAGACAATCCTTTTTTTCAGTGCAGGGTTATAGGACTCGATCAATGTACATGTACAATTGTACATCATGCAACCAGCAAAACTATAGAGCTTCTCATCTGCAACTCAGCCATTTATTTCAACTGTTTTCCCTTGTAAAACTTACTTGTTGCACATGGTTTCCATGTGGTCCATCAAGTGAAGCCTATTTCCTGTGGCTTATGTTACTTAGCATCATTAATCTTAAATAGCTCTCTGAATTCCTCAGTTTCTGGTTCTTGCCAATTTATGCACCAGTTTGGCCAAACCAATTAGGACAGGATTTACCAAGCGACAAACCATAGTCTACTCTGTGTAGTGTGTATGTGCTCAGTTGCAGTCCATGAACAACCTGGGGGAAGTTATATAATGCCATGTTGTATCTTGAGTGGGCAGCCTTGGAGAGTTGCCTTGATTCCCTGTTTAATATGGACCATGTAGTTGAATATAATTAATACCATGGTCAAGTATTATTGTGTCATGCTGACTTACTCAGTATATGAATTTATAGACTTAGGGAATAGTCAAGTATTGAAATTGTCGTTTCATACAGATGTTATATTAGATTTTCACAAATGCTCCAGCCTGAAATATTTTCAAAAAGCAAAACAAAAATCTTCCTTCGTACGTTCATCTGGCTTGCAATCCAGATAACTTCGTTCGAAAGTTTTACATTTCAGCTAGTACACAGGCTTTCCAATTCACCTAAAAGCTGAATGTGTAAATTGCAATTTTTCATGGGAAGCATTTTTGTCATCATTTTACTTGATTTTTTATTTGATGATTCAGCAAAGCACAAGTAAGTTAGCCATCTTCCATGTTGACCTACCCTGTTGACTGACAGCATGTGTGGCCCTTGCCATAATCTATTGCTTCATTGACGGCCAAATGTACTGTCATGCCAAATGTATTCTTTCTGTCTGGTATACATGAATTATATTGACAAGTCTATATGTCTGTGTATTTATATGCTGACCTTCAGCTTGTGCAGATTTCCTGCTTCAAATAGCCTTTGTTGAACCAATTGTGCATGAAAATATCTGACTGAAAGGTCCAATAATACTGTTCTTTGAGATATCTTAAATATACTTTTATACTTTTATGCTGCAGCAGAGAAGTATTTCATCATATCGTGAAAGTTCTGCAACTTCTCCAACCTATTTTTTTTCTTTGCCTGTTGAATGTCAGACAATCCTCTTTGAGCAAAATAAAATTCATAGAAGACAAGTCAACAAATTTCTGGTTAGAATTGGAAAATGTCAAGGCTAAAAGTACTTTCAATGTCTGTTAAAAAAAGTCTTTGATTCTTGTCAAGGTAAGTCAAGGAAAGTGACAAACGATGTCTTTGATGGCATGGCCTTAACCCTGAACAAAGTACATGGCAGTGACTCAAAGCTACAATTGCGACATCTATTATGATTGCTAACAGTATGGCAAAATTGTTCAATGGTGGCCATGAAGTGTGGTTTAAGAACTAGTGTTTCATGGCAGCAAAATTAATGTTCCTTATCCATTGCATTTTTTTACATGTAATAAACTCCTGCAATGAATTGTGTATCATGCAAAGCCAGTAAAACGAAACACTGCCTTTATTGCCTTTGGGCGTATGCGTTTGTCTCATTTCTCTTTCAAATTTAATAAAAATGGGAAATAGTTTTCATGACTATCAGCCAGGTTATATCAGAATATCAAATGGTTCTTATGAGAAATAAAATGTTTGCTCTAGGCAGCAACACAAAATTGTTGTTGTGTGTAATTTAAACTGTATTTTCCACTTAGCAACTCAGACATAGCAGATTTTATTTATTTTGGATTTCAGAACAGAAAGACAAGTCCAATATTCCATATGGATATGTTTCTGTTTTTCTGCTTTGCAGTAGACATGAAAATAAAGATAATCACTGCTGGTAGATTTTGAGATTGTCCATTTATTGTACTGGGACATCAATTGCTGAAGTGCCAGAGGGCTTCAACATGACACCTACATAGCATTGATGTCAAGTATTTCCGCGCACAACATTAATGTTTTTTGTCCATTTATCATGAGAAATCTGTCAACCATCAATCTATACAATCTTTTTATAGTCTTTTTTCTTGCTTTAGTATTCTTTTTCTTGTTTGTTGGAGTTTTTCATAATAAAGTGTTTCACAGAAAACATCTCTATATCCAGTTACCACATCATTGTATGTGTCCCCTTCTGCCAAAAGCTGAGAGTGTATGGTCCACTGAGATCTTGCCTATTTCCTGTGGCTTAAGTTTCCATTCACCATTAATCTTAAATAGGTCTTGTTGTTCCTCAGTTTCTGGTTCTTGCCAATTTATGCACCGTTTTGGCCAAACCAATTACGAAAGGATTTACCAACTGAGGCACCACAGTCTATCTATATGCAGTTATTGTAACTTGTGTATGTGCTCAGCTGCACTCCGTGAACAACTAGGGTATCCTCCATTATGCAAAGTGTATCAAATTCCATCTACATGCATCTAGTTTATAGCCTCCGCTTTGGTAAAAGCATCAGAACAAGATGTTGCATGGCAGTTTATTGTATGCAAATTGCAATAGAAGTGATGGATTTTCAATCTTTGTGTCTTTTAATGCTGCAGGCGATCCATCTTCAGACTGTCCTGCTTGCACAAACTTCACACTTATATTTAGCCTGTGTCCTGTAGTGATTGATGCATTCAGTTATAAATAAAGAATATCAATATTTTTATATCACTGTGAATATGCAAAACAAGGTTATCAAGCGATTCATGAATACAAGTGTTGAAGACTAATTATAATACGCAGTGAAGTCATTTGTTGTGACCGTTCATATTGCAGCTTTTCGGGGGGTGACGGTCTTTCAATATGTGTGCAATGTCACCTTAATCCAACACTGGATCAATTTTCAGATGGTTGTATTGGCCCAGACTTCATCGTTTTGGTGACTTGTCAGTGTGCACAGTGACTTTTTAATAAAGATATTTCTCAAGCTATGAAGTACTTCTTGAGATGGTTCTGAGTTTCGGTCTTTCCATTTCATCATTGCTCAAGAACATAAAATGAAGGACAAGATGCCATGACTTTACCCAGCACATCTCCAGAGATATTGATGTCCTGTTGACTGACAGGAAGTATATTTCTTTTTCACAGCCTGTGGTTATCTTCAGTGGTAGCCAGATGTGTTATGTACCATGGGATATTCTTATGGGATTCATTGGCAAGGTAATCGCTCATGAGATCTTATAGAACGAACTTCAGTGTTTAATCTTTTGGCATTCCGCAGTTATGTGTATGTCAGAATACAATATTTCATTCCCTTTGTCAACTTTTGTTTCATTTAATCATCTGTTTCTTCCCCACCAACAAGACTCCAATGCCCTGTGCTAACTCAATAACGCGATAAATTATAGTGTGAAAACAATCTTCTTGGAAGTATTGATTCCTGAAGCAAACTCCATAACATACTTTTTCCTCGAATAAAGTTCTTTACTTTTTCAAAACAAAGTGGACCTTGCTACTTTGAAGCTCACTCTTAAATCTGTTACACATCACAAAGAGGTAGAATTTAGCTCTTCGACTGTAGTCACACAAATTTATACTCAGTATATTCGCAAAGCCAGATAGTTCATTAATCTTGAATAGCTCTCATAATTCCTGAGTTTCTGGCTCTTGTCAATTTGTGTACCATTTTTGCCAAACCAATTACGATGTGACTTACCAACTGACACACCATAGTCTACTAGATGCATAAATTATGAACGCAGCTAACATCAATGGAAAACCTCTAAAATTAAAACTGTATCTTCAGTCAGAAATTTTGGATAGTAACCATAATTCTCTCTCATAAAACTTAATCAAAGTTATGGATATTTAGGAAAAGTCAAGAATTGATAATACGATTTCATGCAGATGTTATATTAGATTTTCATTACATGTTTCAGCCTCAAATTGAGTTAGACAACTCAAAATGTTCCTTCGGAAGTGTTTCTGACATGCAATCCTCATAATCTTGTTCAAAAAGGTCTTATTCTGCTTAACTTCTTTTCCATTTTCGAAATCATCTAGGCACTGGAGCTCATGTGTCCTTTTTTAATGTCAACAGGCAGCATAGTCTGATTATTATTTTGAAATTTTTTGTTAATTTTTAATTTTTTTGGATACATTTATGAAATTATCAGATATCTAAAGAAGCATTCTTTGAGCGACACATAGGCCTACAAAAATTGGACGAATTATTGGTGACTCTTACTTGTAAGAGGACCAGCCGTCATCACTTAACATAATCTGCCATCCTCCAAATTCCTCCATGCTGACCTCTCCTATTGATTGACAGAATGTGTGGTCCTTGCCATAATCTATTGCTTCATTGACGGCCAAATGTACTCTCCTACCAGATGTATTCCATTCTGTGGGGTGTACATGAATTATATTGACAAGTCTATATGTCTGTGTATTTATATGCTGACCTTCAGCATAGGCTGATTACACATGGTTGCCTTCACCTTTGCTGAACCAATTGTGAATGATGATTCTCTGAAAAAAGTACTATGTTGACTTATATTCTGACTGAAACTACATGATTCTATTCAATCTTTAGGTCTGGAATTATTTTGCCAAAATTCTGGAGATAATTTTAAATATATATATTCTTTCTGAAGAATTAAAATAATCGTTTTCCTATATTTGCCTTGGGTAATGTGGTTTGTCTGTCAATTTTCCTTGAACCAAATAAAACATAATGGAACAACAAAATTCATGACGAGCTTGGAAAATGTCAAAGCTCAGAAGTTTAGAAGGTCTATAAAGAAAACCTCTTTGATGCTTGTCGAGGTAAGTCAAGGAAAGTGACAAATGATGTCTTTGAAGGCATGGCCTTAACACTGAAAAAAGTATGGTAAAGACTGAAGGCTAAATTTGTGACATCTATTTGGATAGTTGACACTGTGGCAAAATTGCTCTATTACGGTCTTACTCTATATTTGGTTGACATTTCTTTGCTTTTTTGATAATAAAGTTGAAAGGCTTGAACTGCCATCTGTCACTAGCTGTTTATATAATTTTGGTTTGGAAAACTATGCCTCAGTAATTTCATGTATGTGTCTCTAATGTGTTATCCGGTATGGGCTATGCCTTGGGAATACTTGACAAAGCTGGCATCTGCAATTGTTGGACCTTGTCTCTTTTATCTCTCAGAGGCAATTCTGCTGTTCATCACTGACATTATATTTTCTTTCCTATGGTATATTTGGCTGGTGTCTCAAAACAATTTTTGTTTTCTTTAGTTACATATTCAATATTATTGTTAGTAATTGCATTGATGAATGCAATATGTATGAGAATGACAAGAACAAGAAATTCTTTAAAAAAAAGAATTGTAGGAACCTTTGTATGAAATATGAGATTTTTTTAAACACTTATTTTATTTTTATAATTTTCTCTTGATCTGTTATGTATGTACAGTTATATATACCTCCGATGTACCAATTGTGATTTCACTAAGTTACCTCATGATTAGGCATGCCTAATTACAGATGTTACAAACACAGACAGCAAACCAGGCAATGAGAAGCCCTTTTATATTCTTTGTCATGAACATGAAATTTCTATTTCTATAACAAAAAACTAATGCTGGGTTGCATATTTGGATTATTACACCTTTCATGTGCTTATGAACATCACAGGAGTTGTGAGGAGTTGAATATATAATATTTTCATACAGTGTTGTTTAGCCACTTCTATTATTACATCCCAAATCTTTATATACATATACAGTACTTATATTAAACCGATTTTCTGAAAGAAATCTCTATGAGCTTCTATGGGATATGCTCCAAGTGTGCTTTGGATATGTTCCCCAATCACTCAACCATGAACACCAAGCAGCTGCTCACTCAACCATGACCTTGATGCTATGGGGGTGTAGCTACTTCCATATTAAGAGGGGCCAATACATATTTGATCTGAAAATTGTACTCACAGACACCTCCTCTGTGGCATGAACACCCACCTAATATTGGAGGTCAATCAGGAAGGTACTCCTGCCACAGGGAAAGTATCTCTGCAAGTCCAACTTCCCATTGGCCCCCTCCAGAAACTCATGTAGCTACACCACTGTAGTACACATAAAATGATGACAAAGCACTTTGCTGATGCTTTATGGCCAATAAGTTAGGGACTTCCCATGCAAAGTATTTCCTTATTTGGAGCTTGTAACACAGATCTGAGATGGTCCCTACAAAAAACAAGATATCAAATCCAGTTTTCGAACTTCCAGCAAAATTTTAGACCTTCTTTTTCGTGGTATCAAATACGGTACTGATAAACGACCATGTTTTTTCCAAAGACTCCCATATAGTTCATATGATGCATATACTATTGTAAGCTGTAGTATTAAAGTAAAATGTGGAATAATAATATTCAAGTAAACCAACATCGAAAAAGACTTATGCACCAGCATTACATTGTATTGGCACTGATATGTAATTTTAGCAGGAATATCTTCCATTCTTAAATAGATATATGCCATTATGCCTAATGCACAAATGGTAAGCCTATTCTCAGTAATACATCTTGTCATATTTGTATTATTGCAAAGCGAACGGCTCTCTTATCTAAAACCACACATTTTAGTACAAGGAGAACATGCGATACATCCAAAGTAAGCTAATTTAGAAGGCTCACATTTTCGAAATGTCATCGGTGAATAATGGCTGAAGGTGTGAGAGAGTCCTTCAGTTGATTCATCTGAACAAAGAAACAAAGATGATACATGGATGGGTCAGAACTCACACTTGATGGAGGGCTTAAGTGAGAAGAGTTGGCAATTTGTCAAACTTATCCACTGGAAACTGCTGGCTCTTGTCCGTCCAGTTTAGGCGGCCAGTACACAAGGAAAGGCGAGCCATCATCACTTCACATAATCTGCCATCTCCCATGTTGACCTATCCTATTGACTGACAGCAACTGTGGCTCTTGCCATAGTCAATGTTTGTCTTTGTTGTTGGTCAGGTGCAGTTCATACAGTGCAGTGGTGATGAACCATGGCCCAAGCTGGCTCGGTATACTGCACTGGACTGTATATGTGTACTTTTAAAACAGGCTGAGTCAACGCTGTCGTCCTCTGAACTGAACGGTGACCCAGAATCAGGCTGATGCGCGGTAACTCATTGTTACCTCTGCAAACTACAGTACGTCCAGAGGCCTAAAGAGGAAATAAAAATCAAATTTATCCCAAAGAGAGACTGCAATCACATGAGAGAATATTCAATGTCTTTCAGAAGGTATTTGCTTCTCACGGAGACCGGAAGATAGCTTGAAATATAAGTACCCTACAGTGCCGCCTGTAAGTAAGTGAAACGCATGATATTGTACCATTGCATCAATGTTAAACATCCTTAACCAAAATGCTTCTGGAAGGAAGAATTCTCATCCAATGAGAGGAAAACATATTGGGTCATAAAGGCCGATATGTGAGGCATGTGGGATAACAATGGCAGCCAATTTTCTTTGCTGTAGTTTGAGTTAGGTATGGGTCAAAGTCTTTGATAAGTAAGTGAAACGCAGGCCCAATGTTAAAACATAGGGAACTTACTTATCAAAGACTTTGACCCATACCTAATCCGACTACAGCGAAGAAAATGGGCTGCTAATTTTATCCCACTTGCCTCACACATCGGCCTTTATGACCCACTTTGTTTCCCTTTCATCCGATGAGAATTCATGCCTCACCAAGCAGTTTGGATGAGGATGTTAAGCATTGATGCAATGGCACAATGTCATGCGTTTCACTTACTTACAGGCGGCACTGTACAACTATACCTCACACCTATATAGCTCTGCCAGCATTCTGGTTGCACAGACGCATTTTGTCAATTCTTTTATTATATCCAATTTAGATGCCAATGGTGATTCATTCATCATACTCTGGAAAGTACACATGTATGTATGTGGTGTTAATACTATCTCTTGCATATGAAGATCCTCTCACATCAATGGCAACTTCATACATGAAGGCATGGGTCTGCATTAAATGTCCATTTGGCAACGCATGTCTATAGCCAGCATTGGGGTCATTTATTTTGATAAACCAGACGAGGTAATCTTGACATCTGTCAAAGATTGCTGGCCATGGAGATGATGTCAGTTTCACATTCTATCTGATCTCACATGTCTAACTCCTGTGTTAAGGTCATAACTTGTAAACTAATGGCCCTTATGTACTGCACTACACATGTTGAGAAGTGTGTGTGTGTGTGTGTGTTTGGGCTTTACGTCTCATCAGCACCTTGTTGGGCTATTTAGAGACATACTTGGTTTTTACTAAGTGTCTTTATAGTCCTGTTTGATTGGTAGTTAGGTATTCTTTTTTTGTATCATGTTTGTACTAATTGTCTGTATAGTTCTGTTAGATTGCTACTTAGTTATTCCTTTTTTGTGTTATGTTGTCTGTTGTCCGTTGTTTTCTTATCAATTTCATAGCAACAGACAAATGGTCATGTAAGACCAAAATACTGAGGATTCCATAGAACTCATCAGTGAAGGTGTAGTTGGTGACTAAATTGAATATTTCTCTTTTGGTTGTATGTGTATCTTCATGCCAGCTGTGCAACTTCTGTTTTGTTCGTTCAGTCAGCTTCCGAGACACATTGCCAAAGCCAGACATTTGAAGATGCTTCACTGCCGGTTCTAGCTAGTCTCGTACAAACGTCGGTCGGAATTTTTCAATCTTTTCAGGTGATGGTTCTTCATCTAGGAAGTAGTAAAGATAATCTTTGGTTGTGATTGTTTGGTTGTCTTCGTTTTGTGCCCTGTCTTTTCCTTCATCCACAGGTTTTGTTTCCTTTCTGTCCATTCCATCCTGTTCTTGGTTTCCTGGATCATCTTCTTCCTCTTCCTCTTGTCCTTCGTTTTCTTCTTCCTGTGAGTCCCCTTGATCCTCTTCATGTTCTTCCTCTTCCTCTTGTTCTTCTTCCATGGATTCGTTGCTGGGTGTCGTGTCCCCGCCATCATTTGATCCTTCCTGTTCCTCTTCAGTGTCTGCTTCATTTGGATGTTCTTCTTCCATTGCTGTATCTGGAGGAGTTGTGGTGCCAGCCGGTGTGTTTGATTCTTCAAGGTCCGCCCGGGGAGTAGACTGGTTTGTGGTGTTTGTTGTCTTTAGAGTGGTTTTTTCATTTGTTCTTCCCAAGTGTCTGCTAGTGTCTTCTGGGTTCTCTGTGTGTTGTTGGTGTGATCTGTTGATGCTGTGTTCTTCGAGTTGTAGTCTTCGTCTTGGTGTCGCACGTTGATGAGGATGTCGATATCCTGCCATGTCCGCATAGCTCGGAATTCCTGAGTGCTGGTCCACGATCCTTCTAGCCTCCGGAAAAGTTATCGCTTGGGTTGCCTTCAATGTGAGGATTTCTTTTTCCTTAGTCCAATGTCGACAAGTTTTGCTGTAAGAGGGATGATCCTCCTTACAGTTGACACAAAGAGGAGGGGCTGAGCAAGGTTGTTCCTTTGATTGAACATGGTCCTCAGATCCACAGTGTCCACAAACTTCTTGTCGTCGGCACCACTTGCTCAGATGACCGAAACGTTGACATTTATAGCATCTTCTTGGATTGGGGATGTAAGGTCGTACCTTACATTGCTCCCACATAACTTTAACGCTCTCTGGAAGAGTCGTGTCTGAAAAAGTCAAGATAAGAAGCTCCCGATTATCCCTCTGTGGGATTCTATGAAAATGAATGACATCAATAAAAGTTTCAAACCATTCTTGTAAATCGTCGTCCGAGTCTAAATAGCTAAGGGAGGAGAAAACCACTCCTTTGGAAGTATTCAAGGTCCGATGAGGCTCGATTATTGCCTGTGTACCTGCAACATCTTTCAGCCTAAGGAGTTTCCGAGTCTGGTCGTCGTTTCTGGTCTTAAATAGGACGGTTCCATCTCTCTGTAAGGTTGTCTCTGCAGGTTCGCCGACTTCTTGAAGTATGGTCTTGCAGATGGCGAAGGGAGATAGCCGTTTAGTTGGTTTGAACACTATGTACCTGTGTCGGTACTCCGACTTTCGTGTTGTCGTTTGTCGATTTAGCAGTTCTGGGTCGATACAGTCATCCGAGGATGACCGCTGCCGTTTTAGTCGAGACTGTAAATTAGGAAGAGAGTATGCCATAGGAATTTATGATGTTCATCCCCCATGCTCCCCACCCACCAAGGAGCCCAACAAGGGGGACTAATATGGGTAGGGCTGCGCCCAGTACCCTAGTCCAGGGATACATGGGGGATATACTCGTAGAAGGCTTGGTAAGAGATACAGCTGCAATCATATTTAGAACATGGCCAGCATGTAGACTTGGTCAGAACCTTCTTTGATTGACCCATCAGCCATGGCCAAATAGGACCGAAGTCCTAGTGACAACATGACAAGCCGATTGACTGGACCGGGCCAATCCAGCCTCCCGTCTAGGAGAAATCCAGGCCAAAGTAGTGTATTGTATGGGAGGGACCAACTTAGGCCCACCCAACTCAACTACCAGGACCCCTTCATCCTCCGACACGGGTCGCAACCCACGGCAAACAGGTTGCCCCATTTCCGTCGGGGAGACGTGTGCAAGCGCACTGTCTCGTGTAGGCCACTAAGGATAGAGGGCTTCACCTTAGTGTTACCACCCACCGCCACGAGGAGGCCCGAGACCTGCGGGGGCACACATGTTGAGAAGCTGACAGGACTAGTGTTTTCTGTTTCCAAGTCACTCAGAAGCTCTTTTAAACAAATAGTAATGATTTTCATGGTGCAAATCGTTCTATTTTTACTTTAGGGTTTCAAACTTTAAATTCAATCTCTAGCTCTATGTATACCAATTTTGTGGCAGACTCATTGTGCTACAGTGTTTGTGATATCAGGTTTTGGTTTTCTGGTTTACTTTTGTAGACACCGAAATTTGGCTTGAAATCAAACCTCTCCCTCCTGGAATCAAATAGTATACACATGGGATACTACTGTTACAACTAAAATAGTGAGAATGCCTAGCATTCGGAATTTCATAACTGTCTTCCTCGTTTCTGATAGAATTTGAATTTTGAATTTTGTTTATTTGATTATGATGAAGAAGTATCTGGCAAAAATAAAATGGAGTTACTTTCAAAACCTAGTTGAAGGATGGCAATGTTGCACTGCTGACTAATTCTAAATCTAAGCTCACACCAAGTAGTCAGAAGTTCCAAAAGGTGAAACAATCAATTTTATTAGAATGTAAAGTAGATGGGAAGTGAAAAGGGATGATGATATACGACTGATCAAAGCCTACTCTTGGATAACACCCTGTACCAATGTTAAGGAGCTATTACGTAACATCCAAAACTGTGAATGTGACCAGAGAACTTTAACATCATTGTATTTGCTCATTTCTCTCCGCTCATCTGTAATCTTGATTTTTCAAGATGCGTTCTGCTCATTGCTCAGACTTGAATAGTGGAGTTTCCAAGTTTGCTTTTGCCGTGAGCAACATTTAGGCATTAACCAGTGATCTTTGTTGACCTGAACTGACCTCTAATTGACCTTTCAAGGTCATGCAGCTTGAGCACTTGACTGGAAAGATGAAGTGAATGGCCTTAAGACAAGATGAAGTGAATGGCCTTAAGACAAGATAGCAAAAAAATGAAGTCACTCAGACATGCAAAGTTATTGTCTACTGCCACCACTGTCTCTTGATGCTTCCCAAAATGTATGGACAGAGGAATATCAAGGATGGCCAATGGCCATGAGACCAAAGTTTTTCCTTTCCGAACATTTGGTTGGCCTGATATAAATTAAGAAAGGACTTCACTACTGTAAGTGCTTCGTAAATCACAAGTGTTTCTTGGAGAGAGAATTTGCAGCAAAGGCTGCTACTTTCCTTGATTAAAGAATATCTTTTGACTTTTTGCTACCAGAAAGACCAGCAATTACAAGAGTCTAAATGTATCTGTTTTGTGTAATTTAAGCATAGATGGTGTATCCTGACTGTCTTTCAAAGCAGCAGACGATATAATTAAGGAAGTCTGGAAGGTAACTATATATCTCACTCTGTGACTGGTTTTTCAACCTTACACTGAGTTAGCTTATATAAACAAGGCATCAAGTTAATCATAGGTTTCTTTGAGACTACTTCTTGAGAAACTTGTCGATGCTTCAGACTGTTTATCAGAAGTGCGAAGATATAGATTCTGAAATAGTACTTGAACGTCTCTGCTACTAACAGAATAGTTGATTCCCAAAAGGTACCAAACCTTCAGAAAAAAAAGGGAATGATATATCACAGGTGTAAGTTCAGAGCCATGCAGATGTCAAGACTTATATTACGATACTCTGACAAAACCATAAGTGCATACTATAGTTGTT
The DNA here is from genome assembly GCA_026936325.1 of Platynereis dumerilii. Classification (NCBI taxonomy): domain Eukaryota; kingdom Metazoa; phylum Annelida; class Polychaeta; order Phyllodocida; family Nereididae; genus Platynereis; species Platynereis dumerilii. The sequence continues at coordinate 177,233,779 of JAPTHN010000001.1, read as the reverse complement.
CCCTCCCAATATATATATTCTGATGCTGCACATATGATTTATTCACTTATGAATATGTGTATGAATATGTATTAGGTCTGAGAAGCATTTCTTAATACCCTTGCTTATATTCTCGTAATATATATTGTTCTGGGAATAGGTTTGCAACACAACATATTATAGCAACCAGAAGAGAACAGGCATAAATTGACCATATAATGGGGTGACGTAGGAATTGCATTTTTAGAGATTTCCCCCAAATTGATAAAGCAGTGAATATAATTCTTGTGATACAGCATTGTCTACTAAATGGTTTGATAATGTCATTGCATTGTTTACCATTATGACATAATGCCCATTGGCTTATGCAACTTCTCAATATAAATCGGATTATAAATACGACAAAATGTTTGTATGGTGGCATTTTGACATGTACTCCCACTCATGGGTGCAGAGGACTTAGGATCTCTTCAACTAGTTGGGTAGGCCTACATGTATCTCTATATACGACCATACCCAATTTTTGTCTAATTACAGGCCCAATTGTGTGATGAATCTGATGATTCAGCACAGTGCAGGCTATCCCACTCGCCAGTTTCACCAGAAATACAAAAATGCAATTAAGCAATAACACAGCGAATGCTCTTTCTGGAGTAGTTTTGGGGAGCATTGAGGAAAAATAATTATTAGTAGTCGAAAATAAGTTGTCACAAGCAACACCAGTTGCATATTATATAAATTCACTGCCTAAATTGTGGTCAATACTCGAACTTTTAGTTATTTTTCGGTTTTAAAAGTTTTTCTCAACGCCGAATTGGTCGGCTAATGGAGAGGAAATTGGGAAAAAGCTTTTCTTTTCCTGCAGGTTTCTGCAGTGCATAGTGCTGCATCCTGCCAAAGCAGGTCATTCTCAATGGAAGATTTAAAGTCACCAATGCCAGTGGTAATACTTGGTTTGGTTGCTATCTCTCAAACTTCATGATCAAGGTCTGCTGCACTTGATCAATTGGGATGTTACTTTTTACCCAATTAACCCCCCCCCCCTCAACATCAGATTCACCTGATACTATCAGTCGACTTTTCCAAATATCCTTAAGAATCACTATATAGTAGTATATTAACTTCCTCTGTCATCTTCCTCTTGGGGCTTTTTAATAAAAGGTACAGATTGACACACCTTTGTCACCATACTGGCCTACTCAAATACCATTAAAATTGCATTGCAATATAATTAATGGTACACTGAGTGTACTACACTCCTGAAACTTAGACAACCTGCATTAGTGTTTCTAGTGCTTAAACTATCTTTGAAAGGCATGGGTCAGCATTAAACTTCCGTTTGGCAACTAACCTCTAATATAACTCAGTATGTGGCTCATTTATTTTGATAAACCATATTCTATAATCTTGACAACTGTGACATCTGTCAAAGATTGCTGGTCATGGAGATGATGTCAGTTTCACACTCTATCTAATCTTACAAGGCTAACCCCTGTGTTAAGGTCACAACTTATAAACTAATGGCACTTATAAACTAAACAGCAACGCATGCAGTGCGGTGTGTCTGTTGCGATTTACAAACATGGTACAAAATGTTCATGCTTTTCATAGACATTGTTCAATTTCTGTCTTTATTTTCAATTTACTTGGTATTTAAAAATTGAAAATTGAATCTCTGCACATCATAGGACATTCTGGCTTGACTGACATGTTGCAATGGGCAATGATATTTAATTAAGCTTTCAGATTAATTTCTGCTGATGTCAAAACTTAGCTTGAAATCAAACCTACTGAAACAGTAGCACACATTGGAAACTCCTGTTTCTAAAACTATGAGTGTCTGGGAATGACATTATTCAAACGACTTCCCTGTTTGCAGCATGAACTGAATGGATAATTTTCATAAATGAAATAATGTCATCAATTCTTCATCCTTTTAAAAAGAAAATGTAGTTGCTTTTGAAAAGAGCATGAAAGCAATTATGATGCACGAGTGATCCAACCCAAAATCATGGATAACACCCTGTGCCCACGTTTAGAAGCAATAAGATGAAACACCCAAAACTGTGAAAGTGACCAGGAGACATGAACGCCATTTTACTTGCTCATTTCTCTCCGCTCATCTGTGAGATTGCGTTTCAAAGCTGATGAGTTTGCCTCACAGCCTGCGGAGGATGGCTGCCAGTGAACTTTATGCTGGAAGCAAGAGAAAGCAAATTGACCAGTGACCTTTTTTGACCTGAACTGACCTCTCCTGACTTCTCAAGGTCCTAGGGCATGGGCACTTGACTGGAAAGATGTAGCCAATGACCTTCAGACAAGGTCACTACAGAAATGACCTCCCCAACACACACTGGAGTACTGTCTACGAGCTGTTGTCTCCTTTTAAAATGTTTGGCTCAAGGATGACATGTAGTATTTGAAGCATGTGGGTATAATAAACATGTGGATATTTTCTTTCACTACATTTAATTTATCATAGCAGCAATAAAACTACATTGTATACTTGATGCTGTCTCCTGACAGATTGTCACTTTGACTTCCTTTTCCTTTGTTAAAAGCCCACATACGAAAGATTACAACCAACTTTAAGATCATCCATATAGGCCTATTATATTGTTCTGCTTACTTTTCTGATAAATCAATGTGCATTTTAACTTGCATGAATGATACACAGTATTCAGTTTGTAGACCATGTACTTGCCAATCAGCATTCCCTTTCCTGTGACTTATTTGAATACATTTCAAATCTGGCAATGGACTTATTGCAGGATTCTGTGAATCACCTCGAAAAGTTTGTAGATACTTTTTGTCTGATTGAAGTACAAAGACATAAACTCCCCAATTGTACTTGCAGACATCTGCTTCTAACAGAATATTTGCTTTGTACTTGTTTTCCACACGGTCCCAAACTTCCACAAAGCAAAAAGAATGACATAATTATAACTTTGGGATAAGTTCTGAACTTTGCCCATATATAAGACAAAGTCGCAGTAGATCTAAGAATCTAGGTTAGGTTACAAAGTATGGAAGTTTTATAGTTGTTTCCTGACTTTCTGTGAAACCTGTGAAAAGTTCCTTACTTCTGCAGTTCCCGAAAGTCCACATTATGATTTATTCGCTTAGGAATATGTTTATGAATATATATTAGGTGTGAAAACCATTTCTATACCCAGGGCTGTGGATTGGCTGGCAATACAACAAGTGCTACATACCAGATGGTAAAAGCCACAAAAATACATTTGTCTTTATGGGCTGGTGATGCAGGAATTGTGTTGATGGCGACACATTTGTCTTGCCTCTCAGACAGAGTTGAAGGAGGTCATCATTTTTAGCCCCCACTAAGATTTCTTCCGAACATTTCAAAAAAGCGTCACTGTGTTAAAAATAACCTTGCCAGACAATACAACCACTGCCCAAGAGGCACTCAGAAACAGGTTTTATTTCTGGTACTATACTGAAACAACCTGCTTGGTAGTATACGAAGTACAATTCCCAGGAAGGGGCGTTGAGTTGGATGCCCCCGGACAAGGCAATAACACAGTTTACAGCTAATAACAATCTGCAGAGAAAGAGATTGCCAGGAAACAGTGACTGAAATACACAGGAGTTTAAAGTTGTAACCCAATGCAAAACCAACTCACAAGCCATACAGAAACATAAATGTACTGCACCAGTATAGCGGTCAAGACATAGTTGTCGAGAATACAGTTCTATGCCAGACCAGTTGAATGCTGCATATAAATGTACTGCCTACATAATGGTCAATACGTTTGGTATTCATTCTGTGTATAAAGCTTTTCTAGACACCAGCCAAATTGGTTTGCTGATCGAAAGAAAATTGGCCACAACCTCCGAATTGTGGTAATTTCCTAAAGAGTGCGGTGCGGCATCCTTTTAAAGTAGACCGGTTTTTATCAAAGTATCAGAAGGAAGATTTAGAGGTCCTTATTGCCCAAGAAGAAATAAAACTTCTAGAGACTAATCATGCATACTTAGCAGCTCAGTCTGACTACTTTTAAGTATTTAAGTATCTTCGGATACTTTGTTGGTGAGTTAATTGAGTGGAACCTAATTAAGTACTCATCGCTCATATTTTTATGAGATCTGCCTTAATTAGTAAAGTTCTATTAATAGGATGTTGTCATTAACTTCTGACCGAATCTTGCCACCCAGGATGAGATTTCCTGAGGCTGTCTCAAAGCATCAAACTTTTCAAAACCTTCTCAGACATCTCATTATTCATTCTCATCAGCCTCATCTTCAAACTTTTTAATGTGTCTTTTATCTCACTTTTTTCTTCAAGTTCTGTTGCCATTTATTTTCTTTTAAAATTACCCTTTTTTCTCCAGTTTACAAATTGCAATTATATTTCACATCATGTCTGCATCTTACAAGTGATTTTGATTAATGCATCATAATTGATAAGATTTGCCGATTGCAGGATACGGGCAACAAATTAAGGCATCAATCATTACGAATTGTTAAATTTTGATTTGGTAGTTGTAATTTGCTGACGTCATCTCGTTTTCTTTCAGCCATCTACCTGACGACGACCATGCTCCTGGGGGCGACATCCCTCTCCATGTCCATCATGGTCCTGAACGTCCACTACGGCAACAAGCAGAGGAAGAAAGTTCCCCGTTGGGTGCAGGTCATCATCCTGTCGCTGGTGGCGGGCATCTTGTGCATGAGGACAGGGAGCATCAAGCAGCACATGCGCAATATACAGAAAAGACGCGAGGCCGAACGCCGACAGCGAGAAGCCGACAAAGAGACGTCGCAATTGACTGAAATATGTGCAGACAGTGGACAAGAGTCTAAAACGGACTCTCCCATCCCCCAGACTCTCAGTGAAAGACGCTTGAGCTACAGTTTCGAAGAACCAGATTGGCGGGATGTGTCACGTGTCTTGGACAGGATGTTCTTCGTTCTTGTCTTAATGGCCATGTTGGTGTCTTCCGCCCTCACCCTGTGTGCGCCTTATTACGCAAGCTCCTAGCCACAACTAGCCAGTTGGTCCCGTAGCACCCAGGAGAATTAATCGCTCCAGATGCTAAGTCACGCCCGGGACCAACTGAGCTCATACAAAGACTTTCAAACTGAATTTGAAACGGACATTACTGAATTATTGACGTTTAACAATTATTCAGCTGCTCACAATAAAAGCTAAGTGTTATATTGATATGTGGTGAAAAATTTTGCTGACTGATCACAATATAATGCAAACTTAAATGCATGTATGATGGCATGTAATAATAATGCAATGTTTGACTCTACCCTTGTTACAACTTGTACAGTACAATTTGAACAATATATACAAAATAAACATTGAACAATGACTTCTGCAGATTATACATTGCTTAATTTTGTATTTTAACATCCAATTGCTCTGATGTTTGAGTAGTTACGTTGTACACATGTAACTTAATAGACTTATGTAAACTATTCGTAACAATTAGGCCTATTTCATAATACATGGTCAATGAGTGATAATGAATGATTTTGAATACACAACCTGTAAACTCTCAAGTTAGGATAATGGTGTAAATAGATTGGTGTCATGAAATGACTGTGTACAGTGATTTATAAGCTTGTAAATATGAGACCAGTTTGCCTCAATTGTTAGCAAAATTCACTAGCATACACTAAGTAATCTGAATAAAAGTGTATGAAATCAGTCATGTCGTTATTTGTACTTTGTGGTTGCTGTGGTCCCGGGCTGTGGTCTGAGGAGTGTGTTAAACACTGATGACACACCAGTGGTGTGAAAACAAACCTTAGCAGAGGTGTTTACCAACTCTCTGATGCAGTACTTAACACCAACAGCTCCAGGCTTATTGGGTGCCTGCCAATATTTGGCAAAAGCTTTCACAGTTCAGCACAGCAGTTTGAACAGGAGCAGGACATGTGCTGTTGATATTGAGTTGGGTGAAATTAAACACGAACAAGTTGAGATTAGAATGACTAGAATCTGGTATGATGTTTTTGTGGTTTTAGAATTCAGGTAACGCATCACGAGAGAGAAAGAGCCAAAGAGATTAGACTCAGCTGCTGAGCAAAGCAAAACACAGGCCCAATGCCCCATTGATGGCTCCATTGCTGGCAGTCTCCTGCTAGTTCAGAGACATGAGGACAGGGGACAAACTCATGACGCCACCTAGTGAATTGTCACACTGTGTCTTGGTGGCAGTAGACTGAGCAGCAGCAGTCTGTTGGGATGAAGGATTTGCAACAATATGTGGTATCCTGCATCAGCATACCACAGGGACAAAGAACAAACAATGTCGTATTTGCACCATAGCAATGTTTGCTTGGGTTGTTGCATACATATATATATACACTTCCCAATAGCAAGAAGTTGAGGCTTCAAGTCTGGCTTTCCTTGATGGCAACTTCATGCCATACATGGGCACCTGGCAAGTGCAAGCCTTGTCTTGAATGCTGTTGAAATGGGCAATGAAATGTGCTGTTAATATTTAAACAGCATTAACTTGGTTTAAGTTGATGAATTCTAGAAGCTCATAACACCCTTCCCTGGCACTTGCAGCAGAATATCTTCATAAGATTCTTGCCATTTATCATTCATTTTTGCCCACTGCATATGCATGGCCAACACTTTTTGTTGCTTGGCCCGAAAGGCAGCCTTACTATGGAAATAGGGTGTGCATTTGGTATTAAAACTGCTTTCGGACCTTCTATTTGGCTGATGCTGGTTGCAGTTCTGAACATCCGTTTGGTGCTTAAAAGGCCCTTCTGTTTTTGATGATGGTACTTTTTATTTGGTATAACAATGCAATGGAGACACGCTGTTCTTCTCTTTATTGGACGCTGTTAGCCTGTTTCAGTCGGCGAATTACAATTGCTTAAAGGAAATGCACTGGAATGTTCCTTTTGAGGTCATATCCCTATTCTTGCCATGTTATTCTGTATGACTCAAAAGTTATAGTGAAGTGATATCCGATACTTGCAATGCTATCAGGACAAGTCACTGAATGAGTCACAGCACTCATCACTGAGGTCACAAGTTACACAAAGACAAATGGTCAGTCCATTTCAATGTGATGGATAGGGCATGTTGTCTTGTCATTAATATCCACAAATAGCTTAATGTAGGTAGGTACTCATAATTCTCCAACGTAAATCTGTAACTGTGGTTTCCTTGCTGCTGTTACTGCTCCTGGTCTGATGCATCCATGTGAAGATGTTAATGGCTATTACTGATATTGGTGCTGTTACTGCCCCATATGCAGTATGTCAATTATTTTACACCAGTAACATTTTACAGTCATTGCTATTGTTGATGTGTAACATCTTGTGTTGATGCTGTTGATGTTTCCTGGGGAGGTTTTCTTGTGTTTCCAGTCCAAAAGTTGTTGCTTCTGTTGCTGCTGTGTATCTGTAATGCTGTTGATATCAGTGCTATTGCAATTGCTCTGTTTCTCAATATGTTGTTGTAACTGTTTTTGACTGTTTTGCTGTTGCTGTTCAAACTGGGGCTTTTCAAGCAGCTGCTGTTGAGGTTGCTCACAATGCTCTGCTGATTCTGCTGATTCTGCTGGGGCTAGCACATAGAGTATAGGAATGCAGAGAGGACACCAGTAAGCTCAAGATGTAATCAGCAGCACAGCACACATCCCATGCAGGATACAGGATGCTGGGGCTTGCAGGATATAGCCAGGGGGATCCTAACATCCAAACAGCTTTGCTGCTTTCAGCTTTTGCACTAGCATTGAATGCATGGAAGTGGCATAAAAGCAGACAGCTGCCTGCAGTGTCACATGTCAGAAGACACTCCATGCACTTACATTTGTACATGCATCCACTGATGGTTCCTGCAGTTTCTCACGTTATACCTTCGGTGCAGCTTTGTTCATTCAGTTACAAGTATAGGCCTACTAATCAAAGTAATGTATTAATTTAATTAAACATAAAACTTTGATATTTCCCAAGACCACATTTCCCATGCAAGACCATAATATAGGCCTAATTGTGTGTAATTTAAGCTATATTTTTAAACTAATGCACACACTTTAGGTAGTCATTTATAGTTTTCAATCAAACACTCCTTCCGAATGTAGGGGAGGGCGGGGCATGATGGGCCCACCGGGGCATGATGGGCACCTGTAGAAAAATTAAACGTGCTTATTACTCAAACACTATTTCATTGAGCGAACCAAGATTTTCTATGCTTAAAGTAGAACCTAATGCAAAACCAGTCAGCAACAAATAGTATTTTTTGTTGGCATAGTAATGACATGGTGGACCTTCAAAGTTTAGGTGCCCATCATGCCCCGCTCTCCCCTACTTCGAGTAAGAATATAATTAATGCACGTCCATCTTCACTGAATTGTTTTTAAAAGTATTCTCAGTCTGGACAAACGTACCTCGGTATATGTCATGTTTTTGAGAATGGCATATATTACAATGAATATATATGGCCAATTGAAATGACTACCGGTAAATGATGGTGATTGTTTGGAAGAAGATTGATATTCATCATTCGATAAGTGGGTTAGGCCCTGCATCTGAAATCTTAGTTGGACCTTGAAATATCCCTCTTCATCCTCCCTGAAGCACTTAGGACAGTAACCAAGAGACTGGGATGGCCCGCTGACATGCCAGATTACAGATATATCTGAGGGATATCGTAAATCCGCCAAGATATTTTCGAGTTTTATATAGGCTTCCCTAAATGACATCATAAAAATCCAAAACGAGGCTATGAGACTGACACACGACATCCAGCAAGAGGCCATACAAGTGGAACGACCGATGGAATGAACTTTAAAAGGCATCGGGTTTTCCCTGTTTCGGCAGTAAAGGTTCCTGAAAGTTTCTTCCGCATTACACTGACCGGTCTCTTCTTCTCAAATTTCAAATCCAATTTGTGACTTTTTTAGCACTCTTTCCTCACTTGACGACGTTCATTTTTTATATGTGATTGGTCAAAAAAGTCACTTTGCACTGCCGTGTGCCCTGGATTGCCATTCACTCTTTAGTGTATTTTTTTTTCTGACCAAGTCTGATGGATGGCCCATAAAACAGGGAGGTAGGAATAATTCCTTCATAATTCCTCCATTTTTCAGCTTTACGACGTGTTCCCTGACTTGCCTGAATTCTTCAGCAGGGACATGCACACTGACCGGAGGGGTCACCTCATTCATATGACGTCATTTTATAGTGACGTCAGCATCATAAACTAGTATTTATGGCCTACAAAGCCTTCAGAGGGCTATTCCAGTGGTGTTCCATATAGAACAAACTGGGCAATTGGACAGTCGTTGCAAGTCAACAGCTAAGAAGGGCCAAGTCATCATTGTCCATTGGGGTTGGAGCCATGATTGATGGTCTGCCTTTCAAACAAAAAGATAGGAAAACTGTTCGGAAGTTAAAGCACAGCGAATACTCTCCTTACTTTGTGCTTCCCGTTTAAAAAATGTCTTCCCTGTGTGCTCTTTACAAATGTAGGCATCTAGAACTTGTGAGTAATACTGGAATTCTCTAATATGAAGGCAGCAAAATGTTGCACTACCAGTGACTTGTGAAGCTGACGAAACATCACCACTTCTTGCGATGTGATTACATTCAAATTTGTGTGAAAGTTATGCTCCTCGGAACAAAGCATTAGGCCTATGACAAGACCATGTTACAGCTGATGAATTACAGTCCTCGTCATACTTACTTGGAATCTCAAGTTATTTTCTTTGCTGTTGAACTGTGATGTCAGAGATGACTCTATTCTAGCACTGCAATGTTTGTAAATTAACTACAAGCTGTGATGTCATTTTAAACTGGGTCAGATTCCCCAGCTTCTAGCCAAAGTAAATCCACCAAACTGAGCATCACAGATTCTCAAGTGTCAGAGTAAGCATTCTATCAGGGATAGCCCCTGCAACCACACCATCACAGCTTGGTAGCCAATGGGCTGACAGTAAACTATACATCACAGTTCAAACATTGATATATTGAGGGAAACATTACATTTGTGATCCCAATGATCTTTCACAAGCAATCACCAGTCTAATCCTGCCAAATGGAATCTTTGTGAGCATTCACAGTAGACAACTGTTATAATCCCCACAAAGTTGTTTGATTAATACACAAATATGCTAATTTACAACCTCAAACTTCGATGGAACTTGCTATTAACAAAAGGCTTTGACAATTTGTTTGTAAATGCATGGATTATATAATGCGTTTATTTTTTCTGGCAGCCCATTGGCTGAGAGGCTGTGATGTCGAACTTGCATGGGTTTTCCCAGACCCAATTTTCACAGCTTGAAGTTAATTTGCATATAATGCAATGCTGGAATAGAGTCATCTCTGACATCACAATAATTCAACAGCATAGAAAAGAACTTGAGAGTCCACATAAATATGACGAGGACTGTAATAACTGCTTAAACAGACCTGTTCTTTGTGAGGTCATATCATATATTTCCAATTCTATCACTACAAGTCAGATATACTGAGTTACAGCACTCATCAGTGAGGTCACAAGAAGCTTGATGGCAAATTGGCAGTTCCTTTCAATGCAATGGATAGGGCCTGTCGTGAAGTTATTGGTGGCCACAAACACCTAAATGTAAGTACTGGCCACTCTTCGACTGTAATTGCCCTCCAGAACATGGTCAGATCCTATTCTTCGAGACGTTTGCTGCACCTTACTTTGTCCGCAAATACAAATCAATCAGGACTACTATTATCGATTTCTTCATACGCCTCGTAAATAATATACTAAATATGTGACAATAATTAGACCATTACGAAGGTGTGAATATATAGGTAATTAACCCAAAGTGATCTTGTCAATTAGCAGCTAGGCCCTACTGCACCAGAGACCAGAAAGGCACGCATGATTGATCGTGATTGATTATGATCGATCGAATTGCCTTTTTACACCAAGTGCTGCAAACAATGCTTTATGGCTCTATAATTGCCAATTGCTTAATCAGGAGCAACTCTAGATGATATGGATTTTCTAAGCTGGTGAAACCCTGCAGATCTAAAACAAATCCTGAGTAAAATTCAGCCCACCAAGCTGGTGGAATCTGGATCCAATTGAGACTGTCACTTAACACCTTCCAGTTAACACTTAATGAAAAGGTTGTAGGTTGCAGGCAATTAGGCAAAGCACATTTGAAAATGAGCATCCAACGACATCCCTGTGCTGGGAAACCATCAGATAACTCCATTTCATAGTCAGCAGATTCTACTCAGTGAATCGTTTGCATTGTGCAATTGGTTTAAACATCCTCTCCAACAACAATGTCATGCAGAACTGAGGCAAAACAAGCATTTAGAAATTCGAATCTAAACTCAAATCAATACCTAAAAAAGTTTTTTTATAAGATCTCTGGATATTTATTCCATATGAATGGAGGCTCCTGCTGAGATAATGAATGTGATTTTCGTGTGTATCAAGTGGGTATGTATCAATGGTTCATGTCCATTTCAAAAATGCAAATAGAATTTCGGATTCCATGGAAAATTTTATGTTAGGCCTATTCATCAGTCTTTTTATTGAAGTATTGTTCAATTTTTGAGGATTTGCCATGCATTGTGGCCTCAGCCCAACTGCATGATACCACACACAATTTCTGTTACGTGAGCATCATGCACCCTCCCATGAGGAGAAATCTTTGGACACAGACACTATCAGATGGAGTGGGAGTCCTTAATCATGTGTCAAAGGGCTTCCATTTTCACCTCAAAGAAGAGGATGATGGTTATTCATCTCTGAGCAGAGAAGTGATACGGCGCTTACGCTGTAACATTCTCCAACCTCGACAAAAAATATCATAATCCTCTCTTGCAGGAAAAATACCAATACAACCTGCGCAAATCATCACTGACATTTTTAAAGACTTTGTATTTGCTTTTCCCACGGCACGGATGAAATAATGTCTATTATAAGGGAGGAAGCGATCTTTAAGACAGATTTCTGCGCTGTCAAGACCCCCCCCCCTTATGTGTCTGAGAGAGAAACCATGCCAATCATTCTGGTATGCTGTGCTGAACTATTGACATGTCCCCTAATAAGAAATCGATCATGAAGAATAAAGCACAATTAAATTGGTGAGAATTATGCAAATAAAATGACAAGAGTAATATTGTGCCAGATAGTCTGAGATTTACAAATTTCAAAAAGTTTTCTGATGCGAGGGGATGCGCCTCCAGAAGGAAAGAAATCAAGTGCTCGAAATCATCTTCTTCAGAGGTTGAATTGTTGTTTTATCACCAAAAAAAATAATATTATTTCAGGCCATTTGGTTTTAACAAACCATAATTTTAGGATTGTTTTGTGATACCCGAAGTCTTTTATTAATTTCGGCACAAGAATTATTAAGGGATGAGTGCCAGGTCAGGAAATGATTTGTGCATCCATAGTTCAATTAATTATCATCAATATTGCACAGATTTTTACCAAAACCACCAATTACCACAAATAAAGCCTTTCACAAATAATTGTTTCTTGAGTTATGACCCAAGACATTTTCTCAAAGAGACCAATAATTCAGAAAGATGTTGGTTCATCTCCTTCAATGATAATCTCCGAATCAATTTCATTAACATGCAGGGAATGTGCACTTAAATCAATAATTATTTTACTCATGTCATTGTTACAAAATTTATCAATCCATAATATTGATTTCTCTCCCTTACATGACATGTACTACTCCCAACGACGGCCAAATGGATTGAACGTCCCGAGGACAGAGACTGTTTTAATATGGCACGAACAGTTTCACGGCACTTGCAGAAAAAATTTGGAACAATTTGCCAAAACACATTCGGAACGAAAACTCGTACCCGCTTTTCCGCGGTCTAATACACCAATGGGATGGCCAAGACTGCAAATATGCTATGTGCCAATAGGTTTTAATTTGTTAGTTTTCTGTGATAATATGTGTCAGTTTTTAGTCCCCAGTCATGTTTTTACTTAAGTTTTTATTTACTTCTACTTATGTTATTTCTGTTGACAATGTCGGACGTAAAAGCCTGTGGCTTGTGTTTTGTCTTTGTCCCATGTATGTGCCGACTTTAAATAAAATTTATTTCATTTGATTTGATATTTGATTTGACGTTGTGTCACAAAAATTTTAAGTCACAACAGTTGTGATTTTTGGAAGACAATTTACAATGTGGCACATACTAACTATTTTCCTTGTTTTCCCACCTCAATTAAAGAATGTAAACTTCCCAAGGACCTTTCCATACAGAATGAATGAAACTTCAAAGCTTCTGTCTAAAAAATTACACATTTGAAGGCAATAATACATGTATCTGTAACTTTTAAATTTTCAACAAATTTAATTTAGTTACGTTACAAATTGGCTTATCAGTGAAAGTATTGTAACAGGTAAATTAAACTGAAGGTCTATTATAATTTGATGTGTGACGAAGAGTAATGCTAAACAAATTTTGAGACAAATTGAAGATTGTAGGCCCTAATGTGTTGTTTTCTCCTTCACAAAGAAATACGCGATCCCGAGGGCCATTCCGTGGTTTTGAGAGTAATGCAAAGGCGAATATATGAAGTTTCGTATAATAAATTAGTTCCCAAGGTTTCTGGCGTGACCTTTTCAAGGGCTTTTAATAACATGTCAAAGTTTCAATGTCAATCTTGTTTGTCTTATACATGGTTCAAAAGCCACATCACGGAGTAATGACCAATATAACGTAACAGTACCAAAATTATATTCAAATTTTAAGTCTGATATAGTGGAACTCTTCTAAAATCTATATGCAGTGTACTTGCCCTTCAAGAACTAGTTAAACCACGTAGGAATTATAAATTTAAGGAGCTTCTTTTAGCGGTTAGTTAGGGACAAGTTGTTAACAAGTCGGAACAGACTTTCACAGAGGTATACCCTGGGCCACACAAGTCAGGATCAGAGAACTCCTGCTGGAACCAAACAGTAAATCTACACATTTTGCAAAACCAGCTGCTTCAGCAAGGTTGCCCACCAAAGCTTAACAAAGTGATACATCAGATTTACTGTACTATCCACCCGGAAGATCCTTCGCAGGTTCAAAGTATGGGCAGACACAATTTATATTTTATAGAATGCCATTTTGCAGATTGGCCCTGCATGACACATTGGTCGCAAGGGTCTGTATCATTTTGATCATACTGGGCCATGGTTCTTCTTTTGGGGTGTGACGCGACGCGCAGGCCAATACATTTTAAATACCATGTGTAAATTGCAGAATTTAGGTCTCGAGTTCCAGCTCATCCTTGAAACCTGCCTCAGGGCCATACTTTGATAGCCTCGGCCTTGGCTTGGTCTCGGATGCCAAATCCTCAGGACCAGCCCCAGGATTGGCCTGGGTCCCGGACCGGTCTCGAGGCCACATTTTGATGGCCTTGGTCTCGGAAGCGCAGGCACCCTCAGTCACGGCCTCAGAAGTCCCGGCCATGACCAGATCACTGAAAATTGCTTTTATCACTACTTGCCAAGTACTCAGCCTATCAAAATAATTATACTAATAAATACCCAGTGTGTCAGAATGTCAGATTGTTTCTTGAAATGACATTATAAAAATAGTGTTTGGTCAGGTGAATTTATATTTGCAGAGTCATTGCTTATACTTGTAGGCCTATATGTCTGTTAACTGAAATAAATCTCGAAAAATCATCAGCCTGAATTGTAACTTGCATTAGACCTCACAATGATATTATTTAGTCGTGAAAAGCTTACTTAATTTATTAAGCCCCTTTCCCACTGGATACATACAGCCACGTTTCATTGCATAATTGCAAAAATCAAAAAATGTGTTCAAACGCACAAGGGTGCATGTCTCTTATTAGCCTGGGTAACCATATTAATTGATGTAATGCATGGCAGTTGCAGATCAATGCATATCTTTGCATTGGCTTGGCATAGGCCTGCAATAACACTGCAGATAGGCTACATATCAATACATATTGGTACATATATGTTGTCTTTTGTTCAGCCAAATTGCCTCTTACATCACCAAAAATTCAAGAAATTAGCTCTGAAACTTCAGTTTACTTGCGTGGCAATGCATATCAATGCATATTGACACTTCTGGACACATAGGCATCACATATGGTAGCATAATGCTGCAATGCATCTACGTTTGATGACATAGGCTAGCAAATTGGTATGCATAGCTCTGCATATAAGAAGAAAACGCAGTCCTCTTGCGTTAAAATTAAGCATGTTTAATTTTCATGATCTCCAACTGCCTATACACACGTTTCATTGCGTTGTGCTGCCTTGCATTGCATAAGGTTGCATAGCTCTGCATTGCATTGCATAACCCTTTGCGTTTGTCCTGCGTTTCCAGCCTATGTGTTCAAACGCAGCCAAACGTGCTCAGTGGGAAAGGGGCTTTTAGTACCAAGTTGCCACCAACCACCGGTTTTGCATGTTAGTGCCCAAGTGCAAAAAGTTATGAGATAAACAGACATTCATTTTCGGTTTCTAACCTTCAGTTTTGTCAGTTCCGTCCCCATGGTTGGAGCCCTCAGAATCGATGTCCAACTAATATTTAAAAGCTGTACTATATGGTTATCCACTGCAATCTAGCCTATATAAAATTTATTAAAATAAACGTTTCATCGTACACTTTACGCACTGTACATTGAGTACGAAAATAAAGATTTGTTGAAATTAATTTACATGACCTAATTGTGCAATTGCCCTGATCAGGCAGCCAAATCTTGTTTTATTACTGGAAACGATGGAGCGAGAAAGATAAAGATTAATTTGGTGACAGATAAATTAGATTTAGACGAAATATGTTGCGTCTCACTCATAAAACTTCATTATGCAACTTCTATTTTTACGATTTTTGCCTGAAGTCCATGAACATGCTAGTTAATTGGAGGGATAAATCATGCCACAGTAAACACTGGCATGGTGGTCTGCTGCAAAAAAGAACAAGGAATAAATTCATTAATGACCTTCTTGTCTTGCACGTGTCGCTTCTTGCTCAGATGATCACGTATTTCTACCTGCTGGCCTTTTGTTGTTGTCATAACACCTCATTTATGCCATTTTCTTTGTCTTATTTATTTTTCTTCTTTTTTTTGTGGTTGCTTGGCCCATTGCACCATTGTCATCTACTTCTTTCCTCTTCTCCAAACATCTCCCACTTTCTCATACAATTATAACAGGAGTAAGTTAGTAGTGCCATTTTTGCTTCAGGGTGATTTTTCTTGCAATTTAAATACTACATATCAAGCATAATACCTTCGTCAGAACCTAGACAAAATTCAGGGCAATTCGATCATTGGGGAGATAATGGCAGGGTTTTGTTTTTAAGTATGTTAAGTGAAGTTTTTCAGGATAAGGGAACTTAGCTGGCTACTAAGAACTTATGTCCATTAAGGCTCAGTGGAGGTCATTAAGAAGGGTAATCGAACCGTTTTATGTGAATTTTTTTAATAATCTTATTGAATATGTTTGCAAACATATGTTTCGCTTGAGCAAACCTGAGGTGTGATTATTATGTAATGCATTACAGAAATCATAACATAAGCATTTAAGGGGACATTCTTAGTAGACACCTTAGTTCCCTTATCCCGAAAAGCTTCACTAGTACAACTTCCTAGAGTTTAGGGGTATAAGTTTCAAAGAATTCTGGATGTAAATTGCCTCATATATATATTCAGTTCTTCATTTGGCGCAAGCTTGAAACAAACAAACTTATCCCATAGTGCATGCAGGAGGGTGGCATGCCCTTCTTTTCATTCTTCTTTTCCTTCATATTCTCCCCTTCTCCTTATTCTCATTTTCCCTCTTCCTTTTGCTCATCTCCTCCTTTTCCTCCATGTCCCTTTTTTCTGTCATCATCTTCCTTTTCTTCTCCTCCTTCTTTTTCCTTTTTATTCATTTCTTCCTTAGAATCGACTTCATGTCATTCCTCGAATAATCAATTCACTGAAAACTATTTTGTTCAGGATGCAAAGTCATTTCTGTCTGACTTTTTTTGAGGGTGTGTACTTTTCACAATACCTCAGTACACATCAGATGCAATGGAGCTAATGTCAAAGTTATAGAGCAACAGGGAGAGTGCTTTTAAATGTCAGACACTTGTAAATTCACATTTAGAATCTGTAGGTGGGAATCCAATCCTTGGCAGAAAATATTGAAAAAATTACAGTTTCAAAGTTATTTTCTGTTCCAGGAATTGAACCCAGATCAGGTCATGTCAGGTGTCGAGAGTTCAAACCATGATGCCATCAACAGCTGGTTCTGTGGCTGCTGACTGGTTGTGCAAGTGCGCATGATGTATTTGTTGGTGCAGTGGATATGTGCTGTTGCATGATGTTGTTGCTCCAGAGTCTTTTGAACTTAAGATTTCGTCCATCTTTCTCTGCAGAAGCTTTGCTGTTGTTATAATGTGATGACTCAGTCCATGCTGTTGTTGGTTAAGAAAAAAAGAAAAATTGTCCAATTAAGTGTCGGTGCAGTTGATGAATGCTGTTAAATAAAAACTAAAATAACTAAAACGTCTCATTATGTATTTTTTACATTTCAAGAAATATAGCTGCATCAACAAAATTGCAATTAAAATTCATTGATGGCGTGCAGCTTTGTTTATTGTACTGTTCATAATATATGTTTACAGAATAAGGAAGTGATGAGTCAGGTTTTTGACTTGACTTTATCCTCTAGCAGTTCAAGCAACTTATGTGCTGATGCTGGAGGGCTGAGGCTAACATGGCTGGCATAGCAATTGGGAGGAAAAAGGCTGGCCATTCATCAAAATCACCCAGAAGAGCTGTTACAAGCACAATAATTGTTGTTTGACGGAGCAGCCAATAAGAAGAGTTTATGACAGTTGTCCAACCCAGGGGATTCCCCATGGCCATAACAGCAAGGCAGGGTTGGCAGCAATAGGACATGAGGGTGTCTGCACCAGGAATAGGCGCAGAGGGACAACAGGAATAGCAAAAGCATGAACAAGAATAGGCAAGTAAAATAAGAGGTGCAAGATGCAAGAAAATAGACGCGAAAATGGGCTGATGGTTTGCGTTTTGAGATTACACTAGAAGGGTTCATCACAATCAATCCACCGAGTGGCGTAACTGGGTGGTCTCGAGTGGGGGGGCACCTGGGGGGTCACGCGATTCTCTGAGGGGGGCACCCACTACATTAATTGTATATTTTAGCCGGAGTTGGAAAGTTCATATGGGGGGCACCTGGGGGTACAGGTCCAATATGGGGGGGTACGTGCCCCCCCTACCCCCCCCCATAGGGACGCCACTGAATCCACCGTGATTAGATCTGGACCATACTATTAAAGATACCTATATGGAGATACTAGGCTAGTAGCTACCCCCAATGTACTATCCATAGGCATGTGCCGTTGTCCAACAACTTTTGCAAGTTCGCTATCAAAATTGTGACTTTGAATCTAACAATTATTGGTACACTATGAGGCCATTTCATAATTAGGACAATACCTTACAATGAGCACGATACCTAATACATGCATGTTATTACCTCATGGTCAGAGCATTTCACGAAATGTGATAATTCTCATGCAAAACACACACTCAAAATTTTATGAAAAAGTATTTGTTTCAGTGACAGATGCTTCATAAATACATTTGATATTACATTAAACTTTAACTGCACAAATATTGCACATATTAAATCCAATTGGAGTAAAATTTAGTATATGCAGTATGTTGTTTGTTTTCACAAATTATTAACATCGATTAACTGCCATGTGTATACAAACTAAATGAAATGTACTTCGAAAAAGGTGTTGCTTTTTAGGTTAGTATATATACATATTCCCCCTAATTAACACACTTTTTAGTACACCCTCGATACCTCCCAAGCTTAAAAGTGCATATAGCATTTTATAATATCAAAGTTGAGCATTAATTTTTATGGTCTAAAGCAAATCTATGGGGGAAATGCAACAACTACTGTTTGTGCTTAGCAGAAAAATTGTTGGAAAATGAATTTATATTTTTTATTAACTGAATCGTTTAAATTTGGTTTATAGGACAAATTTAGTGCTCTTTGATGTAGACAGTTGATCAAATACTCAACATATACCATCCTTCCGCTTATCTGTGAACGTTGTGTGGGCCTTGCTTAACCATGGTTTAGCCGAGTCAAGCTGACCCTCTGATGGTTTCGCAGTTCGTGACCTGCCTCCCTTTACTTTTGATCAAACTTATCTGTTCTGTTTGGCAGTCAGTCTGCAGTGGCTCTACCAATACCTCAACCAGACTGCTTCGTGAAATAGCTTCCTTTTTACATCGATTTTGTATCTTTTTCCATCCTCTCCCCATTCCAGATGCTTTCCTTTATAAATTCCTCTTTCTACAGTCATCTTACAGTCACACTGGGGCCCTATCACATTTATGATACCAGATGTACATCCTCCCTTTGATAAGCCTGCAGCCAAAGCTGCCTGGTATAGCTGCTGATTCCATGGGGCTGTTGATGCTCAGTACTGTTGATGCTGCTGTTGATTCCATTGATGCAGATGTTGATCAACAGCAGCTCTGTCAGAACCGGTAACATTGCATAGGTCTCCTGCATGAATTGAAGTTCTTGCAATAGGCCCGAGTCCTATCTTTACATCTTTACAAAGGCCTACCGCTTTAAAGTATTGACCTACATGATCTTAAACATGGAAATGCATGGTTTGGCTGTGATAAGCCTGCAGGCTAGGCTCTTGATTTGATTTTACAAGTGTAAAAATCATGCAGTGAAAATTCACTAAAGAACAATTCGTTCACAATTAGACCTAGATATTTCACTTCAGAGATTGAACGGCCTTTCCACGTGAATAATGCGATCTGTTGGTGCAAATAGAGTAAGAAGTGTTTGCTCTTTTTGCCTAGACTGTAGATCCTAGCCATTTCAAACTGAATTAGGTATCGGTGAATTGGCAAAGTAAAACTAGCAGAAAAGCAACGCAGTTCTCCACTGCTGGTCCACGCTGAGCCCTGCTTGCTCCTCGCTGCTTGGGCTCTCTCTGGCAGACGAAATTGCCTGAAGCAGACGACAGTAGTTGGGGCAGCCGCGGCCAGGGGGAGTGTTCGTCTGCAGGTGTTGGGGACGCAGTTAGGAGCGCGCGCGGTTGCCAGCCATCTCTCCAGCTAAACCGCGAGTCTGTTGTTGCACAAGTTAACGATAATATGGAATAAGACAACTTATAAGTGATAAAACTGGGTGAAATGACGCTCCAATATCGGATTATATAACACAGGTAGCTACGTTTGTGTAGCACAACGTCTGTGACGTCATCAATGGGACGTAAACGTTGGCAAAACGGGCTGAGGTGACGGACACCAATATACCATAACAGCCCGTCGCTCTTTTATCCCAACCTCGCTTTTCAGTACAGGTATGTCTCATAAAGGTCTTTTTTTCCTTGTTTTATTTCGATCGTCAAATAAGAAGACACTTGTGCATCTGTTGAAGTCCTTTGAACGAACAAACCCTCTTTCTATCCTTTTTCTGTATCATCTTTCATATCCACAAATGATCATACCAATGTACTGCAGGCCAATCTGGGGTCGTGGGAAATAAATGAGTGTTTTCTTTCAGATCATATAATTGAAAAATATAAACTTAAGGAACATCCATGTACAGAATAGGCAAATTGTTATTGGTCTACCCACTCAAAAGTAGCTAATAGTTGCTGATAGTCTACCTCAATTAAAACCCAAAGTAGGCCTATACATGCCTGAAACGTTTGCCCCAGCTTCACCAATGACCAATTTGTACAACGTTTTTGCATTAATTGTAGTCTTATCACACTATACATTTTCCCACCTGAAAATTGGTCATTTATGACTATATAATTGACCAGAAATTGATTAATATTGATTTGATGAATACATAAATATCAGTGCACAAAATGATAAGAAGTGTAGTACCTACTTGGATATACTTAGACAGTACTCGGTTTACCAATTAACATGCAGTGAAACATTGTGATATTACTGTAGAAAAACGAGCCATATTTCAGAATTTGACCAGTTGGTTTTGTCTTGGAAATCTGGCAGAGATCGGTGGTATCAACTTCGGAGTAGGCCTACTACAGAAAATGGCCCGTCAGAATGGAGGACTTCTCAAATTGTCAGATTAATACATCAGTGTAACATCACGTCTTCACCACTGTAACTCCAAGTCAGATTCGTGGATAATGGTGCATTCCTATTATATTTTCAGTCTGTAGGCCAAATATAGTGTCTATCTGTTAGTCCATCCGCATGTCTGTCTATCTTACCATCTTTCCCAGATTATCTGTCTCAGACTATTATCTCTCTTAGACTGTCTATCTCTCTGTATGTCTATCTAATTGATAATCTTTCTAATCTAATTTATCTGCAGACGATTAATCTAATCTATCTGCAGACGATCAATCTAATCTATGTGCAGATGATCTATCAATCTATCTAGATATATGTATCAAACTATGAATTGAAGCGTCTATTAGAACATCTATCGAAACATCTATCTATCTGTCTAACCATCTATTTACATGTATCTATTTATCTATCTGTCTATCTATCTATCCTAGCATTTATATATTCTGCTATTTAGCCACCAATAACCACATCTATCTATACAAAAGTATGTGTCCCCCCCCCCAGACGGGCCCCAGTGTATCTATCTATGCATATCTATCTATCAAACCAACAAATGACCAACTTTCTCCAACAATCAATCTATTATGCCAGATATAACCGATATAGGCTATGTTTTATTTTGACTGACTGCTTGATTGCTTGTTAGCTTGATTGACTGAATGATTGATAAGGTAATAGACTGTTCGACAGATTGATTGATTGATTGATTAATTAATTGAGCGATTGATTGATTGATTGATCAATTTGATTGATCGATTGATTGACTGGTTGATTGAAAAGTGAAACTTAGCAATGATGATTACTCTGTGTCCTTGAATCTGTGATTATTGAATAAAGTCCCAATATCAGCTGTGTGTGGGCTTACTTTACACTTGAGATTGAAGAATCGAACTTAAAAAAGTTCTTTCAACTGACTACTGTTCCTCAGTTCAGAATATTACTATCATTCCAAAGTAACAACCTGTGCATTTAGTTGCACAATTGAGCGTCTGTTTGTGCGTTCTATTACCTGGAGAAAGTCTTCCAATGCTCTTATCATTTTTTTGATGCACTTCAATATCACTGGGAAAAGTACTAACACCTTTTGACTGAAATGACCTTTGGATGTTTTTGTTTACACTACATAATGCATATAGTTACCTAATAATGTAATTACTAATTAAATGAATGATCCAAAGGCTTTCTCTCTTTCAAAGTGACCTCCGAGGTGGCTGTAACAGTGTAACATTTATTCACCTCAAGCTTAGCTACAATGGCTGTGGCCTTTCACCTCCTTGGTCCTTCCTGTGTTTTCATGACATCAAGACTCTGCTTTCAATCACTGAATATGTTACAAAACATGTACAATTTAATTAAGGATATGCATTGTATGAAGTATAGTCATGGCTAAATAATGACTCATAAATATGACATCATTCTTGGTGAGAATTTAACTGTGTGAATTGCATGTTATTGTGTGAATTGTGAATTTTCGAGTGCATTTATCGTTTAACTGAATTCTGTCCGCTCCTGACCGACATGTCCTATTATGTCAATATTTTAGGCAGCCTAGTTAGTGTGTGCCAATAAAAAGAAATAATTGCATTTTATGATCAATAAGCCACTTCACAATCTAGTCATGTTGGGTACACACACCATCAAGTCATGTGTCTAACTTGTGGCCCAGGGATTAACAGGTTGATGGGCTACCCTGGTGGCCTCAGGTTCAACTCTCTGCTCAACAGGTGTTTCAGCATGTTCAGGCCATTCTCTGCCAGGTGTATCATTTTGCAAAAGATGCATTCGGTTTGTTGTTTGCATTCAACAATGGGTTAAAGTTTAAGGCCAATCGAAGTCAAAAGTCATCAACGATTATTCATTCTGGCAGTAGGCAGATTTCATTATGTAAATTAGACCCGATAAACGATACATTTGCATGATTCATGCCTGACTTGTACTTGGAATTAATAGCCATTGGTTGGTTGGTAGGTTGGCAGTTGGTTGGTCGGCTGGTTGCATGGTTGCCCAGTTGGTTGGTTGGTCGGTTGCTCAGTTCATTGTTCGGTCGGTTAGTTGGTTGACAAGTCGGTTGGTTGGTTAGCTGGTTGGTTAGCTGGTTGATTGTGGTCGGTTGCTCAGTTCATTGGTGGATTGGTTGGTCAGTTGGTTGGTAAGTTAGTCAGTCAGTCAGTCAGTCAGTCAGTTGATTGGTTGCTCAGTTGGTTGGTTAGTCAGTTGGTTGGTTGTTGATCGGTCAGTTGGTTGGTCAGCTTGTTGGTTGGTTGGTCAGTTTGTTTTTTGGTTGGTTGATTGGTTTGTTGGTTGGTCAGTTGGTCGGTTGGTTTGTTGGTCAGTTGGTCGGTTGGTTGGTTGGTACATGTAATTAGTCATCTATTACAGCCGTGGAAACATGAGTGACTACTCAAATCTGAGTGATGTCATATCTTCGTAGTTTTCCATGTTAAACAGACATATATGATGACTCCTATATTCTGCAATTGACTCACACCTGAAACTCACCTTGTCATAAGAACATTCCAGCAAATGATTCATGACATTCACCAGCTGTGTCGTACATCTCCCATTGAGAAATGTATCACTCACTTTAATGTAAAAGACAGGACCTGCAGACTGCAGTCATGACATCATTGACATCCTCTAACAGCAAATGTAATCACTCGCATTTCCTTGGCTGTAACAAAACCTGTTGCGTGTAGTTCGTTCTCAAACCAGTGGCGGATACAGGGAGGGGGCCTAGGGGGCCCGGGCTCCCCTAGACCACCAAGATTAATAGCATTTAGAAGAAAAATTGTGATAACGCTGGTCCGCGAATGCTGAAACACGTCCGCCCTCCCCCCCCCCCACCCCCTAGACTGTCGTGTCTGGATCTGCCACTGCAAACCTTCCAGTCAATATATAAAAAAAGCAATAATAAACCTGATATCTACATTTCAAGTCAACAATAATTACTGAAGTAGCTATAGGCCTATACTTATCATTGCATCAAATTATCAGTTAGCCAATTATTGGAATGCCAGTCCAAAATGCATATTCCCTTGCTCAAGATTTATATCTCACAGTTGACCCTCGTACCATTTGCACTGGCGTTGCATCTTCAACAGCAAATCTAATGCTCACGAGCTCTCGCGAGCTCTCGCGAGATGAAGGGAGATTTGGTCACATAATTGAGGGGAAGAGTCCACAAGGAGATCAGGGGGGACCCTGGGGCAGTGGAAAATCCAACAAAAGGAATTAGGCGACAAAGACACAGGATTTGCTTTGTAAGCATTGTTTGGTGGCCATGAGGTTTTCATAAAAGTTGACATTTAGGCCAGAACTTCACAGGTGGAGGGGGAGGATGTTGGAGAGAGAAAAGAGAAGAGAAGAACCACTGATGCCACCACATGACCTCAAAGTTGATTAGATTAAGTACACAGGAAGAGATTCGTTTTGAAAAAAGGAAGAGAAAGCAAGGAAAGAAGATCTATGCAGGTTCAAGAAAGGAGCTGTTGTGAAGAATGGGCTGCGAAATACTAAGTGATAGGACTCCTCCTTGATGCATCACACACCATATCGCACAACATATTTTAACTAACTGTCTAGTCTGTCCCTTGACTGTGTGAAAATGGGTAAGCTATGCTATACAGTATACACTTGCAACAATTTCATGTTTATTCTATCAACATTAACCCATTTTGCAATAATTCATTATCATTTATGAATTACAGCTCAACAACAAGGGTTTGGCATAGCCTTTTGAGACAACCCCATAGTATGAATAAATGTCATATATCATATGTAAGGAAACATATATAATTATGGACACGTTTAGCAACATTGAATGATTTATGAATACTTATTGATCATATAATTAGGTGTCACTTTCAGCATTTAAACTGTTGGGATCTCCCAAGTACAAATATTTGGAGGTCCTAGTTATACAAAGCAGATACTTTCACATCATACAAAGTACCAACAAACTAGGTGTACCAGGTACTTCAGAATGCTTTTATGAAAAAGAATGTACCATCTGAACAAACAACATGCTCAGCTGGATTTAACAATAGCAGATGTGAGGATTTGTTTTGTGAAACTGTCCTTTTAATAATAGTTCAAGTTAGAAAGAGGGACTATTCCCAGACTATTAGTTTCACCACTAGCCGAGTTTAAACAAGAGCAATCGATAGTTTGTGACCAGTTTATCTAGCAACACAGGCTTGTCTGGGTTGGAACAAAAACTTGCAGGAATTGTTGCATTTTCTCCATTGAAATTCCTAGCATGCTGGGGAAACAACTGAGTTAAAATTAATCGCAGTTTGAAATCAATCATTAGCCAGCCACTGGGACAGACTTGCATTAATAATTGACCCAAGTTAGGAACACGTAAACAGTTTCAATGGGGCTGATTTCTTTTGTGTCACAGAATATTACAAATTCATCCCAGCAGCAGAGACAGACTGCAATGTTGCAGACAGCTGAGGTCTAGTGTATCTCCCAAAATGACTACTGAAGCCCTATCTCACCTGCATGCCTGTCTGGGTATGTTACCTGGGGGCATATATGCCCCAGTACCAGCCACTGGTGGATCTTTGATCCAGATATTGTCAAATTTCGCCATTTTTATTTCGACAATTTATCATATGTTATAGCCTTGACGAGCCCTACTGTCTCTGTTATTTTTGGGTTTTCAGGCAGTCTTCCCACCTTGTCTTGATCACGCTTCTTTCCCACCTTGTCTTGATCATGCTTCTTGGATGTATATAGTCTCAGGTGTGTTTGATGTGAAGTTTAGATCCAGAATGCCCAGCCCAAGAGCAGAAGTAAAGATGGGTGATGAGTCTATTGCTAGTTGAATGGTTCTCTCCAAGACAGTCATGCTTGCTGGCTGTTTTCCTGCTTTGGTACTTGCATGTTTACTTTGTGTTTGTTATTGGGGCCATGTATCATATCCATGAAATGGTTCAGAGTTGAGTTGAAAATGTGAATTCCACGTGCATCGATGCCTCAGTGCATGGATACTAAAAGTAAAGCTCGACCAGCAGATGCAACCATACCACAACATGTTTACACATCCACCTGTTTCTAAATGCCAGCCTTATCTTTTTTCTCTCAAGTTTCTCTGACGACTTAGTCGTTGACAGAAATGGTAAAAATAGCAGTCAGCAAGAAGGAGAATGACAGTTCACAGAAAAGAATATGCTTTCCACAGACTGTGAATCATCCGATGCCTTGAAAGTTGCTGTCTGGAATACTGACTTGTAATCATACAGGACTATACAGGTGCAGCTCATTCTTATCTCTTTGTTAACTTGTTGCTACTTGTTTGACAACTTGTGCTAAAATTAACAACTTTTTGTAGGTTTAGATAGGTAAAGGAGATAGATAGACAGGTATTACGTAGAGTGTAGCCCTCTTAGGTCAGTCCTTGCCACTCATGATGATTGGTTGATGAGATGAGAGGAGATGAAGAAACAAGAGAGGGAGCAGAGATCCCCAATAATTTATTTAACATGTTACATACCATTTATCTGTATGAGGGATTCTTCACTTGCCCAACATTGACACTAATATAAGAGGCGAACAATTTAATGTTTCATCCAAACGACTGGGATTTTGCCTATGAAGATCTTGGTTCCATTACATTGTTCCATGACGACTAACCAGGAATTGAACGAGCGAATGTCAACAGCAGCCTAACACTGGTCAAATGTACAGTGTATTAAAAAAACCTCTTTTAAATACATTTGACCAGTGCTTTAACCAACTTGTCAATGGCCTTGGAGGATTTCAGTGCACCCATGCAGCTGCATTTGTAGAGTATAATGAGTATGGATACTGTGGGCACCTGCCAACCATAATTCAATATTTTTTTTAATTTCTAAAATTTCTTTTCCGCAGCAATTTCTCCCATGCAGAGATATCCACAGGAATGCACCAAATTTCATCCCCCTATATATGATACATAGCATAATATTAATGTAGTTCATTTCTGGTATCAGTCTGTCAGTGTACATGTAGTTAATAACATGATGAGACTATCAATGTACTATCACATTATCAGGGTAAATAAATGGTTATTACTGCGAAAATATCCTGGTCCCATCCTGCAGCAATTTGCTTCCAGAAGTACTGCAGTTTATTACTGCATGTTTAGTCTAGAACTCTAGACCTGTATGACATGGTATTGCCATCCACAGCCAAAACAAATAAACAATATGTTTTTGAAGAGGCAATTTACCTTTTACTCAGTTTACCAGGACGCTTGGAGACATATTAACGAAGCAATAAGACATGCAGTCACCCCCATAACAGCATTTATATGCTCAGCGAGTCCAGGCAATTTTCCATAAAGCAATCTGGATGCATTCCCTTGAAGTTCTTATCTGTATGATACACACAAGATTGGCCGTTGAATAACATGCACTACATTTGATCTGGATTTATTTAGGTTTGTCAAGAGATCTTCAAACCTGAACAATTTTAATTATATGATACATGGACCCAATAACAAAACAAAGTAAACATACAAGTATCAAAGCAGGCAAAACAGCCAACCTGAGTGCCTTGAATAGAACCAGCTACATTGATAGACTCATCACCCATCTTTACATCTGCCCTTGGGCTGGGCATGCTGAGTCTAAACTTCCCAGCGAACACACCTGTGACTATACATTCAAGAAGCAAGATCTAGACAAGGTGGGAAGACCGCCTGAAGACACAATTAGCCAAAATCGCCAAATCAACCAGAGCAATAAGGCGACCAATTGGTAGTATTATCTGGCTGACCTTTCGGCAATAGCAACCAGAGTGTGATAAACAACACAATCCGTTTGTGCACGGACGCCCTATTGTTTTGCTACACTGTAAGGTGTTGCTGGGATTTCTCAAGCTGCATGGATGCCTGGATGGGACTGCGTGTAGATCGGTCCCATGCGCCAGTATCTATGCTGGGCCCGTAGAGTAGATGGTTCCACAAATCACGTTTTAACAAGTATGCGATGTCTTCACATCTAAAACATCAAACCTCATCATTGTCACTGCCAGGAACTCATTTTCCAGGACTGCGCTTATTGTGTTTGTCTTACCTATATCTTTCCAAGGAATTAAAAAGATCAGCTTTAAAAAATGAGTGAAGTTCAAATCTTTGTGTACTTTTAGTTGAAACTAGTATTGTCGTGAATTGCTTGTTTTCCACACGCATGTGTTACTGGTTTAGTGAATAGTTTACCTCATTGGCAGTTGTTTAATGACAAGAATACATTTGCTCATCCCTTTTACATACATGTACATGTAGTATAATTTACCAAAGACATTGCACAGTGTGCTTCTGGGATCCTCTGCATTGCTGTTATTGCCATGTGTTTCTTTGATGCTCTTATCTGCAGATAATCACCAATGATTCTTCTGATATCTATTGTCTATCTTGTGCCATATCATCTTTATTGCCCTCCTGTCTCCTCCCCTATACCCTTCTTCTAAACAGCCTTGATAAGCTCTCTGTTTTCAGGTTGAGACCGATGGGATCACTGCAGCTTAGCTCCTGAGTTTAGCTCCTGATTTAGCTTCTGATCTTAGCACAATATGTTGGGTATGTGACCCTATGATGGGCCCTGATAGGGTGATAATCATGATAGGATCCTATGGAGGCTGCTCCTTAGACTCCCTACCCCTGATGTTGTTGGGATATGGACACCACATCTGCTTAAACATGGCGGCTATTCAGACTATGGTCGTGTGGTTTATTCATAAGGAACACTGTCTTATGTTTTCTTTAAGAATGCTATCAAAATTTCAACCCTGAAGAGCAAAACGATTAATCATTCATCACGTTATTGATTATGCATAACACATTCCATCATAATGTATTTACTCCTTTGTTTTGAGGTGTTAAACATTGAATCAATCAATTCTTCACTGATGTTTTGTTAGTGGTTTATAATATGATATGCTATTTGTATGATACCATTTCCTTTGGATTGCCAGCACTTTATATTATCCTGTACCCTCTTGAAACATTTAATAAAATGGAGTGATCCAAGGAGTCAAATTCATCCTATGCATTTCCCCCATGTTTTCCATTGCATATTTCTCCTCATATTTTCTTCCAATCTACTTGACTGTAATTAAGAGCCATCCATCAGCTGAGTCCTCCTCTTATGCATTCGATGACTTTTTCTTATCATATTTATTTGGATGGAGATTTTTTGCCTAATACATGGAAATGAACCCTACATTAATTGCATGGCGCCATATCTACTTGAGGCTGCAGTAAATGTAGTTAATACCAGGCCACCATATCATATGCAATATGAGAAGTAAAATAGCCTGCCAATTGACATCTGGCAAAAAGTACTTGGCTAACTTATTTCCCATAATATAGTGCAGTAGGTTAACCTGTTCATATTACCCTAACTCATAATGCAGTGTCGTACATTTTCTCAAAATACAGATATGTACCGACAGAATGCATCAGGAGTATAATCAGGATAATGGCTGCAGATTCAACATGGACCTTTGGTGAAGTCTTTGGCCTCATTGCTGTATCTTCCCCCAGTCATATATCATCCATCCATCCTTCGAGGAGACAGAAATGTGGATATCAACCTCGGGCCATGTATCTTGAAGTGGCCATGATTCCTTCCTTCTTGAAACTGAAATTTTTAAAAGCAAAAAAAAAAAATTAAAACTAATATGCTTTAAAAGGACTGATAGAATCTAATACCCTAATTTTTTAAAACGTGAAAGCCCTTTCAAAATTAAGGTGACTTTTCAACATATTCGTCCACCCGAAAGAGATTCAAGAATCAGGTTGGAGGGCTGCTCTGCTAATTCTTACCCACCTTTGCATACTGGGCTTGCTGTATCTTCACTTGTGTTTACTCTCATATTTCCATTGCTGTAGTCCTTATGATGGTGTGTCTTTGAAGTGCATGCTATGCCATGTGTCCTGCACCCTCCTCATGTGTCTCATTATCTCCCACTTTCCCTGACTGCTGTATCAAATCCCTGCTCCACGTAACCTTGCACGCTTGACCATGGAATGCCATTACATGGAAGCTGGTTTGACCACACTGTCAAGCTAGGCTATGGATATAAATATGAATTTCAGCACAAAGGCCAAACTCTTATAATTTAAATTCAGCATTTATAAGGGCTACATTTCACAGTTGCTGAATTGATCAATAAATTACTAGGTATGATATATTGATAAATTACCACAGAAGTTCTGAAACTTTGGTAAAATTACAATAAGTTCTTACAGTGCTACATGACCTGTGTCCAGTATCATAATGATGCACCAGATCTGCCTCTGGCCACAGCAAGAGTGCAATGACCGCAACAGCCACTGCCTTGGGTAACCAGCTGGGTGACTAGCTGGGTGACTTGGTAGCTAGCTGGAGATAGCAAGGTGCCAGCTGGGTGAGTAGCTGGGAAATGTGGGCATGACTTCTGATTCCAACTGATCCACTAATTGTCAGCATCAGATGTCAGTCAATGCAAGACGACAATGCGATTCCTTATAAAAGGCGAATTATGGCAATGTGTAGGCTGCTGCAATGGTACTAGCATTTAAGTAGATAGCTGGAGCCTGGAGGGATGGATGGATGCAATTGCATAGACAGATTGACAGATCGATAGATCGATAGATAGATAGATAGATAGATAGATAGATAGATAGATAGATAGATAGATAAATAGATAGATAGGTAGATAGATAGATAGATAGATAGATAGATAGATAGATAGATAGATAGATAGATAGATAGATAGATAGATAGATATTCTATTTCTTGCCTATCTTTGTGTCACGACTTTGCCCTTAGCCTTGTCATGAATGTACATTCATTGAAGAAATCCTTGTACAATGAGAGGTCTGGATTCTATACACAATACCTATAGGTTCAAACACCGAACCTTGAGGTACAACATGCTAGACCATTATTAACCTCGCATGCATTGATGATACATGTACGAATGCACACGATCGTACCATATTGCAATAATTCCTGCTCCGGTCTCGTTTCTCTCTGCAAATGATTTGGAAATGTCTCTAGTTTGATTTAAAATGCACACATTTGAAACAATAGAAGCAGCAGGAAATGCCGAGCCACAACATTTTAATTATCCTTACACAACAAACTTTTGATGAGCAAAATTTCAAATGGGAAATAATGGATTTTGTGGCTCAGATTCTCAGATTCAATTAATCATTTCACTTTTTTAAAGTTTAGATTCCCGGTCATCACACAGGATTTAAATGATGTGTCAATACTACTTAACTCAGTAGACTGTTGATATGATCCCATTTGTATATAGGACTATGTCATTTATACACATTTGCATTAGAGTAAGTTGTTTTCAGGATTACACACACCTTTCTGGCTAATACCAATCACTGATCAATACTTTCAATTGAAAAACTGTCACCATTCATTAGTTGTTGTAGTCCAGATGTAAATTATA
The DNA here is from genome assembly GCA_026936325.1 of Platynereis dumerilii. NCBI lineage: Eukaryota > Metazoa > Annelida > Polychaeta > Phyllodocida > Nereididae > Platynereis > Platynereis dumerilii. The sequence continues at coordinate 177,202,248 of JAPTHN010000001.1, read as the reverse complement.
CACTTTGTTTGTTTGGATAACCCATATGTCACACAAGCTGTGGTATTTGCTGGTGGTCTTATTATAAAGATATAGGTGGTCTAATTTGCACCTGTATCACCATATGCAATTTCCTGGTCTTTAAAATTCCTGGTGTGTCATCCCACACACGTATATATATAACCCAGCAGTTTTGCTGAACCCAGCTGATTTTGTCATAAAGAAAATCACTAAACCTCATTTTGGATATTTGCTTTTGATGCTTCTCTCTTCTTCTTTTAAGAATTGTTTCTGATCGTCAAAATAGTCAAATCTTGTTTTTTTTCCTCTTGCCTGGATTCTTTAGACTTGTTCAATTATCTAGTATTTACATGAGGTTGTCGTTGTTTTGTTTTATCTTTGACTTATTAAGGAGAACAACCTTGCCATCCTTGTGCATTGGTTTGCAATCCTGATAGTTAATGTCATCAGAATTATTTTCATAGATTATAGAAAATTATCGTTAATTTTACTTTTCCAACTTTGCATTACTGTGATCCCAGAGTAGCGATAATGATTGCTGGATTAACATCAATACATCACTACCCTTGCATTTCACTTTGAATTTTAAAAGGACAAAAAGAAAATAATTAGATGGCTTGATTTTATTTTGCTTCCGTTCCTATTCAACGTGGTCTTGTAATTTGCCTTTTTTATCAGCACTTAAATCAAATGGCATTTCATGCTAGCCCTCCCTCTGCTGCCCAGCCAGTTATTAGTCTCCTCATAATTTGATAAAAGGCTCAGCTTCAATAAGAGTAATTTTGTCATTGGGGGAAAAATCACATGTTATCAAATTGTCCTTTAACATGACAGAGATAACTAAAAATGTCTCACGATGTCAAGATACCATCAGAACATTCATTGTGAATAAGCTTATAAAAACTTAAAAAGACTCATTTTAGGCCTATATATGATAAGGAGCACATAAAAGATCGAGTAGCTATTTACGAAAATATTCTATAATACAGAGAATCAACACAACCGGAATTTCGAAAACGTATTGATTGAATTCTGTTTTTTCATAAAGTTTCACAAAAGTACAGCTAATTAAATTACAGTGAGTGTGATTATGTCATTAAGAACAGCTGCTGAGTGAAATTACCACCTTTTTACTGCCAATGAAATTATTTTTAACTTTTATTGGCTGGTGCATTTCGGAGTGGCTGATTAGTGGGTCAGTGTTTGTTAAATACCAAAAAGGGAACATGTAACCGCCTGTTTTTTAAAATGCACACTTAAGGGAAAACTATCAACGACTGCTTGTTATATGCGTAAATCAGTATGGTGTATATGAGGTCTACCGCCTCGAGCATATAGTAGATATCTGCCTTTTATATATGATGTTCTACCGCTTGATTTAGTTATTATGAAAAGATTTCTTAATTTTTACAAGTTGGGCTTGCTGAGCAACAATCCAGTCGTACCTATAGCCTTCATTTTTCAAAACGCTGCATATTGTTACTCTAGAATAGGGAGGAATCTAAAATTCTTGTTGGCTAGAGATAGTATAATATTAATCGCAACATTATTGTTAATTTTGATACTAAGAGGGTGCTCTCTAATACGTTATGTCATTGGTTAAAGAGTGTTCTGACGAGGATCTGAGATTTGTGTGTCAACTCAAAGAATTAACATAGAGATTGCCATTGTGGGCCACTCAAACCTGATGAATGTCAGACTATGATTAATGATCTTGCAGTTAGTTGACCTTCTTTCATTTATTTTTACTTTTTATGTACTGGCACTGTTTTATGCTATTTGTTTGTTTTTTATTAGTTTGTATAGCATTTTCTGTTTCATCAAAACATTGGCTTGGAGAAAGCACGTGTCTCTGAGAAATCAATTTATTAAACATCAAATTGCTTAAAAGAAGAAGAAGAATAGCATCATAAGCAAATACCCAAAATAAGATTCAGTGATTTTCTTTATGACAAAATCAGCTGGGTTCAGCAAAACTGCTGGGTTATATATACTTGTGTGGGATGACAAACCAGGAATTCTAAAGACCAGGAAATTGCATATGGTGATACAGGTGCAAATTAGACCACCTATATCTTAATAATAAGACCACCAGCAAATACCACTGCTTGTGTGACATATGGGTTATCCAAACAAACAAAATGTATATAATTTACATCTGGACTTCAGCAACTAGTGAATGGTGACAGTTTTTCAATTGAAAGTATTGATCAGTTATTGGTATTAGCCAGAAAGGTGTGTGTAATCCTGAAAACAACTTACTCTAATGCAAATGTGTATAAATGACATAGGCCCATATACAAATGGGATCATATCAACAGTCTACCATATTAAGTAGTATTGACACATCATTTAAAGCCTGTGTGATGGCTGGGAATCTAAACTTTAAAAAAGTGAAATGATTAATTGAATCTGAGAATCTGAGCCACAAAATCCATTATTTCCCATTTGAAATTTTGCTCATCAAAAGTTTGTTGTGTAAGGATAATTAAAATGTTGTGGCTCGGCATTTCCTGCTGCTTCTATTGTTTCAAATGTGTGCATTTTAAATCAAACTAGAGACATTTCCACTTCATTTGCAGAGAGAAACAAGACCAGAGCAGGAATTATTGCAAGATGGTACAATCGTGTGCATTCGTAGATGTATCATCAATGTATGCGAGGTTAATAATTGTCTAGCATGTTGTACCTCAAGGTTCGGTGTTTGAACCTATTTGGTTTGTCTATAAAATCCAGACCTCTTATTGCACATGGATTTCTTCAATGAGTTTATGTGACAAGGCTAAAGACAAAGTTCCCATCTATCTATCTATCTATCTATCTATCTATCTATCTATCTATCTATCTATCTATCTATCTATCTATCTATAAGTCCTGACCCAATTTTCCATCTACATGAAACAGAGATGCACAGTTATGGTGGATTCTCATTGCCAAGAAGCTGGGAGTTCCGACCAAGTATAAAATGACATCACAGCTGGTCTGGTTTTACACAAACTGTGATGTTGAATAGGGATGCCAACTGTGACTCTGAGTCCTTATGACATCATAGGCCTAATTCAGCATGGATAAGAACATGGATCTGAAGTAAATATAGCAAGGACAGTAAATAGCTAAATGTCGTTTATGATAAGCCATTACAGAAATATTTATATTTAACTGCCAGAAATTACTGTAAAGCCACACCTCAAATCGATCTTTAATGTCAGTAAGTTGACCGAAATGTCACACAAAACTTGCAACTTATTCTAATGTCAACTTCTTGGAGATCCAAAGTTTTCAGAACTTCATGCCTGTGAAAAATCCCTGATCGTTTCGAATAGATAAAAAATAAATATCGCAGAGAAATAATAATTCATATTTCAGATTTGGAAAATACTGCACACTATTGAATAACAATTTTCATTTAAGAATTATTCTGTACTATTGTGTTACATGTATTTTATTATTAATACGGCTGAGTCATCGAAGTTCCTGCAGCAATGAAAAAAGTCCAAAATGACTTTTTGCATTGTGACATACCTTCAGGAAAAAGCCATTACAAAACAAAGGGAATTCTGCAATGCAACACAAAATGCCTCGAGGTATTCCTGCAACTGATACACATTTTGATGCCTTTCTGATATTAATGCAAATTCTGATGCAGCCCAAATCTGCTGGAGGCTATAGGATGCCACTGATGCAGCCACTGAAACTGCAAAGATGTCTCAGCTTTCCATAACAACACACAATGTCTCATCTCTGCAATAAGAACTGCAAAAACTCAACTTATGGCCATTATCTCTACAATGTCTGCACAAGCACCAAAAGATGAATAATACAAATAAATAAAGCCAATTTGCAGTTCAGATTTTGTACAGCACAACTATTCTCTTAGACAGCCATAGATACATAGTTAAACAATAACTAAATTTATTGCATGTTATAAAAAAATATGTTCATGTATGGTCTTTATGCGCTGTTTTCTTCCAGACGATATTATTGCTTTGGTGTTAAAAAGTCGACTCTGAAAAGTTAAAATATGCCGTTGAATTTCAATTCCATGGGTTTTACTTTTAAACAACAATTCATTGAAAAAATGTGCTCTGAAAATTGGTTCTGTGGAGTACATGTGTAGTAAAGGTGCAAGAAATGCAGAATTCTGGTTCTTCTGTTGATTGATTTCAGTCTAAAGTATCGATACAAAGAATGAGATGGTGTTATAAATCATTCTTCCTAAAATTTCTCCCAGGCCTATAAATAAGTTTTACGTTCATATATTACATTCTAGATCTAGTTGGGTGGGACGAAATCTAGCTGATGGTTAAGTCACCCTAATCAGCTTATTTAGTATTTGTCATTGAATTGATTACACAATTAGTACATCTCAAGGATGCCTACTCGAAGTGGATGGAGTACAGGTACAGTGATAGCATTAACAAACTGGTTACTATTCATTCCTTTTTGTATTGTAAACTTAATTAGTCATTGTTAGTCAGAGAGTATAATATTCAAAACACATTTGCTCTGAGTCATCCTTTTGGAAAAAAATCAATATACAGGAGAATACCAAAGTAAATAAATTCTTTGCAAGGTTGTGACTTCATACACATTTTTGGGATGTCCCTTGAGAATTCATGTGTTGGTAAGTCAAATTATTAAGCGATTTCATAACAAAAGTTTACAATGACCATGCAAAAGAGTTGTCCCATTATCAACACACACACGTTTTATTTTCTTTATTTGAGGTCTAAATGCAACCCATGACTTGAATTATGTTATTACCCAAGATTTTCGAATTGTCGCTTTCAACTGTGCCTGTGCCACTAACCTTTTGGAGTGTCGCGGGCATTAATATTATTAAGCGTGTTTGTAGAAAATTAGTCTTGGATTCTCTTGCAGTCTTTTGGGTCCCATTCTATTGAAATATATCATTTTATCACTTCTACTGAAGTAACTTCCCACAAAGGTTTAAATGTTCAGATACTATGCTTATAATACACTTCAGTATGACTTTTTTGCTATCGTTTTTAAAAAGAAGATGGGAGCCATCTAGGTCTCTGTGCAAACCATCCAAAACCATCACCAACAGCAGAAACTGCTCTGACACTACCAGATCTTCCTTTCAGTACCTACACTTCTTCTGTAAACCTCGTTTTGTTGTAATATAGCTTTGGTCTATAGATGCCAAATTGACCAGGAAACCCAGGAGCACAGTGCCATGCATTGGAAATTGCAAGTAGCGTTTTGTGAATGCTCTCGATTATTATAAAAAGAAAGTAATCGCACTTTAAGTTTACGTGCCCCACACTGTAGTGGTATATTTGTAGTTGTAGTTTGGACGCAGCAAAAACCACAGAGAATGGCACAATTCCAGGGTTTGCAAATATAATGCTATCCTGGAAATGTTTTTTCCAAGTTCTGCTATCTACATTTATGGTGTTGACTTGGAATATATATTGTTTGCATCACCATTTTGTACATTGAGATTGGCTGTATTTGCTTTCAACAGCAGGTTGGCATATTTACATGCTGGAGTGCTTCTGATAGTGGGGCAGCGCAAATAGATATGACAATTCCACATTTACCAAAATGCATTATGTGGTATTTGTCTTTGAATGTTTGCCTCTGAGCTTTCAGATATATGTGCAAGAATAAAGCTATTTCAAAATTTAGAAATTGAATTGAAATCCTCTGATAGGGAAACGGCTTAACCCCCGGGTGGATATCCAGAAAAATACTCTTAGGTTTTATCTTGGTAAAGTCTCATGAACACCAATTATTACTCTTTAAGCGTAAAATAATTATTTTCTCAATCTCATGCACTGGTTAACTCGTTCTTGAAATGTGTCATGTGTCTTGTAATAGTTATCTTATGCGCTCACCACATCTTCTAGCTTGAAGGCCACCACATATTTTTTTCAGTTCACCATATCTTCTTCGTACTTGCCACATCTTCTTGGTGCCCAGCACATTTATTGGTATATGGGTGATATAACCATCTCCCAATGTAACATAATTATTGTGCTCACAAGATGATAAGCTGTAAACATGTGAGAAGGGCAGTTGTGTCTTACAAGTAACTGAGTCATGCTTAAAAATAATAGATATTGCCGCTTTAACATTCAATAAAATGTTCAGAATATACTATAGATGTAACAGGGCTTGTGATAATTACAGGAATTTCTCAGTGACGCACATTTCATTATGTGATTCTCTCCTTATGCAGGGTTTTTATGCAAACAACTTTGCAGTGTTTACAAAAAACACAAAACAGTGTTTATAAAATACGCAAAGTCCATCAAAGAGATTAAAGAAGCGATTCCTCTCCCAGTGACGGCATGTCGTACTCGTTTTGTGACAGTCAGGTCTCTATCCGGAAACTCTAGTTCTTAGATTTCCATTCCAGGGTCTTGTGTGGGAGAAGATGGAAGGTTGGACGTCCTTAAAGGCCTTGATATCACATGTGAGTTCTAAGTCTCAAACCTCCTTACACCTGACTCTGGTTTGTTTTGGCTTACTTCCTCTGCCCTTTGCCAGGTCAGGTTCTGGGATCTCAACACTATGTAATGCACCAGACAATTTGTTATATTGTGTCTTTTCTCTTGTAATTTCATATGTAATATAATTGTATACTGTGTAGCTGTACAAACCTTTAGGTGGTGTAGCCTTGGATGATGTTAAATTGAGAACAACATTTCTGTTTTTTGAGTTTTTGTAATTAAAAAATCATCGTACTAGTCGATGGGCCATGTAGTATATTGTCGACATATCAGCAAATATGGGACTACACTTTAACACCTTTATAAGCCTTTACTTGGTGTGTATCACACTGGGTATTTGTTTCTGTTTCAATATGAAGCCCAAAATAGCATAGTTCTCATATATGAAGTTAATTTAAATAGCAATTTCGCTTGAGATAAATGTGTGACAGCTTGTGGATGGGAAGGGAATTGGTTGGTAGCTCACACACGGAGTAATAATAAATGATAGTAACATATCGGAACATATCAATCTGGCGCCCAACATGACATTGGGCAGATGTGGCAAGTATTCGGGACATCTTGAACATATTTCAAGAAATAAAAGCAAGCTAACAGTGCTAGTCAAACAATAGTGAAATCTAATAATGGAATGAAGACTGTCCATTGTAGTTATCGGATGAAAATAATCTTTATTTTAAAATGTTTCTGTCGCATTGTGAATTGTCAGTCCTACATTGACTGTGCCATTTGGAACTCTTCATACTTATATTGGTATCTCCAGTTTTTACAATTATCATAAATTTTCATCAACTGAAAAGTAAAGTGTACTGATATGAATAAGTCTAGATGCCAGTGGGCCTACTTCTCACCATTATTTCAATCAGAATATATATTCGATGATTGACACAGCCAAATGCAGGAATGTTAATACTGAGGTTATATTAAGGTTAGAGTGACGTTTTGACCCCAGTGGATCCAGGATCATGATCCCATAATCTGGACTATGATCCCAATCCTGATCAAACCATCCTATCAATTACCTGCACCCACAGACATCCATCACATCCCAACTGATGCTGTATTGGTCAATTTTGTCTCCAGCTGACAGCATCACAGCAGCATGGCAGGTGCTCCAATTAGACTGAGCATCAAGTGCATTAACCCTTATCAATACATATGTATGTATATATGCTCTATCTATATGAATATACCCTTATCTGAATATATTTGCACAGAAAGATAAATCATAGATATGAAGTACTTTGCTGGAAGCAATTACACTGCACCTGCATGAGGCAAAACGAAGATGATTTCCAAGGAAATTCTCACTCTCCAAAGAAATTAGGCAATTTAGGTCAGCAAAGGCCTATATTTTCGCCCTTGATAAGAGCTGGTTGGTGTGAAGAAAGAACAGTCCATTACAAGCTCTACACTGATTGATTGAGATGGTTGCAATTCCTTCGAGCGGTTTAAATGTATGATAATCTGTCCGTTGTCTTATTACAGATTTCGTATAAGTGTGCCATGTTCCATGTGAATATATGCTCAGATGATGTCAGTATGGCAATACTGACATCACTATTGGTACTCCAAGCTTGAGTGTTGATTCCAACTGCTACCAACAAGTCGGGCTTATGGGCTGTCTAAGTGTGAATAACAATTGATTAATCTGCATTCATTGGTATGGTTGTTTGATTCAGTTGGAGCAGGTGAAACTGATATGTTTGAGCCACTTGCTTGATCCATCATGGACATTCATGGTGGTCCGGTTGTGAAATTTCTCCTTGAGGGCAGCACCTTGTGGCTTTTCAGCCTTTTAAGTGAGATCTGCGCCAAAGAAACTGTTCAGTATTGATGACTGGAATGGGGATGATGGGGAGATTTTTTGGAAGTGAATGTGGCTGTGTTGCATGGGCATACTAGAGGACGAGAAATGGGGGGGGGGGGTAGTTACTGCCCTAAAATTTGGGAAAAGGCCAGACAAGGAGGCTAAGAATTCGGTCATCAAATAAACATTACTGGAAATCAGTGATAAGGATGCCCCCAAGCAAAAAATATTATTTTTGCAAAGACAAAGCAGCACATGATAACCTCTCAGACCAAAGAATGAATGTGAGAGTGAATGAATTTGTTTTTTTGTAAAAGTGCTAAAACTGATAGCAGTTATACACAAAATCCATGCATCATACATAGCTGGATATTGTAACTTTTGGATTAATTCAAAACATCAAACTGAATAATCAATGTTGAGCAACAATCTATCTGCTTATTGTGGATTTGTAATGGTGTGATCAGGTATGGGTTCCAAGTGACACACATGAAACTGCGACATATACCAACTGTGAAATCATTATGCTGATACTGACATCACAAGAGCACTGTGGCAGTTGAAAAGAACATGGCACACCTATACGAAATCTGTAATAATATAAAACAACAAGCTATGTTGGCTCAAAGGAATTGTGCAACCATATGTATCACTCAGTCATTTGAGCTGTCTCAAAATTCAAATTTTACAGTGCACTATAACCAACTTATAATAACTATTAAATTCAAGTGTCGCAAAAATAATTTGTATTCTTTTTTTTTTTTCATTGGGAATCCAACCTTCAAAGATTATGCCAAGACATTTTGAACACTATAATTATTTGATCTGATAGTATTACAACACATTTTAACATATTTCATGTCACCATATGTGCATTTGTTGAGACATTAAATTGAAAATGGAGTGTGAAGTTTCTTGTCTCCCAGACGATAATAAAATGTAAAATTGAATATGCTATTTATAAACTAGGACTGAATGTCTAGAAAGAGGAGGTCGTGTTTGTTTGTTTTGTGAATATGTTTGTGGTGGGGTAGTAGTTTTGCAAAGTTGCATGCCTCCACGACTTCCCACTCATCATGCAACAAGTTCCAAATAACATTGAAGATGCTGGTTTCTTGCCTTTGAAGTGTCCCGGCTCTTAAGTCCTCTTCTTACTCTGCACGCTTCCATTCAATCCTCTTCAGTTACAGATCTGTGTATGTTTTCCAAGAATTTCACTGTGTTGTTTTCTCAAGTCACTCCTTTATTTTTTATATAGAAATTTTTAAAGATTTATTTCCACTTTAGTCCTACAAAGTCAATGTTTTTATGCATTTCGGTTCGGGGCCTTAATGATAACTGCCCTTGGTCTTAAATTACTAAAATATATTGTAGTTTTAGTCATAAAAAATTCCATCAATGTTCATTGTATGGACGGCTGCCGTAAGAGGTTGTAAAAAAAAGGCAATACGCTGTCAGTACATGTATTATGAACACCCTGCAATGTGCTATAAACCCCAAAATCAGATCAAAGCATAGTGTTTTGCTGAAAGCACATTTATTGTATGATTTTGGACAATATTTCATACTTTGCTCAAAATAGGTCCTTTAAGGCTGAAATAGCAGTCAACGAACGCAGTCAATATGGCGAATGATATGATTGTGCAAAGGTACGTCCCATGTGTGAGACATCAGAGGGCCCGGAAATCAAATTTATGGGAGAGAAAAGTCAGAGCAAAGCTGGACAGAGCAGGAGTGATGGGTAAAAAGGCGGGCTAAAGATAGGAGGCAGGTCAAAGGAAGCGAGGAATGTTGTATGGCGGTGTCAAGGTGGCGTGATGATCACTTACGTCACAATGCGACGCGAATGACACGTGACGGTGGATGGCAGGGTCACAATGGAGGACGCCTGGTCCAAAGGTCCTTGCCGAGTGACTGTGAGTGAGTAGGGGCTTTATCAGATTGCCCTGCTGTGCCCTGCGATGCCCTGGCCGCTATGGACCTGATCTGCCTTTTGGCATCCAACCATTTAGACCACAGATATGACCTGCTCTTTGACTCTCGCTTGTAACTGTTGTTCGTCCCCCAGTCCGTCCTATCTTCCGCAACATCACAGCCACAAGCACGTCACGATTCGCACCATAAGCCGCGTCACAGTGTCATAGTAGAGCGTCACACAAAGTGACCCGCCATCATGGTCATTCTCCGAAGCCCAGCTTATTGGCCCCTGCCAGCGTGTGGCTGTGGCTGAGAAAACCTACATGTCCAGCCTATCAGGAGAGGGCATACCCTAGGTTGTGACAGTGACAACACAGAATAGAGGAGAATAGAATATATGAAGTATTTCTTTACAGCTATATCTTCTTTGGCTTTTCATTGTTGAGGACGGAGGATGGTGATCGAATGCATAATAAAAATTATTTTTATAGTACAATGTATGTCTTGACTTACTTCTCAAAAATTACCAGGCTACATATCCAACTGTTACATCTATATTAATAGAAATAATACATTAAGTAAATGAGCATTGAGCACTCTGTTTTATGTTTTAGCTGTTCTTATGAAGAAAAAGTTGGACAAACTGATCCCATTGTTGTAAGGATTGGCAATACAGCACATCCATGGAAGCCCGCTCCGCCAAGCTAACTTATGATTGAGACGCCATCGCTGTGAGAGTTAGGGAGAGATGCACTCTTTTGAGGATGTGTCTAGTCACTTGTCTGTCCTGATCATTTCTGTAAGAAATCATCCAGGGGGTAAACTGGGCCCAGAAAAGAGGGCTAGTGGATGCCGGGGTGAGGGTATAATGTGAAGCAATATCTTTCGGTGTTGGCTGATTGTTTGTATGTGGCTGACCACGCTCAGAATGTGTGTTCCACTCTGTCATAAACATGAGAATATGGACATGGGGTGCTACAGGGCTGTTTGGATGCAGGAGGGGGCCAGGAATAAGTGGGGAAAGGGTGGGATGAGACAGGCAAGTAATCCATGAATAAAAACAGCAATCATCCGCACTCCGGCCGGCAATGAATTGGGGTTAGTCCTCAGGGAGCTAGTCAGGAAGGTTCACCGCTAGATGTGGCTGATTCCATGTAGCCATGCTGTCGTTTGGTCAGGAATTACCCCATGGGATGGCTGTGCAATCCCCCAGGCACTCTCTTAAACACGGACATGGTCTTCATGGCTCTACTGGACATCCCATGCGCTGCCCTGATAAATGGCCTGCTCTCCCTGCCCCAGGCCACTGTGCACTAACGAGGGGGGTACCCTCGCCATCAGGGCAGCCATTACAACACTCGATCAAAGTAATTTTCTGTCATCCTGAGATTATTTCGTCAAATCCAAATCCTATATTTATCAGACAGGTAGTTTTAATGTTAAACTAACCATTGGGCAAGCAATCCACGTGCTATAGATCACAGAATTATCAGATTTTGGATTTGAAATACATCGTAAGGGCGAGGGTAACCACTAAAGCCTCTCGAGGGTACCACCATTTGCAATAATTGTCATGGTGAGGGTACCACCTGAAATGACGGCGGGCCATTATATTTCGTTTTTGTTGTTACAGCAATTCAATTAGTATGAGTTTCTGTAATATGGCACAAAATCGTGGCAAATGCAGTTCATCTGATTGGTTGAAGGACTGAATTACATCTATATAGCATAAAACTAGTTTGAATACCATGAAACCGTATATGGAGTCCTGTGACATGTTTGGCGGTGCTAGTTTTTTCCGGCTAATCTTACAACTGACTAAACTCAGCTGTTCACTGAAGCCGAATTGTTCATTTTTCATGGTTGCCTACGTTCAACATAGTGATTTAGAGGACATTTTATTGTACATGGACCAATAAGACAGGCTCAAAATGCTAGACAGTGATAAAACTATCCATAGCAACTCATATTATGTACTAAGTGAATCTGCTGTGCTGTAAGCCATTGTTTAATTGTGATAAGACTGGTAAGAAAGACATACAAGAAAAACATAGATAGATAGATAGATAGATAGATAGATAGATAGATAGATAGATAGATAGATAGATATCACAGTTACATACATACATACATACCATACATACATACAGAGGCATATGGATGGCCATTTCGGGGGGGGGGGGTCCTGTCACTATTTTGCTCTGATTTTTTAACATGTTATGAATGTGACCGGGGTAGTGATCTGCCCTGATTTTGGTTAGAATTTGCTCTGACATGCTATTTGCTGCACCCCCCTGGCCCCCACGGATTGCACCTATGGATAGACAGATAGAGCAATATAGATAGATAGATAGATAGATAGATAGATAGATAGATAGATAGATAGATAGATAGATAGATAGATGATTACTTAATCTGACTGTTTAATTTCATTTAGTTTATCAGTCATGTTTCTCTCAATTTACTTTAATTAATAATATTGAGGCAGATCCCATTTTGATTTTACAATAGGCCTACCACGCTCATCTGTGTTTGGTCATAACAATTTTATAGGCCACAGTGACGTAACTAGGGGGTCTCAAGTGGGGAGGCACCTGGGGGGCACATGTTCAATATGGGGAGGGGCACGTGCTCGTGGGAGCACGTGCCCCTCCCCATAAAAAACATGCAAAATAGACCCAAATACAGGAAGAAGCCATAATCACTTTTAGAAAGTTTCACTGTGGATGGTATAACTTTGAAGAAGGGCACTTTGAACTCTCTTGGATTTGAAAACTGTAGCATGACTCATGTCCTCTCTGTCTGTGAGCAACTCCTCCACCATCTAAGCAAACATACATACAGAAACATAAACTGTGATACTAAATTGTGATTATGTGCCATGCTAATTAAGGCTTATAAGAAAAAGTTTGACTCTCAGTTTAATGAACGTGACAGTCAGATTTTAGAGTTGGGAGGTTTAATAACGGTTTTAGCAATGGTGAACTTTTTACTTTTTCAAAGCTTTATGTGGGTCTCACTGTGTATATAGTCATCTAACTAACTTGTTTTTATATAATACAAATTCATGTAGTTAAAGCAACAATTTGAGACTTCCACAGTGGGGCAATACAGTGCAGTGGGCCATTTTTACCTTACCTGTGAGTGAGAGTTGGTCAATTAATTTGAATATTTTCCTATATTGATAGAGCATGTGATCATGTTCTTGATTCGAATCCCTGATTGCTAACTTCTGAATTGCGATCATGTGTCAGCACATGCTGTATCTTCCACAACAAAGAGCAAATTAATTAGCCGATTCATTGGCTTTTTCTTACTCTGTACCCATTTGTTTTTATTTGTAGATATATTCCAAAATGTGTTAAATACACATTGTACTAACTTCCACAGTTGGGTAGAATGGGTAAGCCTATTATTGTGCAACTGTTTTCTTGTTAGGGGTTAATTAATTTTAAGATTCTCCTTTATTGACAGGGTATTGCAATTGTGTTCTTGATTGGAGTTCCTGATTGGTATAATTACTTCAGAAGTGCAATCATGTGTCAGTACATGATGTTATCTATTGATAAGCTGATTCATTGCTTTTTCTTCAAGGCTGTTTGCTCAGATTGCTCAGTCAATATCTTGCATTACCCTCGCCAATCCCTTTTTTGGTGGTTACCCTCGCCAACCGGAAATGACCCTCGCCCAAAAACTGCAGTACCCTCGCCACTTCCGGGTTGGTACCCTCGCCATTTAGGTTGGTACCCTCGCCAGTTTCACGTTGGTACCCTCGCCATTTAGGTTGATACCCTCGCCAAATTGCTGGTACCCTCGCCCAGCCATTTTTCGTTTTTTGTGGTACCCTCACCTCGAGTGAATTCGAATTTCATAAATATCTTATTTCATCTTGCATGTTTGGGTCTGGCACTTGGCACTGATTCATTCCACAAGCCATTTAACCTATCTTAACAATTTGAAGACCTCCACACCACTCAAATTTTTTGTAATATCACTTTGAAATCACGAAGTGAGATATGTAATGGCTGCCCTGATGGCGAGGGTACCTCCCTCGTTAGTGCACAGTGCAGGCAGCCCCTGCTTTTACCTTGCACAGCCAAGTACAACTTGTGGCAGCCTGTCTGACATTGTCTTTTTGGGTGCTGCATTTCCAAAATATAATCAGACTGCAGATATTGCATCAACAACAATGGTCTGCGGTCCATCAACAAGATATTGGATGTTCAACAATATACGATAAACGTCACAACATCAACAACCCGCCTGAGCTGAACTCACAACTTTTTATTTTTTTTCCAAGTTTCAGCACTCATGAATACATAATATATGATATAAGGAAAATCGCTAAGTTACATAAAGTAAATCTCTTTGAAACGAGATGCAACTCCAGTGTCTCAAACAAATTTGTTAAGTTTTGCATTAAGGAAATGAAATCAAGCAACAATTCTCTAAAGAAAATTTAAATTAATATTCTGTGTTAGATTAGGGAGGTTAGTTTACGGGTTTTAACTTACGTTATACTGGAAGTTGTTTTTTTTTTCGTTTGTTGGTTGAAGCTACAATACAAGGATCAACATTTTGACTATACAGAACCTGCTTAATCTCCTTAACTAAACATTCTACAGGTATGATTAATTGGTTATTAAAACATAATTCTTGAATAGATGGTGAAGGAATTGTTATTGCACATCTTCTTCATTAAATTCCACATGATCTATCAGCTCATTCCTGTTGACACAGATCTGCAGATTAGTGACAATGGCTGAGTGTTAAGGAATGCACCCCTGGGAGTTGCATGCTAATGTTTCAATTAAAGAAAGTGCCAATGATTTGCAGCTGGAAGGATTTAAACCTCTCAATCCCCAGCTAATTAGAGGCCAAAAATAGGACGTGGATTGAGAATGGTTGGGAAGTGAAAAAGGCACAAGAGAAGGCTGGTCTAATTGTTGTTGGAGGCTGTGATTTGGCAGGTGATCAGGGAGAAACTATCAGTCCTACTGCAATAATGCCAGCCTTGTATTCACCACCTCCTGAAGGTCACACGGGTCATTTGAGACCTCAGAAAAGGTCACCACTGACCTGAGAGACAACTATTCCAATTTTAGAACGTCATGCTGTCGTTGTTTACTGCGTTTCCAAGCTGGAGGGCCACCCGATGTTGTTATGTTCAGTCTGGGTAGATGTTGACCTGACTTCCTGTTGCTCCCCTGTAAGCCGATATCATCTCACCATTTGCAACATCCTTGAAGTATCTGTGAAACGTTGATAAACCCAGCATAAAATGCATGTAAAAATTCTGCTCCATCGCCCTGACAAATCATCATGAAGATAAAATTTAATATCTGTCTCTCACTCTTGGTATCACTCTTGTTATCTGCTTGAATTAATGGGCTGTCTAATCAACTGCTCCTAATCTCAGCCTAATCTCAGTGCTACTTCACAGAATGTGCCAAAGATCATGGATCACCCATTTCATGAAGCTGAGAGGTGATGTGTGTGGCTGTGTTTTCTGCTGAGGCATGCCTCTCTAATGCTTCCTGATGTAGCCTGATAAAATATCCAAATAATAAAACCATCGGGGCAGATAGGAACAACATTTAATGTCTGTCGGTTTATGATCCCATGAGTCTGTGAAACTGAGATGTGATGGCAGTGTTCGCATGCCAGGAATGAAGCCGCAACGTTAGGTGATTTGGAGCTTCAAGTCAATGGGACGGTAAGTATAGAAACATCACAGACACTCATCAAGATTTGTCAAGTTGTTGATTTTTTTGGTTTATTCAATGTGAAACTTACAACTTATAGCAATTTATTTATCAGATATATTATGGGAAAGTTACACCACTGAATCTTTCAATAATTCTGAACCTCACAAAACTTGGGTCAAAATATACCAATTTGTTACAGCCTAAAGGTCTACATGCCCGAATTGCAAATCGAGCTGCTTTTGGCATGCCAGACACTAAAATAGGCCTTTGTCATAACATCTACTCCCCTCACCATGCTTTGCCAATATCCCTCACAAAATATCCAAAAAGTGCAACCAGGCCACATTTTCTATTGAACTTTTCCAAAAGTTCTAATGTGCTATGTTGGAAACTTTGTCATAATATATTTGACAGCTATCTCTTCTACATCAAATAGTGACCAAATAGTGTCTCATGGTTAGGAACTATTTGGGACACTATTTGTTAGAACTTTGGGCTGTCATGCACTGCCATCTCTTCTACAACACAAGAGGGCACTCCAATGTACATTGAAGTGCATGCATGCCAGGGCCTCCAAAGTCAAAGCCCCCTCTGCTGGATATTTTGGAACCAAAAATAGGACCCAGAGAATAATTGACAGCTGCCAAAGGACCATATGGTCTACCAAAGCTCCATATGGTCTGCCAAATCATCTGATGGAATGTCATCTGATGAAATAGGACCTGATGAAATATCCAAATAGCATCTTTGGGATATTTGACCTTTTCAAATATCCCCATAGTGCTATTTGGAATATCCTAAGTCTTTTGAAAAGCACTTTTTGATATTAGACAAAATGGCAGTAGAGACATTGTCACAAGCACCAATTCTTATCTATTGGGGAAATTCAGAAATATTTCATAGACGCTCAGGCAATTCATTCTGTTGACACATTTGTTCCGCAATCATTGCAAATTTGTGCTTTACAGTTGGATTCAATATATATTTGTATTTTGTCATATAACAGCATCTCGTATGGCAATTATAAAATTTCGAGAGCTTCTGGTGCTTTGATTTTCTGAGGGATATGGTCAGAAAACGTGCAAGTGTTGCATGATCTGCAATGAATTGGTTGATTGAGAAAACGAAAGCGACAGTTAAATTTACATCCAACACGTCTATCCGCTGTGGTTGTTCTTTATTCGAAGAAAGCCTTTCTATCAGCATCCAAGTCAATGATTATTGAGGGACCCAATAAATATCTGTCATCTCATGATTATGTCAGGCTGGCTAAATAGCAACATCCCTATGTATCTCTGAACAAAGAAGATTATTTTAGTCATTTGTCACTGTCTTTGCTAGGGTTTTGTGTGATGTACTTTTCTTGCCAATGTGGTTTTCTACTGATGCTGGCAAAAATCCAGAACTGTGGACTTAGTTCGAACAAAAAGAGGGGGTCGAGTTTGAGGATATAAAGTGTATTGCTAGTATATAATTGATTGGGAAGCAATTTAGATAAACATCTGAAACATTCGTCTTTGTTGACCACTTTCGAAAAAGCCTATCTTTTTATAATATGAAGCTCCCCTAACATTTACAGCAAACCCAGATTTCAAGGACCAACCCCAAGAACGCAAAGTGTCTTTATCAGTTATTTTTTGTATTATCCTACGTGTAAAGAACACATGACTGAAAACAAGTCAGCACAAAACTAGTGGACAGCATTACTTTACCTTTACCTCCTCTACTAATTTTTAATCAAATTTCATCATTGCTCTCATAAAATTACAAATTGCCTCGTCTGCTTTGTACATAGTGATAATTAAATGGAAATGAAGTTTTACCTTACCTTACCTTTAGCTATTTGCAGTATCAAATGGAATCATATAACTTTACACGTGGCATGTATTTGTACGATTGAAACAAGATAACTGCTCACATATATATGACTATCTGAAATTGAGGATGAGGAACCCAAGT
This sequence comes from Platynereis dumerilii, assembly GCA_026936325.1. Taxonomy (NCBI): domain Eukaryota; kingdom Metazoa; phylum Annelida; class Polychaeta; order Phyllodocida; family Nereididae; genus Platynereis; species Platynereis dumerilii. Next base: position 177,184,372 of record JAPTHN010000001.1, on the reverse strand, counting down.
ATACCATTGATACAGGATGCCAATATGGGATGCCACTACCATTTTACATTTCAATTTCTATCATCTTTGTGGCTACTCTTCCAGAAACTGCTCTGGTGCTGGGATAAGTCTTGCATGTTGGGTTGAGTTAGGCTCATATAGCTAGTCAAACCCTGTTAATATAGCTGGGGGCAATTGGATTGCCCTGGGGAATACCATCTCAAGGGCAATCAAGATGTTAAGGTCATGTCTATCCCTTGGGTCAAGGATCAAGGATGACATGTTTATTTGAAGCAGTGTCTTCCAGCATGAGATAGCATCGTGTGTCTTTCATATTTGGCATTTATTGGCATTCTCTAAGACATCTATGGTATTCTCAAAGCTTTTGGTAGAAGCATACAAGAAACTATAAATAACATCGACTCAAATTCACGTACTACACAACTCTTTATGCGTCTTTGAAAAGGAGGAAATTAGAGATGTTTCTTTGATGTTACCTGATGACGCGATGACACCTGTGTTACATTTCAGTATAAGGTTGGCAAATCACATTGTATGACAAAGTATGGGTTTAGATATCACCCTTTGATTCAAAAGATGAGGGACAGTGTGATAAACAGAACATTTATAACCTTTTTGGTGTCATTTGGTGTCAGAACGGAGCACTTTTGTCACAACCTTAGTGGGGTTATGCTTTCGGGGAAAGTGAAAAGAAATATATATTCACTGCAGTGGAGTATTTGTTACCTTATCAACTTGAAAATACACTGCAAGACCATTCATTTAATTGGTCATTCTTATTTTTAAATGTTTTATACTGTCAATCTATTTCTGCATTAACCGCCATGGCTGTACAAGTGACGCTGCAGTTATTTTTTACTCTGTGTATTGACTCCGGCTATGTTCTGGCTCATCAGCATCATTCGGGAAAGTGAAGATCTAGCTTCCAGGATTCTGGACCTCCATGTAAATTTTGACTGACAGTTGTACTGAACAGGCAGTAGTTGAAATTGTGTTAATTGATTTGCACAACTGACCAGTGGCATTTGACCCAGTGTCATCTGGGGGCAACAATTGGACTCAATCACCACTCAGGTGGTTGCTACTGAAGGGTAGGGTATTTTCAGGGCTGGGCAACCCCAAACAGCCACCCTAGGACAGCCACCCAGCTGCTTCTGTTGTTCTCTGGGTTTCTAATGAGGCTGAGAGGAAGAGAAAGGGAGAGAGAGGGATGAGTGCATCTCTGTAAAATATGAGCCCTGACAGTGCAAGAATGTGGGCATGTCTTCAATTATTGCATTGGATTTTGCCAAACAAGCAAAATAATTCGGACAACAATTAAGAATGTTTCATCTGAATCTGACGATAAAGGCATCTGAACGTATCATCTGAATGCCTTAAAAACTTCAGCCGACTGCTTCAACTTCTTTTGCAACTTTAAATGATCTATGTGTCCTTGGTCCATCGCTTTCTTCAGATATCAATTGTTGTCATTGCAATACTCTTGGTTCTTCGCCTTCTACATTTTCCTACTTCAAAGGGGCAACTCAACACCCGAAGTGTGTGTTTTGGACAAGTGCTCTGATAACTATTGATACTGACCAGTGCAATATTTGTTCTTGACCAGCAAACTCTGATTTGAACGATATTTGCCCGATGGTCTAGGACAGATGATGCTGGCCCTGTGTGGTTTCAGGTCTGAATCTTAGCCACATTTTCTTTCTGCAACAAATTACTTCACCTGGACGATGCGGAGAGAAATATTAGGAGACCCCACAGGGTTTATGGTTGTGTGGCATTTTGGTGTCTATCAGCTCATGATTACGTCTGTCTCATAGATTTTAGTTTCTCAATTTTCGAGTCATGAAATTATGTTTTACTCGCTGAATTTTTAACATGCCTTCAGAAGCTTTCATTGTGTGCTGAAATGTTGATAGCTGTGGAAGATCGTTACCCTAAAACCCTCCTCAAAGAAAGCTAAAGTTAACCTCAGAAAAGGGTTTTGGGTCAAGAGGGTTCTTAAGTTGGGGTATTACTCCAACCCACTTGTTGGCCCACACCTGGAAAGCACCTGACAACCGCTGGGTTGAGTTAGCCTTTGATGTTGGGCTACATGCTGCAAGGTATAGGTTGCCTAACATTATCAAACAGGTTATTGTTCAGCCAAGCAGATGTTCAATTTAGTGGAGATTGATAGCTTTTGTTGAAAGCTTTTAAAAGTTCATCATATGGATTACATGATGGGAGTTTACACAAGACAGTAATGATCATTGAAAGTGTACAATAAACGTCATGTGGTGAAGTATTAACTTTGACTTTATGTACAGTTCAAGTATGAAGCCAAACAATTTGTCATTCATCTCAAAAACAGGTGTGGATGTACCATTACTTTGTGTACATTGTAGTCCAGGGAATCGAGGTGAGTTCTTTTATGAACGGTAAAAGTTGATGTTTGGATTTCAATGTTTACAAATAAATAGAAAAACTTGCAAAAATTGTTATAAACCACAGATTAAAGCCAATTATTTAAAAAGCATGAGAGGTCAAGTTCCGTGTCAGGTTGAAATAAATGCAGAAGCATGGTTCTTACAGAGTGTTCAATTTGTAGTAAAGATTAATTGATTTGTGCTGAGGAATTTTATCTATCTGTTGCTGACATTTCAAGGCTCTTCTCCTCTGGTTATCTCGTTATCTGAGATGATCTTTCTAATCCGGTTCAAACTTTCCAATTTGTAGCTTTAGCTCTGAAGATTTGGTGCAGATTGGTCTTGATTTGTGGTCTTAAAATTTTGTGAAATAACTCAATTATTCAAGATGGTGTTCGAAGATATGCATATAGATCAACAAGTGCTTTTAGGAACTTGCTATGCAAAGCACTTATAATTCCATTTGCAGAATATGACTCATGACACGAAATAAGTGGAGGGATATCCATTACAGCATCAGCTAAATCAAATAGGTTCAATAACATGGTCTCAAGATACTGTCATTGTCAGAGGATTCCAAGAAATGAATCAGAGAAATGCTATTATATTTCTTGGCTGTGTCAAAAAAATGTGTTCTTAGTCAAGCCTATGATATATTTATCTTCAATTGAATTGAAGATTGAAGTTCTCCAACATTGGATAGAATATACTCTCCTTCATAATATGGTAATTTCTTCAAGAAATTAACAGCTTTGATAAATTATTTTAGGGCACATGGTGTACCAACCAAATTTTAACAACTTCCATTGACTACCGTTTTGAGAAATATAATTGGTGTCAAAAACTCATGCTAGGCCTGCAGCATTTATTCTGTTCAGTATGACCATGGTGAAATATGGTAATTGTGTTGAAATTTGAAAAATAACCTGCTGAATCGCGGACGATCCATTCAAAGAGGGATTACCTAGGAAAACTTTGCCTTTATGAAGGATACATGCAATCTCTAAAATATATAGTTATAGGACTGTGCCGCTTTATATTGCAAAATGTCTTCCACTGTCATTATCAAGAGTAAGTGTCTGGCTAGGATAATGTTTTCCATACCTCATGGCAAATACACAGCACTCTAAAAAATGTCGGGACAAAATTGGTTTTTTAGATTCAAAACGGTTTTTTGAAAAACCAAATTTCAATGCAAAACCATCATGGATTTTTTTGAGTGAGGGGACACACACCATAAACACAACATTGCTTATTAGTGGGATGCTCATATATGTTGGTCAAGCAGAAATGTATGGTAAAAATTATGTTGCCACAGGATCACACAACATTGTGGGTTTTTTTTACAACATTGTGAAACATTCCCACAATGTTACATGCTTTTCATAAGAGTTCCCCCGTGGCCTAATTGGTAAGTGCACTTGTCAACTGGCTTTGAGGGAGTGGGTTCAAATCTCACCCCGAGCACTCACTTTAGTCCGAGCCCATAGGACTTTAAATGGAGGCGGGTTGTATCCAGTATTCTATGCTGGGGAAACTGAAAGACCCTGGGCATCCCTGAATTAATAGGGTATGTGCCAGACTCTCAGTCTTCTCATCTCATCATCATACGGCGAGCGTCTGCCTCGATATAGCCCGCTAAGGTGCTGCAGAGACGTAAAACACAAACAAACAAACAAACATGCTTTTCATATCTTTTGATATTGCTTCACAGCATTGTGACCAAGTTATTTCTACCGTACAGTTCCATGTAATTTTCACAAACATTGCAACGTTGTCACAATGTTGCTTGAAAGTAGACGTGCCCTTCGGATATGGCCTTTAGTAAAAATTTATGAATGCAGGATACTATTGGCATTTATAATAGCCATTGAATACTTACAAATGTGTGATATACTGTTGAAGTAACTAAAATAAACGTACATCCGCGTGTTTTGTTACTTGCTGCAACAACACACTTACTGTCAATACAATTATCTAAAAAATGACCAATATTTCACTCACAACTATTATATATCAGATGAGTGGCGAAGAAGTGTCTATTTCCTTTTGTATGCTGGTTCTAACATTAGGAGTCCAGCTGCATGCTTGTGTCAACAATGTAGCGCAACAATGTAGTGTAATTACGAAATTATGGGGGTTTTCACACAATTACTCATGTCTACACTGCATGTTATAGCACGTGTCTGACAAGTTAAATTTGATGGACCAGAAATCAGTAAGTGTATTTACTTTTATTTTTCTATCTGAAAATTAAATTTATTCATCCGATCTTTACTTGTTTAACCAGCAAAGCTCTATTTTACTCTCTATCTCCATACACAAAACAATGCTGACAATGGCAACCTTAAGCAAGTCATTTATGATCATCAAACTGAGTTTTCATTATACATAAATGCATAGATCATTAACCGAAAAGGTCTATGTAGTGATCAAGGACATTAAAGTTAAAATCCACCTTCTGTCTGGACACATGTAATGACCTGTAGTTTGGTTTTAGAAATATGACAACTATTTGGGATGAATTTTACCTCCAAGAGATAATATTCTTGACCAGAATTTTCGTCGGCTTCTCGTTGTCTTCGTCAGTTGTCTTGTTGTGGAGATGAGTTGACACATGACTCGCGTTTTATGTCACTGACCATCTAAGACCATGTATAGATGTCTACTAACTACCTGTAACTTCACATTGACCACCTCATCCAATGAGGACTTCCAATGAGGACTTCTGTTTTTCCCTCCTTAATCAACCCTTGTTGCTGAAAGACATGTCTATCAATCTATGCAGAGTCACATTTAAGTATACCCTTCAATTGAGATAATAAAGAATTTTCTGATTAATTTGTGCATGCATAATTTTGTGCAATGCGGGACATATAATACTACTTCAAAAATAACAAAATAAGGATACTGTTATCCAGATAAAATTTATAAATCACCGTAACTCTTTTTATTGCGGCAAGTTCAATGTACTTGACGTGTAAAAAGAGAAATGTTATTGTTGTTTCAAAACAAGTTACATAAACAACTCAGAAATGTCAAATGTTGAAGCAGTGACAAACACTCCTTTATAATTGGGTGATGATAAAATCCGCTTGAGATGCATAGCCGCTTTGGACAAAAACACTCGAAGTTAGACTAAAAAATATATAACAAATACCGAGAAAAGTGTCAGGGCCACTCCAGATGCATTGATGTCACAGGCAAGTGAGGTTTTTCTTCACGAAGTTGGGACTTCTCAGCAGCTGACTTGGCCCACCCTGACCTGGGCCTTAATTGGCACCTGCAGCACAATCACATATTCACCATGATGTCTAGCCTTCCGTACGCACTATACTATTCAGATTTACACCGAAGCCCTGAGGTACACTTTATGGAGCGAAAACATGCTCCATCGTGAAGTACATGTTTTCTGCACTGTTTGAGTTGCTATATTTCAGCTGTTTGTGGAAATCAATAACATACCCTTACTTTGAAATGAACTTTCAATTTGTCATTGTATCTTCTGTGACCTCAATAATGAGTGGTGCGACTCATTCATTCAGTGACTTTCATGATAACATTGCAAGTATAGTATATGACATCACTTACTGCCAGAAGCTTGTTTTGTTGATGTCACAAAATGTTGTTAAATACACAGCGAAATTTTTATTTGATGGTATACAAAGAAGCAGAGAATGTATTAAGTGAAATTGTGAAATTTTGTATACTTGTACATGTCCATTTTGTATATATATATGTGTTTCACTTGTGTATCGTTTATATATATCTTTTTGTGACTTGTAAGCCCTTTGTGGGCTGGGTGCTTCGGCACATATCAATAAAGATTTTCTAACTCTAACTCTCAAGTGACAAGAGGATATGTACAGCAATGAGGGTCTACGGGAGGTTTGAAACTTCTGTCCAACAATGTTCTATGTGACCCGCGGCCACAACTGGAATCGACTTGTGATCCAGTGATATGAAGCTAATGTTCCTTCTCCTAATTGCACTAAGAAAAATATTTCACAATCATGTTACATGAAACTGTATACAATTTCACTGAAAAAAAGTATTGCAAAAAGATAATGAAAAAAGGTTATGACAAAAATAAACATTACACTGTCCAGAAATATTCTGCAGAGAAGCTAGAACAAGCAGACCCTGGGGACACAGTGTTTCTGTTTATGTGGCCGAAAATAACATTTGTCTGTCAAGCAAGGGTTAAGTTAAGGTTTGTGTAAGAAAAAGAAACAGAAGAAGTAGAAAGAGCAATGGCTTGCAGAGAAAGGGCTGCTTAAACTGCAGCATCGCAAGACTTGCAAGGCAGAGAATGTCGTAAAGTTGTCGAACGACTGAACATGCTCCAGACACTAGCGCTCTCCTCATTTTTACGACGTTCGAGAGAATAGCAGGGCCGCCACCGGAGATGGTCCTTTTTCGTGAAGCGACGGTCTGGTTTAACGAAACGTTTCAAACTTTTGGCTCTCCATGATAACAGCTATCATCCTGGCTCACCCTCTCAGTTCATTTCCACAAGCCTTTTTATTGTAGTCAAACACTTGGTCCTTTCCTCCATACATCACATACAATCAATGTTAGCATTTCACTGCACCCCCTCTCCTTTCAGGCTTTTCCTTCTCAAATTTCTTGCACATTGTGTGCTGCCTAATGTATACAGAAAGAAATTTTGTCATGTAACTGTTTAAGAAAGTTCATGACAATATAGAGATGTTGTGCTGTAAATGGCTTGGAAATGCCATGGAAACTGTCAATTCAAATCCCATGCTATCAATATCAATTTGGGATACTTTAAAGCCTTTGCATGTTTTGTGAGACTTCATTACTTTGGCTGGAATTAAAAGGCTAGTTGAGCAGTTCGCCCTATTAGGCATTTGTCCATGTGTTCCTTTCTTGGTCGTTTTTTCAGATCTTCAAATTGCCACCCATGCCAATGAAAGCCATTTGTTGGGATTTCATCATCCGTGAATCGATAAAGAAAGCCATTTTGGGGAAGGCGATCGGATCATTGCAATTGTTTCAATCATTTTTCTCATTGTGTTTCAGACGTGCCTCCCTGTATGTGTTAGGAAATATGAATCCAATCTGGATTCTGGAAACCGTCCTGTTTTTGTCATCAATTCAACAAGCTTGGAATAAAGGTGAGTGAGTCCTTTTAATCATCCCTTCGTTTTGGGATTCCCGGCGTTTTTCCTCCTTCCGTTAAGTGCATCTGTGCAACAGCCGCTTTGGAAAGACGTTTCATGTGTCACTTGCCCGATGAGTTTTTCTAACAGGCGCAGTTTTGCTTGTTTTATTTCATGTTTTTATTTCTCCTGGCAACAGACCTTTTAAAGGTGTCCTTGAGCTCTCCGCCAACTGCAACAGAGAGATCATCCGTTTAGGATAAGACAGCCGACCTTCCTGCGCTGTGTACTATAGAATGTACCACACATTTGCTCAGTCTAAGCCAGATTATTTGATAAAGAGATTAGCCCAGACGTGGATGTGAGCTATGGATTAGCCTGGCCCTGGCATTGTCATTTATGGTTGTATTGATGTGACTTGTCGTACATGCATATTGCAAGGACACTATTGTATATCTTGCAAAAGCAATGCAATTGGGGATGGTGTTATTTTGTTGTGTATCTTTGATTATTCATTATTGATTTTTGGGGATTATTTTCGAGAAGCGCTATATTTGACCGTGCAATATTCTATCTGATGTCATAACGGACTGATATATTATATAAAGGAATTTTATCCTGCCAAGAGAAGTATATCATTAGAAAGTTTACTCTTGGAAGAGACCAGTTTCTTGAAAGATTATTTCATGGCTCCGAAGGAGTGGCTAATGTACTATGTGTAAGGTACACACCGATAATTGTAAAATGTGTATGGTACTGCATTTCGTCGTTGTTGGTAATACGGTGTACTGGGTGGTGATACTGTTGTGGTGCAAACGAGGCTGAGCAGGGAAAGTTAAAGGGCAATTTGACCTCTTGGTCTGTCTAACGAGCCTATATGATGGTAGAGGGCAAGAGTTGCTCCCCAAACAACCACGGTGGCTGACAGAGGGGCAGGGGTCACCTAAACACCCAAATGACTGTAAATTCGCCTTGTAGACCCAACTGTCTACCATGCCAGCACATAGCCAGTATTAGCCACTGCATTGCTCCAGCATGCAGCCCAGCTGAGCCCTAGCCTCAAGCCTAGCTGTTGATCTGGCCACATAAGCTGCTAAACACCCAAACACACTCGACCTATGTCAATGGTTATGATGCACAAATGTGCTGAGTCGATGGGTGTAGTGAGTGGACTGTTTTCCCATCTCTTTGCACTTCCTGCAATGGCTAGAAAAATGTCTGCAGGCATGCAACTGATGTTAGTATTTCTGCTGTTTTTCAATTCAAATAATGGTTTGTTTTTATGCTGTTATCCTTAACAACAGCACTGTTTGAGTGGCTGCATGAGGAGTTGTGTAGGGCCTGGGAAAAAAGCGTTTTGAAAACTTGCATGGTTTTTTAAAGTCATTGATTTATTCAAATCTTATTTCTTTGAAGGTCTTGTATTTTATGTAGAGCTAATATGGTTACAGGAGGGAATTTAGTCAAATTGAAGGAGAAGGTTATTTCACCCATTCGATCACCCAATGGACTTAACTGACCTTAGGTTTACATTGAAGGTAAATTGCATTGTACTTGCAAAACACTTGTGAGAGTAGTTCATCCCACAATGACACTTCCTTGGTATTGTCAAAAATATGTTACCCACAGGAAATGTGTCATACGCTAATTGCAAATTTCCCTATCTCGCGTAATTACATTGTCTTGCGAAAGCGAGTCATCATTAGGTCATTGTTCTGTCATTTGTCATTGGGAGCTAATTGTTGAGGTAATTACTCTGGTAATTGACTACAAAGGTAACTCTCCCAATGTCTCTTTGTTGTTGTGATTGTTTAACCAAGCGATAAATTAACTAACACAGGGGAGAATGCAGTTATCTTCGCAACCTGGAGCTCCCCTGTAACCTGGCAAGGTGAATGCTTAACATGTTTGTATGCAACACATGCAGCTCATATATAGCGACACAAACAGAAATGGTGAGAATTTCATACTGTGTGTATTTGTTGTTGTGGTCAGCTTATGATAATATTCAAAAGCAGTCAGAATGTTGCCACAGTGTGCTTTAGTTGTTCAGACATACCAAAGTATTCCTTCTTCACTAAACGTCCAAGTGACTGTAAATCCTCTTTGTATGGACCTGATTTTCTGCCATGCCAAAGCCTGTGCCCTATGAGTGGCATACTGAGGGCTTAGAGAAAGACCCTGGTTTGGTTTAATTTCTGGCTTGGTCAACCTATAAACCAGATCAGAGCAAGAATACAGAACATAGCCTTATCACCCATATACAATACATGATATGAAATTCATGAGTGTCCAGGTTTACCTTAAGGGAGTGGATGATCAATATAATTATTATGTTAAATTGTAGAATTTCATAATAAAAATTAATTTTTTTTATTATGATCTACCAGTATGGTTCTTAGACTCTCTGTATTATGATTTGGTACTGCAGTTGAACATTAAACGCCATTATTTACTAAATAATGACACAGACAAATGTCAGACATGTACCTCAACTTTTTGCCCTGAGAAAGGTAAATCGTGTGAGGCAGCAAGAAAGAAGAGTTGATGAAAAAGATAAAGCTCATTTTGGAGATTACCCCATAAGTCAGGAGAGACAAACAGAAGACCAAGGAGAGCCATGAATCACCTGTAATTGAATTAGGGCTTTAAAGTGTAGATCAGCCTGTGTTAGGTGTATTGCCATTAGCGAGGGGGCTGGCCGGTGGAATGAGCAGGGCTGTTACTGGAGGCTGATGAAAGATCCGCACGCAACTCTGCCCTCCAAAAAGACCAGTCAGCAAGAACAGAGGAGGCAGAAAAAGCAGATAGAACACTGCTCACTGTATAAGACTGGTCAGTAAAATAATTTATTCAATTTGAAAACTGGTCAGGAAAAGTATGGTAACAAAATATAAGAAGGCTTTTCAGCCATGTATCATGTGAGGTCAAAGACAGCAGATTGGGAACCAGTTTAATAATCACTGGTAAGCAGGGATAACACCATGCATGCAGGAATTTCTACATGTAAATCCCAAATAAGCAAGAAGGTACTCTCGTATGGAAGAGTTCATAGAAAGTGGACTTTAAGACAAGTCAATGACGAAACCTGCTATCAGCAGTATTCTCCAAGAGTCTTCTCCGGGCTATCCTTTGACCGGACCCTGCAGGCCCCAGACACTAGTCGCTGCCTCCTCACAATTCTTCAGTAAATCCCGGAGGCCTAACCATGATTGGACGTACATTCGATTATGTCCTCCCCTCCGCAAAGTATATTAGACCTAACAGAATAAACTCCCCAGTGTTGCTTAACTCAAGAAGACAACAGGCTAGTTTTCAGCCACAGAAACTTTCAGAGTAGGAATATTAAGGTGATGCGTTAACCCTACGACAAGTTTTCTTCAGTCCGCCTATAGATTCGGTGATCTCCTTTCGAATTTGATTTTGTCGGTGGTTGCAATTAGATTTGACACCATAAAATGTTCTGATTTTTTGGTCACCTTTGGTGTTTTACGAGTGATGTGCATTTATTGGAGTCAGAAGATTCTGTGTTTTTGCATCTGCATGTTGACAAAATGAAAGGCTGTGATTGGAATTCCTACATACGGTGTATAGTATTGACAGCACAGGATAATGAACCGAAGCAAGAATTCCTCTGTGGTGACTCTTGCTTTCCCCTTAGTTCAATGCGCAAGGCATCAGGGCACGTAATGAAGAGAAAGCCATTTTGAAGACTTTTGAAGCTGAGCAGATTAAGTCAACGAAGGGGCCATTAAGGGGAATTAGGTGGGAAAAGCCAAAGGCTGTGAGGAAGAGCAGAGAAGAGAAATGGTCACTGTGTGATGACCGCTGTCATTGGCTGAGTACATGAGGCCTCCCAACACCAGCACAACCCTAGCACTACTCAGCACTGAATGGACTATGTTACAGGAGACAGTGGCCAGCCCCAGGTGGCATATTTCTATCAGGAGACCCTACGGAGAAGCCAGCAGAGTAAGGCAGGATGAATTTGATTGCATAAATCTGGTCATCTTAGAAGCAGCAGCGGGGATATGAGATATGGGAGGCATTAGTTAAGGGTGGCCCTTGGTCTTTGACAGTCTCTGGGGTCAGCACTGTCACTGATTCAATCACTGGCCTAATGAGGCAGCCACTTGTGTGTGTGGCACACACTCCTACATATATTCCAATTCTGGCTGACTTGCCTTGAGTGTCCTTTGCAGAGGCCGGGCAACCTCAAGGGTGACACATCGCACTGTTTCCATGTCAGAAGCCATTACCAACAAGGAAGTGCACTGAGTACATTCTGAGAACACAAGACTTCACTGCAGCCAGAAGAAGTTTGATAAACCGACACCTCCAGGTGAAATTGAGAACACAGAAAGGCCACAGCTGACGGAATTGATGGGATGGTTGATGGTAGTCTACAAATGCTCTTCTTTTAGCCTCCCAGGCTGAGCAGGCTGAGGTAATAGAGACATTCTTAGTATCTTGCCTCAATGGGTGTAATACTATGTAGTGTGTGAGCATATCCTTGAAGATGTTAGCAAAGATTCAGTGAGTCCCATTTATTCTGCTAATTGCGTTGTTCTTTCCTATTAGTGGACAAACAGTGTGATCTATGGGCCGAATTGCCTGGGGCCTCATACCAATGAAGATAGCGGATTAGCCGGAGCATGTCCCACTTGCCCAGAGTGCTGTTCGGAGATGTAATGAAGCAATACACCAATATGGGGAAGCATCTGTATGGGAGGAAAACATTATAGATTGATGGGAGTATCATTGGGAGGTACTGTTGTAGTCTATTCCCTTTTGGTAGGTCATGATAAGCCCTGGCAGCTGGACCATTTGTCTAATATGCAGTCATGAAGTGAAAGAAGACACTGTGTATATAGAGCTGTATGGCAACCATTGGCAGGCTGTATTGGTCTGTGTTGTCAGCTGACTCTGTACAGTGCAGGTACAAGAGCTGCTCCTTGTTGGTGACAAAAGCGGAGGGACCGGGGATTGACTTTACATCAGTTCCAGCTGTAGTCCAGCTGTGCAGCTGCTCAGCGCGACAGTCCACAGACAGGGGGTCTCTTTGCCAGGAAATGGGTAACCATATTTGCATAGTCAGTGCAAATGTTTAGGTGGCCATGGAGAGCTGGCTCTCCTAACCAGGTGCCTCCGAATAGATGCAATCCACCATCTCTGAGGGATCCCCCGCCATCTTTTTATGGAGGAGATTTCGTTGCAGATTAGTCCCTTTGTGACCTGAATGATGATTCTCACTCTAATGAATCATCCTCTGTTAGTCCAGACAACTGCAGTTAATTTCGTGGGTGTTTGTATTGTCGAGCTTCTTATTGTGGTGTGAATTTGCTCCAGACACACAGCACCTACGTGCAGCAAATTGCCTGGCTATTGAAATTTCAAATAGGAATAAATTCATCTTTCTTCTTTTTCCCTGATTCTTCCATTTTCTTCTATTTTATTCTGCTCTTCCATCATACTTTTTCTGTGTCAAATTTGAAATTCGTCTGCATCGCATCAATCAGAAGGTCGGGACAAAAATCAGTCACTTAATCGATGACCATTATTTGCAGTGAATGCCATTTTAGTGGCTCTTTGAGTCCATTCAGCAGACACTTGATCATTTCACCCTTGACAAAAGACAGTCCCCTGTCTATGATGAAGCGATGGTGTGAAATGGCTGCAGTGTGCATATTTATGTCTTGTCAGAAGTTTGCAGTCATCTTGCACAGTGTATACTTTTGTGCTGTTTGCCGAAGCAACTGTGTGTTTCTGACTTCTCAAGGGACGAATGAGTGAAAAAAACATTGATGGATTCTATTTTATGATGGGTTCAGTAACTGTGCAGTTTATGATGTAATTATTTAGCATCTCTCACCTGTCAACAGTTGTGTTGTTTGTCAAGACGCCTGTCAGTAAGATATGTTAATTTGGATTGGAGAATACAACCCCAACATCTACAAAATCCATGCATTGCAATGTACAATTTGCTGTCTTCAGAGACAAGAACCTAATCATTTCAGCTTACTTTCCTTTTCAACACCCATTGTTAGAATTGCAATTAAATTAAAGTTTATCACGTCCTGCTTGAAGGGAACTTTAGATGACAAATGCTAAAAACTCCTCAGGGACCAATCCTTCATGTATGCTGTCTCGTTTTGGTATACACTTAAAACCATCAATGCTTTTATCGTCTCATGAAACATGTCATAGCCATTCATTAGGGATGACTGGATTTCCTATGCTAGTCCCTCTTAATTCTCGCGATATGTGATCTGGCAAAACCCAATTCTTCTGAGACACCCAGGTCTGAACTACGATTCTGTTAACTAATTAAATACGTCACATTAATTCATCTTACATCACTTTCCTTTGTACCATATATTTACGTTTCTTCCTTTTTAACCATCCAAAATTAAAAACAAGTAGGATTTCACTGTCACAAAGTCTTGTCAATTTATCAATTTATGCAGTCTCATTGGCCAGACATCATGAATTAATTAGGTACTTGCACAAAGTGTACCAACATATTACATAGGCTATCAAAACCTTATCTCTCTTTATACATATGCTCTAAAATGCAACATCAGACAAAGGTTTTACTGTTTCTAGATGTAATCGCTTTATAAGTGAAACTATTAGCCGATGAGCTATAGCATAATGAAAAGTGTAAAACAAGGTGGCATAATTTAAGTAACACATATTCTTTAGTGAGTTGTCCATACATCACAGAAAACATACATGGGCTGATGGTGTAATAACTTCCATCACTTAATTATGAAGCGTTCTATCGTGACAATGGGTTGCTGATACAGCAATTAGCACACACAATAGAAGTAATATAGATTGTTCCACGTACAATGGCATTTCAGGATAATCATCTTATTATTGATTAGCACATTGCCTAATCCTTCATGGGGTGGTTATTGTCTCACAAGTCAATAATATTCATTGTATTTGGATGGTCACTATCATCTTGTGCATACAGTGTGTTTTACTGTGTGGTATGTTTAGATCAATTAAGCAAGGGAAACAAAACAATGTCAGGCACTCCCAGTAATTCATATGTTCAATCTTTATTTGAAATGTGCTTCAAGATGTAATAAGCTTAGTTGGAATCACGCTGCAGTTCCTCTTCATACAAGACATAGAGCCACAATCGTCCTTCTATCCATGTTGACCATTGCTTGAATTTTGAGAATTAATTATTGATCAACTATTCTGATTATGATAATCTCAATTGTTTTCAGTTTTGTGTTGAAGGAAATTAATGCATTTAATAAAGTATACAGTGTTATTTCTACATTCAATGAATTCGCTTGAGGATAGAAAGTCTCCCAATTTGCGCATATATGCTGTTGTTCATTTTCATTCTAATTCGTTCCATGAAAAGTTGATCTGGAACATTCGAAAAGTGTGGTTGTTCAATTTCCTGAAAAAATGAGATACTATCTAGCTGCCTGCATACAGACATTTAAACCAGAACTGCAAAATATCTGAGAAATATGCACAATTACATGGTTGGCAGAAATGTATGCACTGATATTGACGGCATTTGGCTCTGCAATACATCCTCCACTTTTCACACTCAGGAAGGCTGTCGGTTATATATGATGCCTAATTGAGGTGCTGTGAATCACCAATTAAGTCAAATTCGTGACTAGCACCTGGCTGTTGAGGGCGTGATCTGTCCACCAACTGAGAGCAGTACTCATGCAACTTAGAGGGCGGAGCAGACGTGACACCCCTTCCCAAGACATATCAGGACAGGAGCGAGGCCATCAGACTGAAGAGGGAGGACCTCACCTGACAAGTTTAGATGGAATGACTATGGTGAGGACCTAAGCACGGTAGAAATGATATAGCGGAGAGATAGTCAGTGGAGACTACATTTAGACTAAAGACTAGAGGATAAACATATTAGTGATTAGGCTTCAGAATGAGACTTATACGTTAAACCTATAGTAAAGAGGGAGAACAATCTGATTTCATAATAATATTAGAGGTAGTGGCAGAGGCACAAACACCAACAAAAGTAGGGAATGACCAATGAAGAAGACACTAAGAGCAAAACGGCAGACCAAACAGGAGGTCGTGAGAAGCCGAACTTGAGAGAGGCGTTAGAGTCACGAAAATGCTTGAGGTCCATGACACAACATCTTCCTGAATGATGTTATCTAGTGGAGCATACAGAGAACCAGTGAAGCCCTTGGAACCAACACTCCAGGGCCCTTGGGCAAGTCTTGCTTGCTTCTTGAGAATGCCATTAGACCTGCAGCTACCATTAGACCATCAGACCCCCACATATAGGTCTGATGAGCAGTCTTCTTTCAGTTCTCCCTTCAAGATCTTCTGTCACTCCTTTTGCACCTTACCTGGCTTCATGTTAACCCAGGTAACTTACGCTCCACGAAGCAGACCTGCTTGTGCCCTGGGTCTTCTTTGCACAAGGTGTAAGTCACTTCGATGGATTTTCTTGAGTAAATGGCTCGTGAAAATAACATTATAATCTAGAAGGTTTAAAAAAGTTGTTTTATAAAATTCTGACAAATTCAGATCAGTGACAATATGTCACAATTATGATCATGGGTTTCCCCTTGATTGCATCATTATGTAAAGACAGTCTCGTGTAAATGATGAAGTGAAGGTGTGCGCATATACACGTATGGTCTGAAGCTTGCGGTCATGTTTTAGACTGCATACTTTTGCATTGTTTATCTGAGCAACGGTTTGTGTCCGACTTCTAAAGAGAAGAAAAGAAGGAAAAAATCATTGATGGATTTATTTTATTGTGGGTTCAGTAACTGTGCAAGTTTATGATTTAATTATTTTGCATCTTTCACCTGTCAGCATTGGTGTTGTTTGTCAAGACGCCTGTCAGGAAGATATGTTAATTTGGCTAAGAAAATGCAATCCCCGCATGTATGAAATCTATGCATTGCAATGTACACTTTTCTGTCTTTGCATACAGCAAACTGATCCTTTTACTTTACTATCTATTTTGATAGCCCTTGTAAGAATTGAGATGAAATTAAAGTTCATCATGTAATTCTTGGACAAAACTTTAGATGGCAAATGCTAAAAACTCTTCTGAGACCAATCCTTCATATATGCTGTCTCTTTTTTCTCTACTTAAAAACCATCAGTGCTTTTTATCGTCCCATAAAACATGTCATAGACATTCATTAGAGAGTAGATGGACTTGTTTTGCTTGTCCCTTTTAATTGTCGACATGTGACCCGGCAAAAACCCAACTCTTCTGAGACACCCAACAGTAAAAACCACAATTCTTTTAAAGGAGTTAGTCGCATCACTTCATCTGACATTTTCTTCTATTATTTTTTAATTGCTTCTTTTTATTAGTTTCTATGTACAAAGTCATGATACCTAAATGATTTCACTTTGTTTGAGTTGACAGTGAATCGATTTATAGTGTTTCATTAACCAGACTACATGAATCGATTACGTGCATAGACAGACATTACTTGATGTTATTATTTATTAGCTACCATAACCCCGTATCTCTCTTATACCATGTATGCTATACATTGCCGCATTTAACAATGTTTTAGTGATTTAGGTGTAATCATTTTGAGTGAAATTTGTTATCTGATGAGCAACAACATAATGAAAAGTGTAAAGCAAGGTGGTGCAATTTCAGCAACACATATTTTCTAGTGAGTTGTCCATACATCACAGAAAACATGGGCTGATGTCCTAATAACTTGCATCGCTTAGTTATAAAGCATTGTATCCTGGCAATGTGCAGCAGATACAGCAATTAGTACACACAATAGAAGCAATATAGATAGTTCCACGTTCAATAGCATATCAGGATCATCATCTCATTATTGATTAGCACATTACTTAGTCCTTCATAGGGTGGTTATTGTCTTAAAGTCAATGGTATTCATTGTATTTGGATGGTCACTGTCATATTATGCAAACAGTTTGTATTACTTTGTGATATGTTCAGATCAATTAAGCAACAAACACAAAATGATGTGAGGCACTCCCAGTAATTTATATGTACAATCATGATTTGAAACTTGCTTCAAGAGCCAAGAGGTAGTAAACTTTGTTGGCATTCCCCTGTAGTTCCCATTCATATGCTACATAAAGCCACAATCATACATCCAACCTTCTTGACCTTCACTTGAATTTTAAGAATAAATTATTGATAAACTACTCTGTGTATGATAATGCTAAATTTTTATTTGTTTTTAGGTAGTCGGAACGACTACCTCTTGTAATCAGGTGATGAATAAGTGGAAAAACGCCCGCGAAAAATCGGAAATTCGAAATATCGTAATGCAGATTTGCTTCAGAAATCGTCTGTGTGGCCAGGAACCAACTGAAAAGTATTTTGCGATCGACATATGCCTCAAAGGAATAACATACAATCACAATTCCAGAAGAGGAAGGTTAATCCACGCAGTTTCTTTGTTTTTTCAAGGCATTACATTCGCATTCTGGACATTCTTTGGTGATTTGACAGCTCACCTTTTCTGGCAAATTCTGCCGAAAATCGCCGTCACATTCCCGAAAACGAATGATGGGCAGTTCTGATTGATGCTAAAGCATCATCCACTGCATTGTTCAAAGGAATATCGTCATATTTTATGCGATATCAGTGATCAAAACTTTTATTTTCCAAAATTGACTTCAGGCTGACCTGCCTTGAAACTTGTGCACATTTGCAACAAAAACCAGTGACATCATCGATTTATGCGCTTGGCTGTGGCACTTCTGTCAATAGAGGTTGCACAGCAGCAAACCCCTCAGTTGCTCTCAGTTTAGTGAACTGTTGACAAATTGGCTTGAGGCATGTATTGTATTGCCTGGTATGAATTATTTTAAGAAGAACAAGCAATTATAACACCTTTGCTCAGTTGCTGCCTTGTTCAATTGGCAATTTGGATTTCAAAAGAATTTAAATTATCTGACACAACTACATAGTCAAAGGATGTACAATTGACCATTGTACAAGTGCTGTTACTTAGAAGTTTAATTTGCCATGAGAGCTAATTGAACTAAGTAGTTGAAATTTAAAAAAAATAAGCCAGGGGCAGATCTAGGATTTTTCAAAGGGGGGGGTGCCTGGTGCCACGGATGGGGCAATACTTATCACGTTGGAGTTTCTAGAACTAAGTTTTAGCTCCAAATACCAATATAAAGGATTTATCTGATGAAAGTTTTGGCGGATGGTTGACCTGTAGGCCTAGTGATTTATTACAATGAACATGGGGCTCAACTGGAGCTAGCCATGCAAATGCACGGAGTCTCCAAACGTTGACGTCATGAAATCTATTGTTGTTATAATATATATATACTATAGAGTACACCAAGTACGATTGGAGTCTTCATGTGCAAATGGAGCGGACCCCCAAGCTACTAAGTACTGCATTTAAATATTGCATACTTTTGGAATCTCAACGGTAGTGAAGATGTAGTACAAGAGTAACAATTGAGCCTGCCAATGTTTTTGACCATTGATTACAAATACTTCATTCAATATACATAGGATTTTATTTGACATCAAGACAGATGAAAATAAGACAAATACTAATTTGACATATTAATTGAAAAATCTTAGGAACCATTTTGGCCTGTGCCACCAGGATTTTAGCTTTGTTGCTAGTAGTGTCACTTGTCAGCAGTAGTTAACTATGAACAAAACTGCCTTTGTTGTGAGTTTAATTTTCTCAAATATTTCTCGTGGGGGGGGGGGGGGGATTGGTCTACTCGCACTCTTGCGGTAGCGTGCTGGGCTGCCAATCGCTGGGTCCAGGGTTCGAATCCAGCTCTTGCCGGGTCACCTGGGCCTATGTTGGACAGAAGTAAAGCCCCAATCATCCATCCATCCATCAATTAAATAGTTCTCACTGTCAAAGGTCCACTGTCCTGCTGTCAGCAGATATTTGAAAAAAATTAGAATAAAAATCCTTGATGGATATCCTGCTTGGAGTTTTTTTTAAATAGTAAATTTCTTTCCAAGTTTGATGAAACATATTTATAGGACCCTACTTCTGATACTGATGCTGCTTTTTCGTGCCAATACCACCAATACCTTGCATCGTACCATAATAACTTAGTAAGACCCTACCAATGGGTATGGTGGTATTTTGAGAGAGATATACTCTACAGTCTAGCATACAGCCATGGCCGTTAGTTTTCACGCAGCTGCTATGCTTCACCATGGTGCTATCACTGACACTGACCAATCACAACAAAGCAAATACTTGCTCAATCTTCACCAAATTTTCAAGAATTATAATAGTTCGTACGCAGTAGCAGGTGTTCTTATAAAATTTGTTGAATGAAAGAATGTTGCATAATGAGTCATTAATGACTGTATGGCAAAAATACTAAATTAGTTGAAATTAAAGCATATATGTAAGCAGTTCTGATGCTGTATGTCATTTGCATGATAGTTATTGTCACCAAATTAAGTGTCTGAATGTGTCAAGTAAACATCAAATTAAACTTTATGTTGATGATGGTTGTTGCCTGTTGGGAAAAAAATGCTGTTTACTTTCTCTTTTGGAAGTATGATTTTCACATTTTAATACACAATTTCTACAATTTGTTTTAGTATGTATCTACTCGAAATGTTAGACAATCCATATGCAACAGTCTGATATTCACAAAGAACAATTTTACCTGCTATTGATAAATACCTTGAATATTCAAGTAAACAATAAACGACCAAGGCACTTGGCCATTTACTGTTGAATTTAATATTCAATTTTGCTACATAGTCTAAAACAATCTAAAATGTGACTTTGTTGTTGCAAATTTGATACGTATTATTAAAAAATATGATGTCTCCAGTACAGATGTAATATAGAGAAGTATTGCTAACACCCACTCCATGTTAATTACTGCACCTTCAATATAATACCGAAACGACTACCTTTGAATCCCTGGATTCTTGTTAGTTTTGTGTTTAAGGAAATTAATGCATTTTATAATGCATTTAATACTGCACTGTGTACAGTGTTACTATTACATTCAATAGAAGAAGAAGAAGAATATCATCTATTGGTAACCTCAAAATATCGTTGGATTCGCTTTAGGTCTCCCAGTTTGTTTTCCAGTAGTGCGCATATATATTGTGTTGTTCTTTTTTATTCTGATTCTAATTTCCGTTCCGTGCGAAGTTGAGCTGGAACATTCGAAAAGTGTAGTTGTTTAATTTCCTGAAGAAATGAGATAAAGTGAAACATTACTATTACCTTTGTGATAAAAACAAACTGACTGTTGGGATATTTTAAAGTGCAGGATACTGCATATGAAAAGTGTCTTTGTGTGTTTGGCCAGGAAATTACAGCAGCAATGTAGAACTGTATTTATCCTTACTCCAGATTGGTGACAAGGCATATTTGCACACTAAATGATATATGTATACATATAGGTCAAATTATCAACACTCACACTACAGATAGATAGATAGATAGATAGATAGATAGATAGATAGATAGATAGATAGACAGAAAAAAAAGTTTTATATATTTTTTAATCTTTGCAATTATGGCTGAAAATGGCATCTTGTTAAAGACGGACTGAATGTCCTGGGCTCGACAGATTGACAACTGGCCCCCTTGTATTGTGTATATGCACCTAGTATACTGTATCCCTATTGACGGCCTCAATCAAGCAAGTACAGTTTTAACCTAGAACAAGTCAGCTTATACATTATAAGTAAATATCAACACCAATAATTATGATACAATTATTCATAGTCGTCCAACTTTAATGCCTGTGTCACTGTCCATTGATCATTGTTATTCACACAAGCTGATATCCATTCAGTGTTTGTCTGTTTTGCACATTGTAAATCATCCTGATACCAAAATAGATTTGAAGATTAAAACAGATTATAAAATGGGCCATTTATCACTAGATGATGTGAAATATCAGAATGCATATATCATGAATTTCAGGTCGGCCAAAGTACCTTTGCAACTTTGTAACCTTGCCCTCGGCAGGTGAATAAGTGCATTTATGTACATGTATTCATGAAAATGATAATTCTCGGATGCTCTTTGTGCAATTGATCCTGCTGTCTGCAAATAGAATTTTTTAAAAAGCTGCAAAATGTCTGAGCAATATGCACAATTACATGGTTGGCAGAAATGTATGCACTGATATTGACGGCATTTGGCTCTGCAATACATACTCCACTTTTCACACTCAGGAAGGCTGCCAGTTATATATGACGCCTAATTGAGGTGCTGTGAATCACCAATTATGTCAAATTCGTGACTAACACCTGGCTGTTGAGGGCGTGATCTGTCCACCAACTGAGAGCAGTACTCATGCAACTAGGAGGGTCGAGCAGACGTGACGCCCGTTCCCAAGACATATCAGGGCAAGAGCGAGGCCATCAGACTGAAGAGGGAGGACCTCACCTGACAAGTTTAGATGGAATGACTGTGGTGAGGACCTAAGCACGGTAGAAATGATAAAGCGGAAAGATGGTCAGTGGATGGAGACTGGAGACTGAAGACTTGAGGAAAAACATAAGTGATAAGGCCTCAGATTAAGATTTTATACACTGCACCTATAGTAAAGAGCAAGAACCATTTGATTTCATAAATAATATCATAGATAATGGCAGAGGTACAATAACCTACAGGAGCAGGGAATGACCAGTTAAGATGGTAATAAGGCAAAACAGAAAACCAAAAAAGGAGGATGTGAGAGCCCG
The DNA here is from genome assembly GCA_026936325.1 of Platynereis dumerilii. Taxonomy (NCBI): domain Eukaryota; kingdom Metazoa; phylum Annelida; class Polychaeta; order Phyllodocida; family Nereididae; genus Platynereis; species Platynereis dumerilii. Next base: position 177,162,134 of record JAPTHN010000001.1, on the reverse strand, counting down.
GACTAGAGAGTAAGAGGCGTAAGAGTACGAAAGTTGGAGGTCCGTGAGCATCTTCTTGAATGATGTTATCTAGTGAAACATACAGAACACCAGTGAAGCCCTTGGAACCAACACTCCAGGGCCCTTTGGCAAGTCTTGCTTGCTTCTTGAGAATGCCATTAGACCTGCAGCTACCATTAGACTATCAGACCCCCACACGTAGGTCTGATGAGCAGTCTTCTCTCAGTTCTCCCTTCAAGATCTTCTGTCACTCCTTTTGCACCTTCTCTGGCTTCATGTTAACCCAGGTAACATACGCTCCATGAAGCAGACCTGCTTGTGCCCTGGCTCAGAGGGTCGTCTTTGCACAAGGTGTAAGTCACTTTGGTGGATTTTCTTAAATAAATGACTCTAGAAAACTGTATCATCCAGGAGCGCTAGAAAGTAGTGAAATTCAGGAAAACTGGATGAGATTCAGTTCTGGTGGCTAATATATTAGTCCCAATTATTATCATTGGTTTCCCCATCATAGCAAAACCTACATGTATATTCTATCAAAATGTGTCCTACGCCTTCACAAATTCACCTGCCTTCCTCATTCACCACATTCTTCTTTGACAAATGACTTCTCCTTGAACAGTGCAAGGTCAGCAGAAATAAGTGAGGCAATTGATTTGCAGTTCATCATCACACTGACCTTGACCTTCAAACTAGAAATGTTCATTACCAAGTTAATAGCAACACATAATTACAATTGATTATTGCATCGAACCTTTGGCTCCCTTAACAGAAATGATTTGATTTTCCCTTTCATTTTCTCAAAGCTTTTGTGAAAGAGCTTCTTGCAAGATCTTCTGAATGAGTTAACCAGATCATTCTGCACATGAAACAAATATGTGAATGCTTCATTTCTGCCAGAAATTGGGGATTGGGGTAAGGGCATGGGATTGTGCTGTGTGTTCAGTGAGAAGCGAAAACCAAAAGGAATATTATGTTGCACATGTATATCCATATGAGCACAGAGACTCTGCTTCTCAGTACATATATACTTGGAATGGTTTTTTTTTATTGTTTTGTTTTTTTCCCTCTGTTTTCCTCATTATTGCGAGAGTGAGGCCATTTTCCTTGATTTTCCTCTTGCATGTGAGTCTTCGATTGGGTTGTTCCCTGTGACTTGTGTGGGGAGATTCCTCAATGTTTTCAAGGAGATTTGTCTAAATGGTGGATGTGTGCCAATGCAAATTCAACTTCAGTAAGAGCAACTTCTCAGACGGAAGTTCTAACCCACACAAAAACACACGCTATTCTCTCGTCTTTTACGATGCACAATTGAAATGGACCACTTCGTTGAAGGATGCTCAGCGAAAAGCAAAAAAGGATTTTTGTCAAAACGTAGATTGTGAAACAGCTGAATGAACAGATATGGAGCATGATGACGAGAGGCAATCAGAGAGGCTAGAAGGCTCTTTTAACAGGAAGAGGAAAACACCAGCGGAACAGGAAGTGGTTGAACAGTTGTGTCTGCAAACTGCACAGACATGTCCTTCCCTAAACATGGCTGCCCGAGGGTGGCTCTTCAGACTGCAAAGTGCAGGGCTGTCTGCGTCTAACTTTATCAAAAACATCTGTCTTTTGCAGAGTCACAACAAAGGCTTTTAATGTAGTTACCATAATTAATTTAATGCTGATAGAAATTTGGAATCACTTAAATGAATTAGGAATTCCATAAGGTGATTCTAGTAATTTTTAATGAATTGTCTTGGTTAATACCGGAACTGGAATTTGATATTTTTCTTTATGGACAACAACGACCAATAAATCTTTTGGAAAGTTGTCAGCCCGAAATGTCCAGCCTCCAGCCAGGGCAGCCCCGAGGCATTTATGGTCACTCAAGTGGGTGATTTCATCAATTGTGATAAAAGTTATCCTGAGTGTCATCAAATTGTAGAACTGGGAGCAAAAGATCCCGAAGTGGGGATCATTGGACAGGCGTGGGCGTCCTAACGGCTTACCCTGATTTGATGCCCTTGCTTCAGCACAGTCAAAAGGAATTGAATGATGCCAATCCCAGGCAAGATTAATGACCAAAAACGCCCTCCTCCCAAGACCGATAACATTAATGTGGCCCTTTTGACCACCGCCTCCATCTAAAGAAGCCAAAGTATAGAGCGGCTCCACATTTGGAAATTCTCAATGACCCTTACGAAATGACGGCAAATTGGCTTTGTCCACCGTTCAGAAATCATCCAGTCTCCCCTGAAATCAAACTCTCGGTGTTGGCTGAAATTGGTCACACAGTGGAATCCGGTATGCAATACGTGGGATAAATGGCAGTGAGGCTGAGCACAAAGAATCCCTGCTCTGTGATGGTTGTACAAATGATGCTAAAGCACAAGAGCACATCTCAAAAGCTACAACTTCAAAGAGACCTCCAACAATGGTTGACACAAGAAACAAGCAGAAGACAGTGAGAGAATCCAGGCAGTTGTCACGTCAAGGCAAACATGAAGGTTGTAGGTTCTGTAGTGATACCTACGTTGTGGCTATACGACCGAAACCAATGGATAAGCAACCTGACCACCTAAGTCTATCGACTTTTGGATTTACTATAGAAACCTAGCACTTCAACCACGTAGAGGTTGTTGACCAGGTCTGACATTGCGCAGAGATGTCCATCCATTTTAGAATTAATTCAAACAATCAGTGAGAAGGGTAGAATGCATTAGCGACTTGTCTTTGGCATTGTGTAGTCAGAAGACAGGGAAGCTGCTTTAGGACCGGAGGAAATGACGTCTATCAGAATCCGTGGCCACCATTACCCGAGGTCAGGCCGTGTGCTTCTGGGACATTTTTCATCGCGACATAAAATCAATTATTTCTCTCGTGGAGCCTTCTTAGGAGCGCGCGTGCCACCGGATCGTCAAGATGTAGAAAGGGATACATTTGTCGCTGGCAACACGCCTCTGCGCAACACACCGGAATCGTGGTCCTGCCCCGATCAACTCACGCTGTTGCCAGATGTAATCGACTTACAAAGAAGCTAGGCTGGATGCTGCTTTTGATAACCACAAGCCATTTTAAAGGTCACTGTATAGACAAAGGGCTACACCAAATGCAGTTAATACCACTTCACAGACAAATGCCTTTGTTTAACACATTTTATGTAAGGTCTACTGCCCATATACTGTCTGTAGTGTGTAGTAAATTTAGCTGTTTCTTGCAAAGTTTCTCTTTTTACTGTTTTGCCAATGGTTTTCGTTCTGACGGCATTAAAGGGTTGTGAATGTTGCTCTCTGTCTGTATAAATCGAAATCTTTTGGAAGCTGTGATTGTCACTTTGCTGTTGTAGGTCTTCCCGGAAGCAGGAAACGAACTTCAGGTCTGTCATTTCATAAAGCCATTGACTAGAGCGTAGTCGTTTTGTGGAAGGCATGTTGCTCGTTTGTTATCCGTCATTTGTTTCCAGGTCTTTTTATGCCAAACGTGAATGTTTATCAGTTATTAACAGCTGTTCATAGTCATGCAAAGGTCAGTGATAAAACAAGACATGTGTGAATGACCCTTGATTGCCGTTTTCAGCTTGGATGGTTTTAATGCTACTCGTGAGGCCCTTTGAAGTCCAGCACATGTGAGGTCCGTGGTCCAAGCAACTAGTAATTAGGCTAACATGGCGTTAACATGCAGAGGCAGATGAATCTAATGACCTTATCATTCAGGAAAAGGGCATGTTCTCATGAGAAACATCTTGCAGACAAGGCACAGGCTGTGGTCCTAATGGCGTACCTTCATGCTGCTTGGCTTGATTTAAATCCCTGGCCTCTAACAGCATCCACATTTCCTGGTCAAAGTGGCTGTTTTGAGGTCTTGTGTGCAAAGAAAACCAAGAAGCAAAGGGCACCTGCGACCTGGGAGGTGTATTTAGCACTCAGAAATAGCTGTTCCAAAGACACATCATCACGACACTGGTCCATCTGGGGTCTTTGCCATAGTACAACAGGAATGGGTTGGAGGCAGAGGCCAGTCCCCAGCCCATGCATCACTCTGTGCAGTGTCCCAATCACAATGCAGTTACAGTGATGGATGGTTTCTGGTAATGGTACACCACATGACTTGATGGTGCATAAAAACACAACTAGACATTAATTAAGATCGGTCTCTTCCAGTGGCCCCTTTCCCAACCACTTTTATAGCAAACATCTAGAATGACTGTTGTTTTAAGACAAGCATGCTCAGATAAAAGCATGAGTTCACATACACAACACATCAAACAAAACACAAACATTTCTTTTCTGCTTTCTCATTCATGTTCTTGATTCCATTGCTGTTATTATCTTACTTAATCCTTTTAATCCTGAAAATCCTGATTCTCTTGAACAAAAGCCAGAACATGAAGGGAGGTGCAGCGGCCTGTCTGCTTCCATGTTGCATACATCTCCATACACACGTGTGCTTTGCCATGCCTGCAGACCTTTTAATGGAGCTTCTCTCTGGAGTTAAGTGTAATATGATCCAGTAAATGAATTGGCCCTTGGGAAGCACACTCTAAAAAAATCCAGACAAAATTGGTTTTTTAGATTCAAAATGGTTTTTTGAAAAACCAAATTTCAATGCAAAAAACCAAAATGGATTTTTTTAAAAATCCATTTTGGTTTTGCATTGAAATTTGGTTTTTCAAAAAACCATTTTGAATCTAAAAAACCAATTTTGTCCTGACATTTTTTAGAGTGCATCACGTCCTCGACATGCCGTGGGTCTGCCAGATATTTGCCTATGTGCCTTTGACGCTTGCGAATACATATAGGCTAGAGTCTCAACTGGAGTCTCTGGGAGACTGATGGCTGAATGGGTGGTCCTAAGTCACGAGGAGAGTTACAAAGCCACCTCACTACAGCTCAAGTATGGTGGCTAGGGCACCCGCATGAAATTAAATGTTTCGCGAGATCAATACAAGTGCGGTAATCTTGTTTGCTGGCCACCGAGGTCCCGAAATGAAGGTGTTGTGGGGAATTCAAGCAGGTTGAGTTAAACACCTCGGACACGAAAGCTTTCTGTAAAGCATGATGGAAGTGCTTGGACCACTGAAGGGACCATGTAATTGCTGGAAAGTTCAAGACGTGTCCAGACTCTGAGGGGCGAATATGCATCTTGACCTCTTCATGGGTCACCACAACAACTTCATTCCACTTCACAGCTTTGAACAAGGTCATCCGTTAGACAGATGAATGTCAACAGGAAGACTTCTAAGATAGGATGCTTTCGGGCTGATGATTTGAAACGTTATGCTTTCTAACCAGTACCTAAACTATTTTTGTGTAGTCATCCAACTAATATGCATATAGCCAGAATTTCAATTCATTGTCTCTCTCAATTCCGCTTGAATTATGGTTTTGAAATAAAAATATATGAGATAACATTTTAAAACCTCGTACTTTACAAAAAGCAATAACCACACAAGGATACAAAGAGCGATTCTCTCTTATTTGCCGGAGATACATTTACGGTTAGAATGTGATGCCTGAGTGTGATCATGTTTCTCATTTGCCTGTCGTTCTGCTTTGTAAGTGGAGAAGGGCTGTTCTACTACTGAGCATCAGACACTGGAGCTGTGAGGACACAGTGAGGACATAGTGAGGACACTGCCTGAGTAGTGAGCAGAGATTCGTATGTCTGTTGTTGAGGTGCTCCATTTGTGCCTGTGGCTGTCAATAGATTGATGTCAGTTGAAGCCAAAAGGTTTGAATATCCACATAAAATGCCACTAGTCCCATACATGTAAATGCCATCCGTCCCAGATATGGTTTCTTCTAATGTATCAAATGATCTCCACTCCCAATGAATTCAAAGAATCACATTTCAAAGAAGCAGACACTTTAAAAATGTGAAAGTATGTGGCAAATGCCATCTTTAAAGCCATAAAATTACACTGTGTGGGCCGTATACCATTATACCCAATGACTGTGAATAATACCTTCTAGTGGATGTGGCCACAATATATTTGTCATCTTTCGATATGTTGTTTTTCGCTCTTTAACCATCTCATCTTTCGTGCGATTATGAAGAATGACTCTCCGTAACAGACTACGAACAGCACCATCGGTTGCAAATTGAATCATATGTTGCAGACACATGGCAATATATGATAGTGATAAAATCGGGATACATTGAAGAGGGCCGTTGGTGATAGATTAGGGAGTGTGTCAGCTGCAGGCCTGTTCTGGTCAGGTCAGCTGAGGTCCCTCCTGCTGCTAGGGGCTTCATACTCATGGGATTCTGCATTCAACAAGCTGCTGTCATTTGCAGGAGGGCAGCTTCTATTTCCCTCACGCACTGGAACGAAGTTGTCTCTTCCTATCTCTACCTGCATCAGTTGCAACATAGTGCTTGCAACAGATAGCATGGTCAGATGAAATAGCTTGTCAACTGGTGGCTTAGTCATTGGTTTTCAGTTGGTTTGGCTGGGTGGTCCAATTGGTTAAGGGTTTAGTCTTTCTCAGTACATGTACAGGTCTTCCACAATCCTGTGTTCCATTTTTGTCAAATATTGATGGTTCCTTGGTGTGTATTGTATGCCAGATGAAAATAACACTCATGTTTACCCTTGGTAGTGAGTCAGTCTTTATTTTAGCGACCAGACCTTCAATCAAAGTTAATGAACTATTGATTTTTTACTTCTTGATACAAACTTGCAAGTACATGTAGCTAACGCAAATGATAAAATACTGTCAAAAAGTTATATACAATGTACAAAAGAATATGATAAACAAAGAAAGAAAGATCATTTGAAATGGATTGCCTTGGTGTCTGTCATCTCATTTATTTTGAAGGTCAAAGAGTTTTGTTAGTTCTTGTGACAAGTGAAACAATATTGTATAATCTAAATGGCTGCCAAATATATTCTGAGAAGTTAAAAGGAGATATTAAAGATAATGGCCAAGGCTACCTGACAATTCCCAGGGAACGCCATTGTGTATGGAATACTAATACAATGCTAATGAGCTCATTATGCATTTAGCTATTTGAGTGAGAAGTCAGTGGATTGATGAATGGCTGGCTCCCTGCATGAGGCACCAAGGACTGACTTGACAAGTGTCTTGTGATGTAGATTGCATGAGAATTCACAAGTTGCAATAAGGGCTGAGATGTCCCACTGACAAGGCCACAATAAGGCCTTGGGAGCCCGGGCTTGCCAAATTGCATTATATGGATATTATACAAGAACTACAAGTCATAGGCTTTGCATTAATTTGCCCGCGGCTCATCTCAATCACCCCGAACCTTGCTTGTCTGGGCCATGTCACTCGTGAAGGTCTGCCCTCATCCCTTGGACCTCTGTTACAAATAATTATCTGGACGCCTCTGGCGTGCAGATACTGTCTCACAACGGCCTACTTCCTGGTGTTTTTCAGTTTCCTGTTGGCTGAACATAAGACATAGTGATGTACACAGTAAACCCATCAAACTTACTTTATGTTGCACACACGTGATCCAAGTGACTCAGACTGATATAGCAAACAGATAGTGGATAGATCTACAGATATCACCCGGTGAATTGGTCCTTAACACCGAGAATAGCTGGAAATCTGTGTTGCAATCATGGAAAATTGACTGGATTCTAAATAGGACAATGTACTAGAATTATAACTGATATACTGTCCCTATGGCACACCAGGGAGGGGGGACCAGTCTACCAGAATCTGATATGCTTCAGCGCACACCCGTCATCAACACGCGGTAGCCACCTAGCATGCAAAATACGCACTAATGCTATTGGTTGAGAGAGCTATATAGATTTGCCGGTGTTCAACAACTAGATCATTAGATTGAAACTGGCATGCATAAACAATTTAAAAGGGGGTTAAAGAGCCCTAAAGCTATTGACCAACTTGTGACCGACTTATGCTCAGACAGGATGAACTGTTTTACAACCATGGCCTCATTCACACCTCCTTCTGACCTAAAGAATGGCTTTTTGAGGAAGCATACTACACTGGTCCATTTGTTAGACTAGCAGGGCTAGTCTTTAGGGATACTAGGTGTCGTCCAGTTCCGAGTCTACCATCTCCATGGCAACCACAGTAGTAGTACTGTCTATTTACACAAGGTAGCTACACTTTCTTCTTCTTCTTATTGGGAGTTCTCTCCTGTGTTTTGGAGATCCCCTATTGATAGTTATGATATGGTCAATGATGTCAATCAATGTTAGTCAGCGATGTCAGCCGGGATATCAACCAGTGATATCAACCAGTGATGTCAGCCACTGATGTCAGATGGTGATGTCAGCCGGTGATGTCAACAAGTGATGTCAGCCACTGATGTCAGCCACTGATGTCAGCCATTGCTGTCAGCCACTGATGTCAGCCACTGATGTCAGCCACTGATGTCAGCCACTGATGTCAGCCGGTGATGTCAGCCACTGATGTCAACCGGTGATGGCAGCCACTGATGTCAGCCACTGATGTCAGCCACTGATGTCAACCAGTGATGTCAGCCACTGATGTCAACCCGTGATGTCAGCCACTGATGTCAGCCACTGATGTCAGCTGGTGATGTCAGTTGGTGATGTCAGCCAGTGATGTCAGCCAGTGATGTCAGCCAGTGATGTCAGCCAGTGATGTCAGCCACGGATGTCAGCCACTGATGTCAGCTGGTGATGTCAGCCGGTGATATCAACCACTGATGTCAGCCGGTGGTCAGCCATTGATGTCAGCCACTGATGTCAGCTGGTGATGTCAGCCACTGATGTCAGCTGGTGATGTCAGCCACTGATGTCAGCCACTGATGGTAGCCACTGATGTCAGCCACTGATGGTAGCCACGGATGTCAGCCACTGATGTCAGCCACTGCTGTCAGCCGGTGATGTCAGCCACCGATGTCAACCAGTGATGTCAGCCACTGATGTCAGCCGGTGATGTCAGCCGGTGATGTCAGCCGGTGATATAAGCCGTTTATGTCAGCCACTGATGTCAGCCGGTGATGTCAGCCGGTGATGTCAGCCACTGATGTCAGCCGGTGATGTCAGCCGGTGGTCATCCATTGATGTCAGCCACTGATGTCAGCTGGTGATGTCAGCCGGTGATGTCAGCTGCTGATGTCAGCCGGTGGTCAGCCACTGATGTCAGCCACTGATGTCAGCCACTGATGGCAGCCGGTGATGTCAGCCAGTGATGTCAGCCGGTGGTCAGCCATTGATGTCAGCCACTGACGTCAGCTGGTGATGTCAGCTGGTGATGTCAGCCGGTGATGTGAGCCAGTGATGTGAGCCAGTGATGTCAGCCACTGATGTCAGCCACTGATGTCAGCCACTGATGTCAGCCACTGATGTCAGCCACTGATGTCAGCCCCTGATGTCAGCCACTGATGTCAGCCGGTTATAGGATGATGTCAGCTGATGAAGTCAGCCAATGATGTCAGCCGGTGATGTCAGCCGATGATGTCAGCCAGTAATGTCAGTCAGTGATGAGCTGAACAAACTGCTGATCGACCCCCTGCTAGTCTTGCATATGGAAATATGCTCCCATCTAGTTTGACAATGTATAGAAACAAAATAAAAAGAATTCTCCCATGATGCATATATGTTTTAATAAAGTAAAGTGTAGTATACATAATCAAATAAAAGTTTTACTTTTAATTTGAAGTTTATAAACTTTATACAGTGTACTTTTAGTAAATGCAGGACAGTTACAAGGGTAACTGTCATGGTAAATGTAAGCTGCATATGCATATACACATACACATACAGCAAGATTGTTGGGTAATTTGAAAGAGGTGTGAAAAGGGCCCTTGGTCCATTTTTCTAGGCCAATGTGCAATGAAGTAGGGCAATAGCCTCAGGGCTCTTTGACTTCGTTTAAATTATGCTATTGCTTTCTTTCTCGAACATCTCAGGTTTTATTGAAATCATAAAAGTGGGTCTGCTTCATGAAGATGAGCTGTATCTACCTTAGCTTAAGATGTCCAAAGCAATGATGAGCTGTGGGTGTGTATCTCGTCTGTCAGCTTAACACAACTATTTCAAGTTGTTAAACACACAACTCCATCACACACAATCAAAAAACTTCATGCATCGCTATGTAGCAATTCATTTATTTCTCTCTCTTAAGGCCCATTGGCCACTATGCCCTGATAACTTCTGACTACTGCTATTATAATTCAGCCAACCAGACTACCAGACCAATATTATGTTACAATGTTCAGGTCAATTATCAGCGTCCAGATATGCAAATTGCAATTTGCCTTCTAGTTAAGTAATCAACTCCAAGGTTCACCCAGAAGTCTGCCCTTTACTCTAATACAATAAAGCATTCTGCAATTGAATCTTGATAACTCATCCTCCTTGGTACTGAGAAGAACCTGGGATGGTAAAGTTTGGCTTTCTTGTTTGTTTGAGTTGAACAAATTGAATAATGTGAGTTGTTGTTCAAACTCCTGTCTGGGGAATGGTAAACTTAAACACACTTGAAGAAAGCTCATGAAATTTCAGCAATGCAGAACGTTCCAACGGAAGAGCAGAGAAGAAAGTTTCTGTGAATGATTCATCACAAATGAAATTGGATAACGAGGGCCTCTGACAGTTCCTCCGTTTTTACCAACCGAGGAAGATTTAGAGGTAACTGTAAACATGGATTTACACCATCAATTAAGATAGGATTTCAGTTAAAACCATTCCTGTGGAATTGAATTAGGATGGGTATCTTTCGTTGCATGATGTGTGAAGAAGAAATATTTCCCTGCATGCCCATTGCCAAGCCATCCTTCCACTTGCAATATGATTCCAATCATTTTGAATTTCAGTTTGGTAGAAAGATACCATATTTCAAAATTAGGTTTCATGTCGAGTGTCCAAATCTGATGCCGGTATATACAGCAGCATAAACGATTGCCGTATGGATGTATCCCAGCGGTCACAGTAGCTTTATTCAGGCGCAACTCCATTATCTGTTGTAGTTGCAGTAATTTTGAATCGACTCGAGGCAATTTATCAATCAATTTCTGAACTCCTTGAGAATGTCAGGTCTTATTGTTGGGCTGGAGGTCACGAGGATTAAGGAGAAGGAGAGCGATTTACTCGATGTTGTGACGATTGTGTTCTCCAGATGAATGGGATTTGGAAGGCCGAATTAATCATGTGCTCTTAGCAATTTAGATGTTATTTTTCCACAAAATAATAGTACAGCATCTGCCTCCCTTGACATTTAAAACATCTGGCTGGAGTAAGATGAATCACCATGCAGGATTGTGCCGAGGAGTACATGACAGGACATTGATGCTGGAGAAGAAGAAATGGGTCGAGTTGAGAAGGTGCTTGTCCGTTGTGAGAGTTATGGCATCTGAGTGAATAATACCAGTGCACACCTGCGCTACGAGCTGTCTTGTGTTATTCACCGGTGTCAATGACCCTTCTAGGAAGACCCGCTTTAACCCTTTGCCTGTACGTAAGGGCCAGCGCCGTCTCGCTAGGTTGAGTGGGGTTCTTGTTCCATCAAGCTCTTAGAATTGCCTCATGTGCTTAACGATGCAGGTGTTGAGCTATGTGAGAATGTGTAGAACACCAAAGAGGGGCCATTCGCGATTCCCTGTGTTCTTCAAACGGATCAGCGGCTCTCTTCTTGCCCTCCTCCCAGGGACCACCCACTGGCCGCTGGAGCCGCGCTGGGTCCGTGGCATCTGAGAAAACAAAGAGGCATCCGATCGCCTCCAACTAAGATCTGATTCTGATCTGCCGCCCCAAGGACAACATTGACTGTATGAATAGGCAATGTGATAAGCTATGATTCCCAGGACAATCCCAGGTGAACAGCCGATAACAGCACCCGGGGTTTTCTGACCAATTCGCTGCACAAGAAGGCCGATTGGCCAATCGCTGTTTCTGTAGTGGGGCGGCACCACAAACCCAAGGGAGTGCTGAGTATCACTCACTTATTCAATAACCCTGTGACTAAAACATTGCATTTGCATCTGATTTGTAGTTTATTCACACAGTCGTATACCCTTCCGTACATACTCAAGAATTCAATTATACCTGACGGACGTTATTTCTGCATGCTCGAGTAGTAAAATATGACATTCAAGTGGTGACTGTGACTTTCCATTTTCTATGAAGATCACTCGAGTACAATTTTTGCGCTACATATTGCAAAATTTGGTTTGGAGAGTGCTGCGTCTAGACATCATTTTTCCAAACATAAAGGCAATATGGAGCAAACTGTGAATAGGAAATATTCAGTCGTCCTTTAAGAAACTAATGGAAAGCAATTTGACATTTGAGTCATTTTCTAGTCGCTCTACATGATATGCATTTTCGCTCAAAGTCAAATTTTGACATTTTCGTGATGGTTCTGACTTTTGCAATCGAAATTTTTAAAAGTCATCAAGGTTATCATTGCAACCTTATTACTTCTGAATACCTTGGGGGCCAATATAACAGATATTTAAGACTGTGCATGGTTTGTACTTCTGTGAATATATGCCACGTATAGGCTGTTAACTTGTTATTATCGTTTTCATAGCTATGTGTTTTTTTGAAAACTTTGTTTTGCAGTTAAACCGTGACATCATCGGGTATCTGTCAATGAGGTTTATTCACGATTGACCATATGGCCAAACACCTTTTTGAGTTGTGTCACAGTTATTGCAATTTTATTGTATTTGACCACTGTTTGAAAACTCTCTTCTGTTTTTGACCACTAGCAGTTTGGTGAACAGTCATGCCTGGTTACTTTAAAGGTATAACCGAGAGACAGCATGAATGAGAGCCCAGATTTGTGTGATTGCCAAACCTCAAGGATTAGAACTTGCTTTTATTCAATGTTCAGGGAGCACATTTCATATCAAGGGAGGGGGGCTTGGGAGTTGTTTTTTTTTTTTAAATAAATAATTTCTGTTCAGTTTTCTGGACAACCAATGATCGATCTATAAAAGTTCCATCGGTACCAAGAGTGGTACATAACATCTTACTACTTTGTACTGCACCCTGCTGGTCCAATAAAATCAAGTAGTACCATGTGAGGATAAGAGGTTTAGGTTAAGGAATTTGTGGATTGGTGAGTGTGTGGCGGTGTAGGCCTATCCTATCATGAGGTCTCCTAATTGTTTCTAACATACAGGGCATAATATGAGAAAATTTAATTTCAATCATTGCTCATTTTGCCTCACATGAACTATGAGTAATTCTTGGCAAGTCCCAGCATTCATGCAGGTTGCTACTGAATGAAAATATATTATGATCTGTGATTATGAAAAGCGAGAATCAGTTCATATGATTTTTTTTGTGACAAGCTCTGGTTTGGATTTTTTTCAAAATAAAAAATGAATAAACTCTTTCTGGGCAGTCTTAAATAAATATTTCTGGTGGGGTTTTTATTAACCCGTTGTTGCTTGATTTAGAAATGAAATTTTTGGGATATGGGATGCTTGAAAAATAAATAATTAATGTTGCTGTTACCACAAAATAAAAAATAATTTCCCATGGAGGGAAATTTCCAAGGCCCTCCCCCCTGAAAATCTGGATGTGCAACTCAATTCCAATCACTGCACACCATCCCATTGTAAGAAATTTGTTGTTTGTCATTGTTCTGTGACTGAATAAAACTGAGCCAGAAGTGGTCAAATACAAAAGAAGAATTGAAGCTGTGAAGTGAACTGGCAGTTGATAACACCTGAAGCTGTGAATCTGTGTCTTGACCATATGGTCAATCGTGAATAAGTAATAGATAACGCCCTCGTTTGTGACGATATGCAATATATCCGAGGGCTTTAGCCCGAGGATTATTGCATATTGTCACAAACAAGGGTGTTATCTAACTTATACCACTAAGTACAAAACAAATTAATTTAAATCCCTTTGTTTGCCTTCAATCCTTCTTGTTTGACAACATTTCATTGTATTTGTTGGACATTCATGTTCCTCAGTTCATTTGAAGGTTGGCAGCCCTGGAGGCAACAGGTCAGAATTCTTTGTTCTCAGGAAATAATACAATAAATTAATTTTGTGGATAGAAAGATAGATAGAAAGATAGATAGAAAGATCGATAGATACTTAGATAGAAGTAACACAATACATTAATTTCATAGATTAATTTTATAGATAGATATCTATATAGACTGATAGATTGATAGATGGATAGATAGATAGATAGGTAGGTCGATAGTGCAGCCCTCTCAGCCAAGGTGTCTTTGGGGAGGTTGATTATTACAGTCGCTTAGCAAATGTTATTTTGAAGTTATGAAAAACATTTGAAAAATAACAGAAAGCAAGAAGCAGGGGTTCGGGGGCGGCAGCCCCCGAAATAAGAAGAAGCAGGGGTTCGGGGGCGGCAGCCCCCTAATTAAGAAGAAAAAATAATTCTTTGAGCTTGCCAAATTGGGCCGAAATTGTTGGTCTGCTGCTCCGCTATTTTTTTTGCAGCTTGCCTATCCAAAATGAACTTTTTTATCAAGTGACCTAAAATTTGATCATTATTGGTATAAAAAAAAGTGAATGCAGCCTTTTTATTGAGACCAGCTACACTTGATACAATCTTCCTCCTTGTTTACTGTCTGTGTTGTTCAGTTTTAATCCTTTGTTGGTCAGTTTTGTTTCAGTGTTTCCTTCAATTTTGTCAACTTGTAGTCAGCCAAGCATGCAATATCATGGTCAGGTGTATGAGCTGTGATATGCATCATATCAGAGCAAAATCCTGCCTTCTGATTGGCCAGAAAAAGCAAACAGTGGTATAAACCTCAATGTAATTGGTCTAATCTTCAATCTGTGACATATCAGTTCAGAGTTTGACATCACAGTTAATGACAAAGGAATTTAAAACTGCCAGGCAATGTTACTATATGTGTACAACCACAACAAACAACGCATGTCTAAGCTGAGTGTTGCACCTCACCAAAAGAGTTGCATTGTTTTCCAAACAAAATGTGTTAGTGTTTTTCACAAGACTCCAGTCATCACAATTTCAAACAACTTTTTTTGTCAGTAATTGCAACTGTCCTTTGAGGCTAAGTAGTCTGTTTGGTTCAGTTACAGTTCATTGAAGCATCTTTCAGCCAGGGCAAGCTGAACAAGTGAAACATACATCATCCATGTGTCAATGCACTTCGTCAGTTTTAATTCCTGAAATCTGTGCTTGTAATAAACGAAATTATTCAAATTAATCTCTGACATCACAGTTTTGGAATGAAGCAAATTGCAAACTTGAAAAACACGTAGCTATGAAAACGATAATAAGTGTATTCCATATTTAAGTTTGCTACAACCGGGAACTCAGTAGGGTGGAGTGAAAAATGAAAAATGTCAAAAATTTTAAAAACAGCAGGTCCAGATGCTTGTCAATTTGTCCAAAACTCACATTTTCAGTGATTTTTGGAAGCTGCAGTGAGAATTGACGGTGCACTTCAGGATTAAAGAAAACAGTTTAAATGTCTTTTCGCCGAACTCGCGGTTACGCATATCTTCGTGGATATTAAGTATACAACAGCATAGGTGGCATATTTGGAATCAGTGAAAAATTCCCCACAAAATGAATACCAACATGATATACTTATCTTCTGTTTCAGGCCGGATCAATCCGCTCAAATTTACATAAAATCGTCATAATTCTTTATCATTCATAAAATGGCTCCACATTTAATGATAATGATGATGTTAATTTGTTTATAGTTCATTACATCAAAAGAGCGACCTCAATGCACTGTACAATAATACAAAAATTCATACAATATTTCAAATTAAGTAAATATTACTTATAATGTAACCGCACATTGTAGTAAAACTTGAAACTCATTCTGGTTAGTTTGTATGATGACAGTGGTGCTATAGTTCATTTTGTTATTTTACTATTGTGTATCTTACCTATATGATTATGTGCTTTTAGAAAATAGATCTGATAAAGCTAATACTACACAGTATACTATACCAATTCAATAAATAAATTTACAGATCATGTAAGTTTAAGTATTCGGCTGACGTCCTTTTCAAAATTTATGGCAGATCTTAATGTACAACTCCTTAAGTTATACAGATTTCACCAAAAAAATTGGTTTAGAACAGGTAGTTTTAAATGTTCACTGCAGTGGGTATTCAACCAAAAATATAACAATTAAAATATAATCTCTTTTGCACTCTTGAGGATTACATACACAAAATCTTGCTCGAGTGAATCTGATCATTCCAGTGATTCCATGTACACTGCTGCATTAGGACAGTACCTTTACATGTGTGACTGTGTCTGATGCCTCTGGGGATATCTCTGACTTCATCAAAGCTTTACTGATTTATCAATTTATTGAATGGCTACTATTCGAAATACTTTTTGAAACAAGTAACCAATGTCATGACAACAATATCTTTAATGGGACAGATCACTTCATTTGTACTTAACAGTATATGTACAATGCTATCTCTCACTAGGTAACCTATCTTTTAATACACCCCAAAAATATCTACACTTTGATATTTTACTCATTATTTGAACATGAAATATGATTCACATACACTATAATCAACTGACAGAAATAATGGTAACAAGATAGAAAAATAAATCTTATTGTCCTGCTTGGTACTTACAAGATAAACAACTTTTAGGTCATCCAAGGTCACCAAGGTGTCAATGTGACTTACCAAAATACTTATTTGAACACTTGCAGTAAGTTAGCCAACCAAATTAAATGTTTATAGAGACTTTAGGGATGTTAGTCAATGTTGCAAGCACGCGAAAACAGTTAAATATGTGTAATTTTAGTCTCAGAGGTCACTTACCCCCAAGGACAATAAGAGGTCAAATTTAAAGTGTTTGAACATCTGAAGTGAAGTTCAGAGTCTGTAGAGGCTATCTTGAAAGTCTCAAGCTTTTTTCATTACATGCACAATCCTTTTGGTTGTTTGTTTGTCCAACCGGAACATTTTTACGCAGTTCTCACAGTACTTACTGAGCACTGATAATATACATAGATATGGCATGTTGGTACTCATTTTGAAGGAAATTTTATTCTGGATTCAAATATATAACTCTCATGTCAGTATCTTTAACCTGGACAAAAATAATGCTAACCGCGAATCTACTGAAACCAACTTTAAATGCATATCTTTGATCCTGAAGTGCACCGTCAATTTTCACTGCAGCTCAAAAATGAAAATGGAATGGCCAGTTTCATGCAAATTGACAAGTATCTAGACCTGCTGTTTTTTTAATTTCAATTTTCACTCCACCCTACCGGGAAGGCTTCTGTTTCTTTAGAGTCCTCTTTCATTCAGTTCCATCTAAACCACTAGTCCTTTGGTAAACCTGCACTCCCTGTAGCCCAATTTCTGGGTTCTAGTTTGTCATGAGAGTACCATCATGCTGCTCAAAGCACGAGAGCACATGTCTACTCTCACATGTGCCCCTCGTTATTCAGATCCTGTTCACTTGTTAAGATGAAAAAATTGCACTTTCAAAATATTTTGTCTGTCAGTCAAAAGAATGTTAGAGAAATATTTTTACCAGTAAGATTTCTTGAATGTCTCAAACTACTGATGTAATTTCCCCATGGAACTCAAAATCCTGTTTGGAAAGTTTCTTTTTAATCTGTTTCTAATCATATTTTTTGTGTAAGTTTGTTGAGATGCCAATTTTTAGTATTTACTCACTGCCAATCTGACAAGGAATAAGCAGCGGCATTGGGTTGGTTGTCAGGATTTGGTGAAGTGTCTGGTACCAAGGTGGTACAAATGTAGCCGAACATCTGGAACCCTAAAAAATTCCTCATATTAAGGCCATTCAAATAGATGTTTTGTCTTTAGATTGATACTTTGTGTGTTTCCCTGCAGTTTGTGTGGATGAAATGCATCTGTCCCTGGATATTCCACCCGATTGCTGCAGCCTTGTTTTGATGTATGGTCTGTTCAACCGCCACTTCCATTTGCTAAGAGGACAAGGTGACAAATCAAACCAGATGTTCTCCAGGAGTTAGCAGCAAATGTTCATGGATGGCTTCTCCCAGCATTGATGCCTGTTCCTGTGCTGTTAACAGCCTGGTTTTCTATATCACAACTGTTGCAGGCTTGTTGGGAATGACAGTCTATATCTTCATATATGTCTGGTCGTTAGTTGATCTGTCCACAGTCTTTGTAGTTAGGCCGTTCTTTTCAAATATTTTATAGAAGAAGTGACAATAAATTATATGCTAAACATTAGCATGATTGAGCAAGTAAAATTAAACTATTTCACTTAATGTATAAATTGAACTTACAGGAAGCGTTCATGATCTATCCAGTATCAAGTATTATAATAATTATCTTTAAATATTTGTAATTGTGTGTTCTTTCAGTATGTATACCGTATAGACTGGCCAAAGTCTGCATCATTCTAGTGTGATTCTTGATCACTTCATGAAGACTTTTTTAGAGCAACGATTTATAACAGCTCTAAATTCAGACGAAGATGCTAACAAGCTCTAAGTCAACACCAAGCAAACGGCTATAACCTGGGTACTATTGAAAATGTTGACCCATGTCTTGTTCACCCTTTGTTGTTAAATTGAATGGCTTTGTAGGTTCATCTAGGTCAAGGGGGACTTGCCAATTTTGAGTCCAGATGCAATGGGCTGTCAGCCAAAGATAGGCTGGATCCTTGCCCTCTTCGTCTGATATTCACAATGGGGTTAGACTCCTGCAGTTGTGGGCTGTTCAGATCTGTTGGGCTTAATATGTGCTCTATGCCTTGAAGTTAAGCCAAATAACTTCATAATGTACCTTACTGTGATGAAATTGTTAGATTTGGCAGAATGGAAAGTAGCTCTCTGAGGCATTTGTTAAGACTCATTAAAGAGATTCAGTGATTGTGACTTACATGGAAATAAATGTACAGAAAACTTCAGTATACATTTTTCTCAACATCTTTCAGAGTCTGTATGGTATAACCACTCCCTTGAACCACCATGCAGCAGAGGGAAAGCCTTTCGAATGACATTCAGTTGAATGTTTCTTGCAGAAAGGAGTTTGGGGTATCAGCGAAGTGGGGAGTATCAAATCACTATGTCTTGATAATAATTCAAATACAAATAACAACATACAACCATATACACCATTGACATAATGATTGATTTGCCCCTCAGATGGAAGATGACACCCCAATGTAAGTGTGGAACAAAGAAGCCAGCAGTCTTATTGGAGGCACATGTATTGGGCTAGTGATATATGAGGAGAGAGACACATTCTTGGCTTGGCATCTCCTCCAAGTATCACCTTTGCAAAAAACACGACCTGGGTTAAGCATGTAAATAAACCAGAATGCTTGTCTCCCTGTCATCTATCATGTAGGCATCTAGGTGTTGTTTCCATAAATTAGGGAGGTGAGCTGTTGGTGATGGATTTCAGATAGCAAGTATACAGCCAGCTTACAACCATACTCAAATCGAGTGTATTTCTTTACGGTTTATGTTTGCAAATATGTGGACATCATCAGTGAAGAAGATAACCGACTATGACGTGTACATCTGTTGCTAAAACATCTCTTCTCTGGTAGCTTATTTAGTATCTTGCAGTCCACGTAAATAACATAAATATCACAGAGTGCTGGATTTAGTTTGCAAAGTGTCACTATCAATATCATAACAGGAATGTGAAAGGAGAGGGAGCCTGGATGAACAAAACAAGACAAATTCGATGACTGTCTTAACTTTAGTGTGTTTCATCTTTTTATTCCATTAAAGCTTGCTCACTTATTGCATAGCTTGACCATCATAGGATTCATGGCTTGTTTCACATTCTGACGTAAAGCGGAGGAGATCAGGCGGATGCCTTGCTGCCAGTTATAATCATCCATCATCCATTATTCGGCGTTTGTGGATGAATTCTTTAAAGCCGGTCGCTGTCCTGAGTCAGTTCCTCTGCTCAGTGTGACCTCAATTTTCAGCCATTGCCTTTTTCCTTGCCACCAATGAGAATCTCATGGGGAGCAATTTGATGGGCTGAGGCCTGGCTCATGTGGATGGAAACCTTAAGCTGGAGATTGTCCCATTCCAAGTCACATAATGGAATATGGAGTGTTGACTGACACAAATCTATCTTGCAGGAGATTCTCCAGTCTGCACAATCAGCTCAGTGTGACAAAAAGACAACAGACAAGCCATTCGAGGGCTCCTTGTGACACAAGTCAGTTCTGCAGTTGACAAAACTCCAGGGAACTGCTTGCACTGCTTGGCCCAGATGAAGGCATTGTTTTGCATAAGCCGTATCCGAGACAAACTCAACTTTGCTGAAGTATACCGCAGCCAGACAAGTCAATATGTACTGAATGGAAGAAAACTGCTCAAACCGTTAATAAATGCAGAGGTGGCTCTAGCGGACATAAAAATATGACTGACCTGAAAAATCATATTGGAAAACCAATTGACATATTTCCTGCTATCTAATTCTTTTTTTATGATTGCTATAGAATCATTGATGAAGAAAAAACTGCCAAGCAAGTTATATGCCACCTTGCATTAAGATGGTTCAGTGCATTTTCATGTTTGTCGTTGTGCTAATTAAATGAAATTAGTGTAATTCATGCAGATGATCCCAGTAAGCAAAAAGCACTTCAAAGAGGTTTAAATGTAGTAAGGTGGCTGTCTGGTGGGAAGTTTATTTCTTTGTCAGAATAATGTAAGTATGAGAGGACTAGTGATAAAAAGAGTTGTGTGCAACTTGGAAAACTCATTAGGGAGGATGATTTGTTGCTTTGTATAATAACTAGTAACAAACACAAGTTGAGATTTACAAAACATGTCAACCTGAAGAGAATTTATCCCAAGTCCTTCACCTCAGGTGTATTCTTTCTTTCTTTTTTCAGTTCAGAAATTTGTCAAACAGTGTTGTTTTCTTACCACAAACAATTCTTGGAAAAAATGTATGATGCATATAGTTGTGCGTATAATCATTCCTGGTTCACTACAAAAACAGTATATTCAATAAGAAGAAGATTTTCAACTTTTTATTGTATTTTGCTTTATTTTCGTCAATATCTGTATCTATATATATTTGTGATATCTCAGAAACCTTCAAGATTGTGATATGCGAAGTCAGGTTTGTTTGATTCGCTTAACAAGATCCATACAGATGGATATATGCACCGGTCTGTGCTAGGTTTATAGCTCTGCTTTATTTAGATGAGTGTACTTCTCAAGAAGATACATGTGTTGCCCAAATTCTAGTAATAGAGGCCACTTGCTGAGGAACAACTGTTAGTCCCAGCGAATTGAGAGTGAAATTCAAAGCATGAGAGACAGCCAAGGACTCTTTGGCATTTCTACTGAGCTATTCAGAAATCGGAAATCCCGACAAGTTTTTGGCCTGTCGGTGTAAATCAAACACTCGTTTATATTCCCCCTAGGTATACAAAAAAGCGGCTGTCGGTATGATGACCTTTGCCTCGCACTGTATTAGAAGTGCATACAAAGAGGCTGAGCAATGCATTTGCTATGCCCTGCCTGTGCCCTGCCTATGCCCTGGCTATGCAGGCCTGACTATGTGCACAGCAAGAGACCAGTTGCAATAGAGGCAAGGCCAGAAGAAAGCACCCACCTGTAAGGCTCGCATGGGGTATAACAGGGGGCAACCCATGGCTCTGTGGTTTCCTGTGTGTTATTTATGCTGCTCCATCCGAGTCGCAGCAGGACAGTCTATGATAACGGTTGACAACAAAAGACGCATTCCCTGGCAATTATTCCACTCACCCGGACAATGTCTCGCATCACTATAAATCAAAAGATCAGCTGCCAAACACAAGTGAACACAGCATGCAAAGCAATGCCTTCTTCTTGCTCTCTGAAGACTAACTAGTTTTATGGGTGAGCCATGGACAAGAAAAATATGTGAATTATAGGGGGAAATACTACCCATGGGATCTGGATCAGCTGTGGGTAAGCATTCGCTGAGCATCAGAATAGTCCGCGGGGTGTTTATAGCTCAATACAACTGACCATGCTTATGCAAGGAGGCAGACCATGTGCTTATATATGAGCTATGTTTAGGAGACTTCCCTGTGCCCCTCCATTTATCACAGGACCTACATGCAGAGGGATAACAGCCTCTCTATTTCCTCTTTAATATTTCCCTCCTTCATCTTTCTGTCAACACTCCATGAGTTTCCAAAGGAGCGTGAAGTTTAATGAAAATGAAGCAAAGTCTTATCGTTTCACAGTTTGCTAATCCCCAGATCTATCATCTCCACTATCGAATCTCTTGTGGCAATTTGTCAACAAGAATACAAGTACATTGCAAATGTCAAGTTATAAGTGGCACAACTATACAAGAATATCTTGTAGACACCCCATGAATCTTACTCATGTATATGTATCTGCTATATTTGTGCGCCTAAATGATCGCTATGGGGCTGTGCTCTGCGACTGTGCTCTGCGACTGTGCTGTAACGTTGCGTCGCATGCACTCTGAAGAGTTATAAAAATTGAGCGAACCCTTGGGAATGGCCTATATTTTTACTGAGCACACAACGGTACACAACAGGACAGAACAGCCTTTATTGCAGGATGGTAAACAAATCAAGAGTTGGAGAAACGGTCACCGTATATGTGGGTCCCCTTGAGGGAGTGTTATGCTAGTAAACACTTCAATAATTCATGGGCTTGGACGTGGGGAGGCAATGTCTGAGCAGTTCCTTGGCAGCCAACTATAAAGACTTAGGAAATTGCCGTGCGTGGAGCAATGCAAGTTGGGTTTGTAGTTCCAAGTGATTAAAGAAGCAGGCAATGACACTAGAGGCTGCTCTATGACAGGATTGCATGAGTGGCCAGCCCGGTTGCCTAAGCCCGGTTGCCCAAGCAGGAGGCCTGGCTCCATGTCAATCATCGCCTGGTTCACTTCCATTCCATCTGATTGGCCAAACAGTTAGGTGCAGACCAATCATTGGTTGGATGTGCGTCATGGCTAAAGTTGGTCTTGCCTAAAAAAACCTTCTTGATCAAAGTTGAATTCCTTTGGTTCATTGTCGCTCACTGCACCCAGTGGCCGTGCGCCTCGATTTAATGCAGTGCAATAAATGTGCTTCTTATCTGCCCCTTTTCCAATTTACAGTAACCAGGTACAGTAACCTTGTCTGAAATAGGTTAAGCACACACATTTACAGACCTGTAGATTATACTCTAATGTCTGACAAGTAGATTTACACATGTAATTTACCATGTCAACTTTCAGTGAGATAATTATTTTGTTTCTAATATGCATGACTCGTATGAGTGTGAAGTGATACAGAGGGTGGCACACGTTGAATCCTCAGATGACATAGATGATCCACAGCATCAACAATCAATGAAGTGGAGAACGAAATGTGTGGTTTAATATTTGCGAATGTCAGCAGTAGCGGCATTCGAGAAATATGAGCGAGCGGCTTCGCATGCTGGTAAAGTGAGACGTAGCAGCTTTGTTAGGTTTCTGTCGCTGGAGTGTGAGGGGGCATGATCCTGCCAGAGGTTTACACGTGTGTCTTCTTTATGAGACTCCATATCTCCACAATAGTTTTGTGTGCGCTGCATTGCAACCTGCAGATGTTTCTAGAGAGCGGATTATTGATGGATGGATGGAGGTGATCATTGCGATCCTGAGGCAGCGGCATTAGCATAGACTACACACAAAGCAGCATAACAACTATACAGGGAGATCTAATAAAAAGTCTGCAGCCCTGACCTGTCTGAAATATTAATAAGACTTGAGAGAGAGGCAAGATGGTTTCTGCTCAGCAACACAACTTGGTCACCATATTGGAAATAAAAAGTGAATAGATTTGGTTTTTTTGCCAGACTTCATCCTTGGCCAGGGCAGAGAATAAAGAGCCCAAATAGGGTGGTTAGCAGCAGGGTGGCCCTGGCTAAAAGTGGCCCTGATCAAGCTGCCAGAAAGTGGCTGTGGCTGGGATGGCCCTGGTTGGCTGAATGGCGGCCATTGGTGGCTTTGGTGGAGTGGTCAGAATCACCTGTCCCCACAAGATGGATTGCCTGTTCTGCATCTCACTCAGTACCTTCTGCAAGGTTCCTGCAGACATCCTGCACATTTCTATCCCTTTCTATCACAGACTTCTGTGTTACATTACCCAAATAGATTCTCCTTATACCATGTTGTTTCTACTACAGTGTCTGTTTTTAGCTGCAGAAAAACATCCCATAACACTTCTGGCCAACAGCCTCATTTCAAAGTTCTTGTAAATTCAACGCTGGTCCAAATTGTGTTGCGGGGTCTGTGAAGGACGCCAGGTCAGCATCCTGTGTCCATAATTTCTCTGTTTACTGCAGCTTTTAAGTCTGGTCGATGTGCCTGGCTATTGTGGTCCTCTGTTTCTTTTATGTGGATGCAAGAAACTGCTTGGAGCGGAGACGTTCCCTCCATGGGGCATCTAGTGTTACACGAACCGAGAACAATGCAAGACAGTGGGACAAAAAAGTTTGTGAAGGCCAATGGCATGACACTAATAGATAAGTCTTCAGTGCAAGGTTTACTTTCTTGATGGGATGCAGATACGTCATTCTTGCACCAACCAGGAAACATTTTCACCAACCGTAACTGCAAAAACATCTTTTGATAGTGCTTGATATCTTTGGCGCAACCTAATTGTTCATCAAGGTCATTTTAGTCGGTCTCATACCATCATATTTGTCCTTCACTTTTTCATAGTGCATTGAGTGTAACACATGCACAGAGCCATTCCACACAGTTTTACCATTCAACTGGAAATTCAATTAGTGTCTTCCTTATCAACCTTCGACAGGATAGCCTGTGGGTGATGTACCAATCCCATTCACAAATCCATTGAGTCATTCGGATACATTCATGATCGCTTGTATATCCTTTTTGCTATTTTCAATGGACGACTTACTAAACCGACTTATCCCAAGCAATTTTCTGCTCCCCATGCCATTCCGTCAAGCTATTGATCTTGGAAGTGCGTCATTGAATTACAATCTTTGCATGTCTTACTTTAAAGTAGCCATTAAGGACAAACGTAGCGTGAATGTTCGTTCTTGAATAGGGTCGGTCCTTTGGCTCGGTCCATTGTCCCACAGACGCAGTGTCCCCAATCGGAGAAATAAACTGATAATATTCGATTTTGCACAGAAAGACCCTTTTGGGTGGGTTGGAGTTCTATTGACTACTCTCATGTTGCCCCAGCATCTTGAAATTGATTATTTTTCTTTGCTGTTTACTTTTATGCTGAGCAATGACTAAAATATACTGAGACATTCATTGCACTGAGACGGGCAAATTGTGGACAAGCCAAGATTGTGTAAATATTGTAAAAATGTTATACCACAAGGTAGCGCGCTGCGACCTGCTTTTAACAATGAATTTTAACAATGCTTTGAATAACATTGCTTTGATAGTTAACTGTTCTGCTTCTCTCCTACTAACACTCTAACTGACCTGTTGTTTCAGGAGCTGCGAAAGTCCGGCCAACAAAGAACAAATTTGGCAAGCCGGACTCTCGTCAACCGGGGGATGGTGGATCCAGTGGAAGCTATGGCAATCCTACCGATTCAGATTTCTTTGGTAAAAAAACTTATCTAAGATGTTGTCATGTTGTTTTCAGACTGCATTTGGATTTTTCAGTTCGTCTTAGTTTCATCTTAAGTCATCTCACTTAACTGTCCAATTATTTTGTTTGTGTTTCATTTGCTTTGGCTAACCTGTAATTGTTTTCAGTCTCAAATGTTTGATGTCTGAGCTGTTGTTATTCAGTCTTTTGTTGCTGCATGTGTTTTTCTGTCAGTTCTCTATTGTGTACTCTCATCCTATTTCATTCAAGTCAAATCATTTTCTGTGTTTGCACATTGAGTATTTTCTTTGCACACTATAATGGGACTTTCTATTTTTTTCCTTGCACTATTGACCAGCTTCTCAAATGATGTCTACTCTACATAATATACAGAATGCCATTGTACATAGAAGTGTTGTGTATTATTATGTACAAGGTGTGTGTTTGAATGTCATTGTCTTGAAACTGTACAAAGATTAACATTACACATTATGAACATGATGAATCCATTATGCTGTAGTGTGTCTTCATTATGGATGTTGCATGATATGATATCTATATTGTCGTGTGTACAGTTTTTTTTATGTACCAATAATGTACATATTTCTTATTTTGCACATTGGTTTTATTGCACATATCTTTGTCTTCAATATGTACATACGCTTTGTTTTGTTATGTAAAATTTGTTATATACATAAAAAATTGTTTCATATTTTAAAAATATTTCACTGAACAAAACATTGTACTTTGTTGATTTTCCAGATTCTTGCTTTTCAAGACCGCTCTTTTTATATCCCTATCGTTCATGGTCTAATAAGCCAGTGCCACACCGGAAGCCCTTCATTCAAGAACTGGGGCAATCTGTAACTTTTTGCAGACTTTTTTCCAGGGGCTGGGAGAGTGATATATCTCAATCAATCCGCAGAACTCGGTTGCAATCAGTCCAAGCCATTTGCTGCCCTGATGGTTCTGAGGCCCAGGCAAAAGTAGAAAGCAGTCACAAGCTATATTCAGATAGTAAAGTAGGAAGAGCACTGATAAAATAGTTGCTCATCTATCAAATCTAAGTCTCTAGATATCACCTTTTCATTGGAAAGCTGTCTGCGTTCTTAAATGTACATCTTGTAATGGTAAAGGAGCTTAAATTTGCAACCACATAATCCCAAGATAAAGTTTACATTCGTAGCTCTCCATGCACCAAAATATGTATACAGCTATATGCAACAACTTATGATAAGATTACATACTTAGGAAATTCCAAGTCTTATCGCCTCTTACGGCAAGCATTTAATGTAAACAGCGATTTCCAAAGTAAACCACAATTTCAAAAAAGTACATAAACCAGAGTGCATTGGTTCGTTCATGCAATTAAAGCAAAGCCATGCCTTGAACATGGCTCCCTTGAAAGTCATGAGTGTGTGTAAATTAATCCTTGAACCCCATCCTGTGTAATTCTGGGGAGCCTTATATGATTGCTGTGTGTGCTTAATGGAAGGGTGTGAATTATGATCCAGTGATTTCAAGTGAAATTCCTCTTCATTCAACTCATGTTTTGTTTACAACCAATTCTTGCTGGAAATTTTACCCGCAAGTGCGGACCTCGTTTCAACAAAAACAGAAGCGCACTTAAAATCGGGGCGAGCACAGTTATGGCGGAAATCACATGGTCCTATCCCATTAATCAAGTTAACGGTTGGTTAAGCATGTAGCAATTGATATTATGGTATTAAACACCCAATCAGCTTTTTTTGGTATTGACAACAACACTCTGCTAACTGTCAACAGCTTTCCACCAGTTCAACCAGTTTATTCAGGAAGCCTTCATTTTCAAATTTCATCTGAAGTACCAACATAAATTTAGAAGATTATATAAAGTAAATGATATTCCTTGAGAGAGGATATTGATATACATGAATAATTGCATCCGACCACTTCCTACAGAGCTCTCTGATCTTTTTCATCAGTCTGGCGAATAATGAAATACCGATACATTATACTCTTATAATCCAGTCAAAAAATTATTTGGTAAAGAGATCCAGTTTCCAGATATTAAAATACTTTATTTCCTAACATTCGTTCTGATATGCGAAATTATTATTGAAGTTATTTAATTTCCAGCAGGATATCTAATATTCCACGGCCAGGTTTCTGATTCTTGAATGTCATGTATAATTGCAATATGGGCCAGGGCTGCCCCTGGCTTGAATTCCCAGCCCTTGCTCCTTTGGAAGTAACTTTCCCTGCCAATGAATACTAAAGAGGTGTCTGATTGCAATAGCAGATGCGTCTTAGGATCTGAGGCAAGAGCTGCTCAAATGTTTTGGAATAACTATACTTTAAACAGATTGATTCCTAGACATCTTTTTGCATTTCTTGCATCTTCTTTTTTCCTTTTTATCCCCAAATCAGCTGCAGCCTCAGAGTCTTGTCTTCTTCCAGACATCCCAGAGACCTCTTGAAGGAATTAAGTCAAAAGAGGATTAAACAAGAGCAACTAGACCAAGATTAGTCTCACTAAGAGTATTGCATATTCTACATTCATGAAAGAAAAACCTTTTGAGGAATCGAAGGACATACAATTTATACTTTATTCTTGCACAATTAAGTCACAGGGTCAGTTCAGATAGGTCAACTCGACAAGTTTTAGTTTTTGCCCGTTCAATCTTTTGGAGGTCCAATTTTTGAAAGGTGTGCAACGAAAACATTTGGCATAACAATTTAAAACAAAATATTAAATCAGTCGAAAAAGAACAATCTGCTTTAAACAACATGTAGAACTCGTACCCGTGCCATTTCTTCTGTCGCTCTTGGATTGTGTGTTGCGTAGTAATTTGACAGAGAGCCGTCAAACTACTTCTTGATGGAGCTGAGCCTTTTCTTATTGCTTTTTTAGAGCAATCTGTATTGCACAAGTTCTGCCTCTCATGCCATGCTATTGTGTTGCAGGTCGTTATGCTCACCGAAATGCTTCCAACGAAGAACGTCTGCTGGCTTACTTGTTCCGGGATTACGATCCAGTGGCGCGGGCTGTGATGGACACCTCCAAGCCCGTCTTTGTCAGCATAGAGTTTGTCCTGCTCAGAATCCATGGACTCGTAAGTAATTCAGTTCGTTATGTGTTAGTCACTGGGGCATTGGTTACATTGGTATGATTATATTAAATGTGACACACACTGACAATAATTGAGAATTTGTGCGATGTTCATGTTCCATATATATTAGCCAAATAAATGTTGATAGGAACATACTGCATGTAAGTAGTATACTGTGTTAGTTTACCGACTTCCACACTATCCCTTATCCACCAATACACAATATCATAATTCCTTCTTTTAGGCTTGAAACTATTCAAGATAACATTATGTACTTTTTCAAACAAGTTTGCTTGCAGTGTCTTGCCCAATTGAAAATCATTCACGAATATCTCACTGGTATCTAAAACGAATCTCTTAAAACACCCCCTTAACTGGAGTCAGTGTCTCTTTGTCTTGTGATCATTATTAAGCTTCTTAAGCTTCTGAAATAATCTTGATTTCCTGCAAGTTCTTAATCCCCTAGAGACCATGGTTGTCTGCACTTCCAGACTTTTTATGAAATGCCTCCCTGAGACACTCCCCTTTGGTCCGGAAACCACTTTTCTACAAAAGAGTTTTGTCATTCCTGTCAAAATTACAATCTGCCCAAGAAGTGTGACTGCTCTCATAATTTGCATGTCAATCTCAGATAGGTCTCATCTATTGTAAGGAAGCTTGTTTTTTTTCATGAAGTGGTGTTTTGGAAAAGCATAATATTTATCTATTTTATCTATCTATCTATCTATCTATCTATCTATCTATCTATCTATCTATCTATCTATCTATCTATCTATCTATCTATCTATCTATACACACACCAACCAGTATGCAGCGCACCACCTCTGCTTACTGACAGAACCTCACAGAAGGGTTTTAGTTTCTTTTCTATGGTGTTTTTTTGTCTCATTAGGGTTCCCATCTGCGACACAGAACATACCGGGTACGCATTTGGCCCTTTTCAATTGCCGAAGTGGTTGCGAAGTGAGCAGACATTTCGTAGCATATGGTGTTTAGTGCCTTATGATTGCGAGTGGCTGTGTTTGCCATATGCCAAAGAGTTACAGGGCACAGGGTACCGCCCAGAGACACACCCTTCAGTTTATGACGTTTGGCCAGCACAAGCTGAATTCCTGCCCCGGCCAGGGCCCGCCTTCCTGTTTTCTACGCACGTCCAGTTGTAATGATGCAGCCTTAGGCTGCCTCTGGTATTTTTGCTATGCATCAAAGAGTCCGCAGCGCACCAAGAATTTATCGCGCTTTTTACTACACTTTTTACAGCGCTCCTTCCGTCTTCACTGACCGCTGCCTTCTTGATCTACCTCTGCCTTGTGTGACTTGCCTCGTTTGTTATCGGGGTCACTTAAGCCAGACCAAATTCAAGATGGTCATTTGCTTTCATTGTCACTGTCTGTATGCACTTTCTTTAGAATGTCTCATATCGGGTCTAAGGAATAAAAACGAGGACTTGAGAAATATAAAGAGCACTGTACGGATCTTGAATTACCGCCTTGTGGCTATTGAAACATATGGTGCTAAAACAAGTACATCGAACATCTTGTCTCATTGACGGGCAACTATACATTTTTTACTAATTCTTTCTTTGGTCCTGTGTGAACATAGTCGTGATTGCAAGATGATATTGAAACTGCACTGCTTTTGATTCCATAGCTTTACATGAAACATTGGGCACCAATCTATCTTAATTATGAAACCCTAAAAACCAAGGATTTAAAAAGAAACTAAATATGCCAGGCAAATTCCAGGCAACGTTCTTCTTTCGCAGAAACACTCAATAACCACCTGCTGTTTACATGTTGTGAAGTTTCAAACACTTAATTGATAGCCAATCAAAAGTGAAATTGAGTGAGACACCTTCCTGTTATGCAAAATCTTCAAAATTTATGAGAAAAAAAGTCGATGTAACAACATTCTCCACTTCATGGTCTTCAATCATGAGTCTTTCTGCCTGTCAGCAGCTTATCTGTCATATGCTGTGATATGTTTAT
The DNA here is from genome assembly GCA_026936325.1 of Platynereis dumerilii. NCBI lineage: Eukaryota > Metazoa > Annelida > Polychaeta > Phyllodocida > Nereididae > Platynereis > Platynereis dumerilii. The sequence goes on along the minus strand of JAPTHN010000001.1, from coordinate 177,131,588 downwards.
CTGCTCAGATTCCTCTCTATCTTTGTCATATTCATAATCTGTCTTGTTGCGATTTTGGATAATCATAATATCCCATTTTTGACTTGTAATCAATCTGTTTCAACAACTGGTTCTGCAACTCTAACATTGTAACATCATATTCACTTCCTCCATGGAGCAATTACTATTACAGAGAAACCATTGGTTTAATGAGTGCAGTCACAAGGCAAGGCCACCAGTACAATTTATTTGGCTTTCTCTTGATTAGCCTTGATTTTGGCAAAACAATTAGTTTCTTCATTTCCTTTGCTTAATATTGGACAAGTGCACTGGGATTTGTAACAATGGAAGACAAACCATTTGTACAAGCAGCTACTTCGTGATTAATTGTAGATATAACCATGACCATTTCTTATGTGATTGTTGAATTGTTTCATTGTATCGCGTTGCTATACTATTGAGCAGCTTTACCATACACTGCAATTCGAAACAATTTCATGTCTATATTCTGATATGCTGCATGGTATCTTTCTATGAATATTGTTTCGACAGAAGAGTGAAGGAGCTGAATAAGAGGTCTATATTGATTCTGGCTCAATTTACGGTTCAGTAGATTTGGTCAGACTATTGGAGAGAGCTGGCCACTTAAGACATATGGCCCTGAAACTATTACATTGAACATGTAACAAAGAGGACCATCGACTTTCTCACAAAATGTCCCATCAAAAAGCACTTATATTTTTCTCCAGTAATTTCTTCAAAGTCTCTTTCCTCCGCGTCCTTGAACAACAAATTGTTAGAAATTGGAATAATGGACCATATCATCTGGTGTATTCCCTATCAAGGCTCTGGCAAAAGTCAATATTTGAAGAGGAGCAGGACTATGAAATATACTGCACTGCTTTCTGGAAAGAACCTATTCCAATTCATGTCAAAAGCACCATCTATCCATGCTTAGGTCCTTTTTTTGCATTCCAAAGCAATTTTAGAAAGCAAAAATGTTATTTTAATCACCACCATTTTTCATTGCATACAAAATCTAGGACATTAAATTTGGTTTTTGTTGCTTATGGTGACATAAAATGCAGCCTGTGCAAACATCATGCATGAACAGGTGCATAGACCAAAATGCTCGGCAGTATAGCAAGCTCCACAGATGCAACTTGAGAAATATAAAGGATGCTTCGCAGTAGATCTTACATTGCTGTCCCGTATGGCTATGGTAGCATATGGTGTACAAGCCCCAGAATGGCAAAGCAAACATTCATTTCTTTAGTGACTTGCTCTGCCACCATAAACATTTGCCTGTTTGTCATTGTTTGAAGTCGCAAAGAGTGCGGACATTGTATTCCGCAGAGGTAACTCAAAACCGTTAACATTTCTTGTGACATGTTTACCAGACCAAACTAAAGGTATGGAAGCTTGGCACACATAGACAACTGTTACTGCTTTCTTGGGAGATCGTAGAAGGACAGTGCTGTGCTTGGAAGGAAAGTGTTTCGCTTGTGGTAGGACAGTGTTTCACTTTGGGAAGAACAGCATTTTGCTTGTGGAAGGACCGCATTAGCTTTGGGCTTTTTCTCACTTTGCTTGTTGTACGACTTCTTTGGTGAAGGGAGTAAGCCGATACTCCTGAGCAGTCTGCAATTACTCCAGCCCTACAACCACAGACCAGCTGCCAGTTCCAGTGAACAAATACCTTTTGACCAGTGAGCAGCGGCCTCGCAGTTGCATTGCTCTGCATTATAGATGACGTTCTGGTGGGCAACACAGGCTACGACATCAAAGCTGCGTTGGTGGTGTGATTACCCATTCGCGTGCTGGTCGTATCCTGGCTAATTTGCAGTTTTCCCTCCATGGCGAGTGCGACATGTGTTGTCCCCTTGTAGGACAACCCAGTGCGTTGCTATCGAAATTTTTTAACTACTTGAGTGTATAATGGTTCACCAACTTTTTAAGTTAAGTGCCTTTCTGCGATAACATTTCCAGGCGCATCGCTTTGAGTGTTTTTCGCTGGAAGAATGTAATCCTATTACTGTGAAAGGGAAATCATAAGTGGCTTAGTTAAGGTGGTAACAGATATGTCAATGTAGATTAATTGAAGATGACGTGAAGAGGGGAGAGGACCGGCTTGGTCGGCCTACCCTGCAGCTTGCATGGGAAATGTCTGAAGCCTTAATGAAAGCTGCATTGAGAACAGGTCTGGTCGGATGTTGCTGTTTTCATAGTGTTCTGGCTTGCAACCAATGACTGAATTCATAAGACAGAGTGAGGATTATTGTCCTCTGGGGACAGGCTGCTTGCAGACTGGAGCATTTTGGCAGCAGACCCATAGAAGCCACGCGTCTGTCATTCCCCAGCATATCCCATGGCTCATGACAGGTAAATAATTAGCCACCTACCAACCTGGTCCTTCCTCATGGCCCCACTTGAACGAGTGACCTGCTCCTGCCCATCATCATCACTCCTGGCATCGCGGCACTGACCACGATAATGGCGCTGTTAGTGCTACAGTTGATGCTACAGTTGATGCTACAGTTGACGCTACTAGAACTGTCAATGCCACTTGCGAGCCTTGCGTTGTACGTCTCAGCAGTTAAGAGTAACTATGTCGTTATCTGTTCTACTTCCGCATTCTGCATTTTGATTTGGGGAATGGTAAAGCTGTCTCTGCTCTTGCCCCATTTTTCTGTTTTCCTTATGAATTCTGCTGTTGGTTTGAGTTATTCGGTTGCTGTGGTAACGGGTGGTGTTGCCATTTGTGTTGCCATTCGTGTTGCCACTGCTGTTACTTCAGTTTTTATCCCTTCTGTTACTGCTGCGGTTGATGCTAATAAAAAGGGCAATGACCATGTGACGGCTCAGCGATGGCTCCAAGCAAACATTTACCCAGCATCATTTTGCTTGTTGCATAATCAAGGCATGCATTGTGAAGCCAACTCCAAATTGTCTCCAATTACAGGCCACATCAGTTTAAGACCACTGCAATTGTCTTCACAATGGATATCAGCTTTATGCCTGATCAGGCTGATGCCACCTCCTGGTCATAAAGGCAACATCACTTCCACACAGACCTCACTTAGCGGTGTATCTCTTCTTGCCCAGGCGTAGAATGGCTCTTGCAATCTTGCATATTGAGGAGAATAATGAGAATCAAATGACAATCCTCCAAGATATCAAATGACATGGCAAGTTTATTTTTGGTCAAATTAAGAGTTTGTTATGCAGTTTCACGTCTGTTTGCTGTCCCATTACAACAAACTTGTGTGGTGGAGAGCATATTACATCTCATTCTCTCCTGTAATGTTGGACTTAACAAGTTTTGAAACACGAACTTGCCTCACTTCACACACTGCATACACAGGCTACTTTCTGCTACTTTCTGCTTGTGTTTCCACTCTGCAGCCACACTGGCTCTTAAGCTTTAGGCAGTAATTTGACACAAAGCTTCAGCTAATTCACAGCAGCACTGAAACCTTAGTCTGATAATAACACACGATGCTGGGCTTGTGAGATTTCTTGGACCTCCACAGGCAACAGTGGCAACGCAGCTTGGTAATTGTCTCTGATTCACTGACTAAATGTATCAAGTCTGAGGCCTAAAGAACAACTACTGGATGCACCATGTGGCGCATCATGTGATGCGTCATGTGACGTGTCATGTGACCCGGGGGATGGTCCCTTAATGTGGCTTGTCAAGAGTCTTATACATTGTGCATTCATAAAATGATGGAGAAATCTCCAGATAGAACTCAGAAGGGCAAGATAACAAGCTTTTGAAAGGTCCTTAACCTCCCAAGATTATAATGTTTGTTATTTTGCATCTAAGATGTTGAGCCAGGCAGCGGGAGGGAGGGAGGGAGGCAAAGAAGTAGCACAAGCAAGCAACAGATAGGATGCAGTGTAGCATCATGCTGCTCCTTGGACATGCAGTGGTCTGCAGGTTTCTATGGAGGTTATCAACCGAGCAGCATCTGCAGCCTGAGCTCTTCCCCAGATTCCTCGGATAGCCTATCTGCCCCACGCAGAACACTTGTCGTAATTCCCCGACTAGCTATCGGACGAGCATAAGTCATCACGGCGACTTTTTGTCCAGCCGATTTATCATGGTCAGATGTCATTGACTGTCTGCCATGAGTGATGGCATTTTCTTGGTCAGCCCCATGTCTGTTTCCCCTGGAACATCAAAGATCATAACTCATGTGAAGCCATAATTTACTCAAAAGGATTTCCAGGTCTCTTCCCAAGTCCTTACTTTTAATGATGTCCACAATCCAAAGACATTCAGACCATCATTAAACGTTGTATGTGTTTCCCTCTGAGTGCACTTAAAAGAAACACAACAAGAAAATGACAGCCCCTTTCCTTGCCTGTTCTCTCGCTTCTCGGAAAATCCTGGAAAAAGACATTTTGCGAAGTCTATTAAGCCAATTTTCTGCATCAACTTCTTTTAAACACAATTAGGCGTCGGTGTAGATTTCTTTATGTAAATGCAGTTTTGCCTTTCTGCTGCAACAGCAAGTACATGGCAGGGAATATATTGGCTAAAATTAGGAGGTTATGATTTGGTCTAAATCGTATTAGTGATTGGTTGCCGGGTTGAAATATCAGATTAATTTTCAGATTACCTTGTTATGTCTAAAGGAATAAACGTGGATATCTTGTTGGTAGAAGGATGGCCCGGCAAAATGTAAAACAAGTCTGCATGAAAACAGTAATATTGGATTTTCTTCAATTTGGCGATTATGAGAGCCATCCGTCTTCTCCCGTATGACCCGGATGACCTTGAAAGCAATGGAGGAGTTCTCCCGGAGTTGTCCTGGCCCTTGCACCCTGGATGAAGCTGATGATAAACACTGCTGCAGGACTCAAATGGGCGGTGGTCAAACACTGATGGAAGATTAGGGCTGTGATCTGCCTCTCCGATATATCAAGCAACTAGAGGCGAACTGGGACCAACTACAGTAGCAACAAGGAGCATCTAGAGGCAACTCGAAGGAGGCAAGGAATGAACTCAGCGGAGGGGAGGCGCTTTTGCCATGATTAGTCACTTTAACGTTCAAATAAGGCGACCATGTCCCATTCGTGTCCCAAACTGCTGATGATAGGCTGAACTTCCTCCTTGCAACAGTTTCCTTCATGTGTTCCTTGGGATGATATTGGGGGAAGCGTCTTTCTCAGCCCAGTGGGACATTGCAATCACTTCATTGCCACAATTCAATAAGTGTAAAAGGGGGATTTGCTGAAATCACAAGAAAACATCAGGCCTACATATATTAGTGCAAATAAAGATAAGTTCCGGAACTATTTGATGCACTGGCAATTGAGTTAACAAGCAGACGGTGCAGTTGCTCACTTAAAATAATTATTTCTCGTGTTGATTAAGAGAGACAGCCACATGGCAATTTGTCGAAATTGTTGGCTGTGCATCTTCATTCTAATCAAATGGAGGAAAATATCACTTGCAAATGTAGAATGTGGTAACAGGCAGCTGTTGAATGCCGCCCACCCAATTAACTGGAGGAAAGTGTTGCATTAACCCCACCTTTAATCTACCTTAATCTGGCGTTACCCACCTTGCTTAAGGTATAGACATGCCCTGGGCTGTGCAAGCCTGGCTGACCCCTGGGCAATTTGTGTGATCTCTGGCGTACCTTAATTGTTGGCTGTGTGCTGGCTGTGTGCTGGCTGTGTGCATTTAGCATCTGCCTGGCTCTCCTTGATGTACAGGGGATTCAGCTCCGCCAGGATGTGATGCATAATAATCATGTTGGGGATGAGCAGTAATCGAAAAGGGATTGCAGCAATCCCCCCTCCTTCGATCTGTATCAATATTTACTTCAACACAGACTAGCAACTCAGCAGCCAAGGGAGCAGCTCTGAGCTCGTCTGGGCTTCATTCCTTCCTGTTTCAACAGAACTGCAACTTCATACGAAGGAACTGACCGCTTTCCAGATGGTGGTGTCTCAATGGCAGAGATTGCTGCCTGTTGGATGTAAGATCCAGGGTATACGATCTTGAATGTGGAAATACGTATACACACTACAGTCCACTACACCAAGGTCAAGTGGCCCAGGATGAAACTACTACCTGAACCTTTGGCAATCTTTAGGAAATCTTCTACTTATACTCCAGACCATTATGTCTCTTCACTTGGTAAATGCTTTACCGTTCTCCTCAGAATTGCTTTTCTTTCCTTTTCTGCGCTCATCTATCAGATTATAGATCCTAAGAATTAAAAACTCCTCCTTTCACTTTTTGCTTCATACAGTAACAGTCATGTTTAATGGCTTGGTTATTATTTTTTCTTTGCACAAACTGTAAATTTGCAACTTAGTCACGAAGAGGACGAGGATGTTCCACGGACATTTTGTCGTTACCCGAAACCAAACAGTGGCCATAAAAAGATCACGAAGAAAGAAAAAGATTTTCTAGGCACAAAGATGTCCAAGAGGGCAATCCTTTATTTGAGGGCGTGAGATTAAAACCCTCAGGGTGACCATAAACCCTTCATAATGACGAAGGTAGGGGGTGTCAGCTAATAATAAACTGACCCCCAGGTCCCCTCTATGAACGAATGCCACTTGCTGTTGCAGGTCACATTCAAAATGGCGACTCGAGGTCACGTGAGGGTCATGTGACAGACATATTTACGGCCTAGGTCACATGATAAAATGACCCATAAAAAGTCACGCAATGATTCCCTCCAAAGTGCTGCAGAAAAAAGAATTGGCAGAGCTAGAATTAATTGCCAAAATGGAGTAAAACAGGGAGAAGTGATGTAGCCTGGCATTTTTGCCACTGAGTCTCAGGTACTTTGGCGCCTAGCGAGGTGTTAACAGCCAGCATTATCAAGTGATTCCAGTAATCTAAAAGCGGCTCTATGAAATGCGTTGATGGCCATTAATATATTCGTGGAAGCAGATTCTAATGGAGCTGGGATGGCAAAAGAAAGCTGCTAAGATAATGGATTTGCCTTCTGACCATTTATCACAAGCCAATATCCCCCTGCCTGCCAGCTGAGCAGCCAACTGAAGTCTGAGGAAGTGCTGGCGAAGTACTATAGAGTACTTTCGTGATTGCTATACATGTGGGCAGATTGCTCCTGCAGGTGCTTGGCTAAATCACCTTCTGGGAAGGAGCAAGGTACAGCCCTCAGTATAACAGCCCTGGTGCTGCAAGATGCAGAGGGAGCAGAGGGAGCAGGGGGTCAGGCAAGAGGCTGCTTCATTGTGGCCAAACGCCTTGACAGGACAGCCCAGAATCTGGCAGATTGTATTGCAGTGTCAGCAATGAATAGCTCCATCGTACACTTCAATTTGCAGCTTGCTTTTACTGCTGAGGCCGCATTGGCCCTAACATTGATGGCTCTAGCATTGATGGTGGCCTTTGCGTTGGAGGTTGTAGCATTGGCAGCTGCACTGCTGGCTTGGTGGCGAAGCCGCTTGATTCCTGCATCAGCAATCGGGGCCAAATCAAGCGAGGCCGGCAGCCGAGACAAACTAACGTAAATCATGATGGTGATTGTGTAAGGGCGACAGGCCGTGCTGCTGTCTCTTTCTCCGCCTCTAATGAATGCAGCCTCCACAACCAAGAGCCAGCCACCAGCACCCATCTCATGCCAGCCAGCCAACCCATGCCACCAACTCATGCCTTCCACCAAGCAGCCTCCTTTGCTGCTGCTGCTGCTGCTGCTGCTGCTGTTGCTCCTCAATCTACATCATCTGCCATCCCTGCCTCCTGCCACCTCAACTCCTCACATCAAGAGCTCCTAAAGTAGCGTCCCTCTCACCTTGCTACTTTGCGAAATGCACCCAGCCATCCTCACACAATTGCCGGTGTCTGGGTTGCCCCCAGGAATGCACGAAGCAAGATAATGACACCAGATATAACATGTATTATCTGTCTACGTCTACCTACAGTGTTTATCTATCTACTTCTGTTTATACTTTATAATTATATAGGCCTCTTATCATTCTCTGTCTTTAACAGTTTCCTTTGACGTAAGTCACACAATGACCATGGTTTCCAAAGCAACATTAACACACTTTCGTCTGACATACACCTTTAGAAAGGGAAGACGGAGCACACATGGGTGATTCTAATGGGGTCACCACTTTGTCCGAAACCCTGATGGAGGCCCACGTAACGAGGTGGAATTGGGCTGAAAAGAAAGGCCGCATCGGACAGACTTCCCGTTGCAATACTGGCAATTCACGAGTGATTCACATTGACCAGTTGGAGTGCCATCCTTCTTGCCATCGCGATGCACAGAGAGAGGGAGCATCCAAGCTACATTAGGCATTTTGTGTCAGCAGCACAGATGAGTGATCAGGCGGCTATGATATTGAGCTGGATCTGCCACCGAGGCCCATTTCATGTGGTCGGTGATCTTGCATTCTCCTGGCCTGACCCACGGCCATCATTGAGACCTACATTTGCCAAGCCACTATCTGACCTACTAGTGGAGGCTTCAAAGTCCATCCAGGCAGTCCATCATTTATGCCCCTCTGGGTAGCAGTGATTCGCCCAATACAGCATTATTACACCGGTGCACTGGACAGACAGGGCTAGTCCTTGGCCATTTTAGGGGAAGAGCCTCCATCAGGCACCGCTGACTTTTAAGACCCTGCTTCTGAATGATGGCATAAAATTGTTATATGATCTTACGCGTCGGCATCCACTGCCAACATCTGGCATCCAAGTTGTTTTCAACATTTTTGGACTGACGTCAATTTATGGTTTCACGATTGCACTTTCTCAAGTTCACAATTCACGTTCTCAAAGGCTCATCCAGTGCAGCAGAGTGTTGCACAATGGGTAATGATGAGTCATTATTTCATCTTGTGCAGTAAACCCTTAATTCCAGATCTGCCTTCTCTGGTGCCAAGCCTTTAAAAGTGAAGAGGAATCCCAGAGGAACACAGTTGGCTGAACCAACATTCACTGTCACAGGGAGTGGATGGACTCCAATGGAGTGAAATTAGGCTGGGTTTGTTCCAGAGTCAATTGATTGTTATCAAAAGCACTGAGATCTCGGAAGTGGTGTGTGACGTCATGCACCTGGGGTTGTGCCTGAATGGCTGTAAGAAGATTTTCTGTAAGTCCAACAGTAAGTCTTGCTGCGGGCCTGGTCTTTCTGCGGTCATGCATTCTGAGTTGCTGTGCAGACTGCAGAACCATAGAAGAATTGCACACTGCCATGCCAAGTGACACTTGAGTTGGAAGGGTTGGCATTCCTCAGCCTTTTGCCATTTCCTATCGATTTCCAATTCACATGGTGCTTGGTAGATACTTATTTGAAGCAGCCCTCCAGAAGGGGCCATTTCTGGAGGCTTATAACGAGCTGCATGCCTCTGCACGACTCTGTATTATCATTTGGCCATCTTCCCATTGTGTCAATGACCAGGCAGCAACTCATGTGAGACCCCAGGGACCAGCAGGCTTATTACCAAGCCCAGAGTAATGAAGGTGCCAGAGCTACATGTTAACGAACTCCCCGGGATTAGATGGCAATTTATCTGGCACTGCTGCACCAAGCTGTGATCAAAATAGCTTTTATTGTTGAAAGCTTTTTCTGCTCTTCCTTTACTTCAATGGATTTCAGTTTGTGTCAAATTCATTGGCTTGTGCTTAAGCTGTAGAATGTTAAGATGAAAGTATTTGCCAACAGCTTATCACAAGAAACGATTAAATAAGGTTACATTTATTCTTTAATTTGATAAATGTTGTAGCAATCTCAAAAAAGCTCAAGAAAACGTTTTGGAAAATTGTTTTTGTTACTTACCAGTTTTATAGAGCAAATTGTTGCAGTGAAATCAAATAAACTAGTTTTGAATAACATGTCAAGAGGATAACCTTTATTTGGGAATGTATTTTAATCTTGGACATACGGAATAATTATATAAGAATTAAGTAATTGCAAGGTCTCAGTCAGTCACAAAATGATGAATTCCTAAGAAATATATCCAATGACCTTTCTGTCCTAGGCTCCATTCTATGAAGTTGCAACAATTCATATGGAGATTATTGCCTTGGTGTTTTTAACCACCAGTTCATATAGATCTACCAAAGTACTGCATAAAAGGGAACATGCTTTACTCACTTGTATGTGTCAGTAGTGTTATCATAGACTCTTATTAAACAGCAATTGTTTGGTTTATCTGTTTTTCAATACACATCAAGGATGCAATTTAGGGTGTGTCACCTTGGTAGCTCCTACTATTTGTGTTTTAACTGGTTCTTATAGTGGTTTTTATTGTTGGATACTGCATAGATAGTGTAGGTTTGGTATGTGTTAATCTGTATGGTCTATTCTAAACTAAGTAGCTAAAATATCGAGCAATGAATGGGTACACTTGTTGGGTACATAGTATACTACACAATCGTTGATAGTGAGTACTTGAAAAACAAGAAGTACTCCAGATCAGCCTTGTTTGCCTCATTGTAGACGCAGCTTACACCTGGTTTTCCTTTGAGTGCTATTGCGTTCATTCCTCCCTTGTATTTGATGGAAAAAGAAAAAGGAAGAGGGAAAGGGGGCACTTTGTTTAATTGAGTAACAACGTTGCTCGATTCTTTAGATAGGTGGAATTTGGCAAATGGTAGCAGTCATTTCTTTAGCTGTCAGCCATGAATTTGTTTCATTTGTGAATTGCTTGGCACATTTCTTGGCATATTTCTTGCATTGTCCTTGGTGAGGCTGTTTGTTTAGTAACTTGTACATTGTACTCTTCACTTCCTGTTTTGTGCAAAAAGTCCCATGACTCACAAGAGTGACTCATGGTGTATATATGACCCCCTTCTCTTAAATAAACCAGTTGTTTTTAAAGGACAATGTATGCCAGTGAATCACCATAAAGATGCTTGTTTATTCCGCATGTGTAAAGATGCTGAATTATGCAACGTCGTCATTAAAATGTTTTCTTTCTTCTTTTCAGGATGAAAGGAGCCAAGTATTGACAACTACAGGTTTAGTTATAGCAGTAAGTACACTTTCTTTGCAATGTATTCGTGGTCTCATAGGTGCTTAATGCAGCATATGTCAATCCAAAGTGGGTGTTTGGGAAACAATTTATGAATGGGGGGGCCTCTATTATACAGTGTATATGATATGGTACGTATTTATGTCTTCATATTTTGCTACTTTGCCACTTTATTTGAAATTATATAAATAAATTAAAACATTCAAATGCCATGAAATAGCTGTTAATGTACACGATAGTGGATGACTGATTGTGGATGACTGCATGGTGACAACATACATAGAATAATAAAGTTCAAATTTCCTTCGAAAACATCTAATATAGGCAACATCTTTTAGTTGATATCGTGAGAGGTTCACCTTTGATAAATTACTGTCGCTTAATATTAAGAAAATCACCATCAGCAGTACTACAACAATTAGGGTGTATGTTAGGTGCAGGAAGGTGAACAGGCTACAGCTGTCTGATGGCTGAAGCATGCAATAAGGCTGTTGCATGCTACACCAATTGCACTGTAATAAGTCTTGACGTAAAATTTTATGGACTTTGCTCTGCTTTTGGTATAAGACTGTCGGTGTCATTTTATTAAAAAAACAATTCGGGCTACGAAAACAAGAAATTGCTTAACGAATATGGTCGACCAGTGATTTGAGAACAGTAGACTTGACACACTACTTATATTTTTGGTATAATGCTGAGGGTGTCATTAACAAATTTCTTAAAAACACAATTCGGACATGCACAAAATTAATGAGAACTTACTTTACGGATATGGTTATCCAACGTACAGGTGGTCAAGCGCTCCGCCACTGGAAGTGCATGGAGAGGTTCCGTTTGACCAAATCTACATATGTTGTAACTTTTTTTATATCAATTAAGTTCCCAAGAAAGTGACAATTAAAATGAGTGTTAAATTTTTCGTTCGGATGAAAAATCACCAATATATCATAGTATGGTTCAAATACAGCAGCATTTCCCAGTGTAGGGGATTCCCCCGGACTGGCCGGGGTTGCCTGGTGACAGCTGTGAGACCTTCATGACACAAATTGACCGCCATTTTCCAAAGAGTGCAATTTCAACATGAGGACCAGCTTGATTGCACACTAATCACATCTCAGTTGGTTTTCTACACCTCCACCCAAAAATGCCACCGTGCACTTGTGAATGGTGCCAAGTGGGAGAGAGCGCTTCCTGATTGCTGCCATTCCTTCATTTGTATTCGATTCACAGCAAATGAAATAGAACAATAACTGGAAGGTTCAAACAAAATCTGTCCTTGTCATTTTTAGATGATGAAATCTTTGAATTTGTATCTTCTTCAATGAAAGACACAGATTGAACATTTAAATTTCTGCCCCTTTCAATTTACAGTGAATGTAATTTTGTCTATGTAGGTTCTGTGTGTCAACCTTGTAACACTTTTCTGCATTTTGACATTAAACAGCTTGACATTAGCACAATTAGTCCTCTCTGACAAGGCATGCAAGGTTGTAATATTATTCAGAAGTTGTCAGCTGACAGTAAGCTGACAATTAATACGTTCCTGATTCAAAGAGTTTTTTGTAAATCATAAACCCATTATCAAGTTAATCCTACGATTACCTGACAGTAAATTATCTTGCTGTCATTTTGTAATGTGATAATGTGACTCTTGAAAAGAATTAAAATAGGGAAAAAATATTTTAAAAACTTATCTTTGATTTTAATTACATACACATGTGCTTCATAACCCACAATTTGATTCGAAAATACAAACTATTATGACATGTGCTGATTCGCAGAAATGTAGTTTATGCCACTTTCAATTTTCGCTGCTTCAACAACTGTCTCCAGTTTCCCCATCTTTTTGTCAAGTTTGGCTTGAGGCAGCAGGAGTGCTCCTCTTTGATCATGGAATTTTCTCTCACATTCCAGTCGTTACAGTTTCATCTTAATTGCTGGGGGTGTAGTTGTTTGTCAAGTGACCGTTATGTCACTACCGTCTTGGAAGCAAATAAGCCTAGTTAATCTACTGAAAGCCCTTCATGAAACTAATCAGAATGGAGTAAAGTGGAAAAGTCTTGCTGAAATGTTAAGTCAAAGTGTAGTAGAGACTACTAGAGAGCGATAAATGAACAACAGGAAATAATATTAAATGTGTATTTCGCAGCGTTCTGATATTACGCCGAAGGAGTGCGAACGAGCATGTCGCAAAATGGCTAGATGGAGTTCACCATGGCAACCACTGTAACCACTGGTAGCAGCTTATGCACAGAGGTATATAGGCAGGAAGTAGATTCAGAGAAAAGCTGGCTATATGTTCAATAAATCACACTTTAGGGTGTCATAAAAGGATCTTTATGAAGACGGGTTGATAGAGCGAGAAGAGCCGTAATGCCATTAGATCTGACGTTTTGCAAAGACAAGGGCACCCGCTTGGCCCTGCCTGACCAACCAAGCTGCTAAATCAACCAGATTGCCTCCAGATCAGCCCGTCCAAACTACTTATAAACTTGTCCCCTTAGCTGCCAAGATACTACTCTGGTCTGTTTTATTGCAAGCATCAGGTGTCACAAGATAGATGGAGCCCAGACTGCTTTATGAAATCTACCAGTCTGGACTTGTAACCACTGTACCCATAGGTAACTCAGCATCAAGATTGTGAGAAAAGTTAAGGCCATTGAAATTCACTTGATTCATTTTTCACAAGAAAAATATTGACACGAAACACATTTTACTTTTAGATTCATATAAATTCAAGATCAAAAACATACATGCATTTGGTAAACTCCATGCATATCTAAATAAATGGGTTGAACTGTATAGGTTCAGAAAGAACGGCGACATTGTCCAGATCTTTCGGCTGTAAGGTCAACAACCTCATGTATCAGCCTTGTTACCTTTTGTTGTTTAGATCCCTCGTTTGGCATTCCTTCAGAACCCAGCATGTGATTGAAAATGGCCAGAACCTTAGCACAGCCCAGAGCCAATACATCTTAATCAAAAGCGTAATGAAGGTTTAATTAAAAGCTGATAGGTGAGTGACCTCAGTGACCCAGTGCCCCAGACTTGAGGTCATCTCACCAATCCAGACACCCATAACTTTCAGGTGCAATTAAAGATGTTTCTTAATGAAATTAGGATCCAGTATCGTAACAGGCTGACCTGAGATGATTATCCGGCTGACAGTTCTGTCGATAGCCTCCTGCAAAGCCATTTGGGGACCTGTCAAAAAGTTAATTGTAAGAGCACATGGCGGACCCCAATATGGAAGGGGTGCAGACAAACGGCCTCATTTTAGCACAGGATGTAGCCTGGCTTTTCCTAATCTACTCTCCTGCAAAGGAGGCTATGACGTCATTTTTCAAATTCCTCCACATCACGCGAACCTCGTTGACTCGTAGGTTTCTGCTGCTCTATCCGATTGAGTGACTATGTTTATGCAAATCAAGCAGTCCCAGCGTAGTTAATGCCTTTAACATTCCGTGAAGCTTGATGAAGGAGATGCAGACTGACTATGTGGCTGCCGTTGACTTTCACAACAAAGCTGGAAAGATAAAACTATGAAAGTCCGCGTCTGTGGAACCATTATAAAAAGTGGCATCCTGGTGATTTGAACTGATTTCATATTCCATAGGCGCTAATGCCCATATATTACCTAAGGTTGATGCATAATATTTACCTAAATATACTATTTTCTTTTACAGGAATGGGTAGATGAGCGTTTAACATGGGATCCTGCAGATTTTGGGAATCTTACAGATATAATCATTCGGGCAGACAAGCTTTGGTTGCCAGAATTAGCTGTTATGAATGGGTAAGTACAACAACGTAGATGGGTTTTCTGTTTGGGTTCTATATGTTGGGTTTCTGTAACCACATACGGGAGGCAAGAGAAATGGGATGGGAAATGTAGAACATCTGTTTCTGTAACTCTTCTCTTTATTCGGAGGAAGGCGCCCTTTGAGCTGATGAAATCTGAAAGTCAAAATGCCTCTCGGACTGATGAGCAAACATGGTGCTTTTTGGCGATGGACACTCCGTAGCGACCAGATGCAGAGTTGATAGTTGTTGCCTTTTTTCAGTCTATTCCCAGGAGAACAACTTTCAAGGCCGTTTTTCTCCTCACCCAATACGTGAGCTGTCTGCCAAAATCCTTGACTTGGACCCATGAAAGCTCAGAGATCTCCAACCGCCCCTGGCAGCTCCTGGCAGCACCCTTATATTGTATCATTTATCATCAACTTTCCAATCTCAGAGGATAAAAGGTGGCCTGCTTACTACTCCGCCATGCTAACTGCCCAAACTACAGAGTAAATGGAATATTTGAACACCATGTGAGGCTTCGTATTCAAGTTCGTAAATCTGTGGATTAATGTTGCGTGCTTCACTTCATGTGGCTAAATTTAGACAGGTTCATTTCAGCCAAGGAGATAAATTGCCTTGTTTGCTTGCCTTCTTGCTAGCTGCTTGCCTGAAATTTGTTTGTCACATCCAATCAAGCTTTCAGGTCACTATGGATTGGTCAGTGGTGTGGTATAATATCATCAGGCCGGATCTGTATAATCACATTTGCACCTTTGTTAGCATTCTTGTCAGTGGCGGGTCGTCTCGGAGCAGAGGCAGACTGAGAAATTGGCTTTAGCCGCAACTGACTACGAGTTGCTGGGAAGAAAGTTGCTGGGAAATGCAGCTGATGGCCTTTCGCACTTCACGACTCATTGTCTCTAATGATTATTTGAAAGCAGGAGAAGCTGAGTGAAAGGACTTGCTTTGACAGTTATGGATGGGCGGACTTTGCGTGTCTCAGCCGCATATAAAGTCCACCTTGGCGTCTCTGATTTCCCTCAGTTCCGATGAATGAATTTCCTCACATCGATTTCTTGACCACAAAATGGCCAGCACCTCCCAGGACGTCTGTAAATCGCCTGGACACCAATAATAACAGCCTTGCCTCAGTAAATACATGTCCAGCAACTTGCAAGGACAAAGGTAGGAGGGTGTAGTCTGGAATATGCAAGAATTGTGAGACGTTTGCACTGGAAAAATGTCTGTTTTAATCCAGTTCCTTAGCTAGCACTGCCTAGCAGCAATATGATAGTGCATATGCCTCAAGCCAATTACTTTTTATTCCTGCTTTTGGTTTTTTTCTCCTGGTAGATTCCTTTACTCACACCAGTTTCCCATTCTCCCCACTCAGCAATGGCCATGCCGACTCAGGCCAGGATCCCACTGGCTGGAAGTTGAGGCTCAAGTTTCTGCAGACAATAAATGCAGGAAAAAGCCCCCTGCTATCCTGCTATAGTCCTGAATTAAGCAGGAGAACAGTCCCCATGACTGATGGTGGCTCCAGAAAGACTTGCTTAACTTTGGCTTTTACAGCAGAGAAGAAATATCAGCCAAATATCAGGCAGGCATCAGAGTATGATGTATTCATGATGTATTGTACTCGCCCATCCCCAAGCCATCACATAAGCTGCGTCAACTGCTGCAAGCAAGATGTCATCTCTAGTTGCTCCTGCCACAAAATGAATTTCCCTTTCCATTTTTGTTTCTGCCACAAAGGAAATGCATCATGGATGTATCCCGGGCTGTCACAGTTTTTGTCTCAAACTGCATTTTTGTCACATAGCCAGTGCAGTCTGGTCTGCACATTCTGCTCCAAGCCATATACATCTTATTTGGTGTCAGATATAATCATGATAAACTAAAAGTATATCTTTGTATGAGTTTGTTCATTCATAAACTTCCATCGTGTCATTTGCTCCAGTATTACAACCCACAGAGGACAACATTTCTTGAGATCAGGCTTGGCAAAGCCGTTGTCCTTTTGGCTAGTAAGTCACTTTTAAGCAAGTAGAGAGGCTGTAGTAACCCAGTCTGATTGCATTGCTTGAATTCCATCAATTTCTGCTGGTACAATGACTCTGATTAGTTCCATTCATGACCACTTAGTGTCGCTGTAAGGAATTACCCTCCGATGTCTGTTGGTCCAGTGACGTAGTTCCTCGGGGCGAAAAAGGGCGAACTTAGTGTCCAGTGGCAGTGTTTTAAATGTGTCTGGTGTTGTGCTATGGAAAAAATAAGTAGATCCATTGATGTTGTCCTTTTTGCATTGTACGTTATAGTATGTAAAACTGGGCTCTCTAATTCTGTCCCGTGCATTAACCTAGATTACAGCACTTGTGGGTTGTTGATTAGAGGGATATTGTTCGACACAATGAGGCACGATACAAGGGCAGATAGGATTGCTACGCGGACTATTTTCACCACGGCCAGTGCCTATAAAATCCCTCTTAGAGACCTTCTAGTGGTCCGGGGAGACCAGGGCACTTTCATCAGGCTCTTTGTGGTGTGTCCTATGCTGGCTTTTTTCTCATTGAGATTTCTCTCAGATCAATCGTGTTACTATTTCTCTGCTCCTCTCCACCCAAAGGGACCTGCAATCCCTGGACTTACAGAATTTGTCCTCCGGTGTGGACTCCGCCGACACCCACTACTACAGCCCTGCTACAGCCCTGCTACACTGCTACAGACATTGCTACAGACATTGCTACACACTCTACAAGCCCCTGCTCCCTGCACAGGCCCTTGCAGGCAGACTAAATGCCAAGAAGGCCCCAATGGCCCTCACAGGAGATTTAACACTGAAAGGGAATTCTGCTAAAGCCACAAAGCAACACCATAACTAAGCTGTTCATAATGAGAAAACCATGTTTTTTCACAAGTGTGACCTTCCAGTGCCATAAATATCACCAACTAATATATCTACAGGGAAAGTACACACATGGATGCCTTGGTACAACCATAAGGCGAACGCGGGCTTTAGTATCACAATGCTAATTTTCACAGTGATTTCTTTATACATTTATTGATTACATTGAAATATAAAATTAGTCAGAAAATCACTGAAAATAGGATATTTCCATGTATTATTAATATTGATCTTATTTCAAATGCTGAACATGAATTGGTATTCTTGATAGAACATTGACAGTGTGTTTGGTATTTCAGGGCGGACGAGCTGATCCCAGATTTTGAGCGGATACGAGTGCTCCTGGCGCATGACGGACTGCTCCACTGGGAACCAGGAGGAATCTTCCGGACGACTTGCGACATCGACATCACGTATTTCCCCTTTGATGTCCAGCATTGCCCCCTTCTCATTGGAGCCTATTCTTACTACAGCACCAAAATGAACATCACCAATCGCTCCAATGACATCTCAACGCACGACTTCCGGCTGAACGGGGAGTGGCACGTGTACGGCACCTCTGCCTCCTGGAACATTACCGTTCTGGACTGTTGCATGGACAAAGGTTACCCCCACGTGGTCTTCACATTACACCTACGGAGGAGGGATAAATTTTACATGATGAACATTGTCCTGCCCTGCGTAATGTTGTCTGTACTTATCATGATCGGATTCTTCCTTCCTCCGGATGCAGGGGAGAAAATTTCCTTGGGCATCTCCGTACTGCTTGCCTTCACCGTGTTCCTGCTTATGATCGCTGATAATATTCCACGTACATCACTCGCCATTCCACTTATGGGTAAGTCACGTCCCACCATTCCTTATTGTCTTCAAAATGCCAATTACCTTCTGACCCAATTAGTAGAAGAACAATTGCTTATTTCTGGATGTCTCTGCTGAACTCTAATTATGGCAGCCAAAAAATGTTCATTTCACTGAGAACCGAGCAATGCTGTAATTTAAGTGAAAGGTAAATAATTAGCTGTTTAATCAGGCTTGCGTTGAAATAATTAGCTGCTTAATCAAGGTTGCGTGTAAAATTGCATCCTCTATGATTTCCCCGAAGGTGCGATAAACGCATAGCATTTGGAGCTGCGGAAACTGTTAATATAATAAACTTGTCTCGAAATGTTACAAATCTCCCAAGGTGTTATAAACAGCATGGAAGGATTAATGTTAGCAGTGGCCAGGTTAGGTTTACAATATGATGTCCCAAGGTAATTGTGTTGTAATAAGCATGAAAAGAAGCAGATTGGATGTCTGATGACACGTGCATCCCGAAGCTGACGATCTGCTAAATATTTACACTTCATTAGCACTAGTTCATGTGCTTTGTTTACCTTGGCTTCCCAGTTAATACTGGGTCTGTTCAGGTTTCAGGTGCAATTATGCCCCAACAAAGAAGCCATAGCTTGTTATGATGTAAACATCGGTTAAAAAAAGAATGTTCTTGTCCTCCGACCCATCAGTCAAGTTCACATTTTTTCCTGAGGCCTCCAGGACTCATGTTGGGATTGGCAATGAGTTATCTAGGAGAAACACCTTCGCTGTCAACCCCAGTCAAAACACAGCCTCATATCTGGAAAAGCTTTTGACCTTTGATACGACATTATTGCAGTGAATGATGCCTCAAAAAACCACTCAAAAATCTTATGAAGCAGCATGGATGAGGTATCAAATTATGACAAATTATAGGCAAGTCAAGCGATGGATGAAGATGAGGCGGCTGATATATCGAGATTCTGTTTACAAATACTTATCAGGCCACCCTGCCTATAGATTCAGGTGGAAAGAGAGGAAATGAGGCATATCTATCAGGAAATAACTGGGATATGATAGCTCTGCTGCATATTCTCAACTGCAGGATAGATGTGTTTTTGCTGGTATCAATGCAGGGAATGAAAGTAACACTCAGCAATTCTGACCATGATGTTTCTATTATTTATTGCAGTGATCTACCTGACAGCCACCATGACGTTGGGGACTATTTCTATCTGTCTGACTGTATTAGTTCTGAATGTGCATCACCGAGGGGCGCGCAACCCTGTGCCAGGTTGGCTGAAGAAGTTGACGCTTGTCTACCTCGCCTACCTGGTGTGTGCTCGAAGACGGCGCCCCAAGTGTGTGCGTGAAAAGATTTATGCTCAGCGGTCGGTGAAAAAAGTACAGTCGAGCGAGGGCAAGTCTAATGGAGTGGTGGACGAGATGGAATTGTTGAGCTTGACTGTCAATTCCACTCAGTCTAACGGCCCTCGCTCGCTCACTATGTCCAACAGTGCCGTTACAAAGACTTATTCGCCCGACCAGAGCGGTCTGGATGATGATGAACCCGACTACTCACGTGATTGGCACGACCTGGCGCACGTGCTGGACAGACTGTTCTTTTGGATCCTACTCATCGCAATGACTGTTTCAGCAGCCCTCATCCTGCTCTACCCCAGATACATGGGCATCATCAGTTAGTCACTAGAGTTGGATTTCTTTGTTTTGTAACGCCAGTTATGACGCCTGTGACGCAGCGTGTCAATGATGTGCCACGCGACGTCTGGGAATGTCGGGATAAATCCTTAAAGAGGCGAGAAGATCAGCCTCCGAAACAAGCGCACTGATACCGATCGGATGGATTACTAATCAGTCAACGATATGTGGAATACATCAGTGATACGAGTGCAGAACGTTTTAAGGGACCCAACATTTCTATACTTAAATTACAATAACAATGGCACCAATTTATATACTGTGGTAGCCTTACCAAATATGTATACATACCAATCACTACTCATATCTCTCCACTGACATTCTACAAACACTGGCATTCTCTCATCCATTGTAGAATATCGGACATATTTTTATGATCATCAATGTACATATTCTCATATCTGTCAATCATTATAGTTTCAGTAATCAAGTACGGGATGTTAATAGAATATTGAATGATTAATATTGATTATATTGATTACGTAAGACCAATGAGCAGCTGACGATACCCAATTACCAATAAATGCTATAATATCTCCAAATAAATTGCTATTATAGACATTTCCTATTGTGGATGTTATGTTAGTATGTCAATAACAAGTGCCACAGTCAACAATCCCATGTCTGCAGTATATACATTAATTAAGACTTACTACATTAAATGTAAGAATAATCACATCTGTAATTAATACAAATTGACAAACTTGTGCAATAACTACTCATTGACTGCTTGTGTTATGCCATGAGAAAGACATGTCAAATTATAAAATTAGGTTGATGATGTCATAGGTTATTTTTAGATCAAATGACATCACCCACAAATCATTATCATAGATGAAGCCGAGGTCAACATTAACTTTAAAACTAACCATTCTTTTGAATTATATTATATATTTAGGTCTTATTTATTAAACTGACATAATTCATATGTGAATTGTAAATATATGGTTGGATTAACAACTAACGCCAGGCGGTACTCTGCAGTAACAGATTTTGTTTATCAATTTTAGTTTTAATACCTGGTATTAATGAGCTGTGATGTTCTAATATATTCATTTGTTATGTCTAAATAAATATGGAACAGTTTATCTGTGTTTTCATTGTATTATTATGTACATTTTGTAAAGGATGCGCAATCATCATTCATGAATGAGACAAGCATTTTTTTTTGCTGCCGACAAATCACAAGTGCTTACAGTATTGTGCTTACATGTTCCTTGTGAGGTCATATCCCTATCCATGGCATGTTATTCTCTTTGACTCATAAGCAATTTGTGAGGTAATGTCCCATACTGTCAATGCTATCAAAACAAGTCACCCATTTAGTCACAGCACTCATCAATAAGGGATAATAAGGTCAAAAGTTACTCTATGACTTAACTGCAATTACACAAAATCCTGGTTAGGTGTTACAGTTTCTGCAACCATCATTTTCCTAAATTGTCACATTGCCCGTATAATTGTCAATATTGGATGATCAGCCTGTTTGTAATTGTTTTTCTACCAGCGGAAGAAGGGAATACCAGGCAAAGGCATGTGATGAGCCAGAATGAGAGAATGGGAGCATTAGGAGCAAGGACAGCAAGGTTGTCTATGAACATGTGGTAGGGAAGGCAGAATTAATGAGAACACTTATCTCTGACTTGACTGTCATGTTTGCCACAATGGCAGAGAGAAAAAAAGTTATAAAAACAGTTTTTCATCTCCTGGTTATGAGTGCTGGTGGCGGACTAATCACCTGTATACTGGGGTGTGCAGGAAGCAGAGGGATATGGCCAGCTTTATATGCTATTTATGGGATGAGGGTAGGGCCCTATGTTTGATACATATCATATAATATGCATCTACACACTGTCCTTGCACTGCTGTAACTATAGCATGGCTGTGTGTCTGGCTATTCATATTTTCAATAATGAACACAGAAAACCCAGGCAAATGTTGTAAATCTTCAGAGATGCAGGAATACACAAAGGCATACACAAAGGCAGCAAAGATATCATTCCCATCACCAACAATAACCTTGGAAGGGCTCGTATCTCAGCTCAACAGGAGACATACTGAGGATTCCATCTTGATGGTTAGGGAGGGTTTAACCACCTAATGCCTCAGATCTTTCCCTATTGCCCAGAAAATGTAGTCTGAAGTCAAGTCAAGAATGCCATTGGGACACTGATGAATTATCCAGCCCTAAGAAGTGGTTATATAAAGGTTGCTTCCATCCAATCAGGGGCTAGCAGCTCACACAGGTCATTAAAACAGACGGTGAAGAGTTAGAACCTCATTTATCTTCAACTCAGGAACAGATGTTTTTTGTTGTTGCATGTTTTTTTAACAAATGCAGGAAACACTTTCTGATGGAAGACTGCATATAAGAGTTGAAACGGAGCACAGTCTATGAAACGGTGCATCAAATGTACCGTCTATCTACAGTCAGTGTCACTGACCAGTCGTATCTAATGACTGACGCAGTTTCCTTAAAGTCGGAGAAAGTGAGTTTGGGTAATCCCTATCAAATTCCCCATATTTACTGAAGTTTGGTCTTCTTCTTCTTCTTCTTCTTTGTGTGCTTTCCTGGGTCAGCCAGGTTGCTCACCCAAATTCATTGGGGAGCAGCACTTTTTTGGATTTCCATGATTCTCTGTATCTGTTTAGTCACCTTTTTGAGGGCTGTTGTGTTTTCCTTGAATATGTCTCTGGTTGTGACTACCAGTTTGTTACTATTTCCGTGTATCACTTCACATTTTTCCAGGATGTGTTCTTGGGTTTCTGTCTCCTTTCTGCAGTTTCTGCACAGTTGGTCCTGGTACATGTTTCTGTAGTTCTCTTTTGCATCAAGCATTCTTGTTCTTGCTTTGAATATTACACTCACTTCCGCTCTTGTGAACTCCAACATATATTTTGCTGGGGTGCCCTCTTTTCTCCTGGCGATGTTGTCCAGGTAGTACTTTGTTTTCTTCTTGCTGTTACCATCTCTTCTGATTTCTTCATCTTGTTGTTCTATGATAGTCCTGTTGATCCTCCGTTTTTTCCCATGTTGTCCAAACCCATCCAGTCTCCTTGGGCCCATGGTGTCTTCTATCAGCTTCTGGTCGTCTCCAGGCAGGGAAGGCCATATACCCTAGTATGGATCAAGCAAAGTGGATTGTGGCGGGCCGGCTTGTATTTCTGTTCGAACAAGTCTTGCATAAATCAGAGAAAATCGTTGAGAAGGCAAAGCAGTCGATATGCTGTCTTACAGTTTGTATGAGCCAGGTTATCAGGAAGACCAAGGTCATGTAAGACTGCCCTTTTTGACCTGCCTATGACCTCCGCAGCAATATGACCTTGACCGGCTAGTCCACATGCCCTTGTCGAATAAGATGGCAGGCTGGGTTGAGCCTGGCAGCTGCTCTTGTTACCATTCAATACATTGGGGGTGAGCATCAATACATTGTAGTCCAGCCATGCTGCATCTTCTTGAATAACCAGCCCAATCCCAACACTGGTGTGGATTAGCTTCCACAAATTGCTTCCATGCAATCTCATGTATGGCCAATGTACGATATCCAACCTCGTTATGGTTATTCGACCGAACAGCCCAAACCAATCGGAGCCGTCTATTAAGTTGTTTACCTCTCGAAGGGACCAAAATGGACTTATTTACCAGCGAGATCAAGAAAGACAAATTGTTTAGTTCTGCGTATGATGATTCATGCTACCAAGATTAGAAATGTGTCAGCAATCCATGCTGTTCTGTGCCTCATTTGAGTCTCTTTGTCTCCTTTCTCCCCGCGATAAAGACATCAAGTTTCTTTCTTCGACGCCTACACCATTAAATGCAATGATATGTGCAAACTGCCAACAGTTACAGTGTGAGAAGAAAAACAGCATGGAATCAATAAAACTCACAATTTTCTGCATGTGATGCTGTGTAACAATCTTGTTATGTTGCTGTAAGATGGGGCTGCAGGGTTTATTGGAAAGGGGGCTGAAATACACCCTGAGGCCTGGCTATCATCCTGTAAGACTGGTTCCAGTGTTGAGCTCTCTATTAATCAGCTCACTCCACAAGGATTGAGACTTTCCAGGGTAGATGAACCCACAAGGGTGTCACACATCACACCCTCCAAAACTAGGTCATTCACCCCTCCAGGATACATGTGAAATTGCCTGTAACAAAATTACATGGTCATAATCGATGTCTCGCAAGACATGTCACAAGGTTTATGCACACACTTTTCATTGGGCAGGAAAAGCCATATTGATCTGGTTAATCCCCAACAATGATCTCCACTGCCTATAGATTGAGCAGCAAAGTATAATTATACTTTGACGAGAATAGGATTCCAAATATGATACAAAGCGTATGCCTTCCATTGAGAAATGCCAAAGAGAGCAGATTGCATTTGATATTGAGCGATGGATATGATCTATGATTCAATGACATCGCATGGTAATTTACGAACAGAAAGCAGACTTTCATTTCTCCATCAGTCTTTATAATTACAAAGTTTTTTCTCGCTAAAATGACTTTCAATGGCGAGAAAAACAAATCAATATGATATATATTCTCTAATTACTTCTCTTTGGTCCATCAAATGAGTCAATTTACGACTCGCACAAAAAGCCCCGCGTGGAACAGAATCAGGGATGGTTGTGCCAATTACATCTTGTACATCGCAGCATCAGCGTCAGAACATGCAGCTGTGCAGATGCTAAGGAAGACTAAGGGAGTCGTTTGGGCTTATGTGGGAAGAGGTCAAGTCATTCAGAAAGGGCTTTACAAGGAAAGAAGTATCGGTGGAAATCGCTGGAGCAAGGAAGTGAGATCGTTAGAGTCATTGGCGGATGTTAGACTGGTCCCCAAACAGCAATGCCCAGTCAGTCCACGCTGAAGGAGCCAGTCGAAGGAAGGGGTACTTTTGGCAAGCGCCATCTATCGACAAGGACAGGGCTCAACTTGCATACGATGAGAACCCTGGCCATGCCTGATTAAATCCATATTACGTTTGCCTATAAGAAGCTTAAGAAGGCCAGGGCCTAAGCATGCGTCCCTGACAAGAATATCCATTACTGGTGCTTTATAAGATAACAGGAGGAGCATGTCCATGGTGTGTAAGGGGAGCAGGCTGGCACTTGAGCCTCCCCACTGTCATCTTGGCACCCTGATCTCCTTATGCCTCCCAGCTCGTTTCTCCTTGCCTCCCACTTTACCCTGGTGGCTCCAAATTGTTCCCTTGCTCCAATAAGGCCCAGACCATATCAGATTCAGATTGTTACAAGTGTCCCTGTTGGACCCAGCAAAGGCTGTAGACTGTTGCCTGCTCAGCCAACAGATTTCCTCTAATCGTCCACCCCTGCTCTTTTTCTGTCACCCTTTGGTCCCCCAAGCTCTTCGCAATGCCATACCTTGTTCCTAAAACAAGTCCGATTCATATGTGCTAACTTTTCCAATTTATACATCCACCATTGCAGCTTTTTCAACCTTCAGTCTATTCTGCCTTCTGATTTATGACTTCATTTACTCTAATGAAGATGTAGTGTTTGATATTCCCATCTAATTAATGTTTCAATTAATGATTTTTGAAACAGACCAAGGATTTGAGATAGAAATATCAAGCAATATATCAGGAGGTATTGGTTATTAGTCTGGCTGAATCACGCTCGGGGATGACTGAAAGTAGATAATCCTATCAGGTAATTAATCATGAACTGGAAAGACTGTCTGATCCACTTCTAATTTATGACCACCAGACAGCCCCCAACAAATCACCTAATTATGTCAAGAATATCAAGGGCTTCTGATGCATTATACAGCTTTCTCCATTTCTAAACTTCCTCATCATGCCCATACTCCAAATAGTTTTCTTTTACCTTCATTATGAACGATTCTCAAAATTCAGTGTGTGTGGACAATCCTTTTTCACCAAACCTCACGCCCTGAAGTATCCAGATTAAAATACTTGTAAAACGGTACATTTCAAGGCAAATTGTTGGAATGCAAATATCCATGGATGAGCAATACTGGGGAAGGTTGAGGAAATGTCAGGCTTGCAACTGGAGCCCTCCCTCTTTCTGACCCTGTCCACCTGTCTCATCCTAACCAACTCCCTGCTGCTTCCCTCCCCTCCCTGCTCTAATGAAATCAAGTCTTTGCACAACCTCTCATATCAAAGCTGTGGGCTGATGGCCAGCAGATCCCAGACAATCCACCACATAGTCTTACTTGCTTCTGTCTGAAAGTTGCAGAAGGTCTGGCCTTGAAACAAAGCCTAATACTGCACTTTGTTAGGTATATATTGGAAATAGTGTTTATAACATTCCATATATAATCTCAAGGCTACACAAATCCAAAACATCTACATGTTTTTGCTACACCATGAACTATAAAAACTGTAAAGAGTTGTTTGCAAACCACTGCCAGACCAGGCCAAAATAAACATATTATTAAGAAGCCATACTAAATGTTATGTCAAAACCAGTATCTTGAACCTGTCATATTTATATCATAAAATCTCACTTAAAGTGACAAATGAGCCTGTTTTCAAGATTTATAGAAGTAGATATTCCTCCCCATGTTTGTATATACATTATTATACAAATGAGGCTGAAGACCTGAAATGCGATAAATGAAATAAAGAATCAGTGAAGCTGGATCACGTGATTGATTGATAAAACAACTGATTCTGGGTTGTCTAGCAAAGACCCTTACCACTCAACCAAGATGTCTTCAGCTTGCGGGTCTGGTTAGGGTTATAAGGGCTGTAATAGGGTTGTATGAGGAAACTTGCCGCAGTGCCTTCAATGAGCTCCGGCTAATAAACTTGGAACAAGGTCAGTCCTCTGAAGCCAGCGAAGACACCCATCAATATCATTGCTAAATTGGTCAATTATCAGCCTTAACATGGCCAATTTGTAACGCAGCTTGAACAGACATTGCTGCATGCACAAAAAAGTTTGACAAATATATAGTGAAATTATGGCTGTTTTAGCTTTTATTGTTGTCAAAATTTAATGTCCAAATTGAAAAGCCTTCATAACTTGGTATCCATGGTGACAAATCAGCCATTTATTTCAATTTAAATTATTTTATTTTTTTGTGATTTTTTACATATATTACCTCAGTAATAACTGACTTAAATATAATGTGTCAGTGTAAAATATAGCAAAAGTTATGACAAGATGGACATCACTTTTTGAAAATCCCCTTACACACAAAATGAGGTGGTTCACCATTTTGATAATACATACTGTTTCGAGTTTTCTTTACTCAAACACAAATTTGTTATGGATGTCGATTCTCCTATGGTGACAAAAACACCTTTTTGTTGCAGCTATCACATACATTGTAGCATTGCCAATAAACACAGAGTACATAAACAAATAGACCAGATACACTTTTCAAGTTTGCCAAGAATTGCTGGCCAGATCAGTTGCAGATGTTTTTATTTTTCTAAACTAATCCTAAACATCTTCCACAAATATACATTTTTCACCTAAGCGCAATAGCCCATGCTAAGTGCCATAGATCTCCCAACTCAAGTGTTTAAAACCCCCAGGAGGCAAAGAGCACTCTTCCAACATAAAATGTATCTGCCATTTACTTGTTTATTCAATAAAACCAGAACCACATGTGGAGCAGTGCACTGTTCTTTGCTACGTGTGCCATGCAAATGCTCATGCTCTGACCCAACTTAATTCGTTATGAAATGGAAAAAGGATATCCTTAGACTCAGTTAGAGATTAGCAGGGACAGACAAATGTCCATTGATGTCACTGCGCCCACAGGACTGAGGTATAATACTGGGGAAGGTTGAGGAAATGTCAGGCTTGCAACTGGAGCCCTCCCTCTTTCTGACCCTGTCCACCTGTCTCGTCCTAACCAACTCCCCGCCGCTTCTCTTCCTGCTCTGTTGAAATCTTCTTTTGTGCAACCTCTGGTATCAAAGCTTTTGCGAGTCTAATTGACCCCAAACACATCCATCTGAGTCTTACTTTACTTCTGCCACAATATATATACAGGGTGCCCTAAAGAAGTATCTAAAGTTAAAGGTACATGTATGGTCAACAAAAAAAGCTCTTTATTCTCTCTAGCATAGTGGTGTATATTGTTTAAAGGCTGTGCAATTCCACAAGGTTCGATACAATATACAATACAATCAAATGCAATGTCCCAGACACAATACATTGCAACCTGGCGAAAAGATACAACCGAAAATCTGGACAAGGCAGAGCTACTTCTATCTTGTGAGTTTTTGTGCTTCATATTTGGGAAAACTGACAATCTAGAAGTTTAGGGTTTCAAAAGCAATTAACAAAAGTGATTAAGGTATTACCAGGTTCACACCATTTTGCTCATTTACCAAAACCAGATTGTGTATGCTGGAAAAACCTTACCACATGCATTCTCCTGAACTGAATAATATGTCATATAGAATGTCAATAACTGTTCACTAATGTAGGAGCGTGTCTGTGATACCAATCTCCTCTCTAACGTGAACAGATTTGTTATTTGAAAATAGAGAACTAATAAAAGTCTTTATAAAGTATTCGTAAGAGTAAAGAGTTACCTTCATAGAATTATTATTCCCTATGCATATCACTTGATACTTTTCTGAGGCTTTCTCTGAATTGACAAACAAAGAACAAGAGAGGCAAACAGCAAGAAAAGCAATAAAACCAATCTTGGATCACACCATTTTCCTCATTGATCTAAAAGGGGGCTCTGGGTTTGGAGAGACCCTTGCCACTTAACCCAGAAGTCTTATGGTTGTATATCCAGTTAGGAATTGGGTTTTTGGAGCTGGGAGATCCTTAATGAGATAGAGCTAAGGAAGTTGCTTGAGTGCCACCACAGAGCAGCCACTAACTAACTTGGAACATCATTGCTTTGCAGCCAGGACATCTTTGCTAAATGATTCAAGTCACCAACTTGAACATGGATAAGTTTGGCCTTGGAAACACTCATGCAAATCAAGCATGAGCCTAAGTTTTAATGACTACATAAAGGCTTTATTGCCATCCTTAATGGCTTTTTTGATCAATGCTATTTTGCAATCTAGAGAGACCTGGCCATCTGATCTGTGCTTCCATT
Source organism: Platynereis dumerilii (assembly GCA_026936325.1). Lineage (NCBI taxonomy): Eukaryota > Metazoa > Annelida > Polychaeta > Phyllodocida > Nereididae > Platynereis > Platynereis dumerilii. Next base: position 177,102,339 of record JAPTHN010000001.1, on the reverse strand, counting down.
TTAATTTATGCACAAATCTGACCATCTCTTCCCTAGACTATTTTAATTTATGCAAGAACTTGGCCATCCTAGCTCTGCTCCCATTTTAATGTATTCAAAGATCATTAATCAAATGACAAGATCCTTAATTAAAATGTATAAATTAACTGTGAATCAGTGAAGTGTAGAAATGGCGGGAATAACCGTTAATCTATGAATATTCTAGTAACGCCATACTCATGTCACGTGATCTATGAATATTCTAGTAACGCTATGACGTGGTAGTAAAGAGAACAATAAGTCGAAGTCACATGACCTTTGCTGTCCAATAGTGAGAGTGTGAAGACTGTTAAAAAGCGGTCGTCTGTAACAAAGTACAGGTGCTGCCACCCCTCTGTTTTATAGTATATAAAACCAAGTACTGTTCATGTTAACCACATTCACTCTGACTTGGTCTCGACTCTTCAAAGCTCGCTTCTCTTCACAGAAAAAAAAGAAAATGGCTCTCGCAAGCGAAGCAACTACTTTTGCTGTTCCATCGCCTCCTGCCGTAGCAGCCACTCATACGTTGAGTGAGAAAACCAAGACAGTGGCTCATCCTGGGGACAGATGGAAAGCTGGCTACGTCACCCTCTCCAGGGTAGCCAAGAACAAAACTGGGTGGAGGAACGTGCATGTGTCTAAGAGGTCGTTTGAAAAACTTTGTGAAAACTTTGAAGTTATAAAGGAGGCTTTGGCAAACAAGACTCACTATCACCTCATGTTGACCAAGAAACAACATATCCTAACGACACGGTTTCAACCCGAAGGTAAACCCGCTCTGCTTTACGTCAGTATTTTGCACCCTGTGCAGGATACCGAAGAGCTACGTCCACATGATGAAGTTAACCACGCCAAGACCATAAACTTGTCTGTCGAGGAATTCACCAAGTTTACCGAGCTACACCAACAACTCCTCGATGTTGTGAAGAGTAAGGTTGCCCCGACTGATAATGACGAGAGCCTGAACATAGACTGTTTCAGATGGACCTCTAAGGAGAATGGTCAACGTTCTAGCAAGATATTCCTCACGCGTCAGGAATGCAGCATAGATGCTACTCATCACTATTTTGAAATGAACAGGGATCATTTCCAAGGGCAACCTATGGAATATGATCACGAAAGTGCCTACAATTTTGACTCTGTTGAAATCCCTAGACCGGGAAAGCTTGAGGTGATTGAACACCTCGCGTACGCTATGGTCACCCAAAGTTTGAAGGCAAAGGGCATTGAAGTCGAGAAAAGCCCTCCTTCTGAAAAAGATGTGCTACAAGCTATTGAACATTTTGACCTTGTATTCTTCAAGGTTCTCGCCAGAAAAGTGTTAACAAAACTTTCTTACAAAAATCTATACCTCACTGGTGATTTTGTTGGCATATTTATGTATACTGTAGGATTGAGCAAGGCCCACCAATGTCTTGTTAAACACTCTCAGTCCTGCTCTGGTAAATTGTACACAAGTTTGCTTGATCATTGTTTCGAAGTTGTTCACAAGGAAATGTCTAAAGAATGAATTGTATTTGTCAGATTGCAACATAATATGTGTCACAAATATACTTCAATAAAAAAATAGATGTATATTACCTCATATACCTTGTTTTGTATTCTATTGTTTAATCAGAAGAGTAACAACAAAAGCAGTGTTTCTTTTTTCAAAACTCATTTTAATTCAACAAATAGTGGTGGCATGCATAGCCGTGAAACAAATACAATACAATACAATATATTTTTCTTATTCTTAAAGTCAAAGGTCGAACGCCCTAAAAAAGGCCCAAGCGTGCTGTTTGAAATAGAAAAAAAAAACACATATTAAGCATCAGCATCCGTAGACATATATATTAACTTCAGGCTGACGGAATGATGAACAGTAGAAAGGGGGTATGAGATTCTTTTGCGATACAAGAATAAGAAGAAGAAGAGCTCTTATTTGACAATGTGGTTTTAGGCTACACTAAGCTAACACATGTTGAATGAAGAAAAGGGGCATAGCATCATAGAAACACATAATGTTGCAGAGCCCCTTTTAGTCACGCCACATGTTATATTAAAAGTTGAGAAGAGCTAATACCCATAAGGAAGTGTGTCATATGTCCCAGCCACTAGTACTCTCTTGCTGTAAGTGACCCTCACCTTCTTCAACTCTTCACGACTGAACAGTCTGAACTTCTTTTTACATCGCCGTATTTTATCAAACCGAGTGACAATGTAATTGTCACACCCTTCCGGAGTAGGGTAAGAATCAGGGTCAGCAAAATATAGCACAAGTTCTTTCAACTTGGTAAAATTTACTCTCTGTGCATTGTCGTAATTCTGCGTGACACCCTTCAACTTTACCACTCTGTTACCACGGTTTGTGGTGTATGCATAGGACTTGGGTCCGCTGCTCACAAACTTCTCAATGAATTCCCCCTCCTTTAACTCATTCGTCCAGTCACCCAGGTGTGCACCTATATGAGGTTTGTACTGTTCGTGACTGTTTTCATCATACTCATAGACAACCGAATCTGTGTCAAAGTACAGTACTCGTTCATTCAACCCTAGGAGCGTTTGATACAGTCGTCGTCTAGCGTTGGAAGTAGTAAACGCAGCAATGAAAACATTTACGTGGGGCATCTCGGGTAAAAACCCTCTGATATACTCATACTGCAGGAAGCAGCGGTCTTCCGCCAGTACGTTTACTTCCTTCAAAAGCTTTGAAGGATCCGTTGTGATTTTAAAGAGTTCTGGGGCGTCAGTCACAAGTTTGTGTATGCTGTGAGTGTTACTCTCACCAAATTTTCCCCAGAAGCTATTTAAAAGGAGCTTGTTTGTAGCCCTCTTCCCCGAATTGTACTCTATGTTTTCGGGGTCCAGTACAACACCCTCTACCCTCTTGTATTCTCTGACATATTCAGCTTTTTCACTCATGGTCATGTTTGGCTTCGGCCAACCAGAGGCCTCCTGTTTACCCTTCAGGAAAGCATTCACGTACTCTGTGAACAGCCCCAAATCCCCTGCTGCTCTGTCATATTTGGAGGTCTGCTTGAAGTGGTAGACCTCATGGACCTTTACTATGCGATAGCCCACCTCCAAGGCATCTTCCAAGTCAATAGTTGTCCATGTGCCTACCAAATCTCGCTTCTCATCAGAACAGGCACATTTACTCTTGTTCATGTAGAGGGCACATGTACGACAGAGAGGGAACAGCAATTTCCCATTACAGCGGACGGGTAGACAGGGGTGGTAGAGGCCTCTAGGAGGCCTAACTCGACACTGTACAATACCAAAATATGAGGAAATGTCGCAAGATTCTGGTGCAATGATCACCTCAGGTATGCCTACAGGGAAGACATCATTCTTCAAAACCATGGGGTACAGGGAGCAGATGTCTACGTAGCCGATCTTCCGGCCTTCTGTCGATTCCCCGTACAGTTTGACTGCATTCGTGCGACCCCCGTAGAAGGCGTCGCGAGGATCGAGCCTCTGCTGTAAGTCGAGCTCTTGGGCTAGCTGGAGGATGCTGGGGTCCTGAAGGAGCATGGCTTTGAATTCGCACTCCCAAATCACATGCACTTCCAGCTTGAGCTCTTGTCTCAGGTATCGCAGTCGACTAGTAGTTCTTGTGTACAAAACCTCTAAGTCCTCCCCTGTGTGCGGGTGACGGAGGACTTCTCCTGTACTTTCTCTAGGATAACATTTCTGACATCCGTGGAAAATGCATCCCATGTATTCCCAGGCTGTCTCTCGACCAGTAGCCTCGTCATAATGGTACCCGTCCAGCTTGAGCCACGTACCTCCAGCTGAGGTCGAGTTCCTCACGCGGTGTTCTCCACCATTACGGGCATGTCTTATGGTTATGCCATGTTTACGGGCCTCGTACTCCAGCCATATTATAGAAGTAAGGCTGTGATTGTCCTCCGCCGAGAACCCTGTGGACGGCATGCGAGCAAAGGGTGTCCTTACAAAAGTACGCTCCTTTACTGACACGGTCGCCTCATCCACTAGCCTCCCCTCAGAGTCATAAAGCCTGCGCTCACCATTCTTGCAGAACTCTACTAAAGTCCTCCCATCATCTAACTTCACCTCAAATTCCTCTGTTAGGAAAAGGAACCTAAAAGTCGCCATGCAAACGCTGGCCAGGGTGTTGTACTGGAGAGGGTCTATCCCTATCCTCTTGAGCACTTTCCGCCCCCCTTTAACAGTGACCTCAGTCATCCTGCTTGTCATCCCCAAGAGCCAGCTGCGGAAGGCATTACAGCTCTCTTGGAGGATGTTGACATCATCCTCACAGTAACGGATGAGTTCCTCCTTGAAATTGAAAATTGTGTCCTTCTGTTGGTCATACCACGACAAGAACTCCTCGCGGGCCTTTGGCTTCATACGATCTGCTCTATAGTAATCAGGGTGAGGCATGGGACCCACATAGTCCCAGTTCTTCTTCTGGTTAAAGAACACTGGGAATGTGCCTTTACGAATGCCCTGAAGCCCGAACACCGCGGGCATTTGAGCTAGTGACATTGTGAGGAAATTTAAGGAGTCTATCACTCTGAATTTCCCAGTGTCCACAGCCATGACTTTGCTACCCCTGAATATGACATGGGGGTCCCGCGTCAGATTGTTGAGGATATATAACATCAAGAAATAGCAGTCATAGGCTTGCCCATTGTGAAATACCAGAGTATACCCCTCAAACATCTTGTCAAAGAAGAACGTGCAGAATTTGTAAGCCACATCTTCACCGAACAAAGTCACCCCCCTTTCACCACAGTCTGCTGAACTCATGCACACTTTACGGTCCTTTGAACCCCTCCCATGCCTCCCAAGGGTTCCTCGACACTTTTCACAATCGCTTCCGCAATGTGAGCACCTAGGGTTCTCTCGATAACTCGAACCCTCACAGTGCTCACACTGCCAATGCGCAACAATCAAATTTGGTTCGTGAAATTCAGCCGTAGGGTCAGTTTCGAAGTCTGCAAACATGTACTTTGATGAAATAGTTTTAGGTTGTTTTTGCCGAATGTAACAATAATGTACACCAGAAACCTCTTGCTGACATACTTTACAAGTCCTGAACCCGCAATGGTGTTCCTTGGATGTGTTGTAGAAAGAGCCGCATTCTTTACAACGATGTGAGCTTGCACACACCCCATTGGTCACATGGCCTGTAAAGCAGACCTGTGAATTTATGAACCTGTTACACACCTGACAAGTCACCTTCTCCCCCTCTACTGGTAGACATTCATCCCTACCACAAGAACGGCATACATTTATGCAAGAGTGTTTCATCTTCTTATTGTAGCATTCCTTGCACTTATGGCAGAATGTCGCACCCCTGAATAGAGCAGACATATTCACTATTGCATGAAAGTGGCCAGGTCCCTTGTCACCTTCAGCAGGTTTGGCATAGAACAAGAAGATCGTTCTCTGTCTCTCGTCACTGCCAACATATACTGGCCTAAAATCTGTTCCCGACTGGAAAACTATGACCTGAGCATTTGCCGCCCTCTCATAAGCCACAATATCGGTAAAGGACGGTGTGTAAGCTAGGGCAAAACCCGCTGCTTCTTGGAGAACACAGGCTTCGCGGACTAGCACATCCCTATTCCTATTGTAAAGCTGGTCCAGGTGATTCTGACAAGCTCGTATAAGCTGGGGGTCGCCCGACTCCTCACTCTCCACTCTACGTAGCTTAGCTAGTGCCACAACCATCGACCTAGCCAGGCAAAGGTTATCCAGCGACTTAGTCTTTGATATGCCTTTGCAGTATCGCAGTGAGTCTCCCTCCCCGAAAATGTACTGTAGCCTGACACCAAACTTCCCTGCTCCGCGAGGATTTCTGATGACAGCCACCTGAATTTCCAGAGGCTCATCCAGGAAAAGGTCCTCATCTGACTGAAGGACAGCCCTCAGGAAGTCTTCGACCAATCCCACATGTAGGTCTCTGAGGGGCATCAACCCAATACTACGAGGACAGTGAAAAGACTTACTCGACAAATATAATCTGACCAGGTCGCTTTCGCTGTAGCACTCCCTAAGCTTCTCAATTATGCTATCTACCACATCTAGCAATTGTCCCACTACCTCTGCTAAAACCACATTGTTCCACTGGTTATTGAAGTTTACTCTATACACAATCTCTCTAACTAACCCTCCAGCAAAATTCTTCTCTCGTATATTGACATCAAGATTCTTGTAGAAGTCTACTTTATAGTTTCTCCCCTTAAAAAGCATGCGCTCATCAAATTCCCCCTCTTCATTTTCAGCATTAGGAGACAGTGGAGCTGGCCAAAACACTTCTTCTTCTTCTTCTTCTTCCACTAGGGAATCTTCCATACCCCCCTCATCACCAATTGCACCATCACCTTCACAATTTGAGTTATAAATTAATCTCATGATATCATCTAGTATTTCATCTTCTACTTCCGCATGCACCACTTCTCTCACCTCGCCGGTCTTCACTGCCGAAAGCACTCTTTTCTGCTCTCTGTTAAAAAGAGAAAAAAGCATAGTAAAGTTGAAGGTGTTGTTCTCTATTACTTTTGCTACTTTTTCTTATTATGTTTTTTTTTCTATTCCTTTTTATTTCGTTTTTTTCTGTTCCAACTACTCTACAACCCTCAACCCTTACCTAAGACTTAATTTTGTAATGACCGAACCTAGTTCATTGGGAAGCTTTGGTGTAGATGATGTCACTGATTTTGGACGCCGTGTGTCTGAAGGCCCGGGTCTAGGGTTACCTAATAACTTAGGTCGACGGGGGTCGGAAGGCAATGATGAAGGTGCAGTTTTCTTGTCCACTGTTACGACTGAAGTGCTGCTCCTCTTTTTCTTCAGTGTCAACCCTGTGCCTGATTTACCTTGTGTGTCCTTTTTCGCCTTCACCTCGTTTTCTACAAACCTGTTTTTGAATGAAAATAATCAGGAGGATGAGACTTGAGTACAGCTAACCATGAGAACAAGATATAAAAATTGAAATGATAACAAATACACAGAAGAAAGGTTCCTCTGGTATTGCTATGCTTACCTTTTTACCACACTGGCCTGCACTCTGTCGCTCTTCAACATGTCTTCGTCGGCCGCCTTTGCTGCTTTCCTTTCTTCTTCCATTTTGGCTGCATTTTCAGCTCTGAGAAGGGGGAAAGAACAGCATCATTATCTCTCAGATACTAGGCTATTAAACACAGAAAACTAATAAAGGTCTGGTTATTACAATTCTCTTTACCTCTGTGCTGCTTCCAGCATTGCCTCATTGGGGGAATTGCTCCACTGCGAAGTCTCAACATCACCCTGCTTGACCTCTGGAATTGAGACAATGACACCGTCTGTGGGATCCTCCATTTCTACCATATGGCACCTGAAAAGACAATGGTTAAACAAAATCGTTATTTCCTATAATACAAAAACAAACCCCTGATTGCACAGTAGAACAAAGATATATAAGGAAGTGTAACCCACCTTTCAATCTCATCCAACTCATCTACGAAGGGACCCATAGACCCTGAGAAGTTGAGCATTTCATCAACTAGAGAATCAGCCTCACTCCTCACCACCACCTCTCGGCTTGCAGGTGTGCTCTCCGGCTGCTGGCTCTGTGTAACAGTTGTCTCCCACGGTTGCCCCTGCGGACTTGGAACTTGAAAGTTGTCTTGCTGAGTACCCGATGGTTGACTAGCCTGCGTGTCATAGTGTTCAACCACAACCAGGGAGGCATTAGGCTTCTCCCGTCTGGTGGAAGTATTCTCTGTAGATGTTGGGACAGGCGTGCTTGTATATGAAGGAGGAAGCAACTGCAGCATGGAGTTTTGATGATGCTGCTTGCGAATGGCAGACTTCTGTGGAGCTTTCTTATCACATGCTGGGTGTTGGCGAGGGAGTCTGTGTTCAACTTTGGCGGTGTGCATAGCCTTTGAGGGATGTCTGCTGCATTCCATTGCTCGAGCACGGGGGACTCTGTAACGATTATTATTATTATCATTATTATTATTTTTTTTTTGTTGAATAGAAAACTGAGGAGAAAAATATTAAAAAGAGAGAGGTTAGTACTGTTCACTTACCGCACATAGCGTTTTGCAGCCACCTCAAGTTCGTCGCTCGCATCATCACTACCATTCTTTCTCTTCTTGTAGTTCTTTTTGGTTTCAATGATTTTGTAACTGAGTTGACGTAGACGCTTCTCAGCTAACTGTTATACAGAAAAGAGAGGGAAATATTTCATTAGTTTCCTGTTTGGAACAAGATACTTTTTCTTCAAGAAACCAAGATAATAAAATAAAGAAATAATATAAATAACATAAAAGTTGGCTTTAACTTGAACGCACCTCATCAAATTCATAGTCTGTCAAGTCGCCACCCTCTTCTTCTTCTTCTTCTTCTTCTTCTTCGTCGCTTGACACATCTAAGACTACCCTCCTGCGCAGTCTGTCCGCACGTCTGAGCTTTGGTGAAGAGTTCTCTTCTACTTCCCTCATGGTTCTCTTGTGAGTACGGACAGGCCGTTGAAGAAGCACAGTGTGGGGGTAAGGTACAATACCCGGAGTCTGAGGCTCCAATTCCTTCGCGGACTCTGCTGAAGACGGATGCTGTACTCCCCCTACAGGAGCTTGACTGGGATTCGTCTGGCGTAGAAGGTCATTCCTGCAAAAGAAAAAAACAAAGCGTACGGGTTTATTATCATCATTTTAGAAATGGATGTTGCACAAGACACGGAACCTTCTTCTTCTTCTTCTTCTTCCTCAAACCTAACCCCTGATGACAGAAACCCCTTCTGTTTTGAATGTCCTACTGCCACAATGCTAGTAGGTCCTTCTATGTCAGGGAAGACAGTGCTAACTATGAACATACTCCGCAACTCTTCCACAATGTATGCCATTCCTCCTCAAAAGATTGTTTACTCTTATGGGGTTTACCAAAAAGTTTTTGGTCAGCTGGAAAACGAAATCCCCAATTTGACATTGCACGAAGGTCTGCCGGACAAAGAGCTAGTGGAAAGCATAGGGTCAGAGGCCCCGGATCATCACACTCTCCTAGTGCTTGATGACCTCATGGACGAGATTAGCAAATCTGCTGAGATGTGCGCACTCTTCACACGCGAAGTACACCACCGGAGGATATCTGTTATCATGATCTCACAGAATATTTACCACCAGTCACGGTATTCGCGCACTATCAGCCTCAACAGTAGTTATCTTATTTTGATGAAGACCTGTCGTGACTTGCAACAGATACATCACCTCTCCAGACAAATGTTCCCCTCCACCCCCAAAAGACTCTTGGAGGCCTATGAGGATGCCACACGCACACCCCGAGGCTACCTTGTGGTAAACAACCTAACGAGCTCAGGAGATGATGACATAAGACTCAGCTCCGGAATACTCCCGGGGGACACCCTAGTATTATACACAAGGAAGTGAAGACACTTGGCTGATTAGTCACGTTGCCGATGTCGTAGAGTGTAGACGTGTATTACTCCTCAAGACAGAGCATGTCAGCTCGTGTGAAGAAAAGTTACCCTCTTGCAAAACTTGTTGTTGAGACTTTTCAAGTATCTCAATCCCTTGCACGTAAATTGTTAGGCGAGGTGAATGGAGACCAGGCATTGGCTATAATTGAATTGATTCTCAATGTGTTAAGGGGACACCTTGTAATACCGGAGCGTGTCAGACGCGAACTGAGGACAAGCAGGGTCATTCTTCGCCGACTGTCTCGCATTAGAACAGGTCTTCAAGCAAGAGAGGGTATCTACAGACACTACAAAGTGGTAATAAGCTTCCTGAGTTTGTGTCTTGGAGAGTTAAAGCGTCTAGCAGGGGGAATCGAACACAGGATCAGCGTCACGTCAGACCTAACAGAAGAAACTGGAGGATACGACAGTGGGAGTTCTTACAGCGAAAGCGACAGCAGCGACAGCAGTAGCAGCAGCAGCAGCAGCAGCAGCAGCAGCAGCAGCAGTAGTAGTGAGTCAGACGGCGAAAGTCAGAGTTCAACTTTGAGCTGGAAGAGTGAGAGCTCAAGTGAGAGTGAAAGTGAGGACGCTCATTTCTCAAAATCATCATCATTTTGTGACAGTGAGAATAGCCTGGAAGGAGGAGAAGGTGAAGATATTGAACCTGCCAGAGAGGAAAAGTTGAAAGTGACGTGATTAAAAAAAAAAAATGACATCCTCTATGAAGTTCAACCGGAAAGTCTATGTTGTGCCAGAGGAGAAATATCTCAACATGCTGCAAGATCTAAAGTTGCGGGCGGAAGTTGCGGGCGGAGTCCCGCAACTTCCACCCACTCAGCCTTCCAAGTCGACAGAGGAACCTACTCCAATCCTTCGCGAAGGCGTGAGTGAAGTGACCGGGGCGCCAGACACCCATCCCCCTGAAAGTGGAGGAACTGATGTCGAGCAAAAATCTAAGGGGACAGCGGGTGACAACACTGATGAAGTCGAGCCTATCTCTGGTGCTTTGGGGAATGATGATGTGAGTAAGAAGAATCTGACAAAAGTTCAGTCCCTACTGGCACCCTATAAGGGAGGTAAAGGAGGGAGTAAAAACTTTACTGCCGCGCTTCTGCACACGCAATCTACACGTTACCCTCTCCCCCAAGACTATAAGACTTTCTACTCCATTTTACTGGAAAAAAACATCCCTCTGGAGTTGATAGGTAACAAGAGATTGAGAAGGGTTCTTCACTATCTGAAGAACTTGAGGGGGGACGAGAAGGAGATTGGGAAGAAGAACAAGAAGAAGAAGAGGCAGGAGAGGGGGAACAGTGACTCAGAGTCCTCAAAAGGGCGCACTTCTAGCATAGGTAAAGCAAGAGGGAAAATTGCCTCCAGATCCCCTAATATTAAAGGCAGCGTCAAGTCTGTGAAGAGGAGTCAAAAGATATTACCATTGCAGAGTAAACGTAGAGGGAAGCAGACTTCAAAAGGAGGCAGGCTTTGGGTGAAATTGTAGAAAGAAATAGCTCAGCAGAAAGAGACATGCCCTCCCTCTCATGAACTCCTGCATCGCTGACACACCACCGCTGTGCTTTGACGCACCAACACCGCGTCTCGGCGAACCAGCACCGTGCGTCGGAGCGCCGACACCGTGCGTCGGACAAACTTCCTGACACGGCTTGAAGATAGGGAAAAGTGTCGTTGAACTTCGAACAAGCGTTGTCGGAGCGTCGAAGCAGCTCGTTGCATTTTAGCAGAGGTGTGCTGAGTCACCAACATTCCCACGTCGGCGTATTGAAGGCACGTCTACGGACCACCGTGCTATGGCTTTGCCTCGCAATGTAGACAAATACCTCACTAAAAGGTTCTATGATGAAAAGCTGCCTGGGAGCTTCACAAGTGTTTCAAAACTCCATAGTGTAATTAGAAAAGAAGGGAGGTACCGAATCCCCTTGGAACGAGTGAAAGAATGGGCAAAAGGTCAGGACATCTTGACACTCCACAAAACCGTGAGAGAAAGACAACCCGCCTACAGACGAATCATAACACATGGCCCTGGGCACCTGTGGGACTGTGATCTCTTGGTGTTGAATGGGAGGAGATTCACTGCCAGCAATTCTGGTAAAGCCTACATACTCATAACAGTGGACGTCTTCTCCAGATTCTGTAGAGCCGAGGCTGTGAAAAACAAAGGGGCCCGTGAAATGGTCGCAGCCTTCACAAGGATCCTCTCACGCACAAGGGACCAGCCCCGGTTCTTGAGGAGCGATCACGGAACCGAGTTCTCTAATGAAGCAGTGCAACGGCTGCTCAAAGAGAAAGGTATCAAGCATTATTTTGCCAACACGGAAACCAAGGCCAACTATGCAGAAATTCTAATTAGGACCATAAAAAAGAAACTGTTTCAATTCTTCCAAAGGACCAATTCCTACGCCTATGAAAACGATTTGCAGGATATAATCAAATCATATAACAACACAATTCACTCTTCAATAGGCGTGGCTCCGAGTGAGGTGAGTGAGGAGAACCGTCAGTCCGTATGGGATTACCAGTATGTCACCAACTCTTCTAGCTACAAGAAGGTGTTGAAAAGGGCTCTGAAGGCGGCCTCGAAACGACGCCCGAAAAGACCTCGGTTCAGATATGATGTTGGGCAAACTGTGAGAGTGGCTTATTTCAAACGCAGACCTTTTGACAGAGCTTATGACGAGCAGTTCAGCGGAGAGGTCTTCACAGTGAGGGCGAGAAGAGAAGAGGAGGGTATACCATTGTACTACCTCACAGACTACGGGGGACAGAAAGTGCAAGGACAGTTTTATGAAGGAGAAATCACTGCTGTCAGATACGATCCCGATGCATTGTTTAAGATTGAAAAAGTCCTAAAGACTCGCATGCGTAATGGAGTTGAAGAAAAACTTGTAAAATACCAAAGCTGGCCCTCTCGTTACAACGAGTGGCTGGAGTCGAAGTCCATTGTGAACATCACTGGGAGGAAGAAAAAGAAAACGAAACCGAGAAAGAGACGATAAAAAAAAAATATGCTACTCTGTGTGTCAAGCAGTCCTGCAGCTGGTGGCAGACAAAATAACTGCCCAGGGAGTTTCACATGCTCCCTCCCTGAGCACTACAGCCTGGACACCGGGAGGAGGGGTTTCTGGAGTCTGGGGTTGAAGGAGATTTACGTACCAGCACTGAGGACAGGACGTAAGTGGGACCCTATATATGTGTGTTGCTCAGTCTGCGAGACCTCCTGTCTTGGGGAGATGTACAAACCCATTGTGGCCACGCTTAGTGCTGGTGAGCTTAAGAGGAACAGTTTTGTACGTTTCGAGTCAGTCTACTACGTTCCTCTGAGGGTGAACAGTCTGAGCGAGCTGAGCGTGGAACTTTGCTCCAAAGGAGGAGAAACCCTGGAAGAGTTGAACACCCTGGACAACGTCACACACATAACCAGCTGCACGTTTGCATTGAAATGGAAGGCCAATTCAAGTCCGTGGAAGCCGTAAACCCCAGAGCGTGGGTTGAGCATTTTAAAAGCACCGTGGGGAAACCGTCGGCATGGGGGAAGGCACCTAAATTGGTGTTGTTGAAAAAGAACAGTTCTGGTCAAAACAGTTCAGCCACATCTAAGGACCTCCCGCTCAATGTGGTTTCACCCGTGGAGCAGTATGCCAACATGGCTCAGGCCGAGGTGGACAAAACCACGCCTAAGTACACGGTCCCTTCAGTCGGCTCAAAATCTTCACGGAGTGAGGGCGGATCCAAGAGGAGGAAGAGGAAGAAGAAGGGTAGTTCTTCAAATAAATCCAGCTCTAAAGGCAGTGGTGGGAAAAGCAAAAGGCGCAAGACTCAGGGGGATATTTTCAACTAACCATGGCAACCGGAGAGAAAGTATTGAAGGCCACAGACTTGGCTTATGACAATTCTCTAGACATCTTTGAAGTACCTGCATGCAACCTGGGGGTTTCTGGCGTGAAGTATATTTCTCACAGACCGATAAACCAGTTCTCTACTGAAGGCAATGTGAAATTCCGTGTTCCGGGCACCGGATCTGCTTACTTGGACCTTCAGGAAATATATGTCAAGACTACTGTGAGAATCATGAAGGGGAATGGTGAACCTATACCCAAGAGACCCCTACAACACTCCCCCAGATTATCACCCGATGCCGATGAAGACACTGACGTGGACGGCAACGAGGACCCTGGGGAATGGGGAGTAGGGCCTGTGAACAACTTGGCGAGCTCATTGTGGTACCAGGCCGAGGTCCGCCTTAACGACTGTGTCGTGTTGGGCGGAAGAACAGGGTACGCTTACTCGGCAATGCTAAACACCTTGCTGGACGAAAACTCACTCACAGATGGGGAGTTGGAGTGCGCCATGTTCGACAAGGACACTGCACCGTACGCCTACGACGTGCAGCTGAATGGAGGTGGCAATGATGGTTATGCACGGAGGGCTGAGAGGATGAAAGAAAGCAGACCTGTGGAGCTGCTGGCCAGGTTGGACGCCGATGTTTTCAAGGTGCAAAAATATTTAATCAATGGCGTGACCTTGGACATTAACCTGACCCCCACCTCCTCCGAGTTCAGACTGATGTCTGGGAACACGACGTTCACAGACTATGTTTTGGAAATTCTAGACATCTCTTTGGAAGTGAAGCAGATAATTCCAAGTCCGCAAGTTCTCGTGGCTCACCAGGAGATAATGCGTGAAGGTCTGTCTAGGGCGAGATATTTCTATCTCAAGGAGGACATGAGGAAGTTCGTTTTACCAAAGGGGACCGCCTCGTACTATTCGGAAGATTCTTATAACGGAAAAGTACCGAGCACCATGGCAATAACCTTTGTCTCTGGCGAGAGTATGAATGGAAAATTATCAAAAAACCCCTTCTACCTACATCACTTTGATATCACCCACATAAATGTGAGCGTATCTGGGAACCCTACACCTAGGGGGCCCCTATCGCTTAACTTTAAGGAGGGGAAATACCTGCAGTGCTACAGTGATCTTTATGGAGGCAAGAGCAGAGGACCTAGCAACAACCAGAGGATCACTCTGAAAGAATTTGGGCAAGGATATGCAATTTTTGTCATAAACCTGAACCCCCAGAACCGTGACACCTACTTCCCTGCAAGCAGGGACGGTTCAGTTCGCATCGAATTGAAATTCGCCCGTGAACTGCCTGAGAGCATTGTCATGCTCACGAGAGTCAGCTACCCAGCAATGTACGAGTTGGACTACGAAAGGAATGTGTATCTATCATGAATACTGAGCAGATTTACGAACTTCTCTGGCAGGACAAACATTCTTCAAACTATGTGCTGGCTGTTGCACCCAGCAAAGTGCTACGTTACATCCAACATGATGACAGAGAGGCCTGCTACATTATAAACGTGCCTATACATAGAAAGTATACAGGGACTGCTACTACTAATTCTACTACTACTACTACTGCTGGTCACTTACCCAAACGTGGAGGCGGCAGGAGGAAACGAAGTAGCCTGAGGGAAAGCGCCGCGAAGAGTCTGGAGAGCCTGGAGTGCCTGGATAGCCTGCCATGCATGGAGACTCTGTTCGGAGAGGGAAACAGCATCCACAAGCCCGTTGAGGGCGAGGGCGGGGTTCATCGTCGGAGGCAAAGTCAGCTGGGGGACGTATGGCCATGCAGACAATCCTGGAGGTGGAGCAGGGAAGCCCCTAGCAAAACCTTGGGCGAGAGTGGAGTTGACAAAGTTGGCCATTGGGTTGTTCTGGTTATGGTTCATGGTAGAGCTGAGATTTTCGACAGTCTGGGGACTTTGAAGGATGTGACCTATGGAGAAGACATGGAGAACTTTACTAATAAATACCAATGTGTAAATGTGAATGATGATTTGCTGGACACTAAAAACTGTGCTTATTTTTCATTGCTATTTGTGTACTACAAAAGTCGGGGGCACCCCACTGCTGATGTGGTAAAGATTCTCAAGGAATGGGGGGAGCATGTTGAAGACGAATGTAAGAGGATTTTTTCTTTGGAGAAATCAAAAAAAGTTAAATTAAAAAGCTGGTGAATTGGGACTTGTGGTGTAGAGGCATTTCAGTTTAGTTAGTTATGGGCAAACATCCTCACTTGGAATGTGTGTAAATTGTATTGCTACATTCAGGGTGATGTTGAAGTCAACACTGTGTAGTGATGTTTTTCCAAAAGAAAATTTCATTATCATGCAGTATGCTTTCAACTATCCTCTTAAAGGTTGTAAAATCTTTTTATACTTATATCACTGGTGACAGTGTTTTTCACTATATGTAGTGAGGTAGAGAAAGTTCAGTTTAGTTAGTTAGTTAGTTATGGGTAAACATCCTCACTTCGATTGTGTGTAAAAGAAAAAATTGTATTGTAACATTCAGTGGGCTGCTGAAGCCAACACTATGTAATCATGTTTTTTCAATATACATTTCATTATCATGCTGTATTCTTTCACCTAACCTCTTAAAGGATGTAAAAATGTAATAATGGCGTGGCATTGTGCTATAATAACGTTTTGATGTGAATAAAACTTTCATTTGTTGGTCTAAACGTGAATTTCTGTGTTGAGTTGTATCTTACCAGCAAAATAGCTGCGTCCTTAGCCATGGCCTGATAATAACCCAGAGTTCCTCCCATCAAGATGGGGAAAAATCTTGTAAAACGAGGGCTTTTGGGGCTGAACCGGTAAGCAACATTGCAGGTTTTGGTCCTTTTCAAAAATCGGTTTTACAATCGATGAAAAAAGCCTTGAATTTTGAACTCAATACAAACAGAGGGAACCCCAGTAATAAACTGGCCCCAGTTATTTTCTGTTCTTGGAATAGCGAGGTTGCATGCTTGTAATTCCTTCTTTACCACAATGGCCTCTGCGCGTGGAGGAGCGCCGTTAAAATGTCAAGCCAGAATAGGCCTGTGATTTCTAATATTATATAAACCAGACAAAAAAAAAAAGGCTTTGTAGTTATGTGACATTCACCAATGAGTCTTGTGGCTAAGGTGTGGAATGAATTAACAGCGTATTTCAACGATATGCGCCCTCTGGCGTACTTCTCAGCTCTAATCATGAGGTGAAATAACATGAATTGGGATTTATGGTGCAGTGCTCGGAGAAATCACCAAAACAACGTTGCCAATGCCTAAAGTATATGGGAGGACGTCGAAGTAACCAACAAAGTCTAAAATATTTACATAATTACGTTTCCTGCCAAAAATTCGATTCCTATATTGACCTCCTCTATTTAGAAGGGGACCGCAGATTTTGCGAGGGCCTAATCTTTCAATTCTATCACCAAAACCATGTCGTCATGGTGCATGGCAGCCTTTCTGGACTCTATCTAACGAAAAATGCAATAAAGCATGGCCTAATTTGGTTAATAGCTCGAAATTCGATGCATCATCAAGCAGAAGCTTTTCCATGTGACTAATAAACAAAATGGCCGACCACGTGCTTGCATGAGCATCACCAAAATGGTGTCGCAGGGGTACAGGGGTGGTCCTGGTACACTCTAGGGCACGTTGGACTTGAAAATGTTCACAACTTTTGCTTCATGTGGAAAAATTCGTTGCCTCAATAATTGTTAGTCTGCGCTTTGGTGGCCATTTTTGGTTATCTCTCCCCCTTGTTTGGAATGGCGAAATTTAGCAGGTTAATCAACCTTAGGGACTGAAGGACGTGTGGTCTAACGAAATTCATACCAGATTAAACAAAAATTCCAACCCTGCTCTCAATCTTGGTCGACTCATCTTGCCCCTGCAACCTAAAATCAATTCAACCTAATGGTGGCATAGGGCATCACCAGAATGGTGTCGCTACCACCTGTTCTTGTACTCTTGTTGTCAGGCTAACGAAATTCAATGTAAAAGTGTAGACTATTTCACACAATTTCCATAATTTACCTTCTATTGCTAGGTAGGTTGAGCAGAGCACTGCATGCAGGAGTCTTACACATTGCGGGGCTCATTT
Source organism: Platynereis dumerilii (assembly GCA_026936325.1). Taxonomy (NCBI): domain Eukaryota; kingdom Metazoa; phylum Annelida; class Polychaeta; order Phyllodocida; family Nereididae; genus Platynereis; species Platynereis dumerilii. The sequence goes on along the minus strand of JAPTHN010000001.1, from coordinate 177,084,939 downwards.
TGAGAAATGCAGTAGCATAAACAGTCAACTAATCTGGCTACTCGATTGACAAAGCAGTAGTCTAACGAAATATGATGCCAAAGTCGAAAATATGTCACAGACAAGAGAGGAATTGCCTTTCTTTATGGACCTGAATATGAAAACACGCATCTGCTGTGCAGTTGGGCCTTCGAGGCTAATTCAGAGAAAGGAAATTAACTGCCCCACAAACGTCTATGAGAAGGCACACAGAGTACAGCCAGCATAATATTCAAATAGATCTCCTTTTACCACAAACGACTTGTAGAATAACAATCTTAAACAAGAGATTTTGAAAAGAAAGTAACTTACCTGACTTTCTCTTTCTCAGAGGGAAGACCGGTTGTCTTTAAGAGTAGTTTCTTGAAGAGGCTTCTTGAAGCAGGAGTAACTGGCAGGTTACTTTCTGGTGATCTAGATGCAGTGTGGGTGCTAATTTCTACATCTGAGTTTTTATACTCAATGCCCTGTCACGTGGGGCATAATGAGCATCAGTGCGTGTTTTTTGGTAGCATCTTTGATCTCCTGCTGTGATCACGGAGCATAGATCTCCACACTTGAATGCACCCAAAATTGATTCTAAATGATCTAGAGAAGGGCTCTAATCGATACCAGTACAAAAAGGTCTACTGTGAAAAAGCTAGAAGAGTAAACAGAATAAAGTGACACAGCGTTGTTTGACTACATTATATGATCTAACTCTGCCAAAAGGTCAGCCCAAGCTTTGTCATTAGCAGGCGTCACCAAACATGTGGGCTAAACGTGCGTTTCTGTGGTGGCCATGGGAAAAAAAAACCTAATAATAATAATAATATTGGATTCCCAAGACAAATTCTTCTCACTTGGTAACTATTCAACATTATTTCCTCTTGGTCTTTTCTCTTCCAAGCAAACCAGCATTCTACAAGGAAATGGTCGCATTTGCATTCATTTCAGCGCAATCTAACATAATGCTTGATGATAAATACAGGAGGTAAAGTCGAACCATTTTGAGTCTCAGTTAGATCAATTCTGGCAAAATACCGGGACGTAAAGCCAGTCCCTTTGAGACTGGTCGGCCAAAGATAAATTGTTGACTTGAAAATGATCATCCTCAATGCAAGTCTAACTAACATTATAGTTGAAATACAGGACGTGAAAACCAAACCCCTTTGAGTCTCAGTGCGATAAATTCTGGACTTGAAAGAGTCTTTTAAAAGTTCACAAACTGAGACTAATACAGTCTGTGAAAAGAGCAATCAAACTCCATTGGTAATAAAATAAAACTCTCTCACTCTGTTTCAATTCTCAGTCAGAACTAGGTACTCTTTTCAAAACAGTTTTTTCCTCCAATTCACACATATATAGATTTAAAGGATAAATACAGGACGTAAAGCAGGCTTTCAAGTCCACTCCACCACTATAACCTAATCTCTGCTCTTAATTGATTTAATATAGTTTTTCTTTCTCACTGTAAGTCATATTTACTTCTGAGAAAACTAAAGTGTTTTGTTTTGCAAGTCTGTTTCCTTGAATTTCTCTCTTATGGTTAGTTTTGGAGAAAATAAACAATTTGCTGAATGCTGAATGCTGATAAAATATTGGCAAAACAGGCAAATATAACTTTCACTTTAACTTGATCCAAGCAAGCGCGTGTCTGCTATTGAGCGTCTTGTTACGTAACATTAGCTTCTAGGGAGCGCTCTAGCTTTGGGAGACAAAAGGAGGGTGGGGCAAAGACAAAAGGGGTGCACTGCCAGTGCATTTTCGATTACGTAACCCCACATGTTCCTGAAGTGGGATCGAACTTGTAGAGTGACATTTCACTGCCAACTGTCATTCTGAAAGCACATACATACATACAGCAGCAGGATTATTTACAGAGTTTTATTAAGTTGACTGTGACTTGCTGAGTGAAATGATCACAATGGATCTCAGGGTGATTATTGTGCTAGCCCTGGTGGCCCCCTGTTATTCTTGGATTTGTGGAAACCGGAATCAGTGTGTTTGCTCCAGCAATGGAATGGTCAGTTGTGACCAGATTTCCGTCAGCCCCCTGTTTCCAGAACGCAGTCGCAATTCCAGAGGACTTGTTCTACGTGTTGCTGATCCCAAGACCTTCGACCTCAACAGTTTGGACCTCACTCATGGCTTCGAATTCGTTTCTTTGACCGGTGCCGATCATGACCTGTGTGCTAGAGTAGCTGCTGGATTCCCCTGGGTCACGTGCAAGTATGATGAGGTCACTTCGACCAGCTGTGTTGGACCTAACTGTGACTTTTTTGGCCGCATTTACACTTCATTGAGAGCCCAGGAAATGAGCGAAGACTACGAACAACAAACGTCAGATGACCCAGGGACCACAAGGCGACAATCAGAGAGGCAACTCTTCTCCTCAAGGGTGACCACGGCCAGTCGAATGGACTCTTACACCATGGGGACCCCCGTCAGACAGATGACCTATTGGACTGTCAAGAACTTTGGATTCTGGGGCACCGTCTTTGCTGGGATATCTGCTGGCCTGCTCTTTGCGGTAACTATCCTCCTTATTCTGAACAGAAAATGTCGTGGGGCAGAAGAGGACCCAGCCTGCGTTGTGTCAGCCTGCAAAGCCTGCTGCAAATGCTTTTGTGTTGACCCAGCGCGCAAACTTGGTCGATGTCTAGGACTGTCACCCAAGAAGGGCCGAGCTCAGTACAGAGGCGGGTCAATCTGTAGCCTGGAGTCACAGGAAGAATATTCAAGAATATAATTCAAGAGGTAAATTGTACTTTTTACCTGCTCTTAACAGTAACCTTACATAGTTTTTTAATTGATCTAAGCATAGGGTGCTTTTGCTGATGATTTTCTGTTAACACTTGAATGTTTGTTTTTGTTTTAAAAAGTTACTGACAAATGTCTTTCATTCTTATCATTTCAGATCTTCTGGAGAATTGCTGGATTGAATGGTGCCGACTTCAGGGCCTTGCTGGAAGCAATGCCTCATCCTTGGCTTATGATGCCCCCAGCCTTTGGACTTATACCCCCGGTCAACGCTATGCACAACTTCATGCCCCTACATGCCAACATGTTCCCCGAGGACATTGGAGCCTTCTTCCCGCCACGCGCACCTGCCAGAGAGGCTGCCCCCGCCGGTGCCCCTGTCGCTGAACGCCCCCGTGCTCCCATGTTCCCCGAGGACATTGGCCCCGTCTTCCGCCCACGCGCGCCTGCCAGAGAGGCTACCCCCGACCGCCCCCCTGCAGCTGAACGCCCCCGTGCTCGTCAAGTTAGGCCCCGAGGTAATGGCCTTTTGCGTGACATGGACGTCGACAACATCATCCAGGGTCAAGGACGTTTAAGACCAAGACGCTGAAGAGCTTTTTTATAATGACTGTTTAACCTGGAGCTTTTTTAAAAGCTGAACATCCTTTTCAAAGACTCTAGATTAGTAACTAGTGGGCTGTGAACTCTGAATGCTGAACTTTTTATTTGAAATGACTTGAAATGACTTTTGCATGAACTTTTTGAATGGTTGATCTAAATTTGTTGAACTTCTTGAATGTGTGACTTTGTGCCATCATTTTTGAATGCCTGATTGAATGTGAATTAGCTTTTGTTTGAACTTCTTGCATGTATGACTGTTTAGCCTGGTGCTTTTTTTAAAAGCTGAACATCCAACTTCTTGCGTGTATGGTTGTTTAGGCTGGTGCTTCTTTCAAAAAGCTGAGCAACCTGATCAAAGACTCTAGATTAGTAGTAGTAGTGACTGTGAACTCTGAATGGATAACTTCCTAAAACTTTGGTGAACTTTTTTATTTGAAATGCCTGAAATGACTTTTGAATGTCTGATCGAACTTTGTTGAACTATTTGCTATGTGACTGTTTAACCTGGAGCTTTTTTAAAAGCTGAACATCCTTATCAAAGACTCTAGATTAGTAGTGGGTGAAAGGGTAACTTCCTAAAACTTTTTGCTAAACTTGAAATGTCTGAAATGACTTTGCAGGTACTTTTTGAATGTCTGACATGACTTTGTTGAACTACGTGTAAATCTTTTGAACATTAAACATTCAATCTGTTGGAAACTCTTGTGTTTGTTTCATTTCATATTAAGCGGTATTTGTGCCAATGAATACCAGCTTCCACAGAGCACCAATCTGGCAATGACAGAGTGTTTTATCTTTTGCCAAATTTAAAGGGCAGCGGACATTGAGTAGCAATGACCTTAGAGAATAGAACTGGCAACTTCACAATATAGCAGCAGTCAGTTTTTAAGTTTGTTGGAGTAAATGAGCGGAAACAAGGCAACTTTTTTAAGTTTTAAAAATAGACTTTAATTTTTGACAATTAGCAAGTTTTCAAACAGCATCATACAATAATGTCAAATATAACAGCACATCAATAAATTCATTTCAATTGAAGTCATCGAAATAGCACCCCACAAATTTCACAAAAAGGGCATCCAGAAAGCAAGTTTGCAGATGCTCCTTCTCATTTTCACAAGTGTCAAAAAAGAAACTGTACATGGCAGCACAGAAGGGGGAAGTGCCCGATGTTGATGTCAGGAAAAAAGTCAGCATATCATCTGAGGGTGTATTTAGAGAATAGTCTAAGTTTTCTAGCATCTCTCGCAGGAGATGCTCAAGGAGGCGCCAATTGTGGATAGCAAATTGACGGACCCTCAGTCCAGTGTCGAAGTTGTATTCTTGGGGGTTGTTTTCAGCATATTTCCTGGTCATTTTGATATAGAATCTTTTGGAGACAGCAAAACAGAGATCATATGGTGTGGGACGCTCCAGCCTCAGCTCCATCAGGGTGTGAGTCGGGGGGAGAGGGGGTGCAGGTGGGAGGCAATAATCGATGTTGATGTCATCCAGCAGATTGTTCGATAGGGAGGGGGGCGAGGGTGCTTCAGAATGGGGGGTCGAACTGCGCACGGCCATGGGATCAAAGGTGGAGTTCATATCTGTGGGGTCGAGGGTAGTACTCATGCTGTCCACCAGGACTGAGGAGCATTCTTGGGTTTCGTCTGCCTGCAGAATGACATCAATGGGGTCTTCTTCTTCTTCTTCTTCGGTAGCATCTCGAAAAGCTGCAGAGGACTGGCTGGACATCTGGGGGAAGTGATCCAGCTGAACAACGTCGTAGTTATCTTCGTCGATCACAATGGCCAATACCAGATTATTCAAGATAATGTCAGGGTCTCTGCTGGCTTCTTCCATCGTGGAGAAGTATTGGCACATGCCAGTGTTCATACATTGTCTCCTGTAGAGAGGGAGAGTGTAAGACTCCTGCTGGGGGAGAACACGTCGGCTGCACATTTCTATCAGTCTGGGCAGGTTATGTAGCAGCAAATCGTACTGCATTGCAGAAAGTGGAGTGGAGAATTTCACTGGGGTAGAGTAGTTATGAGGAACGTCATACATCTGCCTGGTTTCAGTGATAACAGTCTCCCACACACCCTGATAAGTACAACGTCTGGACAACTCTATGAGAGGAGAGACTGTGCTTCTGAAGGTGGAGAATAGGTCTATCTTCTCTCTATTTCGTCTCATCTGGTGCAGAAGTGATGGGAGGTCCTCACCTAGGACTATTGATGAGTCGGTGTAGCCTGCCACTTGGTGCTCAATCCTCAAATAGTGTTTGTCTATTGAAGAGCCCAGGAGTAGATCGAACTGTAGCTGACTGGGTCCATTTCTGGCCGAAAATGATGTCTGGATGTACATGTTGCGGTCAGTGAAGCTTGCCATGGTGAATTGTTGGAGATTCCTGGATACTCTGAGAGTGAGTGAGCAGACATCTCAAGTTCCATTTTATTAACCTCCAGTGTCTAAAACAGTAGGTGGGAGGTGGGCAGGGGCCAGTGAGTCACGTGGGTGCGGTCATGCGTGCCATACCACTGCCAGTTCTCAAGCTACATGCGACTGCTTCAGTTGATTGTTGAATTCTCTTTACCCTTATTGTTGCTGATCCGATCAGAATGATCCAGGGCGGGGCTGGGCAACAAGATACCCAGACTACTGGATAGGAGGGCTGTCCACAGGTTAGAGTTTGGATGTCCCATTGCAAGGCAAGTAACGCAGGAAATTATTACAAAATATAACATAATTATTTGCCCAAAATATTTGATTTCTGTCCTTGGGGCCTCATATCCAAACAGGTACCACACACTAGCGTTGTCGACAGTGTCGCTGGCATCATTTGCTTCTTCTAAATCCTGTTCCTGGAATGTTGCCTCACTATTTTGCTCCCTTTCAAGATTGACAGCTGTGTCCTGCAGGGGCACGCTGCTGTCCTGCATAAAAGTGACGTCTGAGGTGGTCATGCTGATCTGTACTGATGAGCGGTAGAGTAGGAACTGATCTGCTCGCTATGAGTGCAGCAGTATTAAAAGTCAACTTTTGAGACTTCTTATTCTTTACAAAGAAAGAGACAAAATGTTCTTAATAGTGTCAATAAGTGGACAGAAGGAGAAACAAAATGTTCTAAATAGACATTCGCTCTAATTTGCTGGTTATTTTGGCTTTCTCCAGTTTCAATTTCTTTTCTCATCTAACAACAGAGTCCTGAGGTGCTAATGTTACTGAACAGTGCTAATAACTAGCAAATGGTGGCAGTGGTGAGAGCACCTGCTGAGCACAACAACCTTGGTAATGTTGAGAGGGGGTGTGAATCAATTAAGCAGAATGGAGGTACACAGAGGAGGGACTTTTTTTGCTCCCCTCCTATGGATGGAGTGATTCTTAATAGGGAATGTCAGCAGGGGAGTTACACTAAAAATTGGCTTGCCCACATGCTTGTATGGCATTGAATTGTGAGGGACTTTAAAGAGCTTTGGATTTTTTTCTTGACATGCCCTGAGTACATATATTGTGTCAACTTCAGCTTCCTAGATTTTGAAATTATTCAGATAAAAAAGGGGACATAGCTACATTTGCTTAAGGAAGACTTAGAGAAGAACAAAATAGAAAAAATACACCAGATTAGAATATAATTGACTTACCCACATGCTTGTATGGAATTGAATTGTGAGGGACTTTAAAAAGCTTTGGAAAAAAAGCCAAATAGCTACCTTTGCTTAAGGAAGGATAAGAGAACAACAAAATAGAAAAAATACACTAGATTAGAATATAATACCTCTATCGGAAACATTGGGGAGGAACTTTTGGGAGTGCTTCATATACAAATTAACCTACACTGCCAGCTCCATTTTATGAGGTATGTTAAAGAATAGAAGGCTGTCACAGTTACCAATTGATCTTCTTGACTGTCTTTTCATGGTGCAGGAGATAGAGTTAATCAAAGTGACTTATGTTAATTTAAACACTTTAATCAAGGATCATGTCATTGATTAATGATCTTTGAATACATTAAAATGGGAGCAGAGCTAGGATGGCCATGTTCTTGCATACATTAAAATGGTCTAGGGATCAGATGGTCAGACTTGGGCACAGATCAGATGGCCAGGTCTCTCTAGATTGCAAAATAGCATTGATCAAAAAAGCCATTAAGGATGGCAATAAAGCCTTTATGTAGTTTAATGCATCATGTGCTCTGATCCAGGTCGGCCGGGACTACAGCAACTTTCTATGATGCTACTGAGCCTGGACAACTTCCTGCTACTTTACTTCCCTGCTCAAATGGCCAAGTCCTACCAATCCTTTTATAAATACCACGGCTTTCAAAATCAGCAAGCAAGTCTCAAATACACAAGTAATCATGTATGTTGTAGAATGGGCTAAAGTGAATGTGCATTCCTGCCTGGAAGTAGCAGAAGGGTGGGCCACTATTGATAAGGCACATTGCATATTGGATTTATCTTCTCCAGTATATAATCTCAAGGCTTCACCAACTCAATACATCCTTGCAGTAAAACATGCAATGTTAGTGCTCCTGAACACGCTGTGGAAGGTACAGTATAGGCCTATAAAGTAGCAACCTGAAATGCTCTCAAAGCCAGTAAAGCAGCATTACGAAAACATGAAGTTTCTAAGGAAAAAAGTCACACTGGTGTGACTAAACAAGACCTGGTTTTAGAGGAGTTATTTTTCTTGACATATCGGCAAACTGCAATGAAAAGATTAAGGCCCAGAAAGCAATAAAAAGAAAAGGCAAGTTTTCCAGATCACAACATTTTCCACATTGATCCAAAAAGGGTCTGGGTTGGCTAAAGACCCTAAACACTTAACCCAAGAGTCTGCAGATTGGAGATCTGGTTAGGGTTTGGGATATTGGGGCTGGAGAACCCTTAATGGGGTTGAGTGAGAAAAGGAGCCTGTAGTGCCACCACAGAGCAGGAGTTGATAAACCAGGCTGATTACTGAGTTGAACAAGATCATTTTTGCTGCAGCCAGTAATCACCATCCGCTCAATGAATATCATTGCTTAATGAAATGGATTATCAGCTCAAACATGGCTCATTAGGACCTCTCCTCAAATGCAAACTTGAACACAAACACCACAGAACATGGCTGTTTGACGTTTGACGGAAATAACAAGATTAACACGTTTCTGTTGTAACAAAATGTCACAGACATGGTAAACCCATTTTGCAACCACTTTTAAAAGGTTTCTGTTTTGATTATTCCAGGGCCAGCTGCAGGGCCAGCGGTGCCCACACGATTATCATCTACCGAGTATTTTAACGTCAGGAATTTTGAGCAATGGGCAGAATTTGACAAAAAGACGAGGTTGTCATTCTTCATCCATTGCATGCTTTTAAAAAAATGAATTATATTTGACCAACAACTGATAATTATTCATCCGCAGAATGTCAATAATTACTATAGTTACAAATATTGATGAGACATGGAATGTTGCCAAGACTACAGGTCTCATGAATAGCCTGATGTGAGAGACTTGTCAAAGCAGGCTACATCGACAGCTTGAGACGAGTCGCCTTGCGGATATGCTGGTCATGTAGCCATCAAATCAGATGTAAATGTCATTGCAAGGAGGACTAGAATGAAAAAGACATGAGCTGTATGGGAAGTGCAGCAAATTGCGGCAAGACACCAGTGATACGGGCCGGTTATATCGTGCATAATAGAACATATGAGGAAAACTAATAAGGGAATTTCGGAGACAGCTCAAAGGAAATTCAATGAAAGCAGGGCCAACTTCAGCAAGATGAGAACTGGGGCGAAGAAAACGTGAGCCTGGGCCATGTCAAGAATACTGACTAGTATGGGAGAAACCAGGATCCCCGGCTGACACCACTGACTCGACTGCTCGCTGGGTCTCGGCTGCTGTCCATAACAATACAGCTTACTGGCATTGACAGCCTCTGCCACAGATGCTTGCCTCACTTTGATTATGCTGTTCCTTACTCTTGCACGCTGTCCTAACCAATATGTGGCCAGTTTCCCCACTTCTATCTTTAGCCTGCATGCCTGATGCTGACAATGTATTGTGGAGGTCCATATGTGATGTTTTTGTACAGCTTACTGTCTGCCTGCTCGACTTCCATCTTATGGCAGTAAGTGATTCAGGTAGTTGGCTTTGGCCTCTCTTTTAGGCTTTTACGTGTCGAATAATTGCACTGATTACTCAGTGATTAAGTTTGACAGGACAAGATACGACAAAGTGTACTCTCAGTGCAGGATGAAACAATTGAAACATTAGACTCACTCGGGTTGTTTGGGTCAGTAACTATGGCATTTAGTAATAGCCCAGCGCGATACCATTTGAGCAATCTTTGGAAATGCGGATGACGATTTGAGAGTCTCATGACGGTAAGCAAAATATGACTTGTAAACCACTTTAAAAGATCAGAGCTGAAGAAGACTTTACTAAAGCACACACACATACAGTCATACATGTATGTTGTATGTTCATTAAGTGTTATCTTTGGTAGACCTGGGTGCACTGGTACAAGATCTGTTGTCAGTCCTTGAAATTATCGGCACGTGGGCGGTGATCAGGCCAACTGCAACAGCTGACTGCGTCTCATGATTATTCCTGATAGAACGATGCCACTTAGGAGGGCAACAGGAAGGCAGCCATTTATCACTGAGTCTATTAGCATTATCACTATATTTTCAAGACTTACCCTCAGCCACTGGGAGCACACTGGAGCAGGCCAGGGCCGTCAGAATGTCACTGGCAGGGACTAGAGGTCAAGGTCATTGATTAAATGCATAAAGGGCACTGGTGCCACTTGGTGCCTATGTGGTGTTGCTATGGTAGCTTTGGCCAGTGTGCTTCATTAGTACATGCCAAGATGCCCCCGAGATGCTGGCCGATGCTCCTCTGCACAAAGAAACAGAGACTGACTGCCCTGACCAGAGCAACAGGCAACTACAGGCTCATCCACTTGCATTCACTGTTTAATGGACCAAGTCCGGAGTAAAGACCAGCTTCCAATTAATTGATTTCTACACTAGACCAAGACTTCTGTGTCACTGTATACTTGATTTATATTTGATGTGTTTACAGAAAGGATCAAAGGAGTCTCATTGCATCAGTTCCACTACAATCACTGTAAGTATAGGACTATATTGCCCCTCACATTGACTGCACCTAGAAATGCTGATCATAACAAAACTCCTTGATAAATTGTAAACATAAAGTTAATGAGTTAGAAACCAATACTTCTTTAAAACAGAATAATATTGTTAGAGACACAAGTGTATACCCTCTAACTACAGTCTTACAGATGATTTCATATTTGTAGACACAAGGACTGAAAGTGATTTTTTTTTTCTTGGACATGGTATCCTATGGAGAAAAGTGATGTCATAATTTTTTTTATGTCACTTTTCCCTATTGAATACATTTCCTAGAAAAAAAAATCACATTCAGTCCTTGTGTCTACAAATATGAAATCATCTGTAAGGAAAGACGGTTTGTAAAAATACATTAGGCCTATAACCTCTGAATGCTTGCATCTGCTGAGAGTCATCCATGATGGCTGTGCACCCTGATCTATCTCTGGCAATCAGAGAGACTCGGTCTACTACCCAGTAACTACCCTGGCTCTCCTTCTGATTCAATTACTTCTCCTGCATGCATTGGTATCTTAACTAGGTCAGGGGTCATCAGGGCTAATGTGACCTTGACTGGTAATGAGGTCAATCAATATATCTGGGAATCCGATCAGATATTTGATCCTCATTAGTTAAGTGGGAGGCACACATCAGAAGCTCAGATCAATGTCTGAAATCCAGTATGTTGTCAACAGACAAAAGTCATAAAAGAAATCTGCAGCCTAATACATGCTGAATATTCAAGTGAATAATGGTGAATGAACGAGTACAAAACGAAAATGAGGCATCATCAGTATAGTATAAAGTTCTGTCCATAATTCATTTTAAAATACATTCGGTGTTTATGAAAACAAGGTAATTTTAGATCGAAATAGATTTGCTAAATAAATATGCCACTTGGTGTCTATTACATTTAAATCTGGCTTACTTATTTTATTTCAAATTAACAAGCCTTAGAGCATTGCTGCAAAAATAATCCTTAGCCAATATTGAAATTCATGAACAATAAATCCGTAAATGCATCCAATCACTGTGCACAACAGTTTCAAGGGTGGAAAAATAGACCAAGCTTGGATGTACCTGTCGATCGTTGGCAGCGGGGTGCATGGTTGAGTTATATGGTTCAGGCCTATCCTGATGAAGGTCTTCGTCTGCGCTGGTTTGAACCCCAGGAGGGCAACCGGAAATTTTCAGTGGACCTTCAAGAGCAAAATCCGAGCTGGATGTCTTTTGGATGAGACATTAGATTAACACCCCGTGTATTATATCAGTGTCTATGCTGGGTAAGTAAAAGCATGACAGTTACCAGTGATGGTAACTGTCACGGTAAAAGATACCTGACAATGTGCAACATGTTGAGGACTACCACCCTCTCTTCCATCACATGCATTGATCAAGAAGTGCGCTTAGAGGACCGAACTTACCATATCTATCTATTGGACTATCTATGGTGTGGCCTACCACCATATGATTGGGAGTGGCGTGAAGAATAGGATTTTATACATGCTTATATTCTCAGTTCACATACGCTGAGGGCAGATTTCACGAAAAGTGCTCTTAAAAGGTACCTTAAACTTTTTAACCCTTCTGTTATCTCTCTGTTGCTTCCTGAAGCAAGTAAACCTATTACTAAGTACATCTGTGAGGTAATGAATAAATATCAATAAAATATTCCTCAAATATGTAGCTTTTTCCTCTTAAAAAGATATTCTTTTATGCCTCATGAGGACAATTTTGGACGACCAAACTTACTGGTGATCAGACATGCTTACTTTGGCGCTCTGTGGTATCTGCTAAAACCAATTCAGGAAAATGTAATGGTATGTGATTGATAAAAAACATCTTGAAAATTATTTTGGAACCATTTTTAATTGTCTTGGTCATTATAAAACTGGAAAAAAATGAAAAATAAAAAAGGACTGCTAATGTAACTCGATTCCGTCTCAGGACACTGAGGTTACATTAGCAACTTTTACATGGAAATTTTTCTGCGTTCTCGCTACTTATGCCAATTTCAAACATGAAATTATAATATTTTATTGAAAAACGAGTTTTATTTGCCTATATACATCACCAAAAACATAAACGACTGGGTGTGGTACCTGTTTCTTTATTGCTAATGTAACTGCAAATTTGCATCTGTCCATTTCATAGTGTTACATTAGCAAAATGTGTACATAAAAATTACGTTAAAAAACAAATGATTATATCTCAATTTTTTTCTGTACTGAAAGCCAGGTCTCCCAAGAGCAGGCCAGTGGTGGTACCCTGCTGGTGACTTCATTTATAATGCAGTAGGATCAGCATAAAAAATTCCGTCCTCCATCGTTCATCGTGGTTACATTAGCACAAGGCCATATTTTTAGCCACTCTGACCTACCAATCCAACAGAAAAGATTGTTTACCCATGATTTTATTTAATGGATTGACCCAATAAAAGATTTAGATTTCAGTTTTTTTTGTCCTGCCAGCTATCCTCAGAAGAAGCGCCCTGAGAAAATCTGAAAATCTATGAATCGATTATGTCTGGCCTTATCAGTATTGTGCTAATGTAACATGTGGACAAGTTGTGGTAAGTCATTTTGCAGCTTTTTCGTGAAATCTGCCTGAGTCCTTCACTCACCTTCAGTTACTCCAACATAGAAGACTCAGTCTGGATTACAATTATGCCACTATGTTTTCACATTTAATGGGCTTGGACTAAATTTTCCATGGGTTGGATTCAAACCTTAGAATATAGAATAATACATTGTAGTGTTACCCTCCAGAAATCTGCTGAGCAAACAACAACCTGCGAATGAAGCCTCTTTTTGCATTCTGTTCTTTTGCTGTGAAAATAAAAGTATAAACTGTTTGTAGCGTACACAGCTGGCCCTCTCATCCCATTAAAGATGCTCTTGTCAGTCATGGAGGCCATTTTGAACAGTCCGCAGTAAATGTCAGGACCACGGTAAAGAAAAAACGAAATTCTCCCCACCTGTCCGGATCATTTGCAACATCATTTCTTCGACTTGTTTTCATCCAATGACAACTTGATTGGTGAAACTTGTTGATAACTCGCCTGACAAAAACAAGTGAAGAGGCTTAAACTGGCATCAGGCACACAGGGCCAGATAATACGGAAAAAGAAAATGGCGTTTGGAGCAGGGTTAAACAATCATTACTGTCAGTTGGTATTTTCTAAAGGTCGCTTTCTATGTTTAGTAGCCCAGAAAGGAAGCTACCGGATTGTGTGGGCAAACACATCAAACTGACCACATTTTATCAATTGTCATTCTATTTAGGCACCAGCCACCCAGTTATAATACAATGACAAAACATCTGCTTTCATTCTGCGGAAATGATACTGTCTTTCAAAAATGCATCTTTTTCTTTAAGAATGCTATATTTTTGCCCTAAGAAACAAGAAAGTACAGATGAATAAAAATATCCATAGCAAAAACTGAAGAGTGCAAAAATATTAAGCTGAGCAAAGCAGCATTATACACCAAAATATTTCCTTACTATATCACTACAGAACATAGAATTACCCTAGTGTAGCATTGTATCAACTCTATACAGTGACCATGGGCTATCTCTGACCCATTAAGTCTCCATGTCACTAGAAAGCTTCCAACTTTTCCCAGAGGGATCTCTCTATCTCAGCTAACCTAAACTACAATGCTTCACGGAAGATGGTCATAAAAAAACTACTTAAGCTTTTTATATCCAATTCATGACTTAATAAACCCTTTCCTAAGGCAAATGAGTCCAAATGTGTCCCTTAATTCTGGTGGAAGGCTCAGTCATGCAAAAGTCACATTGCAAATGAAAAGATGTAATGGTGGGAAAGTTGGGTTATAAAAACACCCACTTCATCTGATAATAATCTTCCTTGTCTCTAAAGTTAGGGTATTTGAATTAAATACAAATCATTTTCAATGGTTGATGAAACATCAGACACGTAAATTGCAATTCATGGCATTTTCTACCAACTACAGAATAACCGGCGGCCCAAAGTTTCCAAGCGAACCGGCATGATTCCATTCTTGAGCTAAATTAAATGATTTCCACCAAAACATGAATTGCCTAGCTTTGGAAATTCTCTATAAATATCTGAATATGAATAGTGATTTTCTAGTTGTTGGATCCTCAGAAAGCATGGATTTAATAAATGTCTGAAAATAGATAATTATCCAAAAATAAATTTGATGATGAAAAGCAAGTTCATAGAAATAATAAGAGCTATGCATGCATCAAGAGATGGATAAGCAGTTTATGAAACCAGAAATAAACATAAAAAACAAAGTCTGTCAAACCAATTAAATACACATTAGATTTTAAATGAAAGGGATAAACTAAACATTTGAAAGCAGCAATCACCGGAAGAAGGAAATATCTATAGGAAGAAAAGAAAAATGAGAAAGCAGCAATGGGATGGTCGACTTCTTATTTCAACTATAACTTCTGTGGTTAGTCACTCAGAAGAGCAACATTTTTGTAGGCAAGGAAATGTTCACTAAAAGTTGAAATGTCCATTCAAACATTTTGGAAGGATACGATGGTCTTGCTTGATTATAAATGGATAAAAAAAATTAAGTTGATTGATATACATATGGTATCCCAATGAGCACAACTATGTTGCAGTAACACAATGACAACACCATGAGAACTTCGCCATATTTAGTGTAAATCACAAAGAATCGTATGATAGAAACGACGTCGTCACAATGTTGTGAAGCAATGTCAAGCTAAGTCATTAGCATTCACCATTGTGGGAACATTTTCATAACATTGTGAAAAATCTCAACATGGTGTTCAGTTCATGTTGTGGCAACATACTAATTCCTACAATACATTTGTGTGTCAACAGACTGTCCCTTCATCGATTTGCAATGTTGTGTTTACGCTGTGTGGCCATGGGGTTGATGTTATGTCCTGATTTGGCAGTTCCATCTTCTTCTCTTTTTTACTGTCTCTGTACTTTTTAAAATGGAATTTCTAATCAGGAGATAATGCATGATCTACTTTTCTTGAAGAAAGACATGAGGACAGACCTAGTTTAAGCAACACCTAACAAAAAGTAAATGTCAAATCCATGGCTATGCCTGGCTTCCAAAGAAAAATCAAGACAAAATGTGTGGGTTGTACCCAAAGGTGATTAAAAGTGATAATGGTAACAGATTTCGAGAAAACAAAGGTCCATTGATAATGAAACTCCAGATCGAGGCAGAAAAAATGGCTTTACATGTATATGTATAGAAATACAATACATTGTTTCAATGCCAAGCATAGATTGGGTTTACTATTTAGAACAAGGAAGTTGTATCTGTCTGAAACGCTTACAACCAAAAGTTATCTACACACTGAAAAAAAGGATTGTCTGAATCAGACAATGATTGTCGAATATGTTTCCGATCAAAGTGGTTGTCTAGTTCAGACAATTGAATTGTTCGAAATGTAGAAAAACTTGTTTGTTTCATTCTATTGATTGTCCAAACCAGACAATCAATAGAATGAAATAAACAAATTATTCGACATTCTGAACAATTCAATTGTCTGGATTAGACAACCGCTTGATCGGACACATATTAGACAATCATTGTCTGAGATTAAACAATCCTTTTTTTTCAGTGCAATAGTACACACCAAAGATGCATTGATCTGAATGTTTCCCGTCGAAATTGAATTTACTGGCTTTTGGCAATTAATTCCATTCGCTGAAACAGGATAGAGCTTTGCTTGCTTTACTGAATATTTTCTGTCACAAGATAATCAATTCAATTCTCTAAAATAATAAAAGTCTGCTTGAAGTGATTTTCTGTTTGCCGATTTTCAGAATGCAAGATTGAATAAATATTTTCAAATAGATAATAATTCAAAGAGAAATGAGATGAGAGGCATTGAAAGTGGAACAGAGTTAAGATTGCAGGGGAAGAAGAAAAAGGAGTTGAAAAATGAAGATAGGAGTCCTGCATTTGGGACAGAAAGCAGACATGTGAAAAATGAAAGGATGAGGTGAGATGATAATTATTGCCACTTGACAGGAGGATTAGTTGTACAATAGTATGGTACAATGGGTGAAACATTTCAAAATTATACATTAAAAAAGAAATGCTATCAAAAAGTATCAACACTTTGTAATGCACCAGACAATTTGTTATATTTTTTCTCTTGTAATTTTATATGTATTATATCATTTCAAGAAAAACCAGTTTCAGCGGATTTCAGAATGTGTTCAAAAACAATAGAAATTGAAGCTTCTCAAAATAGCATTTAAGCTTAAAAATATAATCCTGTATGGTGTCAAATGTATTATTATGGCCCAATTTGTGATATAATGGAGGATAATTCCCTAATTATTGGCATAAACCCACTCATTTCTTGGAATAACGCTTACGCTCAGCATCCTACTTTTAGCTTTTGACATAATGAAGTATCACAAATGCAGTTTTGAATAAGGTTGCTATTCATAACTTCCAGGGCAGAAAGTTGAAAGCTGGAGTTTCAAACAAAAGTAAGGGAATTAATATTTATTTTAACACTGTTGGAATTTGAACTAGAAACAGAACGAAGATTGGCTTTACCAAAATGCATCCTCAAATTAAAAGTCATGACTGTTGCAGGTAGAAAATTCGCTTTCCAAAAAAAAAAATTTTAAATAGCCTACACCATGCAGATAACTCTCTACCTTTTTACTCCAATATGTTTCACATATTACATCATGGGAAAAACGAATCCCAATCAAATGAATCTCAGACATGCTGGAGGTTTTATCATTTTTGAAAAGTATATTTTTTCATAAATCATGAGTACATAGTACAAATCTTAGTTCCAAAATGGAAAAAAGAATGCAAAGAAAGAATGCTGAAACATCACATCAAAATCATATCAACACCTCTGCAACTTAAGTTTTGTGATTGTATTGAAGGGCCATGTAGAGCTCGGAAGTAAGAACAAGAGTAAGGAACAATGGCTTAACACCCACACTTGACAAGAAGTTCAATAAAGTAATTGAGGGCAAAACCATCAATGCTTTTACAAGGCCTTTGTTGCTATGAGAGTGACAGGGGAGCTCACATTGTCCATTCTTTGCCCGAACATGGGAAGCAGTGTCAAGTTAGGAGTCAAGCAGTAAAGTCCCAGCTACGGTCCTGTAAGGGGAATCCCAGTCCTTTTGCTGTCACTATAGTGCAGTCACTGTAGCATTTTGCACAAGTGACTTATAAATAAAAAGCTAAATCATACCAAGAAGTGAATGTGCATGAGTGTTTGATACAAATGCAGGTAAAGATTTCCTTGCTCCTGTTTCATAAAGAAATCTTAGAATATATTTTTTTCTTTTTGTAAGACAGGAGCACTGAAATTGATCTACTTTTCAAAAAACACCGCCCGGTGTCCAAGATGCTTCAGTAATGCGGATTATTTAGGAAAGGCCGGCAAAAGGTCAAGTGCTATGTTTGGCTCCTAAAGCAAAAGAGAGAAAAGTAAAAAGGAAAAAAAAACAATAGCCTTTTTTTTTTTAAATTAGCTATGGAAGAACGAATAACATGAAATTTTTGATAGTCCCTGGCTAACTCTACTTTTCTCCGAATTCCACAAAACAAGAAAATACTTTGAAAGAAATTGGAGTATGATGTTCTAATTTGAGGATATATAATTCAGTGGGACTGAAGTGCAATGTGTGATATGTTATGTTGATTTTTTAATTTAACCAAACCGAAACAAAAATGTGGAAAACTTAAATAAAACTCAATAGAGACTCGATTTATTGAGAAGCTAAACAATTAATTATGCTGAAGTCACAATTTGCTAAAGTAACAAAATATACACCCGTAGCACCCCCTGTCTTTTCAGTGCCCCGTACAACAGTAGCATTGGAGATTGTCAATCAACTTGTCATCATGCACCCTCCTTGGCTCCCCCCAGTACATACTAGCACTTCCAGGTCTTAAGGTTCTACAACGTAGTACTTCTTCATGCAACTTAAAGGGTCACGTTACCAAGAATTTCCCTGGAGGGAAAGGCATACATCGCAAAAAGAAATCACTTGCTTTTCCTTTCAGCCTGTTAATTATGGAGAGGGGAATCTCAGAGGACAATTATTGAAGTAAATGGGGTTAAAAATAATATTATCTGTTGTCAGAGCAAGAGCGCACCTGTTATCTCATCTGCAACTTCACTGCTCCACCTCTGAGTACGTACGGCAGTGAACTTGGAAGTATAACAGTTTTCTGTTTAATTTCTTGAGGAATATTAATGTAATAAGCATGTACATTTAGGTTCCAATAGCCTACAAGAAAGACCCTTATCTCTAGAAGGCTTCCATCTGATCTTGTGTGCATTGGGGATGCTGACAGCTATGGCAGAATCGTAAATGATGAGCAAGAAATTAACACATGCTCAAATGGCCAAGAATTGAAGTTAAAGACTGAAAGACATTGCAGTTACAAAAGGAAGATAATCAACCAAAGGAGCGCAGAAGGTGTAAAGCAATTGATGACAGTCTTCAAAGAGGAAAATGAGTGATAACAGTATGCAAAGGAAAAAGGCTAGATATTTCAATTGTTTGTAATATTAGCGCCTTGTATAATTATAGCGGCAAACCAGTGACAGGTGTTACACAAACAAAAGCATCATAGCCTTTTTTTATGCGATTATCTTAACCATATTTTGGAAAGACATATCGATTAAAGGTTTAGTTTTTACATCATCTTTGTATATTTGAATTATTATTCACTTTTCATTTGAGAGGAGACAAACTTTCCAACAAGGATCAAAATCATCACTATGCACAATATTCTCTCAAAGACTGAACAAACAAGTTACTTTAACACCCAAAAAACAAACATTCTTGCCTACAGAATAAGCATTTGAACAATTTGAATGAATAAAAGTTTGATGACAGGTGCCAATAAACCAGGTATCTACCAAAAGTACCAGTTTGGCCAAAAATATTAAATGGTGTTGATTTAATTTTAGGCCAAGTTTCAACTAGCACCGTGCTTCAACTAGCCCCTCTCTCCCATAGTTATGTGCAAATATAAAGGGAGTTTGAATAAAGAAATAAAGGTTTTTTAATTCCATAAATCCAAATTTGGACAAATATTTGCATTATTCAGAGGAAGAATGCTAAAGCAATGTGAAGCATCACATCAAAATGTCATTTCAGTAACACCTCTGCAACTGAAGTTTTAAAATTTTTGAGAAGGGCTACATGCATGTGGATTGTGGAACCTCAATGTAAGAACAAGAGCAAGGAACAAAGGATAACACTAAACAGGGAGTTCAATAAAGTAATTGAGAGCAAAACCATTCATGCTTTTACTAGGCCTTTGTTGCTATGACGGTGACAGGGAAGTTTAAATTGGCCATTCTTTGCCAAACATGGGAAGCAGTATAAAGTCAGGAGTGAACCTGTAAGGCCGCAGCAATGGCCCTGTAGGAGGAATCCTAGTCATTATGGTTAATAGGGCCCTGCACGGGACGGGAACGGGACTGAACTTGACAAAATTTGGCGGGAGTGGGTCAAAATTCGGAAAATTTTATCATTGTAATGCCTAGAATTTCTACCGTGACTGCACTGTGGCAATAACCACAATTGATTAAACATGGATGACTGAGTGTTTGATAAATAGCTAATAATTCCCTCGTTACCATGTAACTGAAAAGAACTCGCACAGAAATCGTGGACCATTTCTGTAAGAAGCAAGGGCTGAAGGTGATCCACTTTACCCAAGACAGCACCCAGACACTTAAGTATAATGTGGATGATACAGGAAAGGCCTGCAAAGGTCAGATGCTATGTTTGGCTCCAAAGAGAAAAAAAAACTAAATTAGAAAAAGAAAAATACATTTTCGAAACACTGAATAACATGGATAGTTCCTTTCCTCATCCTACTTATTCGTCAATTCCAAAAAAAAATTTAAAAACATGCAAAAAACTAAGAAACAAATGCCGATGTCTTAATCTGATGATATAATTCATTATATCCTGATATTCTGTTATGGCAGTGTTCAGAAGCTGTACAATATCATGATCATGAAGCTACATTATCATGGTGAAACCAGTTTACCAAAATGCAGCACCAGCAGCCCCCCTCCCCTCCTCTTTCTAGCCTCCTTCTGCCCACAATGAGAGAAATTGTCAATCAATTTGCCACTATGGCACCCACGCACCCTTCCTGGAACGTCACTTACATTCTGTGTCCAACGTTTTCCACAACGTAATACCTCTTCAGTCTTCACGCAACTTCAACGGTCACGTTCCAAAGAATTTCCCAGGAGGAAAAGGCAAACCTCACAAACAAGAAATCAATGGATTTTCCAATCACTGTTTTGATTATGGTCAATTTGGCAGAATAGTCAGGGAGACAATAATTGAATTTAATCTTTTTTTTTAATTTATTTTTATTGAATAACAGTAACTCTGGTCAGTGCAAGGGCAGGGCTGATTTCAGGAAGAATGACCAACCTGAAATTAATCCATTCAGATATCTATCCATCTATCCATCTATCTATCCATCTATCTATCTATCTATCTATCTATCTATCTATCTATCTATCTATCTATCTATCTATCTATCTATCTATCTATCTATCTATCTATCTATCAATCTATATCCATCTCTATCTCAACCCCTTTTTCTGAATACCAGAATGAAAAAAATTCAAATTGTTTTCATTGATATTTCTTAGTTTTTCCAAAACCAACTCTTTGTCAGCAAAACTATATGAAGAACTAAGAACTAAAAAGCAATTCTGCAAAATAATTAGATCTTCGGTCTACACCTCATGGTTGCTCGTCAAGATGGATAGCCAAACGGTGATCACTCAAGTTTCGACATGTAGTCAGATCATCGATTTTTGTGTCCAAATCTGACAAAATGTGCTCATTGAATCTCTAGCAGTGTTGGGAGGGGCATGAGAGGAATCAGATATGATGGAACTCAAAATAACAGCTTTAATAGTATTTCTCTCATATCAAATCAAAATTAACTCATGTCAAGACAGACTGTAAACTTATTACATTCTCAGTCATGTAGCCATGATATCGCATCAACAGTTAAAGAAGAGATGCAATTTGAAATATATGTCTTTGATACTTTTAAAAAGAAAGCATAAGAAAGTAGAACAACCTTTAATAAATATCAGATGATGTTAAATGAAATTGAATTGTTCAAATAATTATTTGTAGCATGGAAAAAAATATATAATATAATCATGCTTGATGTGAATCAAATGTCAATTGGTCTGGAAGATGTATTATCAATATAACAGAAATATTCATCTTATGAATAATTTAATAGTGATAATACATACGAGTCAATCAATCATGACATAAAAAGATTCACAATCAATCTTTCTTTCAAACATTCACATCATTCAATCAATCATTCAATCATTCAATCAATCAATCAATCAATCTATCAATCAATCTATCAATCAATCAATCAATCAATCAATCGATTATTCAATCAAGTATTCTAATTATATCTTTCTTCACTCTAATCTGTTTATTAATCTGTATGTCTGTCTATCTATCTGTCTGTTCAACAATTTATACAGTGGGCCTCAGTTTAATACACACTATGAATTCTATAAAGAATTAAGGTTATCCTGGATAGACTATATGATCTATCCTTTGTTAGTGCGCTATACACCACCCCATTGAGCATCAATGGCCTTCAAGAAAGGCCCTTATCTCTCGAAGGCTTCCATATGATCTTGTGTGCATTGGGAATGCGGACGGTTCCTGAGGCAGAATAGTAAATGGCGAAGGAGAAATTAACACATGCTCCAATGGCCAAGAATTGAAGTCAAAGACTGAAAGACATTGCAGTTACAAAAGGAAGATAATCAACCAAAGGAGCGCAGAAGGTGTAAAGCAATTTATGACAGTTTTCAAAGAGGAAAATGAGTGATAACTGTATGCAAGAGAAAAAAGGCTGGAGATTTCAAATATTAGCGCCCTGTATAATCGTTGTAGCAAACTAGTGAAAGGTGTTGCACAAAAAAGCATTGATTATCTTAACTGATTTTTGGAAGGACATCCAGATTAAAAGCTTAGTTTTTACATCTTCTTTGTATGACAGTATATTTGAATTATATTTTCTCTTATGCCAGGGTGTCCCTATATTTGTAGTTTTCTTTACCCCTGAGATGGAGTATGTTGTTATTGCAAGGAGTACACAGAACATTGTCATAGATCAATATTATTGGCCCATTGTTTTATAAACATGCCTTTTAGGGCTTCCATGGTCAAGCATTATTGGCAAAACTGAACTTGCTCAATTTATGGCAAAAATGCGCATCTATGCATTATTCGGGTCAAGGGAAGATGCCGCATAAGTCAGGTTTTATGAAGCTCCCAGAATAACATGCCAAGAAACATGGAAGACAATGTGATGTACGTGCATACAGCTGGGCTTTTCTATTTCCAGATAGGCTTACAATTTTTTTATGTATATATATAGATTTCCGGAATAGCGAATGTAACTATTTTGTGTAAACCAATTAAATAAATGGAAGAAAAAAACACTTTTGACCTAATTAAATAACCCAGACCACCTGGGTTCAGCCTATGGCTATAAAATGTCATGCATGTACGATGAATATTTTATCCAGATGCAAATGGGTATACAGTTTATTTCAAGATCATTGAAAACATGCAATCTTTAAATTCTAATATTACCTGATTTATGTTGGGAGCTGTTCATATTACATGTATTAAAATATTGTATTATTAAAAAATATGGCCAATTTTAATTTGTCTGCAGTTATTTGAGCTGCATCTGCTAAAATGAACAGGTATTTTAAAATTCACAGAGTAAAATGTCATGTACATATTTTTCATTATATGACATGTATACAAATTTGTGAAGGTGTAAAACGAGCATCTACGAGTTTGTGGACATGCAAAAACTATAGGTGCTTGTGTATGTGAAATAACTAACACTAGTGTATGTGCTTTATTATTCATTTGTGTACCTGCCATGTCGAACATTCATGGAGGTGTTATATGTTTCAGTATTGGGATCAAAATTAGGTTTAGAGTTAGTTTTAGCCAAGTTTAAGGTTTCAATGATCGTAATTACACCTAGACAACACAAATTCGTGAATTGCAATATTTCACACTTACATGAATGCTAAATTTGTGTATTTGTTCGTTATTGCAGGTTTACAAATTGTGTACATGCCATATAGTAAAAAATATATACCTCCAAGTGTCGGCGGGTTCAATAACAATAACAGAACTGCACAATTGTGCCTGTGATTAGCAATCTCCCCTAGAACAACCTCCCTGCCAGATGCAACCCCTTTCTTCTGCAGTTGGTTATGACTTACTTATTAGATATAGAGTGCCACCTGTAAGTAGTTGAACTCATCTAATGAGATGAACAAATATCGGGTCATAACCGTCACTCATAAGGGACTATATTTTTAGAATTGTGGGATTCAAATGATTGCACTCAAGAGCTGCTTATTGGTCCAAGCCTGTGATAAGTAAATGGAACTCAAGGTCAATGCAACTTCAGTGGAGAGAGGGATTCACTTACTTAGCAAACATACTGACCCATATGTAACTGTTTGTAGAAATAAAATTGGAAGCCATTTGTATCCCACATGCCTCAAATGTATAATCCTTTATGATCGCATATGTTTTCATCTCATCAGATCAGTGTCCATGTTTCCGGAAGCAGTTTGGTTGATGATGTTTAGCATTGATTTAATGGCAAAACATCACCCATCTCCCTTACTTACAGGCAACACTTTAATAGACAAACAAACAACGTCCCTTACTTACAGGCAACACTTTAATAGACATAACAAACAATTTCTCCCTGCCTGTGCAGTGTACACAGAACAAGTTATGCTCATCTCAGGAACCGCTGGGATTCTTATGTCTTGTTGTAATAAAGGCAAATTTGGCAAAGCAATAAAAATGGTGGCACTTTCAAGAAAATTGTTGTTTGCTTCATCCGATGCCTGGCAAAGGATGGTTTAAACAAGACAATCCCTTTGGCCAGATAACATTGCTCAAATCTTCAAAATATCTAATGTATAGGCCTATATCAAAGTTCTGGCATCCAGACTTTCTTCTGAAATATGTAGATTAATTGTATCCAATTTCTACTCACGAATTTGAACTTAAAATTTTACTGCAATGAGTGGGCTCAGGTGTGGCCTGGGCTTTATCAAATATTTCACTGGTGCTAATAGAGAATTAAACATGGCTCTGCCTCAATATCTGCTCAGAGGCATCAATCAACCTTGCACGTTTAAATATTTCATTAAGGCAAACCATTCAGAATAAATGCCCTTAAAAAGACACTGGGCAAGCAAACTCAAGCAAGGCCAACTTTTTTTATTAAAGTTTATTTTGCTCATGGCATGGCATTGTTTGGTTTAAAAACTCAAGAACACATTCTGTATGATTGACCATAAATTATTCTTAACTAAACTTTGCCTGCAGCACCTGCAGCAATCCTTCACAAACTTAATCAAATGTCAAACTGGTGTAACAATATGTTGGCAGCATGCAGTGGCATGGAATGCCCATATAGGGTTTAGGATCATGCAAATAAATTATAAATCATTGATAACTATGTATACATATACATAGAATATTTATTGAGAATGAAGGGTAAACTCCAATGCAGTCAGTATTACTCAGTATGACAGTCACCCAGGTTAGATTTCTCTGTAAGTGATGTTATTGTTGTCATTGTTCAATCTTATTATGTGGTTATTTTGATTTTCATCGATCCAGAAGTGTTCATCAGCATGCAATGCAATGGTATAATTTGCCTATCTCAGTTTAAACAGAGGACCACAAACCTGACCGGGACAGTCACGCTGACTCAAGAACCGGCAGAGGTGCCTAACAAATCACTACCCTCCTCGTTTTCCCATTAAAATCTCAACATTTTCCAGTATTTGAATGTCTAGCTGGGGATTCATATCACTGAAAGTGATCAGACTGCAAATATAGAAAACTAAAATAAATGCCTTAACAATTCAAGTACTATAGATTTGACGTTATTTCATTTGACTACTAGACATGACACATAACCACTAACTGAAGAAGTTAATCAAGATTGAAATATCTTTTCGGGGCTCTTATTCAATAAATAATTACGGAAAATCCTTGATTTCAATTTCATGATTACTTGCTATAGAGAGATAAAACAATATGTCCTTCATTCTAATCCTTCAACAGAGGTTAATCTGATGAGTCAATAAATGGAGGTTACAGGTGATAAACCAGGTTTAAAAAGGCTATAAGTCAAGATATAGGAGGGGTGTTTAGAAAGTTCACAGCTTTCCATATATGGCAAATGTCGCTTTTTGGCATGACTAGGAGGGGCATTCAGAAAGTTCACAGCTTTTGTTCATCTAGAAACTTATTTTCGATGCAGAATTATGAAATCTTCACTGGACAAAATTCAGCTATTACAGAGTTATTTCTAAAAATTTTGGTCAATTTGACCATTTTTAAGTCATTCTGTGGTTGCCATGGAAACCATAAGTTCATTCAGGTGGGTAATTTTTGTCTCTATTATGATTACAGAATTCAAATAATTGGTGTTAAATAAACTCTCAAGGTCCTTTACCAATGAATCGACTTGATCCAGAACTAACAAATAGATGTGGGAAATATCAAAGGGCGTACTCTGTGTAGTACTAGCTGGTATCCAGTTCATTCTCAGGCCTATTTGACTTAAATGATCAGAATGTAACGTAATGCTGCTTCATAACAACACCTTTCTTTCTAGCTTGTGTTACTTCCAAGAAAGAAGCCAGGTACTAGGGTTTCACATCACACCATGATCCCACCCTAATGGAAACTGTGAAATACTGCACTGTTACAACTTACATCATTACACAAGCCTTGCAGCCGGAGCCAGACCTGTTGGCCAGTATTCTGCAACTGGAGAGTCAATGCCTGTTTCTTCTTTGGCCATTGCCCAATTTTCATAATTGCTTTTATTACTCTAAAGATTATTATGTCATGTATAGTTCTGCCGATAGGCCTATTTTTTGTCAAGGTGAGTAATGTCAATAGCAGTTAATGGTAGCAACTTACATTTTATCCTGCAACAGATTCTCTTTGGCATTTCTACCACTATTCAAACAACATAAGAATCATGCTTGTTGCATGACTGCAATCCATTTACCCTATTTTTTTCTGCATTTGCAAATAAATAAATAAATTGTCAAAGTTGAAAAAACACTAAACTTCGGTGCTCATCTTGTGAATGAAGGACTCAAATACACACATATTTCTATATATGATTTTAAAGTTCATTCCAAGTTCTTTTATGCCATGTAGTTGTGTTTTCTGTATCACCTACGCCACATGGCCGTTTTTTTGCTTGAAAATGTGTTGTTTTGTGAAATTCATAAATTAAGCAGACCATATTTCAATAACGGCTGGTTTTGGAACATTAATACTTTTTGTATGTATGCTCTATGTAGTCAAGTAATACCATAAAAAGTATGACAGTTTTGGGATGTATTTAAGGTTACCAAAAAAAATCATGAAAATTGGATTTTAGTGTGATAAATCAGTCAACTTTGAAAATTTCTGTGGGACAAGGAATTTTGTGGAAAGCCTGTTCTCTGCTTCTGTTTATAACATTTGGGTATCTTATGCATTGCAAAAAAATATCAAAAAGTTTAGGGCAATATTGAAAGTTTGATAGCCGTTTTAAAAATGGACAATTTTTGACATTTTTTTCATATTTTCACAATTCATTTGATCATAACTCCTAAAATATTTGAGCTATCGTCCTACAATTTTGGATTTGCTCTTTCCTGATAATGTTCTTGAAACGTAGAGAGTTTGAATGGAATCCGAGACGGTCATGCTGGAGATTTTCGGAAATTTGGTTGATTTGGTGTGGAATGACCGTGCAAGGTTAGTGAGATAATGTGATTCCATGTCCAACCAATTCCTACCCAGACAGACTTCTGAATTGATCATCTTCGCAAGGTCTGCAATTCAGATTGCAAACAGCAACAAACACTTTCATTTTCTAAATTCTAAAGCTTTCTCACTTTATGGTGAATCATTAAGTCACATGATGTACATGTAAATCAAGGTTTCGTTTAATTGCTTCAACTTTTTGCAGGGAGCCAACGAGGAGTTAATGAACTTCAAAGCTTCATTAAAATAGAATCTATATGACATTGATTGAAATTATGATACAGTAGCATTTCCGTACTTGACAAGACTATAGGAAATAAATATTACAGGATTTATGTCTTAAGATTTAGTCTGGCTTGTTAAATTGTACAAGTTCAATGCCTTAACATACGTCAGTGATGAACTGGGAAACCTTACATACATTTATATCTGAATACCACAGACCTTATAGACTTTATTGTACTCGCAATAGGCCTGATTAATTTACACGGATTGCAGGAAACTAAACATGTTCCCTGCCAGCTGCAAAAAAAGAATGGATTGGTTGGCTGGAAAATGATCGGTTATTGATTGGTGAGCCAAAAATAAACATCTTCTGACAAACACCGCCAGCTGAAATAGGGGGCTTCAAAGATCGTGCTTAATTCCATGGACTGAACACATTCTAAACTAAAAGAATCACTTGGGTTTTAGACAAAATTATGTCAATCAATGATCCGAAGACGTAGGCTGAAACAAAAAGAAATGTTGCCATTACTTCTAAATGTTCGCTCAGTCTGCCAAAAGAGATCTTTAACTAAAGACGACACGAAAGTGAAATTTATGAAAATCAATTCCAATCAGGATTTCAAGAAAAGAACTGAAAAGTGGCAGCTTAAGATCTTCAACAAGATGACCCAATTTTTAAAGGTAGAAAATTGGAAATGGCTTGACTGACTAAAGCATTTCACAACATGCCATCATTATATAATTAGGCTGTTCATGAGTGCAAAATTATTATTACAGTGCAAGTTTTCCCCATGATGTCTGGAGGTTTATTTCACTGAGGATAAGTTAGTGTTATTCAAAGTATAATGAAGGAAGCCTACAGGTGAAACAATTGAAAAATGATGGTGTCAGGAATCAGGTGCCAGTCTCAGGATTCACTAGCCATGTTAAACAAGTTTTATGACAACAGCATTACATTATTTGAGGAGCATCCATAAGCCAAAATGAGAAACCAAAGATTGAAGAAAAGAAAGTCCATTCACAACCTGAATAGACACAATTCCAGGCTCTCAAAACAAAGCTGTTATTGTATAGAATATGTAAAGTAAACATGCCATAAACTTTGTGAACTGAGATGAAATATAAGGATTCTAGTGCATTCTCCGCTTGCCTTCTGCCTATGATGATATACACTTCACATTTCAGGAAAAGAAAAAGCAGCAAACATCTGACCTTAAATGTGGCTCCAGGGAAGAGCAGGGAAAGAAGTTCACAGAGGACAAATGTGCAGAGAGATGAGAAAGAGACAACCCAAGATATGGCGGACATAAAGTGAGGCATCAAATGTAATGTTATCTCTAAATGTATATCCAAGGAGAAATAAGTCTGATAACCTCCTTAAGAGAGGGCATGTTTTTGTAACACAAGAAAGATGCCATGAAATGCACACAGCTCCTGACTAAGATAAAACTAAAACCTTCAAATAGATAATATTTCTAAGAGAAAACAGGGAATGCCAGAAAAGAAGAATAGAGTCAGGATTGCTGCTTTGAGAATGAATTGGAAAATTTGGAGTACTGCAATTCGGTCAGACAGGAAGCAGGCCAAAAAGGAGAGGATGAAGTGAGAAAGTTGGCAACTGGCTGGTGGATTATTTTACAGTAGAATTGGTCAATAACTTGAAATATTTTTTCGAAAGGCTCTGTCAAAAAGGTTATATTAAAAAGGAAACAACATTTTTGAAATGCATATCAGATGCAGAACGAAATAACATAATCCTATTTTACATTACTGTTTACGACCGCCAAGATCTGAACATATACGTCTAATGACCTGCGTTCAGTATTTTTCTTATTTACTAATAACTTATAACTATTTTGATTATAATGAAATAAATAGGACAGGAAATATTCGCAAATAAATGGCATAAGTACATTTTTCTTTCGAAATGACCCAGTTACAGGAACAAAGTTAGTTGCAAAGGCTGTTGATCTAGAATGAAATTAACAATAAAACCATCTCAAAAGCATAATGACTGGAGCAAAATTATCCTGAATTAATTGGTTGCAGCTATTCAAGAATTAGTAGGCTATAATTATATGGGCCTAATTGTTCACAAACAATGTCTCTGATAGTCTATGATATTAAGGCAAAATATTCCCTAATTATTTCCACTCAATTCTTGGAATAATGCATTACGCTCACAGCACCATACTTTTGGGTACTGACATTCATCAAAATAAACAATGTCATCTTGGACAAATTTGCTATTACAGATGATTTCATATTTGTAGACACAAGGAGTGAATGTGAATTTTTTTCTTGGACATGTTATTCTATAGGGAAAAGTGATGTCATAATTTTTTTATGTCACCTTTCCCCGTAGAAGAAATGTCCGAGAAAAAAATTCACATTCACTCCTTGAAATCATCTGTAATAACTTCTGGAGGAAACAGTTCAAAAGCTTCAGTTTCCAAGAAGTAAGGTAAATGAATAGCAAGTGTGGTTCCACTTTATTTTGTGAACATTCTGGGTAGTTGGATAAAAACAGAACAAGAAATGGGCTTCCCGGCAGTGATCCTAAATTCAGAATACTTGTGGAAAGATGACACCACGGCTTGCTGTTGCGTGCATACTCATTCTGAAACCGGCCTCATTAACTGTAACAGTAAAGAATGCAACCCTTCTCTTTTTAGCAGTATCTTTGACTAGTGACATCACATCTTTCATATTCTAATACAAGAAGTGCAATAGATCTCATTGATTTGCTCACAATGTGTTGGTAAATGTTGTGTGACATGTGTGCAAACATATAAAGGGAGTTAAAATAAGGAATTAAAGGTTTTTTTTATCCAAAATATGACAAATATTTGCATTATTCAAAGGAAGAACACTGAATCAATGTGAAGCATCACATCAAAATGTCATTTCAGTAACACCTCTGCAACTGAAGTGTTGCAATTGTTGAGAAGGGCTACTACATGTATGTAGAACCTCAATGTAAGAACAAGAGCAAGGAACAAAGGATAACACTCGACAAGAAGTTCAATAAAGTAATTGAGGGCAAAACCATCAATGCTTTTACAAGGCCTTTGTTACTATGAGAGTGACAGTCTGACTGGGAAGCTTACATTGGCCGCTCGTTGCCCAAACATGGGAAGGAGTATTAAGTTAGGAGCCAAGCAGCAAAACCACAGTAATAAATAAGTAAGGGGAATCCCAGTCATTTTTGTTATTGCCACAGTGAAGTAACTGTAGAATTTTTTATTCATGGCATACATGTATAAAAAGCTAGATCAAACCAACTTGTACGACTGAGTGTTTGATAAATAGCTAATAATTCCCTGGTTACCATGTCACTGAAAAGAACTCTCACTGAAATCGTGGACCATTTTGTGTAAGAAGCAAGGGCTGAAGTGAAGGTAATCCACTTTTCCAAAAAAGCACCCAGACACTTAAGTATAATGTGGATGATACAGGAAAGGCCTGCAAAGGTCAGATGCTATGTTTGGCTCTGAAGAGAGAAAAATAAACTAAACTAGAAAAACAAAAAGGAATTTTCGAAACACTGAATAACTTAATAGTTCCTTTCGTCATCCTACTTATTCGTCAACTCCAAAAAACGTTTTTTTAAACATGCAGAAACTGAGGAAAAAGTGCCGATCGGTAACTTAATCTGATGATATAATTCATTATATCCTGATACTCTGTTATGGCACTGTTCAGAAGCTGTACAATATCATGATCATGAAGCTACATTAGCATGATGAAACCAGTTTACCAAAATTCAGCACCAGCAGCCCCCCTCCCCCCCTCTTTCTAGCCTCCTTCTGCCCACAATGAGAGAAATTGTCAATCAATTTGCAACTATGGCACCCACGCACCCTTCCTGGAACATCACTTACATTCTGTGTCCAACGTTTTCCACAACGTAATACCTCTTCAGGGAGACAATAATTGAAGTAAATCTTTTTTTTTTTCTTTTTTTTTTATTGAATAACAGTAACTCTGGTCAGTCAAAGGGCAGAGCTTACTTCAGGTAGAATGACCAACTGAAGTTAATCCATTCAGATATCTATCATTTATCTATCTATCTATCTATCTATCTATCTATCTATCTATCTAATCGTCTCATTCAACTCCTTTTCCTGAATACCCAAACCATTGAAAAGAGTCTGATTGTTTTCAAGGTTTTTCTAAAATCAACACATTGTAAGTAAAACTATGAAGAACTGAGAAATTACAAGCAATTCTGTAAAATTATTAGATCTTCGGTCTACACCCTATGGTTGCTCGTCAAGATGGATAGCCAAACGGTGATCACTCAAGTTTCGACATGCAGTCAGATCATCGATTTTTGTGTCCAAATCTGACAAAATGTGCTCATTGAATCCCTGGCAGTGTTGGGAGGGGCATGAGAAGAATCAGATATGATGGGATTCAAAATAACAGCTTTAACAGCATTTCCCCCAAAATCAAATTAACTCAATTCAAAACAGGCTGTAAACTTATTACATTCTCATGTAGCCACAATATCCGATTTACAATTAAAGAAGAGATGCAATTTGAAATACATATCTTTGATACATTACTACATTAGAAACTACCGTTTACATATTTCAGAGGACGTTATATGAAATTGAATTGTTCAAATAATTATTTGTAGCATGGAAAAAATTATAATCCTGTTTAAATCCAACTGTGAATCAAATGTCAATTGGTCTGGAAGATGTATTATCAATATGTCAGAAATATCCATCTTCTTATGAATAATTTGATAATCATGATACATACCAGTCAATCGATCCTGACATAAAAAGATTCACAATCAATCTTTCTTTCAATTGTTCAGTCATTCAATCAATCAATCAATCAATCAATTGATTATTCAATCAAGTATTCTAATTATATCTCCACTCTTATTTGTTTATTTATCTGTATGTCTATCTATGTGTCTGTTCAACAATTTATACAGTGGGCCTCAGTTTAATCAACACTATGAATTCTATGAAGAGTTAAGGTTATCGTAGATAGACTATATCTATCCTTTGTTAGTGCGCTATACTCCACCCCATTGGGCACCAATGGCATTCAAGAAAGGCTCTTATCTCTATAAGGCTTCCATGTGATCTTGTGTGCAAAGGGAATGCTGACGGTTGCTGTGGCAGAATCGTAAATGACGAGGGAGAAATTAACACATGCTCTGATGGCCAAGAATTAAAGTCTGAAACACATTGCAGTTACAAAAGGAAGATAAGCTAACAAAGGAACACAAAAGGTGTAAAGCAATTTATGACAGTTTTCAAAGAGGAAAATGAGTGATAACTGTATGCAAGGGAAAAAAGGCTGGAGATTTCAAATTTTTTTAATATTAGCGCCTTGTATAATCATTGTAGCAAACTAGTGAAAGGTGTTGCACAAAAAGGCATTGATTACTTTTTTTTTAACGATTATCTTAACTGATTTTTGGAAGGACATCCATTAAAAGCTTAGTTTTTACATCTTCTTTGTATGACAGTATATTTGAATTATTTTTCTCTTTTCTTTATTTGCATTTGAGAGGAGACAAACTTTTCAACAAGGGAGATCTATAGGATAATGCCAGGGTGTCCCTATATTTGTAGTTTTCTTTACCCCTGAGATGCAGTATGTTGTTATTGCAAGGAGTACACAGAACATTGTCATAGATCAATATTATTGGCCCATTGTTCCATAAACATGCCTTTTAGGACTTCCATGGTCAAGCATTATTGGCAAAACTGAACTTGCTCAATTTATGGCAAAAATGTGCATCTATGCATTATTCGGGTCAAGGGAAGATGCCGCATAAGGCAGGTTTTATGAAGCTCCCAGAATAACATGCCAAGAAACATGGAAGACAATGTGATGTACATGCATACAGCTGGGCTTTTCTATTTCCAGATAGGCTTACAATTTTTTTATGTACAATGTATATATATAGATTTCCGGAATAGCAAATATAACGATTTTTGGTAAACCAATTAAATAAATGGAAGCAATAAACACTTTTGACCTAATTAAATAACCCAGACCACCTGGGTTCAGCCTATGGCTATTCAATGTCATGCATGTACGATGAATATTTTATCCAGATGCAAATGGGTATACACTTTATTTCAAGATCATTGAAAACATGCAGTCTTTAAATTCTAATATTACCTGATTTATGTTGGGAGCTGTTCATATTACATATATCAAAATATTGTATTATTTAAAAATAAGGCCAATTTTAATTTGTCTGCAGTTATTTGAGCTGCGTCTGCTAAAATAAACAGGTATTTTAAAATTCACAGAGTGAAATGTCATGTACATATTTTTCATTATATGACATGTACACAAATTTGTGAAGGTGTAAAACGAGCATGTACGAGTTTGTGGACATGCAAAAACGAGCATAGGTGCTCGTGTATGTGTAATAACTAGCACTCGTGTACATGCTTTATTATTCATTTGTGTACCTACCATTTCTAACATTCATGGAGGTGTTATATGTTTCAGTATTGGGGTCAAAATTAGGTTTAGAGTTAGTTTTAGCCAAGTTTAAGGTTGCAATGATCGTAATTTCACCTAGAGTAGACAAATTCGTGAATTGCAATATTTCACACTTACACGAACGCTAAATTTGTGTATTTGTTCATTATTGCAGGTTTACAAATTGTGTACATGCCAAATAGTGAAAAATATATACCTCCAAGTGTCGGTGGGTTAAATATATTAACAATAACAGAACTGCACAATGATCCCTTTGATGAGCAATCTCCCCTTGAACAACCTCCCTTCCAAGATGCAACCACTTTCTTCTGCAGTTGGTTATGCCTCACTTATTAGATATAGGCTACAGTGCCACCTGTAAGTAATTGAACTCATCTAATGAGATGAACACAGATCGGGTCATAACCGTCACTCATAAGGGACTATATTTGAGAATTGTGGGATTCAAATGGATAGACTCAAGAGTCGCCAAACCTGTGATTAGTATATGAGACCAAGGTCAATGCAATTTCAATGGGGAGGGGGATTCAATTACTTACCAAACATATTGACCCATATGTAACTGTTTGTAGAACAAATGAAATTGGAAGCCATTTGTATCCCACATGCCTCAAATGTCTAATCCTTTATGATCGCATATGTTTTCATCTTATCAGATCAGTATCCTTGCTTCTGGGAGCAGTTTGGTTGATGATGTTAAGCATTGATCCAATGGCAAAACATCACCCGTCTCACTTACTTACCAGCAACACTGTAATGGACAAAGTCACCCAGATGGGCACCCACACAACAAACAACCTCCCCCTGCATGTACACAGAACAAGTTTGCTCATCTCAGGAACCGCTGGGATTCATAAGTCGTGTTGTAATAAAGGCAAATTTAGCAAAACAGAAAAAATGGTGGCGCTTTCAAGAAAATTGTTGTTTGCTTCATCCGTGCATGGCAAAGGATGATTAAAAGACAATCCCTTTGGCCAGATAACATTGCTCAAATCTTAAAAATATCTAATGTATAGGCCTATATCAAAGTTCTGGCATCCAGACTTTCTTCTGAAATATGTAGATTAATTGTATCCAATTTCTACTCACGAATTTGAACTTAAAATTTTTACTGCAATGAGTGGGCTCAGGTGTGGCCTGGGCTTTATCAAATATTTCACTGGTGCTAATAGAGAATTAAACATGGCTCTGCCTCAATACCTGCTCAGAGGCATCAATCAACCTTGCACGTTTAAATATTTCATTAAGGCAAACCATTCAGAATAAATGCCCTTAAAAAGACACTGGGCAAGCATACGCAAGCAAGGCCACTCTTTACAATTTTAAATTTGCTCATGGCATGGTATTGTTTGGTTTAAGACTCAAGAACAGACATTGTATGATTGACCATAAATTATTCTAAACTAAACTTCAGAAACTTAATCAAATGTCAAACTGGTGTAACAATATGTTGGCAGCATGCAATGGCATGGAATGCCCATGTAGGGTTTAGCATCATGCAAATAAATTATAAATCATTGATAACTATATATACACAGAATATTTCTTGAGAATGAAGGGTAAATTTCAATGTAGTCAGTATGACAGTCACCGAGGTTAGATTTCTCTGTAAGTGATTTTATTGTTGTTATTGTTCAATCTTATTATTGTGTAAATTTTATTTTCATCAATCCAAAAGTGTTCGTCAGCATGCAATGCAATGGTATAATTTGCCTATCTCAGTTTAAACTCAGGACAACAAACCTGACCGCGACAGTCAAGCTGACTCAATCACCTTACAATTCGCTAACCTCCTCCTTTTTCATTCAAATCTCAACATTTTCCAGTATTTGAATGTCTGGCTGGGGATTCAAATCACAGAAAGTGATCAGACTGCAAATATAGAAAACTAAAATAAATGCCTTAACAATTCAAGTACTATAGATTTGACATTATTTCATTTGACTACTAGACATGACACATAACCACTAACTGATGAAATTAATCAAGATTGAAATATCTGTTCAGGGCTCTAATTAATTAAATAATTATGGAAAATCCTTGATTCCAATTTACGATTAAGTCATGATTCCTTGCCATGGAGAGATAAAACAATATGTCCTCCATTTTAATCCTTCAACAGAGGTTAATCTGATGAGTCAATAAAATTAATGGAGGTTACAGGTGATAAACCAGGTTTAAAAAGGCTGTCAGTCAAGATATACGAGGGTTGTTCAAAAAGTTCACGCCTTTCCATATATGGTAACTGTCGCCTATGGGGCGGGGGCTCAGAAAGTTCATGGCCTTTTTTCATATGGAAACTTATTTTCGATGTAGAATTATGAAATCTTCAACGGACAAAATTCAGCTATTATGGAATAATTTCTAAAATTTTGGACAATTTGGGCATTTTTAAGTCATTCTCTTGTTGCCATGGAAACCATAAGTTCAGTCAGACGGGTAATTTTGATCTCAATTATGATTACAGAATTAAAATAATCAGTGTTAAATAAACGAATGAATCAACTCGATTGAGAACTGACAAATGGACGCAGGACAAATCGACGGCCAAACTCTGTGTGGTTCTTGGTAGTATGACTAGTATCCAATTCATTCAGCATTCTATTACAGTCTCAGGCCTATTTGACTTGGATGATCAGAATGTAACATAATGCTGCTTCATAACTACAACTTTCTTTCTAGCTTGTGTTACTTCCAGAAAGAAGCCAGGTACTAGGGTTTACTTTCACATCACACCATGATCCCACCCTAATGGAAAATGTGAAATACTGCACTGTTACAACTTACATCACTACACAAGCCTTGCAGCATGAGCCGGACCTGTTGGCCAGTATTCTGCTGCTGGAGAGTCAATGACTCTTTCTTCTTTGGCCATTGCCTAATTTTCATAATTGCTTTTATTACTCTACAGATTATTATGTCATGTAGGTCTGCTGCTAGGCCTATATTTTGTCAAAGTGAGTAATGTCAATAGCAGTTAATGGTAGCAACTTATATTTTATCCCACAACAGATTATATTTGGCGTCTCTACCGCTATTCAAATAACATAATAATCTGTATAAACACATGGATTTCTCACATATCAAAAGCTTTGTTTTAGCCATAATACCTATATATTCAACGATCAAAGAGAAATGAAAATTGTGAGTGGTCTATGCAATAATCGTGTTGCTTTGATTGACAGAAGTGGATTCCTTGGCTGTGATTCTATTGGCAATAGCATTGGTCTCCCTCTGTGACTAATTTGTGTGTGACTGCAGTTTTAAATGATTGGTTTATTGAGAGAGTGATGCTCCCTCTGCCCAGGCAAGAATGTACCTTTCATGGTGGCCCATAGAGGGAGCGCTGGACTCTGATGGATTTGTTGCCATGGCAACCTAACTCCAACTCTGACGTCACAAAACAGAACCAGGACGTCATGGCATGTCTTTCATATTAGTGGTCTGTGAACTAGGCCTGTAAACTGAGGTCTGCCAACCTGGTCCTGTAAGCTTAGCAGGTCTATCATATAAGTTCTGAGGCAGGGCTTGAAGCTGGCCAGACTGGCAGCATAATAAAAGTAAGGGGCTGATATTGACCTGTCATTAGAACCATTAATTTCTAGCCAGCATGACAGACCAACAAGCTGGAGGATATTTCATGAGAAATCTGTCCTTATTAATCTCAGGATCGTGCCTGGCTGCACAATTAGCATCTCAGTGCCTGTATGGATCCCTCCACTCAGCTGCCCCGGGTGCCCTGCTCCAGGATTAATTAAAATTCTTCACCCAAACAATGAACATTTCTTAAGTCTTGCAGCAACCGCATGTCTTTCCGATATACTGCGAAACCTGCTGATGTTCAGGGAGGAGCAACCAATTTCCCTTTCTACTTTGTTTGCCTTTCTTCTTGTACTTTTCCTATTCTTATTTATTTTCCTACAGCCTTTGCCTTTGCCTTCAGCCATACTAGATTTCTCCATTTTGGAATTTCGTCTGGACTTTCCTACATTTTAGTGGCTTAGTCAGGAGCTGTGTGCATTTCATTGCATCTTTCTTGCATTTCAAAAACATGCCCTCTCTTAAGGAGGTTATCAGACTTATTTCTCCTTGGATATACATTCAGAGATAACATAAGATTTGATGCCTCATATCATACCTGCTATATCTCGGGCTGTCTCTCTTTTTCATCTCTCTGCACATTTGTCCTCTGTGAACTTCTTTCCCTGCTCTTCACTGGAGCAACTTTTAAGGCTAAATATTCTCAGCTTCATTTATTTTTGTTTTATCAAATGTGAAGTATGTATCATAACAGGCAAAAGGCAAGCGGAGAATGCACTGGAATCTTCATTTCGTCTCAGTTCTTATAAAATAAATTTATAGCGTGTTTACTTTACCTATTCTATACACTAACAGCGGTGTTTTGGGAGCCTGGAATTTTGCCTAATGCCTATCAAAGTTGTGAATGGACTTCTTTTCTACAATCTTTGGTTGCTCATTTTAGCTTTTTGACGCTTCACTAATAATGCAAAGTCATTGTCATAAAACATGTTTAACATCACTTGTACTTCCTGAGACTGGTACCTCATTCCTGACATCATCGTTTTTCAATTGTTGTACTATAGGTTTCCTTCATCATACTCTATAGCACAAGCCTATCCTCAGTGAAATGAACTTCCAGACATCATGGGGAAACCTTGCACAGTGATGATAAATATTTTGTAAGTCTTGAACACCCTATTTGTGTTATAATACCATGTTGTGGAATGCTTTCTTCAGTCAAGCCATTTGCAATTTCATACCTTTAAAAACTGGGTCATCACGCTGAAGATCTTTATCTTTAATTGAAGATCTCTATTGGCAGACTGAGCGAACATTTAGAATGAATGGCAACATCAACTTTTCTTTCAGCTTGAGCCTGCAACTTTGGATCATAGACTGTATAATTTCGTCTCAAGCCTAAGTGAAAAAAAGTTGTAAAAATTATTGGTAAAATGTTGTCCAATGATTCCAGGAATGACATACTATAGAGTCAAGGATGGTAAATCCGTCCACTTTTGGCTGAAACTATATTTCAAGGAAAATGGCAAAAGTTACAAAAATAAAAATCAGTCCATCTGAAGGGGTATATTCCGTTTTATTATCAACACTCAAAAAAGTTAAAATTTCATATAATTTCGGTTTAAACCATGACAACAAAAATTAAAGGTCAGGGCATCTAAATCCGTCCACCTTGCTGGTAAATCCGTCCAGCAAGGGTGGTAAATCCGTCCACTGGGCATAGTACAGCTCTCAACTGTCACATCTCTTTATTTTTTCAAGTTTTGCAATTTACTAAGTCTTGCAAAGGTTTTTGTGTCGATTTTAGAATTATGATTCACTGCTTACACCTATAATAGAAGAATTAGATAATAGAGGTTAAGTTAACTTGGAATAATTTCAATTGACCACCCAAATTACAATTAAATAACCTTTTAATCCAACCAAAGTGGAATAACTGTTCCTACCTAATTTCTGTAATCAGAAGAATGCCATTTATTGTTATTTAAACTATAAAAGTGCTTTAAAAGTTAATTTTATGTGGGTGGACGGATTTACAAACCTCCTATCAAGCCACTTTCAAAATATTGATGGTAATTCCGTCCACCTTTATTTCCATTGTATTTCATTTCATGGTGCCACAATTTTACAAATCCTTCAAAAATAATTTAATTTTGCATCTTATTGATAGATTTTTACCTCATAAATGTTTGTTTGTTGACAGGAATAGGCCAATAATATTATCTTATCCCACTCATGTAATTATCAAAAATGGCTGTGATGACGTCACAGGTTTTCATTGTATTTTGTCCTTTGTTTTTAAATGGCCCTGAAAAAGCATTTAAAAGGCTGTCAACACGATAAAAACGGCAAAATTAATTGAAAGACAAGTTTTTCTTGCTTTTACAACCAACAAAACTGTAACTAATATATTTATATACCTATAATAGGGGGTGGACAGATTTACCCTCCTGGACGGATTTACCATCATTGACTCTAGTATATATGCTGACCACTCGTGCAAGGTCAATTTCATAAGATAACAAGAAGATCACTAGAATACCTTGTTGTCCCTTGTTGTTGTGATATGGTTCATGGACCAGGGTGAAATGAGAGAAGGTGCAAAATAATGTGGAAGCAAGATCTCAAGAAGATAACAAGCAAAAAGGAGTATCAGCTTGGGTTTTTGCTGCGCTGCAAAATGGTGTATAGTATATGTTGAAATTGGCACACCAAATGTGTTGCACTTCAAGTTCAAAAAGACACACTACACAATGCAAGTAGGTTGGAGGTCTGCAATGCTTTACATGCACCAAGCACCATTATGTGAAACAATGACCTTTGTTAAAGCTGGAGTTGGATTGTGGGATGCCAGTCACATGATGCTTTGTACTTAAGCCAGAGATGCAGATGCAAAGCTCAAATGTAAGTGTCAACATGTTGGTGGAGCTTGAAAAACTTTGGAAATGTCGTTCGCATTCAACTGAGCATTTCAAAGTAGGCATGAGGAAAATGAGCCAATTGCTTGCAGTATTCAAGACCAAAGACATCTCATTTACAAACATACACACAGCACCCAACTCA
Organism: Platynereis dumerilii; assembly: GCA_026936325.1. Taxonomy (NCBI): domain Eukaryota; kingdom Metazoa; phylum Annelida; class Polychaeta; order Phyllodocida; family Nereididae; genus Platynereis; species Platynereis dumerilii. Next base: position 177,044,240 of record JAPTHN010000001.1, on the reverse strand, counting down.
CTAATGTATCTGCTCTATGACTTATTCATACATCGAGCAAAATAACCCCTTGTTTGAGATGTGGAATTGACATATAAAACAGAAATCCAATAACCGGCATCTGGCTTTTTCACCATTTATTAAAAACAGTCATAAAAACATTAATTCACATTCCATAACTTACACATTGTGAATATAATACATCCTTCTCTTGAAATATGATTAAAATTCTGCCATACCCAGACATTATTTGATATAAAGGAATAATAAATCATGAAATGTATATAAACTGGTTTAGAATCAATCTGGCGCCATCTCGTACTCCAACTGCTAAATCTATTACCAATTTCTAGAATCAAATCCTGATGTGTCAAGTCAGAATAATACCTTGTTTCCTTTTTGATGTTGAAATAATTGCTTTAGATTGGCGAAAGCCCACAGTCCGACATAATATTATTTGCTTCATGAGTTGAAATCCATGCTGCCTGATGACAATTCATTTGTTTGACTCTAGTCTAGAGTGTTGAAGTGTCACATAAATGATATTGACTGTGATTGCTTAATACGAATTTGCTTTTATCCCATTTTCCCAGAGATACACTGTTTTTTTGCGGTTAGAAGAGAGCAAGTATCCAAATCATGCCAACAAAGATATTTAGGAGCATATTGTTGTTTGTTATGATTTGGCATATTGCATCTGCCATGTTCCTGTCTGCCTGTCTGGAATATCAATTTCCTGTGATGTCACATAGAGTCTCTTTCAAAACCTGGTGGTTTGGCCAGGAATAAGAGAAAACTAAGCAAGTAGCTATTGTATTGGTATTTTTAAGTTCAGTTTCTGACCTAAATTCTTTTTTTGCTTGATGCATCTAGGGGTCATTCCATCAACCAATGGTCCCAGCATGACCATCTCTGATTTCTTTCAAACTTTTTGCGTTTCAAAAACTTTATTAGAAAAGATCAAATCCAAAATTACAGGACCATAGCTCAATTATTTTCAGAGTTATGATAAAAATAAGTTGGAAAAATCGGAAAAAATACTGAAAAACGTCCATTTGTAAAATTGTCATTACACTTCAAATTTGGACCCGAACTGTTTGATTTTTTATACAATGCCAGTGACACCCTAAACTAATAAATAGAAGCAGTAAAGTGGTTTTCCAAAAGAATGCCTGTCAAACAGAAATTTTCAAAGTTGACTGATTTATCACACTAAAATCCAATATTCATGATTTTTTTTTGCCTACGTTAAACACATCCCAAAATCTTCATATTTCACATGGTAGTTCTTTGCCATATAGTGCATGAGTAAAATAAGTATCATTGTCCAAAAACCACTGGTTATTAATATATTGTGCTCTGAAATTTAGAATTTCACAAAATAACCCATTTTCAAGCCACTAAATGGCCATGTGGCGTAGTTGATATGGAAAAAGCAAATGCCCAGCATGAAAGAACTTGGGAAGAGCTTTAAAATGATGTATAGAAATGTGTGTGTATTTGAGTTCTTCATACTGAATATCCACTCTAAAGTTGATTAGTTTTCAATTTGACCAAACTTTTTAAAAATATACAGCTGAGTATTTTATCACATATTACATGTTGTACTTGTTATAATATGTAAATGGCACAGCCATGAAATTCGCGCAGCATTATGATACTTTTTCAAAGAAATTGAGAGACGGAAATACAGAAAAAAAGGGAGAAATTTATACTAGAAACTATTAGAAAGATAAAATAGATCAAAAATAGATAGATAGGATAGCAAATAAATGGGATTAAGGATAAATAGAATTGACAGATAATCAGCTAAATAGTAAGACAACACCGAAAGCTGCCAATTTCAAGTCTATGCTAGATTGTTGATATTACATAATAGTGATAATAAAAACAATAACATGATATGCATGTAGATTAATTGCTCAGTGTTACATAATCATCAGTTGACAAAGATTATGTAACTTTAATTTTGTTATGTTTTCTTGTTGTCTGTTTTGAAAAGAAATGAATTACATGTTAATAATTTAATTTAGCTTGTCAAGGCTTATAATTAACTATTCCATAAAAATTATAGATACAGGGAATATAAATGGAGAATATTGAATTTTTAAGACACTTTTAAATATGAATATGTCATGTTTTGTTAAATTCTAAACTAAATCATTGATAAGAAGCTGGACCCACTTGACCTAATTTCCTGCTGTCGACCATTGATGTTGAGACCATCACTGCACAGATTTCTGAAACCTTTCTTGTGCTAAGTTTCGCTTCGCAAAACGGCCTTCGGCCGTTTCGCTGCGCGAATATTAATCATTCTCAATGAGTTCTACTTGTTCTGGATGACAATTTTTGGAAATGAATTAAGTAAATTCTCATAAGGTTTCATTGGGCCTAAATTATAAAAGGTAAATTCAGCGTTTAGCAGAGATCTTATATTGATGAAAGGTATGTGACAACCATATTCATCTCATGTAAATGAGAATTTATCCATTGGCTACTGCAATTATATATTTAGCCGCAAGAAATACAACATAAAACTTTACTGCAGGGAAAGTATATATCACATTTATTTACTCATTTTTTTATCATATTTCGAATGGACTACACTTCATACCAGAATTTTTCAGGTGGCTCTAAAAAAGTTTGCTCGAAGTGCTACCATTCACAGTTGCACACCAAAACATCTTGAAAAGAAAACCAAAACCTTGCATTTTGTTGTTATAATAAGATGGTGATTTGTTTCTTGGTAATTTGATAGACATCTCATAGCATTGCGTGGATGTTTTCTGATGTCAAAAGGTCAATGTTGGGTGCCTGTTGACCGTAGAGTAACCATTGAAATCAGTGACGGATCATGAGCTTCTGGCCAAAAATACAATTTTAGCAAATTAATAGCAGTTTCATATGTTAAATGTTTGATAGCTTCCCCACTGCAGCCCTCATTATCCTATATTAAGTTGATAGTGTTTCAAATTGGGCACCTATTATAATTCAATTTTTATCATTGTGTGATGACTGAAGTACTGAGAAAAAGTTGCGAAAAATGTTCGCTTCATCCCAGCGGATAATTAGTTAAAAAGTTCAGATAGTGTTATTTTACACAGCAACTTTTTACTATTATTGATTTTAGTACATATGTATGGCAGGAAATGATATTTGTCTTTTTGCATGACTGCAATCCATTTACCCTATTTTTTTCTGCATTTGCAAATAAATAAATAAATTGTCAAAGTTGAAAAAACACTAAACTTCGGTGCTCATCTTGTGAATGAAGGACTCAAATACACACATATTTCTATATATGATTTTAAAGTTCATTCCAAGTTCTTTTATGCCATGTAGTTGTGTTTTCTGTATCACCTACGCCACATGGCCGTTTTTTTGCTTGAAAATGTGTTGTTTTGTGAAATTCATAAATTAAGCAGACCATATTTCAATAACGGCTGGTTTTGGAACATTAATACTTTTTGTATGTATGCTCTATGTAGTCAAGTAATACCATTAAAAGTATGACAGTTTTGGGATGTATTTAAGGTTACCAAAAAAAATCATGAAAATTGGATTTTAGTGTGATAAATCAGTCAACTTTGAAAATTTCTGTGGGACAAGGAATTTTCTGGAAAGCCTCTTCTCAGCAGCAATCTCAGCTTCTGTTTATAACATTTGGGTATCTTATGCATTGCAAAAAAAACATCAAAAAGTTTAGGGCAATATTGAAAGTTTGATAGCCGTTTTAAAAATGGACAATTTTTGAAATTTTTTTCATATTTTTACAATTTATTTGATCATAACTCCTAAAATATTTGAGCTATCGTCCTATAATTTTGGATTTGCTCTTTCCTGATAATCTTCTTGAAACGTAGAGAGTTTGAATGGAATCCGAGACGGTCATGCTGGAGATTTTCGGAAATTTGGTTGATTTGGTGTGGAATGACCCTGCAAGGTTAGTGAGATGACGTGATTCCATGTCCAACCAATTCCTAACCAGACAGACTTCTGAATTTATCGTCTTCGCAAGGTCTGCAATTCAGACTGCAAACAGCAACAAACACTTTCATTTTCTAAATTCTAAAGCTTTCTCACTTTATGGTGAAGCATTAAGTCATATGATGTACATGTAAAACAAGGTTTCTTTTAATGGCTTCAACTTTTTGCAGGGAGCCAACGAGGAGTTAATTGACTTCAAAGCTTCATAAAAATAGAATCTATGACAATGATTGAAATAATGATCAAGTAGTATTTCAGTACTTGACAAGACTATAGGAAATAAATATTACAGGATTTATGTCTTAAGAATGATAGGTATTTAGTCTGGCTTGTTAAATTGTACAAGTTCAATGTCTTAACATACGTCAGTGATGAACTGGGAAACCTTACATATATCTGAATACCACAGACCTTATAGACTTTATTGTACTCGCAATAGGCCTGATTAATTTACACGGATTGCAGGAAACTAAACATGTTCCCTGCCAGCTGCAAAAAAAAGAATGGATTGGTTGGCTGGAAAATGATCGGTTATTGATTGGTGAGCCAAAAATAAACATCTTCTGACAAACACCGCCAGCTGAAATAGGGGGCTTCAAAGATCGTGCTTAATTCCATGGACTGAACACATTCTAAACTAAAAGAATCACTTGGGTTTTAGACAAAATTATGTCAATCAATGATCCGAATCCGGAGGCTGAAACAAAAAGAAATGTCGCCATTACTTCTAAATGTTCACTCAGTCAGCCAAAAGAGATCTTTAACTAAAGACGACACGAAAGTGAAATTTATGAAAATCAATTCCAATCATGATTTCAAGAAAAGAACTGAAAAGTGGCAGCTTAAGATCTTCAGCAGGATGACCCAATTTTCAAAGGTAGAAAATTGGAAATGGCTTGACTGACTAAAGTATTTCAAAACATGCCATCGTCATATAATTAGGCTGTTCATGAGTGCAAAATTATTATTACAGTGCAAGTTTTCCCCATGATGTCTGGAGGTTTATTTTGATACTGAAGATAAGTTAGTGTTATTCAAAGTATAATGAAGGAAGCCTACATGTGAAACAATTGAAAAATGATGGTGTCAGGAGACAGGTGCCAGTCTCAGGATTCACTAGCCATGTTAAACAAGTTTTATGACAACAGCATTACATTATTTGAGCCGCATCAGTAAGCCAAAATGAGCAACCAAAGATTGAAGAAAAGAAAGTCCATTCACAACCTGAATAGACACAATTCCAGGCTCTCAAAACAAAGCTGTTATTGTATAGAATATGTAAAGTAAACATGCCATAAACTTTGTGAACTGAGATGAAATATAAGGATTCCAGTGCATTTTCCGCTTGCCTTCTGCCTATGATGATATACACTTCACATTTCAGGAAAAGAAAAAGCAGCAACATCTGACCTTAAATGTGGCTCCAGGGAAGAGCAGGGAAAGAAGTTCACAGAGGACAAATGTGCAGAGAGATGAGAAAGAGACAACCCAAGATATGGCGGACATAAAGTGAGGCATCAAATGTAATGTTATCTCTAAATGTATATCCAAGGAGAAATAAGTCTGATAACCTCCTTAAGAGAGGGCATGTTTTTGTAACACAAGAAAGATGCCATGAAATGCACACAGCTCCTGACTAAGATAAAACTAAAACCTTCAAATAGATAATATTTCTAAGAGAAAACAGGGAATGCCAGAAAAGAAGAATAGAGTCAGGATTGCTGCTTTGAGAATGAATTGGAAAATTTGGAGTACTGCAATTGGGTCTGAGAGGAAGCAGGCTTAAAAGGAGAGGATGAAGTGAGTAAGTTGGCAACTGGCTGATGGATTATTTTACAGTAGAATGGGTCAACAATTTGAAATATTTTTCAAAAGGCTCAGCCAAAAAGGTTATATTATAAAAGAAACACAGATCAGATGCAGAAAGAAATAACATAATCCTATTTACATTGCTGTTTAGGACAGCCAGATATGAACATATTTTGGTATAACGACCTGCGTTCAGTATTTTGCTTATTTACTAATAACTTATAACTATTTTGATTATAATGAAATAAATAGGACAGGAAATATTCGCAAATAAATGGCACTAATAATTTTTTTTTTCGAAATGACCCAGTTACAGGGACTAAGTTAGTTGCGAAGGCTGTTGATCTAGAATGCAATTAACAATAAAAACATCTCAAAAGCATAATAACTGGAGCAAAATTATCCTGAATTAATTGGTTGCAGCTATTCAAGAATTAGTAGGCTATAATTATATGGGCCTAATTGTTCACATACAATGTCTCTGATAGTCTATGATATTAAGGCAAAATATTCCCTAATTATTTCCACTCAATTCTTGGAATAATGCATTACGCTCACAGCACCATACTTTTGGGTACTGACATTCATCAAAATAAACAATGTCATCTTGGACAAATTTGCTATTACAGATGATTTCATATTTGTAGACACAAGGAGTGAATGTGGATTTTTTTCTTGGACATGTTATTCTATAGGGAAAAGTGATGTCATAATTTTTTATGTCACCTTTCCCCGTAGAAGAAATGTCCGAGAAAAAAATTCACATTCACTCCTTGAAATCATCTGTAATAACTTCTGGAGGAAACAGTTCAAAAGCTTCAGTTTCCAAGAAGTAAGGTAAATGAATAGCAAGTGTGGTTCCACTTTATTTTGTGAACATTCTGGGTAGTTGGATAAAAACAGAACAAGAAATGGGCTTCCCGGCAGTGATCCTTAATTCAGAATACTTGTGGAAAGATGACACCACAGCTGCTGCTACGTGCACACTCATTCTGAAACCGGCCTCATTAACTGTAACAGTAAAGAATGCAACCCTTCTCTTTTTAGCAGTATCTTTGACTAGTGACATCACATCTTTCATATTCTAATACAAGAAGTGCAACAGAAGTCATTGACTTGCTGACAATGTGTTGGTAAATGTTGTATGATATGTGTGCAAACATATAAAGGGAGTTTAAATATGGAATTAAAGGTTTTTTTTATGCCATAGTTCCAAAATATGACAAATATTTGCATTATTCAAAGGAAGAACACTGAATCAATGTGAAGCATCACATCAAAATGTCATTTCAATAACACCTCTGCAACTGAAGTGTTGCAATTGTTGAGAAGGGCTACTACATGTACATAGAACCTCAATGTAAGAACAAGAGCAAGGAACAAAGGATAACACTCAACAAGAAGTTCAATAAAGTAATTGAGGGCAAAACCATCAATGCTTTTACAAGGCCTTTGTTACTATGAGAGTGACAGTCTGACTGGGAAGCTTACATTGGCCGCTCGTTGCCCAAACATGGGAAGGAGTATTAAGTTAGGAGCCAAGCAGCAAAACCACAGTAATAAATAAGTAAGGGGAATCCCAGTCATTTTTGTTATTGCCACAGTGAAGTAACTGTAGAATTTTTTATTCATGGCATACATGTATAAAAAGCTAGATCAAACCAACTTGTACGACTGAGTGTTTGATAAATAGCTAATAATTCCCTGGTTACCATGTCACTGAAAAGAACTCTCACAGAAATCGTGGACCATTTTGTGTAAGAAGCAAGGGCTGAAGTGAAGGTAATCCACTTTTCCAAAAAAGCACCCAGACACTTAAGTATAATGTGGATGATACAGGAAAGGCCTGCAAAGGTCAGATGCTATGTTTGGCTCTGAAGAGAGAAAAATAAACTAAACTAGAAAAAGAAAAAGGAATTTTCGAAACACTGAATAACTTAATAGTTCCTTTCGTCATCCTACTTATTCGTCAACTCCAAAAAAATTTTTTTTAAACATGCAGAAACTGAGAAAAAAATGCCGATTGATGACTTAATCTGATGATATAATTCATTATATCCTGATATTCTGTTATGGCACTGTTCAGAAGCTGTACAATATTATGATCATGAAGCTACATTATCATGGTGAAACCAGTTTACCAAAATGCAGCACCAGCAGCCCCCCTCCCCCTCCTCTTTCTAGCCTCCTTCTGCCCACAATGAGAGAAATTGTCAATCAATTTGCAACTATGGCACCCACGCACCCTTCCTGGAACGTCACTTACATTCTGTGTCCAACGTTTTCCACAACGTAATACCTCTTCAGGTAGACAATAATTGAAGTAAATCTTTTTTTTTTTTTTCTATTGAATAACAGTAACTCTGGTCAGTCAAAGGGCAGAGCTTACTTCAGGTAGAATGACCAACTGAAGTTAATCCATTCAGATATTTATCTATCTATCTATCTATCTATCTATCTATCTATCTATCTATCTATCTATCTATCTATCTAACTGTCTCATTCAACTCCTTTTCCTGAATACCCAAACCATTGAAAAGAGTCTGATTGTTTTCAAGGTTTTTCTAAAATCAACACATTGTAAGTAAAACTATGAAGAACTGAGAAATTACAAGCAATTCTGTAAAATTATTAGATCTTCGGTCTACACCCTATGGTTGCTCGTCAAGATGGATAGCCAAACGGTGATCACTCAAGTTTCGACATGCAGTCAGATCATCGATTTTTGTGTCCAAATCTGACAAAATGTGCTCATTGAATCCCTGGCAGTGTTGGGAGGGGCATGAGAAGAATCAGGTATGATGGGATTCAAAATAACAGCTTTAATAGCATTTCCCCCGAAATCGAATTAACTCAATTCAAGACAGGCTGTAAACTTATTACATTCTCATGTAGCCATAACACCGTATTAACAATTGAAGAAGAGATGCAATTTGAAATACATACCTTTGATACATTAGAAACTACCATTTATAAATATCAGAGGACGTTATATGAAATTGAATTATCCAAATAATTATTTGTAGCATGGAAAAAATTATAATCATCTTTGATGTGAATCAAATGTCAATTGGTCTGGAAGATGCATAATCAATATGTAATAATTTAATAATGATGATACATACGAGTCAATCAATCATGACATAAAAAGATTCACAATCAATCTTTCTTTCAATTGTTCAGTCATTCAATCAATCAATCAATCAATCAATCGATTAATCAATCAAGTATTCTAATTATATCTCTCTTCACTCGTATTTGTTTATTTATCTGTATGTCTATCTATATGTCTGTTCAACAATTTATACAGTGGCCCTCAGTTTAATCAGCACTATGAATTCTATGAAGAGTTAAGGTTATCGTAGATAGACTATATCTACCCTTTGTTAGTACGCTATACACCACCCATTGGGCACCAATGGCATTCAAGAAAGGCCCTTATCTCTATAAGGCTTCCATGTGATCTTGTGTGCAATGGGAATGCTGAAAGTTGCTGTGGCGGAATCGTAAATGACGAGGGAGAAATTAACACATGCTCCGATGGCCAAGAATTTAAGTCAAAGACTGAAAGACATTGCAAGTTACAAAACGAAGATAATCTACCAAAGGAAAGCAGAAGGTGTAAAGCAATTTATGACCGTTTTCAAAGAGGAAAATGAGTGATAACTGTATGCAAGAGAAAAAAGGCTGGAGATTTCAAATATTAGCGCCCTGTATAATCGTTGTAGCAAACTAGTGAAAGGTGTTGCACAAAAAAGCATTGATTACTTTTTTTTAAACGATTATCTTAACTGATTTTTGGAAGGACATCCAGATTAAAAGCTTAGTTTTTACATCTTCTTTGTATGACAGTATATTTGAATTATATTTTCTTATTTCTTTAATTGCATTTGAGAGGAGACAAACTTTTCAACAAGGGAGATCTATAGGCTAATGCCAGGGTGTCCCTATATTTGTAGTATTCTTTACCCCTGAGATGGAGTATGTTGTTATTGTGAGGAGTACACTGAACATTGTCATAGATCAATATTATTGGCCCATTGTTCCATAAACATGCCTTTTAGGGCTTCCATGGTCAAGCATTATTGGCAAAACTGAACTTGCTCAATTTATGGCAAAAATGCGCATCTATGCATTATTCGGGTCAAGGGAAGATGCCGCATAAGTCAGGTTTTATGAAGCTCCCAGAATAACATGCCAAGAAACCATGGAAGACAATGTGATATACATGCATGCAGCTGGGCTTTTCAATTTCCAGATAGGCTTACAATTTTTTTATGTATATATAGATTTCCGGAATATCGAATATAACGATTTTGTGTAAACCAATTAAACAAATGGAAGCAAAAAACACTTTTGACCTTATTAAATAACCTGACCACCTGGGTTCAGCCTATGGCTATAAAATGTCATGCATTTACGATGAATATTTTATCCAGATGCAAATGGGTATACAGTTTATTTCAAGATCATTGAAAACATGCAGTCTTTAAATTCTAATATTGGGAGCTGTTCATATTACATGTATAAAAATATTGTATTATTTAAAAATATGGCCAATTTTAATTTGTCTGCAGTTATTTGAGCTGCGTCTGCTAAAATAAACAGGTATTTTAAAATTCAAAGAGTGAAATGTCATGTACATATTTTTCATTATATGACATGTACACAAATTAATCGAAGGCGTAAAACGAGCATCTACGAGTTTGTGGACATACAAAAACTATAGGTGCTCGTGCATGTGAAATAACTAGCACTCGTGTACGTGCTTTATTATTCATTTGTGTACCTGCCATGTCTAACATTCATGGAGGTGTTATATTCTTCAGTTTTAGGGTCAAAATTAGGTTTAGAGTTAGTTTTAGCCAAGTTTAAGGTTTCAATGTTCGTAATTACAACTACACAAATTCGTGTATTTCAATATTTCACACTTACATGAATGCTAAATTTATTTATATGTTCATTATTGCAGGTTTACAAATTGTGTACATGCCATATAGTGAAAAATATATACCTCCAAGTGTCGGTGGGTTCAATATATTAACAATAACAGAAATGCACAATGGTCCCTGTGATGAGCAATCTCCACTTGAACAACCTCATCTGCCAGATGCAACCCCTTTCTTCTGCAGTTGGTTGTGCCTTACTTATTAGATATATAGTGCCACCTGTAAGTAATTGAACTCATCTAATGAGATGAACACATATCGGGTCATAACCGTCACTCATATGGGACAATACTTGAGGAATGTAGGATTAAAATAGTTGCACTAAAGAGTTGCTTATGGGTCCAAGCCTGTGATAAGTACATTGTTCAATGTTTATGAAACTCAAGGTCAATGCAACTTCAATGGGGAGAGGTATTCACTTACTTAGCAAACATATTGACCCATATGTACTAACTGTTTGTTGAACAAATGAAATTGGAAGCGATATGTATCCCACATGCCTCAAATGTATAATCCTTTATGATCGCATATGTTTTCATCTCATCAGATCAGTGTCCTTGTTTCCGGAAGCAGTTTGCTTGATGATGTTTAGTATTGATTCAATGGCAAAACATCACCCATCTCCCTTACTTACAGGCAACACGTTAATAGACACAACAAACAGTGTCTCCCTGCCTGTGCAGTGTGCACAGAACAAGTTATGCTCATCTCAGGAACCACTGGGATTCTTATGTCTTATTGTTATAAAGGCACATTTGGCAAAGCAATAAAAATGGTGGCACTTTCAAGAAAATTGTTATTTGCTTCATCCGATGCCTGGCAAAGGATGGTTTAAACAAGACAATCCCTTTGGCCAGATAACATTGCTCAAATCTTCAAAATATCTAATATATAGGCCTATATCAAAGTTCTGGCATCCAGACTTTCCTGTGAAATATGTAGATTGATTGTATCCAATTTCTACTCACGAATTTGAACTTAAAAATTTTTACTGCAATGAGTGGGCTCAGATGTGGCCTGGGCTTTATCAAATATTTCACTGGTACTAATAGGGAATTAAACATGGCCCTGCCTCAATACCTGCTCAGAGGCATCAATCAACCTTGCACGTTTAAATATTTCATTAAGGCAAAGCATTCAGAATAAATGCCCTTAAAAAGACACTGGGCAAGCATACGCAAGCAAGGCCACTCTTTACAAAGTTCATTTTGCTCATACCATGGTATTGTTTGGTTTAAGACTCAAGAACAGACATTGTATGATTGACCATAAATTATTCTAAACTAAACTTCAGAAACTTAATCAAATGTCAAACTGGTGTAACAATATGTTGGCAGCATGCAATGGCATGGAATGGCCATGTAGGGTTTAGCATCATGCAAATAAATTATAAATCATTGATAACTATGTATACATAGAATATTTCTTGAGAATGAAGGGTAAATTTCAATGTGCCCGCACAGTCAGTATGACAGTCACCGAGGTAACATTTCTCTGTACGTGATGTTATTGTTGTTATTGTTCAATCTTATTATGTGGTAATTTAATCTTCATCAATCCAGATTTGTTCATCAGCATGCAATGTAATTTGCCTATTGATATCTCAGTTTAAACTGAGGACCACAAACCTGACTGCGACACTCAAGCTGACTCAACACTGCTCAAGCACCACTTCTGGGAGAGGTGCCTTACAATTCACTTACCTCCTATCCCCTTTTCCTTCAAATCTCAAAATTTTCCAGTATTTGAATGTGCACACATGTGGATGAGGTTTCAAATCAGACTGGAAATATAGAAAACTAAAATAAATGCTTTCTTAAAACAATTCAAGTACTATAAATTTGACTTTTTTTTTCATTTGACTACTAGACATGACACATAACCACCAACTGACAAAATTAATAAAGATTTAAATAGTATCTGTTCAGGGCTCTTATTAAGTAATTAATCATGAGAAATCCTTGATTCCAATTTCCGATTAAGTCATGATTCCTTGCCATGGAGATATAAAACAATATGTCCTTCATTTTAATACTTCAACGGAGATTAATCTAATGAGTCAATAAATGGAGGTTACAGGTTGTAAACCAGGTTTAAAAAGGCTATCAGTCAAGATATAAGAGGGGTGTTCAGAAAGTTCACGCCTTTCCGTATATGGTAACTGTCGCCTATGGGGTGGGGAGCTCAGAAAGTTCATGGCTTTTTATGGAAACTTATTTTCGATGTAGAATTATGAAATCTTCACCAGACAAAATTCAGCTATTATGGAATCATTTCTAAAATTTTGGACAATTTGGGCATTTTTAAGTCATTCTCTTGTTGCCATGGAATCCATAAGTTCAGTCAGATGGGTAATTTTGATCTCAATTATTATTACAGAATTAAAATAATCGGCGTTAATTAAACCAGTGCATCAACTCGATCGAGAACTGACTAGTGGATGCAGGACAAATCGAAGGCCATACTATGTGTAGTACCTGGTAATATGACTAATATCCCATTCATTCAGTAGGGGAGAGCGGGGCACAGTGAGACACTTTTTTTATTTTCAAGTGTTCCAAAATGTTGGCAGTAACGAGTTAGATGAGACCAGGTCCATATTATAGATAATGACATTGGGTATATTGTTCAGTAGTTTCAGGTTGCCACCTTTTACAGGTTTGGAGAAATTTTGAGTTACGTCCATGCTCGCTGCTAAGTGTCTCACTGTGCCCCGTGGGCGGGGCACAGTGAGACAGCAGGCGGGGCACAGTGAGACAGGGCAACTCCTGGCATAACCGCTGATCCTCAGGACCTGCGGAATTGTTCTATCAATTGTTGCTACAGAAACTACTGCACTCTTTAATATAAAAGCAGCTGGCTAGGTGATTTTTTAGGTCCTTTTTTGAGCATGTTTCGAAACTTCATCGCACAGGACACATGCACGACTTATTTAACCTGCCGCACATGTTACATACTAATCAAAATTCTTTCTGATGCTTCCCTTTGGATATGACTCACTAAAATCAGTAGTTTATAGAAGGCATTTTGTTTCTAATAGTGAATTTTGAGCTATGAATTACATTCAGGTCGTTTCGAGTTTATTTTGTGATGTCTCACTGTGCCCCACCTAAAACTGTCTCACTGTGCACCACGCAGCTCTCGTCGTAAAATATTTGAATCCTGCGGACCGTATGCCTGTATTGTGGTTCATCATCTCACTCAACTAAGAGAAATAACCAAGGTTTGAATCCCTGGCAATTAATTTTCATTTTTTCATTTTTCTTGAGAATTATAACAAAAAGTCATTTAGCCAAATTAATTACTTTTACAGGCTAAAAACCAAAATATTGAAATTCCACTCTCGATATGCTGTGTAGGCATTCATGATAGAGAACAGTCTCTCACTTACTTACATTTTGTACTATACTAAAGAGGGTTACCCTGTAAACATTACCAGCTAGACGCTACGGGCTTTGTCTCACTGTGCCTGCCGTCTCACTGTGCCCCGCTCTCCCCTATTCTATTACAGTCTCAGGCCTATTTGACTTAGATGATCAGAATGTAACATAATGCTGCTTCATAGCACCTTTCTTTCTAGCTTGTGTTACTTCCAAGAAAGAAGCCAGGTACTAGGGTTTACTTTCACATCACATCATGATCCCACCCTAACGGAAACTGTGAAATACAGCACTGTAGCAACCTACATCACTACACAAACCTTGCAGCATGAGCTGGACCTGTTGGCAGGTTTCTGCAACAGGAGAGTGAATGCCTGTTTCTTCTCTGGCCATTGCATAATTTTTATAATTGCTTTATTACTCGACAGATTATTATGTCATGTAGGCCTGCAACTTATATATATCCTGCAATAGATTCTCTTTGTCATCTCTACCACAATTCAAATGACATAAGAATCTGTATATGACATATTGCCATAATATATTTGAAATGACATAAGAGAAATAAGAGTTGTGAGTGGTCTATGCAACAATCGTGTTGCTTTGATTGACAGAAGTGGATTCCTTGGCTGTGATTCTATTGGCAATAGCATTGGTCTCCCTCTGTGACTAATTTGTGTGTGACTGCAGTTTTAAATGATTGGTTTATTGAGAGAGTGACGCTCCCTCTGCCTGGCCAATAATGTACCTTTCATGGTGGCCCATAGAGGGAGCGCTGGACTCTGATGGCTTTGTTGCCATGGCAACCTAACTCCAACTCTGACGTCACAAAACAGAACCAGGACGTCATGGCATGTCTTTCATATTAGTGGTCTGTGAACTGGGCCTGTGAACTGAGGCCAGCCAACCTTGTCCTGTAAGCTTAGCAGGTCTGTTGTATAAGTTTGGCGACAGGGCTTGAAGCTGGACAGACTGGCAGCATAATAAAAGTAGGGGGCTGATATTAACCTGTCATTAGAACCATTAATTTCTCGGCAGCATGACAGACCAACAAGCTGGAGGATATTTCATGAGAAATCTGTCCTTATTAATCTCAGGATCGTGCCTGGCTGCACAATTATCATCTCAGTGCCTGTATGGATCCCTCCACTCAGCTGCCCCCGTTATATCCTGCTCCAGGATTAATTAAAATTCTTCACCCAAACGACGAACATTTCTGAAGTCTTGCAGCAACCGCATGTCTTTCTTACATACTGCGAAACCTGCTGATGTTCAGGGAGGAGCAACCAATTTCCCTTTCTCCTTTGTTTGCCTTTCTTCTTGTACTTTTTCTATTCTTATTTATTTTCCTACATCCTTTGCCTTCAGCCATACTAGATTTCTCCGTTTTGGAATTTCGTCTGGACTTTTCTACATTTTAGGGACTTAGTCTGGAGTTGTGTGCATTTCATTGCATCTTTTTTGCATTTCAAAAATGTGATCTCTCATAAGGAGCATATCAGACTTACTATTTCTCCTTGGATATACATTCAGAGATAACATAAGATTTTATGCCTCACCTCATGCCTGCTATATCTTTGGTTGTCTCTCTTTTTCATCTCTCTGCACATTTGTCCTCTGTGAACTTCTTCCCTGTTCTTCCCTGGAGCTACTTTTAAAGTTAAATATTTGCTGCTTTATTTATTTTTGTTTTATCAAATTTGAAGTATGTATTATCACATGCAAAAGGCAAGCAGAGAATATACTGGAATCTTCATTTCATCTCAGTTCTTATAAAATAAATTTATGGCATGTTTACTTTACATATTCTATACACTAACAGCTGTGTCTTTGGAGCCTGGAATTTAGCCTATAAAGGTTGTGAGTGCACTTTCTTTTCTACAGTCTTTGGTTGCTCATTTTAGCTTTTTGATGCTTCACAAATAATGCAAAGTTGTTTTCATAGAACATATTAAAACATCGCTTATGCATCCTGACACTGACACCTCATTCCTGACATCATCATTTTTCAATTGTTATACTATAGGTTTCCTTTATTATACTGTGAATAGCACTAGCCTATCCTGAGTGAAATGAACCTCTAGACATCATGGGGAAAACTTGCACAATGATAACAATTATTTTCCAAGTCTTGAAAACCCTATTTGTGTTATAATACCATGTTGTGGAATGCCTTCGTCAGTCAAGCCATTTACTTCTTTTGTTGAAATCATAATTGAAATAGGTTTTCATAAATTTCACTTTCTTGTCAACTTTAATTGAAGATCTCTATTGGCAGACTGAGTGAACATTTAGAATGAATGGCAACATTTATTTTTCTTTCTGTTTGAGCCTGCAACTTTGGATCATTTACTGTATTATTTAGTCTCAAGCCTAAGTCAAAAAAAATTGTAAAAAGTATTGGGAAAATGTTGTGCAATGATTCCAGGAAAGACAAACAAGCCATACATGCTGACCCACTATCAAAACCAATGCAAGGTCACATTCATAAGATAACAAGAAGATCGCTATAATACCATGTTGTGACTTTGTTGTCCCTTGTTGTTGTGATATGGTTCATGGACCAAGGTGAAGCATGAAATGAGAGAAGGTGCAAAATAATGTGGAAGCATGATCTCAAGAAGATGACAGGCAAAATGGAGTATTTGATTTCAGCTTGTATTTTTGCTACACTGCAAAATGGTGTAGAGTATATGTGGAAATTAGCGCACCAAATGTGTTGCACTTCAAGTGCAAAAAAACACACTGTACACAATGCAAGTAGGTTGGAGGTCTGTAATGCTTTACATGCACCAAGCGCCATTATACGAAACAATGACCTTTGTTAAAGCTGGAGTTGGCTTGTGGGATGCCAGTCACATGATGCTTTTACGTAAGCCAGAGATGCAAACGCAAAGCTCAAATGTAAGTGTCAACATGTTGGTGGAGCTTGAAAAACTACGGAAATGTTGTTCTCATTCAGCCGAGCATTTCAAAGTAGGTATGAGGAAAATGAGCCAATCGCTTGCAGTATTCAAGACCAAAGACATCTCATTTACAAACATACACACAGCTCTCGACTCGCTAATGTATCTGCTCTATGACTTATTCATGCATTGAGAGAAATAACCTCTTGCTTGAGATGTAGACTTGACATATAAAACAGAAATCCAATAACCGGCATCTGGCTTTTTTCACCATTTATTAAAAACAGTCATAAAAACATTACTTTCACATTCCATAACTTACAAGTTGTGAATATAACATGTGCTTCTCTTGAAATATGATTAAAATTCTGCCATACCCGGACATAATTTGATATAAAGGAATGATACATCATGAAATGTATATCAACTGGTTTAGAATTAATCTGGCGCCATCTCATACTTCAACTGCTAAATCTATTACCAATTTCTAGAATCATATTCTGATGTGTCAAGTCAGAATAATCTACCCTGTTTCCTTTTTGACGTTGAAATAATTGCTTTAGATTGGCAAAAGCCCCCAATCCCACATATTTGCGTCAGGAGTTGAAATCCATGCTGTATGACGACAATTCATTTGTTTGACTCTAGTCTAGAGCGTTGAAGTGTCAAGAAATGATATTGACTGTGATTGCTTAATACGAATTTGCTTTTATCCCATTTTCCCAGAGATACACTGTTTTTTGTTGTTAGAATACAGAGAAAGTATCCAAATCATACCAACAAAGATATTTCGGAACATATTGTTGTTTGTTATAATTTGGCATATTGCATCTGCCATGTTGCTGTCTGGAATATCAATTTCCTATGATGTCACATAGAGTCTTTTTTTAAACTGTGTGGTTTGGTTAGGAATAAGAGTAAAGAAAACTAAGCAAATAGCTATTGTATTGGTATTTTTAAAAGTTCAGTTTCTGACCAAACTCTTCATTGTGGGGCTCTTTTTTTGTTTTAGTGAGATAATGTGATTCCATGTCCAAACAATTCCTACCCAGACAGACTTCTTAATTGATCATCTTCACAAGGTCTGCAATTCAGACTGTAAACAGCAACAAACGTTTTCTTTTTCTAAATTATGAAGCTTTATCACTTCATGGTGAAGCATTAAGTCATATGATGTACATGTAAATCAAGGTTTCGTTTAATTGCTTCAAACTTTTTGCAGGGAGCCAACGAGGAGTTAATGAACTTCAAAACTTCATAAAAATAGAATCTATGACATTGATTGAAATTACGATAGAGTAGTATTTCCGTACTTGACAAGACTTCAAACTGTTACAAAAATATTCAAATAGGAAATAAATATTGCAGGTATTTAGTCTGGCTTGTTAAATTGTATAAGTTTAATGTCTTAACATAAGTCAGTGATGAGCTGGGCAACCTTACATATATCTGAATACCACAGACCTTATAGACTTTATTATATCGCAATAGGCCTGATTAATTTACATGGATTGCAGGGAACTTAACAATTTCTCTGCCAGCTGCAAAAAAAGAATGGATTGGTTGGCTGAAAAATGATCAGTTATTGATCGGTGAGCCAAAAATAAACATCTTCTGACAAACACCGCCAGCTGAAATATGGAGCTTCAAAGATCATGCTTAATTACATGGACTGAACACATTCTAAACTAAACGAATCACTTGGGTTTGAGACAAAATTATGTCAATCAATGATCTGAAGCCGCAGGCTGAAACAAAAAGAAATGTTGCCATTCATTCTAAATGTTCACTCAGTCTGCCAAAAGAGATCTTTAACTAAAGACAACACAAAAGTGAAATTTATGAAAATCAATTCAAATCATGATTTCAAGAGAAGAACTGAAAAGTGGCAGCATAAGATCTTCATCAAGATGACCCAGTTTACAAAGGTAGAAAATTGGAAATGCATTTCACAACATGCCATCATTATATAATTAGGGTGTTCATGAGTGCAAAATTATTATTACAGTGCAAGTTTTCCCCGTGATGTCTGGAGGTTTATTTCACTAAGGATAGGTTAGTGTTATTCAAAGTATAATGAAGGAAGCCTACAGGTAAAACAATTTAAAAATGATGCTGTCAGGAATCAGGTGCCAGTCTCAGGATTCACTAGCCATGTTAAACAAGTTTTATGACAACAGCATTACATTATTTGAGGAGCATCAATAAGCCAAAATGAGCAACCAAAGATTGAAGAAAAGAAAGTCCATTCACAACCTGAATAGACACAATTCCTGGCTCTCAAAACAAAGCTGTTACTGTATAGGATATGTAGAGTAAAAATGCCGTAAACTTTGTGAACTGAGATGAAATATAAGGATTCCAGTGCATTCTCCACTTGCCTTCTGCCTGTGATGATTTCAAATCTGACCTTAAATGTGGCTCCAGGGAAGAGCAAGGAAAGAAGTTCACAGAGGACAAATGTGCAGAGATATGAGACAGAGACTCACCAACATATGGTGGACATAAAGTGAGGCATCAAATGTAATGTTATCTCTAAATGTATATCCAAAGAGAAATAAGTCTGATAACCTCCTTAAGAAAGGGCATGCTTTTGTAACACAAGAAAGATGCCATGAAATGCACACAGCTCCTGACTAAGATAAAACTAAAACCTTCAAAAAGATAATATTTCTAAGGGGAAAACAAAGCATGCCAGATATGAAGAATAGAGTCAGGATTGCTGCTTTGAGAATGAATTGGAAAATTTGGAGTACTGCAATTGGGTCAGACAGGAAACAGGCCAAAAAGGAGAGGATGAAGTGAGAAAGTTGGCAACTGGCTGGTGGATTATTTTACAGTAGAATTGGTCAATAGTTTGAAATATTTTTTCGAAAGGCTCTGTCAAAAAGGTTATATTAAAAAAGAAACAACATTTTTGAAATGCATATCAGATGCAGAACGAAATAACATAATCCTATTTTATATTACTGTTTACGACGGCCAAGATCTGAACATATAGGTCTAACGACCTGCGTTCAGTATTTTGCTTATTTACTAATAACTTATAACTATTTTGACTATAATAAAATAAATAGGACAGGAAATATTCGCAAATAAATGGCACTAATAATTTTTTTTTATGACCCAGTTACAGGGACTAAGTTAGTTGCGAAGGCTGTTGATCTAGAATGCAATTAACAATAAAAACATCTCAAAAGCATAATAACTGGAGCAAAATTATCCTGAATTAATTGGTTGCAGCTATTCAAGAATTAGTAGGCTATAATTATATGGGCCTAATTGTTCACAAACAATGTCTCTGATAGTCTATGATATTAAGGCAAAATATTCCCTAATTATTTCCACTCAATTCTTGGAATAATGCATTACGCTCACAGCACCATACTTTTGGGTACTGACATAATGAAGAATCAGAATAAACAATGTCATCTTGGACAAATTTGCTATTACAGATGATTTCATATTTGTAGACACAAGGAGTGAATGTGGATTTTTTTTCGTGGACCTGTTATTCTATAGGGAAAAGTGATGTTATAATTTTCTTTATGTCACCTTTCCCTATAGAATACATGTCCTAGAAAAAAATCCACATTCACTCCTTGTGTCTACAAATATGAAATCATCTGTAATAACTTCTGGAGGAAACAGTTCAAAAGCTTCAGTTTCCAAGAAGTAAGGTAAATGAATAGCAAGTGTGGTTCCACTTTATTTTGTGAACATTCTGGGTAGTTGGATAAAAACAGAACAAGAAATAGGCTTCACAGGAGTCATCCTAAATTCAGAATACATGTGGACAGATGACACCACTGCTTGCTGCTGTACACTCTTTCTGAAACAGGCCTCATTAGTAGAGAAAGTAACCCTTCCTTTTTTAAGCAGTGTATTTGACTAGTGACATCACATCTTTCATATTCTAATACAAGAAGTGCAATAGATCTCATTGATTTGCTCACAATGTGTTGGTAAATATTGTATGATATTTCCAATATATAAAGGGAGTTTAAATAAGGAATTAAATGTTTTTTTTATGCCATAGTTCCAAAATATGACAAATATTTGCATTATTCAAAGGAAGAATGCAGAAGCAATGTGAAGCATCACATTAAAATGTCATTTCAGTAACACCTCTGCAACTGAAGTGTTGTAATTGTTTAGAAGAGCTACATGTATGTGGAACCTCAATGTAAGAACAAGAGCAAGGAACAAAGGATAACACTCGACAAGGAGTTCAATAAAGTAATTGAGGGCAAAACCATCAATGCTTTTACTAGGCCTTTGTTGCTATGAGAGTGACAGTCTGACTGGGAAGCTTACATTGGCCGCTCGTTGCCCAAACATGGGAAGGAGTATTAAGTTAGGAGCCAAGCAGCAAAACCACAGTAGTAAATAAATAAGGGGAATCCCAGTCATTTTGGTTATTGCCACAGTGAAGTAACTGTAGAATTTTTTATTCATGGCATACATGTATAAAAAGCTAGATCCAACCAACTTGTACGACTGAGTGTTTGATAAATAGCTAATAATTCCCTGGTTACCATGTCACTGAAAAGAACTCTCACAGAAATCGTGGACCATTTTGTGTAAGAAGCAAGGGCTGAAGTGAAGGTAATCCACTTTTCCAAAAAAGCACCCAGACACTTAAGTATAATGTGGATGATACAGGAAAGGCCTGCAAAGGTCAGATGCTATGTTTGGCTCTGAAGAGAGAAAAATAAACTAAACTAGAAAAAGAAAAAGGAATTTTCGAAACACTGAATAACTTAATAGTTCCTTTCGTCATCCTACTTATTCGTCAACTCCAAAAAACTTTTTTTTAAACATGCAGAAACTGAGAAAAAAATGCCGATTGATGACTTAATCTGATGATATAATTCATTATATCCTGATATTCTGTTATGGCACTGTTCAGAAGCTGTACAATATTATGATCATGAAGCTACATTATCATGGTGAAACCAGTTTACCAAAATGCAGCACCAGCAGCCCCCCTCCCCCTCCTCTTTCTAGCCTCCTTCTGCCCACAATGAGAGAAATTGTCAATCAATTTGCAACTATGGCACCCACGCACCCTTCCTGGAACGTCACTTACATTCTGTGTCCAACGTTTTCCACAACGTAATACCTCTTCAGGTAGACAATAATTGAAGTAAATCTTTTTTTTAAATTTATTTTTATTGAATAACAGTAACTCTGGTCAGTGAAAGTGAAAGGGCAGAGCTTACTTCAGGTAGAATGACCAACTGAAATTAATCCTTTCAGATATTAATCTATCTATCTATCTATCTATCTATCTATCTATCTATCTATCTATCTATCTATCTATCTATCTATCTGACTGTCTCATTCAACTCCTTTTCCTGAATACCCAAACCATTGAAAAGAGTCTGATTGTTTTCAAGGTTTTTCTAAAATCAACACATTGTAAGTAAAACTATGAAGAACTGAGCAATTACAAGCAATTCTGCAAAATTGTTAGATCTTCAGTCTGTACCCCATGGTTGCTCAAGATGGATAGCCAAACGGTGATCACTCAAGTTTCAACATGCAGTCATATCATCGATTTTTGTGTCCAAATCTGACAAAATGTGCTCATTGAATCCCTGGCAGTGTTGGGAGGGGCATGAGAAGAATCAGATATGATGGGATTCAAAATAACAGCTTTAACAGCATTTCCCCCAAAATCGAATTAACTCAATTCAAAACAGGCTGTAAACTTATTACATTCTCATGTAGCCACAATATCCGATTTACAATTAAAGAAGAGATGCAATTTAAAATACATATCTTTGATGCATTACTACATTAGAAACTACCGTTTACATATTTCAGAGGACATTATATGAAATTGAATTGTTCAAATAATTATTATATCTCCACTCTTATTTGTTTATTTATCTGTATGTCTATCTATGTGTCTGTTCAACAATTTATACAGTGGGCCTCAGTTTAATCAACACTATGAATTCTATGAAGAGTTAAGGTTATCGTAGATAGACTATATCTATCCTTTGTTAGTGCGCTATACTCCACCCCATTGGGCACCAACGGCATTCAAGAAAGGCCCTTATCTCTAGAAGGCTCCCATATGATCTTGTGAGCATTGGGAATGCTGACGGTTGCTGAGGCAGAACAGTAAATGACGAGGGAGAAATTAAAACATGCTCAAATGGCCAAGAAGTGAAGTTAAAGACTGAAAGACATTGTAGTTAAGATAATCGACCAAAGGAAAGCAGAAGGTGTAAAGGAATTTATGCATGACCGTTTTCAAAGAGGAAAATGAGTGATATCAGTATGCAAGGGAAAAAAGGCTGGAGATTTCAATTTTTTTTAATATTAGCGCCTTGTATAATCATTGTAGCAAACTAGTGAAAGGTGTTGCACAAAAAGGCATTGATTACTTTTTTTTTAACGATTATCTTAACTGATTTTTGGAAGGACATCCATTAAAAGCTTAGTTTTTACATCTTCTTTGTATGACAGTATATTTGAATTATTTTTCTCTTTTCTTTATTTGCATTTGAGAGGAGACAAACTTTTCAACAAGGGAGATCTATAGGATAATGCCAGGGTGTCCCTATATTTGTAGTTTTCTTTACCCCTGAGATGCAGTATGTTGTTATTGCAAGGAGTACACAGAACATTGTCATAGATCAATATTATTGGCCCATTGTTCCATTAACATGCCTTTTAGGACTTCTATGGTCAAGCATTATTGGCAAAACTGAACTTGCTCAATTTATGGCAAAAATGCGCATCTATGCATTATTCGGGTCAAGGGAAGATGCCGCATAAGTCAGGTTTTATGAAGCTCCCAGAATAACATGCCAAGAAACCATGGAAGACAATGTGATGTACATGCATACAGCTGGGCTTTTCTATTTCCAGATAGGCTTACAATTTTTACCTTCAGCGAACGAAGTTCGAAGAAGGTATTGTAATCACTTGGGTAAAGATGTTGTCCGTCCGCCGGGCGGGCGGGCGGGCGGTCGGGCGGCGGGCGGATTGATCGTTTCCGGGCTAGCGCTCGGCCTCTATTGCGTGTACATGGATGAAATTTGGTACATATATAGCCTGTATGGTCTAGTTGTGCCTTTTGATGGTCTAATTGATAGATATTCAATACCTTTTGAAATAATTGAGAAAATATAAAAATTATTTTTGTTCGTTTCCGGGCCAAATCTCAGTCACTATTGCATGTGCACTTATGAAATTTGGTACATATGTGGCCTATATGGTCTAGTTGTGCCTTTTGATGGTCTCATTAATGGATATTCTATACTTTTTGCAACAATTTGGAAAATAGAAAAATATGTATTTTTTTAGTTTTTTGGGCTGAGACTCGGTCACTATTGCATGTAAATGGATACGGTTTGGTACACACATGGCCTATAAGGTCTAGTTGTGCCCTTTGAAAGGTCTGGTGGAAAATATTAAATGCTATTTGAAATATTGAAAAAAAAGAGAAAAAATATATTTTTTGTTTCTGGCCCAAGACTTGGTCACTATTGCATGTACATGGATAAAGTTTGGTACACATATGACTTATGTGGTTTAGTTGTGCCCTTTCATGGTCTGACTGATGAATATTCAATATTTTTTTAATATTGAGAAAAAATATTAAAAATACTTATTTTCTTATAGGAGCCAAAACGTGCCCACTATTGCATATACAGCAATGCCATTTCCTACACGTATCACCTATAAAATGTATCAGTGCTTTTTGACTTGTATTTAACACTTTTTGAATGATTGGAAAAAAATTGGTGCATGCATAAAACCGTAGCATAATATAAGTAAATTACTAGAATAAGGCCTTTCCCTGCTTTTACAAACCCTGGCAAGCACACAGGTAGATCGCAAGGCAGCAGGCAAATAACAGATAATAGAATGCCATTACTCGACCACTGTTGCATACCTATAATATACGGAATTTGGTAAACACACCAATTTTATGATATAATTGTAATCTTCGAAATGTGTTATTCGCTGAAGGTTTGCTGCTGCGCAGCCTATGTTTTTATGTACAATGTATATATATAGATTTCCGGAATAGCAAATGTAACGATTTTCAATCTTTATTAATTTTGTCAGTTGGTGGTTATGTGTGATGTCTAGTAGTCAAATGAAAAAAATGTCAAATCTATAGTACTTGAATTGTTTAAAAAAAACATTTATTTTAGTTTTCTATATTTCCAGTCTGATCACTTTCTATGATTTGAAGCCTCATCCACACATTCAAATATTGAAAATTTTGAGATTTGAAGGAAAAGGGGATAGGAGGTAAGTGAATTGTAAGGCACCTCACTCAGAAGTGGTGCTTGAGCAGTATTGAGTCAGCTTGAGTGTCGTAGTCAGGTTTGTTGTCCGCGGTTTAAACTTAGATAATAGATATCAATAGGCAAATTACATTGCATGCTGATGAACAAATCTGGATTGATGAAGATTAAATTACCACATAATAAGATTGAACAATAACAACAATAACATCACGTACAGAGAAATGTTACCTCGGTGACTGTCATACTGACTGTGCGGGCACATTGAAATTTACCCTTCATTCTCAAGAAATGTTCTGTGAATATATATATAGTTATCAATGATTTATAATTTATTTGCATGATGCTAAACCCTACACGGGCATTCCATGTCATTGCATGCTGTCAACATATTGTTACACCAGTTTGACATTTGATTAAGTTTGGGAAGTTTAGTTTAGAATAATTTATGGTCAATCATACAATGTCTGTTCTTGAGTCTTAAACCAAACAATACCATGCCATGAGCAAATGAACTTTGTAAAGAGAGGCCTTGCTTGCGTATGCTTGCCCAGTGTCTTTTTAAGGGCATTTATTCTGAATGGTTTGCCTTAATGAAATATTTAAGCGTGCAAGGTTGATTGATGCCTCTGAGCAGGTATTGAGGCAGGGCCATGTTTAGGCCTATATATTAGATATTTTGAAGATTTGAGCAATGTTATCTGGCCAAAGGGATTGTCTTGTTTAAACCATCCTTTGCCTGGCATGGGATGAAGCAAACAACAATTTTCTTGAAAGTGCCACCATCTTTATTGATATCTGTTTTGCTAAATTTGCCTTTATTACAACACGACTTATGAATCCCAGCGGTTCCTGAGACGAGCAAACTTGTTCTGTGTACATGCACGGGGAGGTTGTTTGTTGTGTGGGACTGTGGGTGCCCATCCGGGTAACTTTGTCTATTACAGTGTTGCCGGTAAGTAAGTGAAATGGGTGATGTTTTGCCAGTGGATCAATGCTAAACATCATCAAACAAACTGCCTCCGGAAGCAAGGACACTGATCTGATGAGATGAAAACATATGCGATCATAAAGGATTATACATTTGAGGCATGTGGGATACAAATGGCTTCCAATTTCATTTGTTCTACAAACAATTACATATGGGTCAATATGTTTGGTAAGTAAGTGAACCCCCCTCCCCATTGAAATTGCATTGACCTTGGTCTCATATACTTATCACAGGCTTGGACCCATAAGCAACTCTTGAGTCTAACCATTTGAATCCCACAATTCTCAAATATAGTCCCTTATGAGTGACGGTTATGACCCGATATGTGTTCATCTCATTAGATGAGTTCAATTACTTACAGGTGGCACTGTAGCCTATATCTAATAAGTAAGGCATAACCAACTGCAGAAGAAAGGGGTTGCATCTGGCAGGGAGGTTGTTCAAGGGGAGATTGCTCATCAAAGGGACCATTGTGCAGTTCTGTTATTGTTAATATATTTAACCCACCGACACTTGGAGGTATATATTTTTCACTATTTGGCATGTACACAATTTGTAAACCTGCAATAATGAACAAATACACAAATTTAGCGTTCGTGTAAGTGTGAAATATTGCAATTCACGAATTTGTCTACTCCAGGTGTAATTACGATCACTGCAACCTTAAACTTGGCTAAAACTATACTCTAAACCTAATTTTGACTCCAATACTGAAACTTATAACACCTCCATGAATGTTAGAAATGGTAGGTACACAAATGAATAATAAAGCATGTACACGAGTGCTAGTTATTACACATACACGAGCACCTTTGCTCGTTTTTGCATGTCCACAAACTTGTACATGCTCGTTTTACACCTTCACAAATTCGTGTACATGTCATATAATGAAAAATATATACTCTGTGAAGTCTAAAATACCTGTTTATTTTAGCAGACGCAGCTCAAATAACTGCAAACAAATTTCAATTGGCCATATTTTTAAATAATACGATATTCTAATACATGTAATATGAACAGCTCCCAACATAAATCAGGTAATATTAGAATTTAAAGACTGCATGTTTTCAATGATCTTGAAATAAACTGTATACCTATTTTCATCTGGATAAAATATTCATCGTACATGCATGACATTGAATAGCCATAGGCTGAACCCAGGTGGTCTGGGTTATTTAATTAGGTCAAAAGTGTTTATTGCTTCCATTTATTTAATTGGTTTACAAAAGGGCTCTTATTAATTAATTAATTATAAGAAATCCTTGATTCCAATTTCCGATTAAGTCATGATTACTTGCTATAGAGAGATAAAACGATATGTCCTTCATTCTAATCCTTCAACAGAAGTTAATCTGATGAGTCAATAAATGGAGGATACAGGTTGTAAACCAGGTTTAAAAAGACTGTCAGTCAAGATATATAAGGGATGTTCAGAAAGTTCACGCCTTTCCATATATGGTAACTGTTGCCTATGGGATGGGGAGCTCAGAAAGTTCATGTCTTTTTATGGAAGCTTGTTTTCGATGTAGAATTATGAAATCTTCAATGGACAAAATTCAGCTATTATGGAATCATTTCTAAAATTTTGGACAATTTGGGCATTTTTAAGTCATTCTCTTGTTGCCATGGAAACCATAAGTTCAGTCAGATGGGTAATTTTGATCTCAATTATGATTACAGAATTAAAATAATCAGTGTTAAATAAACGAGTGAATCAACTCGATCGAGAACTGACTAGTGGATGCAGGACAAATCGAAGGCCATACTATGTGTAGTACCTGGTAATATGACTAATATCCCATTCATTCAGTATTCTATTACAGTCTCAGGCCTATTTGACTTAGATGATCAGAATGTAACATAATGCTGCTTCATAGTACCTTTCTTTCTAGCTTGTGTTACTTCCAAGAAAGAAGCCAGGTACTAGGGTTCACTTTCACATCACAACATGATCCCACCCTAAAGGAAACTGTGAAATACAGCACTGTAACAACCTACATCACTACACAAACCTTGCAGCATGAGCTGGACCTGTTGGCAGGTTTCTGCAACAGGAGAGTCAATGCCTGTTTCTTCTCTGGCCATTGCCTAATTTTTATAATTGCTTTATTACTCTACAGATTATTATGTCATGTAGGTCTGCAACTTATATATATCCTGCAACAGATTCTCTTTGTCGTCGCTACCACAATTCATATGACATAAGAATCCGTATATGACATATTGCCATGATATATAAGAAATGACCAAAGAGAAATGAACGTTGTGAGTGGTCTACACAATAATCGTGTTGCTTTGATTGACAGAAGTGGATTCCTTGGCTGTGATTCTACTGGCAATAGCATTGGTCTCCCTCTGTGACTAATTTGTGTGTGACTGCAGTTTTAAATGATTGGTTTATTGAGAGAGTGACGCTCCCTCTGCCTGGCCAATAATGTACCTTTCATGGTGGCCCATAGATGGCTTTGTTGCCATGGCAACCTAACTCCAACTCTGACGTCACAAAACAGAACCAGGACGTCATGGCATGTCTTTCATATTAGTGGTCTGTGAACTAGGCCTGTAAACTGAGGTCTGCCAACCTGGTCCTGTAAGCTTAGCAGGTCTATCATATAAGTTCGGCGGCAAGGCTTGAAGCTGGCCAGACTGGCAGCGTAAAAAGAGTAGGGGCTGGTATTAACCTGTCATTAGAACCATTAATTTCTAGCAAGCATGACAGACCAACAAGCTGGTAGATATTCAATGAGAAATCTGTCCTTATTAATCTCAGGATCGTGCCTGGCTGCACAATTATCATCTCAGTGCCTGTATGGATCCCTCCACTCCGCTGCCCCCAGTTTATCCTGCTCCAGGATTAATTAAAATTCTCCACCTAAACGACGAACATTTCTGAAGTCTTGCAGCAACCGCATGTCTTTCTTATATACTGCGAAACCTGCTGATGTTCAGGGAGGAGCAACCAATTTCCCTTTCTCCTTTGTTTGCCTTTCTTCTTGTACTTTTTCTATTCTTATTTATTTTTCTACATCCTTTGCCTTCAGCCATACTAGATTTCTCCATTTTGGAATTTCGTCTGGACTGTCCTACATTTTAGGAACTTAGTCTGGAGTTGTGTGCCTTTCATTGCATCTTTTTTGCATTTCAAAAATGTGATCTCTCATAAGGAGAATATCAGACTTACTATTTCTCCTTGGATATACATTCAGTGATAACATAAGATTTTATGCCTCACCTCATGCCTGCCATATCTTGGGTTGTCTCTCTTTTTCATCTCTCTGCACATTTGTCCTCTGTGAACTTCTTTCCTGTTCTTCCCTGGAGCTACTTTTAAAGTTAAAAATATTAGCTGCTTTTTCTTTTTGTTTTGTCAAATGTGAAGTATATATTATCACAGGCAAAAGGCAAGCGGAGAATGTACTGGAATCTTCATTTCATCTCAGTTCTTATAAAATAAATTTATGGCATGTTTACTTAACATATTCTATACACTAACAGCTGTGTTTTTGGAGCCTGGAATTTTGCCTATAAAGGTTGTGAGTTCTTTTCTACACTCTTCGGTTGCTCATTTTAGCTTTTTAATGCTTCACAAATAATGCAAAGTTGTTTTCATAGAACATATTTAACATCGCTTGTGCATCCTGACACTGACACCTCATTCCTAACATCATCATTTTTCAATTGTTATACTATAGGTTTCCTTTATTATACTGTGAATAGTACTAGCCTATCCTGAGTGAAATGAACCTCTAGACATCATGGGGAAAACTTGCACAATGATAACAATTATTTTCCAAGTCTTGAAAACCCTATTTGTGTTATAATACCATGTTGTGGAATGCCTTCGTCGGTCAAGCCATTTGCAATTTCCTAATTTTAAAAACTGGGTCATCTCGCTGAAGATCTTAAGGTACCTTTTTTCACTTCTTTTGTTGAAATTTATAATTTTTTTTTTATTGTGAATATATTTTACAAGGGTAAATAAAACCGGGTCAGCCAGAGCTGTTTTAAAACCGGGCCCTTTTAAAAGTAGGTAATTAAGCACAGATGTAAACAATAAAGTAAAAATATATTAAAACAATTCGAGAAACAATATTTGAGCTGTAAAACATAACAATAAAACATAAGTAAAATGACAATCGTAATACAACTTAGTTGACATATTATGTGTATACCTCTAACAATAGTAAATTCTCAATCAGTCTTTTTTATGTAGATCTTTAGCATTTTCTTAAACTTATTTATATCAGCACAATCCTTTAAATGTGGTGGCAGATTGTTCCAATTTTTTGCACCATTGTGAAATAGCATATTGCGGTGAAATTCATTATCTGGTACTCCTATATATAAATTCATATCATGTTTTCTTGTAGTTTTTCCAGACACCTCAAAGTCAAATATGACATTATTGGTTAAATAATTCGGAGCGAGTCCATGAACACATTTGAAAATCAATAGAAGCTGGAAATACAGAAAACGCTTACGTATATTCATCCAGCCCAGATGTTTCACAAGGTCAAGACCTCTAACATTAACATAGTCAAAATTGTTTTCTATTATCCTAGCACAGTGATTTTGCAACCTTTGCACTTTATTTAAATTGTGTTGACTGGTGCTTCCCCATACAGATATAGAATAATCAATGCAAGGTTGAATTGTTGCATTATATATTTTGAGAAGTATACTTTTGTCAAGTACTTTACGAAGACGAGCCAATTTTGAAATTTTATATGAGAGTTTTCTGCATAGTTTTGAAATATGAGCATTCCACGTAAGAGTTTCATCAATTTCTAGGCCCAAGTAATTTAGAACATTTACATGTTTTAATTGACTATCATTAACAGTGATATCAAGGGAGCAATTTGAGTTGTTACGTCTTGACTTAACTATCATCGAACATGACTTTTCTGTATTTATAACAATATTGTTCTTTCGATACCATTCAGTCACATTGTCAACACAACCTTGTAACACATCTTGCAGGGCAACCATTGAATCAGCATTGACATAAATAAGAGTGTCGTCAGCATACAAGTTTGCAGTAGCATTACCAACATATTGACTGATATCATTTACAAAAATAATGAACAGTAATGGTCCTAGTATAGAACCTTGAGGTACCCCTATAGAAATATTTTGTACATTTGAAACTTTGCCATTGAACTTAACAATCTGATTTCTCTTAGACAAATAAGACTCTAACCATTCAAATTCATGTTCTTTGATACCATAAAATTGAATTTTCTTTAGAAGGAGCTTATGATCAATGGAATCGAAGCATTTTCGTATATCAAATGAACATACACCTGTAAAACTTTTGCTGCAAACATTATCAATACAGTCATCAACCACCCGATGAAGAGCCGTCTGTGTATTGTGACCTTTCAAGAAAGCAGATTGGTCAGATGTTATTAAGCAATTTGTAGTGAAATAGTTAAGTAGTTGAGAATGAACTTGAGATTCGAGAATTTTAGCAATGTGTCCAATAACTGAGATTGGCCTATAATTGTTCATATCAGTAATATCACCCTTGTCTTTGTACACAGGGGTAACTCGTGCAAGTTTCCAGTCTTCTAATACATTTGATGTTGACAATGACATATTAAATAAATGACACAGAAGAGGAGCAATAACAAAACGACTATAGTATAGCAGTTCAAATCCAAGCACATCATTACAAGTATCAGGTCCTAGTTTTTGTAGCTTGTCCAGTACACATTTCTCATTGATTTTTGTGAAGGAAAATGTTGAATTACATGCTGGTTGCTTCCATGGAATATTCTCAGGTTTACCACAAGTGTCTGCAATGATTTTTTCTCCTACAGAGCTAAAGTATTCATTGAACATGGTAGGACTCAAACTGGTAGGAGGATTAACATTATTTTTAGAACCAGTTACCTCGTTAATAATTTTCCATGTCTGTTTGGAGTTACTCCCACATAAATCAAATTTGTCCTGATAATATAAACGTTTGCCCTTTCTTATGTCACTTGTGATTTTATTTCTCATCTGTTTATATTCAGCATAAAGAACCGGGTCAATGTTTTTAACAGATTTACTTTTCAGATAATTCCTCCGGTACATATTGCTAACAATTTCCTTTGTTATCCATGGGTTCTTCCTATCTTTAAGTCTCATTGTCTTAAATGGGGCATGTTTTTTACTTATATTTAGAAATGCAATTTTGAAGAGTTTCCATCTTTCTTCTAATTTATCATTAGCAAGATCAGTATCCATAATAGCTGGACATTTACTCAATTCATTCAGAAAACTTTGCAAACAGAAGCAGCTGTAATCCCTGAAAGTAATTTGCTTGTGATTCACAGCTTCAACATTTTCCTTCAAGCTGTAATCAGTAACAACACAATAATGGTCACTCATAGAAACATTGATTACATTAGTATTGGAGTGTTTTTCACAGTCAGTTGTTAGTATGACATCTATCAAAGATTTGCTTTTCAGAGTTACTCTAGTTGGAGATGATACAATTTGTTTCATTCTAAAGATATTTTCAATATTCGAAACAGGATTCTTGCTATTCATTCGACCATTATAGCAATCAAAATTCAGATCCCCCAAAACAATTACAGAATCAGACAGATCAACTGCTCTTTGAATTGCATTTAAAATATTGTCAAGATAATCACGATTAGAGTTTGGTGGTCTATAGACAGTGCCTATAATGAGTTTACTTTTTTTAAGTTTTATGGATACCCACAGACTTTCAATACAGCACCCTATATCATATAAAACTTCGTACTGGATACAATTTTTTATATGGAAGCAAACTCCCCCTCCAAATTTGTTTCTGTCTTTTCTTACAACCGTGTAATCTGAAACTTCAATGTCTGCATTGTCTATAGAATCATCAAACCACGTTTCATTAATACCAATTACATGAAAATTATACATCTTAACGAGAACTGTAAAGTCTTCTATCTTGTTTATCAGACTTCTGGTGTTTAAGTTTCCCAGCCTAAGATTACAACGGGAATCAGAATTTGGATTAACATGCATATTGTCAACAAGATTCTCTGTAATATCAGTAATGCAGGCATTGTCAATATCATCACATGCAACTTCATTATTACATGCATTATCAGTGTCATCACAAAAGTTATCAATAGACTCACTCGAATTTACTACCTTCTTACATGTATTATCAACATCATCTACATGTATGTTATTATTCACAAAACAAGTACCGTTAGCAGCATAAGTCAGATCAGACATATCCTTCACATTTCCAGCATACTCACATACATTTTCAGCAATATGACATTCACAAACAGTTCTGCTTTCACATTCATTTTGACCAATAGTTTTACTACCATCATGTCGGATTTTATCCTCGACCTTGTACAAATTTACATTGTCAGCTGAGGTATTTATAATCTCCTCAGTACTAGAGACATATTCAGGGATACAGTTAATAACTTTAAAACCATCATGAGCATATAAAATTTCATTCTTAGAAGAGTTTAAAGAGTCAACGGTTTGATCATTAGAGCCAAAGTTTAGTTTGCATTCGGCTCGATCCTCTTGGCCTATTTCCTAGAAATTGCAAAATTTTGCTTTATGACCCCAGGACAGGCAGGAATTACACTGTACTTTCCCACCATGCCTACAGTTCTTGGAAATGTGGTTTTGCTCGCCACAAAACCAGCAATGTCTGTCATATTGGGAAGTACTTCTGCTGTACGGTGATGACTCCTCGTGTTCCTCATTTTTGCGATTTATCGAGTCCCTAATGTTCATAAGGATTTGTCCCATTAGGTTTCTGCCGAACCAGCTTCCCTCCCATGATCGATGATCATGCAGTGATCCGCCTATTCCCCAGGTCTTGTTGTGGGTGGCTTCTCCAATTATGTTCCGACCAGTCTTGATGAGTGCATCCCGAGCTGATGCATTTTGGGCATACTTAGCCATATTTGCCAGAAACAGCGTCTTCTCTGCTTCTGGCAGCCAAGCCTGTCTATCAAAATTCTTGACTTGCTTTTGCAGGGCAATAAGCTTGTAGGGATCTGTAATTTCCATAGCCTCATCAGCTGCCGACTTGTCTCCAAAGAAATTTGCCATTGTGTATGTATATAGCTGCTCATTACAGTTGTATTTTGTACCATCGACATAGATGGGAGTGTCAGTATGAAGATTACTGAACACAGAGTCCCTTCCATAGAAAAGTGTAATTCCATTTTTGGATTTAGTGCAAATTCTCTTTTTCCTAACCACTGGTTGTTCCCTTGCCAGGTTACTAACTGTGGAACTTGAGTGGCTTGCCGTACTTGGACCATCTAGGCTGCATTTAAACTCTTTGTCCAGTTTTAGGTTCTGCAACAGGCGATTGACTCCTGCTGCAGATAAGTGCAGGCCATCAGACAGCAAGAGGCTCTCGTCAGGAATTTCATTAAGAAATTTAAAATTCAAGTCATTGTTCACAAAAACGATATCATGAGACTGAGCAAGTACAGCAAGACGTTCATTGAGGCTGTTCAGTCTGTTCACAGGCACTTCGTCAAGGCGAGGTGGAATGCTGCAAATTGTCACTTTCAATGCCTTTGATTTGGCCATTTTTAAGAGATTTTGCAGATTTTCTGTGACCTTTTCAATGTCTGCCTTTGATGCAATGTCATTTGTGCCACAAACAATTTTTATATCTTTGTAGTAGTGATCGCTCTTTTTCAACTTCTTTATGACATCATTAAATTTGGCACCTCTCATGCAGGCAACAGTGACATCATCAACAATAGGTTCGACATTCCTCAGCAGCGAATCACCTATAAGTAGATGACCCTTTGCTTCGGTAGCTTTGTCAGATGCAGACTCGTCACCATCGTCCAAATCAGAGTCAATAGAGATTGTTGATGTGTCTTGTAGTCTCAACTTCTGCCTGAGACTTTCATTGGCCGCTTTCAATTTTTCACATTCCTCAATCTTAGCAGCCAACATTTCCAGTGAATGTGATTGTTCTCTTACATCGCTGTCATCACATTGTTGAGGGGCAGGTCCATTGCTGACAGTTCTGTTTAGGTTTTCCAGTATTGAGACTATGTTCCTAACTGATTTTTGGACATCCTTCAGATTTTTTGATATTGTTCTGCAGCTGGGACAGGGCCAGAATCCTATCTTTTTTATCTGTTTTAGTTCCTTTGGTGTTAATATACCCACACAGTCAGCGTGGTGCCAAACAGTACAAAGGTGACACTGTATAGACGACGTGGGAATGTCATC
The DNA here is from genome assembly GCA_026936325.1 of Platynereis dumerilii. NCBI lineage: Eukaryota > Metazoa > Annelida > Polychaeta > Phyllodocida > Nereididae > Platynereis > Platynereis dumerilii. The sequence goes on along the minus strand of JAPTHN010000001.1, from coordinate 177,008,732 downwards.
CTCATTACTGTTGCGATATTTACAGTTTGTCAGGCAGGTTTGCACTTCATCATCATCATCGCCACTTTCATGTGATGAGTCAGGATCTGCATCTTCAGGACATATTTCCTCAGTAGATTCACCATCTTCCATTTTTTCTGGGGTGCTTGTCTCCTCAGAGGTACTCTCCACATCAGGGCTCTCCGCATCAGGGCTCTTCTCGGAGGGGGTCTTCTCAGAGGGGGTCTTCTCAGAGGGGATCTCCTCAGAGGGGGTCTTCTCACCAGGAAGGATCTTCTCACCAGAGGGATTCATCTCCATCATAGGGTTCTCCACCAGGAGGCTACTGTCCACCAGATGGCTTTTTGTCACATTCTGGGAATTTTGATCTTCTGGGTTTAGATCTTCATTGTCACTATCTTGCACAACAATGGAATCATTGTCAAGATCATTGTTTGTCACAGGTGGGCCTTCGGCTTCAGAAGAAGCCATGACAGCTTTCAGTTCAAGGCAACACCTTCACAGTCTCCACCTTTTTGTATATCACAGTCTATCACACCTCTTTAACACAAAGAAAAGAGTGTCAGGCTATTGTGCTTCACTGACCCCCCTAACCTTCTCCCTGGGTGATATTGAGGGGTTGGCCAAATTGAAGCAATAAAATAGCCAAAAAGTCACTTCCCTGTGATTTGGATCACTTGATCCTTCTGAACGAGTGTCCTTGATGCTTCAAACAAAAACTTAGTCCTGGAAGTATATCCTTTACTACTCAGGAAACAACAAAAAATCCAATTTTTGAGAGAGCAAATTTTCAAGCTTGTGTTCATTCAGGTGGCGACCTCTATGTAAATCATAATTGAAATAGGTTTTCATAAATTTCACTTTTATTTCTTGTCATCTTTAATTGAAGATCTCTATTGGCAGACTGAGTGAACATTAAGAAAGAATGGCAACATAAATTTCTCTTTCTGTTTGAGTCTGCAACATTGGATCATAGACTGTATAATTTCGTCTCAAGCCTAAGTGAAAAAAAGTTGTAAAAATTATTGGTAAAATGTTGTCCAATGATTCCAGGAATGACATACTATAGTATATATGCTGACCCACTATCCAAACTCATGCAAGGTCAATTTCATAAGATAACAAGAAGATCACTAGAATACCTTGTTGTCCCTTGTTGTTGTGATATGGTTCATGGACCAGGGTGAAGCATGAAAAATAATGTGGAAGCAAAATCTCAAGAAGATGACAAGCAAAATGGAGTATTTGATTTCAGCTTGGATTTTTGCTGCGCTGCAAAATGGTGTATAGTATATGTTGAAATTGGCACACCAAATGTGTCGCACTTCAAGTGCAAAAAGACACACTGTACACAATGCAAGTAGGTTGGAGGTCTGCAATGCTTTACATGCACCAAGCACCATTATGTGAAACAATGACCTTTGTTAAAGCTGGAGTTGGATTGTGGGATGCCAGTCACATGATGCTTTGTACTTAAGCCGGAGATGTAGAGGCAAGGCTCAAATGTAAGTGTCAACATGTTGGTGGAGCTTGAAAAACTCCGGAAAAGCATTGGCATTCAGCCAAGCATTCCAAAGTAGGTCTGCGGAAAATGAGCCAATCGCTTGCAGTATTCAAGACCAAAGACATCTCATTTACAAACATGCACACAGCTCCCAACTCACTAATAATGTATCTGCTCTATGACTTATTCATACATCGAGCAAAATAACCCCTTGTTTGAGATGTGGAATTGACATATAAAACAGAAATCCAATAACCGGCATCTGGCTTTTTTCACCATTTATTAAAAACAGTCATAAAAGCATTACTTTCACATTCCATAACTTACAAGTTGTGAATATAACATGCGCTTCTCTTGAAATATGATTAAAATTCTGCCATACCCAACATAATTTGATATAAAGGGAATGATAAATCATGAAATGTATATAAACTGGTTTAGATTAATCTGGCGCCATCTCGTACTTCCACTGCTAAATCTATTACCAATCTCTAGAATCATATCCTGATGTGTCAAGTCAGAATAATCTACCTTGTTTCCTTTTTGACGTTGACATAATTGCTTTAGATTGGTGAAAGCCCCCAATCCCACATGAAAGTCCTTTGCTTCATGAGTTGAAATCCATGCTGTATGACAATGATTCATTTGTTTGACTCTAGTCTAGAGCGTTTTAAAAGTGTCACAGAAATGATATTGACTGTGATTGCTTAATAAGAATTTGCTTTTATCCCATTTTCCCAGAGATACACTGTTTTTTGTTGTTAGAAAACAGAGAAAGTATCCAAATCATGCCCACAAAGATATTTTGGAACATACTGTTGTTTCTTATAATTTGGTATATTGCATCTGCCATGTTACTGTCTGGATGATCAATATCCTGTAATGTCACATTGAGTCTTTTTTTTAAACTGAGTGGTTTGGGTAGGAATTAGCCGCTAAGCTGAGTAAAGAAAACTAAGCAAATAGCAATTGTATTTGTATTTTTAAAAGTCCAGTCTCTGACCTAACTCTTCATTGTGGGGCTCTTTCTTTGTTTGACGCATAAGGTTAGTGAGATAATGTGATTCCATGTCCAACCAATTCCTACCCAGACAGACTTCTGAATTGATCATCTTCGCAAGGTCTGCAATTCAGACTGAGATAGCAACTGTCATTTTTCTAAATTCTAAAGCTTTCTCACTTTATGCTGAAGCATTAAGTCATATGATGTACATGTAAAACAAGGTTTCTTTTAATGGCTTCAACTTTTTGCAGGGAGCCAACGAGGAGTTAATTGACTTCAAAGCTTCATAAAAATAGAATAATTGATTGAAATTACAATACAGTAGCATTTCGGTACTTGACAAGACTTCAAACTGTTAAAAAAATATTCAAATAGGAAATAAATATTGCAGGTTTTATGTCTTAAGAATGATAGATACTTAGTCTGGCTTGTTGAATTGTTCAATGTCTTAACATACGTCAGTGATGAACTGGGAAACCTTACATATATCTGAATACCACAGACCTTATAAACTTTATTGTACTCGCAATAGGCCTGATTAATTTACATGGATTGCAGGAAACTAAATATATGTTCTCTGCCAGCTGCAAAAGAAGATAGGATTGGTTGGCTGAAAAATGATCAGTTATTGATTGGTGAGCCAAAAATAAACATCTTCTGACAAACACCGCCAGCTGAAAGATCATGCTTAATTCCATGGACTGAACACATTCTAAACTAAACGAATCACTTTGGTTTGAGACAAAATTATAACAATCAATGATCCAAAGCCGTGGGCTGAAACAGAAAGAAATGTTGCCATTCATTCTAAATTGTTCACTCGGTCTGCCAAAAGAGATCTTTAACTAAAGACAACACAAAAGTGAAATTTATGAAAATCAATTCCAATCATGATTTCTAGAAAAGAACTGAGAAGTGGCAGCTTAAGATCTTCAGCAAGATGACCCAATTTTTAAAGGTAGAAAATTGGAAATGGCTTGACTGACTAAAGCATTTCACAACATGCCATCATTATATAATTAGGGTGTTCATGAGTGCAAAATTATTATTACAGTGCAAGTTTTCCCCGTGATGTCTGGAGGTTTATTTCACTAAGGATAGGCTAGTGTTATTCAAAGTATAATGAAGGAAGCCTACAGGTGAAACAATTGAAAAATGATGTTGTCAGAAATCAGGTGCAAGTCTCAGGACACATGAGCAATGTTAAAAAAGTTTTATGACAACAGCATAACATTATTTGCGGAACATCAAAAAGCCAAAATGAGCAACCAAAGATTGAAGCAAAGAAGGCCATTCACAACCTTAATAGGCACAATTCTAGGCTCCCGAAACACAGCTGTTAGTGTACAGAATATGTAAAGTAAATATGTCATAAACTTCTTTTGTAAGAACTGAGACAAAATGAAGATTCCAGTGCATTCTCTGCTTGCCTTTTGCTTCTGATGATATATACTTCACATTTGATAAGACAAAAAGAAAGGCAGCAAAATCTGACCTTAAAAGTGGCTCCAGGGAAGAGCAGGGAAAGAAGTTCACAGAGGACAAATGTGCAGAGAGATGAAAAAGAGACAACCTGAGATATGGCAGACATGATGTGGGGCATTAAATGTAATGTTATCTCTAAATGTATATCCAAGGAGAAATAAGAAATGCACACGCTTCAGACTAACCCACTAAAATGTAAGTCCAGACGAAATGGAGAAATCTAGTATGGCTGAAGTCAAAGGCATAGGCTGTAGGAAAATAAATAAGAATAGAAAAAGTACAAGAAGCAAGGCAAACAAAGGCAAAAGGGAAACTGGTTGCTCGCTGCTGAACATCGGCTGGTTTTGCAGTATATCAGAAAGACATGCGGTTGCTCCAAGACTTCAGAGATGTCGGTCGTTTGGATGGAGAAATTTTAATTAATCCTGGAGCAGGATAAACCGGGGGCAGCTGAGTGGGGGGATCCATACAAGCACTGAGATGCTAATTGTGCAGCCAGGCACGATCCTGAAATTAATAAGGACTCATGAAATATCCACCAGCTTGTTGGTCTGTCATGCTGCCTAGAAATTAATGGTTCTAATGACAAGTTAATATCAGCCCCCTACTTTTATTATGCTGCCAGTCTGGCCAGCTTCAAGTCCTACCTCAAAACTCATACACATTAACCTGCTAAGCCTACAGGACCAGGTTGACATGCCCAGTTCACAGACCACTAATATGAAAGACATGCCATGACGTTCTGGTTTTGTTTTGTGACGTCAGAGTTAGAGTTTGGTTGACATAGCAACAAAGCCACCAGAGGCCTGTACTCCCCCTATGGGCCACTATGAAAGGTAAATTATTGGCCAGGCAGAGGGCGCATCACTCTCTCAATAACCCAATCATTTAAAACTGCAGTCACACACTTAGTCACAGAGGGAGACCAATGCTACTGCCAATAGAATAACAGCCAAGGAATCCACTTCTGCCAATCAAAGCAACACGACTATTGCATAGATCATCCACAATGTTAATTTCTCTTTGATTTCATTTCATATTAGATGAAGTATACAGGAAGAACTACAGGATAAAATACTGACACAAGTGTGTAGTAATGAAAGGAAGAAAGAGTCATTGACTCTCCAGTTGCAGAATACTGACCAAACACGTCTGGCTGAAGTTGCAAGGCTTGTGCAGTGATGCAAGTTGTAACTGTGATTTGTCCTGAGTTCATTTGCCAGTTCTCGATTTAGTCAATTCATTCTTTCGTTCTTTGCAAGTTCATTTAACAGCAATTATTTGAATCATAATAGAGATCAGATGATCAAACAGAGCTTTTGAAGACACTGAGGCCAGGTTTCTGAGGCTGGGTAGGGCAGAACAGGTCTGAAACAACTGACAGGCAATCTTGTTGCTATTCCTGCCAAGGTATCAGCTCTGTACTGGGATGAACTGCAATCAAAGAAGATGAAAGCAAAAGGTGGAAGGAGGGCAGCTTCTAATTACTATGCCATCTTAGTTCATGCAAGAGTGGCCAATGAACCGACCGCTGGTCAAATTGAGCTGACACCAATAACCAAGTTGCACAGGACATGCCATGGTCCACATGAAAAGTACACCAATGAATGTTCTAGTTGTTACCATGATCTACAGCTTTCTTCTGAAAAGTACATAATTATAAGTTTAAACATAAGGAAGAAAAAAGCAATATTTTAATTCCACATGAGTATCCTCAATCACATTAATTGGGTCAAATGAATTGAGAGAGAGGCTTTTGTGAAACCTTATTATACGTGGCTGACTGCTCTCTTGCAATGCTCATCTTGACAACTCATTTGCTTCAGATGAGAAAGATGATGACCTGTCCAATTACTAGGTCAGAAATTAAGATGCCAAGTTGCTAGTCATGCATCAAGCCAATTAACAATCAAATTCCAATAGAATAGCATGTCTGTACTGCAGGAATAGGAAACATATTGATCTGGGGTTAGCAAAAGTGTGGGTATATGTGTCAATTAGGGAAGAAAATGATACATGACTTTGATGCCACTGGCTATTACAGATCTTCAAGAACAGGTGTGAGTTAGTTACAAGTATTGATGAAAATGAAGGTGTAATTTATCAGCAGTGAAATCAAATGTCAACATAAGAAATCATTGGTATAACTATAACCGCATAGAAGTACCATGATCTAATAGCCTAGAGGCTAGATAGATTTATTAACCATTGCTTAGACCACTCAACAATAAAATTGCAACTATATGTAGTAAGTGGGAAAACAGACTGATTAAATTGCATACTTATTAAAACTACTGTATAAGATAGTTGAATAACCAAGTACATTGGGTTAAAGATTGGGAATGGAATGGATAGCCAACTCAAACTGTGGGATTTAAACAAAACCAATGCAAATAAGTTCAAACAGCAATGTTTTGATAAATAATCCAGCAAATTTGATTTGGAATTTATATTGAAAAGTTACCTTCAGCAAGGCAGAAATAAGACGTGTCTTGATTTTCTGAATCTTTAGATAATTTGTTCTTTTAGTCACAAATCAACAGAATTAATTTCAAGCAATCCGAATATGAAACAAAATAGCTTAATTACTGAAAAAGTAACCCAATTCTAATTAGAAAAGTCACATTTTTAGGAAAATCCAGTGTTACAAAGTTCTTTCAGCTGCATGCATAGTTCAAAAAAGGGAACACAAAGTAATGTTAAAGAAATTATTGCCTGATGGCAATCATTAGCACTCACTAGTAGTGGGACAATTGCATTCGAGTCAGTTTGGCTGGTGCATGTCATCACACATTAGGCCACAAACAACAAATAACTCCAACAAAAAAAGTAACGACAAACTTGTACAGGACAACCAAACTTCCAAATGACAAAACTTTGTAATCACGAAACAAACTATTCTCAAATCTTCCGCAGAGGAATCAAACAAGTTCCATTGATCCTGAGTCTATACCCTGACAGTGTGAAATTACTTTCCCACATTCCTTCAATATCAACTGATTCAAGTACACTCCTGTCAGATAGGCAAACTTCATGCAGTATTTTACAATTTTCTTCAGACCACACAATCTGTCTGCAATGAAGGCAACACTCATGTTTTTGGCATAACAAAGTTGATGGAGGATGATGATTGAATTTGGAATGTAAAGTCCAAATTATCTGCTTTTATGGCCCGGATAGTATTGGATATCAGACTAAACTTGAAATTAACAAGAAAAGCAGTTTGCTGGTAAAACATTACCGCATAAAAAAGATAAATGGCCAAGAGAGGAAGGAATGTGGTTAAATGCATAATTCATGTAATATGCAGATTCTTGGTATACCTGCTAAATGCAAGAAATAATACTTGCTTTACTGCTGAATTGATGGTAAATCCTGCCTCTCCACATAGGAGGTGGACTATACCATTGTATTTATAAGCATTCAGCTGGGTCCTTCAATGTTACGTTCATTGGCTTGTATAAAGGCTCTAATTTCCTTGCTTTACAGAGACTTTCAAATAGTTGTCATTTTGTTATTCTGATTTTTTCAGACATAATTCACTAGATTGACGGTCTCAAAATTAGGATTAATCATTTCAAAAATATGTATGACTCAGAAAGGCATATGATGAGACAATACACCTTTGATTCGAAAGTACTCCCTATAAATGTCCAATAACGGTGTCTTTTAAAAATTGTTTCAGCACAATTATGAACCAGCAATCTTATGTCTTACAAAGTCACATCCAGCTGGGCCACAACTAATGTAGAAAATACCAATACCATAAAATACTTATTTGCACTTACAAGAGAAAACAGCTGATCATTACAACCATCCATCTATTAAAACTGACTCTTACATTCTACTCTAATAAAAACTCAAAGTATTTGCTCCTTAAAATAGTTCAAGAGAAAAAGCGTTGCATGATAGATGAACAGCTGCGAGGATAAATGTTAGTTTTCTATTATACTATTTACTCAAAATCAGATGATTATTGAATGTTTTCGGTGGTTTTTAATTCAAACAAATTCAAATCAGAATGTAAAAGTGTTTGTTTTTTATAACAATATTTAGCTAAAAATTAAAGATATGAATAAAAAACTTAGTCTGTAACTCTATCATTCCACCAGTAGTGGCAATGAAAGATTAATGGCCGGACCATTCCACTTGAAATCGTCAAAACAACCAAAGGGACCATATCTCAAACCAGCCTATTCAGCATGATTGGCATGTTCATTAATACAGATTAACACCTTTACAATATAAAAGCCTTCCTTTTGTTTTTCCACAATCAGAATTATAAAAGATTAAGGAAGCATCCCATCCCTCAAAGCACCTTTCAAAGCTGAACATATTTCATCATCTATTTCCAAGCAAACACAGGACAAGAAAGAAGATCACTGCAGCAAATCCAGACAAGAATTTTAAGCCATGCCATAGCATATGGATTGCAGAGTGATTCCAGTACTTAGTGGGACTTAGCTTTTATATAGAGATGCTGTAAGTCCTCATTGATTGTCTCTCGCCTTTGTACTTCGCAATGCATGTGATTACACCTTCTGATGCAATACATCCACCCTCCTCAGCTAATTGCCCAAGTTTCCAGAACTCCATCAAGCCATCACCATGCACTATGTCTTCATTTGCGGCCCAAAATAGCAAATCATCTCAGAATAGAAGCAGTACAATAGCCGTGTGACATCATCAAAATTACTCAGCAGCAATGCATGCTATCAAAACTGGACACTATCGCATCAGGAACAGAGGCATAGATCACTAATGTGCCAATTTCTTCTGACAGTGTAAGTGAAACCCAGGGCTGTTACAATTTTAATGGGGAGGGTGGTCACTGATCAAAGATTTTGACCCATATTTTATTGTTTGTAGAGCAAATAAACTCGGACGACATTGGTATCCAACATGCCTCAAATATAATCAGTTACGACCCTATATATTTGAATCCTCTCAAATCAGTATCCTTGTTTCCAGAAGCAGTTTGGTTGACAATGTTTAGCATTGACACAATGGAAAAACATCACCTGTCTGCTGAAACATCACCTGTCTACTTTACCTATTAAAAGGCAGCACTGCAATAGGCCTATACAAAGTTACCCAGATAGGCACCCACACCCAACCAGCAACTTATCCCTGAATGTCCACAGAACAAGTTATGCTCATATCGGGAGCCGCTGTGATTTATTTGGCAAACAAATATGACTAAATAAGGTTGTGCTTTCCAGAAAATATATTGTTAGCTGTATCCACTGACTGGCAAATGAAGTTTAAAAGACAATCCCTTCAGCCAGATAGCATCTTCAAAATATCTAATATATATATCAAAGTTCTAGCATCCAGACTTTCTTCTGAAATATGCAGATTAGCTGTATCCAATTTCAGCTCACGAATTTGAACTTAAAATTTTTGCTGTAATTGTTGGGCTCAGGTGTGGCCTGGACTTCATGAAATATTTCTGGTCCTAATAGGGAATTAAACATGGCTCTGCCTCAATACCTGCTCAGAGGCATCAATCAACCTTGCATGCTTAAATATTTCATTGAGACAAACCATTCAGAATAAATGCCCTTAAAGGACAACTCCACCCAAAATGACGCATTCGATCAATTTCTTTCTTGTGAAAGTAAAGGGTGCTGCAAGTAAGTCCTACCAACGCTTAAAAAATTGGTTTTAACCTGACATTAGGAAAAATATGTGAAATTGGGTTTTTAGCAAAATTTTGTGGGTCTTCAGTATGTTCAGTCAGCTGATGAGTGACGTAGGGTAGGGTGGGCCTCCCCCTCTCCTCCAATTAATTGAAAAAATTTGAGGTGTGGACTCCTTCTATTTTGTCCAACTAATGTGCCTGTGACAAACTGTCAAGGTATTAAGAAACTCATATAATACTAGCTGTGAAATGTGTGAATTTGCTACACTTGGGATGAAGCTCTTGTTTGTGGAAATGACAATAGCTGCTAAAAACAGAATAAAACAAATTACAACTTATTATAATTCAGCCATGAAGTGAAATCTCATTGGTTGATTTTCTCAAGGTTGAGAGAGTAAGCAGTGACTGATTTGGACCACAATTTGCAAGACCAGAACGCAAAATGTACAATTAGGGCCTAATTAAATGTATAATGACGAAGCAAAACCCCCCATGCAGTTTCAAGTGAAACACACCATATCTATCTATCTATTTCTTGGCCTTTGGGAGCTCCCTCCAAATTTTTTTTTATTATTTTTTGTAAATATTGAAAACAGTGGAAAATCAATAATCAATCAATCAATCAATCAATATCTATCTATCTATCTATCTATCTATCTATCTATCTATCTATCTATCTATCTATCTATCCATTAATAGGCAAATTAACCAGTGCCAAATAAAGTCACAAGAATCAGCCAATCAGCACCTCAGAATTTATAAATTTTCTTATGATTGACAGTTGGGCGGAGTTGGCTGCGCAGTAGACCTTATCACAAGCCTTTGCGAGACATTCCACAGTTTCAGTTTGTCTCAAATTTACAGTGTCAGCTTTTTAAGTTTCATCTCTTTGTTCATAAAACATTTCACAGCTAGGCCTAACCATTCTTTCATACTTCCAGAGGTCATAAAAGGTCATCTATTTGAATATTCATTACCCTGTCCTATGTGGCTTGCTCAGTTTCTTCCAACAGGCGTCGCTTTTGCTTGTGCCAAAGATTTGGCCAAAATCAGTAACTAAAATAACTTTTTTTCATGTGTTTATTTTGAGAGAATTTCGAAAGGATCACTGTCGTGTTTCTTTAAATGGTACATCTGAAGCTCTCAACCAATAAAAAAATAGCGCTATTGTGTGCCCTTAAAAAGACATTGGGCAAGCAAAGACAAGCAAGGCCACCTTTTACAAATTTATTTTGCTTGTGGCGTGGTATTGTTTGGCTTAAGACTCAAGAACAGATATTGATCATGATTTGACCATAAATGCCAAGTTTAATTGAGAAACAACTCTAAAGTCAGAAAGTCCATGATGAAAAATGATCATTTGAACCACGACAAGGTATTTTGCATGGCATCTCATTTTAAAACATTCAAGCACTGCCACTAGTGTCCCTGATATTTTTACATTTGACTACTCGACATGACACATTACCACACTGACAAAATTAATCAAGATTGCAAAATTTCTGTCCAGGGCACTTATCAATTAAATAATTATGGAATATCCCTGATTCCAATATACAGTTAAGTCATGATTCCTTGCCATAGAGAGATAAAACAATACGTCCTTCATTTTAATCTGATGAGTTGATAAATGGAGGTTACAAGTGATAAACCAGGTTTAAAAAGGCTTTCAGTCAAGATATATGGGGGACATTTACCATATTTGGAACTTTTCAGTGCTTGACTCATCTGATTTAATGCCAAAACTACTATGTGCCTAGTTTCCAAGCAGGTAGACATATCAATTTTAACAGGAAATCAATTCTTTAAGATTGAAAAGTACTCTAATCACCAATTTCTGTGCAATTACAATATTTCAGAATATTTATGTGGGAAGTTCATGAACTTGAACAAGAAAACAAAAATATTTGCTTTGCTTTGATATAAATATACTCTTTCTTTATTTGCAAATTTTCTTTTGATGAAAGATACAGTAGCATGCAATAATAAAAGACATAAAACTCTTTCACAGACTTTCATTCTTCTCCCATAGATTAACATTTAAAGATTCTTGTAACAACTGGAACTTTCTCACACATCTTATCACAGCTTTTATAAATATTGTAATATATTATGTTTTAAAACTCAAGAACCAACATTAAATGGTCATTATAAAGCATGATCGTCATATTTAACAATGATACAATGAGGAGCATAATCATTTTGTTATATTTACTTCGGATTTTTAATTATTTGGATTAGAACAATGATAGATATTGTTTTACAATTTGTAACATTCACTCATTTCATAGCACTTGCCTTGATTGTATCATTATTACTATATTCAGTTAAAACCAACATTTATAAATGTACATACGTACAAGAGTTGCTCATTTGAACTTAATATAAGCGTGAAAACAATTGCAATATAAATTGGTACTGACAAATATACTGTGACATGACTGTTATAAATAGTGATTGTAAAATAGTTATTCTCTTATGTACATAAAACAGAGATAATCATTACTGCTCAGAGAAAAATCAAAATATAAAATAATTTTACAAGATGACTTTCAAGCACTATAAATACATCAGAATTCACAGGATGATTTTCAAAGACTATCACTGAAAATCTACCAGAGGAATTCTCGAGTCATTATAGCCACATGATGAAGTCAGAATCAGGAGGCTATGTTTGCGGAGTAAACAGCATATGCAGCTTTTGCTCTTTCTCGTCTAGCCGTCTTTGCCTTAAGACCTCCGATGCCCATATTCATTATGCAAAGGCCTTGATGAAACATTCCCACATATTCCAACATATTCCATATACTCACCAATTTTCAACAACACACACATTCCCAAGCAGCAATAATTACAGCTTGTGTAAGCACAGCTGTTCATTTGATCCAACACATTTCAGACCAAATATCACATAAGTCAAACATTGACATAAATTTAGTGAAATTCACTCATATCTGCATGATACACGCATAAATTATGTTCAAGTGCAGTAGCTCAGTGAACATTATTAAATACTGTACCAAAGAATGACCTTCCATAAATTAAATAGTCAATATTCTCATGCATAACATTATATTTTAGTAACTAAAACTGCTAAAACCCTTTGCATTTAAGAAGAGAAAAATGAATCCGAGATAGATTCACGAATGCTGCACTTTCAAATACAATGTAGTTTCAATTATTCATGAACACTCAGTGGTTTGGGTAAACTTTCAGCAAACTTAAATTAACAAGGACCTGGAGTGACATGATGTCATAAGGAATTCGTTACATGTGAGACCAGCCATACCGGGGAAGAGAGGTCGAGACCTGTCAGTTGGCAAATGTACGCTAATGCGAAGGTTTTCACTTGATGTACAGTTGAGGCTGGAGGGCATCCTGGAGACTTCCCTCGCTGGCAGGGGCATCTTTATTCTCATTGTCCAGGGGGACCTTCCACTGCATCTCTCGGCCCTTGGCGTACATCTCTCGCAGGTTGTTCCGCACCACGTCCATGCCCTCCTTGCTCATCTCTTGGTATTTGTTGTAGAGCTGATGAGCCGCCCGGGCGTCTTCGATCGAGTCATGAGTGGCAGACTGGATCTTCATTTCTGTGGAAGAGCAAAAACAACATTCGGTTGTAAATCCATCGGGACTTGATTGATTCCCCAATATTACATGTTTGCTATTCTTAAAGGCACCATATTTGACATTAACACTAAACCAGGCATTCCTCTTTTTTTTTGTCCAGTGTGCCCGAAACATACAAGCTGATGAACCAAACCCAAAAAAGATGTCAATGGCGTCTTAGGTTAGATACTGTACCTTTAAAATACTGATTCCAAGGCCATTTGCTTAGTTTTCTGATTGTATAAGTACCAAATGATTTATTATTGAAAAAATAAGTGTGTTGTTACTTATTGTTGATGATGTCATAACAACAACCACTTGACCAATCAGCAGGGGTGGGTGGCTGGCAGCCCCTATGTGACGCCATGACAACCTCTGTGATGCAATCTTTTCAACAAGTAAACTGTCCCACTGGTACTTGTCATTATATTGGACTAGAGCCAGTTTCTTCGCTCTTACTCCTGGCCAAACCACTCAGTTTAATAATAAAGACTCCAAGCGACATCTAAGAAAAGTGATATCCCATACAGACAAAATTACAGATACAATATAAACCAAATTATAACAAGCAGAGGAATATGTTAATACAGTGGCGTAGCTAGGATTTTTCTCTGGGGGGGCAAATGACCCTGGATTTCCCCAAAATGTTATCGACAACATGGGGTAGGTTCGACATGTTTCAGAACTTTTAACAAACTTTACTGAAATCTTAGGTGAATATGATGATGCTAGTTAATATAGCAATTTGAAAATAATAGAAAAAGTTGCTGGCATCCATGGTAGGATATCATTTTGTGATAGATAGATAGGTTGCATCTTTCAGAAGCTCGACAATATTAAAAACACACTTTTTTAAACACGTAATAACTAACTTGTTATATTGTCATGTAATTTTACACTGACGTCAATTTACATCAATCAATTGCAGATTGGCCCAAAAAAAATTCATGAAGTCTGTCACATGTTCCATGTCTAAATTTAGTTTTTTTACGACAAAGACTCCTTTGTGTCATTCATCATTCATCAAACATGGAATCAGATCTGTAGACCTGTATTCAGATTAAAAAAAACCAAGGGAGGCAGAGACATCCTTGAAAAAGCCATTGAAGAAAATATTTTGCCAAGCTGTTGTGATTATGAGCTTTTAGCAGGGAAAAAATTTCAATTAATTGACAGCCATTAAGATCAGAAAATTTATCTAAAAATTCCTGTTTGATTCCAACATGTAGTGCCCAGTGAATTTTGTTTTTGAATTCTAATTCCACAGAATTTTTTTTGTGGTCCAGTTCATCATCAGAATTTTCTCTGGTCATTCTTCAAATTGATCTGTCTTTTGGACTATTGATTTCAAAAGTGTTACTAAAATCTTCATGAAATCTTGTTTGTTGCTGTTGGCCAAAATATCATTAAGACTTCCTAAGCTTGTATGTTAGGAGTGAAATCATGTGGACCATAAAGACCAACTGGATATACTTTACTAGTACTATTTAGACAGATAATAAATACCTCAATTTTAACAGTAATATCCACCATACAAAGTGTCCGCAAGAATTTCTACAGGATTTCCCCAAAAATGCATTTTGCTCTGTCTATTCTTATTCTCTCTCTGTTTTCCCATTTTCTTCCCCATTTTCACATCTTTTCCCCCTCATTTTTCCACATTTATAATGCTTTTCTAAATTTCCCCATTTTGGCCCATTTCCCCATTTTTTCTCCATTTCCCTATTTTTTTCTCCATTTCCCCATTTTTCCCCAAAAAGTTGTCTGGGGCAACTTGCCCCCCCTGCCCCCCCACTAGCTACGCCACTGTGTTAATATGTTACAAAGTACCTGTTTTGTGACTTTCTCTGTATTCTAACAACAGTAAGTCTCTAACAAACAGCTATGTTTCTCTGTGAAAATGGCATAAAAGCAAATGAATATCAAGCAATCACAGTCACTTCTATTTCTGTGACACTTTAACACCATGACTTGCATCAAGCAAATGGATCGTTGTCATACGGGGGGATTTCCACTCATAAAGGAAAGGACTTTTCATGTGGGATTGGGGCTTCTGCCAATCTAAAGCAATTACTTCAACGTCAAAAAGGAAACAAGGTAGATTATCCTGAAATGACACATCAAATTTGATTCTGGAAATCCGAAATATATTTACCAGGTGAAGTACCTTTGACGAGATGATGCCAGATTTAGTTTTAACCAGTTCATATACATTTCATGATTTATTTTTCCTTTGAAAACAAATTCTGACTTGGTACGGTGGAATTTTAATCATATTTCAAGAGAAGGATGTATTATATTCACAACATGTAAGTTATGGAATGTGAAAGTAATGGTTTATGACTGTTTTTAATAAATGGTGAAAAAAGACAGATGCCTGTAATTGGATTTCTATTTTAAGTCCACATTTCAAACAACAGGTTATTTCTTTCGATGTATGAATAAGTCATAGAGCAGATACATTAGTGAGTTAGGAGCTGTGTGTATGTTTGTAAATGAGATGTCTTTGGTCTTGAATAGTGCAAACGATTGTCTAATTCCCGACCTACCTAATTTGAAATGCTCAGCTGAATGCGAGCGACATTTCCGGTGTTTTTTAAGCTCCACCAACATAGTGACACTTACATTTGAGCTTTGCGTCTGCATCTCTGGCTAAAGTACAAAGCATTATGTGACTGGCATGCCACAATCCAACTCCAACTTTAACAAAGGTCATTGTTTCGCATCATGGTGCTTGGTGCATATAAAGCATAGCAGACCTGCGACCTACTCGCATCGTGTGCAGTGTGTCCTATTGCTCTTGAAGTTCAACACATTAGCTCTACTAATTTCAATGTATACCATACACCATTCTGCTACACAGCGAAAATGCAAGCGACAATCAAATACTCCCTTTAAAATTACTACTACAACAGAGTCTGTCATATGCATTTCTTTAGATCCTGCTTTCACATTATTTTGCACCTTCTCTCATTTCATGGTTCGCCTTGGTCCATCAACCATATCACAACATCATGGTTTTCCAGTCATCTCCTCCTTGTTATCTTATGGATTTGACCTTGCATTGGTTTGGATAGCAGGTCAGCATAAATAGCATGGTTGTCATTCCTGGAGTCATTGGACAATACTTTACCAATAGGTACTTCTTGCAACAGGTTCAGTGACAGTAACAATTTGGCCAGTGAAGGGGGCCAAGGGGCAAAATCATATACTTAAAAATACAACATGTGGATGTAAAGAGAGCAATAACAAGGTCAAAGGGATAACACGTTGGTCTTTATCAGATTGATTGATAGACCGATCTTCTCATTTGGCTCTTTGTGCTTGATGCATGCATGGATGGTTGGGGGTTTCTCAGTCAGTGTTTATGCATAGTGTCAGACTTATTAGGACAACAGCCTACTCTGATCAAATCTCAAGTCTTAATTGCCATGTTTCCCATATATTATTAACCCTTCTTGTCGAATGTGGATATAAAAACTATCAGATGACTTTATGCTCAGCATTGAAGTAGCAAACTTTATCTTCTTATGAAAAACTTTGAGAGAGGGTTTATATAGAGGCGCCGCTGGATGTTTTAGGTTTTTTGGCCTTTTTGGATTTGAATGTTCATGGTTTTTTTGACTATTCAGATTAATTTTGTACCGGTTTTTGCAACCCAATCATGTTTGGTATTGTTAGAATTGGCTTGAAAAGACAATTAAATTGGTTTATTAAGCATAATGATTAAAATGTTTCCGAAAAAAATTTACTGAAGGATTAAAACGGTTTCTGGTTTTGGCATGGTTTCTGGATTAGAATAGTTCCGGTTTTCAAAATTGGCGTGGCGCATCCGTATGTAAAAGTTGGGAAAGTACCCCTCCTCCCGGAGGAAGAATAAGATGGAGTTAATCATACTGTTAATTTAGTAGCTTAGTCTGGAGATGCGAACACAGCGGAGAGCCTGCATCCAAAGATTAAAAAGATAAAAGGAGCTGTTATTGTTTCACAAATTGTAGAGCAAATTGTCCCTAAACTTTTGTGAGAACGGAACTGACATAAAGATTTCAGTGCATTATTATGTGCATCAGTGGCGTAGCTAGTGGGGGGGCAGGGGGGGCAAGTTGGCCCCCCAGACAACTTTTTGGGGAAAAATGGGGAAATGGAGAAAAAAATAGGGAAATGGAGAAAAAATGGGGAAATGGGCCAAAATGGGGAAATTTAGAAAAGCATTATAAATGTGGAAAAATGAGGGGGAAAAGATGTGAAAATGGGGAAGAAAATGGGAAAACAGAGAGAGAATAAGAATAGACAGAGCAAAATGCATTTTTGGGGAAATCCTGTAGAAATTCTTGCGTACACTTTGTATGGTGGATATTACTGTTAAAATTGAGGTATTTATTATCTGTCTAAATAGTACTAGTAAAGTATATCCAGTTGGTCTTTATGGTCCACATGATTTCACTCCTAACATACAAGCTTAGGAAGTCTTAATGATATTTTGGCCAACAGCAACAAACAAGATTTCATGAAGATTTTAGTAACACTTTTGAAATCAATAGTCCAAAAGACAGATCAATTTGAAGAATGACCAGAGAAAATTCTGATGATGAACTGGACCACAAAAAAAATTCTGTGGAATTAGAATTCAAAAACAAAATTCACTGGGCACTACATGTTGGAATCAAACAGGAATTTTTAGATAAATTTTCTGATCTTAATGGCTGTCAATTAATTGAAATTTTTTCCCAACTAAAAGCTCATAATCACAACAGCTTGGCAAAATATTTTCTTCAATGGCTTTTTCAAGGATGTCTCTGCCTGCCTTGGTTTTTTTTTATCTGAATACAGGTCTACAGATCTGATTCCATGTTTGATGAATGATGAATGACACAAAGGAGTCTTTGTCGTAAAAAAACTAAATTTAGACATGGAACATGTGACAGACTTCATGAATTTTTTTTGGGCCAATCTGCAATTGATTGATGTAAATTGACGTCAGTGTAAAATTACATGACAATATAACAAGTTAGTTATTACGTGTTTAAAAAAGTGTGTTTTTAATATTGTCGAGCTTCTAAAAGATGCAACCTATCTATCTATCACAAAATGATATCCTACCATGGATGCCAGCAACTTTTTCTATTATTTTCAAATTGCTATATTAACTAGCATCATCATATTCACCTAAGATTTCAGTAAAGTTTGTTAAAAGTTCTGAAACATGTCGAACGTACCCCATGTTGTCGATAACATTTTGGGGAAATCCAGGGTCATTTGCCCCCCCAGAGAAAAATCCTAGCTACGCCACTGAGTGCATACTTGCCTTTTGCCTGTAATAATATATAATTCACATTCGACAAAACAAAAATAAAAGCAGGAAACATCTGACCTTAAAAGTGGCTCTAGGGAAGAGCAGGGAAACAAGTTCACTGGGACAAATGTGCAGAGAGATGAAAAAGAGACAACCCAAGATACTGCAGACATGATGTGAGGCCTCAAATGTCATACTATCTCGAAATGTATATCCAAGGAGAAAATAAGTCTGATAACCTCCTAAAGACAGGGCATGTAACACCAGGAAAATGATAGGAAACAAAGCCACTGACATAAAAAAACAGAAAGTTTAACATTTTTCACAGGTTCTGTTGAATATCTACAGTGATTCGGTATGATGAAATAGTCACATCTCACGAGTCTCCAAACTTCATCAGACCGCATCGTATGCATGCATAATTGTATTTATGTGTTATATTCTTTCACTTTTTGACACTGGCCCTATATAGGACTCCAGCCCATCGAGTGCTATCCATGTGGGCCACTGAATTGATTATCTTCACTAAGTCAGCAAAGCACAAACTACATTTTCACAGTGGAATAAAGTTGGCCTACAGTACTGTTGAGAATTTAGTCATCCGGTTCCAAACAAAGTTTCTTATAATAGCCTGAACTTTTTGCACCATGCCAATGAAGGGTTGAATAACTTTAAAGAACAAAAACAGGAGGATTTATGGCAAACTTGAAATTTGATTAGAGCGGCATTTCCATACTTCACTGGAATTAAAACTTGTCACCAAATCATTAAATTGAGTAACACATGTGCCAGTCGACACTTCTGAAATATCATGTTTCTTCAGCATCTGCTTAATTAGCATTCTAAATCTAAAGATAGACTGAATAAGTTTAGAAGGGGTGAGACATGAACAAGGAGGCATTGAATTTAAATTGTAAAGGAATTTGATTGTGAAGCACAGGCTGCATACTATTTCTCAGTAGACTACATTGCATTCTGCCATCGGACTGATCAATTTACACTGATTGCAGCAAACTAAACATGAAGTGCTCTGCCAGCTGCCAGAAAAGATTGGATTGGTTGGCTGAAAAATGATCAGTGATTGATCAGTGAGCCAAAAATAAACTTCTTCAGCAAAACACCACCAGCTAAAATCAGGAGCTTCAAAGATCATGCTTAATTACATTGACTGAACACATTCTAAACTAAACCAATCATTCCAGATTGAGGGAAATTATAACAATCAATGAGCCAAATCTGAACTGGCTGAAAGAAATGTCTGCCAGAAGAGATCCATTGACGACAAGAAAGTTAATTTTATGTAAGTCGATTCCAATCATGATTTCTACAAGAGAACTAAAAATTGATAGCTTAAGATCTTCAGCAGGATGACCCAGTATAGAAATGAAGAAAATTGCAAAAGGCTTGACTGACAAAGGCATTTTCCAACATTTTATATTTTCAAAATTAGGGTGTTCTGAGTTGAGAAATAATATTAAGCGCTGGGCAAGATTCCTCTCTCATGTTTGATGGTTCATTTGTGATATATGCCAGTGTTATTCACAGTATAATGAATACCTGAAGTTCCATTTTTAGGTAAATTAAACCCGTCAATACCCATTTTTTCACAAATTACTATATTTCCAACATTGGCGATCAAACAAATTTTGATTTGATTTTTAGTACTTGTCCTACAGTCTGTGGAAACTCAATGCATGGAGATGGAGGATTGGCACTGACACCAAGTAACCTGGAACTAATTTCAGAGTGGCGCTGGAGTGCTTTAATTGTGACGTCATGTTAATCGTGCCTCTTTATCTGGTTGTGTCATGAATGTAAACAACTAAGAATGCGCTGCCGTGGCTGAATAGGCTCAAAATCGGGAAAAACGGCCCAAAAACTTCGGGAAAATGTGGTATTCAGATTGCAAAATCACTGATCTACACACAGGTATGTGTATTTCTGCTGTAGGACTTCTGAAGGCTGAGGAATCACGCCAAACATCAGTTCGCATGTGAGATGAGACAAAATGTAGTTGAAGCAATGAAAAACAATGGTGTCAGAATTGACTTGAATTGACTTGACAGTCTCAGGACTAATGAGTGATGTTAATAAATTCTTTAAACAACATTGTATGTGTGAAACATCAAAGCACAAAAATGGGTAACCAAAGATTGTAGAAAAGAAAGATTATTCACAACCTTAATAGACACAATTGCAGACCCACAAAAGACAGCTGTTAGTGTGTAGAAAATGTCAAGTAATCATGCCTTCAACTTCTTTTGTGAGAACTGAAATGACACGAAGATTCCAGTGCATTCTCCACTTGCCTTCTGCCTGTGATGATACATAGACCTACTTCACATTTGATAAAACAAAAACAAAAAGCAGCAAGAATCTGACCTTAAAAGTGGCTCCAGGGAAGAGCAGGGACAGAAGTTCAAAGAGAACAAACATGCAGAGAGATGAAAAAGAGACAACCCGAGATTTAAAGGTATCTCTAACAATATATGCAAGGAGAAATTGGTCTGATAACCTCCTTAAAACAGGTCACATTTTTGTAAATGTAGGGGGTACAGACGAAATTCTAAAATGGACAAATCTAATTAATTGAAGGCAAAGGCTTTGGCTGTAGGAAAATGAATAAGAACAGAAAAATTACAAGAAAGGCAAACAAAGGAGAAAGGGAAATTGGTCACTAGTCACCGAAAATCGGCTGGTTTTGCAGTCTATCAGAAAGACATGCGGTTGCTGAAAGACTTCAGAAATGTTCGTCATTTGGGTGGAGAATTTTATTAAGCCAGGAGCAGGATAAACTGGGTCCAGCTGAGTAGAGGGATCCATACAGGCACTGAGATGCTAATTGTGCGGCCAGGCATGATCCTGAGATTAATAAGGACAGATTCTTATGAAATATCCTCCAGCTTGTTGGTCTGTCATGCTGGCTAGAAATTAATTGCTATAATGACAGGTTAATATCAGCCTCCTACTTTCACTATGCTGTTAGTCTGGCGAGCTTCAAGCCCTGCCGCCAAACTTATACCACAGACCTGGTAAGCGTATGGGACCCTGACTGACAAGCCAGTCTGCTGCAAGCAGGTGAGCGAGCGAGGCAGCAGACTGAAGAAATTCAAGTCGTATTGGATAACAAATTGGCTTCTAGGGCACTAGAACTGTTGCCCCTCAGGTCTGCACTGTTGCCTATCAGGTCCGCGCTCAGCAGAACTCAGCAGGACTTTGTTGGGCTGCTAGAGAAATTCATGTTAGTGAGGACTTGAAATAGATCACCTGAAGTGAAATGATGTAGCCTGCTCGCACACACTCGCAACTAAAGCAGGCTATTGTGGCATGTACAGGACCAAATTGGCTGGCCTCAGTCTTCAGGCCTGGTTCACAGACCACTTATATGAAAGAAATGCCATGACGTCCTGGTTTTGTGACGTGAGAGTTGGAGTTAGGTTGCCATGGCCACAAAGCCACCTACGGGCCACCATGAAAGGTAAATTATTGGCCGGGCAGAGGGCGCATCACTCTCTTAATAAACCAAGCATTTAAAACTGCTGTCACACACAACTTAGTCACAGAGGGAGACAAATACTATTGCCAATAGAATCACAGCCAAGGAAACCACTTCTACTCATCAAAGCAACATGACTATTGCATAGATCACCCACAATATTCATTTCTTTTGATAATTTCATACAATATTTTATTACATGACCTGTATGCTAGAGCGATGCTGATTGGCCAAAATCAGTCACATGATGTCATAAAAACTCATATTGCATTGTTCGAGTGCAATATGAGATTTTTTCCAAAAAGTTCTTTTTTCTCAGATTTTTTGCAAATTGCATGGTTAGAGCGCAATATGAGTTTTTATTTAAAATATAAATGAACTGTTGTTCACGGTGGTCAAGAAAAAACTTTACACTCTTTGGCTCATGAGGCACAACTAAGTGAGTTCTAATCCAATCAGTCAAATTTCTGCGTGAAGTTCAGGTCGGGATCTTAGTATTATGTTTCAACTCATTGATCAAATTTTGATATGGCGTTACGACTGGAGGCACTTTTTGAAAAACTATGTTTGGGTGCAATTTCTATCAACCTTCTTCTCTTTCAAGCTCCCCACAGTATTGAGTTTCAATCAAAGAGAGATGAAATCCTGGGACCACACTCCACTCAAGAACTTTAAGTTATTGTAAGAATATGAAAGCAATGGTACAATATTTGAATTGATGGCAATGCCTTGCATTCGGGACAGCAAAATGTGTGAAAATGGCCTTTTTTTATTTCTGCAAAATCAGAGCTCGAGTTCACACATCATGTTCCAGGGGAACAAACTACAGATAATATATTGCCATGACTACCCTCTTTATATTAGAAAAGATTGGATAGTAATTACAGACAAATTTATAGAACTTTGCCAAGGAAAATGTGTGAAGTTTTTTCTTGACCACCCTGTATACCATAAGATCTACAAGCTGTCGACATTACTCAATTTTTACAAAGTATAGAGGAAGAACTCTGCAATGAAATACTGACACAAGTGTGTAGTAATGAAAGGAAGAAAGAGTCATTGACTCTCCAGTTGCAGAATACTGACCAAACACGTCTGGCTGAAGTTGCAAGGCTTGTGCAGTGATGTAAGTTGTAACAGTGCAGAATTTCACAGTTTCCATTAGGTTGGGATCATGGTGTGATGTGAAACCCTACTACCTGGCTTCTTTCTTGGAAGTAACCCAAGCTAAAAAGAAAGATGTGACATTATGTTGGTATGAAGCAGCATTACATTACATTCTGATCATCTAAGTCAAATAGGCCTGATACAGATACAACACTGAATAACTAGATACCAGCAAGTACTACACAGAGTACGGCCTGTGATTTGTCCTGAGTTCATTTGCCAGTTCTCGATTTAGTCAATTCATCCTTAAAGGACGCTGCGAGTTCATTTTACACCAATTATTTTAATTCTGTAATCATAATAGAGATCAGATGATCAAACATCTTGAGAAGACACAGAGGCCAGGTTTCTTAGGTTTGGTACGGCAGAACAGGTCTGAAACAACTGACAGGCAACCCTGTTGCTATTCCTGCTAAGGCAACATCAGCTCTGTACTGGAATGAACTGTAATCAAAGAACATAAAAGCAAAAGGTGGAAGAAGAGCAGCTTCTAATTACTATGCTGTCTTAGTTCATGCAAGAGTGTCCAATGAACCGACCGCTGGTCAAATTGAGCTGACACCAATAACCAAGTTGCACAAGACATGCCATGGTACACATGAAAAGTATACCAATGAATGTTTTATTAATAGTACCATGATCTATAGCTTTCTTCTGTAAAGTACATAACTATAAAGTTTTAACATGAGGAAGAGAAAACCAATATTTTAATTCCACGTGAGTATACTCAATCACATTAATCGGGTCAAATTAATTTGTTAGAAAGGCTTTTGTGAAACCTTTTTGAAGGTGTGTCACTCAACACAGTTCCATCTGCATTTTGTAATGCTGCTGTCCTTAAAATTCTACTTTAGCATTTAATTCTTGCGAACCGAAAGAATTCACAAAAAGTTCTAACATACATGTATACATTTGTGCAGAACTCCTTCTCTGACACACTTAAAAACCCACACGGGAACAAGCCAACTGGATATGACCCTAGTTTTTCCGTTGCTTGTTTTTTTCTTTCTAATTCCTGTTTTGACTGGAAAAGGTGATTAATCAAGCTATAGGACATTTGTCCTCATCTGTCATTGCAGTGATGCTCAGTGAAATGTCACACCTTGAGATAGTTGGACACAACAAGTCCATTTGAAGCAGGCATTTGACCAACTGCCATAACCTGCCTGGTCACTGCAGCCTAATATTTGTCAGTTATAATGCAATTATGTGTGATTTGTCCTGATTTTTAAATTTAAATCTGGATAAAGTATAAGATAATGTTAGTTTGGTGATAGTCCATAAGTTCTTGTCTTTTACTCCAGTCATAAGATGATGAATGACCTATCTGTTGTTTGTCTTCTTCCTGAGAATGAGAGTCGAGAAGTTGCCTCATCAGCAAATCTGTGCAATCAAGGCTATGAGGCTATGGTTCTTCTGTGTGGTTATACCTATGATTTCTTATGGAATTCTACTTTTGGTTTTCTCTTCCTCATGGCTGATTCACTCAACTCGTTTAAAAATAGAATAGACAAATATTGGGGAAATAATAAATTTGACATAAGTGGTATATGGTCAGAGTAATTGCTGACCGGTGTGAGGCAGCATTAGCGGCCTGGGCACATGGATCTACCACCACAATTAAATTCAAATTCATAAACGACAACTTGAAATATTCTATATTTATCTCTAGAAGACTTTTCAGTTATCTGTGTGAGGCAGCATTAGCGGCCTGAGCACCTTAATGTACTATTTATATGGTAGATATTCTGATGGTTTCTGGGATACCAAGAACTAACCACCGACTTCACTTCCGACATTTTTAATGGGTAATGGACTACTAAAGGAGACCACCCATACGTTTTTATCGATGGTTTTTATCTACACACTGGATTACACACCTAAAAAAACAAATAATTCCTGAAAACTATCCAGCAAAAAAACTTTTTACAAAATTATCTTTTAAAAAAAACCTGGATTACAAAAAGATCTTACTCAGTTACTATTATGAGATGCCTGCCAAATGTGCGCATGTGAAGCCTGGTTTTTTTTAATCATTTACAAATGGATTTTAACTAAACCATGGTTTTTATCAAGTGTCAAATGGATAATTATTCCACTTGACTTACTACAATTAAAATATCCAAAAAAAATGGTTTTTAATATATGGATTATTTATTATATCAGTCGCACTGGATAATCTAGATCTGGAAAAAGAGGCAAACCTTGCCTGCTTCCAGGAGGACTAAGACTAAGACTAAGACTGAATGTAATTTCACTACAAACATAGTGATAAATATCAGCTTAAATTTTCATTCTTACTAACTCGTACATTGTAAATAACTCGCACCCGTTCAGTAAGATCTACAATATATTTAGTGAGTGGCATCAAAGTCATAAATAATTTTATCCCCTCATTGACATACCTGCACTTTTCCTATCCCCAGATCAATATGAATCCTATCCAGACATTATACATACATTCAACTCTATTGGAATTTGGTTGTTAAATGGCTCTGTGCAAGGCTGGCTACTTCATATTTTATTTCCTGTCATAACCCGATAGGACATAATTTGTTTCAGCTAAGAGAAAATTAGTTGTCAAGCTGAACATTGCAAGAGTACAATAATTCATCCATGCAGGTTTCAAGATGCAGGCAAAATGCTACTGTGATAGTCGTCACAGAAATCACAGTGATAAAAAAACAGACCTTTGTGCCATGATTTCAATACCAAAAATAACACAATATTGAGAAAGAATTTATCTTCAATATCTGCAAAGTTTTATACAATGCACTTGCACAAACATGAGAAATTACCAATGCAATAAAAGTTCAAACAGCAGCATTTTGACAAATTATCCAACAAAATTCACTTGGGATTTCTGGGAATTGAAAATTCACTTTCGTCAAGGCAGAAATAAGACATGTCATAATTTTCTGAATTTTTAGATCATTTCTTGCATTAGTCACAAAGAGACATAATTCATTTCTAGCAATCTGAATATGAAACAAAATAGTTTAATTACTGGAAAAGTAACCCTAACTAATTAGAAAAGTCACATTTTTAGGAAAATCCAGTGTTACAAAGTTCTTTCAGCTGCATAGCTCAAAAGGGAACACAAAGTAATGTTAAAGAAATTATTACCTGATGGCAATCATTGGCACTCACTAGTAGTGGGACAATTGCATTCGAGTCACTTTGGCTGGTGGATGTCATTACACATTACACCACAAACAAAAAACAACTCCAACAAAAAAAGTATCAACAATCTCTGTCCTGTATAGGACAACCAAACTTCCAAATGACAAAACTTTGTAATCACGAAACGAACCTTTCTCAAATATTCCGCAGAAGAATCGAACAAGTTCCATTGATCCTAAGTCTAAACCCTGACAGTGTGAAATTACTTTTTCGCATTCCTTCAATATCAACTGATTCAAGTACACTGCCGTCAGATAGGAAAACATCATGCAGTATTTTACAATTTTCCTAAGACCACACATTCTGTCTGCAGTGAAGGCAACATTTCACATTTTTTGTCATCACAAACTTGATGGAGGATGATGACTAAATTTGTAATTTAAACTCCAAACTATCAGTGTTTTATAGCTCAGACAGTATTGGATATCAGGTGAGAAAAATAGTTAACAAGTAAATGATCACTGCCGATAAATGAGATAAATGGCCGAAAGAGAAAGCAGCCCGGTTAAATGCATAATTCATTTAATGTGCAGATCTTAGTATCCCTGGGTGCCATGTTTTTGCAAAATGCAAGAAATAATACTTGCTTTTTGCTGAATAGATGGTAAAACCTGTCTCCCCACACAGCAGGTGGACTATACCCTTGGATAAGCGTACAGCTTAAGTCCTTCAAAAGTTGTGTTCATTGGCTTGTCCAAGGTTCTGATTTGGTTGCTTTACAGAGACTTTCAAATAGTTGTAATTTGGTTATTCTGATTTTTGCAGACAAAATCCACTAGATTGTCAGTCTCTAAATTATAATAAATCATTTAAAAAATATGTACGTATAACAGGTATGACTCAGAAAGGCACATGATGAGACAATACACCTTTGATTTGAAAGTACTCCCTATAGATGTCCAACAACAGTGTCTTTTAAAAATTGTTTCAGCACAATTATTGGGCAAAATGAACCACCAATCTTATGTCTTACAAAGCCAAATGCAACTTGGCTACAGCTAATAGAAAATACCCATACAATAAAATCTTATTTGCACTTACAAGAGAAAACAGCTGATCATTATAACAATCCATCTATTAAAACTAACTCCAGCATGCTACACAAATAAAAACTTAGTATTTGCTCCTTTGAATAGTTCTCCAAAAAAACCATGGCACACAAATTGAACAGATGAAAGGATGATTCAAGAAAATACAAGGTTGCAGTGTTTGTGTGCATTGACACACCATTTTGTCGATAAACGTAAGTTTTTTATTATACTATTTACTCAAAATCACATGATTATTGAAATGTTTGCAGTGATTTTTTAGATACATTTGAATGAGAATGTAAAGGTGTTTGTTTTTTTTTTGTAATTTGCAATATGTGAATTTGTGAAAGATATGAGTAACAAACTTTGTCTGTTACTGTATCATTCCACCAGTAGTGGCTATGACAGATTAATGACAGGACCATTCCACTTGAATTCAGTTAACAGCCAAAGGGACCATACCTCAAACCAGCTTATCCAGCATTGTCATTAAGACAGATTAACACCTTTACAATATAAAAGCCTTCCTTTTTGTTTTCCACAATCAGAATCATAAAAGATTAAGGAAGCATCCCATCCCTCAAGGCACCTTTCAAAGCTGAACACATTTCATCATCTAATTCCAAGCAAACGCAGGACAAGTAAGAAGATCGCTGCAGCAAATCTTGGCATCCAGACAAGAATTTTAAGCCATGCCACAGCATATGGATTGCAGAGCGATTCCAGTACTTATTGGGACTTATCTTTTATATATAGAGATGCTGTAAATCCTCATTGATTGTCTCTCGCCTTTGTACTTCGCAATGCATGTGATCACACCTTCTGATGCAATACATCCACCCTCTTCAGCTAATTGCTCAAGTTTCCAGAACTCCATCAAGTCAACAACATGCACTTTGTCTTAATTATGGCAAAAATAGCAAATCATTTAACAATTGAAGCAGTACAGTAGTCCTGTGACATCATCAAAATTACTCAGCTGAAAGGGCTGTTACAATTTCGATTGGGAGAGTGGTCACTGGCCACTGGTCGCTGATCAAAGATTTTGACCCATATTTAATTGTTTGTGGAGCAAATAATTTGGAAGACATTGGTATCCCACAATTCCCACATGCCTCAAATATAATCTTCTATGACCCAATACGTTCTCATAAATCAGTATACTCATTTCCAAAAGCAGTTTAGTTGACGATGTTTATCATTGACCCAGTGGCAAAACATCACCTGTCTCCTTTAGTAGCTTTACTTATTAAAAGGCAGCACAGTAATAGGCCTACACAAAGTTACCAAGATGGGCACCCTCAGTCGCACACCCAACCAGTAACCATCTCAGATGGTTGTCCATCTCTTAATGTCCACAGAACAAGTTATGCTCATCTCGCGAGCTGCTGGGATTCAGAGGTCGTGTCTGAATAAAGGCATATTTTGCAACAAATATAAATAAATATATATTTATATATAGCCTTTTATTGACATAGAATATCAACAAGATACATTTGTCATAAATAAGGTTGTGCTTTCCAGAAAATATATTGTTTGCTTTATCCACTGACTGGCAAATGAAGTTTAAAAGACAATCCCTTCAGCCAGATAGCATCTTCAAAATATCTAATATATATATCAAAGTTCTAGCATCCAGACTTTCTTCTGAAATATGCAGATTAGCTTATCCAATTTCAGCTCACGTATTTGATCTTAGAATTTTTGCTGTAATTGTTGGGCTCAGGTGTGGCCTGGACTTGATCAAATATTTCTGGTCCTAATAGGGAATTAAACATGGCTCTGCCTCAATACCTGCTCAGAGGCATCAATCAACCTTGCATGCTTAAATATTTCATTGAGACAAACCATTCAGAATAAATGCCCTTAAAAAGACATTGGGCAAGCAAAGACAAGCAAGGCCACCTTTTACAAATGTATTTTGCTTGTGGCGTGGTATTGTTTGGCTTGAGACTCAAGAACAGATATTGATCACGATTTGACCATAAATGCCAAGTTTAATTGAGAAAAAACTCTGAAGTCAGAAAGTCCATGATCATTTGAACCACGACAAGGTATTTTGTATGGCATCTCATTAGGGTTTCTCATTTTTCGAACTTTTTTCCGGATCACGCTCTTCTTTAAACCAATTGATCTCCTATGTGAACAGACCACGCAGTTCAAATTTCAGCCAAATCCATTGATGTTTAGACCCCCCCCTACCCACTTCTATTTTGGGGCTATTTTCACCATTCGCGAGTACAGTAAAAATGTCATTTTCATATGGAAAAACATGCACTACAGACCTATTGTACCTATTAAGGTTGCTTAAAAGGTACAATGAGGTGTCTGCTGGGTACTGCTTTCATTTCCATCAACTTTTTCCCCATATCATGTAATCTATAGGCATTTTAAGGGCAAAAAATCACTGAATCCAGCCTTAATCCTTGTAAAATTGCACCAAATATCTAATCTTATGCTTACTATGCTTGGTAAATTAATGATCTTTTGCACTTTAAGGAGTGGAGGAATTCTGTAAAGTTTGAAGAACTGAGAATTGCAGTTTAGGGATATCTTATTCATTCTATGATCTCTAAAAATGTTAATTAACCCAAAAGCATTACATGCGTACCAATACGTCTGTTGTTACCAGTCCAATAAAACGAAACAAGATGGACCAAAATATTCTTGTATGATCAGGTACTTGTGAGTAACTAGATAATGGAAAATTTGACACCTGATAATACAGGCTCCCAGAAATTCATATCTTGAATCCAGACATGGTCATTTGGCTCTATCAGGAATGACTCCATCAAATGCAGTCTGATTTGTGAATGCGAGTAAATACCTTAATATACACCCTGGAAGTTAAATATCCTTTTATCTCAATCCAGTTATTGTGGTCTCCAATATGCCCATGGTTTATGATAATATTTAGCATAAACTGCAGCAATATTCAGAATTATTGAAGACATTTAAAATTCATTTGTTGGATAATTTTAAAAAGGCTTTGCTGTGGTGTTGTCTAGAGCCAATTAATTATTCAGGTTTCACAATTTCAATTAAAAAAAGACACAGATGACAGGAAAATGTCACTGGTTTGGCTTTAACAGCATTGTTGAGTTTACTAGCTGCAGTAATCCAGTAATCTCTCTCTGTCAATCTTGAATGTGTACCTCAAATGCATTTCAATTCAAGTCTGATTCCAAGTTCTTGAGTGGCACTGACCCAAATTCAGATAATATTTTGAATTATAAGATCAATTTCATGAAGTTTTAGTTTAGAAATAGCTGAATAGAGTTAATAATGACATAAATGTATTAAAACCTGTTACAAAAACTGTATAGGCATTTATGGCAAGCTTTAGTGTTGCCTGGAGCAATTACGCATGATTGATCCATTGCTCCATATAATATATTGCATCTCAGACACCACACAGCACCTGCGGAAGCAAAATTATTAAGGTTTTGGATTACTGGATGAATATGAAGCACTGTAACTCAGTTGGATCTGTGACATAAATCACATTATGTATATTGACTTTCTGAAAGGCAGATTTATATGACAGCACATTTCCAAGCCATGAAGTGTTCACTATCTTTAATTAACAGGAGAGCATTGGTCATTGTGTCTCGGCTATGATTCATTTAAACCCTGCAAAAAGGCCCTAAACAGTTTTCTAACAGTCTCAATGATTATTTGATGGTCAGTCTGTGTCTTGTCCATAATGTGGTTTTTTGCTGTACCACCAGGCAAATAATATAGCCATGATAGGTGAAAAAAGTCATAGCTGGGTCAGAATATTTCAATGACAGTAGTACCAGGTTAATAAGGGCCTCTCAAAGTGCAATCACTGTACCCAGAACTGCAGTATCATCCTGATATTTAATCTCTAAAGACCTAGTTTGACCACATTCATGCATAAAATAATAAATTACACGATAAAATTGAATCACATAACATATCT
Organism: Platynereis dumerilii; assembly: GCA_026936325.1. Classification (NCBI taxonomy): domain Eukaryota; kingdom Metazoa; phylum Annelida; class Polychaeta; order Phyllodocida; family Nereididae; genus Platynereis; species Platynereis dumerilii. The sequence goes on along the minus strand of JAPTHN010000001.1, from coordinate 176,977,371 downwards.
CTATTGATGTGACCGTTGTGCTAGTTTATAGAAAAAAAATTAACTGAAATAATTATTTCATCAGTGAATCCCTCATTGAAGTCCAATTGGGGTTGGCAACTCTTGATTTTACTGTAGTTCTTAAATATTCAATCTTATCAAAGGTCCTATACTTCTAAAAGATATCACTATCCTCAATCTACCCTTCTCAGTAAGGACAAGATGAGATATTTGGGCAATTTACAAGATTTTACAATAATTTTAGCTGAATTTAGAGATTTTTGCCCTTAAAATGCCAATAGATTACATAATATGGAGAAAAAGTTGATGGAAATGAAAGCAGTACCCAGCAGACACCTCATTGAACCTTTTAAGCAACATTAATAGGTACAATAGGTCTGTAGTGCATGTTTTTCCATTTGAAAATGTCATTTTTACTGTACTCGCGAATGGTGAAAATAGCCCCAAAATAGAAGTGGGTAGGGGGGGGTCTAAACATCAATGTTTTTGGCTGAAATTTGAACTGCGTGGTCTGGTCACATAGGAGATCAATTGGTTTAAAGAAGAGCGTGATCCGGAAAAAAGTTCGAAAAATGAGACACCCTACATCTCATTTTAAAACATTCAAGCACTGCCACTAGTGTCCCTGATATTTTTACATTTGACTACTCGACATGACACATTACCACTAACTGGCAAAATTAACCAAGATTACAAAGTTTCTGTCCAGGGCTTCTATCAATTAAATAATTATGGAATATCCCGGATTCCAGTTTACAATCAAGTAATGAATTCTTGCAGTGGGAAAATAAAACATACGTCCTTCATTTTAATCTGGTGAGTTGATAAACGGAGGTTACAACGATAAACCAGGTTTTAAAAGATATACATTTACCATATTTGGAACTTTTCAGCGCTTGACTCATCTGATTTAATGCCAAAACTACCATGAGCTTCGTTTGAAAAGTACTCTAATCACCAATTTCTGTACAATTACAATATTTCAGAATATTTATGTGGAAAGTTCATGAACTTGGACAAGAAAACAAAAATATTTGCTTGGCTTTGATATAAATATACTCTTTTTTTATATGCAATTTTTCAGTTGATGAAAGATACAGTAGCATGCCTTTATAAATATTGTAATATATTACATTCTAAAATTAAAGAACCGACATTAAATTGTCATTATAGAGCATGGTTGTCAATTTTAACATTGTTATAAAGAGTAAACTACAAAATAATATTTTTTCTTCAGATTTTTCATTCTTTTGGATAAGAACGATGATAAATATTGTTTTACAATTTGTGACATTCACTCATTTCATAGAACTTGATTTGATTGTGATAACTACAATCAGCTAAAACCAACATTTATAAATGTACATACACACAAGAGTTGCTCATTTGAACCTAATATAAGTGTGACAACAATTGCAATATAAATTGAACCAACAAAGTTAATGAACTCTGACATTACTAATAAGTAGTGATGGTTGCATATGTGTAGAACTTGTTATCGAGATACTTATTGATCAATCAGAGACAACTCAAGGTATAAAATAATTAACAAGACAACTTTCAAACTCTAAAAATACATCAGAATTTTCATGAGGATTTAAAGGCTATAACTGAAAATCTATTTGAGGAATTCTCCAGTCATTATAGCCACATGATCATGTCAGAATCAGGAGGCCATGTTTGCGGAGTAAACAGTATATGCAGCTTTTGCTCTTTCTCGACTTGCCGTCTTCCTTAGGACCTCTGATGCCCATTTTCATTATGCAAAGGCCTTGATGAAACATTCCCTCATAATCCAAAATATTCTATATATTCACCCAATTTCAATGACACACACATTCCCAAGCATCAGTAATAATTACAACACGCATAAGCAAGCAGTTCCCTTGATCCAACACATTTCAGACCAAATATCACACAAGTGAAATAATTGACATACATTCAGTGACATTCACTGATACATCTACATCATACATGTACATGCAGAAATTTGCAGTAATTATGTACAAGTGCAGTGATTCATTGTTAGGGCAATTAATACTGTACAATAGAATTACTTCAAATAGACTAAATACTTGATATTATTGTAGTCATACATCATGACATCAGCCTGTATTTGAGTTACTAAAACTGCCGAAACCCATGCTTTTAAGAAAAGAATATTGAATCTGAAATAGATTCACAATTAATATTCATGAACACTTGATGGTTTGGGTAAACTTTGGCTAACAAGGACCTGTATCATAAATTGGACCCTCAAATATCCCTTTTGCAAGCATCGGGGAAAACCTGAATCACCTAACTTATTCTAGCAACCTATGAACACCCAATTACATAATTATTGCAAGTGAAACGGTTAATTTAAATAAGTCTTTCCAGCATTCTATCTTTAAAAACTGGGTCATCTTGCTAAAGATCTCAAGCTACCACTTTTCAGTCTTTTGTTGAAATCATAATTGGAATCGATTTTCATAAAATTTCCCTTCTTGTCGCCTTAGCTAAATATCGCTTGACAGACTGAGTGAAAATTCAGAATGAATGGCAACTTTCTTTCAACCTGTTTCATCATGCAGCTTTGGATAATTGATTGTTGTAATTTTGTCTCAAGCTGAAATGATTCATTTAGTTAAGAATGTGTTCAGTCCTTGTAATTAAGCATGATCTTTGAAGCTCCCAAAAGTCAGCTGGTAGTGTTTGTCAGAAGATGTTTATTTTCGGCTCACCGATCAATAACTGATCATTTTTCAGCCAACCAATCCAATCTGGCAGAGAACCTCATGCTTAGGTTTCCTGCAATCATTGTAAATAAATCAGGTCAATCGCAGAATACAATAGAGTCTAGAATGTCTGTTGTATTCACATTCTCCAGACGTGTATCTACCATATTTATTCCCTATTTGAATATTTTTGCAGACTGAAGTGTTGTCAGGTAAAGACATGCCACTCTGACGTAATTTCAATCTGTGTCATAGACTATATTCTTATGAGGCTTTGAAGTCATTAACTCCTCATTGGCTCCCTGCGAAAAGTTGAGGCAATTAAAATAAACTTTGTTTTACATCATATGATGTAATGCTCAGCCATAAAGTGGAAAAACTTTAACTTTAGACTTGCCATGAAAACATTTGTTGTTGTTTGCAGACTTTGCGAAGATGATCAATTCAGCAGTCTGTCTGGATAGGAAGCGGTTGGAATTTGAAGCTCAGTATCTCACTAACCTTACGTGCAGTCAGTGATGAGGAAATGAGAGAGTATAGATCATACAAGCACTGTCTTCATTGACATAGAAAGGACTGCACAGATAAGATAGCACAGGTTTAGTAAATCAGAGCTTAATAAGTCCAAATTGATCGAATCAGAAAACACTGTGGTTTTGAGACACGTATACTACATGTATACATAGATAGAAGATGATGTACCGAACCCAAAAAGAGCTCCACAGAGAATAGAAGAATTAGGTCAGATATCAAACTTCTAAAAGTATCAATTCCGCAGCTTAGTTTAATTCCAGGCCAAACCATTCAGTTTCATAACAAAGAGAGAAAAGTGATATACCAGACAGAAAAATTACAGTTAAATATATACAAATTATAATAAACAGAGCAGTCGTGCCAATATGTTGTAAGATATTTGTTTTTGCACAATTTTGAGACTTTCGCGGTGTTTTAAGAACAATGAGAAACAATATGTCCTTTTGTGAAAATGGGATCAAAGCAAATTAAATTCAAGCAATCACAGTCACTACTGTTTCTCGGACACTCTAACACTGTGACATGCATCAAGCAAATGAATCGTTGTCATACAGGGGGATTTCCACTCATGAAGGAAAGGACTTTTCATGTGGGATTCGGGTTTCTGCCAATCTAAAGCAATTACTTCAATGTCAAAAAGGAAACAAGGTATATTATCCTGACGTGACACATGAGAATTTGATTCCAGAAATTGGTAAAAGATTTACCAGTTGAAGTACCTGTGGCGAGACGGTGCCACATTAAATCTAACCAGTTTATATACATTTCATGATTTATCATTCCCTTCATATCAACTTATGTCTGGGTATGACAGAATTTTAATCATATTTCAAGAGAAGCACATGTTATATTCACAACATGTAAGTTATTGAATGTGAAAGTAATGTTTTTATGACTGTTTTTGATAAATGGTGAAAAGACAGATCTCTGCTGGTAATTGCATTTCTCAAGTCCACATTTTAAACAAGAGGTTTTGTCTCTTGGTGTATTACAGTGATGTTGGCCTTTGGACCAAAGAGTGACTCTCTAGTCTGGAGAGTTGAACACACTAAATAGCCTACATCCAAGACTTAAGATAGAAACAGCTGTTAGTGTTACAAAAAATGTTGAGCAAATTGGCCATAAACTTCTTCACAAAGAACTGAGATGACATAAAGATTCCAGTGCATTATCCGCTTGCCTTCTGTCTGTGATGACATATATACTTCACATTTGATAAGATAAAAATAAAAAGCAGCAAGAATCTGACCTTAAAAGTGGCTCCAGGGAAGAGCAGGGAAAGTAGTTCACAGGGATAAATGTGCAGAGAGATGAAAAAAAAGACAACCAGAGATCCGAGATGTGGCAGACATGATGAGAGGCATCAAACATAATGGTATCTCTAAACATATATCCGAAGAGAAATAAATCTGATGATGTAACACGAGGAAGATGATATGAAACAAAGCCACTGACATAAAAAAAGAAACATTGTTCAGATGTTCTGTTGAATGTATACAGTGATTCGGTATGATCAAATAGTCAAATCCCACTGAGCCTCCAAACTTCATCAGACTGCATCCTATATTTGTATCTGTTTTAGGTTTCACTTTTTTGACACTGACCCTATACAAGACCAGTGGGATTCCAGCCCATCGAGTGCTATCCAGGCAGGCTGCTGAATTGATTATCTTCACAAAGTAAGCAAAGCGAAACAATTTTTCACAGTGGGTTGAAGTTGTTCTACTTTACTGCTGAGCATCTAGTCATCCGGTTCCAAACAAAGTTTCTTTTAATCGCCTGAACTTTTTGCACCATGCCAATGAAGGGTTGATTAACTTTAAAGAACAAAAACAGGAGAATTTATGGCAAACTTGAAATTTGATCAGAGTGGCATTTCCATACTTCACAGGAATTAAAACTCGTCACCAAATCATTAAATTGAGCAACAAGTATGCCAGACAACACTTCTGAAGTATCATGTTTCTTCAGCATCTCTTTTGCATGCTAAATTTAAAGATAAACTGACCAAGTTTAGAGGGGCTTAGACATGTAGCCTACAAGGAGTTACTGACATTGAATGTAAATTGTAAAGGAATTGGATTGTAAAGCAGAGACTGCATACTATTTCCCAGTAGATGACATTGCATTCTGCCGTTGCCCTGATATATTTACACTGATTGCAGCAAACTAAACATGAAGTGGTCTGCCAGCTGCCAAAAAAGATTGGATAGGTTGGCTGAAAAATGATCAGTTATTGATCGGTGAGCTAAAAATAAACTTCTTCCACCAAAAATTAACTTCTTTATGAAAATCGATTCCAACCGTGATTTGAACAAAAGAACTAAAAAGTGGTTGCTTAAGATCTTCAGCAAGACAACCCAGTTTAGAGATGAAGAAAATTGCAAAAGACTTGACTGACAAAGGCATTTCACAACGTGTCATTGTTACAAAATTAGGGTGTTCATGAGAAAAATAGTAATAAGTACAGTTTTTCTCCCTGGTGTCCGAAGGTTCATTCAAAAGAGGCCAGTATTATTCACAGTATAATGAAGACAGGAACTAAACATGTACTGATAGTTGAGACAATTGAAAATTGATGGTGTCAGGAATGAGGTGTCAGTCTCAAGACTAAAAACAAGATTTCTGACAACATTAAAATATTTTCAGAGGATCAAAAAGCTAAAATGAGCAACCAAAGATTGCAGTAAGAAAGTCTATTCACTACCTTAATAGGCAAAATTCCAGGCTCACAAAACACAACTCTTATTGTATATAATATGTAGCTAGAGTAAACAATTACTAAAGATGCCATAAACTTCTTTTGCGGGAGCTGAGATACCAGTGCATTCCTCGCTTTCCACCATCCTGTGATGATATATACTATTTGATAAAACAAAAAAATAACGCAGCAAAAATCTGACCTTAAAAGTGGCTCCGGGGAAGAGCAGGGAAAGAAGTTCGCTGGGACAAATGTGCAGAGAGATGAAAAAGAGACAACCCGAGATATGGCAGACATGATGTGAGGCATGAATTGTAATGCTATCTCTAAATATATATCAAGGAGAAATAAGTCAGATAACCTCCTTAAGAGAGGGCATGTTTTTGTAATACAAGAAAGCTGCCATGAAATGCACACAGCTCCGACTAAGCCCCGAAAATGTAGGAAAGTCCAGACGAAATTCCAAAATGGAGAAATCTAGTATGGCTGAAGGCAAAGGCTGTAGAAAAATAAATAAGAATAGAAAAAGTACAAGAAGAAAGGCAAACAAAGGAGAAAGGGAAATTGGTTGCTCCTCCCTGAACATCAGCAGGTTTAGCAGTATATAAGAAAGACATGCGGTTGCTGCAAGACTTCAGAAATGTTCGTCGTTTAGGTGGAGAATTTTAATTAATCCTGGAGCAGGATATAATGGGGGCAGCTGAGTGGAGGGATCCATGCAGGCACTGAGATGCTAATTGTGCAGCCAGGCACGATCCTGAGATTAATAAGGACAGATTTCTCATGAAATATCCACCAGCTTGTTGGTCTGTCATGCTGGCTAGAAATTAATGGTTCTAATGACAGGTTAATACCAGCCCCTACTCTTTTTACGCTGCCAGTCTGGCCAGCTTCAAGCCTTGCCGCCGAACTTATATGATAGACCTGCTAAGCTTACAGGACCAGGTTGGCTGGCCTCAGTTTACAGGCCCAGTTCACAGACCACTAATATGAAAGACATGCCATGACGTCCTGGTGCTGTTTTGTGACGTCAGAGTTCGAGTTAGGTTGCCGTGGCAACAAAGCCATCAGAGGCCAGTGCTCCCCCTATGGGCAACCATGAAAGGTAAATTATTGGCCGGGCAGAGGGCGCATCACTCTCTCAATAAACAAATCATTTAAAACTGCAGTGACACACAAATTAGTCACAGGAGGATACCAATGCTATTGCCAATAGAATTACAGCCAAGAAATCCACTTCTACCAATCAAAGCAACACAACTATTGCATAGGTCAGTCACAATGTTCATTTCACTTTGATCATATCATATTATAAACAAACGTTTGCATAAGTGCAAAACATCTATCAATGTTTTCTTGTACTGATTCTTCAGTTGTATGAACGAAGGTAGAGACATTGCAGAGAATCTGTTGCAAGAAAATGAAAGTTGTTAGGCTACAATAACGAGCTATCGAAATTATTCAATATTCACTATGACAAGTATATCGGCAAGCCCATATGACATAATTCTCTGTAAACTATTAAAAGGACTTTTCAAAGTTAGGCAATTGCCAACGAAGAAACAGTCACCGACTTTCCAGCAGCAGAATACTGGCCAACAGGTCTGTGGAAATTAGCCTTAGACAATAATGAGTATGTGGCTTGTATTGCAATGGATCTTAGCAAGGCTTTCGACTGTCTGCCACACGGTCTTCTTGTAGCAAAGTTAAAAGTGTATGGAATTTCAGAAAATTTGTAGTTCTTTCAAAAGTTATCTAAAAGATCGTAAACAAAATTGGTAATCATAGAAGTGATTGGTTAATTGTTAAAAGAGGCGCGCCGCATGGTAGCTTAACTAGCCCTCCATTATTTAATATTTTTATTAATGATTTATTCTTATGTATTGATAAAAAATGTTCTATATTTAATTGATGATAACACGCTCTCCTATCATGATAGTAATGTTGTAAATGTAAAAAAATTATTAGAAAAAGAAACTCTATCAGCTGTAAAATGGTTTGACTCTAATTTTATGGAGGCAAATTCCAGTAAGTTTCAAGTCATGGTTATGTCGAAAGATTCAAATTGTACTATACATTTCAATGTAAATGATGTCCTTATTCCGTGTACTGATCAAATTACGTTATTAGGAGTAGTTTTTGATAAACGATTAAAATTTGCCTGTCACGTAAAAAAAATTATGTATAAAAGCTGGTAAAGACTTAATGCAATGTCAAGACTATCAAGTTTGCTGTCTGAAGAGAGTATGATTAAGATTTTTCAAACCTTTATAAGATCAACTTTTAATTATTGTAATATTATATGGCATCTCTGTAGTTCCAGAAGCTCAAAAAAGATTGAAAAAATTCAGGAAAGGGCATTAAGATTAACTTATAAAGATTATGTTTCTAGCTACGAATGTGACATTATGTTGGAATGAAGCAGCATTACATTACATTCTGATCATCTAAGTCAAACAGGCCTGTTAGAATACTAAATGAACAGGATATTAGAAAGTTGCTACTACATAGTACGGTCTTCGCTTTGTCCTGGGTCCATTTGTCAGTTCTCAATTGAGTTGATTCATTCTTTTAAATAAAAAGGACCATGCGAGTTCATTGAACACCAATTATTTGAATTCTGTAATCATAATAGAGATCAGAAGATCAGGCAGAACTTGTGAAGACACTGAGGCCAGGTTTCTGAGGCTGGGTAGGGCAGAACAATTACTGTCAAAAAATATATCAGTAAACTTGGTGCTAAAAAGTCAACTGGCGTAGACAATTTTCCCCCAAGACTTGTAAGATTGACTTCAAATGTACTAGCAAAACCAATTGCAGATATTGTTAATGTAATGCTCAATGCAAGTACTTTCCCCGACCAACTAAAGTTGGCCAGAATCTCCCCAATCTTCAAAAAAGACAATCCCCTTAGTAAAGAAAACTACCGCCCAGTAAGTATTCTCCCAGCAGTCTCTAAAATCTTTGAAAGGGCGATCAGCGAACAACTTGTGAGCTATTTTGACACCATCTTCCACCCCATGCTATCAGCTTTTAGACAAGGATACAATTGCGAATCAGTCCTCCTCGCGGTAACAGAGCAATGGAAAATGGCTCTAGATAAAAATGAGAAAGTCGGAGCAATTCTAATGGACCTGTCGAAAGCTTTCGACTGTGTACCATCGAGGCTGATATTAGAAAAGCTGAGGGCATATGGGCTGGGGGACGGTGCCACCAACCTCATACAAAGCTATTTAGAAAATCGCAAACAATGTGTAAAAATAGGAAACCATGTTAGTTCCTTTATGGACGTTATCAAAGGAGTGCCCCAGGGTTCCATTATGGGCCCGATTATTTTCAACATTTTCCTAAACGATATTTTTTATTTCATGGACAAAGCTACCCTCTTTAATTACGCAGATGACAACACGATTAGCTATAGTCACTGCGACTTCGATGAAGTGAAGCAGGTTCTTGAAAATGAATCAAATGTACTAATTGACTGGTTTGCTGTAAATAAGATGCAGGCTAACCCTGCCAAATTTCAAGCAATCACACTGAGCAGACAAAGCCTGGACAACCCTACCTATACCATCAGGAATTCCAATGTCACAAGTGAAAACTGTGTCAAATTGTTGGGAGTAAAAATTGACTCCCTATTAAATTTCGACCAACATATCAAAGACATATGTGTAAAGTTGTCCAGACGGATAAACGTGCTCAGTAGGATTGCTAAATACCTCACTTTAGAGGGAAGACGAGCTATCTATTATTCATTTGTCATGTCAAATTTAAACTTTTGCCCTTTGATATGCCATTTCTGTTCTAAGACAAATGGTAATAAGCTAGAACGGTTAAATTACAGGGCTCTACGTTTTGTGTACCAAGATTTCACAAGTAGTTATGAAACACTGTTAGATAAAGGTAAAAATCCAACTCTTGATGTGCATAGACTAAGAATCTTGGCTATTGAAACTTTTAAAATCCTTAATGGTATGGCACCTAGCTATCTACAAAATTTGGTTGAAGAAAAACAAACAAACTATGGACTCCGAAAAGAAAAGGTACTAAACGTGCCTCGAGTTAAAACAACCAAATTTGGACTCAACGGTTTCAGAACTCTCGTGGCAACAACTTGGAATAAATTGCCCAATCACATCAGGGCAACAGAGGACTTTAACACCTTCAAAAGCCTGATAAATAAATGGACAGGCGATAAATGTAAATGTGCCATGTGTCGCGGCTGATACCACTTTGTATTATATATATCTGCCTGTTCTGCCAGTATTATTATTTTATCAGTATTATTCTTAATTGTTTTTAATTGTAGTACCTTGTTATCATTCTGTGTAAGGTGCTAACTGTTTTAATCTTTGTGCTGTTGGGTAGACTCTAATATGTGTCGTTTAAATTTTATATTTTTTACTCTCGTTGCACCTGTTTTAAAACACTTGCTTAGAGTCGGATGTAAAAGCCTTAATAGGCTTGTGTTTTCTGTTAATGTAACACTGACGATAAATAAAATTTCTTTGACTTTGACTTTGACTTTGAACAAATCTGGAACAGCTGACAGGCGATATTGTTGCTATTCCTGCTAAGGCAACATCAGCTTTGTACTGGGATGAACTGCAATCAAAGAAGATAAAAGCAGAAGGTGAAATGAGGGCAACTTCTAATTACTATGCCATCTTAGTTCTTTTTTTTTTTTTTTTTTTTTTTTTTCACCGGTTCATGAGCGGATTCCTCCGTCTTCATGATATGATATGATATATGTTTATTAGCAACAAAGCGTATACATTGTTGAAATATGTAAATATATATGAAATAGACAATACAATAAATTATATTAAAATAAAGTTAATAACATGTAAAATTAGATATGTGTAGATTTAAATAGTGTATATATATAAAATTTTAAAAAAAGATAATAAAAAAAAAAAAATTAAAAAAGAGGGGACTATGTACATACAATTTAAAAATAAAGTAAAATACAATAAAATACAAGCAGAAAGCTACTGGAATTGTCTTATACAATGCAAGAGTGGCCAATGAACCGACCGCTGGTCAAATTGAGCTGACACCAATAACCAAGTTGCACAAGACATACCATGGTCCACATGAAAAGTACACCAGCTTTCTTGGTCCCCTTAGTGAACTCATAGCTTCAGTAAAACATTTTTTCTGCTTACATCCAACACCTAAAGCGATTCAGCTGAAGATTGCAACCTCTAGCCAAGGGCCAAAGGTGTTGGGGTGCTTCAACAGCTGGGATCAGAGGGAGTGCACAGGTTTGTGAGCTATTTATAGACACACCACACAGCAGTGCCACATCAAGCCCCTGGTGAGAAATCTACATTAGAATATACAAGTCAAAATATAAGAAAGAAACAACCAATATTTTGCCCATAATCACATTATATTAATCAGTTGAATTGATCTGAGAGCAGGGCAGTAGTGAAAATTTATTTGAAAGTATTTCACACAAATTTTCACTCAACATACAGTGTATTTCCATTTTTATTCATTATGGTGGTTTTTTATTTGACTGTATTCCTAATTTTCTTAAATTTCAATGTGTAATTCTTCCGCACCGAAATAATCTGCAAAATGTACCAACATACATGTATAAATCCCAGCAAAACTTCTTCTCTGACATGGAGTAAAACCCACACAGGCACAAGCTCACTCACTGGATGTGACCTTAGTTTTTCCTTTGCTTGCCTTTTTTTCTAATTCCTGTTTTGACTGGACAAAGGTGATTAATCAAGCTGCAGGACATTTGTCCTCATCTGTCATTGCAGTGATGCTCAGTGAAATGTCATACCTTTAGATAGTTGGACACAACAAGTCCATTTGAAGCAGGTATCAGACCAGCTGCCGTCACCTGGCCCGGTCATCGCAGCCTAGTGATGGTTAACAGGCTGCTACAATGCAATTACAATGTATGTGTTTTATTTTACTGCATAGTGTTTTTTTCATTTGGCTGTTGTGACTCTGTAAATTCATACTAATATTCCTCTCCAAATGGATTATTGCTTTGGGGGACTTGTAAATAAATCTGGATAGAATATGAAAATTATATTAGGCCTATACTCGTATTAGTTTGGTTGATCAACTTCTCACATGAAGGTTTAAGTGACTGATAGATACATTAGTAATACTATATGATTACAAATCATATCTCATGATAGTTAAATTGGTTTCTTGCTTTTTACTCCAGCTAGCAGAGACATATTGGCATCACAGTCTGTCACTTTGATATCGAAAAAATGAGGACCCGTTCACTGTGAAAAATGCACTTCTTGACTCATGATGGCCAACGGAGTGTCATCTTCTCTACGAAGTGCCATTATCACAATGCAACAGTCCACTCTTTTTCTATATCAAAGTCACAGACTGTTAATGAAGAAACCTATCCGGTAGTTAAATCTCTGATCCTGCTATTATGCCATTCACTAAATGGATCAATTCTTTTACTTGATCAATGCTCTCTCGCAATGTTCATCCTGACAATTAACTCCTTTGCACTAAGCTGAGATAAATGATGCTCTGTCAATTAAAATAATAAGTAGCCAGCCACCAATCAAGCCAATTAACAACCAAATTCCAATGGAATAGATATGTACCAGGGTACTGTATGATAAGGATACACATTGATCTGGGGTTAGGAAAAGTGCAGGTATGTCAATTAGAGGATAATATGATTAATGACTTCGATGCCACTGGTTAAATATATTACAGATCTTAACAAAATTCTATAAACAATAATAGGCTTAACCACATAGAAGTGCCTACCAGAGCCTCATAGCCCTGGTTGCACAGATTTGCTGATAAGGCAATTCCTGAACAGCTTGACTCTTGTTCTCCAGAAGAAGACACAAAAAAGACAAGTTAACAGACAGGTCATTCATCATCTTATGACTGGTCAAACCGTCTGACGCTCATACAATTTCCTGACTCATACAAATGCATAGAGAAATGATGCAAGTTTCATGCTGCAGGCAGAATGCAACTGTGCATGATAATCGTAATGAAGTTTTTCAGGATAAGGGAACTTAGCTGGCTACTAAGAACTATGGCCCCTAAGGCTTGAGGGAGGTTAAATTTAATAAAAATCATGACATGATTGCAAAGTTTTATGTTTGTAGTAACAATGCGAATGCAAATATAGACTGTTCTTCTAAGGGGGCATCCTTAGTAGACTTAATGTTCTGTAAGGGGATGGAACTAGCATAAGTAGCTATGTTTGCCTCTCAGTGGATTCTTAGGTGCCTCTCAAATGTCACTGGTAGGCAAAAATCTGCTGTTGGCACCCATGTATGTAAGGGCCATGTCTACTAGTTAATAGTTATAGCAGCAAAGTAACTCATAAGTGGGTGTTTCATGTCTTAGTAGCCTCCTTAGTTCCCTTATCCTGAAAAACTTCACAAGAAGCAACACAATGTAAGGAATGAATTTTCTTCAATATTGGGAAAAATGGCCGAGGGACAGAGTCATATCCAGAACATCAGAAGTTATCGGAACTGAAACTATTTCAGAATACCAAAAATTATATGCAGGCCAATATGGTAAGTAGGAAATCAGAACGACAGAATCACAGTTATTAAAACTGATGCAAGACATTAGAATAACCAAATACATAATGATATAGATAATGAATGGAAAGCCAACTCAAACTGAGAAATCTAAATAAAACCGATGCAATAAAAGTTCAAACAGGAGCGCTTTGACGAATAATCCAGCAAATTAACTAGGGATTTCTAGGAATTGGAAATTGCTTTCAGCAAGGCAGAAATAAGATGTGTCGTGATTTTCTGAATTTTCAGATAGCTTCTTGCATTAGTCACAAAGTGACAGAATTCATTTCGAGCAATCTGAATATGAAACAAAATAGCTGAATTACTGAAAAAATACCCAAACTAATTAGAGATGTCACATTTTTAGCACAATTTAATGTTACAAAGTTCTTTTCACTGCATAGTTCAAAAGGGAAGACAAAGTAATGTTGAAGAAACTATTGCCTGATGGTAATCATTAGCACTCACTAGTAGTGGGACAATTGCATTTGAGTCAGTTTGGCTGGTGCATGTCATTACACATTAGGCCACAAACAACAAACGACTACAACAAAAAAAGTAATGACAAACTCTGTCTTGTACAGCATAGGACAACCAAACTTCCAAATGACAAAACTTCCAAATCACGAAACAAACCGTTCTCAAATCTTCCGCAGAGGAATCGAACAAGTTCCATTGATCCTGAGTCTATACCCTGACAGTGTGAAATTACTTTCCCACATTCCTTCAATATCAACTGATTCAAGTACACTCCTGTCAGACAGGAAAACGTCATGCAGTATTTTACAATTTTCCTCAGACCACACAATCTATCTGCATTGAAGGTAACATTTCACATTTTTTGGCATCACAAACTTGATGGAGGATGATGATTAAATTTGTAATGTAAACTCCAAATTATCAGTGCTTTATAGCTCAGAGAGTATTGGATATCCGACAAAACTTGAAATGAGCGAGAAAAGTAGTTAACTAGTAAATGATCACTGCTCATAATAAGATAAAGGGCCAAGAGAGAAAGAAATACATAATTCATGTAATATGCCGATTCTTCGTGTGCGTGGGTGCTATGTTTTTGCAAAATGCAAGCAAATATATAGATAGTGGATGGTGAGGAGACCAATATTGAGTTTTATTGGCCGAAGCAGTAATATTGGTCGAGGCCGCAGGCCGAGACCAATATTATCTGCTGAGGCCAATAAAACTCAATATTGGTCGACTCAACATCCACTATTTGTTATATTCTGCTCCAAAATTTTCAGACTTATAGATATTTGTAAATAAAAGAAGTTGTCTGTTTTCAGAAATTCTTCTATCTATATATCTATCTATTAGGGTGGTCCAACATCCAATAGAAAATAATAAAAGTGTAAAATTTGGTGATGGTACCCCCTAACTTTTTTCCTATAACCATGCAGAAGAGGTGCGCAAAATTTCAGCCAAATTGATTAATATTTAGAGGTGGCTCATCAAGGTTGAAGTTTTGCTATATTTTGCATTAAAATGCTTATATCTGAATAATGAAAATTGTGTAAAATCATATTTTCCTTTCATTTGAGGCTTATTAAGGCACTAACCAACTGAGGAAAAAGCAACACAACACGTGTTTGTCTATCTTCCTCGCCATATTTACAAAAAATGGGATTTGACACTGATATCATTAAAATTGTTATGTCAATTGATGTGTATTGGGCGAAAATTTGGCAAAATTGGGACACCAATATAGATTTACTAACAGATATTAAAATTTAATGAAAAGGTTGTGGGATCATGACTGAGTCATGCCTCACTACTTTCAATAAATCATTATAGTCCAGCATTAAAAAGATTTTGAGAACATCACCCTATCAAAAGTCATAGCAGCTTTCGTTTACACAGTACATAGAATCCCACATATGTCTAGTAAATTATCTCCTCTGATTAGATCCCATAGTGTCTTCTCAATTTCTGGCCAAGTGCTATTTTGACACATGCTACAAAAACTTTTCAACAAAGAGGTGAAGGTAGCAATTCTATTTTTCTGATCAACATGTTCCTAATTCAATATATATATATACCAGTATGCAAATGACCTATTAATAATTCCTAGGTGAGATATTGGACGAATGACAAACTTTTATATGCCAAGTAATTCATGTGCCCCTGTGGGAATTAGAGATGCCCTAGAAAAAATTGTGTTGGTTATGCAAAGATCCCTCCTAAAAAGTTATTAAGTACTCATAAAATCAAAGTTAGTTCTTAGATAATAGAACACAGAAAGTCATCTTTCAACAGGTATCCCTGTAAAAGGTTAACCGCCTCAAAAGTTATACTGACAATAGCAGGGGAAGAATGCTGCTGGATTATAAGAACCCAATTCACAACTGATTGATCTTACTTATCTAATAAGGTGTCAAACAACTCAAATTGTATTGGGTAAACAAATCATGTTAATCTTCGCATGCGAAGCTTCTGGGAGTGTGAAACTTCCAAGACTGGCTTATCTGACGAAAGGGGCTATTTATAATAATTACCAACCAAGAGGATGGGATTTACATTCTTTATCATGCTGGACTATAATAATTAATTGAAAGTAGTATGGCATGACTAATTCAAGATCCAAAATCCTTTCCATCAAATTTTAATATTTATTAATAAATCTATATTGGAGTACCGATTTTGCCAAATTTTCGCTCAATACACATCAATTGACATAACAATTTTATGATATAAGTGACAAATCCCTTTTTTGTGAATGTGGAGAGAAAGATATACAAACAAGCATTACATGTATGTTGTTTTTCCTCAGTTGCTTTTGCCTTAATAGGCCTCAAATGAAAGGAAAATATGATTTTACAGAATTTTCACTATTCAGATATAGGCGTTTTAATGCAAAATATAGCAAAACTTCAACCTTGATGAGCCACCTCTAAATATTAATCAATTTGGCTGAAATTTTGCACACTTCTTCCATATGGTCAAAGGAAAAAAGTTAGGGGGTACCATCAATGAAATTAGGAGATATATTTTTTGGACCACCCTACTATCTATCCATCTATTTATTTATCTATCTACTCTTAGAGACAGGCTTTATGGTTATCCTGATTTTATACTAATATATAAATGCGCTTTTATTCTGTATTGTAAAAAAAGAATTAAAAAAAAAAACTTTTTTTAATGAATGGCTTTAACTACTTCTATGTATTTTCCTTTAATACTTTTATTTTCATGATTTCTTTTTTTTTTTTTTTAAGATTATCTGTGTATTTCCAATTCTATACAGCAGACAATCAGGTCATTTTGCTTTAATTGCTGCTTATTTAAATAGATCGATTTTAAACAGTTTAAAGTATCAATCAAGAAGTGGCACAAGTTTCAATTGGAGTTTGGTCAATTATCCTTGATAGCATTTAACACCTTTGTGCTAAAAGAGATATTGTGTTCAGTTCAATGACAATAGAGAATTTGATTAGAAAGAAGTAAAACGATCAAAGAATACATTGATTAAAGAGTTTTGGACTGCATTAATTCAAGTGCATGTGCACTGAGGACGCCAATATAGCTTTGAGGGCGCCAATAACACTTTCCACACGCCAATATCGTTATTTATTGGCGTGGCATGTGATCGTTCTCGCATCATCTGATTGGCTTACAAATTTTGGTGCAGAATATTGACATTTATTGCTTTTCTGCTGAATAGATGGTAAATCCTGTCTTTCCATAAACCAGGTGGACTATAGGCCTACCCCTGTATAACTGTGCAGCTGGGTACTTCAATCGAAGTTCAATGGGCTACAGAGTAGTACACACTTGCATTACTCAACAGTGCACAACTGCACATGAACTTTCAAATATTACAGGTGAGAAAATTCTACTTTATTGGCAGTCAGTTTCAAAACTATTATTGGCAGTCAGTTTCAAAACTATGAATTTCTAAATTTGTCATTCTGCATTGAGATATAAGCTTAAAGCACAACTGCATGAAAATGGAGAAACAACAAACTGTAAAGAAGATGTACAGCACTTTCTACTCAGATGCCCCGCACTACACATAGAGAGAAGTAACGCCCTGGAATACCTGCGCAGGAATGGATACACAATGGCCTTGGATTCGCCGGACACTGTGATGTGAGACTACTTCTGAATGGTCCAGCCAAGGATGAAAATTACAGCTTCAACATTATTGCCAACCAGTTATGCCACAGACTGCACATTTGAAGCTAGATTAGAGTTATTAGCCAAAAATGTTACTTCGAATAACAATGTTCCCTGACCTACAGGGGTGCTCCTGACAAAGAGGAGGAATCGACATAAGACAAGACAAGACTAGACTGTTCTGAAATGCCAAGTCGCTTTAATTGTGAAACAACGTTCTCTGAACTCTGAAAGTCCATGATCAAATAATTATGTAGTTCAACATTCAACAAGCTAAAAAAATGCTCTCATTACACCTCATTTGGGAGGTATATTTTTATCCAAATTTGACATATCCACGCATGTTCCAGAGCGCACATACACGCTTTTGGGACGCGTGGATGTGCAAGATTTGACTCATACACGCGCGTGGATGTGTCAAACAGCACACGCGTGAAAAATCTACGCAAGTGGACATGCTTTACAGCGCATGAGTGGACATGCTATACAGCGCATGAGTGTACATGCCATACAGCGCATGAGTGGACACGCTTTACAGCGCACATCCAAATTAGTGAGAGAACCAGGGGGCGGATCCAGGAATTTGGGAAGGGGGGTGGGTTCCTCAAACCCGGTGGGGGTACTCACTATGAAAGGGTGTACATAGAGGCTCCGCTGGATGGTTTTTGGTTTTTTGGCCTTCTAGGATTAAAATGGTCTTGGTTTTTTAGGAATTCAGATTAATTTGGTTGCCCTTTTTGCACCCCCGACATGTTTTGTACCGTTAGCATCGGCTTGAAAAGACAATTTCAATGGTATAAAAATCATAAAGATTAAATTGATTGTGGATATTTTCACCAAAATATTAAAATGGTTTGTGGTTTTGGTCAGTTTCCGGATTAAAATGGTTAGAACTGGCTTTCCACCTCCTCCATCTCCAATGGCTACGCCACTGCTGGAGGGGCTCCCCTGTTCTGATAAATAAACTGCGCTGGATGGCATGTCCAAGCTCGCGCTGGATGGCATGTCCAAGCTTGCGCTGGATGGCATATCCAAGCTTGCGCTGGATGGCATGTCCACGATCGCATATACACGCATGCGCGTGAATGCAGGTCCACGCATGCGCTGGATGACAGGTCCACATGTGGTCGTAAACGCATATACAAGCGTAATGATGCGCGCAAATACATGTACACGCGCGTGTATGTGTGCTCACTACCATGCGTGGATGTGCCATATTTGGATAAAAATATATATGCATTTGGACTACAACAATGTCTGTTATATGGCATGTCTCCAATTGGTAGGTACATAACCACTAACTTGACAAAATTAATCAAGATTGAAATATCTGTTCAGGGCTCTAATTAATTAAATAGTAATTATGGAAAATCCTTGATTCCAATTAAGTCATGATTCCTTGCCACAGAGAGATAAAACAATACGTCCTTCATTTTAATCCTTCGAAGGAAGTTTATCTGATGAGTCGATAAATGGAGGTTACAGGTGATAAACCAGGTTTAAAAAGGCTGCCAGTCAAGATATATAGGGGACATTTAACATATTTTATTCGGTGCTTGACTCATCAGTTGTAATGCCAAACTACCTGGATAGCTTCATTTCCAAGAATATAGATATGTCCATTTTAATAGGAAATCAATTCTGTGAGGTTGGAAAGTACTCTAATCACCAATTTCTATGCAATTCTTATATTTCTGAATATTTATGTGGGAAGTTCATGAACTTGAACAAGAAAAAAAACAACATTTCCTTAGCTTGATATAAATATACTCTTTCTTTATTTTCAATTGTCTGTTGATGAAAGATACAGTAGCATGCAATAATAAAATAGACATCAAACTCTTTCATGGACTTTCATTCTTCTCTCAGATTATAACATTTAAAGATTCTTGTAACAACTGGAACTTTCTCACACATCTTATCACAGCTTTTATAAATATTGTAATATATTATGTTTTTAAAATTCAAGAACCAACATTAAATGTTCATTATAAAGCATGATTGTCATATTTAACAATGAAATAAAGAGCAGCATAATCATTTTATTATATTTTTTCTTCACTTTTTTCATTTTTTTGGGATTAGAACAATGATAGATATTGTTTTACAATTTGTGAAATTCACTCATTTCATAGCACTTCATGTATTTGTATCATTATTACCATATTTGGCTAAAAACAAACATTTATAAATGTACATAATTATATATACAAGAGTTGCTCATTTGAACTTAATATAAGTGTGACAACAATTGCAATATAAATTGATACCAACAAAATTAATGAACTGTGACATGACTAATAAATGTGATGGTAAAATAGTCTTTGTCTTATGTACATAGAATACGGAGATAGTCATTATTGCTCAGAAACAACTCAAGATATAACAATTTACAAGACGACTTTCATAAACAAATCAGAATTCACAAGATGATTTTCAAAGACTACAATAAAAATCTACTGGAGGAATTCTGGAGTCATTATAGCCACATGATGAAGTCAGAATCAGGAGGCTATGTTTGCAAAGTAAACAGTATACACAGCTTTTGCTCTTTCTCGACTTGCTGTCTTTGCCTCAAGACCTCCGATGCCCATATTCATTATGCAAAGACCTTGATGAAACATTCCCAAATATTCCAACATACAGTGAGTAACTGGGGAGTCTCAAGCGGGGGGGCACCTTGGGGGCACGCGATTCTCTGGGGGGCCACCCTCTTTACTAATAGTATATTTTAGCCAGAGTTGGAAAGTTCAGGTCCAATATGAGGGGGCCTGTGCCCCCCATGCCCCCCCAAGGGACACCACTGCCAACATATTCCATATACTCACTCATGATTTTCAGCAACACACACATTCCCAAGCAGCAGCAGTAATTACAGCACACATAAGCACAGCAGTTAACACATTTCAGACCAAATATCACACAAGTCAAATATTGACATACATTCAGTGACATTCACTCATATCTACATGATACATGCAGAAATTATGTACAAGTGCAGTAGTTCAGTTTAAGTCTATTTATACTGTACAATAGAACAACATTTTACAGATTAAATAGTTGATGTTATCATAGTCATACATCATAACATCAGCCTGTATTTTAGTTACTAAAACTGCCAAAACCCATGCTGCTAAGAAAAGAATATTGAATCTGAAATAGATTCACAATTACTGCACTTTCAAATACTACAATGTAGTTTCAAATATTCATGAACACTTTGTGGTTTGGGTAAACTTTGGCTAACAAGGACCTGCAGCGACATAATGTCATAAGGAATTCCTTGCATGTGAGACCAGTTGTGCCGGGGAAGAGAGGTCGAGACCTGTCAGTTGGCAAATGTACGCTAATGCGGGGTCTTCACTTGATGTACAGTTGAGGCTGGAGGGCATCCTGGAGACTTCCCTCGCTGGCAGGGGCGTCTTTATTCTCATTGTCCAGGGGGACCTTCCACTGCATCTCTCGGCCCTTGGCGTACATCTCTCGCAGGTTGTTCCGCACCACGTCCATGCCCTCCTTGCTCATCTCTTGGTATTTGTTGTAGAGCTGAAGAGCCGCCCGGGCATCTTCAATTGAGTCATGAGTGGCAGACTGGATCTTCATTCCTGTGGAAGAGCAAAAACAACATTCAGTTATAAATCCATCAGGATTTAGATCGATTCCCCAATATTAGCTTCTGTATACACATATATGTCTATGTATTCTTAAAGGCACAAGATTTGATTTGACTACAACACTAAACCAAGCAACGATTCCTAGAAATATAACAATGAAAACCATTACAATTTTTTTTTTACAAAATACCGATCATTTAGAACAACTGTCAGTTCAATCATCATGTCTTTGCATTTGTCCAGCCATCTGGCCACTTCAATCTAGGCCTTCTGATCACAAATTTTAGCTCAGTGATTGGAAAAGTGCTAAACTGGCAGAGAGCAATTCATATGTGTATGAATGACATTGTATGTATGTAGTTTATTGTCCAAAGGACCATTTTACAAAAAGGTACAGTCTTGAAGATACATTGTTATGTATGTTAGGCTTCCTCATTTTCATCTCTATGCACATTTGTCCTCAGTGAACTTCTTTCCCTGCTCTTCCCTTGAGCCATTTTTAAGGTCAGATGTTTGCTGCTTTTTCTTTTTGTCTTATCAAATGTGAAGTACATGTCATCCCAGGCAGTATAGGCAAGTAGTTCATGTCATTTCAGTTCTCACAAAATATATTTATGACATGTTTACTTATGTATTCTACACGCTAACATCTGCCTTTTGTGAGCCTGGAATATTGTGCCTACTATAAAATGTATTTTTATCTTCTTGTAAAGTGTTTAGAGCAGATCTTTTTCTGGATTTTATGCTATACAAAATAAATTTATTATTATTATTATTATTTCTGTCAGCCAGTTTCAGTCCGCAGATTTGGCTCATTGATTGTCATACTGTGTCTCAAGCTGGAATGATTTGTTTAGTTTAGAACGTGTTCAGTCCTTGTAATTAAGCAGATCTTTGAAGCTCCTGATTTTAGCTGGTGGTGTTTTGCGGAAGAAGTTTATTTTTGGCACACCAATCAAAAACTGCATGATCATTTTTCAGTCAACCAATCCAATCTTTTTGGCAGCTGGCAGAGCACTTCATGTTTAGGTTGCTGCAATCAGTGTTAATTAGACAGGCCAATGGCAGAATAAATAGTCTATAAGGTCTGTGTCTATTCACATTATATATGTAAGGATGCCTTGTTCATTACAGATTTATGTTATGATATTCAACTTGTACAATCTAACAAGCCGCACTGGTTCCTGACGAGCTATTATTCTCCAGACCTAGATCCTGCCATATTTCCTATTTGAATATTTCTGAAACAGACCGAAGTGTTGTCAAGTACGGAACTGCCACTATGACGTAATTTCAATCATGTCATAGATTATAATTCTATTTTTATGAAGCTTCGAAGTTCATTAACTCCTCGTTGGCTCCCTGCAAAAAGTTGAAGCAATTAAAAGAACTTTGTTTTACGTCAAATGACTAAACACTTGGTCATAAAGTAGGCAAACTTTAGACTTGCCATGAAAATGCTTGTTGTTGTTGGCAAACTTTGCGAAGATGATCAATTCACAGCCTGTCTTGATAGGAAGGGGGTAGACCTGGAATCTCGGTATCTCACTAGCCTTATGTGGAGTCAGTGATAAGGAAATGAGAGAATACAGATCATACATGTACCGCTTCAATTGACACAGAAAGGTCTATGAAGATAGGATAGCACAGGCTAAAGTGAAGTCAGAATCGTAAGTATAAATAGATCCCATCAGTACATTCTCGCGCTGTGTGATTTGTCATTCCCTTTTCATGAAATTATCTCAGGGTATGGTGGAATTTTAATCATATTGCAAGAAAGAACATGTTAAATCCACAACATATCAGTTATGGATTGTGATAGTAATGTTTTTAGGCCTGTTTTTAATAAATGGTGAAAAAACCCAGATGCCGCTTATTCGATTTCTGTCCACATTTCAAACAAGAGGTTATTTCTCTCTATGTATGAATAAGTCACAGAGCAGATACATTAGCGAGTCGGCAGCTGTGTGCATGTTTGTAAATGAGATGTCTTTGGTCTTGAATACTGCAAGCGATTGGCTCATTTTCCTCGTACCTGCGTGTCAAACAGCGCACGCGTGAAAAATCTACGCAAGTGGACATGCTTTACAGCGCATGAGTGGACATGCTATACAGCGCATGAGTGTACATGCCATACAGCGCATGAGTGGACACGCTTTACAGCGCACATCCAAATTAGTGAGAGAACCAGGGGGCGGATCCAGGAATTTGGGAAGGGGGGTGGGTTCCTCAAACCCGGTGGGGGTACTCACTATGAAAGGGTGTACATAGAGGCTCCGCTGGATGGTTTTTGGTTTTTTGGCCTTCTAGGATTAAAATGGTCTTGGTTTTTTAGGAATTCAGATTAATTTGGTTGCCCTTTTTGCACCCCCGACATGTTTTGTACCGTTAGCATCGGCTTGAAAAGACAATTTCAATGGTATAAAAATCATAAAGATTAAATTGATTGTGGAAATTTTCACCAAAATATTAAAATGGTTTGTGGTTTTGGTCAGTTTCCGGATTAAAATGGTTAGAACTGGCTTTCCACCTCCTCCATCTCCAATGGCTACGCCACTGCTGGAGGGGCTCCCGTATTCTGATAAATAAACTGCACTGGATGGCATGTCCAAGCTCGCGCTGGATGGCATGTCCAAGCTTGCGCTGGATGGCATATCCAAGCTTGCGCTGGATGGCATGTCCACGATCGCATATACACGCATGCGCGTGAATGCAGGTCCACGCATGCGCTGGATGACAGGTCCACATGTGGTCGTAAACGCATATACAAGCGTAATGATGCGCGCAAATACATGTACACGCGCGTGTATGTGTGCTCACTACCATGCGTGGATGTGCCATATTTGGATAAAAATATATATGCATTTGGACTACAACAATGTCTGTTATATGGCATGTCTCCAATTGGTAGGTACATAACCACTAACTTGACAAAATTAATCAAGATTGAAATATCTGTTCAGGGCTCTAATTAATTAAATAGTAATTATGGAAAATCCTTGATTCCAATTAAGTCATGATTCCTTGCCACAGAGAGATAAAACAATACGTCCTTCATTTTAATCCTTCGAAGGAAGTTTATCTGATGAGTCGATAAATGGAGGTTACAGGTGATAAACCAGGTTTAAAAAGGCTGCCAGTCAAGATATATAGGGGACATTTAACATATTTTATTCGGTGCTTGACTCATCAGTTGTAATGCCAAACTACCTGGATAGCTTCATTTCCAAGAATATAGATATGTCCATTTTAATAGGAAATCAATTCTGTGAGGTTGGAAAGTACTCTAATCACCAATTTCTACGCAATTCTTATATTTCTGAATATTTATGTGGGAAGTTCATGAACTTGAACAAGAAAAAAAACAACATTTCCTTAGCTTGATATAAATATACTCTTTCTTTATTTTCAATTGTCTGTTGATGAAAGATACAGTAGCATGCAATAATAAAATAGACATCAAACTCTTTCATGGACTTTCATTCTTCTCTCATAGATTATAACATTTAAAGATTCTTGTAACAACTGGAACTTTCTCACACATCTTATCACAGCTTTTATAAATATTGTAATATATTATGTTTTTAAAATTCAAGAACCAACATTAAATGTTCATTATAAAGCATGATTGTCATATTTAACAATGAAATAAAGAGCAGCATAATCATTTTATTATATTTTTTCTTCACTTTTTTCATTTTTTTGGGATTAGAACAATGATAGATATTGTTTTACAATTTGTGAAATTCACTCATTTCATAGCACTTCATGTATTTGTATCATTATTACCATATTTGGCTAAAAACAAACATTTATAAATGTACATAATTATATATACAAGAGTTGCTCATTTGAACTTAATATAAGTGTGACAACAATTGCAATATAAATTGATACCAACAAAATTAATGAACTGTGACATGACTAATAAATGTGATGGTAAAATAGTCTTTGTCTTATGTACATAGAATACGGGGATAGTCATTATTGCTCAGAAACAACTCAAGATATAACAATTTACAAGACGACTTTCATAAACAAATCAGAATTCACAAGATGATTTTCAAAGACTACAATAAAAATCTACTGGAGGAATTCTGGAGTCATTATAGCCACATGATGAAGTCAGAATCAGGAGGCTATGTTTGCAAAGTAAACAGTATACACAGCTTTTGCTCTTTCTCGACTTGCTGTCTTTGCCTCAAGACCTCCGATGCCCATATTCATTATGCAAAGACCTTGATGAAACATTCCCACATATTCCAACATACAGTGAGTAACTGGGGAGTCTCAAGCGGGGGGGCACCTTGGGGGCACGCGATTCTCTGGGGGGCCACCCTCTTTACTAATAGTATATTTTAGCCAGAGTTGGAAAGTTCAGGTCCAATATGAGGGGGCCTGTGCCCCCCATGCCCCCCCAAGGGACACCACTGCCAACATATTCCATATACTCACTCATGATTTTCAGCAACACACACATTCCCAAGCAGCAGCAGTAATTACAGCACACATAAGCACAGCAGTTAACACATTTCAGACCAAATATCACACAAGTCAAATATTGACATACATTCAGTGACATTCACTCATATCTACATGATACATGCAGAAATTATGTACAAGTGCAGTAGTTCAGTTTAAGTCTATTTATACTGTACAATAGAACAACATTTTACAGATTAAATAGTTGATGTTATCATAGTCATACATCATAACATCAGCCTGTATTTTAGTTACTAAAACCCCCAAAACCCATGCTGCTAAGAAAAGAATATTGAATCTGAAATAGATTCACAATTACTGCACTTTCAAATACTACAATGTAGTTTCAAATATTCATGAACACTTTGTGGTTTGGGTAAACTTTGGCTAACAAGGACCTGCAGCGACATAATGTCATAAGGAATTCCTTGCATGTGAGACCAGTTGTGCCGGGGAAGAGAGGTCGAGACCTGTCAGTTGGCAAATGTACGCTAATGCGGGGTCTTCACTTGATGTACAGTTGAGGCTGGAGGGCATCCTGGAGACTTCCTTCGCTGGCAGGGGCGTCTTTATTCTCATTGTCCAGGGGGACCTTCCACTGCATCTCTCGGCCCTTGGCGTACATCTCTCGCAGGTTGTTCCGCACCACGTCCATGCCCTCCTTGCTCATCTCTTGGTATTTGTTGTACAGCTGAAGAGCCGCCCGGGCATCTTCAATTGAGTCATGAGTGGCAGACTGGATCTTCATTCCTGTGGAAGAGCAAAAACAACATTCAGTTATAAATCCATCAGGATTTAGATCGATTCCCCAATATTAGCTTCTGTATACACATATATGTCTATGTATTCTTAAAGGCACAAGATTTGATTTGACTACAACACTAAACCAAGCAACGATTCCTAGAAATATAACTATGAAAACCATTACAATTTTTTTTTTACAAAATACCGATCATTTAGAACAACTGTCAGTTCAATCATCATGTCTTTGCATTTGTCCAGCCATCTGGCCACTTCAATCTAGGCCTTCTGATCACAAATTTTAGCTCAGTGATTGGAAAAGTGCTAAACTGGCAGAGAGCAATTCATATGTGTATGAATGACATTGTATGTATGTAGTTTATTGTTCAAAGGACCATTTTACAAAAAGGTACAGTCTTGAAGATACATTGTTATGTATGTTAGGCTTCCTCATTTTCATCTCTATGCACATTTGTCCTCAGTGAACTTCTTTCCCTGCTTTTCCCTAGAGCCACTTTTAAGGTCAGATGTTTGCTGCTTTTTCTTTTTGTCTTATCAAAAGTACATGTCATCCCAGGCAGTATAGGCAAGTAGAGAATGCACTGGAATCTTCATGTCATTTCAGTTCTCACAAAAGATGTTTATGACATGTTTAACTATATATTTATTCTACAGGCTAACATCTGCCTTTCGTGAGCCAGGAATATTGTGCCTACTATAAAATGTATTTTTATCTTCTTGTAAAGTGTTTAGAGCAGATCTTTTTCTGGATTTTATGCTATACAAAATAAATTTATTATTATTATTATTATTTCTGTCAGCCAGTTTCAGTCCGCAGATTTGGCTCATTGATTGTCATACTGTGTCTCAAGCTGGAATGATTTGTTTAGTTTAGAACGCGTTCAGTCCTTGTAATTAAGCATGATCTTTGAAGCTCCTGATTTTAGCTGGTGGTGTTTTGCGGAAGAAGTTTATTTTTGGCACACCAATCAAAAACTGCATGATCATTTTTCAGTCAACCAATCCAATCTTTTTGGCAGCTGGCAGAGCACTTCATGTTTAGGTTGCTGCAATCAGTGTTAATTAGACAGGCCAATGGCAGAATATAATTGTCTATAAGGTCTGTGTCTATTCACATTATATATGTAAGGATGCCTTGTTCATTACAGATTTATGTTATGATATTCAACTTGTACAATCTAACAAGCCGCACTGGTTCCTGACGAGCTATTATTCTCCAGACCTAGATCCTGCCATATTTCCTATTTGAATATTTCTGAAACAGACCGAAGTGTTGTCAAGTACGGAACTGCCACTATGACGTAATTTCAATCATGTCATAGATTATAATTCTATTTTTATGAAGCTTCGAAGTTCATTAACTCCTCGTTGGCTCCCTGCAAAAAGTTGAAGCAATTAAAAGAACTTTGTTTTACGTCAAATGACTAAACACTTGGTCATAAAGTAGGCAAACTTTAGACTTGCCATGAAAATGCTTGTTGTTGTTGGCAAACTTTGCGAAGATGATCAATTCACAGCCTGTCTTGATAGGAAGGGGGTAGACCTGGAATCTCGGTATCTCACTAGCCTTATGTGGAGTCAGTGATAAGGAAATGAGAGAATACAGATCATACATGTACCGCTTCAATTGACACAGAAAGGTCTATGAAGATAGGATAGCACAGGCTAAAGTGAAGTCAGAATCGTAAGTATAAATAGATCCCATCAGTACATTCTCGCGCTGTGTGATTTGTCATTCCCTTTTCATGAAATTATCTCAGGGTATGGTGGAATTTTAATCATATTGCAAGAAAGAACATGTTAAATCCACAACATATCAGTTATGGATTGTGATAGTAATGTTTTTAGGCCTGTTTTTAATAAATGGTGAAAAAACCCAGATGCCGCTTATTCGATTTCTGTCCACATTTCAAACAAGAGGTTATTTCTCTCTATGTATGAATAAGTCACAGAGCAGATACATTAGCGAGTCGGCAGCTGTGTGCATGTTTGTAAATGAGATGTCTTTGGTCTTGAATACTGCAAGCGATTGGCTCATTTTCCTCGTACCTGCTTTGAAATGCTCAGCTGAATGCGAACGACATTTCCGGTGTGTTTCAAGCTCTACCAACATGTTGACATTTACATTTGAGCTTTGCCTCGGTATCTCTGGCCTAAGTACAAAGAATCATGTGACTGGCATCCCACAATCCAACTCCAACTTTAACAAAAGTCATTGTTTCGCATAATGGCGCTTGGTGCATGTAAAGCATTGCAGACCTCACATTGTTCACAGTGTGCTTTGGCATTATCCTACTTTAGCCCCCTTAAGGGTTTAAACATTTTATAGGTATTTCCATAGATATTGATCAACAAAAACTGAAACTGAAAAATAACTCAATTATGTTTCCAGTCCGTATATCACAGAATAAATACTGTGAAAGTGTGAAGGAGATCATTACCAAGAATACTCACAGTTATATGTTTCTTAAAACATTCAAACTGAAGTGTGATATATTGCAAAATACTGTCTTATATATACTCCCACTTTAGCCCCCTTTCCCATTGACTGTACCATTGAAAAGGGGGCTAATGTAGGAGTATATATAGACAGTAGGATATAGCAAAAACTGTCTTATTATACTCCTGCTTTAGCCCCCTTTTCCATTGACAGTACCATTGAAAAGGGGGCTAAAGCAGGAGTATATATAGACAGTAAGATATAGCAAAAACTGTTTTATTATACTCCTGCTTTAGCCCCCTTTTCCATTGACAGTACCATTGAAAAGGGGGCTAAAGCAGGAGTATATATAGACAGAATTTTGCTATATTTTGGTGGTATTTCTACTGTATAAGCGTCATTGTGTTTATACACAATATGGCGTTTATACAGTTATTGTAACAACGAAAAAACTTGTCTCTTTTTTGGTGGTATTTCTACTGTATAAGCATCATTGTGTTTATACAAAAGATGGCGTTTATACAGTCAATGTAACCAAGAAAAAAAAATACTGTCTTATATATACTCCTGCTTTAGCCCCCTTTTCCATTGACAAAACCATTGAAAAGGGGGCTAAAGCAGGAGTATATATAAGACAGTATTTTATATATCCTACTTTCTTATATATACTCCTGCTTTAGCCCCCTTTTCAATGGTACTGTCAATGGAAAAGGGGGCTAAAGCAGGAGTATAATAAGACAGTTTTTTTGATAAATAGTTAGACATTTAGGCCCCAATTTCTTTGTTACATTGACTGTATAAGCGTCATCTTGTGTATAAACACAATGACGCTTATACAGTAAAAATTACCACCACTATTTCCCATGAAAAAAGGGCCTAAATGTTTAGACCCCTGAGGGGGCTAAAGTAGGATAATGCCTGTGCTTTTTTGCAACTGAAGTTCAACAAATTTGCTAAACTTGTTTTAATGTATACTATACACCGTTTTGCTGAACAGCGAAAATGCAAGTTGCAATCATATACTCCCTTCTATATTACTACTACAGCAGGGGATGTCTGTCATCTTCTTAAGATCTTGCTCCCACATTACTTTGCACCTTCTCCTATTTCATGCTTCACCTTGGTCCATGAACCATATCACAACAACATGGGAAAACATGGTATTCTAGTGATCTTCTTGTTATCTTATGAATGTGACCTTGCATTGGTTTGGATGGCGGGTCAGCATATTGCATATATACACGTAACATGGTTGTCATTCCTGGATTCATTGGACAACATTTTACCAATATTTTTTATGACATGTTTCAGTGATACAACGTACGTACGTACTTTATCAGTACAGGGGCAAAATCATACTCTCTGTCTCAACACATACATCAACCCTCTTCGCAGTCTTTGCGTTAGCAAAAGGTAATATATATATATACTAAAAAAAGCAAGGAAATAGTGGAAATTCTTGTTTCTAGATCTTCTGCTGATGTAACCATTGTTCCTAATTATTATTTGTATGTCAGGCTGATTAAAGGTGCCTTTGCAAGCAGAATATGCTGAAGAAACACTGATACAAGTTTCATTACTCATTTATGTAATGATAACTGGAGTCCCAATTTGAAAATATAGAAAAGCTACTCAGATCAAACTCCAAGTCTTAATCACCATGATTCTCCAGTTTTGTATTTTATTAACCCTTCTTGTCAGAGTGGTGCAAAAACTTTGTTTTGTATCTGATGACTTCATGCTAGGCAGTAAAGTAGGCAAACTTCAACTTCTTACGAAAAACTTTTTGTTGTTGTTCAGAGACTTAGCAATCAATTCAGCAGCCTCTCCAGATAGGAAGCGGGTGGACTGGAATCTCACTGGTCTTATGGAGCATCAGTGGCAAGGAAATGGAAGAAAGAATATCAGTATAGATCATACATGTACTATCTACTGCTGCTAGTCATTGAGTGGGATTGCATATGTTTGGAAGAATTTGGTGGGGTGATGATACTAATGATTTGGTAGCTTAGTCTGCAGAGGTGAACACACTAAATAGCCTACATTCAAGGCTTTAAAAAATATAAAAACAGCTGTTAGTGTTACAAAAAATATAGAGCAAATTGGCTGTAACTTCTTCTGTGAGAACTGAGATGACATGAAGATTCCAGTGCATTCTCTGCTTGCCTTCTGGTTATGATAACATATACTTCACATTTGATATTAAAGACAAAAATAAAAAAACGGGGTAAATCTGAACTTAAAAGTGGCTCCAGGGAAGAGCAGGGAAAGAAGTTCACAGAGGACAAATGTGCAGAGAGATAAAAAAGAGACAACCCGAGATATGGCAGGTATGATGTGAGGCGTCAAATTTAACAGTATTTCTAACAATATATCCAAGAAGAAATTGGTCTGATAAACTCCTTAAGAGACATCACGTTTTTGTAACGCAAAGAACTTGCAGTGGTCGAAATAGGCCATGTTATTTGGGGGGGGTCTCTCAGTTATAAGGCCCGAAGGATAGAAGCCCTTGTAGCCGGGAGACGGTGGGCCATCATCGGGCCACCAGAAGCCAAAGAGCTTCAGATGCTCTAAAAATTTATTCTGGGCCTTTTAAAGGCATATTTTATCTCACAAAATTAGTTTCCATAACCCTATTGCAGGTGAATATAAATCACAAGAATTTGTTGTAAGCTGATTAGGCATTACTTTGGGCTTCATGCTTATCCGTCTGTACACATTCAGTATTTTTTTTGGTGGGGGGGGGGGTTTCACGACCAGCTCTGGGTCCCTCTGAAAAATGTATTTGAGGGGCCCAAGAGCATTTTTGGGGGGGGGGGGTCGAAACCCCCTTTACCCCCCCTTCATTTCGAAAACTGCAACTTAGAGCAAGGAAGATGATACAAAACAAAGCCACGGATATCAAAAAAATCTGAACCATTCTCTACTTGACTTGGTATGTTCAAAAAATCAAATCCAACCAAGTTTCCAAACTTCATCTGAATGCATCCTACATATGCATAAAAAATTATGTTATACTGTTCCCTTTTTTTTTGACACTGACCCTATAAGAGGCCAGTGGGATTCCAGTCCATCGAGTCCTATCCAGGCAGGCTGCTGAATTTATTATCTTTGCAAAGTCAGCAAAGCGCAACACTACTCTTTACAGCAGGCTAAAGTTGGCCACTTTACGGCTGAGCATTTAGTCATCCAATTCCAACAAAGTTTTTTTTAATCACCTCAACTTTTTGCACTATGCCAAAGATGGGTTGATTAACTTTAAAGCACAAAAACATGAGGGTTTATGGAAAACTTGAAATTTGATCGGAGTGGTATTTCCATACTTAACAGCAATTAAAAATGTGTTACCAAATTGAATGAACACATTCTAAACTAAACGAATAACTTCCAGCTTAAGACTAAATTATGACAAATAATAAGGCAAAGCTGCAGGTTGAAAGGGGCTGAAAGAAATGTTGCCATTCATTCAGATCTTCAGCATGATGACCCAGTTTTGAAAGATAGGAAATTGCAAAAAAATTGACTGACAAAATTACCCCAAATGTCCTAAGGTTCTCGATTGAGTCGATTCCTTCTTAAAGGACCTTGCGAGTTCATTTAACACCAATTATTTGAATTCTGTAATCATAATAGAGATCAGAAGATCAAACAGAACTTGTGAAGACACTGAGGCCAGGTTTCTGAGGCTGGGTAGGGCAGAACAGGTCTGAAACAACTGACAGGCAATCTTGTTGCTATTCCTGCTAAGGCAACATCAGCTCTGTACTGGGATGAACTGCAATCAAAGAAGATGAAAGCAAAAGGTGGAAGGAGGGCAGCTTCTAATTACTATGCCATCTTAGTTCATGCAAGAGTGGCCAATGAACCGACCGCTGGTCAAATTGAGCTGACACCAATAACCAAGTTGCACAAGACATGCCATGGTCCTTAGTTGAAGGTGTTTCACTCAACACAATTCCATCTCCATCCATTATGCCGATTCCTTATAATTCTGGACCATCAGGCTATTATTTTGTCTGTGTTCCTCACTTTAGCAAATGTCAGTGTTGAATTCTTGCAAACTGAAAGAACCCATAAAATGTTCTATCATACAGGTATGTCAGTGCAGAACTCCTCTCTGACACAAAAACCACACAGGCACAAACCAACAGGATGTGACCTTAGTTTTTCTGTTGCTTGTTTTTTTTTTCTTATTCCTCTTTTGACTGGACAAAGGTGATTAATCAAGCTGCAGGACATTTGTCCTCATCTGTCATTGCAGTGATGCTCAGTGAAATGTCACACCTTGAGATAGTTGGACACAACAAGTCCATTTCAAGCAGCATTTGACCAGCTGCCCTCACCTGCCTTCACAAGTACTGGTCAAAGCAGTCAAGTAATGGTTTGCATGTCGCTATAATGCAATTGTGTGTAATTTTACTGAAATTGTTATTTTGTCATTAAAGTGTTGCGACTCTGGCGTTAGTTTTACTATGGTATGCCTTCCTGAGTTATTGTTTGGGGGATTTGTATATAAATCTGCATGGAGTATAAGATACAATAACTTTGGTTGATCAATTTCTCACAATGTCATGTAGGTCTAATAGACTGATTGACAAAATACTTTATATAAATCTTAGCTTTATGATAGACTGACAGTTCTGAATTTTGTTTTCTGCCTTGTTCTGTAGTTAAGGGAGACACATTGACATTAATTGAAGAAGTAAACTTGAATCGCTGATTCTTCTATTATGCCATTCAGTAAATGGATGAGTTCTTGTACAATGTACATGTATGCTGTAGATCACAGTGACTGCTCTCCTGGAATGTTCCTCCTGACAACTCATTTGCTCTCAGCTGCGATAATTGTTGCACTGTCCAATTAGGACAGGAATTAAAATACTAAGTAGCCAGCCATGAATCAAGCCAATAAACAACCAAATTCCAGTAGAATAGATATGTACCAGGGTACTGTGCATATTAGGATACATATTAATCTAGGGTTAGGAAAAGTGCAGGTATGTCAATTAGAGGATAAAATGATAAATGACTTTGATGCCACTGGTTAAATATGTTACAGATCTTACTGAACAGGTGTGAGTTACAAATTTCCTAAGCAATGTTTGGTATGATTAAATTTTGGAGCTTTTTTGGGCCTACAGTTAAAGAAATCTAAAAAAGGCCTCTACCGTGCTGCATGCACTATCATTTTTTGCTGTAGCACTAGCAGCCAAGAGGGCCATTAAACGTCTGTAGAAAGTGGCGGAAGGTGCCAAAGCACTAAATTAGCAACATTTCAACATTTGTTTGATGAAAATCCGACCAGAATTGGCAAAATTAGCTGGGTCTTTCATCATCATAGTCTTGAAATTTATCACAATCAGTTTTCTTTTAAAGTTCTATAACGTGTCGATAACATTTAGTCCGAAGTCTTAACCAACTGCTTATGTGTGGCATCTTGCAGTAGTCGAAGTTCGATTTTAAATGGAGAGCAAAGCTATTTTCTCTCTGAGTGCCGGTTCTAGTTTCAAATTGTGAAGAGAAGGATATAGACGTCATGAGAATGGCTGTAATGCAATTATTTTATTGAGCAAACAGTCAGCACTTATCGTTATCTAGATATTGGGGGACTTGAGCCATTTTCCTAATGCAACGCTGTAGGTTTTGATGCCATAATAAGTAACTTTGGTGATATCATAGGACTATTGGACTAACAGTGGTTCTATTGTTAGATCATTTGCTATTTTGGGCCACAAATGAAGACATAGTGCATGGTGATGGCTTGATGGAGTTCTGGAAACTTGGGCAATTAGCAGAGTGGGGTGGATGTATTGCAATAGAAGGTGTAATCACATGCATTGCGAAGTACAAAGGAGAGAGACAATCAATGAGGACTTACAGCATCTCTATATAAAAGCTAAGTCCCACTAAGTACTGGAATCGCTCTGCAATCCATATGCTATGGTATGGCTTAAAATTCTTGTCTGGATGCCACGATTTGCTGCAGCAATCTTCTTACTCGTCCTGCTTTTGCTTGGAATAAAAGAATGAAATGTGTTCAGCTTTGAAAGGTGCTTTGAGGGATGGGATGCTTCCTTAATCTTTTATAATTCTGATTGTGGAAAAACAAAAGGAAGGCTTCATATTGTAAAGGTGTTAATCTGTATTAATGAACATGAAGATCATGCTGAATAGGCTGGTTTGAGATATGGTCCCTTTGGTTGTTTTGACGATTTCAAGTGGAATGGTCCTGCCATTAATCTTTTATTGCCACCACGAGTAGAATGATACAGTCACAGATCAAATTTGGTTTTCATATCTATCATATGTAGCTAAATATTGTTTTAAAAAACAAAAGCCTTTGCTTATTAAAAATCACTGCACATGTACTGGCAATCATTAGATCGTCAGTCAATAGAATGATAAAAAAACAAGTACATTTATTGAGAAAATGGTGTGTTAACACACACAAATACTACAACGTTGTTGTTTTTTTGGCATGTTAAAAAACGAATGATCCTCCCAGCTGTCCATCTATCGTGCAGTGTTTTTTTGCTCTAATTTAGTTGGAGAATTATCTTAACAAGCAAAAATTGAAATTTAAATAGAGAAGAATGTTGAATTGGTTATACTGGACATAAAGTTGTTATGATCAGCTGATGTCCCTTGTGAGTGCAAACAAATCTTTTGTGGTGTAGGTATTCTCTGTAACCTTAGCCCAGCTAAATGTGACTTTGCCAAGACATAAGACAGGTGGTTCATTTGCACTATGACTTAGCTGACATAGTTTTGAAAAGAATCTACTCTCGGTAATAACTAATAAGGCTCATGGCAGTATCATTTCATCATTATGCCTCCCTCAGGCACACACATAAAGTAAAGAATCTATTGGGCGCTAAAAATTCATAGTTTTGAAACTGCCAATGGAGTGTACCGTTGCACATTGTAAAGTAATGAAAGTCTGTGCACAGAATCCAACTTGGAGCCTTTGGGGAAGCCAATGAACACAGCCATCAAAGGACCAAGCTGCACAGTTATACAGGGGTATGGTCCACCCAATATACAAAGAGATAGAATTTGCCATCTATTCAGCAGAAAAGGCAATAAGTATCATCTGCTTGCATTTTGCAAAAACACGGCACCCAGGCAGACCAAGAATCCGCATATTACATGAATTATGCATTTAACCGGATTCCTTCCTCTCTTGGCGATTTATCAAATTTATGGGAAGTAATCATTTACTAGTAAACTGCTTTTCTTGCTCATTTCAAGTTTGTTCTGACATCCGATACCATCCGAGCCACAAAACGCAGATAATTTACATTACAAATTTAGTCATCATCCTCCATCAACTTTGTTATGCCAAAAACATGAGTGTTGCCTTCATTGCAGACAGATTGTGTGGTCTGAAGAAAATTGCAAAATACTGCATGATGTTTTCCTATCTGACAGCAGTGTACTTGAATCATTTGATACTAGATTTACCCATGATTTGGAGCAGGACTATAATGGGGAATAATTAACCCCCCCCCCCTCTACCAGCATGGTCATCTGGCCCCGTATTGCATGCTGACCATTTGAAATAGCATGTGAGTAATAATTGTAATATAAGTAAAGATTGGTGGTAGAGGAATTGAATTTACAAATGCAGTGGCATATGTATTGGTGTAAGGTACAGTCAAGTGTACTTACAGCTGAGCTTGTAATTGAGGGCATGGCTGGTAAGGAAAGGAAAAGATCTGTTGAAAGCAAATGTGGATTGATGGAAATGTATAGAATTAGGTAAACAGGTGGAAGTGTATGGGCATTGAGACATTGACAGATGGAATGGGCTTGAGAAGAGCTTTAAAGTGAGGGTAAGATGAGGAAGATACGATGAGTAGAAGTGGTTGAGCCAGGTAGAAGTGAAGAGCAGTAGGTGAGAGTGAAGTGTCTGGATCTTTTTGGCGGGAAGGCAGACGGTGGCGCCAGTCCTAAACGTGAGCAATAGCGGAACTACGATGGAGATGCATGCGCCCCTGGTGGGGAAAAACAGTAGAGGCAGAAAACGTAAATAAGGGAGCTGTTTCACTGTTATTTGCTGTTATCAGGAGGAGAGGATAGATCAATAAGGATAGGTGGAGAGTTTAGGTGAGTGGCATTGCTCGGGGAGGAGTTTTTAGCTGTTGCAGGTGTGAGGATGTGACCCATGATTTTTGCATCTTATACCCGGCAGGGATTGAAGGAATGTGGAAAAGTAATTTCACACTGTCAGGGTATAGACTCAGGATCAATGGAACTTGTTCGATTCATCTGTGGAAGATTTGAGAATGGTTTGTTTCGTGATTAGGAAGTTTTGTCATTTGGAAGTTTGGTTGTCCTATACAAGAAAGAGTTTGTCGTTACTTTTTTTGTTGTTTGTGGCCTAATGTGTAATGACATGCACCAGCCAAACTGACTCAAATGCAATTGTCCCACTACTAGTGAGTGCAAATGATTGCCATCAGGCAATAGTTTCTTCAATATTACTTTGTCTTTCCTTTTGAACTATGCAGCGAAAAGAACATTGTAACATTAAATTGTGCTAAAAATGTGACATTTCTAATTAGTTTGGGTATTTTTTCATTAATTCAGCTATTTTGTTTCATATTCAGATTGCTTGAAATTAATTCTGCCGCTTTGTGACTAATGCAAGAAACTATCTTAAGATTCAGAAAATCACGAGACGACTTGTTTCTGCCTTGCTGAAAGCAATTTTCAATTCCTAGAAATCCCTGGTTAATTGGTGCTCCTGTTTGAACTTTTATTGCATTGGCTTTATTTAGATTTCTCAGTTTGAGTTGGCTTTCCATTCATTATCTATATCAAAATGTATTTAGTTATTCTAATGTCTTGCAGCAGTTTTAATAACTTTGATTCATATTGGCCTACATATAATTTTTGGTAGTCTTAGGGCACAACAAAGGGTCACAGGTTTGGGGCTAGGGCTACAGAGTACAGACTTGCATTACGGGAGAGTGGGGCACAGTGAGACGGCAGGCATAGTGAGACAGTGCCCCTAGCATCAAAGTGGTACTGTTTACTGAACTACCATCTCTTATGCTGAACAAAAATTACATAAGTGAAAGGTAAACCTAAATCCGGGAGAGTGAAATTTCAATTTTTTGGTTTTTAGCCTCGATAAGTAAATAATTTTGTCTAATGACTTTTTGTTCCGATGCCTAAGCATTAGGAGTTTAATGCGAATCAATAACCATGATGATTTATCTTAATAATATGCTGGCGATCCCCAATTTTGGCATATGTCTCCATGGAATTTTCAAATTTAATAAAGAATGCTGTACAGGGCACAGTGAGACAGGGCACATTGAGACACCACAGAATAGAGTAGAAACACCTTGGATTCAGGGTATTACTCATAATTTATAATCTTCAAAGAGATGCCTGTCATTCACCTCTTGTTTTAGAGAGTTATATCAAAAGGAAAGCATCAGGGAAGAATTTTGATTAGTAAGGCATAAGAAAGTAACTGGTGCGGCTGGTTAAATATGTTATGCACATGTACATCGACATGAATTTGTCATACTTGCACAAAAAAGGAACCAGAAACTCACCTCACCAACTCTTCATGATGAAATATATCAGTTTTCATAATATCCACTGACAAAGTTATTCTACATGCCTAGAGGGTTTGCAATTGTGGTAGCAGACTTCCCTGTCTCACTGTGCCCCGCCTGCTGTCTCACTGTGTCCCGCCTATGGGGTACAGTGAGACACTTATTCTGCGTGGAATTAACATGATGTATCTCCAAACCTGTAATAGTTGGGAACCCAAAAGTACCGGACAATATACCCAACTTCATCTTCTACAATGTGAGTCTAAATTGGTTTTACTGTTGACTGCCAACATTTTGCTGCACTTGAAAATAAAAAAAAAGTCTCACTGTGCCCCGCTCTCCCCTACTCTACAGTGCACAACTGTAGGGGAGACCGGGGAACGTTGGACCATTCCCAATATTTTTTTTATAAAACATGTGCAGAAGGGTGCATCAGCCGCCCCATGAAAAATAAAAAATAGAGATAGGCAGCTGTACCTTGTCATGAAGTTGTGTTTTGGTAGCCAGATGAACATACTAAAAAATCAGCCAGATCAAATAATATTTAGGGGTGCCTCCGGAAGCATATTTCCTAAGACATGTTTCAGGAAAAGTTATGTTGCTGCAGAATCGCGGTTTGCGATATCTTAACCAATATAAAAGATAAAAGAAAAATAATGACATATTTGGATTCTGCTGAAAATTTCCTTCAAAATGAATACCTGGAACCTATGCTTTCGTTGAGATAATGTTGATGCCATGGGGCAGGATGTGGTTTTTTTTAAATATTTTATTCGACTTCTCTGATATACAAATTTTTTTATTTAAATGACTGCAAGATACTTTGTCTTTAATTGTTCCTTTCTTATTTATTATGTTTGGTACATATGAGTAATAATATACTCAGTATTTCTCTTTGGCTCTCATAGCTATTTCTATTATTCAAGGATTCAATGATCTTGATTTTAAAATGTGACAATTAAGAAACAACATTACTGATATGCTATGCATTAAGAAGTCATTACCTGTTTTAACAGTGGGAAAACTTGCCTGATATTATAGTGCATAAGAAGATGTGTCAATGTACAATTGTACATAATATTGTAATCAACCATTCATATTCTGCAAATTAATGAAATACAAATATTGTCTGCACATTGTATATTTTCTGGAAGTACTTTCTGAGGCCACATTAAGCTTCAAACCAACATTTTTAGAGTAGGCCTATATCAGGGACTATGTTCACCGAGACTGTCAGTATACATAATCTGTATATCCTGCACTAGATGGATGGCAAGGTCCAAGGAGGATTTATTTCATAGATTTAATCTATAGTCACAATTCCATGACAAGAATAGAAGCAATTTAATAAAAGTAATATTTATTTAACATTTTCACTCAAACTTTCATGGCGTTTTAAAAAAGGTATTGATTACTTGCAGTCTCATGCAGAAGGGTACAAACCTTTCTACTTAAATTCCATTATATTAGGAATGCGTGAGATCTGCATAAGTGATAAATGTTTTAGATGCCATACTGTGTGACCTTCAAGAAAAGTATTTGAGAGGCAAAGGTGGATAGGCCTTTTAAAAGGATATTTTCATAAATATAAATTAAATCAGATTAAATTCATTAAAACCAATCATCCTGCACGTGTTAGGAATGGTCAAGTTTTGAAATATTGCAGTAAATTAATAATGAAGAAAGAGAATATCATTTCAAATGCAGAAATATAGAAAGAAAGAAAGGTAGTACTTACATTCCTGTAACTACCATAACACAAGCTCAAGCCATGGTATGGCTTCCCGGCTTTATTTTCTTTTTATTCATAGGACAGCTAATGAACCTTAATGTACATGGTAAATGGACCCATTTCCTTGTCCACAAAAAGTATTAGGGCTTGTTTTTCATAAGGTTTCAATAAATTGGGACTTATGGTCACTTGTCTCCACATAGCGTAGCAAACTTGTTTTTTTTCTCTCTTCGTAGTCATAAAACTTTTTGAGATCATCATGAATAATTGATATTGCTTTGAGAGATAAAATTGAATACTGAGTAAATCGCTGCTGATATTTATGAAACATAATTTATATGAAGAGAAAAAAGCAAAGACTAAGTACCATGCAGTCATCTAAACAGAAACTTGTGTATATCAGTGACGTCGTACATAATAATTGAAGTAAAAGCTTATCATGCAGTACATGATCACCATAATGTTGACGGAAACGTAGGTTCCAGGTATTCATTTTGAAGGAAATTTTCTGCAGAATCCAAATATGTCATTAGTTTTTTTCTATCTTCTATATTACTCAAGTTATCGCAATCCGCGATCTTACGGAAACGTAATTTATCCTGAAAAACTCAAAAGAAAGATGCTCTCGGAGGCACCCCTAAATATCCATCGATCAAGCTGAAATTTCATAATCTTATTTTGTGTGGTAAAACCCAACTATGGACCAAGGTACAGCTGGATCGGTTGATGTTGGGGCAACTGATGCACCCTAATGTGCAGTGATCCAAATCACCAATGAAGAGACCTTTAGTGGCATGCCTTCTAGCCAAAATATTTCATGAGCATTGAAGGAAAAGTGTGAGTTCCATTTCAGGTTTCCTGATTTTCGGCATAAAAAGTGACTTTTTCCAAGTCTTGATGGCTAGGTTGCCCTTCTTAAAATAGAGGGGATCTAGTCAGACAAGTCTCATAAATTGAAACTATCACCACTTGAGCAAAGTTTAATATAAGTTTCCCGAGTTCACATTCAACCTTGTCAGCAAGGCATGCACATTTTCATAAGAGGTTGGGACGGGGCAGGTTGGTCAAGCATGGCCGGGGCACGTTGGACCATTTAAACCGGATTGACTGACAAAGAAATAATCGGCAAAATGCCAGCTATGTAATTTTAAACATTAATGGAGCACCTAAGTCATTCCTGTACAATATGAGGGTAAAATCAATTCAGTTGGCTAATTTGCCAGCCCTTCTGGCAGAAACAAGACTTATTAAAATTATCTGGGTAAATATTCCAATAAATATTCCAGTATAATCATTCTGCAATGACACACAAGTGTGTGTTTTGATCTGTGAGAATAAAATGCTGTGTTTGCACTTCCTTCTACTTTCCTAGACTTTTATTCTGTGGTCCAACATGCCCCACATGGCGGTCCAACATGGACAAGAAAAATAAAAATTTTCAAATTTATTTTTCTCCACAACTATACAATGTAGATCGACTTGGTTTGGTATAAGGGTAGTGTAGATGTTCAGAAGTCAGTCAATAAAAAGATTTTTCAAATATTTAGAGAAGTTTTTGATTGAGAGCCAAAAAATAAAAAAGCGGAGCAACATGCCCCGGTCTCCCCTACATGAACTTTCAAGTATTACAAGTGAGAAAATCTACTTTATTGGCAGTTTCAAAACTATGAATTTCTAAATATGTCATTCTGCATGGAGATAAGCTTTAGGCAAAACTGCATGAGAATGGAGAAACAACAAACTGTTCTGAAATGCCTAGCCTACTTTAATTGTGAAACAACGTTCTCTGGACTTTAAAAGTCCATGATTAAATAATTATATGTAGTTCAACAAGCTAAAAAAAAGGGTTTTCATAACACCTCATTTGGACAACAACAATGTCTTTTATATGGCATGTCTCTATAATTGCCTTAACAATTCAAGCACTAGTGTCCCAGATTTGATTTTTGCATTTGCCTACTTGACATGGTAGGCACACAACCACTAACTTGACAAAATTAATCAAGAT
This sequence comes from Platynereis dumerilii, assembly GCA_026936325.1. NCBI lineage: Eukaryota > Metazoa > Annelida > Polychaeta > Phyllodocida > Nereididae > Platynereis > Platynereis dumerilii. The sequence goes on along the minus strand of JAPTHN010000001.1, from coordinate 176,935,119 downwards.
TGAAATATCTGTTCAGGGCTCTAATTAAATAAATAATTATGGAAAATCCTTGATTCCAATTAAGTCATAACTCCTGGCCATAGAGAGATAAAAAAAAAGCCTTCATTTTAATCCTTCAACGGAAGTTTATCTGATGAGTCGATAAATGGAGGTTACAGGTGATAAACCAGGTTTAAAAAGGCTGCCAGTCAAGATATATAGGGGACATTTAACATATTTGGAACTATTTGGTGCTCGACTCATCAGCTGTAATGCCAAAACTACCTGGATAGCTTCATTTCCAAGAATATAGATATCTCCATTTTAATAAGAAATCAATTCTTTGAGGTTGGAAAGTACTCCAATCATCAATTTCTATGCAATTCTTATATTTCTGAATATTTATGTGGGAAGTTCACGAATTGAACAAGAAAAAAAACAACATTTCCTTAGCTTGATATAAATATACTCTTTCTTTATTTTCAATTGTCTGTTGATGAAAGATACAGTAGCATGCAATAATAAAATAGACATCAAACTCTTTCATGGACTTTCATTCTTCTCTCATAGATTTAACATTTAAAGATTCTTGTAACAACTGGAACTTTCTCACACATCTTATCACAGCTTTTATAAATATTGTAATATATTATGTTTTTAAAATTCAAGAACCAACATTAAATGTTCATTATAAAGCATGATTGTCATATTTAACAATGAAATAAAGAGCAGCATAATCATTTTATTATATTTTTTCTTCACTTTTTTCATTTTTTTGGGATTAGAACAATGATAGATATTGTTTTACAATTTGTGAAATTCACTCATTTCATAGCACTTCATGTATTTGTATCATTATTACCATATTTGGCTAAAAACCAACATTTATAAATGTACATATATATACAAGAGTTGCTCATTTGAACTTAATATAAGTGTGACAACAATTGCAATATAAATTGATACCAACAAAATTAATGAACTGTGACATTACTAATAAATAGTGATGGTAAAATAGTCATTGCCTTATGTACATAGAATACGGAGATAGTTATCATGGTTCAGAAACAACTCAAGATATAAAATAATAATTCACAAAACGACTTTCAAACACTATAAATACATCAGAATTCACAAGATTATTTTCAAAGACTGAAATGAAAATCCACCATAAGAATTCCCTAGTAATTATAGTCACATGATGAAGTCAGAATCAGGAGACTGTGTTTGAGAAGTAAACAGTATACACACAGCTTTTGCTCTTTCCCGACTTGCTGTCTTCCTTAGGACCTCTGATGCCCATTTACATTATGCAGCGGCCTTGATGAAACATTCCCACATATTCCAACATATTCACCCTTTTTCAACAACACACATATCCGCAAGCAGCAGCAAAAATTACAGCACACATAAGCACAGCAGTTAACACATTTCAGACCAAATATCACACAAGTCAAATATTGACATACATTCTGTGACATTCACTCATATCTACATGATACATGCAGGAAATTATGTACAAGTGCAGTAGTTCAGTTTAAGTCTATTTATACTGTACAATAGAACAACATTTTACAGATTAAATAGTTGATATTATAATAGTCATACATCATAACATCAGCCTATATTTTAGTTACTAAAACTGCCAAAACCCATGCTTTTAAGAAAAGAATATTGAATCTGAAATAGATTCACAATTACTGCACTTTCAAATACAACATAGTTTCAAATATTCATGAACACTTTGTGGTTTGGGTAAATTTTGGCTAACAAGGACCTGCAGCGACATATTGTCATAAGGAATTCCTTGCATGTGAGACCAGTTGTGCCGGGGAAGAGAGGTCGAGACCTGTCAGTTCGCAAATGTACGCTAATGCGGAGTTTCACTTGATGTACAGTTGAGGCTGGAGGGCATCCTGGAGACTTCCTTCGCTGGCAGGGGCGTCTTTATTCTCATTGTCCAGGGGGACCTTCCACTGCATCTCTCGGCCCTTGGCATACATCTCTCGCAGGTTGTTCCGCACCACATCCATGCCCTCCTTGCTCATCTCTTGGTATTTGTTGTAGAGCTGAAGAGCCGCCCGGGCGTCTTCGATCGAGTCGTGAGTGGCAGACTGGATCTTCATTCCTGTGGAAGAGCAAAAACAACATTCAGTTATAAATCCATTAGGAATTAGATCGATTCCCCAGTATTTGCTTCTGTATACACATTATAAACACACATATGTCTACTTATTCTTAAAGGCACAAGATTTGACACCAACACCAAACCAAGTGACTATTCCCGGGGATATAACACTGAAAACCTTTACATGAATTGTTTTTACAAAATACCGATCATTAAGAGCAACTGTTAGTTCAATAAACATGTCTTTGCAATTGTCCAGCCATCTGGCCACTTCAATCTAGATTCTAGGCCTAATGATCACAAACATTAGTTCACTGATTGGAAAAGTGCTAAACTGGCAAAGAGCAATTTCATACATTGTTATGTATGTTAGGCTTCCTCATCTTCATCTCTCTGCACATTTGCCTCTGTGAACTTCTTTCCCTGCTCTTCTCTGGAGCCACTTTTAAGGTCAGATGTTTGCTGCTTTTTCTTTTGTCTTATCAAATGTGAAGTACATATGCAAGGCAGTATAGGCAAGTAGAGAATGCACTGGAATCTTCATGTCATTTCAGTTCTCACAAAAGATGTTTATGACATGTTTACTTATGTATTCTACACGCTAACATCTGCCTTTTGTGAGCCTGGAATATTGTGCCTACTATACAATGTATTTAGGTTGTAAATCTTTGTTTTGTACAATACCTGGTTTCATTTTAGCCTTGTAATTCATCAAAAATTTATAATCCATGTATCCATCTTGAAGTTGTGATCCAACTGGATGAGGGGGTAACATGCCTGATTGTATGGTATGTAGATAACACACTTTTTATAATGAGAATGTATATACTTGGGTCATTCTGTTCTTATGCTGCTACTGGTTCGGTCAAACACCCCAACGTTTTAAAATTATGTCCATGTTATGAAACATAAACTTCCAATCAAAGAAGGTGGTGGTTTAGCGATATTTGTAAAAAGTGATATTAAATTCAGAGTAAGACATGACATATCCTTCCCAACAGATAGACAAAACCAGTTTGATGGAATCTTTATTGAAATAGATCCAGACAACAGCTCAACTCGCCCTCTAGTCTTAGGAAATGTATATCGTTCACCCAGTTTTAATAGTACCACAGATTTTAGCCAAAACATGTCAGCCATTTTGGAAAAACTTAATAGCGAAAATAAAGACATAGTAATAACAGGAGACCTAAATATAGATTTAATTAAGAGCACCACCCACAAAGAAACATCAGATTTTCTGGACATTATGATTTCAAACGACCTATTCCCTAAAATTACAGTTCCAACTAGAGTTACCCACACCTCTGCCACTTTAATAGACCACATTTACACAAATAGTAAAGACCCATCAACAATAGCTGGTACCCTGAAAACTGATATTTCTGATCACTTTTCCAATTTTATTTTCCAGAAATTTTCACGAGCAAGAGTAAAGCCAAAATACGTAACCTTTAGAAATTACAGTAAAACAGCGGTAGAAAAGTTTAACAATGCTCTCTATGACACTAATTGGACAAACATTCTCAATGAGACTGACACAGATAAAGCATATAACCAATTCCTGGATACATACAATACGCTACAAAATGAACACCTACCTCTAGTCAAAACTAAGTTCAATAAATACAAACATAAACTCAACCCATGGATCACTAAAGGAATATTAAAATCGCTTAAAACCAAAGATAGGTTATTCAAAAAAGTAGTTAACTTAAGAAAGTCTGAAAGCAACCAATTTCACGTCTTCAAAGCTAAATACGACAAATATAAACAAGCATATTGTAAGGTCTTAAGAGTAGCTAAACAACAATACTGGACAGAACAGTTCGAATCAAACAGAAATAACATAAAAAATACCTGGAAAAATATAAATTCACTTCTTAACAGAAACAGTGACAAGTCAAATTTTCCTGAGTTCTTTTTGGATGACAATAATACTAAAATCACACATCCAGAAAATATAGCTAACAAATTCAACTATTTTTACGTTAATCTTGGACCAAATTTAGCACAAAGTATCCCCCAAAGTCAAAACACCTTAGAACCTACCAGTAGCCCAAGTCCCCCACACAGCTTCTACTTCACCCCAGTAACACCCATAGAAATACTAAAGATCGTCCAGAGTTTAAAACCAAAAACCAGCTATGGATTTGTTGAAATAAGCCCCGAGTTCCTAAAGCAAACTGTCCTCCGAATAGCTGACCCTCTTTGTCACATAATGAACCTTTCACTCTGTACAGGTATTGTTCCTCGTAAATGTAAAATAGCTAAAGTGTCACCCTTCTTTAAATCTGATAACCCTCACATATTTAAAAACTATAGGCCAATATCTCTTTTACCTGCATTCTCTAAAATTCTCGAGCGGTTAGTGCACAACAGACTCAATAAGTATCTCAAAGTTAATAAACTTATTACTCCAGCTCAATATGGCTTCCAGGAAAACCTCTCAACAGAAATGGCAATACTAGAATTACAGGATAGAATAGCTAATCAACTTATCAACAATAAACTGAGCCTTGGGGTATTCCTCGATCTCTCTAAAGCTTTCGACACTCTTGACCATAGTATCTTACTTAATAAATTGGAAGAATTAGGAATAAGAGGTCTCCCAAAATTGTGGTTTACAAATTATCTTACCGATCGACAGCAGTATGTCCAATACTTAGAACACTGCTCCTCAAAACTGCCCATTACATGCGGAGTACCCCAAGGCTCAATATTAGGACCATTACTTTTTCTACTCTATATAAATGACATCCCTCATCCTACTAACTGCAATATTATACTCTTTGCAGATGACACTAACCTAATTTTCCATAATAACGACATGCAAAATTTAATCAACTCAACTAATGAAACTCTCCAAACTATCTCCTTATGGTTCCAAAAGAATAAACTCTCTCTAAATATCAAGAAGACCAAATACATCCTTTTCCACAAACCAAGAAAGAAAGTTAATGATAGCAACATAGAAATTAAAATCGATAACGTTAACATAGAACAAGTTAAAGAAATAAAATTCCTAGGGGCCCACATAGACAATACATTATCATGGAAAACACACATAACAAAAAAGACAAATCAGATTCTTAAGGTTAATGCAATCCTCTCACGCCTAAAAAACATATTACCAAAGCAAACATTAAAGACAATCTACTCCAGTCTAATATATCCACACTTATCATATGCAATAACTTCATGGGGTAACATCAACAATAGAGAGATGAAAAGGTTAGAATTGCTTCATAAACGTGCCATTCGCAACATCAGCAAAGCCAAATATAATAGCCATACTAATAAATTATATAAAGAGTTAGACCTCCTAAAGATTAGAGACATATTCTATCATTCATGTATTAAATTCTATCATAAAGTGAAAATGAATAAAACTGCATTGTATTTCCAACAACTCCTCCCCCAAAACAGCAATCTCCATACACACTCCACCAGGAATAGCCACAACCTCCATATTTTTAATAGATCATCAGAATTAAAACACCAATTGATTAATGTGAAAATCCCCATCTGTTGGAATGAACTGCCGGAATTTCTGAAGCATCCCACTAACTCGAGAACCATAGACCACAGAATAAAATCATTCCTGATCTCCAAATATTCCTCCAACTGTAATATTGATAATTGTTATGTTTGCCTAAACTCATAAAAATGAAGAACCCCGCCCCCCTTCCCTCATCATCATATTCCCTAACCCCCCCCCCCCCCCAACACTTCCCCCCTCCACCTAACTCATTCCCATAGCCCATCAACCCATCACCTTCATTTTCATACAACTTCATTCACTCATCATTAAGGGAGCACGACTACAGATGAAAGTCTTTTGTGCTTTCCCTATGGCCAGGATATTGTGATTATTTTCTTTCTTTTACCCTTAATTTGCTACCAATTTGTACTGAATGATGAATTAACATGAAACATTGTGAATATGTATGCCATGAACTCAATAAATACAAATACAATACAAACTAAATAATAACATTATGACTTGTGAAATACTTTCTTCAGAGATGCATTTTCGTCTTTCCATCTTTTAAAAAGTGGTTGAACTTGCTGAAGATCTTAAACTACTGCTTTCCAGCTCTTTTGTTGAAATCATTACAGGAATTGATTTTCATAAATGTCTTTTTCTTATCTTCTCAGTTAAATAACACTTACTGAGTGAACATTCTGAATAAATGGTAACATTTCTGTTAGCCAGTTTCAGTCCGCAGATTTGGCTCATTGATTGTTATAATGTGTCTCAAGCTGGAATGATTCGTTTAGTTTAGAACATGTTCAGTCCTTGTAATTAAGTAGATCTCTGAAGCTCCTGATTTTAGCTGGTGCTCTTTTGCGGAAGTTTACTTTTGGCACACCAATCAAAAACTGCATGAATATTTTTCAGCCAACCAATCCAATCTTTTTGGCAGCTGGCAGAGCACTTCATGTTTAGGTTGCTGCAATCAGTGTAAATTAAACAGGCCAATGGCAGAATACAATAGTCTATAAGGCATGTGTCTATTCACATGTATTATGTAAGGTTGATTTACTCATTACAGATTTATGTTAAGATATTAAACTTGCAATTTAACAAGCCCCACTGGTTCCTGGCGACCTATTATTCTCCAGACATAAATCCTGTCATATTTCCCATTTATGTATTTTTGTAACATATTGAAGTCTTGTTAAGTACGGAAATGCTACTCTATTGTAATTTCAATCTGTGTCATACATTCTATTTTCATGAAGCTTTGAAGTTCATTAACTCCTCGAGTCCTCGTTGGCTCTCGCAAAAAGTTGAAGCAATTAAAGGACCTTGTTTTACATCAAACCAAATGACTATACACTAGGCAAACTTTAGACTAGCCATTAAAATGCTTGTTGTTGTTGGCAAACTTCGCAAAGATGATCAATTCAGCAGCCTGTCTGGATGGGAAGGGGGTAGACCTGGAATCTCGGTATCTCACTAGCCTTATGTGTAGTCAGTGATAAGGAAATTAGAGAATACAGATCATACATGCACCGCCTCAATTGACACAGAAAGGTCTATGAAGATAGGATAGCACAGGCTAAAGTGAAGTCAGAATCGGAAGTATAAATTGATCCCATCAGTACATTCTCGCGCTGTGTGATTTGTCATTCCCTTTTCATTAAATTATCTCAGGGTATGGTGGAATTTTAATCATATTGCAAGGAAGCACATGTTATATTCACAACATGTAAGTTATGGATTGTGAAAGTACTGTTTTTAGGCCTGTTCTTAATAAATGGTGAAAAAACCCAAATGCCGCTTATTGGATTTCTGTCCACATTTCAAACAAGAGGTTATTTCTCTTGATGTACGAATAAGTCACAGAGCAGATACATTAGCTAGTCTGCAGCTGTGTGCATGTTTGTAAATGAGATGTCTTGAATACTGCAAGCGATCGGCTCATTTTCCTCGTACCTGCTTTGAAATGCTCAGCTGAATGCGAACAACATTTCCGGTGTGTTTCAAGCTCTACCAACATGTTGACACTTACATTTGAGCATTACCTCTGTATCTCTGGCTTAAGTACAAAGCATCATGTGACTGGCATCCCACAATCCAACTCCAACTTTAACAAAAGTCATTGTTTCGCATCATGGTGCCTGGTGTATGTAAAGCATTGCGGACCTCACATTGTTCACTGTGTGCTTTTTGCAATTGAAGTTCCACACATTTTCTTTACTCATTTAAAGGTATACCATACACCATTTTGCTGAAGAGCGAAAATGAGAGTTGCAATCAAATACTCCCTTTTATATTACTACTACAGCAGACGATGTCTGTCATCTTCGTAAGATCTTGCTTTCACATTATTTTGCTTCCTTCTCTCATTTCATGCTTCACCTTGGTCCATCAACCATATCACAACAACAAGGGACAACATGGTATTTTAGTGATCTTCTTGTTATCTTATGAATGTGACCTTGCATTGGTTTGGATGGCGGGTCAGCATATTGCATATATACACGTAACATGGTTGTCATTCCTGGATTCATTGGACAACATTTTACCAATATTTTTTATGACATGTTTCAGTGATACAACGTACGTACGTACTTTATCAGTACAGGGGCAAAATCATATTCTCTGTCTCAACACATACATCAACCCTCTTCGCCTTCTTTGCGCTAGCAAAAGGTAATATATACTAAAAAAAGCCAACGAAATAGTGCAAATTCTTGTTTCTAGATCTTCTGATGAGGTAACCATTGTTCCTAATTATTATTTGTATCTCAGGCTGATTAAAGGTGCCTTTGAAAGCAGAATATGCTGAAGAAACACTGTTTTTTCATACATGTTTCCTTGCTCATTTATGTAATGATAACTGGAGTCCCGATTTGAAAATATAGAAAAGCTACTCAGATCAAACTCCCAAGTCTTAATCACCATGATTCTCCAGTTTTGTATTTTATTAACCCTTCTTGTCAGCTCCCAGTCAACAATTTGACCTCACTGTGATATCGTTGTGAGCTCTTCAAAGACACCTTGAAAGCTCACAGAAAAGACATCACATCAACCTCATTTTGAAGCCAGTCAATGAGGTTGATTTGAGCTCAAAAGTTGAGGTCACACTGTGAGCTCCCTGTGAGCCTAATGTGAGGTTTTATAGTGAGATTCGTGTGAGCCTCTTGTGAGCTTTCTGTGAGCTCTCTGTGAGCCTTTTCTGAGGTCAACTCTGCAGGGTGAACTTTCTGTGACCTCTGCAGGGTGAACTTCCTGTGACCTCAAATCACCCTCATTGACCTCTACAAGAGTTAGATATATACAGATACAGAATAGCAAAATTGTTCTCTTATTTTATTTGTCAATCACATTGCTGGATTGGAGGGGGGAGGGTGGGGTTTCATTCAATCCTCTTTATTCCTGTAGTCCAACCCATAAATATCAACCATCAACCTGAAACATAAAATAAAAGATAATACAAATAAATGTATGTGGTACATATATCAGCAGTTTGAATAATGTCTCATAAATAGGCTGAATTATCTGATATTATGAGTTTGGTTGATATATATTATCTAGTTATTCAAAAGCACATGGTCAATATACTACAGAAACAGTTTAAAATGATGGAAAATATTAATTCATACATGTCAAACTGTGTGTTTCTTTAGTGTAATGGCTCCTGATACAAAATGGCAGTTAAAAGATTGTGCCAAAATTGCTGTACAAAACCCCACATTGCTGTCAATTTTCGGAGGCTTAATTTCAATGTTTGTAGAATCAGTAAATGTTTAAATCAATGCTAACATAATTTTCAAAACTACAAACTATGTAAAATCATACTGACCAGCACTATTTCATCTCCCAAATTTCCTGTTGCATGTTGATTCAAAATGGTGGATGGAATGTTGTGATGGTCATGTGATGTCACTTCCTGTCACAAAGAGCTCACATTGTGAGCTCTCTGTGAGACCTCTATTTGACCTTCAGTTATGCCACTGTGTGAGCTCCTTGGGACCTCTCTGTGAGATCTCTTAGTGACACTATCATTTGTGAGATCACTGTGAGCTCACAGTGAGCCCACATTTTGATCTCAGTATGTGAGATTTCTGAGAGCTCCCCGTGAGGCAGCAATGCATGAGGTCACAGTGTGAGTTCTCTGTGACATCTCTGTGTGAGTTCCTTGTGACCCCTCTGTGAGATATCATAGTGAGACCATCATTTGTGAGATCACTGTGACATCATGGTGAACCGACATTTTGACCTCAGTATGTGAGATTACTGAGAGCTCTGCATGAGGTAGCAATGGGTGAGGTCACAAGGTATGAAGTCACTGTGATGTCTTGATGACACCCTTCAGTATGACATCACCATGTGAGTTTCTTGTGATCTCACAGTGAGTGCTGTGCCGACTCACATGTTGACTGGCAGAGTGGTGCAAAAACTTTGTTTTGTATCTGATGACTTCATGCTAGGCAGTAAAGTAGGCAAACTTCAACTTCTTACGAAAAACTTTTTGTTGTTGTTCAGAGACTTAGCAATCAATTCAGCAGCCTCTCTGGATAGGAAGCGGGTGGACTGGAATCTCACTAGTCTTATGGAGCATCAGTGGCAACAAAATGAAAGAAAGAATATAGATCCTTCATATACTATCTGCTGCTACTAGTCATTGAGTGGGATTGCATATGTTTGGAAGAATTTGGTGGGGTGATGATACTAATGATTTGGTAGCTTAGTCTGCAGAGGTGAACACACCAAAGAGCCTACATTCAAGGCTTAAAATATAAAAACAGCTGTTAGTGTTTCAAAAAATATAGAGCAAATTGGCAGTAACTTCTTCTGTGGGAACAGAGATGACATGAAGATTCCAGTGCATTCTCTGCTGCCTCCTGGTTACGATAACATATACTTCACATTTGATATTAAAGACAAAAATAAAAGGCAGCGAAAATCTGAACTTAAAAGTGGCTCCAGCGAAGAGCAGGGAAAGAAGTTCACAGAGGACAAATGTGCAGAGAGATGAAAAAGAGACAACCCGAGATATAGCAGACATGATGTGAGGCATCAAATTTAATGTTATCTCTAAATGTATATCAATACAAGGAGAAAAAGGTCAGATAACCTCCTTAAGAGACATCATGTTTTTGTAACACAAGGAACTTGCAGTGGTCGAAATAGGCCATGGATGTTATTTGGGGGGGTCTCTCAGTTGTAAGGCCCGAAGGATAGAAGCTCTTGTAGCCAGGAGACGGCGGGCCGTCATCGGACCACCAGAAGCCAAAGAGCTAGCTTCAGAAATAAAAATTAATTCTGGGCATTTTAAAGGCATATTTTATCTCACAAAATTAGTTTCCATAACTCTATTGCAGGTGAATATAAATCACAAGAAGTTTTTGTAAGCTTCAGCTGCAGATTAGGCATTACTTGGGGCTTCATGCTTATCCGTCTGTACACATTCAGTATTTTTTTTGGTGGGGGGAGGGGTTTCACGACCAGCTCTGGGTCCTTCTGAAAAATGTATTTGAGGGGGTCAGAAGAGCATTTGGGGGGTCAAAAGCCCCTTAACCCCACCCCTCTTTTCGAACACTGCAACTTAGTGCAAGGAAGATGATACAAAACAAAGCCACTGATATCAAAAATGTCTGAACCATTCTCTACTTGACTTGGAATGTTCAAATAATCAAATCCAACCAACTTTCCAAACTTCATCAGAATGCATCCTACATATGCATAAAACATTATGTTACACTGTTTGACTTTTTTGACACTGACCCTATATGAGGCCAGTGGGACTCCAGTCCTAAAGTCCTATCCAGGCAGGCTGCTGAATTTATTATCTATTAGCAAAGTCAGCAAAGCGAAACACTTCTCTTTACAGCAGGCTAAAGTTGGCCGCTTTGCTACTGAGCATTTAGTCATCCAATTTCAACAAAGTTTTTTTTAATCGCCTCAACTTTTTGCACTATGCCAAAGACGGGTTGATTAACTTTAAAGCACAAAAACATGAGGGTTTATGGAAAACTTGAAATTTGATCAGAGTGGTATTTCCATACTTAACAGGAATTAAAAATGTGTTACCAAATTGACTGAACACATTCTAAACTAAACGAATAACTTTCAGCTTTTACTAAATTATGATAAATAATAAGGCAAAGCTGCAGGTTGAAAGGGGCTGAAAGAAATGTTGCCATTCATTCTGAATGTTCACTTAGTCTGCTTAAAGAGATCTTTAACAGCGACTAAATTTATGAAAATCGATTCCAGCAATGATTTCAACGAAAGGGCTGAAGATAACTACAATTTGTTAGAAAAGCATTTGAAGATCATCAGTGAAAGAAATTTTCCAAAGAAGTATGTTAAATTTAACAAACATCGACATAAAAAGAGTGCTTGGATCACAAATGGCATATTGAAGTCCTTAAAATTCCGAGACAAACTTTTTACGCGAATGAAAAAGACACCAAGAAACACTGATCTTTATACAACTTTGAAAAGCAATCTCGCAACATACAACAAAATTCTGAGGAAAAGTATCAGAGCTGCAAAATCAAGATATTATCATGACACTTTCAGTAAATTTAAAAAAGATGTTAAGAACACTTGGTTGACCATAAAAGACTTGGTAAATAGGAAGAAAGTAAAAACCAATTTGCCTGAATCTTTCATGATAAACGATAACGTTGTTTCTGATCCAAAAGTGATCTCTGAAAAATTTAACTCCTACTTTAACTCTATCGGACCAAAGCTTGCCTCCGAGATTTCCACTCCTCAAAATCTTTGCTACAGTGACTATCTGAGTTCTCCAGTGGAAAATAATTTTCAGTTCAAAGAAATTACTGAACAGGACATTGAAACAATCATTAACAATCTACCAAATAAGTCTAGTCGTGGATACGATAACATGCCAATTAAACTAATAAGATCAATTAGGAATGTAATTGTCTCTCCTTTGACAAAAATCATCAACCAGACTCTGATGAAAGGAGTATTTCCTAACAAACTTAAGATAGCAAAGATAGTGCCAATACACAAAAACAAAGAACAGAATATCATCGAAAATTATCGGCCAATCTCTGTTTTACCTGCCTTGTCAAAAATCTTCGAAAAAGTTATCTCTATACAACTGACTAATCATTTCATAGATCAAAATTTATTTTTTACCAGCCAGTACGGCTTTAGAAAAAATCATTCTACAGAGCTTGCTATTATAGAAAATATAGATAGAATAACCCAGCTCCTTGAAGAAAAGAAATTCCCATTGAACATATTTTTGGATCTGTCTAAGGCGTTTGATACTCTTGACCATGAAATTCTCTTGAGTAAGTTGCATTATTATGGAATAAGAAACAATGCCTACAATTTGTGTAAAAGCTATCTAACGAACAGAAAGCAGTATGTTAATTTTAATGAAACAAATTCAAGCATGCTACCCATAGAAACAGGCGTGCCACAAGGTTCCATACTCGGTCCTCTATTTTTCCTAATCTACTTAAACGATTTTGACAGATCCTCAAATATGTTCAAATTCATTATCTATGCAGATGACACAACTTTGCTGTCTTCATTATTCCTTGAAGGTAACTCAAATTTGTCTACACTGCAATCAACCATGAACAAAGAACTTGAAAACGTCAATAATTGGCTCAAAATTAACAAACTTTCACTCAATGTAAACAAAACCAAACTGATGATATTTAGCATTCCACAAGTGATACCGCCTGCACTGAACATCTCTATCGAAAATAATAGCATCACACAAGTGGAGACCTTTGATTATTTGGGGGTGACAATAGACAAGTGCCTGTCATGGAAAGCACATGTGGAAAAAATTGGGAAAAAAATTAGTAAAGTAACAGGAATAATGAGCCGTCTTAAACATTTCATACCATCTAGCACTTTATTAATCCTGTATAACTCTCTTATATTTCCTCACCTGATTTATGGCACCTTACTTTGGGGACACAAATCAAAGATTATTCAAAAATTGCAGAAAAAAGCAGTGAGGACACTGGCAAAAGCGAAATACAACAGCCATACCGAACCTATTATGAAGAAATTTAATATTCTAAAAATTGAAGATGTTTTGAAACTCCAGGAATATAAATTCTGCTATAAGCTAACAAATAAGACATTACCAGCCTATTTTAACTCATACTCACTTGTCAGATTAAGAGATGTCCACAACTATGAAACACGAGGAAATAATGCATTGGTGCCCCCAAGAGTCAAATACCAATTATGTATGTGCTCAATAAGACTCCGACTGCCTTTAATTATCAATAACCTACCTTCTTGTATTCGCGATAAATTTAGCACGCATAGCATACAAGGTCTGTGTTTTTATTTCAAAAGAATCACAATTTCCAGTTATGAAAGTGCATGCCTCCTACAGGATTGCTATATTTGTAATTTTCGCTAACTGCTTCAGTCAAAATTAACTAGATGTGCCCTAAAAATACCCATTCTAATTTTAGTTCTAATCAAAATATCAACCAAATTTTCATTCTCATTTTTCTCTCACATCTGATCCAAAGTCACAACCCCAGGTCACTTCCACCATCCACCTATGAAAATGTGCATGTAATATGCAAAATTGCATATATAATCATATATTGTATTTCTTTCTTTCTTATTTATTTATTTTTATTTTTTTCTCTTAAATGTTATATTATACATGTACCTTTTCTCTTATTTTTCTCAATCAAAACTGTTTCCCTTTTTCCAAAGTTTCCATTAACTTGTACATAATGTTATCCAATACTGGTGAACCAGCGCTATGTCTTATTTTTGCATATATCATTTTATTAATATAATTAACTTATTGGTGGCATGTATGTTAGCGATGCCTTATGGCGTCAAAATATGTGTCTCCCAGCTGATTAATTATTGTACTTATTGTTATCACCTAAAACTATTGTTATTGGAAATAAACAATCTCTCTCTCTCTAAGTGGTAGCTTCAGATCTTCAGCATGATGACCCAGTTTTGAAAGATAGGAAATTGCAAAAGAATTGACTGACAAAATTATTTCACAACATGCCATTATTACATTGTATGTAATTGGGGTGTTTATGAGTTTCAAATGATAATATAATTAGTGCAGTGCAAGTGTACCCCAAATGTCCTAAGGTTCTCGATTGAGTCGATTCCTTCCTAAAGGACCTTGTGAGTTCATTTAACACCAATTATTTGAATTCTGTAATCATAATAGAGATCAGAAGATCAAACAGAACTTGTGAAGACACTGAGGCCAGGTTCCTGAGGCTGGGTAGGGCAGAACAGGTCTGAAACAGCTGACAGGCAATCTTGTTGCTATTCCTGCTAAGGCAACATCAGCTCTGTACTAGGATGAACTGCAATCAAAGAAGATAAAAGCAAAAGGTGGAAGGAGGGCAGCTTCTAATTACTATGCCATCTCAGTTCATGCAAGAGTGGCCAATGAACCGACCGCTGGTCAAATTGAACTGACACCAATAACCAAGTTGCACAAGACATGCCATGGTCCACATGAAAAGTACACCAGCTTTCTTGGTCCCCTTAGTGAACTCATAGCTTCAGTAAAACATTTTTTCTGCTTACATCCAACACCTTAAGCGCAATTCAGCTGAAGATTGCAACCTGTAGCCCAGGGCCAAAGGTGTTGGGGTGCTTCAACAGCTGGGATCAGAGGGAGTGCACAGGTTTGTGAGCTATTTATAGACACACCACACAGCAGTGCCACACCAAGTCCCTGGTGAGAAATCTACATTAGAATATACAAGTCAAAATATAAGAAAGAAACAACCAATATTTTGCCCATAATCACATTAATCAGTTGAATTGATCTGAGAGCAGGGCAGTAGTGAAAATTTATTTGAAAGTATTTCACACGAATTTTCACTCAACATACAGTGTATTTCCATTTTTATTCCATATGTTGTATGGACTGTATTCCTCATTTTATTAAATTTCAGTGTGTAATTCTTCTGCACTGAAAGAATCTGCAAAATGTACTAACATACATGTATAAATCCCAGCAAAACTTTCTCTCTGACACAGAGTAAAACCCATACAGGCACAAACCCTCTCACTGAATGTGACCTTAGTTTTTCCTTTGCTTGCCTTTTTAGTCTAATTCCTGTTTTGACTGGACAAAGGTGATTAATCAAGCTGCAGGACATTTGTCCTCATCTGTCATTGCTGTGATGCTCAGTGAAATGTCATACCTTGAGATAGTTGGACACAACAAGTCCATTTGAAGCAGGCATCAGACCAGCTGCTGTCACCTGCCCTGTGCAGCCTAGAAATGGTTAGCAGGGTGCTTTAATGCAATTACAATGTTATTTTACTGCAATACTTATTTTGTCATTTGGCTGTTGTAACTTGTGACCCTGTAAATTCGCTCTAATAAGCCTCTCCAAATGGGTTGTTGCTTTGGGCATATTGTAAATAAAATTTGATATGGATAGAATATAAAAATTATATTATATTAGTTTGGTTGATCAACTTCTCACATGAAGGTCTAATTGACTGATTGATACAATAGAAATGCTGTATAATTGCAAATCATATCTCATGAGAGTTAATTTGGTTTCCTGCTTTTTACTCCAGTTAGAGGAGACACATTGACATTACAGTCTGTCACTTTGATACTGAAAAAAATGAGGACCAGTTTACTGTGAAAAATTAACTTATTGACTCATGATGGCCGACGAAGTGTCATCTTCTCTACTTTCCACATGGGAAACATAGAGGCTGTTTGATAAGTCATGATCATGAGAAGGCCATTTGACTTGTCATAACTGATTTTAGAGTGAAAATCAGATGCATAATCCTTTCGTTTGGCTGTCAGTCTGTCACCAACAAGCGGGATAAGTATCCTTAAATCAAATTAACATTGAAAGTATTGGGTATGATCATAACAAATCATCAGCATGATGGCACACGAAGTCACTGTTGAAGTGCCATTATCAAAGTGCAACAGTCCACTGTTTTTCTGTATCAAAGTCACAGACTGTAAATGAAGAAATCTACCCAGTAGTTAAATCTCTGATCCTGCTCTTACCCCATTCACTAAATGGATCAATTCTTGTACTTGATCAATGCTCTCTCACAATGTTCATCCTGACAATTAACTCCTTTGCACTAAGCTGAGACAAATGATGCCCTGTCCAATTAGGACAGGAATTAAAATAATAAGTAGCCAGCCACGCATCAAGCCAATTAACAACCAAATTCCAATAGAATAGTTATGTACCAAGGACCAAGGTACTGTATGATAAGGATACATATTGATCTGGGGTTAGGCAAAGTGCAGGTATGTCAATTAGAGGATAATATGATAAATGACTTCGATGCTACACTGTAAATTCCAAAATTCTGAGTTAGCTCAAATGATTGAGTGAGCAGTGTGCTGGTTAAATATATTACAGATCTTACCAAACAGGTGTGAGTAACAAAATTCTAGCAATAATAGGCTTAGCCATATAGAAGTGTCTACCAGAGCCTCATAGCCCTGGTTGCACAGATTTGCTGACAAGGCAATTCCTGAACAGCTTGACTCTTGTTCTCCGGAAGAAGACACAAAAAAGACGAGTTAACAGACAGGTCATTCATCATCTTGTGACTGGTCAAACCGTCTGACACTCATACAATTTTCTGACTCATACAAATGCATAGAGAAATGATGCAGGCAGAATGCAACTGTGATAATCGTAATGAAGTTTTTCAGGATAAGGGAACTTAACTGGCTACTAAGAACTATGGCCACTAAGGCTCGAGGGAGGTTATTACAGAACTGTTTCAGTAAGTTTAATAAAAATTGTGATATGATTGCAAAGTTTTATGTTTGTAGTAACAATGAGATTAATTATTGATGTACCAATAATGTGTGAAATGCAAATATAGACTGTCCTTCTAAGGGGGCGTCCTTAGTAGACTTAATGTTCTGTAAGGGTATGGTACCAGCAAAAGTAGCTATGTTTGCCTCTCAAATGTCACTAGTAGCAAAATCTGCTGGTAGTACCCATGTAAGGGGCCATGTCTACTAGTTATAGCAGCTAAGTAACTCATAAGTGGGTGCTTCATGTCTTAGTAGCCGCCTTAGTTCCCTTATCCTGAAAAACTTCACAAGAAGCAACACAATATAAAAGATGGAATTTTTCTTCAATATAGAGAATTCAAAAGCAAAATGGCCAAGGGAGAGAGGGACACAAAGCCCTATCCAGACCCTCAGAAGTTACCTGAAATTATTTCAGAATACCAAAAATTATATGTAGGCCAATGTGGTAAGTAGGAAAGCAGAATGACAGAATCACAGTTATTAAAACTGCTGCAAGACATTAGAATAACCAAGTACATAATGATACAGATAATGAATTGAAAGCCAACTCAAACCGAGAAATATTAATAAAACCAATGCAATAAAAGTTCAAACAGGAATGCTTTGACAAATGATCCAGCAAATTAACAAGGGATCTCTAGGAATTGAAAATTTGCTTTCAGCAAGGCAGAAACAAGTCGTCTCGTGATTTTCTGAATCTTCAGATAGTTTCTTGCATTAGTCACAAAGCGGCAGAATTAATTTCAAGCAATCTGAATATGAAACAAAATAGCTGAATTACTGAAAAAATACCCTAACTAATTAGAGATGTCACATTTTTAGCACAATTTAATGTTACAAAGTTCTTTTCACTGCATAGTTCAAAAGGGAAGACAAAGTAATGTTGAAGAAACTATTACCTGATGGCAATCATTTGCATTCACTAGTAGTGGGACAATTGCATTTGAGTCAGTTTGGCTAGTGCATGTCATCACACATTAGGCCACAAACAACAAACGACT
Organism: Platynereis dumerilii; assembly: GCA_026936325.1. Lineage (NCBI taxonomy): Eukaryota > Metazoa > Annelida > Polychaeta > Phyllodocida > Nereididae > Platynereis > Platynereis dumerilii. The sequence goes on along the minus strand of JAPTHN010000001.1, from coordinate 176,916,718 downwards.
ACAACAAAAAAAGTAACGACAAACTCAGTCTAGTATAGGACTACCAAGCTTCCAAATGACAAAACTTCCTAATCACGAAACAAACCGTTCTCAAATCTTCCGCAGAGGAATCGAACAAGTTCCATTGATCCTGAGTCTATACCCTGACAGTGTGAAATTACTTTTCCACATTCCTTCAATATCAACTGATTCAAGCACACTCCTGTCAGATAGGAAAACTTCATGCAGTATTTTACAATTTTCTTCAGACCACACAATCTGTCTGCAATGAAGGCAACATTTCACAAATTATTTTGGCATCACAAACTTGATGGAGAATGATGAATAAATGTGTGATGTAAACTCCAAATTATCAGTGCTTTATAGCTCAGATAGTAAAGGATATCAGACAAAACTTGAATTGAGCAGCAATAAAAGCAGTTTACTAGTAAATAATTACTTTCCATAAATAAGATCAAGGGCCAAGAGAGAAAGAAATCTGTTTAAATGCATAATTCATGTAATATGCGGATTCTTGGTGTGCCTGGGTGCCATGTTTTTGCAAAATGCAAGCAAATGATACTTATTGCTTTTCTGCTGAATAGATGGTAAATCCTGTCTTTCCATAAACCAGGTGGACTATACCCCTGTATATGGGTCATTTTCGCGAAAACGCGCAATTTGATGTCCTGCATTCGTGTGTGTCTGCTTTTGTTGGACTGAAATTGATTTTTGGCCAAATATTTCGAATACCATTTTTTCTAGAAGAAAACAAAAATTTAAGTTGGTGCGGCCATGCTGAACATGCTATATCACCCATTAAGTAGTCCAAATGTCCTTACCGTGGCATGTCCGCAACTCAACATTTTAATTTCAAACTTGTGCAAATTGAAAATTACTGCATAAAATGCGACATGCAAAGTGTAATTTCTAGATATATGTTACATTAACTACCTAGAAGTTTTTTTTCTGAAATATAACTAATTTATCCACATCTCAGGGCATGTTGAAGCTGTGTTCCAATTTTGAGATAAACTCTTTGGCCTCGGTAAAGACAGAGGTAAAGTTGCCACCAGAGTAAGTTAATACAGCATGATGTCTCCAGATGCCACTAGAGTGTAAAGAACCTGGATATAACTCCTTTTTCAACATATCATTGGGAAAGCCAGAGCTGCCATCTGTTAGTCAGATGATGAAATAGGTTTTATCTTGACTTTGTCGCAACTAAACTTCGTCTTTACCGAACCCGCAACAGCAGAGGGAGTTCAAAAGGTATGAAGATGTAAATGACCCCATTGGGTTAGGAGGCTGTTCCAGAAGTAGTTGTGGTACTCTGAATGATGTAGTCCACTTTCTCTGGAAGAAATGCTGCATAACATGTCTTTTCCGTGGCCAAAATCTGTCTTTGCCGTGGTCAAATCAATGCAAATATACAGTGACACGGTAAAGACAAGCCTGGCCACGGTAAAGACATCTGAGTAAATTTGCTTTGATTTCATTGTGCACGGTAAAGACAATTTTTCCCAATAATTGAAAATGTCAAATATTCACCCAAATTAGTTATCCTGTTACATGCAGCATGGTTCTACCACATATTGCATTATGTAAACTGAAAAAAATAGCAGTTGAGTATTATTGGCTCAGCTTCCTGACATAAAAAAATTGGTTATGTCTTTACCGTTACTGCGCGTTTTCGTGAAAATGACCCATATCTGCAGATTGGTCCTTCATTCGAAGTTCAATGGGCTACCGATTTGCATTACTCAACAATCTACAGTGCACAACTGTACATGAACTTTCAAATATTACAGAAATAATTTTCTCCCAGAGAAAAGTCTACTTTATTGGCAATTTAAAACAATGAATTTCTAAATTTGTCATTCTGCATTTAATTGCGATACAAGCTTTAGGCACACCTGCATGAGAATGCAGGAACAACAAGCTGTTCCGAAATGCCAAGCCAACTTTAATTGCGAAACAACGTTCTCTGAACTCAAGAAAGTCCCTGATCAAATAATTATGTAGTTCAACAAGCTAAAAATGCTCTCATTACACCTCATTTGGACTACAACAATGTCTGTTATATGGCATGTCTCCAATTGCCTCAACAATTCAAGCACTAGTGTCCAAGATTTGGTTTTTGCATTTGCCTACTTGACATCGTAGGTACATAACCACTAACTTGACAAAATTAATCAAGATTGAAATATCTGTTCAGGGCTCTAATTAAATAAATAATTATGGAAAATCCTTGATTCCAATTTATGATTGAGTCATGATTCCTTGCCATAGAGATATAAAACAATACGTCCTTCATTTGAATCCTTTAACGGAAGTTATCTGATGAGTCGATAAATGGAGGTTACAGGTGATAAACCAGGTTTAAAAAGGCTGCCAGTCAAGATATATAGGGGACATTTAACATATTTGGAACTATTTGGTGCTTTACTGGAGAGCTTCATTTCCAAGAATATAGATATATAGCTATATATCCATTTTAATAGGAAATCAATTCTTTAAGGATCAATTCTTTTACTTGAATTTCTATGCAATTCTTATATTTCGAATATTTATGTGGAAAGTTCATGAACTTGAACAAGAAAAAAACACACGTTTCCTTAGCTTAATATAAATATACTCTTTCTTTATTTCCAATTGTCTGTTGATGAAAGATACAGTAGCATGCAATAATAAAATAGACATCAAACTCTTTCATGGACTTTCATTCTTCTCTCATAGATTAACATTTAAAGATTCTTGTAACAACTGGAACTTTCTCACACATCTTATCACAGCTTTTATAAATATTGTAATATATTATGTTTTAAAATTCAAGAACCAACATTAAATGGTCATTATAAAGCATGATTGTCATATTTAACAATGAAATAAAGAGCAGCATAATCATTTTATTATATTTTTTCTTCATGTTTTTAATTTTTTTGGGATTAGAACAATGATAGATATTGTTTTACAATTTGTGAAATTCACTCATTTCATAGCACTTGATGTATTTGTATCATTATTACCATATTTGGCTAAAAACCAACATTTATAAATGTACAGATATATATACAAGAGTTGCTCATTTGAACTTAATATAAGTGTGACAACAATTGCAATATAAATTGATACCAACAAAATTAATGAACTGTGACATTACTAATAAATAGTGATGGTAAAATAGTCATTGTCTTATGTACATAGAATACGGAGATAGTCATTATTGCTCAGAGACAACTCAAGATATAAAATAATTTACAAGACGACTTTCAAACACTATAAATACATCAGAATTCACAAGATGATTTTCAAAGACTACAATAAAAATCTACTAGAGGAATTCCCAAGTCATTATAGCCACATGATGAAGTCAGAATCAGGAGGCTATGTTTGCGAAGTAAACAGTATACACAGCTTTTGCTCTTTCTCGACTTGCTGTCTTTGCCTCAAGACCTCCGATGCCCATATTCATTATGCAAAGACCTTGATGAAACATTCCCACATATTCCAACATATTCCATATAATATTATACTCACTCATGATTTTCAGCACACATTCCCAAGCAGCAGCAGTAATTACAGCACGCATAAGCACAGCAGTTTCCTTGATCCAACACATTTCAGACCAAATATCACACAAGTGAAATAATTGACATACATTCAGTGACATTCACTCATATCTACATGATACATGCAGAAATTATGTACAAGTGCAGTAGTTCAGTTTAAGTCTATTTATACTGTACAATAGAACAACCTTTTACAGATTAAATAGTTGATATTATCATAGTCATACATCATAACATCAGCCTGTATTTTAGTTACTAAAACTGCCAAAACCCATGCTTTTAAGAAAAGAATATTGAATCTGAAATAGATTCACAATTACTGCACTTTCAAATACAATGTAGTTTCAAATATTCATGAACACTTTGTGGTTTGGGTAAACTTTGGCTAACAAGGACCTGCAGCGACATAATGTCATAAGGAATTCCTTGCGTGTGAGACCAGTTGTGCCGGGGAAGAGAGGTCGAGACCTGTCAGTTGGCAAATGTACGCTAATGCGGAGTTTCACTTGATGTACAGTTGAGGCTGGAGGGCATCCTGGAGACTTCCCTCGCTGGCAGGGGCGTCTTTATTCTCATTGTCCAGGGGGACCTTCCACTGCATCTCTCGGCCCTTGGCGTACATCTCTCGCAGGTTGTTCCGCACCACATCCATGCCCTCCTTGCTCATCTCTTGGTATTTGTTGTAGAGCTGAAGAGCCGCCCGGGCATCTTCAATTGAGTCATGAGTGGCAGACTGGATCTTCATTCCTGTGGAAGAGCAAAAACAACATTCAGTTATAAATCCATCAGGATTTAGATCGATTCCCCAATATTTGCTTCTGTATACACATATACGCCTACTTATTCTTAAAGGCACAAGATTTGACACAAACACTAAACCAAGCGACGATTCCCAGGAATATAACACTGAAAACCCTTACACACTCTTTTCCTTTTTTTTACAAAATACCGATCATTAAGAACAACTGTTAGTTCAATCAACATGTCTGTGCAATTGTCCAGCCACCTGGCCACTTCAATCTAGGCCAGTAGGCCTATACTGATCACAAATTTTAGCTCAGTGATTGGAAAAGTGCTAAACTGGCAAAGAGCAATTTCATACATTGTTATGTATGTTAGGCTTCCTCATTTTCATCTCTATGCACATTTGTCCTCAGTGAACTTCTTTCCCTGCTTTTCCCTTGAGCCACTTTTAAGGTCAGATTTTGCTGCTTTTTACAGCTGCTTGCAGCCTGTATTACAGAAGGCATTTTCAGTTAGCTTCTGACCATATAGGACGCCGCACTATTTTACCTATCACTTTGAAACTTTGTATACAGTCTAAACATAATTTAATCTTGCTTCCGTCAACTTTTGGTAAACTTCTGTGACATCAAACTTTTTATTTTCGAAATTAAAATGTTCGTTTTTGGCGCGAATTTCAAATGACAAGCTGCAGTGAAACGAGCAGCAACAGCAGCAGTCAGATCCAGTGTTTGCAGATTCAATAAAAGCATGAAGGAAGGGGTAAAGGAAGGAAGGTATGGGGGAAGGAAGGGATGAAGGAAGGACTGAAGGAATGAAGAAATGACAGAAGGAAAAAAGGAAGAAGAAAGGAAGGAAAAAAAGGGAGGGGGAGGGAGGGAGGATATACATAGATGGATGGATAGATAGATAGATAGATAGATAGATAGATAGATAGATAGATAGATAGGCAGACAGATACTATCTACAAGCAGCTGTTAAAGTGCTTGTATTGTATGAAGATATACACACTTTTTGTAGGGACCATCTCAGATCTGTGTTATAAGCTCCAAATGAGGAAAGATTTGACAGTGGAGGTCCCTAACTAAAGGGGCAAAAATAATCAGCCAAGTGCTACTTGTCATCAATTTATGTGTACTGCAGTGGTGGAGCTTCTTGAGTTTCTGGAGGGGGCCACTAGGAAGTTGGCCTTGCAGATATACTTTCCCTATAGCAGGAGTACCCTCCAAATTTACCTCCAATATTAGGAGGATACTCATGCTACAGCAAAGGTAACTGTGACTACAATTTACAAATCAAGTATATATTTGCCCCTCTTTATGCTAAGTAGCTCCTTCACTGCATGACCTTGGGAGCTGTCATGGTTGAGTGATTGGGGACCATATCCAAAGCACACCTGGAGCATAATACATTGGGGACCATATCCAAAGCACACCTGGAGTATAATATTATCCCATAGAGATTTCCTTCAAAAAATTATATAGCCTAAGTGTATAAACATTTGAGACAACATAAGACAAGTGATAAAAGAAAACACTGTATGAGAACATTAGATATTCAACTTCTCACAAACTGGCCAGTCTAAAAGTGTCATAATCCAAATATTATGCAAGCCACAATTAGTTTGTTGTAATGGAAATAGAAATTTCATGTTCATGACAAAGAATTTAAAAGGGCTTCTCATTGCTTGGTTTGCTGTCTATGTTAATAACACCTGTGTAACATGTATTAGGTTTGTCATATCACACATTCACAGTGGTACATTGGAGGTATAGATGCAACTACACATACATAAAACATTATTTGAACATTTGGAAAATAAAATATGTGTTTGAAGAAACCTCAGGTCCTTACAATTCTTTTTTTAAAGAATTTCTTGTTATAATGAGAATGTATATACTTTGGTCATTCTGTTCTTATGCTGTTACTAGTTCAGTATTCTTGCCTCAAATCTGCCTTTACTCCCTTTTATTTTAATGCAGTACATACTATCCTTAATCATGTAGGCATTATGAAAAATTTCCTTATTCTTTGTTTTGCTGCAAATGAACACCCCAACTACATAATATTGGCTTGTGAAATACTTTCTTCAGAGATGCATTTTCATCTTTCCATCTTTTAAAAAGTGGTTGAACTTGCTGAAGATCTTAATCTACTACTTTCCAGCTCTTTGTAGAAATCATTAACAGTTTCAGTCCGCAGATTTGGCTCATTGATTGTTTTAATGTGTCTAAAGCTGGAATGATTCGTTTAGTTTAGAACGCGTTCAGTCCTTGTAATTAAGCAGATCTTTGAAGCTCCTGATTTTAGCTGGTGGTGTTTTGCGGAAGAAGTTTATTTTTGGCACACCAATCAAAAACTGCATGATCATTTTTCAGCCAACCAATCCAATCTTTGGCAGCTGGCAGAGCACTTCATGTTTAGGTTGCTGCAATCAGTGTAAATTAAACAGGCCAATGGCAGAATACAATAGTCCATAAGGTCTGTGTCTATTCACATATGTATTACGATGGAAGGTTGCCTTATTCATTAATTCCTCGTTGGCTCCCTGCAAAAAGTTGAAGCAATTAAAAACTTTGTTTTACATCAAATGACTAAACACTTGGCCATAAAGTAGGCAAAACTTTGGACTTGCCATCAAAATGCTTGTTGTTTGCAAACTTTGCGAAGATGATCAATTCAGCAGCCTGCCTGGATAGGAAGGGGGTAGCTCACTAGCATATGTGGAGTCAGTGATAAGGAAATTAGAGAATAGAGATCATACATGTACCGCATCAATTGACACAGAAAGGACTAAATAGATAAGATAGCACAGGCTAAGGTGAAGTCAGAATTGAAGTGTAATCAGCATATTCTCTGGCTGTGTGACTGTACCATACAAACTGATGCGACAAACCTAAAAAGAACGCCACAATGTCAATGAAGACTAGATCAGATACTGTCCTTTAAATGATAATACCATGGGCATTTTCTTAGCTTTCTGTTTCAAGTCTAGTATAAGTGATGTTGTCATCATTACAACATTTCATCCAATCAGCAGGGGTGCGGGGGTGTCAGCGCCCAAGTGACGCCATATGAGCAGCTGTGACGCAATGATTACAGGGCCTATTATATAGGCTAAACAGTTCCACTGGTAGTACTATTGCAAAAACAAGAGAAACAGTATGTCTCTCTGTGAAAATATGATTACAACAAAATAGTATTATCAAGCAATCACAGTCACTACCATTTCTGCGAACCTGTAACATTTGCATCAAGCAAATGAATTCTTGACACACAACGGGATTTCCACTGATAAAGAAAAGGATAAAAGGACTTCTCATCTGGGATTCAAGGCTTCTGCTAATCTAAAGCAATTATTTCAAAGTCAAAAAGGAAACAAGGTAGATTATCCTGACATGACACATCAGAATATGATTCTAGAAATTGGTAATAGATTTGCCAGTTGAAGTACCCTTAACGAGATGGCGCCAGATTAAATCTAAACCAGTTTATATACAATTTCTTGATTTATCATTCCCCTTTGACTAAATTACCTCAGGGTATGGTGGAATTTTAATCATATTGCAATAGAAGCACATGTTATATTCACAACATGTAAGTTATGGATTGTGAAAGTAATATTTTTATGTCTGTTTTTAATAAATGGTGAAAAAAGCCAGATGCCGGTTATTGGATTTCTGTCCACATTTCAAACAAGAGGTTATTTCTCTTGATGTATGAATAAGTCACAGAGCAGATACATTAGCGAGTCGGCAGCTGTGTGCATGTTTGTAAATGAGATGTCTATGGTCTTGAATACTGCAAGCGATTGGCTCATTTTCCTCGTACCTGCTTTGAAATGCTCACCTGAATGCGAACAACATTTCCGGTGTTTTTCAAGCTCCACCAACATGTTGACACTTACATTTGCCTCTGTATCTCTGGCTTAAGTACAAAGCATCATGTGACTGGCATCCCACAATGCTGTTCCAGCTTTAACAAAGGTCATTGTTTCACATAATGGTGCTTGGTGTATGTAAAGCATTGCGGACCTCACATTGTTCACAGTGCGCTTTTTTGCAATTGAAGTTCCACACATTTGTTTTACTTGTTTTAATGTATACTATACACCGTTTTGCTGAACAGCGAAAATGCAAGTTGCAATCAAATACTCCCTTTTATATTACTACTACAGCAGAGGATGTCTGTCATCTTCTTAAGATCTTGCTCCCACATTACTTTGCACCTTCTCTCATTTCATGCTTCACCTTGGTCCATGAACCATATCACAACAACATGGGAAAACATGGTATTCTAGTGATCTTCTTGTTATCTTATGAATGTGACCTTGCATTGGTTTGGATGGCAGGTCAGCATATTGCATATATACACGTAACATGGTTGTCATTCCTAGATTCATTGGACAACATTTTACCAATATTTTTTATGACATGTTTCAGTGATACAACGTACGTACGTACTTCATCTGTCCAGGGGCAAATCATATTCTCTGTCTCAACACATACATCAACTCTCTTCAGTCTTTGCGCTAGCAAAAGGTTATACATATATACTAAAAAAAATAGTGCATATATACTAAAAAAGCCAATAAAATAGTGCAAATTCTTGTTTCTAGATCTTCTGATGAGGTAACCATTGTTCCTAATTATTATTTGTATCTCATGCTGATTAAAGGTGCCTTTGCAAGTAGAATATGCTGAAGAAACACTGTTTTTTCATACATGTTTCCTTGCTCATTTATGTAATGATAACTGGAGTCCTGATTTGAAAATATAGAAAAGCTAATCAGATCAAACTCCCAAGTCTTAATCACCATGATTCTCCAGTTTTGTATTTTATTAACCCTTCTCGTCAGTGCGGTGCAAAAACTTTGTTTTGTATCTGATGACTTAATGCTAGGCAGTAAAGTAGGCAAACTTCAACTTCTTACGAAAAACTTTTTGTTGTTGTTCAGAGACTCAGCAATCAATTCAGCAGCCTCTCTGGATAGGAAGCGGGTGGACTGGAATCTCACTAGTCTTATGGAGCATCAGTGGCAACAAAATGAAAGAAAGAATATAGATCCTTCATATACTATCTGCTGCTGCTAGTCATTGAGTGGGATTGCATATGTTTGGAAGAATTTGGTGGGGTGATGATACTAATGATTTGGTAGCTTAGTCTGCAGAGGTGAACACACTAAATAGCCTACATTCAAGGCTTAAAATATAAAAACAGCTGCTTGTGTTACAAAAAATATAGAGCAAATTGGCTGTAACTTCTTCTGTGGGAACTGAGATGACATGAAGATTCCAGTGCATTTTGTGCTTGCTTCTGGTTATGATAACACATACTTCACATTTAGTACTAAAGACAAAAAAAGCAGCGAACTTAAAAGTGGCTCCAGGGAAGAGCAGGGAAAGAAGTTCACAAAGGACAAATGTGCAGAGAGATGAAAAAGAGACAACCCAAGATATGGCAGAAATGATGTAAGGCATCAAATTTAATGTTATCTCTAAATGTATATCAAGGAGAAAAAGGTCAGATAACCTCCTTAAGAGACATCATGTTTTTGTAACACAAGGAACTTGCAGTGGTCGAAATAGGCCATGGATGTTATTTGGGGGGCGGGGGTCTCTCAGTTGTAAGGCCCGAAGGATAGAAACCCCTGTAGCCGGGAGACGGTGGGCCGTCATCGGACCACCAGAAGCCAAAGAGCTAGCTTCAGATGCTCTAAAAATTTATTCTGGGGCATTAAAGGCATATTTTATCTCACAAAATTAGTTTCCATAACCCTATTGCAGGTGAGTATAAATCAACAAGAAGTTGTTGTAAGCTAATTAGGCATTACTTGCGGCTTCAATGCCGCTTCATGCTTATCTGTGACTACACATTCAGTTTTTTTTTTGTTGGGGGGGGGGTTTCACGACCAGCTCTGGGTCCTTCTGAAAAATGTATTTGAGGGGCCCAAGAGCATTTGGGGGGGGGGGGTCGAAACCCCCTTTACCCCCGCCCCCCATTTCGAAAACTGCAACTTAGTGCAAGGAAGATGATACAAAACAAAGCCAATGATATCAAAAATGTCTGAACCATTCTCTAAATGTTCAAAAAATCAAATCCAACCAACTTTCCAAACTTCATCATAATGCATCCTACATATGCATAAAACATTATATTATACTGTTCCCTTTTTTTTGACACTGACCCTATAAGAGGCCAGTGGGATTCCAGTCCTAAAGTCCTATCCAGGCAGGCTGCTGAATTTATTATCTTTGCAAAGTCAGCAAAGCGCAACACTACTCTTTACAGCAGGCTAAAGTTGGCCACTTTACCGCTGAGCATTTAGTCATCCAATTCCAACAAAGTTTTTTTTAATCGCCTCAACTTTTTCCACTATGCCAAAGACGGTTGATTAACTTTAAAGCACAAAAACATGAGGGTTTATGGAAAACTTGAAATTTGATCAGAGTGGTATTTCCATACTTAACAGGAATTAAAAATGTGTTACCAAATTGACTGAACACATTCTAAACTAAACGAATAACTTTCAGCTTAAGACTAAATTATGACAAATAATAAGGCAAAGCTGCAGGTTGAAAGGGGCTGAAAGAAATGTTGCCATTCATTCTGAATGTTCACTCAGTCTGCTTATAGAGATCTTTAACTGAGACTGCTAGAAAAAGATAAATTTATGAAAATCGATTCCAGCGATGATTTCAACAAAAGGGCTGGAAAGTGGTAGCTTCAGATCTTCAGCATGATGACCCAGTTTTTAAAGATAGGAAATTGAAAAAGAATTGACTGACAATTTTATTTCACAACATGCCATTATTACATTGTATGTAATTTGGGGTGTTTATAAGTTTTAAATGATGATATAATTAGTGCAGTGCAACCCCCCCATGTCCTAAGGTTCTCGATTGAGTTGATTTATTCTTAGAAGACCATGCGAGTTCATTTAACACCAACTATTTGAATTCTGTAATCATAATAGAGATCAGAAGATCAAACATATCTTTTGAAGGCACTGAGGCCAGGTTCCTGAGGCTGGGTAGGGCAGATCAGGTCAAACAGCTGACAGGCAATCTTGTTGCTATTCCTGCTAAGGCAACTTCAACTCTGTACTGGGATGAACTGCAATCAAAGAAGATGAAAGCAAAAGGTGGAAGGAGGGCAGCTTCTAATTACTATGCCATCTTAGTTCATGCAAGAGTGGCCAATGAACCGACCGCTGGTCAAATAGAGCTCACACCAATAACCAAGTTGCACAAGACACGCCATAGCCCACATGAAAAGTACACCAGTCTTAATGGTCCCCTTAGTCCACTCTTAGCTTCTATACAGGCCTATATAAGTCTAACAACCAATATTTTCATTCCGTATAAATGCCATTAAATGATTTTAAAATCACATTAACCACGTCAAATGGATTTAGGAGAAAGGCTGCTGTGAAAACTTAGTTGAAGGTGTTTCACTCAACACAATTCCATCTCCATCCATTATGCCGATTCCTTATAATTCTGGACCATCAGGCTATTTCTTTTCTGTGTTCCTCGCTTTAGCAAACATCAGTGTTGAATTCTTGCAAACCGAAAGAACCCACAAAATGTTCTATCATACAGGTATGTCAGTGCAGAAAATCCACACAGGCACGAGCCAACTGGATGTGACCTTAGTTTTTCCTTTGCTTGCCTTTTTTTCTAATTCCTGTTTTGACTGGACAAAGGTGACTAATCAAGCTGCAGGACATTTGTCCTCATCTGTCATTGCAGTGATGCTCAGTGAAATGTCATACCTTTAGATACTTGGACACAACAAGTCCATTTCAAGCATTTGACCAGCTGCCTTCACAAGTACTGGCCATTGCAATTTGCAGCCTAGTAATGGTTTGCATGTCGCTATAATGCAGTTGTGTGTAATTTTACTGCAATTGTTATTTTGTCATTAAAGTGTTGTGACTCTGGTATTAGCTTTAAAAACTTACTATGGTATGCCTTCCTGAGTTATTGCTTTGGGGGATTTGTATATAAATCTGCATGGAGTATAAGATACAATAACTTTGGTTGATCAATTTCTCACATGTAGGTCTAGTAGACTGATTGACAAAATACTTTATATAAATCTTAGCTTCATGATAGACTGACAGTTCTGAATTTTGTTTTCTGCCTTTTACTGTAGTTAAGGGAGACACAATGACGTTAATTGAAGAAGTAAACTTGAATCGCTTTTTCTCCTATTATGCCATTCAGTAAATGGATGAGTTCTTGTATACTGTGGATCACTGCTCTCCTGGAATGTTCCTCCTGACAACTCATTTGCTCTCAGCTGTGATAATTGATGCACTGTCCAATTAGGACAGGAATTAAAATACTAAGTAGCCAGCCATGAATCAAGCCAATAAACAACCAAATTCCAGTAGAATAGATATGTACCAGGGTACTGTGCATATTAGGATACATATTAATCTAGGGCTAGGAAAAGTGCAGGTATGTCAATTAGAGGATAAAATGATAAATTACTTTGATGCCACTGGTTAAATATGTTACAGATCTTACTGAACAGGTGGAGTTACAAATTTCCTAAGCAATGTTTGGTATGACCAAATAGAAGTACCACAGCCTCATAGCCTTGGTTGAACCGATTTGCTGACAAGGCAATTTCTCGAACAGCTTGACTCTTGTTCCTAGAAATAAGACTCACAAAAGATGAGTTAACAGATGGCTCATTCATCATCTCGTGACTGGTCAAACCATGTGACATTCATATAATTTCCTGACTCATCCAAATGCACAGAAGAATGATGCAATTTTCGTGATGCATGCAAAATCTAATTGTGATAATTGTTACAGAAGTAACTCAATATATATTGAGAATGAATTTATCTTATTAAAAAAACCTGTTAAATTTTATACATTGTACCTGCGCAACCTTCAGCAATTACCTCAGATTATTTTAGAATACCAAATTCATATCAAGTATCCTAATTAGCTTCGCTGAGAAGCTATTGTGGAGCATGGCATTTGAATATGTGCGTTTGTGGGTATGTGAATCAATTCCTGCAAAAACTACTGGATGGATTTGGATTTCCTTTGGCATGATGTGTTCATTTGTACTACACAATACCTGATTAAATTTTGGCGACTTTTGGAGCTTTTTTAGGCCTACAGTTAAAGAAATCTAAAAAAGGCCTCTACACGTGCTGCATGCACTATCATTTTTTGTTGTGGCACTAGCAGCCAAGAAGGTGCAAAAGCACTAAATAAGCAACATTTCAACATTTGTTTGATGAAAATCCGACCAGAATTGGCGAAATTAGCTGGGTCTTTCATCGTCATAGTCTTGCAATTTATCACAATCAGTTTCTTTTAAAGTTCTACGACGTTTCGAAACTGTCGATAACATTTAGTCCGAAGTCTTAACCAACTGCTTATGTGTGGCATCTTGCAGTAGTCGAAGTTCAATTTTAAATGGATAGCGAAGCTATCTTCTCTCCCGAGTGCCAGTTCTGGTTTCAAATTGTGAAGAAAAGGATATAGACGTCATGAGAATGGCTGTGATGCAATTATTTTATTGAGCAAACAGTCAGCACTTATCATTATCTAGATATTGGGGGACTTGAGCCATTTTCCTAATGGGATGCTGTAGGTTTTGATGCTATAATAAGTAACTTCGGAGATATCATAGGACTATTGGACTAACAGTGGTTCTATTGTTAGATCATTTGCTATTTTGGGCCACAAATGAAGACATAGTGCATGGTGATGGCTTGATGGAGTTCTTGAAACTTGGGTAATTAGCTGAGGAGGGTGGATGTATTGCATCAGAAGGTGTAATCACATGCATTGCGAAGTACAAAGGAGAGAGACAATCAATGAGGACTTATAGCATCTCTATATAAAAGCTAAGTCCCACTAAGTACTGGAATCGCTCTGCAATCCATATGCTGTGGCATGGCTTAAAATTCTTGTCTGGATGCCAAGATTTGCTGCAGCGATCTTCTTACTCGTCCTGCTTTTGCTTGGAATAAAAGAATGAAATGTGTTCAGCTTTGAAAGGCACTTTGAGGGATGGTTTGCTTACTTAATCTTTAATGATTCTGATGCGGAAAAACAAAAGGAAGGCTTTTATATTGTAAAGGTGTTAATCTGTATTAATGAACAGGCAGATCATGCTGAATAGGCTGGTTTGGTTGTTTTGACGATTTCAAGTGGAATGGTCCTGGCATTAAGGTGGCTCGCTACTCGTGTGAAATGGTAGTAAGCGCACATTCACGCGCAGCCAGGCAGGCCCTATCTATCGTAACGTCACCATTGCAGCTGATCTCTGCTGTCATCTTTTTTCAATTCTGATAATTGCATGCGTCGGCCGCTTCGTTTGCGATTTGCGCCACTTCTATTGGGGTTAGAGACTTCTCGTTTGGAGCATTAGATGCGCTATGAAGAGGACTACAAACAGCCGGAGTTTCAGCTTGATACTCAGAATAGAAAATTTTTACAGGCGATTTTCCTCAAGCAGGTCTAATTTCTCAAAAATGACTTGGTAATAAAAAAAAAAAAAAAAAAAATATATATCAATTTCAAGTGTGGTAGGAAGGGTTGTCTGTATTATTTTATTGTTCCCCACTATTTTTGGAAGTAAATTACAAAGAAATACAAAATCCTATCTCGTCAATTTTTTTTAGCACTATGTTTTATAAAAAAGTTTAAATTTTCAAAATCGAAACTTTTATTCCGAGCCCCATGGAAATCCCTTTAAATTAAATATATCTTTCTGAAACTGTCATTATCTTTTCCATAAAACTGTCCTCTTTAATTCCATGCTTCATTTATTAACATAGGACGAATGGCCACTGAACGACATGGAAAACTTCACAGTAAAAAATTCACACAAAAAATTGAGTTTTTTAGGTTTGCGTGGGCTGACTTTCTTTTACATAACCTCAAATATTTTGAAAGAAAGGCTGGTAGCGACCACTTTCGTTCATATATCCTTGCTATAAACTATTTTTTGGATCATATTTTAAACTATTTTTAAGAAATCCTATCTTGGAAAGTTCATGAGTATCGAGCCACCTTAATCGTTTATTGCCACCATGGGTAGAATGATACAGTCACAGATCAAATTTGGTTTTCATATCTATCATATGTAGCAAAATATTGTTTTAAAAAACAAAAGCCTGGCTCAAGTTAAGAATCCAACAAGTACATTTATTGAGAAAATGGTGTGTTAACACACACAAATACTACAACATTCTTTTTTTTTTGGCATGTTAAAAAACGAATGATCCTCCCAGCTGTCCATCTATCATGCAGTGTTTTTTTGCTCTAATTTAGTTGGAGAATTATCTTAACAAGCAAAAACTGAAATTTTAATAGAGAAGAATGTTGAATTGGTTATACTGGACATAAAGTTGTAATGATCAGCTGATGTCCCTTGTGAGTGCAAACAAGTCTTTTATGGTGTAGGTATTCTCTGTGAGCTTAGCCCAGCTAGATGTGACTTACCCAGACAATACTGGTGGTTCATTTGCACTATGACTTAGCTTACATAGTTTTGAAAAGAATCTACTCTTGCTAATAAGGCTCATGGCAGCATCATTTCATCATTATGCCTCCCTCAGCCACACATATAAAGCAAAGAATTTATTGTGCGCTAAAAATTCATAGTTTTGAAACTGCCAATAGAGTGTACAGTTGCTCACTGTAAAGTTATGAAAGTCTGTGCACAGAATACAACTTGGAGCCTTTGGAGAAGCCAATGAACACAGCCATCGAAGGACCCAGCTGCACAGTTATACAGGGGTATGGTCCACCCGGTATACGAAGAGATAGAATTTGCCATCTATTCAGCAGAAAAGGCAATAAGTATCATTTGCTTGCATTTTGCAAAAACACGGCACCCAGGCAGACCAAGAATCCGCATATTACATGAATTATGCATTTAACCGGATTCCTCCTCTCTTGGCCATTTATCTAATTTATGGGCAGTAATCATTTACTAGTAAACTGCTTTTCTTGCTCATTTCAAGTTTAGTCTGCTATCCGATACTATCTGAGCCATAAAACGCAGATAATTTGGACTTTACATTACAAATTCAATCATCATCCTCCATCAAGTTTGTGATGCCAAAAAAGTGAAATGTTGCCTTTATTGCAGACAGATTGTGTGGTCTGAAGAAAATTGTAAAATACGGCATGAAGTTTTCCTATCTGACAGGAGTGTACTTGAATCAGTTGATATTGAAGGAATGTGGGAAAGTAATTTCACACTGTCAGGGTATAGACTCAGGATCAATGGAACTTGTTCGATTCCTCTGCGGAAGATTTGAGAATGGTTTGTTTCGTGATTAGGAAGTTTTGTCATTTGGAGCTTGGTAGTCCTATCCTAGACTGAGTTTGTCATTACTTTTTTTGTTGTAGTCGTTTGTTGTTTGTGGCCTAATGTGTAATGACATGCACCAGCCAAACTGACTCAAATGCAATTGTCCCACTACTAGTGAGTGCTAATGATTGCCATCAGGCAATAGTTTCTTCAACATTACTTTGTCTTCCCTTTTGAGCTATGCAGCTGAAACAACCTTGTTACATTGGATTGTCCCAAAAAGCGACATTTCTAATTAGTTTTGGTTGGTTTTTCAGCAATTAAGCTATTTTGTTTCTTATTCGGAGAGCTTGAAATTAATTCTGTCGCTTTGTGACTAAGACAACGAATTATCTGAAGATAAACAACGAAGTATCTTATTTCTGCCTTGCTGAAAGCAAATTTTCAATTCCTAGGAATTCCAAGTGAAATTTGCTGGATTATTTATCAAAAAACTTGTTGCTGTTTGAACTTTATTACATTGGTTTTGTTTAGATTCACAGTTTGAGTTGACATTTATTCCAAATCTGAATCTAAATGTCCTTGGTTATTTTCTTTTCTTACTGTAGAGATCTCGCAGTAAGATAACTATGTTTCAAAACATCTACCTTACAGTAGTTTTAATGAGTATGCAATTCTATCAGTCTGTTTTCAGGCTTACTATGTACATAGCATTCTTGTCGTCAAGGGGGTAGCTGCCTTTATATTCACAGATCTGCGTGAATGGTTGTTATCATGACGTCAACAACCACAAATCATGTACACTTATTGTTACACTTTCTGATTGTTGGACCTTGTTCTCATAATACTGGACTTGAACTACAGACTTTGGAGCCGAGGACTGAGGAGGTTACATGTCTATATTTTTTGCAACATGCAGACACACTCCATATCTTCCATAATGCAAGAGAACACCACAGCATGTGACAACAGATTGGACAGTTGCCACACCGTAAAACGGGGTAAAGTTGGCAATCTGGGGAAAGCTGGCCAGCTATTTTAACCCACTTAATGTCAGAAATGCCAACTTTCCTCACTGACACAGGTGGCAAATTTGCCAAAGAAACCTGTGTCAGTTTGCAAACCAGGCATTTTTGACATTAAATGGGTTAAAACAAATTTTCTTGCTTTAAATGAATCTAAAACCGAGATTATTCGCTTTTCATCCAAATTAAAAAAAACATCTGAAATCAGTGACTCTAACCATGTTAGAATAGGCGAAGTCAACATCAATCTCTCTAAAGTAGTCAGAAATCTTGGTGTACTATTTGATGAAAAGGCAAGTATGTCCAGCCAAGTTCAAATGTCTGTAAATCTGCAAGTTTTGCACTGTGGAGACTTGGTAAAATTAGACATTACCTTGATGAACAAGAATCCGAGGATACAAACCCTGGGTTCTGTTGGGAGTGAGTAATAGGTCTAAGCATAAGATCCATGGATATAACATCAAAGTAGCACTGCACTGCGAAGTGCAATCAGCTTTGACACCTGTCAGATTGCCTTCAAGTGCTGTTCCTCAATGGCAATTTGGTAAACTGAGGATGAAAATAGGCTTTAGAACTTGCAGAATTGCAATTAGCATTGTTTGACTGCTTTGAGAATAGATGCACTGCAAAAAGCAAATGCTAAATGCATTATTGACCTTCCTTGAAACGCATGGACGATTGTCATGTGGGCGATATTATAATGCAAAGTCAGCTTGAAAACAGTCCCTCAAGACTCAAACAATCTATCAACAAACCGTAAAAAAAAAAAAAAAATTAATAAAAAAAAATTATTTTTTTTCAATTTAAAAAAAAAAAAAAATCAACTCAACCCAACTCAACCCAAACCTGAAACGCATTTTACTATAACATAATTAGAGCATGAAGTGGCCATATTGGCTGTACCCACACCCCTATTCATGCCAGGACAACACTTCTCAGAAAACCTCTCAGACTGGTTTTTCAAAAAAAGTACCCTGGGTGAATCACCCAGGGCAAAAAACCACTGAGAAACTGGTTCATGCTTTTATGCTTTTGTAGGTTCGAGGCTGGATTATTGTAATAGTTTACTTGTGGGAATTCCGAGTTATCAAATGAAAAGACTTCAATGTATAATGAACTCTGCTGCTCGCCTAGTCAAAGAAATCAGTGTTCGTGAACGGCTCCATATGACTCCTATTCTTCAAGAATTGCACTGGCTACCCATTGAAGCACGCATTGTTTTTAAAGTGACTTGCCTGGTTTTTAAATGTGTTTATTGGGAGACGGCCCCACGTTATCTGAAGGAACTTATCAAGTCACACGGCCGCAGCCTTCGCAGCAGTAGTGCCATAAGCCCCCATGCTGTGGAATAGACTTCCCATGGATCTTAGATCCATACTTAACTTTGACAATTTTAAACAAAAGCTAAAGACTCATTTATTCCGGTTGTTTCATCAATTATAATTTATATTCTTATTTTTATCCATATTTATCTTTAGAAATTTTAACTTCCTATTTTACATATATGTAATGTTTTTACCTCCTATATACCAATGTACAATCATTTTACTGTTTATATATATGTATTATTTGTAAAGTGCATTGAAATGAAATTATTATTATTATTATTATTAAAATGGCCGGCCAACTTTACCCCAGATAGCCAACTGTACCCCGTTTTATGGTAGCAACAGGAATGTAGCAACATCCCTAGCAACAGAAGAAACACATTCTTAAGGAGACAACCTCTGGGAGATAAAAGGGCCTTGGTCCTTGGGGGGGGGGGGTGAACTTGAGATACAAAGTGACCACAGACGAAGTACTCTCACACCATTACCCAGGGGCCCTCAGTACCACAAATACCCCCACACAACAAATACACAAGACGTACTCTTAATCCAGGCAGGTGGCGTACTTACCCAAGAAGTATCGAGCGAGGAACTTGAGAGAGATCATCCTTTGTCGCGGCAGGTGAAACAGTTCCACAGTGTCGATGACTTGATCCTTGGGCACCTACAAAGAAATGACAATGCTTTGTCAGTCGTCTGGCATGTGCTTAGCACTTTCCTATCACCTTTTCCCCTTGAGCGTCCGTATGCTATTTAAATAGCATTTATCAAAGGGCAAGCCCAACAGCTGAGTGTACACAATTGAAAGGTGTAAAACTGCATCATATATCAATGGGAGTCTGGCTACAACATAGAGGCCTACGCTGAAACAGTTGCCTTATTCAATGCTCCTGACCTTTTCACACAATAGCTTTTATAAAAGCTTTGTAGACTATAATCCTACGCTTTCAGTGCTCAAGCATACTTCAAAACACCAAACTACAGTTGACATGCAAAAAGGCATTGATGCATTGCACTCATGTGCATGACAGATTTCCAAGACATCAGTGATAAAATACAGGTTCATATTTTATACATCATCCATCATCATAACAACTTGGCAAGTCACTTCATAAAATGCCAAGGAATTGTACAGCAAGCCTAAACGGTATGTCATACTCTCCCAAGACATTTATAATTCATGCCTCTTAAAGAGTTGTCTGCTAAGCAAATTATATTCTGCATTAGCATCTCTGAGACTAGAATGAGTTCTGAAGTACAGAAGAGAAACTCTAATTGGCCACGGCTACTTCATCAACTGAACAGCTTTTAAAACGACAATCAGACGTCATCGCATGAGGAGGAAGTTAATTTCACTAACTTCTTTCAATCCCATTAAGATTCCATATTGGAGTAGAGTCTGTTAGACAGAAGAGATGACAAATTAGGACAGACGTTTCATTTCAAATAACAGACAGTGAAGGACATCAAGTGGCATTGAAGGTCCAAAAACACTCCACACCTTGTCTGTGACTGCGCGCCGGGATGATTGATGTCTCAGATCTCGTTTTAATTACAGGCGTGATGTTCCGGAAATTTGTGTTGTGCAGCACTATTGTGAGAGAGCATTTCATCCAGATGACAAGATCTTCGTACAGCTTAAAATCCGTTCAGGAAAATTGCAAGACGATTTAGATAGATTGAAAAGTGACTCAAAGGAAACTAATATGCCATACAAAATTACAAATAAGGAATTGTTATTGAAGGGTACTTCCATTAAGAAAAAGGAAAGATAAAAAAGCCGATTCTTTATAAGCCTGTCAACAAAAAGGATGTATATACTGAGCTTGCAATCAGACACACAACTAATTTGATGCTTCTAATTACGCCTTTAATGAGAGGCTTGATTGGCAAGACATACAATGAACGACTGCCCCAAGCTTTTTCCAGCTGGAGCTCAGAGGGTGATGGCATAAAGCAACCAATACAGGTGTCACTCTAGCAGTAAAGTACATTTCAGATTTTGTACAGGATCTTACTCTTAGTAATAACAATAACTGGCTATGAAAGGTAGATTTTCAACTGATCGCCAAAAGTGAATGTTTGATTCCTGCCAGAGCAACCCATGTGTTAGACTTGTAAGTGCTAAAACAGAGGACAAAAAGCCTTTACAGGGCTCTATCCATACAGTAGATGGATGGATGACTTGGGCTTTACGTCCTGTATTTATGCATTCGGTAGGCTAATTAGGACAGGAGGAGGACATGGCAATGAAGCGAAGGATGATTGAAACAGTCGTCATGGCAAGAGCTGGATTCGAATTTCGAACCTTGGACCCAGCGATAGACCAACCCTCCCCCCTCCCCAACTACCCATACAAAGCTGGTGATTTATATATATTGTGACAGAAAATTCCAGAGCTCAAGAAAAGGGAATTCTAAAGTTACACTTTTTATAAGACAGACACAATGTAGATGTACGGTTGACAGTGTTGCACTCATGAATGACACGTGTCATCTGACACACAAAGCAGCACTTGGTAACAAAATGAGAAAATGAGAAAAGCATCTTGAATTTCCTTTTTCTGGTGCAACTCTAATATATACAATTGCATCCTCCTCAGTCCTCACACGTGATACATCTGATACAATCTACGGAAGATATCTAATCTACGCCATTCTGCGATCTGCACAACACAAGAATGGCGAATGAGCAACAACAAAACAGCATTCACAGACACAATATGTCAAGGAGTCCTTTAGATTAATGCAGTTCTTTCATCCATATAAAATTGTTTCCTGGCATGCTAAGCTCATATCACATGCTCAACAACAACAAAAAACCTCCATCATACAGTCTGAGTTTTCTATTCGTAATCACAAGCTTCTTTACTCTTTAGACTACAACCATCTCACTAAGAGTAACAACCAACTCACTGAGACATTAATCAGGATTCAGCAGGACCCACGCCTCTGCCCACATTTTGCAGTAATTAAACCCACCATAAAACGGAATCAACAATATTATCAAACCTTAATTGGAGACATTAAGTTACAGAGAATAACCATTGTGAAATAAGAGTTTAAATGAATGATACCGGATATTTTTGGATGTTGGACTAAATTGTTTCCAATTAGGAAACAATAATAATAGCAAGAACAATACCTGGATAAATAAATTAGGATGAGCAAAACAACCTGCATGGGCCAAAGGAATATTACTAAATTAGAAATATTATCTTACCACAAGATTGATGACGCGGAAGTCTTTCTTGAGGCCATGACCAACAAAGATGCACCCTGTGTCCACCAGATGTCGAAGTTTGATGTAGGTCGATTTCAACGTCGTCAAATGTTTGGACGATAAACTGGCATCCAGGTCACCAGGTTTGATGCCAGAGAACTGCGTAAGGTAATCGACCACCTGTATTGAAAAACAAGAAATTAATCTATGCAGATTTCAAGACACTCAGTGCTCAGGTTATTACTGCTCTGGGAGACATAATGAGATGATAAGGCTATTGGTTCACCGTAAGGCAACTTCCACCAAATTGAGTTTTACAGCCTCAGTACCAGTTCTCAGCCAAGTACTAAGCATTACGAAAGCCTTTTCCACATTTTTTATTTTGCGCACTCTCTTCACAACGTTTTCACAAGTGACATTGTAGCTGCATCTGGATTTGAATGCCAGACCTTTACAAGAAAAATTCCAACCCTATAGGCCTCCAGTAGTGTTACAACTGGACCTGTCAACTGAAGGTTTGGCAGATTCTAACTGTAAACACCAGGAAATATAATCTCATCATGCCATCTGCCCAAAAAACCTAATTTACTAATGTAAATATTCGCAGTAAAGCATAATACACATGCACATTATGTTTAGAAGCAGAAGTCGTATTGATTTAATTACCAAGGGAGTACAAATTAAGCTTGTAAATTATCAACTGCCAGCCATAACACAATAGCGGAATAATTAGTTAATGAATCAAAAGACATAAAAACGGAACTTAACAAACTTTGCAATGAGCAAATGGATTCTGGTGAAACACAAAACGTGTAATTCATTTCCTCAATTTACAATCTTTAAGAAAAGAGAGGGTTTTAGGAGAATATTAATATCTTATGCCATCCATTATGCATGGAGACAAAGCTGCTGCAAGAAGCAATGAAGTGTTTGGGCGATGAAAAATGTTATTTCTACTCCTTTTTCTCTGTGAGGCGAATGAACCACAGACTGACATTAATTCTCTTATGTGCAAATGTTATCTTCTCTGGTATAATATGTAGCATTTTACAATACACACAGCATATAAAAGTAGATTCTTGGAACTAGAAGCAGCAAAGACCAAGTGATCACAGATCACCAGCGCATTAATATTTCAGGTTATCACCGCCGGAGATTTCCCAAGAATGCCGGGCCATTAGCAGTAAAATTTCTCTGAGGAAGCCTATAAGCACCATAAACATCCAGCCTAACATAAAATTGCATGATTTCAAATGAATTAATGGACAGGATCTCATTAGCAATCTGCAGTACAAAACCTGTTATCAAATGTAACTCCTTCCTGTGAGGCAGAACCTCCAACCTATACGAGTAAATTCAATTAAATGAGATTATTTCCCAAAGCTGAAAGTTGAGGCATTTCGCATAGAGGAATACTAATGAGTGTTATCTCGCAGGTTGCATCTTTGGCTTTGAAGCCTTTGAGAAGGGTTTCCTGGAGAGTACTCAGCAAATGCACAACAAACGCACAGCACGAGCATTGTGAGAGCACAGTAGGATGATCTGTAATACAGCTGCATTATTGTATTGAAGCTAATTACCACGGAGAAACAAATGCTCCAAATAATGAAATGAACTGCGGCAGATATCTGTAATGGATAAGTCGAACGTGTTTGCAGGGACCAGCTGCTGTTTCTCATTTATTGCGGAGCTGAGATTACAAAATGGCCAAAGATCGGTGGCCTGGTCTGTAAATCAAGATGCAATTTGCCAAAAGCCAATATTAGGAGCAGATTGTTTATGGCAATGCAAAGCCAATAAAGACAAAAGCAACTGTCCTTGGAACTGGCTTTCGTGGGGTGAAGGCGAACCCTCGGCGTCCTTCTAACCATCTGCCACACAACGAAATGCACATCACGGTCATCAACACCACATGTCACACACAGGTCACCCAGGAAATAACACATTTATGAAAGGCTTGCTGATTTCCAGGAGGATAACATCTTGATGGAAGAAGAGTTTGCATGGCAACCACTGAAACATTCCAAATGATTCACTCCCACCCTCCCAAATACTGCACTGAGGCTGCTCTCATATAGATTATTCACAAATAGCCATACACATGATCCCTGTCATGAATTATGGCACGATTTTCTGAAAATAGTAGGCTACTGCACACTGTACAAAATATGTGGGACAAATGTGTTTATTTTTTCAAATAACAGCAGCTACAGATGACAGACCATTGATTCCTGCGTAACTCATCCTTCTCGGTTTTCTTTCGTCAAATTAGAGCCACTAATTGACCAACAATACATATTGTAGCTACCATACATAGGAACATGTGTCTTCTGTGCAAATGGAACGAAAATTGCCAGGAACAAACAAAGTATTGAATGAGTAGGAGGGACAAATATTATTCATCACTAATACGCCACAAAACAAATTTACTCGATACAGCGTGCATAAAAGGTCTGCTATGGCTTACAGCATTGCTTTGCAAGTGACACATGACTCAATCCTTACAGGCGATGCACAGAGCAGCTTGTTATTAGCAGCCATTTGGAGAGGAGGTTGAGTTATTAGCCCCTCCTAGAAATCCCAGGTTTGATTTCCACAGTGGAACATGACTTGGAAGATCTTCAGAATTTCACCAAAAGGCAGTTATTCAGCAGTCGTGTTTATTGTTAAAATCACGGTTGCCTGTAGGGCAGTGTAGGCCTATCAGTGTCTTTGAACAGACACAATGTAAGAACTTTATGTATATGACACAACCTTCATCGTCCTCACTATCAATCTGTCATAAGGCAATGGCCTCTGTAATATTTATCTAATTTCCTTTGCACAATTTATAACAAAAATCATGGTTCGCTCAAAATTTCCAAAACCCTTATTTTAAAAGCTTGTAAGTTGTAACGTACACAGTGGCCTTTTGTTGGTGAACATGTGACCCACATGTCTTCGTTGATGTGAGAACAGCTGATGAATAGAGGAATAAAGGAAAAAAGGAATGCCTTAACTTCAGCAGATGAGGCTCAGCCACATGGCCACAGACACATGACCACAGATGGGGCAATTAGTAGCATGAAAGCCATTACTAATGTTATTCAATCTCTGCAAGCTCCCTTTTCAGTGTACCTTTTCAGTAACATGAACAAACCATACCGGCCACAAATGAAGCACTTTACTATTGAGATACCTTTTGACACCCACCTACTAACCAGCTATTGATTTTTCAAAACATAGCCATTAGTTCAATCAAGACGTTCACCCCGAGGAGAGGTGATCTGTCTTCATACATGTAAGCAATGAACATTTGCTTTTTAATGAGGCTCAGAATAGGGAGACGCATGTCCCAAGATTAGCTTTACATATAAAAGGGAGACACAGAGACACTAATGGAGGCATTAATATTTCAACGGTCAAAGATAAACCAGGAAACCAGACAATTTTGTTTCTTCTGTCTCTTGGCAGTCTTGCCCAGAGACATTTGCAGCAGCTTCCCTCCAATCCAAGGGACCATCCGAGGGTCCAATCCAAGGGCGGTCAGTCGAACACCAGAAATCAAGTGGGACCCATCCACTTTGTTTATTAATTACCACTTGAAGCAAGCTTCATTAGGCTCACCAAGTAGAGGGGATCTGCCTGCTTAAAAATCAATGAAAGGTCTACCAAAAACTGGGATCATCTTTCACAAGCCCAGCGGAGCAGCATAGTGGAAGGATAATGTACTTGCCAAGCTGAAACTATCTCATTCAAGGGCCAAATTTGTCTGCGTCGATGTCTGAGATGGTCCGTAGCTCGGGTGAAGGAGGTCAAGGGACCACCGGGCATCGGCCGCGCTCGGCAGTCTACCGGAGGAGAAGAATAACCACAAGGTCAATCTTCGTCTCTTGCTTTCAGCCGCCAAACAAAACCAGTGAGCGGAACTTCACTACTTGGGCTGCATCTTTATCCCATGTTCGATTGTCTAGCGAGCAACTTGAACCTGCCCACAACTTGAATGAAACAGGGAGCAACTCACAAGCAACTCACAAGCGACTCACAACGACTCAAGTGAAGCAGCAGCCTCGTGAGTCTAGTACTTAGTAGTGGGGACTATTAGTTCTTTCCCGCTGATGGAAGCCACTGTGATCCATTTGCTCATTGCTCTCCATAGATCCACCGACTCCTACCTCTAAACATTACGCCATATTACTAACCTGTTCTTGCGTGGAGATGTAGTCATCAATAAAAGGCTCCCCATCAAGCTGTCCTTTCCTGTAAAGAGAGTATCAAATCAATAAGCCCACATTGATCCACAAGTCTCAGATACACCTTTAACATTTCGCCTAAATATAACATGAGGCAACACTTAATTTTAGCCTTTAAACCCAATCTAATAACGGCAACAAGAGTCATTTGTCTCAGGCTACAAATGCTGAGCTCAGCATAATTTCACGTTTCCATTACCATGTGGGACATCAATGAAACCGGCAACACTAACCATTACACAGAAAACATTGAAGCTGCAATTTGTCTTAGGGACAACTCACAAAAACCTAATAAATACAGAGTGGCTATATCTTATCAAAGGGCATATTTAAACAGGATTGAAATACAATTTTCGCAACATATAGTCATACAATCAGCATGGAATAGGCTTTTAGTATGGCTCAGTACCTCACACAGCAGCCTAGAAGTTACAGAGCGAATCAGTTATTGCCAGCAGAGGGCATGTGAGTCTAGTTGTATCTGAGGCAAAGAGAACCAGCACCCAGACATCTGCTGAGATTTATCATCAACACTTGGAACTTAATTGGAGGCTTAGATATTACCAACACGCCATCCCTCACGTGCCTTTGCACAGCTTTAGGCTTGAGTAGCTCAAACTTGGATTATTTACATGAGCATTTAGCCCCCCTGATTAAGAGCAGCCTCTGTAATGTTACAGCCAACGGGATATGAGCCAAATTAACGAAATAAATGAGAGCAAATCAGAAACATACCCTCGCACACATGTCACTCTGGCAACCGACATTTGGGACGGCTTAATTGTTGACCTTGTACCATCACTACGCAGCTCTGCCTCTTCCTGGAAAGAGAAGTACAAATGTCATTGAGTTATACATAGAGCAAGGGTTGAATAACAAAGTATGCCATCTCCAGGTATTTTTATACTCAAAGTATGCCATCTCCAGGTATTTTTATACTCAATTGCAAATCAAGCATTGAAAAAGACCAAGCAGCATCTGTTACGGGCCACCTGAAAAATGGTTCCACCGAGTGTTTACTCACGGCGTCTCACAAATTGTAAAATATATTCAAAATAAATATAAAACATCCCTGACCACATTTGTATCTGCCTCAAATTAACAGAAACAAATTAATTACCACAGTATCTATTCCCTCTCTCACCTGCAGACCATTTGGTACCTTAGACACACAGTATATCAACTTGGGAAAAACCTGTTTTAATTGACACTAATGGTAACAAGGTGAGGCTCCAAGCCCTAACTTAAGCCGACGTAATTTGTCAATCGCCAGCTTTTTGCCTTAAACCAATAAATCAGGGTGTACCGCTGCTGGAAAAAGTGATCAGAACCTCAATATTAATTGACCTTTGAAGCCGGTACTACCATAGTAGAAAGTACTACCAAATGCCATGTCGACCAGCTAATCACTGTCTGTTAGCAATTCAGCATCACTAGCTTCCTGTAGCATCTATTTATTCAAAGTGAGGATAATTAAGAATAATGCGTAGCATGTGATTTGGATGCTTAATTTTAAAAAATGCAATTCTGAAAAAATGTCAGGCACATTAACCTTGTTGTCACTATTGTTCATCTTAACACAATAATCAGTCTCCACAGTTTTCCTAAACTGTTAATTGACAAAGTTGCATGATGGAGAAGCTCATAAGTGAGTTCAAATTTATACAAACGATTTATGACAATGTGTCCTTTTTCATATTTTTCTTGGGAGATTGCTGGACAGCATTTAGCCTGAGTAAACAGTCCACTGCTTGCTCTGCCAGACAAAATCTTGAGCAAATATGAGTTATTGTGTCGATGTGGTGGCAGACAGCAAACTTTGTGTAACTGCTGGTCAAATATTGGTGACACAAAATCAATCGTCCGACTGCACCGACTGCCAGTGACCGATGTCCACTAATACACACACAAGGTGACAAACTTGTTTGACAAGAGGATGTCATAAGCAGTGAGTTGGTTTTTTTAGGAATTCTAGATCATGGACTGAGATCAAGTCTTTGTTGACTGTCAGCTTCAAACATGGGATGAGTTTTGTAAGGGTCAGAGCGGGATGTAAAATTGCAAGGACAAAGTGGGCCCTGTAATCAGTAACCTTAAATTTTGAAGTCAACCTGAATCTGACAATTTAACTCAATGGAAATTCACTACAGAGAAAGTAGCTTAGCAGTACTTCATCAAGCATGCAAGCAATTTTAAACAGCAACCTCTATAATATCTCTTGATAAATAAATTTCCAGTTCTGGCACACCATCTGCAGTACATGGCTCGTACTGGTTCCCCAACCACACATTTCCAAAAAAGATAACATTCACACAAAACCTTCTAATTGCTTAAGTAATTCAGACAATATCACATAAGTGACAGGTCAAAAGCCCATTACTGAATGTATGTTTAGATGCATTATCACAACCAATTGTTGGCAAAAATGCACCTGTAAAAATATGAGGGTGGTGCAAAAACAAAACTGCAAATACATACTACACTTTTTAAACATACTATTTTCATCTATTATTTACACATTGATAGCTCTTTTTTCACAAGCAAATAAGTCTGTTGCAGATGTTCACACAGTCAAGTGACATAATCATGGTAATTTCTCAGAAAAATGCGCAATGAGGGTTTTTGAAGTGCGATATTACATACATAATTTATTTAGGCAAGTTAATTCAGCAGGTCAGTGATTATAATATTTTCTCTTTTGATTTTGGAATTGATAATCAGTCACAAATGAAAACAATCAGCATGTCTTTGATGTTCTTCAAAAACTAAAACACCATCACGAAGAATGATCGCATAATCATCAGACCAATTCCCCAACCATTACATTTCTGCTAAAAATTGAAGTAACTTTAAAGTTCTGAGGGTCACCTATTCAATGACAGATGCTATTTTAAAGAGTTATAATTCAAGTCACTTGCATTACTTGAAGCTGGAAAAAACATCAAAGGAGAGGTAGAATTCTATTTGACTATCTAAAGATTATACATTTTCAGTCATTCTGTCAATTGCTTCGACCTTCCCAATTCCTTTGATCTGATATTGACATTGGGACAACTCGGGACATCCTACCTCCTCCCCCTCACAAGAAAATATGCCCTTGCTGTTCGTAATTGTCAAGGCATGCAACTACACTGAAGCAATACTGAGGTCATTACATCATGGGCATCCTTGAGGATGGTAACACAGTCCTTTGAGACATCACTTCTCAATTAGACAAGCAGGTACGCATGAAAAAAGTATTGACAGTAAGAGACCTTTCCCGCAGTCAACCTTGATACAGAAGATAGGTCCATCAAACCTTCATCTATAGCCTCGATCATGTCAGAAACGGTCTCAAAATCCGATTATAACTGCAATATGAAATGTTGGTTCCAATCTTTTCTGGAATTAGTGATATCCTTGATGCATTTACCTGAGATAGGATTAAGACCCTCCATGGCCACCAACGGTACCAAGTTGACCAATTTCTCCCATAATAGAGGGCCGGCACGGGCCTCCCCCAAGGTCACAGCATGTGCGACCTGTCAATCAGTTACTCCAGCCTGCGATCCAATTTATCTTGGTTCATGTTTTTGAGGCGTTTATTTATAGCACAATGTTGTGACGTCACCAGCAGCAACCAAGCCCAAGGGGGATAATCATAATTCTCAGCTGCTGCTTCATGATCTTTTCTTGTAATCTTGCAAGCACAAAAAACGTCCACTCTTTTGCAATTTGACAATGATCTATTAGGGCTAGAGAGAAGCGGTTTGAAGCTTTAGATCCAGAAGCAAAAGATACATTAGATTTTATCAGTTTTGATTTTTTTATTAAGTATAGAAAATTTTCCAAAGCCATTTTCGGTAAAAATATTTCGTTTTTCGAAAATTACTTAGTTGTACAAATACTGATTTATATAAATTTCCATCGTGATGAGGACCCCTTTTTATTTTGTTATATTGTTTAAGACAATATTTCACAACACATGACAAAGTAATGATGTTAAATTCTGTTTATTGGTATCATTTCAGCACTGTGGTTCAATGATTTCAGAAACGTTTTTCTGCATTCCACTGCCGTTTTGTTTAATTTCTCTAGATAAAATTCACTTACATGCATCAATGTTACACAAAATACCACACTTATAGTACAAATTACAAATCCAAAATTTCAAAACGATATCTCAAAAACTCTTGCCACGAAAAAATCATAACTGAAACAACAATTTTCATTTCAAGCATATAAAATCACATATTTGTGTCAACGTTTTTCTGCCTTTCACTGCCGTTTTATTTTATTGCTCTGGATCTAATCAACCTAGATGCATAAAATTAAAAAAGTACTGTCATACATATTTTATGGATTACAAATCCAAAATTTCAAGGTGATATCTCAAAAACTCTTGTCACAAAAAAATCATAACTGAAACAAGAATTTTCAGTTCAAGCGTAAAATAACAGATTTGAGTCAACGTTTTTTTTAAGTTCCATGGCCGTTTTATTTTATAACTCAGGACCTAAGTGCACCAGATCTATTAAATTCTCCATTACTGTCATAAATATAGTATAAATTACAAATCCAAAATTTCAAGGCGATATCTCAAAAACTAATGCCACTAAAAAATCATAACTGAAACAAGAATTTTCAGTTCAAACGTAGCAGGCTCAATCCCAGTTAAACAGGCAAATTCCGAAGAATGTTCAAAGATTATTGGCTGTCATTTCTAGTAGAATCATTTTACAATTTTGAAATTTGGCAGTTATTTAGAATACTTATATAGAAATGTATTCATACACAATATACATATAATATGGGATAGGAACTGGGGTAAATGCCATGTTGAATGGCCGAAAAACGGAAAAATGGTCTGTCCAATGGCTGTGTCGTTTCATATAATATGACGCTGTGGCACTATTTTTGCTGGTATTGACTGGAGAAATGAATGAAAATGTGCCTAAGAATACTGTCTTTCAAACAAAAAAATTCATAATTCATTTTGAAATCTATAAATATGTTTTTGAGGTTATTTTAAAAAGTGACATAATTCTTGTAAATTACGTTACCAAGATTCAAGGCCACTATAATCATGTTAATACTTGCCAATTCTCAAATTTAAGAACTTCATTGTCAAGTTTGAAAAATCTAGTTTTTCGTGCAATTTACGGTTTTGAAATATATTGAAACACTTTTCACAGGAGGCCAAAGAAGGCCAAAAAGTGATTTTGTCGTTTTTAGGTGTAAATTACGTTGCCATAGCCTACAGAAAGACCAATAAAGACAGCTCTAGATACAATTATTTTTTATTTTTGTAGGCCCTTTATGTCTGAGATCATTTGGTAAATTTCATGAATTTGTGATGATTATTTTTGCACTGAGAAGGGACAAAGTTTCCAAATTTGTGTAAATTTGTTCAAAACAGTGTAAATTACGTTACTATTTCTCATTTTAACCTAGAAAATTCCATTGGAAATGAGCAAAATAAAAGTACATCGCCAATTGTGCAGCGTACGTAAGACGTGCGTAGCTCTTTCTTTTGAATTTCGTACGTAATTTGGTTGTTTTCACTTATGAAATACGTACAAAAATTTATGTAAATTTTCGTATGGATTTCATACGTGTTAAGTTGGTTTTTGGGCTATCTTGACTTAGTTGCTGATTTTTTTTAGATAGGCCAATGCAAGGTCTAAACTTAAACCATTTGTGATAACCACATTGCACTAAAATAACTGAAAAGTACCTGCGTGAAATTTGTATGAATTTGTACAAAATTCGTACAAAATTTGTACGAAAATGTATGTACGAACTACAGATCAGCTCTTTTTTGTGAGTTTCATGTGTAGAATTTACGTACGTAATTCGTACGCTACACAATTGCTAGCGTATTTTCCGTGCTAACAGCATTTTTATTCTTTCTCATAAAATTTTGTATTCTTTACTACCTTGTTCTTCTTGGTAAACTCCTGCGCCATAATGACTCAAAACTAGTTAAACAATAATATATTTTCATCGCCGAGGCGCAGCCGAGATGTTAAAAAATTAGTTACTATATGATATCTTATATCAAAACTTTGTTAAAATTTACCTCTCGGCCCTCTACACTAGACATTGTCTACATAATTATATTAGGGCATAAGTTATCTTTGAAACACACAAAATAAATAAAAAAAATACTGAGGCCTCATATTCTATTGCCATCCAACATCTTTTTTCGGTATTTTTGAAATCCTTTATATGAGAAGAAATAAGCTACAAGAAAAACCAGGTAGGCCTAAATAATTGAAAATATTGATGAAATATTTTTGCATAATATTGATGAAATATTTTTGCATACTTCTTTAAAAATTGCAAGATTAAATTGGATGAGGAAGCAAACAAAAAAAATATGGATGTTTACTTACGAAATTAAATTTAAGAAGCCATGTGAGCACATAATGAATAAGATGTAATCATCAAGTTATTGGTCAGTTTGACAGACAATCCCACCTTGTGAAATTAATCCTGATTGCGTTGGGATGAATTTGGGGTTCGTTTCACATCAATGTGATTTAAAGAGACCAATAAGCGGAAAAGCTCCGGACAAACAAGGCATTTTAATTCACCCAGCTTTTGTCAAACCATTGAATTCTGGACCTTAATTTCCCTTTTACGGCAAACGATGTCTGATGATGGGAACGCGTGACTTGCTTCATTCAGGCTGACATGCAGATTCGCCATGTTGTAATCTCAGGAGTAATTGATAATAGAAAAATACCTGATTTAAGGTGACAAATTCCGCATCCAGACCGATGATGTCTGCTTCCTTTGGCAGTTCCTCATCGTCTAATGGGGTAAAAGTGACCATCCTCCGACGGGGCGTCACCAATGAAGCGTTCTGGAACAGCGCTTCGGACGTAATGGGGTTTTCAACTGAAACGACATCGAAGCACCAATTAAAAACAGACGACCCAACTGAACTTTCTATCAAATTTATAGGAGAGACAGTAATGGATGAAGACAAAGTATGTAGAATAAGATAAAATAGCCAAGGAAACGTTTTGCTGCTCACGAAGTTGATTGACTATAAGAGAGAGAATGGATGAATCATTGAGGTATTACATCCAGTATTTGTGCACTTTGGTGGGCTAATTAGGGAAGAAGGAGGAAATAGCAATAAGGCAAAAGATGATTGAAGCTGTGTCCAGCATAGGTCCTGACGACATAGCAAGAGCTGGAATCGAATCCAGTATCCAGGAATAGGAAGCCCAGAGCACTACCAACTGAGCTAATACCATTCCCAGATAAAAGAGAGCAGTCCACAAAATATCACACATTTAGAGAGGGATATTTTACACGCTCAGCATAGATGCTGCCAATCCGATACATGCATCAAACCTAAAGCATCTTCCCTAAAAGTTTCAGACACTCCAAGCCTGTGTTTGAAGTTTACTGACTCAAAAAACATTTATCACAATCCGAGCTGGTTGGAACAGAGCAACACAATGATTCAGCATGCCTCTTAAATAATCTCAATCAGTGAGAAACTTAATTGCGACTCACCTTTGAGCTCATAGAATGATTCAAGACTTCTCCTCATGAAGTAGAGAACACATGGAACCTTCCATTCCAGGTCAAAGTACACTGCTTCATACTGAAAAGGAAAAGTGGAAAAATTGGAAATGAGGAAACTTGGGAGAGAGAAAAATGAGACAGGCAAACCAGAGGCAGCAAGAGGGGGAAATCAGCCAGCAAATGACCGTCTTTTGAAGTTGCTGCATTTATCAGGGGCCAGGGACATGTCCTCATTATAACACAAGACTTGTCAAGAGCCCCCGGAGGGTAGGAGGAAACTTAATCACATGATTTACAGATCTCATCCAGACGACGTGACACATCACACGGCAAGGCGTCTGCAACAAGTGCTGATTCAGCAACTTTTTTGTTTTTCACCATCTGTCATACCAGTACTTTGCAATGTCGGAGTCCAGAAATATCAATGCTCAGTCACAGTTATCCAATCATCATGATTTAATGTAGAAATACAACCTAGAAATAATATTTGGTTCACTGAAGCAATGGCATTGACAGCAGCTGTATAACAGAATATCTTTAACAGTGAGTGAGTGAGTGAGTTTGTGTTTTACGCCCCATCAGCACCAGTGTGGGCTATTTAGAGGCAAGAACATCTTTTACAAGCAAGCAGCAGATTTAATATATCTTATTCAGTCACTAAAAGACTCCTCATCAGTGGCAATTGTATTGCCATCAAGGAGTCTCATTGCTCTTACCGGTAAATTATAAATGTAAACTGTATTTTGTATAAGCAAGAAATAAACTGTATTTTGTATAAGCAAGAAATAAACGAGCCTGAGTATAAAAATTTGTTTAATAAGTTTGGCCATTTCAAAAAATTGTCATGCAAAGGCTCAATGCACCATTTTGTAATTATATGATGACACAACTAACTCTCGATTCTCTCTTTTAAAAATCTAGAGCCACAAAACAATTCAATTTCTGCAATCAAGAAAAAAGAAAGATTCCTACCTTTTCCACAGGCGTAATGGAGAAGTCATTCAGCAGGTACCACTGGGTGCAGGTCACATGTTCCTTCCTCTGGTGGTATCGTTCTGCAACTTTTATGTGACTGACCAAATTGCCGCCAGTTTTGAAGTCCTTTATATGAGCTACTGACCCAAGGAGTTCATAGTACATGTGTTCACTGCCACCTACAGGAGTCTGTGAGACAAGAAATGTTGTTTTGATGAATTAATAATTCCCACTATGACTTAAGACAATAGAAAGATATGTAATATCGGTTAACTATGGCTAAAATTAAACTTGAAAAATTACAATAGCGTACACAAGACAGTTCAGTAATGGAAGAAATGTCCACTCACATCATCCTCAATATTCACCACAGTCAGAGAGTTTGTTTCTGTGTCCAGTCGGAGTTTCAGGCCAAGAGGAACCCAGCCAGGTTCAGTGCCAATGTCAGCTCTCTTCATCAAGTCAGTCTCGGGAGTATTGCTGAAAAAGATGATAAACTGTCACTAGCATCATCAAACTGTCAAAAAAAGCGATAACAGCTTTTTATCTCCTCAAATATAACAACAAGGATATATATTTTCCAGGTAGACTGAATATAAGTTAAAAGAATAGCAAAGTGTGAAGGAAAGTTTCTTCATCCACTACATTTGAACAGCATCTACACAACTGCTAGATGTTGCACACAAACAAGAGTGCCTGACATGGCATCTACACAACTGCTGGATGTTGCACACAGACAAGTGTGCCTGACATTAGGGTGGTCCAAAAAACTTTTTTTTTTTTTTTCAATTCGCATACCCTCCTATTTTGTGAGAAATGGTGCAAAAACAATGCAGAGCTCTTAAATTTTATGAAAATCCAACGAGAGGAAGGGGTCCCCCAAAGGCCTTTAAGTTGCAATTTTTTTAAAATTTTCGACCATTTTCGCCGATTCGCGGTTCTCTATAACTTCGTCAGTATTAGTCATACAACATTCTAATTGCCATGGTTGGAAAGCTCTCAAAAAGACCTTCAATTTACATACCAACATCAATGGTCTAGGACGATATCTTGATTCCCATTAGCCCTTCAGCCTGCACTCTTTAGAATTAAAATGACGCAGATTGTCTAATCCTGTTTAAAAAATGGCTTTGGATTTTTTTTCAATGATAATTACAGTGATTCGCATTCTCATAGTTCCAGAATGACCAAATACAAACAACTTTTTGATTTTTACCATGGGAGTGCCTGGCATGTGAGTGATGAAGTTTTAATGTTAACGTCAGTTGAAAACTCGTAAAATGTGAGATGGGGCCTGTTGCATTTCATAATAAT
This sequence comes from Platynereis dumerilii, assembly GCA_026936325.1. NCBI lineage: Eukaryota > Metazoa > Annelida > Polychaeta > Phyllodocida > Nereididae > Platynereis > Platynereis dumerilii. Next base: position 176,880,497 of record JAPTHN010000001.1, on the reverse strand, counting down.
ATCTTCGTCAGAATTTATTGCAGGGCAACATGAGTGGTACCAAATGAAAGGAAATACTCTTAGCATTCTCCTGGTACTAATGATGTAGTCCTATATTTAATTCTTGTGAAGTTAAAATATGAAATATAACAGCCCCTCCATGAATTGTTTCAATAATTCCGACGAAATTTTGCATTAAAACTTCCAAGCTTATAAATCTGGATTTTCCATGACCAAAAATTTTAAAAATATTTTGTTTGCTTATTCTGGAACTTGAAGAATGTGAATCACAGCAATTATCAGTGAAAAAACATCAAAAGCCTTTTTTTAATAGGATTAGACAGTCAGCGACATTTTCATTCAGAAAAGTGCAGGCCGAAGAGTCAATGGGAGTCAAGATATTGTCCTAGACCATTGATGTTGGTATTCAAAATATAGGTCTTTTTGAGAGCCTTCCAACCATAGCAATTAGAATGCTGTATGACTAATACTGACGAAGTTATGGAGAACCGCGGATTGGCGAAAATGGTCGAAAATTTAAAAAACATTGCAACTTTAAGGCCTTTGGGGGACCCCTTCCTCTTGTTGGATTTTCATAAAATTTCTCATGCATCAGTTTTATACCTAACCTCATCAAATAAGAGGGTATGCGATGTGAAATTCACAAAATAATTTTTTCCCATCTAAAAATGAACCACCCTACCTGACATGGCATCTACAAACTGCTTGATGTTGCATACAAACAAGTGTGTTAGAAATGGCATCTACACAACTGCTGGATGTTGCACACAAACAAGAGCATCAGAAATGGCATCTACACAACTGCTGGATGTTGCACACAAACAAGAGTGCCAGAAATGGCATCAACACAACTGCTGGATGTTGCACACAAACAAGAGTGCCAGAAATGGCATCTACACAACTGCTTGATGCTGCACATAAGTGTGATAGAAATGGCGTTTGCACGACTGCTAGATGCAGCACACAAACAAGTGGGTTAGAAATGGCATCTACGCAACTGCTAGATGTTGCACAGAAACAAGTGTGCCTGACATGGCATCTACACAACTGTTGGATGTTGCACATAAACAAGTGTGTTAAAAATGGCGTCCGCACAACTGCTAGATGCAGCACACAAACAAGTGGGTTAGAAATGGCATCTACACAACTGCTAGATGTTGCACACAAACAAGAGTGCCTGACATGGCATCTACACAACTGCTGGATGTTGCACACATACAAGTGTATTAAGAATGGCATCTACACAACTGCTGGATGTTGCACACAAACAAGTGTGTTAGAAATGGCATCTACACAACTGCTAGATGTTGCACACAAACAAGTATGCCAGACATGGCATCTACACAACTGCTGGATGTTGCACACATACAAGTGTATTAAGAATGGCATCTACACAACTGCTGGATGTTGCACACAAACAAGAGTGCCAGAAATGGCATCTATAAAACCGCTTGATGTTGAACACAAACAAGAGTGCCAGAAATGGTAAAAAAACAATTGCTAGATGTAGCACACAAAAATGAGTGCCAGAAAAGGTGTCAGGACAACTGCTTGATGTAGCACACAAACATCGTGTTAGAAATGGTGTCTGCACAACTGCTTGATGTAGCACATAAAACAAGAGTGCCTGACATGGCATCAACGCAACCACTGGATTTTGCACACAAACAAGTGTGTTAGAAATGGCATCTACACAACTGCTGGCTGTTACACACAAACAAGTGTGTTAAAAATGGCGTCCGCACAACTGCTGGATGTTGCACACAAACAAGTGTGTTAGAAATGGCATCTACACAACTGCTAGATGTTGCACACAAACAAGTGTGTTAGAAATGGCATCTACACAACTGCTGGATGTTGCACACAAACAAGTGTTAGAAACAACATCTACAACGTTGTTGGATGTGACACACAAGCAAGCGTGAACGATGATGCAAGCAGACAAGAATGTTAGAAATGGCATCAACACAACTGCTGGATGCTGCACACAAACAAGTGTGCCTGACATGGCATCTACACAACTGTTGGATGTTGCACATAAACAAGTGTGTTAAAAATGGCGTCCGCACAACTGCTAAATGTAGCACACAAACAAGAGTGTTAGAAATGGCATCTACACAACTGCTAGATGTAGCACACAAACAAGAGTGCTAGAAATGGCATCTACACAACTGCTGGATGTTGCACACAAACAAGAGTGCCAGGAATGGCATCTACACAACTGCTGGATGTTGCACACAAACAAGAGTGCTAGAAATGGTATCAACACAACTGCTGGATGTGGCACACAAACAAGAGTGTTAGAAATGGCATCAACACAACTGCTGGATGTTGCACACAAAAATGTGAAATGAATCCTAAATTTTTTTAAAAAACTTCCTAAGCAAATATTCATGAACAAAATCCAATGAAATGTTTGTAGCATGAAATTTTCTTCTTTGTTAACCAAGTAATATTTATGTGCAATAATGCCGATAAGCGGAGTCGGAGTCGCTTTTCAGAAAGCCAAAGGAGTCGGAGTCAGTTCACTTATCCCCCGACTCCACAGCCCTGGATGGATGTTACACACAAACAAGAGTGCTAGAAATGGCATCAACACAACTGCCAGATAAATGCACACAAAAAAGAGTGCCAGAAATACACAACTGCTAGATATCGCACAAAAACTAGTGCGTCAGAAATGGCATCTACACAGTCAATCTAGTTCCTGTCTGTGATTCTACAGACAAGCAGGGAGTACTGCTTTCTGTGTTCTGATTGGTCTAGAAAACAATCAAAGTGACGTCACCGATTGAGAAAAGTTTTGTGACGTAACTCGCTACGTGCCTAAGGTCATAAATGACCGTGGAGCCCAGATTGCTACACAATAGCAAGGCAATGGCCAGTTTCAGAAATGGGATCTACACAACTGCTAGATGTTGCACAGTGCACACAACAACTGTGTTGAATGGCATCTACAAAACAGTTAGAGGTGGAATCTACACAACTGCAAAATAACGCATACTGCATACATACATAGAGTTTAGAGAAAACCTGTTTAAGACTTCTATACAAGGCAGACTTCCAATTTTTGCAATATATAAACATCTAGTGACCATCTAAAATGGATGACACATATTTCTTCATTACTCTGGCAGTAACATGTAAGGGGACTTCGTTAATTTTCCTCATTTAATATTCCCCGTGGATTCCGCTGGGTTCCGGGTTATATCAGAACCCCACGAGGGCCATAATTCAGTCTCGGGGGTGTCGTTATAACCCAGTTTAATGACATAATTTCTTCTTAGGCTTTAATTGACACAGGCACAGCAGTAATTAAGCCCCAAGATCTTGTGTTGTGATACCGAGAGCCCACCCAATACTATGTTTTCTAGACTCTCTCAATTTTGCCTGAATTTTTCATGTAGTCTAGAAAACACATTAATTGGGACAGGCAGACTAATCACCGTCATAACTCATGGCATATATTGAGCTCACTTTTTTCTCTACTCTTTTGTGACCAGTAAAGGCATGTATAAGGACAACAATGTACTACGGCAAAAATGTTGGCAGAATATGATTGGGGGAATAATCATGAATATTTTACATGACACCAAGAAGCTAGATTAATTGTATCCTCGAGCGAAAAGTATACCATAAAGCTTTGCACCAAAAATGTATACACAGTTTAGAGCAGACATGCAGACACAGTTGTTGCATAAATCATTCTTGAGAGTGTTTTTCAGGCATATCACACATGCTTTGACCTAAATTATAGCAATTTGGCAATAATTAGTGAGTGATATCTCGTATTGTATCCTCCTTCGGTGTTGATCACCAACAAAATGGCCCCTGATACATCATGGATCACACATTTACAACCTTGTACAAACGCTATCTGACAGACCTGCTCATTACTGTTCATCTCCTATAAATTATCAAAACCAACACTCCACCACTGACGTTGTAGTATAATTGCACATCAATAGGCAGGCATGAACCTGTGACCTTGACTAAGGCTGGATTCCTGTCTGACGCCATTTGCAAGAGGTCACAGCATCAACATCAACTTCTTACAGTGTCGCCTGTAAGTAAGTAGAACGCATGATATTGTGCCATTGCATCAATGCTAAACATCCTCAACCAAACTGCTTGTGGAAGCATGAATTCTCATCCGATGAGAGGAAAACATATTGGGTCATAAAGGCCGATATGTGAGGCATGTGGGTTAACAACGGCAGCCAATTTTCTTTGATGTAGTTGGACTTAGGTATGGGTCAAAGTTTTTGATAAGTAAGTGAAACACAGGCCCAATGTTATTTAATAGGGAAGGGTGGTTCACTTACCTATCAAAGACTTTGACTCATACCTAACTCCAACTACAGCAGAGAAAATTGGCTGCCATTGTTAACCCATATGCCTCACATATCGGCCTTTATGACCCAATATGTTTTCCTCTCATCGGATGAGAATTCATGCTTCCACAAGCAGTTTTGCTGAGGATGTTTAGCATTGATGCAATGGCACCATTTCATGCGTTTCACTTACTTACAGGCGGCACTGTAGTGACATACTGTATGTACAACCTGAGAGAAGTCCACTTTGAGCAAGCAGAGCTAAAGTGCCATTGTTCACAATATATCTTTTAAATCCATGGACTTCATCATTCCATTCATGCAAGAAAAACGTCCAATTATAATTTCAGGTACTAAAACAATCACCTGTTCAAAATCTTTTCATAAAAAACACCGGTAAAAGTAGACTGTACATTCTGAGACTGGTTACATAACAAGCTAGAATGTGAAGCTTCCTGTCCACTGCCTAGGTGGTGTATGTCTCCTGGGACATATCGGACTATACATTGTATACAGTATGCAACTATGCATACTACATTGCATAGTACAAATACTTCTAAGAATTAAAAGATAGACTTACTTCCTTTCAGCGTCGTTGTCGTGCTTGAAGTGGCAGTCTTTCCTTGTGCATTTATTTCCATATCGACACGACTTGACATTCGGAGAATAAGGTCTGCTTGGGGATTTCCTTGCCGCTGTTTCTTGTCTTGCTTTTAGAACCAACTGGAAATAACAAGAGAAAATCAGTTCATATAAAATGGATGGATGATTGGCGCTTTACTTCCTGTATTTATGCACTTGGTAGGCTAATTAGGACAGGAGGAGGACACGACAATGAGGTGAGGGATGATTGAAACAGCCATCCAGTATGGGCCTGGACCAAGTGATTGGCAGCCTAGCATGCTACCACAAGACCTACCCTCCCCCCCCCCTCATACAAAATGGAAAAACAGTTCAGAGATACCACAAAATGCAATAGATACAATAGTTTTCATATGATCATAACATTATTTACCTCTTCTTGTTGTTTCCAGAATTCAAAATCACGGCTGTTTTCAAGATGGCAGTTGAAGACAAGGATGTCAGGAAGACCTTGCAAGTTCTTAGTTTGCACGTGAGGCTGATACCTGTCACATTTATTACACCAGGCCTGGGTGGGCTGCTCCAAGCACATGCTTTGTTGGACGACTTGGGAGAATGATATAGACTCAGCTTGTTTGGCTGAAAGACAAGGAGGACTTTGTAAAAGTACAGACCACAATCAAGTCATAAATCAAGTCACTATAATGCTAATATTTATTTTGCAATGCCGTCCTTTTACGATTTATTTTGGGTGCAATTTAGTTTTTTTTTGTCAGGGTCGACTCGATAACGCCAAGGATTTGTCTCTGAGTGGGCCCTGGCCTTTAATATCATAAACTAGTATTATTTTATCTTGTGTTTCTCAGATATTTAACTTCTTTTCAAGACCAAATAAAGATGATTCTGATTCTAACAGTAATTTTTAATGACCCATAAACAAACTAAAAGAACATACCATTTGTCACATCTGGGTAGATCAAATCAAACACTGACGATTTATGGTCTCGTGTCATTTCTTCACCACAGCGACACTTGAACTTATTAACGAGATCCGTGCCAAATAAGTGAGAAATGACGGACTCCTTGGGGACAGCCTTGGAGAGGTCCTCTTCCAGAGCGTCTGCCGTTTGTTGTTCTAGACTCAGCTGTTCCAACACGGCCGACACCATCTTGGTTCCTTCCGACTCATAAGGGTCCCCACTTGATCCGCCTTTGCTGAAAATGCCAGGATAACATCATTGATAAGTTTTAATAAAAGTGCACATATACAGTGCCGCCTGTAAGTAAATGAAACGCATGAAATGGTGCCATTGCATCAATGCTAAACATCCTCCACCAAACTGCTTGTGGAATCATGAATTCTCATCCGATGAGAGGAAAACATATTGGGTCATATAGGCCGATATGTGAGGCATGTGGGATATTAATGGCAGCCAATGTTCTTTGCTGTAGACGGAGTTAGGTATGGGTCAAAGTCTTTGATAAGTAAGTGAAACACAGGCCAAATGTTATTTAGGGCAAGTTGACCTAACTTCAGCCTCTCTCCCAACTTCAGCCCCCCTACAGAAAACTCCTTTTAATTAAATTTCCATTTTGCCAATGTGTCAGTTTTTGGGTTTAAAGTTATTGTCAATGTGTTTAGAATAAATTATCAAAAAGTTATGACCATCAAAACATATGAATCAGGAATTTTACATGTTTTTTTGGTTGACTGCATTTTGCTTGTTTTGCAACGCGAATACAACACGAAACGAAAAAAGTTTGATAAAAAGTTAAATCTGTCAGTTTGCTGTAACCAATTCACCCAAGCAGGAGCAACCAAAAAAAATTTAATCACAAGGGAAAATTAGTAATCTTCCATAAATTAAGGTTTTTTTCAATATTTTCTATATGATCATTCAATGAATTAGGTGATTTATAAGACATGTCAATCTTACCTAACTTCAGCCCCCATGGTCCTAACTTCAGCCCCCATATGACCTAACTTCAGCCCCCAGGTTTTCCAAACTACAGCCAATAAATCTCACATGAAAAGTTTGCTTATTCATCCCTGAATATCTATCTATCTAAAAATTTAATTTTTAAAGCTTTTTAACATCTGGCATACTGGAATAGACCAGTTGCCTAAAATGGAGTTTAAAATAAATTTTTATCCTCTTTCCGCGAAAACGATGACTTCTTTCCAAGCTTTTTTGAAATACATTTTTGGGGGATTGATTTTTTTCAGACCATCAGGTTTTATATACAGGTAAGTAATTAAGCCAAATTTAAACAGTCTGCTGTTTTTATGAAAGAATAGGGTCAATTGGTTGAAGTTAGGTACGGGGCTGAAGTTAGGTACACCCTAGGCTGAAGTTAGGTACTACGCGGCTGAAGTTAGGTACATGTTTCACTTTTGTCTTTGGAGCACATTTGCACTGCCTTATAAGGCATATGGCTGTTTTTTTTAAATATGGTCATGAAGAGGAGTGGAGGCTGGGGTTAGGTCCACAGCTACAGGTTATTCCACTGAATAGCCAGCCACTGACAAGCCATCAAAAATCTAAGTAGGCTGAAGTTTGGTCAACTTGCCCTAATAGGGAAGGGTGGTTCACTTACTTATCAAAGACTTTGACCCATACCTAACTCCAACTACAGCAAAGAAAATTGGCTGCCATTAATATCCCACATGCCTCACATATCGGCCTATATGACCCAATATGTTTTCCTCTCATCGGATGAGAATTCATGCTTCCACGAGCAATTTGGTGGAGGATGTTTAGCGTTGATGCAATGGCACCATTTCATGCGTTTCACTTACTTACAGGCGGAACTGTATGTTCGAAAAAAACTTCAGAGATGCGAACATTGATAAGTTTTAATAAAAGGTACACATATATGTTCGTAAAAACTTCAGAGATCCGAAAAAACTTTTGTCCAGTTCAGTATATGCAGAACGTGAAGCTGCTTAAATGGAGGAAACAACTGCCATCCACACATAATTTTTTGTTCCATCCACCATTCATAGCTCTGTAGTCTATGTATACATGGTTATGAAGTGAAACATCTACAACTGAACATTTCTTCAATAATGTTGACATCAATCAATTCAGGTAGTACAGGTACCTACATTACACATGAAGTAGGAGTCCTTTTTTGGCGCAAATCAGTATTTTAAAATTCCCTCAAATAATATATCAACAATCAAAAGAAATTCTCACCCGTCACCCTGACCTTTGTTCTTCCCATTCCTTCCATTTTTCCCGTTAGATTTCCCATTCTTTCCACTTTTCCCGGCTGGTTTTGCATTTCCCTCTTCAGAGTCCGGGCCAGCCTCACTGTGGGCCTGTTCTATGGCTTTCATTACGGCTGTTTCTTTCTCTGATTTCCATTTCAGTCTCAGAATTTCCTTTTCTGACTCAATTATTTCCTGCACAAAAGAACACAACAATATTTGTATCTTGGACATATTATAAAAGTATCCCTTTCACCGAACTTATTAAATAAACAAGACAATCGGGGCATTTTTACAGTGCAAAACTCATGGATGTCCCTAGTATAAGGAAGATGCAATGACTCATGAGTTATAAATTAGACATTTGCTTCGTAAAGGCTGAATTATGCTAATTTTTGATTTTTAGTCAGGAAATAGCAACAAAAGAGTATTTGTATCTGATGGAAATTGGCACTTAGCAAAAAAAAAAAATGTTGAAATACCATCAGCTGAACAGACGAATATAGCTATTTATTTATTTATAAACGCAGTGTCTATTCGCAGAGCCGGGCGCTGCGAATAGCCTCATTTGTCTATTCGCCGAGCCGCTCTGTGTTTAGATAACTGAGGCTATTCGCAGAGCCGACAGGTAGCGCCGCAGTGAAACACAGTGGCCACCTAGTGTAATTTGTTGAAGAGGCCCCAAAAGGGTTGCAATTCTGTAGATTCTGCTGATCAATCTGATTGTTCTGCCACAGTTTAAATTGCCATTGAGAACAGAAAATGTACAATGTGTGATATGGGATGAAGCTGACAGGTGTCATAGCTGATTGCACTTTCCAATGTAGCTTTGATTAGCCTATGAACCATGCACTTTGCAATGTAGCACCTTCATTAACCATTGTCCATTGGTCAACATGAAGTCCCATCTGGATCTGGTTAATATAATTCAGGAAATACAATTACATAACAACATTTAGCATTATTCCAACAGTGAGTAAAAGCAGTGTTTAAGATAGTATATTAAATTACATATTTATAAAATTACTAAAATAACTGATGAGTATATTTTTTTCCAGAGCTTCATTTTATTATTTTTTTAAATTAAGAATATTATATTTGGTTTTCTGTATTAATATTATGTAATGTAATACAGTAACTTTATCTATCCGTCTATCTATATTTATTTCAGGTGCCAATTTATTTGCAGTAAAATTTTGGCATCAGGATAGAACTAGCATCAGGAATGAATTGCACTTCAAGTGTCATCCTGTATCAAGCAAACTGTGATTGAAAAGATCTGCTCTGATTGAAGTACACAATTAAGCAAATTATAGCACTTATGTGGTACACCAAGCTTTTCTGATTGCCTGAACTTCTAGCAAGGCTTGCACAACCTTTCAGGGCCCCAATGACGTGACCTGTGTCGCCCTCTGTGTTACAGGTCCGTCTGGATTGCAAACTTTCTTCAACCTCAGTCAAAACAAAAATGCCGCGACAGTAAAAACTTGACATCTGAATTTTTTTCTGCCATAAGGTAGGCCAAAATGCACCATGGGCTCTGGGAATAGCCTTGTCAGGCTATATACAGAGCCGGGCTCTGCATATAGACAGCTGTCTATTGGCAGAGCCCGGCTCTGCGAATAGACTGCTGAGGCTATTGGCAGAGCCCGGCTCTGCATATATCCTCGGTCATTTATAAATTTATAGGGATGTACCGATCTGATACAAGCCGATCCAGCGCTCAAAAGCAGTATCGTACCAATCCACATTTTACCAATGGTATCGGTATCAGAATGGTATCGGATATCGATGGTATCGGCAACAAAATACCAGGATCGGTATCGGCAACAAAATACCAGCTTCGGTATCGGATCGGAAGTAAAAAAGTTGTATCGGTGCATCCCTATGAATTTATAAATTGTGAACTAAAACATACTGCATCAGTACTGTACAGCTATAGAATTTGCAGAACATTTTAGTTGACAATTGGGACAGGAAGGAGCATAAGGCCAAGCATTAATTTTGCACTCACGGAGTGGACCTGCTGCAGGATAAACCTGTTCCAGTTCTGGATGAGTCTGGCGAGGTTGACTTTTCCCGTTGACTCTTCCGCTTCACCGAGGATTAGGCCGAGGGCGGATGCCTCAGGGATGGTCCTGAACGCTCTCAAGAAATTACTTGCCTGAAAAGTGATCAAACACATGAAATTCAACACCTATTTTTGCTCCATTTTTCCTCCAGAGATGCATTGTTTTTTCTCATTATAGGAAATAACAAGAAATTCACATAGGGCTTAAAAAATTTGGGATAACTAAAATACATTTTGTCAACAAAAATTTATTGAGGGAACTACATGGACACAAGACAGTGCTCATTTGCCCGTAATACCAGGAAATATCTGTGCAAACATAAAAAAAGAAAATATTGCAGAGCCTAACCTGACAAGTTCCTCCTCTCTGCAAGTCAAGCATGTGGAACAGGAATCCAAGTTCACAAGCGAGACAAAACTCCTTTTCACAGAGATGACTCAGAAGTTTGCATCGCAGTGGCTCAATGAAGTACAGCATCTGAAATACAAGGGAATGACCTAAACTAACGTAAAACAACTAGGATGAATGAAGTGCTATCCTTGGTCTCGCAAGATATGTAAAAGGTAGTGAGGTATAATATCGAAGCGACTACAAAAATGTAAAGCATTGAAGAGCTCACTAACAAAATCTTAAGAATAAATTCTTACGCATTAACCAGAGTTTTTGGCTTATCGAAGTAAAAAGAAATATTAGGTTCATCTTAATAAGCTTATACCATTAAATACAAGCAGCCCAAGTTTCCCGCAGCTTTCATGAAATACATCTATAATGTACAGTTTAAACTACGAAAGAATTCAAGGAAAGCCATCCAACAAACCTGCAGCATAGCATTGCAGTACGCATTGGGAATGTGTGTCTCCAGCCCGGCAAAGTTGGTTTTATTATAATGTCGGAAATCAAAGTCCTCCACTCCGAGCTTACTGTATTTGATCTCCACTTTCCGGTATCGCTTTGGTACGGCAATGAACGGGTCATCTCCTGCATCAAACAAACACCGATCTAGTATCCATGGCAACAGATTTGCCATTATGTCTTAATCCTAGAATTAAGACAAAGGCAGCATGCATTTGAGGAAATTTTTATTAAACAAACGTCATTAATAGGGAAAGGCCAAAAACAAGCATTAACAAACAAACAAATTAGCTTAATGATAATCAAATACTGCAAGAAAATACTGCAATCAAAATATGATTAGTGACACAATAACTAATAAGCATCTTTGCATCCTTCAAAGAAAAACAAGGAACACAGCATCGTCAATGACTGCTTCAAATCAATTGAACATACAACACACGGTGATAATCAATTCTTATGATTACAGCATTGAATCAAATCTGTCATTCTCTTCAAACAAGGTAATAAGCACAGTGACAAATACAAATGCTATAAACCTGAAACAGAACTGATTCAACTTCAAGGATAACATATTAGGATAGCATATATCAGTGAAATCAAAAACACAGGATGAAGCACACCAAGTGATACCACATCTTACCTTTGTAAGCTAGCGGAATTCCTAAAATAAACAATGACAGCATAAGAGAAACATTAACAAATGCCTCATAGTGTCCTAACAATCTAAAACTAACGGACGGTAACAGTTGAGTACAAACTGCACAATACTGCAGACAAAACCTCCAAGAACTTGGCACAAGGAAAGTGTGAACTATCAACAAGACAATGTGTAAACTTATGAGAAATACTTCTTATAATACTGATGTTTAAGGAATGAGGTCAAGGTCAGGTCAAGGAAACTAAGTCACTGGAAGGTCAATGGAAGGTCGTGACTTGAGTTCAAGGTCTTCAGGTGCAAGGATAGGGTTTTCACCAGGGATAGTGGAAAAGAGTCTATGTGGGACCTTCCAAAACTTGCACACTTGATTCATGCAAACATTCAGCGCAGATAAAGCCTACCTCTGCCAATTGGAGAGTCTGGAACACTGGAGGGGTTTTCTCGCCCGTTATTTGATCCGCTCAGTTTGTACGGACACTGGTTTCTACGACGGTTGCCAGGGTTGGGAGCATAACCAACATTTTGAACGACTTTCATGCTGCGAATGACATCGCTGTCCACACTGAATCCCTTCCTGCAGTTTAAACAGTGAACAGACTTCAATCAGAGGAATCCAAATTAAAAACCCGCCAAAGGACACACTGTCAAAATTAATATTCACACAAAACTTATCATTCAGTTTAAATGCAACAAATAAATTGATCACTTTAAGGAGGTTGTCTGATGGGTCAGACTTAAGAAAGGCACTTACGCATAGTTGTCATACCTGTAGACACGCTGGCAGAATATATCAGAAGGCCAATCGGAGAGCAGTTTGCCAGAAGTGGGGTACTGCATTGGAATGATTGACAGAGGAGCCAGTTCATCACTTATACTCATCGGAGCCACTGGTTCCACCTGGAAAAATTCCGAAACACAATGGTGGTTTAGCAAATATACCGGTCCCAGAGTCTCAGTTAGAAATGTGGCACATTAGGCAGATTAAGTACATAGGCCTAATGTAATTGTTTGTGAACCACTTACAGATGGGAGTTCAGTCGCCGTTGAATAAGGGTTGAAAATTGTTTGTTCTCCAGAGGCAAATAAATGCAAATAACCTGAAATAGAAAATGAGATATTCAATGCTTGAAATCTAAAATTGCACCAGAAAGGTTATAAAATTTGTATGAATCATAATATAAACTGCAGGTCTAAACAGAAGAAATATCTGACCTCCATGGTCTCCAAAAGCCATTGCCTGGCAGGAGGCGCTCAAGTCAAAAGCACTGACGGTGGCTCCCTCTGTGCGAACTTGGTACAATATCAAAGAACTGGGTGTCATGGCACCTTGTTCCAGAAGTTGGAACTGGCCAGTCTGACAACAAGAAATGAAACATGGTTAACTAAACAATAAAGTACACAGCATTAAAGCATCTCACTCAGATACTCATGAACCAATAAGCATAATGAGTTAAATAAAGAGCCCAGACACATTTTGATTTCATGTTTGAGTCACATGTTTTAAAAGCTACATCTATATAATTATAGGCCTACTTTTTAAATGTCCACATTTCTACTCACCTGCGACACAACACAGACTCGATTGGAATAAGTCGGAACGAATCGGAGAAACATGGGATCCATCATGACCTGCATGGGGGTCATGGCGCGCATCACTCGCAGATCATAAATCATCAAGTACCTGTCAACTTGGAGGTTGCCCATTCTGAAAGGGAGTCAATACAATTTAAAGGTCTACAATAACAGTAAATTTGTATAGCAAGCCTAATAACTTCACAACTGAAACAATTGAAGATATGACTCTTTTACTGTGAGAAACAAACTTGAAATTGAAGTAGCTTAAACATAGAAAGGAATAGGTCGAATTATTGACACTTTTGAATTAAAAACCCTGGAAATTTGTGGGATTTTTAATAAGCAGCTCAAGAGTCGTGTAGGCATACCTGTTAGAGAAACCACAAGTTATCAACTGGTTTCCATGGACATCAAAGTCAGAGAGTGTCCCACTGTGGGCCTCGAGAACGTGCTCCTTGCGCAGAGAGTTGGGGTCCCTCAGCGTCACTTTGCCACTTGTGTCTCCGGCACAAATATATTTGTTGGAATATTTGAGAATGGCACATCCTGGCTCATTTACTTCAACCTAAATATAATAATTTCCAACGGTTTTGACTTTAATATGAAGCAAAGCAGGGATAATTCAAATAGCTGAATTTGGCCAGGACCAAGCAAAATCATTTAATCTAGAAAGCAACTTCGTTGGTCTAAAATAAGTGAACAAGGTGTCTCTCATTTTGTATCAGTTGATGCCTTGCAGCAATCTAGTGGTAAATTCCACATAGTACCACTTAATCGAATGTTAGTTACTGTTATGAAACCATCAAGCTCTTTCGAACAAGCTGTGATCTTAAGAATAGTCACAGGAATTACAGACACAAGTGACTCCACTTTAAAAAAAAAAAAATTAAATTAAAAAACACACCAAAATACACCATACCTGTCTAATTTCCTGCTGAGTGCTGAGGTCCAGCTCCAGCACCCTCGGCTGATGCCCTCCGATCAAGATTGTGTTGGGCCCTGTCTGCAGCATGCATTGCATGTCCTGCATACTCTCTCCACTAAAAATTTAAAAAATATTCCGTTATTGGCTTCGATCCCAGGGTGGGGAACCTATATTTTCTAAATTACTCCCATCAGCACCCTGCCGATCGTATGTTTGTAAAGCTAGAAAGTGCCTTGTACTTCCAGTTCCAAGCTGAGGCAAGTAAAAAACCCCATTCCTTCACAAGAAGGGGCATTACTAGTACTACATTGAAACATTGGATAATTATGCTATCCAGTCACTATTGGTGTGATACATTAAACATATAAACAATAATGACCAAGAAGAAATTCAAAATAAACTTGAAATAGTACATTCACTGATGAAGACGATGCAAAATCGTCGAAAATTCTGACAATTTATATCAATTCTCCTGAAGGTAAATTCATCACTATAATGAATCTGGAGATCGAGAATCTACATTCAAGATTGAAATAATTCCTTTAACTCTTTTTCCTTCTTGATAACTGAAGTGTACTTTTATATTTTGTAATACATTATGTTCTTTTGTAATTGAATTATGATGCTATCAAGCAAAACTAAAAAATCTCGAACTTCAAAATAGAATTTGGCAGGAAGTCTTTAGCTCTTTGACTTACGTATGAGTAAACACAGTCCTTCCCAGCTTGGTGTTACAACGCAATGACTCGCTGGTAAGGGACAAAATTTTGTCATCAACAGACAAAATTTGTCTCACTTCTTTTGTGGGATGCACTTGGAATGATGTGTACTTCTGCATCCCAAGTCCATAGTAGGATGTGATGTGACCCTGCCGAGCGCAAAAAGAATATTATGATAGATTGGCCGATGTGAGTGGCAGTCACTCTAAAGTTTACCATCAGTGATGGAAATGGAACATTTTCGTCGTGGGAGCTCTCAGCTTGTGCGGCTGATGAATGCCATTCAAAATTTTTAAAAGGGAAAAAATTCTTCCACCAGAGCATAATTTTGGCTAAAATACCTTGAGGACTAAACAAGTAACATAATAATTGTGATTTCACAACTGATCCCCGTTTTTTTATCAAGGGAGCTCAGCTCCCCCGAGCTCCCCCCCCCCTAATTTCCATGATTTCCATCACTGTTTCCCATGATATAAACAATTATTAGCTGCTAGCTTTTCAAAGTTCTATGAGCACTGTTAAACTCCATCACAAATAGACTCGAAAACTGTCAAATAGATCTATGTTCCAACTGTCAAACTGTTAAAAGCCTTCTCATATAGATGCATCAATGCATGGTTGTCTCCCAAAATTCTGGACATCGAGACTTGTAGACTAACAAGTCACGTATGACAACAAAAACGACTCACCCCCAAATTTCCAACCCAGAGCAGTTCCTCCTGTCCATCAAATGCCACAGTGCTTGCTCCAAAGCGATTTCCACCATCGATCATCAAACTGTGCAGCTCCTGATATTCCCCTTCCAAGTGAGCCTCTGGGAACATGTTTTCATCGTAACCCAACATATTACCATTGTCAGGCACCATGCCATCAGGGCCCATCATACCTCCTGTCATTCCCGTGAAGTCCATGTTTACTCCTTCTGAGGGCTTCTGAGGGCTTCTAAAACAGACACATTCATTGCTTGGCTAAAGATTTCATCTGTCACAATCTGTGTCAAACTTGTCAGTAAAGTACTGTTTGAGTTAGTTTGACTTAATTGAGTCAATTAGTCTTGAGTAAAGCCACACATAATTGATCTTTAGCTTCTCGGATTCCTCTCAAGGCCCTTTTTCTAGGGTCGGTCGGTAGGACCAAAAAAAAAAAGGTGAAAAAATTTTTTTTTATAATGTCAAAAAATTTTTTTAATGTTTTTTTCCATCGGCAGGAAATCTATTGTGTCGGCGGGTCCGCGAAGCTAAGAATCAATTATGTGTGGCCTAACTAGATTAATTGACTTCTGTGTGCTAGACTACAGTATTAAAAGATCTGACAGCTTTACCAATACTTGTTTGGTAAATACCTACTGGATGAATGGATGATTGGTGCTTTACGTCCTGTCTTTATGCACTTGTTAGGTTAGTTAGGACAGCAGGAGGACACAGCAATGAGGAAAAGGATGATTAAAACAGCTGTCCAACATAGGCCCAGCTACCCGGCAAGCACTGGATTTAAACCCTGGACCCAGTGATTGGCAGCCTAGCATGTTACCACCAGACCAACCCCCTCCCGCCAAGCAATACCTATTAATAGGTCAACAGTTAATTCCACTGGCCTTGAAGTTCCAGATTACACAGGTTGTTACCACGAAGCTTCCAAGTGTACTTCCTGCTGTGTGTGTATAATTCTATATAGGGTAAAGTTCTTTGAGTCGGACACTTTTATTCTGTACATTTAAAAAAAGTGATATATTGCTTGGCCTATGGGTTATTGATTGTCAACCAGGGCCTCAAATTAAAGATTTTTACTAAATCTAACAGAAAATTGACAATTGGGACAGCAAAAGAACAAAATTAGTGGCTAAATTTCTGAAATAAAAAATGACATAGGGTATCTTTGAGTCGGACAGCTGTGTTCTAAAAACATGAAATCAAGATACAGGTGCTTTAGAGTCTTCCCTTTATTTCAAAAAGCCCATATTAGAGCACAGAATAGGTTAAGCATACTCCTAACTGAATGACAGAAAAACTGAAGTCATATCAATACCATAGGCCAGTAAAAGATACCTGAAACATGACCAAATTCTGCAAAAATTCACAAATTTCTGACACAAAGTTGAGAAAAAAACGGGTTTTTCACCCTATCTATAGAGCCATAAAAAACCTACTATACTTGTTCGTATCATGCTGATATTTAGGGTACAGATAAAGGAGGTATTAAGCTTAAGATTGGTACCAAATATACGAGTATACTAGCTCTCAATTGACCAATACAGCCCAACAAAAAGTGTCCGACTTAAGGTTACACATCATAAGTGTCCGACTCAAAGAGCATTACCCTATACTATAACAATATGACGTCAAGTCGTCAACACTTGGGGACTCCGTGTTGTTACCACTAGAGTTTGTCACATCAAGCAGAGGAAAGAAGTTTGGCCAGATATCTCAGCAACCACAAGCCCCACAGGAGAAATAGACATACCTATGTATAGCTTACCTCTTTTTTAATATGAATATCACATTTTGTGATTTTTGGTAATGTTTGTCAGACGTTTGCCAATTCATGAAAATGGCAGTCAAATTTTGGGCAATGTTGATATTTGTGATGCTACCAATCTGACACACAAAGGGCAATGACGTCACAAAAGTGCACTACAGTACCACCCCAGACATAGTTCTAGCTACTCAAGTTTGTATCAGCACTGACAGCAGATCCACAAATCTCATTGCATTGATTTTTATGGACTGCACAAGCAATGCTAAATTTCTGTCCCAATGCTTGACGTGACAAACTGTAGGCTACTAGTCCAGTACAGTAGTCTGTCAATCACCCCAATACAAACTACCAAGAATGATTTCCTACCTCAACCTAGCAGTTTTCGAGCGAGCTTGGTCGGTTCACTAAGAAGACCCAACAGATCATAAACTTAGACAGTCCAGACTAAAGCCATCAAGCAACTGACCAACTATTAAAATCACATTAAAATGTCAGTCAAGACACTGCAGCTAGTTGACCTTGGAGATATTTCTTTGTTTTTAGGCAGCCAATGGTCAACTTTTAAGGTCAGCAGAGAAGTTTATGGGTCCACCCAGATGTCAGGTTGAACATTAGCACACTTTCTATCTTCAGGATCTTCTCAGTGAACTGTCCAAGCTCCCTCGAAAACTGTTGTAAGCATGTCAGATGTGAATAGGCCTACAGTATTTCATAGACACTAGACAACAGTTAAAATGGTAAGACTCCACAATACTAGTCAATACTCACTTGGCCCAGGCTCAGTCAGTCAAGACTACATTCACAATGAATTTCATTGTTGAATGTAGACAGACACAGCTGTTTTGATTTGAATTCAAAATTACCAAGGAACATTTGCCCAAGCATGACCTAAGTTGCCTGGGAAACTTTTACCAATGCAAGGAACAACACAATTAGGTGGAATCATTAACTTACAAGAAACAACACCTCAGTTTGTTTTTAGCACCTCATCATACAGTGAGCGATAAGTGGTCGAATCAAAGAAGAGTGCTGAATGACAACGCTCACCAAATTAATCTCGCCAGGTGTCGCCACATGAAAGAAAGTGAACCCATCTTCACCAGTTCACATAATCACTTTTTACCTGCACTAGTATTTAATCTTGGCCTCACAGTAAATTTGTAAATTAATGACAAAACACGCTTAAGTGTTAAGGAAGACTTTCCATAATTTGAATTTACTGAATGAACTTCCCATAGACCCATTTGTATTACTACTAGGCTTATATATAGGCCTATATTATCATGATTATCATGATATCCCTGAGTCTATTATTGCTAGTTGCAGAGCAATTCTATCACTACTAAAAAAAGATTAAAATCAAATAATCGCATTATGTGTGTAGGGGAGAGCGGGGCACATTGGACCTCGGCGCACGTTGGACCATTGCCAATTTTTTTTTTTATAAAACATGCGCAGTTATCCAAATCCCCGATGAAGAGACCTTCAGTGGCATGCCTTTTATCCAAAAAATTTCATGAGCGTTGAAGGAAAAGTGTGAGTTCTATTTCAGGTTTCTTGATATTCGGCATAAAAAGTGATTTTTTCCAAGTATCGATGGCAAGTTTACCCTTCTTAAAATATGGGGGATCTTGTGAGACAAGTCTCATAAATTGAAACTATTACCACTTAAGTAAAGTTTGATAAGTTTACTGAGTTCATATTCAACCTCGTCAGCAAGACATGCACATTTTCATAAAAGGTTGGGACGGGGCAGGTTGGACCAGCATGGCCGTGGCACGTTGGACCATTATAAACTGGATTGACTGACAAAAAGTTATTGGCAAAATGTCAGCTGTGTATTTTTTAACATTAATAGAGCACATAAGTCATTCCTGTACAATATGAGGGTAAAATCAATTCAGTTGGCTAATCTGCCAGCCCTTCTAGCTGAAACAAGACTTATTAAAATTATCTAGGTAAATATTCTGATATAATCATTCTGCAATGACACTAAAGTGTGTGTTGTGATCTGTGAGAATAAAATGTGGTGTTTGCTCACTTTCTTATACTTTCTTATACTTTTATTCCATGGTCCAACGTGCCCCACACGGCGGTCAAACATGCCCCAGGTCCGGGGCCCGTTGGACCAGAAATATATATTTTTTCAAACTTATTTTCTCCACAACTATAGAAGGTAGGTCAACTTGGTTTGGCATAAGGGTAGTGTACATGTTTAGAAGTCAGTCAGTAAAAAGATTTTTCAAATATTTAAAGAAGTTCTTGATTGAGAGCCAAAAAATAAAAAAGTGGACCAACGTGCCCCACTCTCCCCTCTCACTTCATCTAGTTGTTCCTCAAATCATCTATCAGATGTGTTTGTTATGAAACTTTTTTGGCAATTTTGATAAAAATTTAAAAAAGGTATCCAGTATTTGTCGTTCTTCAATCCATGTTAATGATTCACCATAAAATGACAAATAAGTCTAAATAATTAATTCATAAAGATTTTTTCAGGATGCAACTCACTTGTATTGTCTTATATTTACAACTAGAAGGCAAATTGGAATTTGCATATCTGGACGGTGATAATCGACCTGACAATTGTAAAACAAGCAAGGGCTAGTCGTTTGGTATGCTGAATTGTAGCAGGGGTCCCATTTTATGAGGACGTTAGCCATAAGTGGCCTTGAGAGGGAGAAATGCATATTTTGCTAGACATGCGCAACGCACTAACGTGTTTGAAAGTTTGTTGGGCTTGAGTTATGTAGAGTAATATCAAGATGCATTTTTTTGCAATGGCATATTATTGACAAAACAAGTGAAATCTCTAAGCAAACAGATATATTGCACTCATCAGACACTTTCTTGGAAGAGCCATTGATGACATTTAGATTTGGCAGCAGATGTAGGCAAAGCATTCCGCCCCCGAGGTGCGCCCCCGAGGTGCGCCCCCGAGGTGCGCCCCCGGGGTGCGCCCCCGGGGTGCGCCCCCGGGGTGCGCCCCCGGGGTGCGCCCCCGGGGTGCGCCCCCGGGGTGCGCCCCCGGGGTGCGCCCCCGGGGTGCGCCCCCGGGGTGCGCCCCCGGGGTGCGCCCCCGGGGTGCGCCCCCGGGGTGCGCCCCCGGGGTGCGCCCCCGGGGTGCGCCCCCGGGGTGCGCCCCCGGGGTGCGCCCCCGGGGTGCGCCCCCGGGGTGCGCCCCCGGGGTGCGCCCCCGGGGTGCGCCCCCGGGGTGCGCCCCCCAGGTGCGCCCCCGGGGTGCGCCCCCGGGGTGCGCCCCCGGGGTGCGCCCCCGGGGTGCGCCCCCGGGGTGCGCCCCCGGGGTGCGCCCCCGGGGTGCGCCCCCGGGGTGCGCCCCCGAGGTGCGCCCCCGAGGTGCGCCCCCGAGGTGCGCCCCCGGGGTGCGCCCCCGGGGTGCGCCCCCGAGGTGCGCCCCCGAGGTGCGCCCCCGAGGTGCGCCCCCGAGGTGCGCCCCCGAGGTGCGCCCCCGAGGTGCGCCCCCGAGGTGCGCCCCCGAGGTGCGCCCCCGAGGTGCGCCCCCGAGGTGCGCCCCCGAGGTGCGCCCCCGAGGTGCGCCCCCGAGGTGCGCCCCCGAGGTGCGCCCCCGAGGTGCGCCCCCGAGGTGCGCCCCCGAGGTGCGCCCCCGAGGTGCGCCCCCGAGGTGCGCCCCCGAGGTGCGCCCCCGAGGTGCGCCCCCGAGGTGCGCCCCCGAGGTGCGCCCCCGAGGTGCGCCCCCGAGGTGCGCCCCCGAGGTGCGCCCCCGAGGTGCGCCCCCGAGGTGCGCCCCCGAGGTGCGCCCCCGAGGTGCGCCCCCGAGGTGCGCCCCCGAGGTGCGCCCCCGAGGTGCGCCCCCGAGGTGCGCCCCCGAGGTGCGCCCCCGATACATTTATGACAATAATGAGATAATCATAATTCATTAACTGTATTTGGTTAGCACAGAATACAAATCCACTGGCGCTAGTACGCGTTTTGCACGTTAAATGGCTACGGAGAGCGTCCCCCTAGCGGGAAACCCAAGAACTACTTGTTCACAGCAGCAAAGACTGTGGGAACCAGCCAGATGACCTCAACCAATCACATCGCTTCATTCCAATGGCAACCAGCAACTCTATCAGAGCTGATGTACAGGCTCTGACTATGTATCGATGGACTGGTCCCCCCTAAGCTACAGACAGGTGGGCCAGATAGCAGTGAATGCATCAGATTTAGTGATTTCTGCCTATTGTCCGCACTGTATGCATCTATCTACAGTTGTTACAGATAGATCTAGCCCTTATCTATCTGCTACATCACTCTGACGCATTAGGATGGCATGTGTGCAGAGGTGGAGGGTGAAATAGGAGCTGAGTGGAGTAAACCACTATATGTCATGTTTAATGCTGGCAAAGTTGGCAGGAAGTCAAGGCTGACAGAAGTAGTAGTGTAGCCAAACAGTATCTGGACTCCGTCCAGATAATTACATTGGACTGGTGTTCTGACTCATCATTCAACAAATTTTTTTTTCTATGATATACTTTCATTAAATATGTCAATTCAAATTTATGTTATGTACATCTACTTTTGAATTGTGAATCACAGACTCTAAAGTATCAGTGCTATTCATTAATTTTTATAGCGTTTTATGCTTTCAGTTTCAGTTTCTATAAATGAAAAAAATATTGTATAACTATAACCGTTTAATTTTCATTGTAGTGTGCACCACATTTATTTTATATTCCAACGAACAATGCTGACTTGTTACACAGCTTGAAATACTTCACATGTTAGCTGGACTCACAACAAACCTCAACAAGCATGAAAACATTGCCATCTTAACTGTCTCATTAAATCAGTGTTGGGTAAGTTATAGTAAAAATTCCTTGGGCTCTTTAGAGTTAATTAAAGAAAATTTAAGGACATGTAATTGACATTATCAACAGAAGTTACATAAATCAATTTCTATATCCATTGCAATGTAAATAAATACTAAATATCACTCAATTCCATAAAACTGAGAAATATACATCAATCATAATTAAAATTAAAATTAATTTAATCAGTGCCCACAATTCACATTATTAATCTGAATGTCATACACGTAATCAATGTTCAATTGCTCATCTATGAATAAATCGGTTTTCAGGAACTTAGATCATCAACATAATAGATACCTTATCATACAAATTGAGTTATAACAATTCAGACATTTGTATAATTTATATATTCCAAAGAACTGCATTAAATAACAATGTATAACAGATAAATAAATATATAAATATAACAACATAACTAATTTCAAGATCATGCAATGCACTTCACTCAGCATTTTCTGCAGATTTTATTGAATAGGCGCAAGATAGAGCAATGTTGTGGTCCCATCGGCACTTTGTGTTACATAACTAGTAGCTCCCTCTGCTGCCTGTTCAAAAGTCTCTGACTGCTCGAAAGATTCAATTTTGGAATTAGCTTCAATTGCGTCAGCTGTAATATGCTCAATATGTTCAGGACCAGGATTTATCACGGTCACAGTCTGTCCAGCAAGATCTCCGAGTCCCTGGATGACTTGAGCGCCATCTGTTATCACTTCTGTCATGGTGTTGTGCAACGCTCTCATCCCGGGAGTGTCATGCGTCTTCATATGGCGTTTCATGGCGTGTTTCGTACTGAACACCTTGGAGCATTGTGTACAAGGGAAAGCCCCCGCATTTAAGTGGATGGTCTGCACATGTTTCCTCTGCACTGCCCTCGTCTTGAAGGACGCTCCACATATCTCACAAAGGTACTGTCTCTCCGTACTGTGCTTCACCGCGTGCTCCTTTAAATGACCCTGGAAAAGTAAAACAATCAAGCCATGTTCTTAAATAATGTTGAAGATATCACAAGAAATCAACACACAAGCAGCAAGTTATCATGCAAATGACTCTTTTTGAACATATTAACATAATGTAAACATTTTTTTTCATGATTACCATAAATAATTTTATTATAAAGCCTAGTAAAAAATACAATTTATGTGTGGCCCAGTCAGAGTAAGAAGCTAGATTTTCTTCACATTTTTACAACCTTACTAGGCATTTTCATAGTTTAATACGCCTAAAGTTAAGTGTTACATAATTTATTCATTTTATAATTTTTTTAGGAAAATATCAGAAACTCAATAAAATTTTATTTTACGAGACTTCTGAAAATGTTTATTTCCCATGACAAAAATTTTATAAACGACTTTCCCCGACTTTTATGACTGTGAGAGCCTTGCAATAACAGAAAAAATGCACGAAAATTTTGACTTACCTTGGTCCTGAAAGTTCTGTCACATATGTTGCAGTAGAACGGGTAGGCCCTGTGGCTCTTGTCCATGTGCGTTTGCTTGTGAGTCTGGAGGTTGTCCGTTCTGTTGAATGATTTGCCACAGAAATCACAAAGATGAGGTCTCTTGTTGCTGTGTACGTTGTCAACATGTCGCCTGAAATGTTCTTTGCGGTGAGTGTTGTAAGGGCATTTGTCGCATTTGTAGACGGTCGTCAACAGCTCCGTGCCGGCGTCAGTGACTGCAGTGTGTCTCCGTATATGTCGCGTAAATCTCAGAGGTAAGGTGGTGTGGTAATCGCAATGAGAACACTGGTACACCTTATTCGGGGCTTTCTTATTAGACGCAGCTTTCTCCGAATGTTTATTTCGCTGATGTCGAGCCAGAAGTTTACTGGTGACAGTGTTGTACGGACACAAGTTACACTGAAACAACTTACTGCTGTGGACAACTTCGTGTTTCCTCAAGTGAGTGAATGTCAATGTTGCAAAATCACACTTATCACATCTGTACACGGGATATTTGCTGTGCAGCTTCACATGCTTCAAGAAATGGCTTTCTCGCTTGGTCTTGAACGAGCACTTTTGGCAGAAGTACTTAAAAGGAGCTAGTTTTTCGTAATCTTTCTTCTTCTTCGTGGGAGGCGCCGAGTTCTCCTCAGGAGCTGAAAAAGAATGAGATACACGATTTCAGGAGAAGCAAGTGATAAGAAACGAGTAAGGCCAGACATATTTATTTTTAGCTTCTCTGATTTACTGACCCACAGATCTTCTGCTTACAAAAAAAAATTTGAGTTTTCCAAAATTTTTGTAAAATCTACGAAACAAAAAATTGAGATTACAGCTTTCTTTCAACCTGCCAACCGATCCTGGTAAACCGCCTCGAGAAGACCCAAGAAGCTAAAGATCAATTATGTCTGGCCTAAGTTTGTGGTGTTGGGCGCCATAACACACTAAAATAACACTAGACGGGCATGCGATGCACATACTCTGCTGAAGACCCCCCCGAGGTGACCCCCGGAGGTGACCCGTGCACAAGTCAGTGGCTCCTTGATTATTCACTGTTACGGCCGTGCATGAGCCCTAGCAGGAAAGAGGAGAACTACTTGGATCGGCGCTTGGCACTTCAGTTCACGACACAGAGGGCTTCAACACTCTTGCCTTCAGCAGAGTAATTCTACTATTAGCGGAAAATCAAAGCTGGAAACATACATGGCAAGACCAGATGAGAGCGTTTCAACTGCAATGCAAACAAATATTGAGCATCTGTACCACCTGATGACTGTGAAGAGTACGTATTTTCACTATTAAGTTTAAACTGTTAACTAAGAATGCATGTTTGGTGAAATCAGCATAACAATTCAAATCTACGATGAGACTCAAAAGACAGGTCTTTTATGGCTATCAGGATCTTGTTTGCTCCATGGAAGTATTCGGGGATGCTCTATCACTCACCTGTATTGGACTCAGGTAGGAGATCTATGTCTCTATCACCAACAGGCACCAGCATTTCCCCATTAGACTTCATGGTGTACATCGTAAGGAAGCCTTCCACCATCGCTCGTTGCAATTCGTCTTCAACGACTTCCCCCGTGACTGTCACAGGCATGTCTGTTGGCTCATCTGTTGGCTCTTCAGTTTCTCCTTCGCCACTCTCTCCGTCTCCTTGGATCTTCTCTTCAGAGTCCAATAAACTAGCAGGTTCGTCCTCTATTGGATCTACAGGTTCTTCTACGGCAGTTGAAACTGGCATTGAAATAGTTTCTTCTAAGTTTTCAGGTATGTTGCAAGGAAGGTCGTCCCTTTCAGTAAAAGTTTCGGTTTCTTTTGTGGGTGATTCAGATTGTATAGCATGTTGCTCCTCCATGATTTTCTGAGATATTTTCTTTGGTCTATTATTCTTCCTAGTGGTTTTCTTTATCAAACGAGACATAGGCTTGTCCGAAGATGATTTCACATCGAACATTCGGTAATCTTCGGGCAAGTCAAAATACTTCTTTTTCACTTCTCGACCAGCTCTAGAAAACTGAGGTCTCAAGATCGAGCATTCTACTGATCTACTTTCTGTGGAGATTCCATCCGTCTGACAGGAGGCATCTTTGCAATTTGCTTTAATGATACTCTGGCAGTCAACGGGTAAATGCTGTAACAGCCTGTACTCAGCTTTCAAGAGTTGCTTCAAACTGCCTACGAGAGTGACTAACGAATCTTCATCTTCAAGATCTAGAGAACACTCTTTGCTTAATTCTTGTATCATGAGTTCCTTGCTGCATGTAATCCAGTCCAGCAGGTTGTCACTCAGTGTTGCTCTGGTTTGAGAAAATACCTGAAAATTACCAAATACAATTTAATGCTTTTTTTTTGTGCCATTACCTTTGAAAAACAGAACAGTACTTTTGATTGACTGGATCAAAACATGTCACATTTTCCCACCAATACTCTAAATTCTAACTCTGCGCATAAAAGGTAAGTCTTGTTGGGTCAACGGGACGTTGCTGTAGGTACTACACAATGATTGGGTTTACATATTATATTAGCAAGAGCCAAGGGCAAGAGCATTCCTTAAAATACATACCTCCGTTGGGAAAACAGGCGTTGGCTTCTCAATCATGGGAACATCTTTTTCTGGATCAACAAAAGCAACGGACACTTGGTCACTTAACCCAGCACCGGTCACTCCCTCTTGTTGGTGAAGCAAGACCTGTCCCCCAGGTAGGTTCAACTGAGACGGGGGCACTTGCATATGGAGAGTGACCAACTGCGAGGAGTTGATCTCCGCCAGACTTCCCAGGGCATCTGGATTATCCAGGGTGACATAAACCTGAAACGGACAAGCAATGGTATAAGAATTAAGGCTAAATTGGCTAATCATCATGATAGGCTAATGCGTAATTGTATGTATATTTTATCACCTGGTTGGCTGTGAATATCATTGTTTACATTCAAAATATCAGGGCCCATGATATTGTAAAAAATACCACCCTTCACGGATGATATTTCTTAACAATGGTTATGACATCACCAGCATTTCAGCTGCCTGATGATGTCACAAACCAAACAATGGCCAAAACAATAGGATTGTGACATCATATCCATTGTTGCTCCATGGTGATGTCATATTTTTGTAATGGCAGAAAATAGTCTCTCCTTAAAACTAAATTGACAACCACGCGTCAGGGCACTTCGTACAAACAGCTTGTGATATTGTTACTCAGTGACCCTGACTTGGGTTGTTTTGTAATAGTATACACATACATTGATATCATCCAGCAATAATAGCACAGTGATTTTAGCACCGTGATTTAGGCATGAACTCACCTGTCGTAAACCGCCGCTTTCATCCTGAATAGTGGCAGGGGTGAGGGCGTACATTGTCTGGACATTGTCACCCGTGCTGACCACAGTCCTGATCTGTGACACAGTCTCCGTTTGGTACACAATCTCTGATTCATCATCAGCCTGCTCGCTGCAACGATAATGGAAAATATTGTATTTGCATTCACATTTTAGAGCTTTAATAAATGAAACCTTCCCCCCTCCCTCCAAAAAAGGGTCCCAGCAAATTTCTGAAAATAAAATTGCCATCAATGATTAATCAATTAATGAAGGCAATGCAACAACCATTAATTTTGCTGTCACCGTTTCCTCATCTACCAGGGGCGTAGATCCTGGGGGGGATGCATCCCCCCCTAGGATGAATCTGGGGGGGATGATTATATGATTATCCCCCCTAGAATTTCAAATTATTAATACTTGGTGTTGACAATTTTCGGTCATATTTAGCAATTTTCCATGATGCCAGTTGCATGTTGTGTGGAAAAAAAAGTCTCAAAACTAACCTTCGATAATCTGTAATATATTGGCTTTTTTTGGGCCCTAGAGTGGCCCTCGAAATCTACCGCTGGGCAACTTTCGGCCCATCGGGCCACGCGCAAAGTTTGCGATTCCCGAAATGATTCCCCCCCCCAACAAAAATGAAACATCTACACCCCTGATCTACTGTTGCCAAATAAATTGGCAATAATGTACAACTGCCAACATATTTGGTCAATACACAACCAAGCTACTGATTTGGCCTACTGACACTACTGAACATTAATGCATGCAGTTAAACTTCCAAGTTCAATGATCCACAAAGAAACCACTCACAGCAGAGCAAAGGCTGGGTCAGTTGCCTTTTCCATAAGTGGAGTTTGTGTCTACAGTCTTAATAACATCCTTATCAAAGTTACAGGCTGCAAAAGGCACAATTTCAGTGTTTTGTGTAAAACTTCTGTCACCAACTTGTCGGACCGCAACCCTAAATGCAGCCAAAAACTTGGTTTTGTAAAATTTTCACCAGAGGGAGAGCCGACCAGCCCTCTGGTGGAAAGTCCTAATGAAAAAATGGAATGAATCCGTTCACGGAAGAATTCATTTGGCGCTGAGAGAGCAAGGGGTGCAGATCGGCCGGTCTTGTCGAAGTCCGTTTGAGTTGTCTTGATGTCGTATGGTCTTGTGACACTGTCTAAATGTAGCATCTCTTTGTTCTCAACCGTGCCATGAAAGCAGACGTGTCAGGGGAAATCACAAATCCTGTCAATTCGCCCTGTTGCGTAATTTTCACAATGGTCCACACACGTGGGTTTGTAGAATTTAAGTTCCTATTATTTGTACAGAAGATGTGTAATCTGGGATTTCTTGTCAGGTCATCGAAGCTGTCTGGTATTTGATAATAATTATGCTTACAAGACAATTAAATTAAACTGGTACATGCACTTTCACTTTCCCCGTGTCTTGGGATTGTATGACTATGACCTCATGTTCTAAATTTGGCTCTTTCCCAGAAATTGCCTTTTCTGGAAATTCTGTAGAATCAGAGTGGAACATTGCCATTTAGCCTGGGTCTATACTATAGTATAGATGTTTTTCAGAAAGGAAAGATAAACAGCAGATATGGGAAACCTTTTAATACAGTATATAATGGAATGTAGACCCACCGAGTGACACTGGGAATACATCTTGCATTGTGGATTATGCTTTATCAGCTGGAATTGACATTGTAGGTGCTGAATTGGACTTTAAGGTTGTTAATTGTCTGTTTCAGTTGGGCCTTTGCTTGGCCAAAAGGCTAAACGATGGCATCAAAATCAAATGGAGCGAGAGTGAAAGAAAGACCATCTGCTGAAGGCCGAGGTTTGAAGGAGGATCCAACTATCGCTGCTTTGTCAACTGAACTGGAACATTTATTGATAGAAAGGGGTTCCTTAGACTTAAATTCGTTGTGGAATAGATATAAACAGAAGTACAGAAAACTGCCAGACTTGCAAGACTTCAGACAATTTAAAGTGCAGAAGCGATCTGAGCTTATTGCATTGTGTCCCTCTGTGAAGGTGGAAAATGGATATGTGCAATTGACTTCCAATTCCGGGAAGAATCCTAAAACTTCTAAGAAAGGAAAGAAGGAACAAGTTGAGGTTAATAAGTTGACTGTTGAAGAGCGTCCTCGTTCTCGTGAGGTTGTTAAAGAGTCTTGGAAACCCACCCAGGAACCTCCGAAGGTAGCAAATCAAGAGAAGATGGCCCGAAATTATGGCTATGGGCCGCCTGGAGCAGGACCATGGCATATGCCTCCCCAATATTATGGCCATCCTATACAGATGCAGGGGTACCCTTTGCCAAGCCATGCTGTAGCAGGGCAGCCTAGACATTCCAGAAGAGGCCCATCGGTGTCGAAAGAGGAATTGAAGAATGTTCTACAGGACTGCATTGACAGGCTAGCAGAAGCCAAAGAGTATGTGGCTGTGGACAAAATTGAACGTCTTGTTAAAGAACATTTTAAAGTAAGTATCACTTGGGGCAATGTACTTATTTTCTCATATATATTATATTTTAGTTAATTTTGAGCCTGTTCCTATTTTCCTGTTACAATACTGAAGTCTTCTTCATGTCAGATTGTCTCTCTTAGTATATAATAGAAAATTTAAATATATATATTATTTTTAAAATGTGTTCCTGTTTCGTTGCTGAAACATTTTTCCACCCACCAAGTCAAGCTACTATAGTAGCCACTCCCATTATTTCTGAGAATTGTTGCAATGAAGGATGTGTTGCAAACTATAATTGAGGATCAACGTGTGCAGTGTGATGATGACTCATGAACGTTTCCATCTTTTGCAGGTCTCTCACTTGGGTGAGGTGGGCTTGTCGAGACTGGAGAACTACAACATGATAAATGAACACAACCGTAAATTGGGCAAGGTGAATGCCTTTATTCAGGCGTACATGTTGGCAAGATCGACATGCACGCTTCATGAACTTATGAAGGACCTTGAGGAGTTCTGCTGTGATGGAGCTGACTTTGAAACTCTGAAAATAGGCCCCTTGCAAAAACAACCTTTGATCTGGACATTTTTCAAATTTCCCGAAGACAAAGAAATCCCGACTTTGACTACAACCGATCTCATTGAGCATCTCAGAGGGTATTTCACAAAGAATGACTGCTGGACCAGCAAACAGCTTGATGCCGCTGATTTCATGGAATACCTTGTTCAAGAATTAGGTGCAGAATCGGGATTTCACCTGGGAGTGCGCATCAGAAGCTTGCCTTTGTTGTCCCAGGTAAATATCCAACCTTAATTCAAAGTTGAAGTCTTCTATGTTGTAATTCAGAAGTACTTGTTCATGTAGCTATAATACAAACCAATGCAAGTAATTTTTTGCAATGAAAAAAATGTGATTTAATCAATTGACAGTTGTATTCGCTTTTGTCTTGTGAAGTAAAATTGCAAATTTGTAATTGCTTTGTAGGTGCTGAAGAGAGCCCAAAGACAGGCTGGTGGCTCCATACGCAACACGTGCATGGCGATGAATGCCTCTGTGAGTAATGACATCACCACAGCATTTCAACAACTGAGGAACTCGCTAGTTGAAGTTGAAGATGGCCCTTGCCATGTCCGACAGCAATTTCTGACCATGTCTGCCAGCGAAGTTTTTGGGGAGGTATGTAGAGATGCTACGAAGTGTTTTCTATTATTTCTGCGACTGCAGATATCGTCTTCTTGCATTGTAAAGTCTGAACTAATCAGAAATATAATGTGACACACATATTGTAATATTGTGTGCAGGGTTTGGCACTAGTACACAATACTACACATGTACTCGTGTACTCAAGTACATATTTCCAAGTACTCTCATGTATCATGAGTACAGTACAGTACTCATACTTAAGTACATTGCTAAAGTTCTCATACTCTAGTACATTTGATCGTACTCACACTCGAACACATTAAAAAAAGCTGTACTCGTACTTGTAGATGTTGCAAGTTCTCGTATCCGAGTACATTTGCATGTACTCTTGCCCTACCCTGTGTAACAGTCACACATGAATGAGTACTTGTCTTCCATGAAAATACTATTTCACTGTCATTGTTACTATCTTTCAGGTCTGCTCCAAGATGATTGTCCTTCTCGACTCCCTCAAGTACATCCATGAGCAGTGCGATTCTTTTTCTGGGCTCATAAAACGCGACTACGATAAGAGTGTGGACGTCCTCAAGAAATTCCAGAAGCAGGTTTGTAAAATGTTTTTGTGATCATCTGAATGAAAAGAATTTGGTTATTTTGAAGCATTTGTTGTAATTTTATTTCTTGTTTGTTCTTCTCAGATAAGAACAGAGAAGCTGTTCTGCCTGGTGTTCCAATTTGCCGTTTGCACCAGTCGCGAAGAGATGCACAGACAGCTACAGGAACTTCTGGAGAACACAGCAATGGAGATAAAACCACCAGACCAGTCCAAGGCGGAAGAAGGCGGGGCTCCCCCTCCTCCTCTGGGTAACTATTTTCATCTTACATTTGCCCTGACTCTAATTTTGGTTTTATGTAAAGTGTTATCAAAAAACGTTTCCAGAAAACTTACAAGTTATAGGATGATTATTTAGTGATAAGGGAAACTTACTGGTGATCAGAAAATGTGGAAGAATTTTACCAAGTTTTGTGAAATTGTGGGTGGTATTCACAGAATTATAATTCTAAGACATTTATATGAAAGAAAAAGTTATAGCAAGATTAGTAGCATCTGATTTGGTCAAACAAATTTAATGAGAAAGATGTCATGAAGAGTAACCATTGCATTATGAAATAAATATTGCAAGATTCTTTAACTACACTATTGTGTTACTTACCTCATATGAATTAAATTCTAATATATTCATCTCTTCTGTTATATTATTTGCAGAAAAATTGGTAGAAATGGTTGTGACGTACATGGACAGATTTCTGTTTCATGGGCCTCTCAGTCTTTCCAACTTATCACAAATTGAAAATAGGATGTTAGAAGATTTCAACAACAAACACTTCACAGCTTTGGGGCAAGGAGCTTTCCTTAAGTTCATCCTGACCAATGAGACTGTCAAAAAGGTAACTAGTGTGTGCGGACTGCTTTCATGTCAGCTTGTGTATTCTGTGTTTATGTTGTATGTTCATTCATGATTTGATGACCTTGCAGTTATAAATGACAAGTCGTATTGGGAATAGCCATGTTTGATTGTGTCTTATTTCAAAAAATTGAAAAGCAAGGTTAGCATAATCACATGACTAGATTGGAAATTTTTTTTTTTTTTTAGAAATTGGACGAGAGTGGAGGGAGTACCCTGGGATCGACAGGTGGAGGTGCTGCTCGCTCCGTTTATCAGCCGAGTCAACAGGACATTCTGCACTTCATCTCACAGACCGCTCACTCTAATGTCCAGGTAAAAAAAATACGTTGATATGACAGATCATTTGTCATTGTCTTCAATATTGATTGACAGTGGGAGCTAGACCTAATTAGTCATCTCCACCTAGCGAAGGAATTGCTCTTTTCAAGTGCAAAAATGCCTACATTTTGCTTTAATTTTTGCTGGAATTATTGAGATTTTATCTTGTTAATTTGAGATTTTTTCATGAGTGATTTATTTCGTTTTTCAGATTGAGCAATTAGAGAAAGCCTTGTGCCATCACTACAACAGCAAGGATGTGAAGGATCTGGGAAAAGGGACAATTTCTCACCTGAAGAATATCCTGGAGAAGGCTCCTGTGAAACATCATTCAGTCATTTATGAAGGGGCACTGTGTGTCAAATCAAGGTAGGGACAACATTTCTAAAATAGTGTCCGAAGATGTGCATCTCATGCCACAATTTACTTAAAATCTGCCCTCTTTTTACATTTTGTGGTTGACATTTGTTTGTGTTAGTTTAATTTCTCGGTTGTGGTGTATTTTAGTTCTACATGGACGGGGAAGTCTCGGCAAGTGGGAATTCTGGGTCACAAAGTGAAGCAACAAGCCCTTGCGTGCTTACAGAACTGCCCTCTATTGGAAGACTTAGCTGATTGGTCGCACTGGGATTTGGTATTCCAGCCCGAACTTGGAGAACTCAAGGATTTTGTGCAGAAATATGGTGGCATTCATACTGTGAATGTGTCAGGTAAGGCTGACATATAATAAGTGTATTCAATTATTCATGAATGGGTTTTACTTTAGAATTAGTTGTGTATGTTAGATCTGGTGTATATAGTTTCTCTTTAGAAGTAGAAGTTATTTGGCTACTTCTTAAAAAGTGCTGTTTGGTGGTGGTTTCAAAAATAGAATTTACTGACTAGTCTTCAAATTTATTTGTGTCCGTCTTCTATTCTCTTCGTTTTCCTGATTGGATCATAAGTAAATTTCCTTTTGCTTTCATTTCAAAGGTTCAGATGGCCCAGCTGTCATGACAACCAACCTGATGGCCCTTGAAACAAAGCCTGGCACTCTCCTTAAAGTTACCTGCGATACATCTGCTGACAAATTCCTCTCTGCTGCGCAACAAGGAAATGTGACAGACACATGCGGCCACCTGGTGTCTCTTGTGATAACTAACAAAGGGGTAGACGGTACTCCTCTTGCTCTTCTTGGAAACCACATCAAGACCGCCCTCTTCACAATGCAGTCTTCTACCTCTGACGTGCCAGGTTTGTGTCTTGCACCTTTGTCTATAGTTTGGTTGTTCCAAAATTCAATATAAAGCCATTTGTCGATTTAGTATGTTCATCTTCCCATTAACATTGCTGCATAAGATGCTTGCGTAAGTCGAAATATTTTAAAGTGAGGTCCTTTTTTTGCAAGGAATCTTGTAAAAAAGTGTTGTGCTTTGGTAAGTTTCAGCTAGTGACTGTTGTCTTTCCATTGTATTTTGCAGGTGCCCCTGGCTGTGCTGAGAACACCAAAGCTGTGAGGTTCATACTTGAATGTCTCTTGAAAATTCCTGTCATGCTGTGTCAGGCAACTGCTACTCAGGTACTTCCGAATATTCTTTCCTTTTTATTTGGCGGTTTATTTGACTCGTTTGTGCTTGGAAGTTGTGTGTCCATCTGTGTTTGATCGCTTACTCTCGTTGATATGCCAGATTCTTGCATATGTCCATAATGCCTTGTGGTATGAGTATGACTGTATCATACTGAATCACTGATCTATATCATGCCGAGACATGGTCAGCAGTTGTGTACTTGTTCAATGTTTACTGTCTGTACCCTTCCAGAAACAGATTATGAGTTCTTATGTCTCTTTGCAAGGTCTTCCTGGAGCCCTTGAGTCACGTGGTTGGAGCTACCAAGTCCAAAGAAATGCTTCAGAAGCTGTGCAAGAGTTCTTCCGAGGAGAGTCGTCTGCAGTTGTTGGGCTGCCTCCTTGGCATTCAGGATTGGGCGGCCTCTTTTGAGGAGAGGTGCGTCCCTCCCTCGCAGTGCTTGGAGTCTCTGAACTCTGCTATGCAGGACGTCTTTGAGGACACAATCGAGGTAAATTGAAAAGAAGTTTTGGCTACCTGTACACTGGCTTGAATTTGAATTTATTAATCTTGGGTGTAGATTATCTATCTCCGGATTCATATAGATCGATGAATTTACCTTCAGGAGATTGTAGAATTTTTTTAGCCAGAATTTTCGACGTCTTCACGGTGTCTTCGTCAGTGGCATAGTGAATTTATTAGTTGGGAAGTTAGTCGCTGCCAGAGGTCATCTTGAATTTAATATTTATGTTGACAATATGTTACAAATAGTTGCATGGACTATATATTGGTTGTGAAAATAATAGAAAATCCCATTTAAACTACAAATTTCATTATGTCCTCTACCTGGCAGTTCATACTCATTTTGAAAACATAGCAAGATTATAATACTTGCTCTACTCTGTTCCTTGCATATAATTTTTGCTGATTCCTAAGCAATATTTTTTGCTGATTCCTATCAGGTTGACAGTGACGAGGAGGAGGTGAAGGATGAGCCAGAAGTATTCACGCTGAGTGATGACTCAAGTGACGAGGAGGAGGAGACCAAGCAGAAGATGGTCGTGCAAGTTAAACAAGGTGAGTTATATTAAATAAAGATCAATAACTTGTCTTTCTCTAACTGTACGGTAAACTCTGGAATTGAAGGTTAGAGATAATAATGTGCAGGGCTTTGGAGTGGGAGTCGTGGAGTCTGAGGTTTTTGGGTGGAGTCGGAGTTGAAATTTTACTTTCAGGTGGAGTCGGGAGTCGGAGGCGAAAATCTGGTGTCTCCTGACTCCTCAAAATAATTCTGAGCATTGACAAATGAAAATTAGAATCAATGCAAACTGTATTAAAAATTTAATTATCTTCAGTATCCATAGACAAAATGGTATAGAAACATTGTGGAGCTAATATTTTCTTTCGCTAACCACATGATATTTTGTGTCCAATAATACTGATAAGAGGAGTTGGGAGTCGAAATTCAGGAGTCTCAAGGAGTCGGAGTCTGATTTCAGAGAGTCAAAGGAGTCGGGAGTCGCGAGTCGGTTCACTTTCTACCCGACTCCAAAGCCCTGATATTAATGTGTTTGTTCATGTAATAGGATTTTTTGGGTTGATTGGGTATTGTAATTGTAAGCTTTCTTTTTGTGTCCAGGTGTTACAGTAGGACTATGATTTACCAATGAGTAATCTACCCTGGAATTTAAGAAAGAAAGAATTGTCGATTAATGTTAGGGAGAAAGAGCTGCCAGGTTCATTGTCTGCCATTGAAAATAATTTGACGCAAACATAAATGTTTTTAGAACCCATGCCCATGGAGGAGGATACAGCAGTAGTGGAGCTGTCGACCACAGAAGATGAGAGCGATGTTATTTCCGACTCTGAAGTTGAGGTCTTGCCCGATCTGAGCAAGGAAGAACAAAAGTGCTGGCAGGTAGGGAATCTTGGATGACAATTGAGTTTATTTGTATCGCAGTTTGTGTTACAAAAATTGTTTTAAATATACATGTATCAACTAGCAACATAGCAATCAATATAACTATCCATTTCTACTGTTTCAAACTTACAGTGCCACCTAGGTCCTAGGTACTTGAAAATATTTGAATGTTTTAAATTTGGACCATCATAATTATGATATTATTTGCTTTTTCTTTCAGATTGTTGAAAAGATAAGAAGAGAAGAATTTGGAGTGAACGTCCAGTTGAGTGAGGACGGACAGAAGCTGATGGTGAAGCAACAAGAAAGACTGGGCCGTAGTTTAGATAGACTGTCAAAGGACTTGTATTCGAAGGACACTCACTTTGTGCTGGAGTTGATCCAGAATGCGGATGACAATGATTACTCCCCTGAACAGCTGAGCAGCGGTGGATCTGAATGCCCAGCTGTTGAGTAAGTGGTGATGATTTATATTGGCTAACTAAATAGACCAATTTCACAGATGGTTTCTCAGTTAACACTAGGGAAAAGTGGTGAATACTTAAATCCCATTGGCTGATAGATTTCCCGCCCTTGCCTCTGATTGGTCAAGCCAAGGTGACCCCAGGCTGGAGTAATTTTAGTGCGTTTTAATGTAGCTTTAAGACTTTATAACTTGGTCATCCTTTCAGTTAAAGTTTTAAAGTTGTGTTTTTGGATTTAGAAAGTTGAATTTCTCCCAAGTTACCACAATTAATGTGATGCATGTTTTGACTGACAACAGTCTGCTGTAGAGGCAGTTGCACACACTGAGACTGCGGACTGATAAAATTCATATCGAATTTGGTGTCGAATTGGCTTCTGGGGCAGCAGGACAGTTGCCAGTCAGGTCCGCGCCCAGAAGAACTGTGCTGGAGTTTCTCAAAAATGCATGAAAGCGAGGACGTGAAATAGAGCACCTCCATTGAAATTTTGTAACCTTCTCCCTAACGGTGGCAACCTGAGCAGGC
This sequence comes from Platynereis dumerilii, assembly GCA_026936325.1. Classification (NCBI taxonomy): domain Eukaryota; kingdom Metazoa; phylum Annelida; class Polychaeta; order Phyllodocida; family Nereididae; genus Platynereis; species Platynereis dumerilii. Next base: position 176,843,632 of record JAPTHN010000001.1, on the reverse strand, counting down.
TGCTGTAGCCTGATGTATGTTTATATATTTGCTTTTAGAATAGATTGTTTTCTCCGTGAAGTGTATTCTAGCATTCCACGAAATAATTATGTGCCTCTTTTCTTTTCAGATTTCTAGTCGATCGTGATTGCGTGTCTGTGATGAACAATGAATTGGGCTTCGAAGAAAAGAACGTCCGAGCAATTTGTGATGTTGGCAAAAGTACGAAGGGCAAGCACAAGTACGGGTACATCGGTGAGTGAAGAAGGAAGAAAAATATATTGCATTGTCTAATTAATCTCACAATATCATATCATGGTAGTCGTTATTGATCACACAGTGTGTAATTGTTGGTTAGCATCCTTTAAAGCCTCTGCATGGGTCATGCCTGGATAAGATACCAGGTGATGCTTGGGTACGGAGGCAGATTAAGTTCAACGACCTTTGGGCCACTTGTTGGGGAGATGCCAGCAAGTGCTAGTGGTTTGTTGTACACTTCTGTCGCATATTAATAACAAGAAATATATTTTAAATGTCCTGAATTCTGAATTGTTTTTCTCATAGCTTAGTTGAATAACCTACCTGAATTAAAAGTTTTAAAACCTTTGATGCGTTATTATTTCTTATCTCAAACTCAATAAATTATGTTTCAGGTCAAAAGGGAATTGGCTTCAAGTCCGTCTTCAGAGTAACCGACTCTCCTATGATCCACTCCAATGGCTACCACATCAAATTCGATGTCACTTCGGGTCCCATGGGCTACATCTTGCCTCACTGGACCAGTGACGAAAATATTTCTACATCTATGAAGCGGTGAGTGGGATTGTGGATAATATTGCTGGACTGTGAAATGTACAATATGGTTCAAATAGTGCCATTCGCCCAATGCTGATTATCAGTCAGTAGAAATAGCAGAATGAGCCCGTCAATGGTTACTGCCCCTAGATGTCGTACTAATCCATGAATTATCTCTGCTAGGAGACAGAGATCTTGTTAGTCCTGGCTTCCTAGAATCCCGTCCCATGTCACACTGTCACACTGTCACACTGTCACACTTACTCTGCTCCACTTATTCATTCATTCATTCATTCATTTTTCTTCAACTGAGTACCTGTGTGCTCCATCATACATAATTGCATGCACTTGACTCTTTTCCTTGATAAAATCTGACTTTATTTCAAGCTTATTTGCTTATTTTACTTTGAAGATCAATCACACTTTGGAGTAGTTCCTGCTTTTCCTGCTAGGTGGTGTATAGATGCTTAGTTTCCTTTATGTCCACTAGGTGATGGCAGAGGAGGAATTTATTGTCAGTGCTGGGAGATAGTCTGGTTTCCTGCCCAAATCGCCGCTAGGGCTGATCTAGGGTCAGGCGTTGGGTAATTCACTTGTCAGAATTCTGACAGGTAAACGGAAGTAACCTCCGCGCATGACCGACCTAATTTTAGAGGCTACAAACTTGACCCGATTCTACAGTGCAGCCATGTTTACAAAAGCAGTGAGGATGAAGACTCAATGTCTCAGGAATTTGTTGCTAAATACTGGATTTCAAGAAGAAACTACCCATTCTTTGGATGTCATATCATGCATAAGAACTTCCGGAATGTGTATGCAACAAATTGGGCCCAGGTGTAACGTTTTTGACCAGTTTTGGAGCTCCTGAAGTGAAGACTCAGCAATGCAGCATGTTCAATCACATAACCACGAGCCATATCACCAAGAGACATTTACCAGAAGAAGTTACCTGAGACCCAGTATATTATCTTACCAGTACCTTCAAGCGCATGGGATCTTCGTGCTGAGACCATATGCTGATGTAGCCCAAACAGACTGCCACGGGATAACAGCGCGCTAGCCAGTTTCTTGGTGTAGTGTTGTGAATGTATTGCCAGTATTGGCCTATGCCCCTATATATCTTCCTACCAGTAAATGTAACAAATGTAGGCCTATAGATGTGGTATGTAAAAGATAAATATTAGGCCTGCAAACGAAATTGGCCTGTTGTATATATATATTGTAACTAAGGCAAATGAGCAAAAATCTTAGGAAAGAAATTCTTGTAGTCCCTGTTGAGTTAAGGGGAAAAGTGGGGGTTATTGCGGGCCTATGAAATGGAGTGTGAAATTTACTTTATCCAGTAGAGGATCCAGAGGGGGGTTTAGGGGTCCCCCCCCCCGCCCACTAGGGCGTAAGGACGTTAATGTAAAAAAAACTATGAAATCCAGATATTTGTACATTTCCATTTGTAAACCATTCGACATTTTCTGGATTCGCCCGTTTTCTGTAGTACTCTTGTTACTATATTTGTGGTTGTGTACATGTATTGTGTATGTTTCTTTGATTTTCTCTTTATGATGTGCAATAAAAATAAAGAAAAAGTTCAAAATATAGGCTTAGCAAATTAGCATCACTGAAGACTGAGGATTGACATGGATTTTGGAAGAGCTGCAGCTGTCGAAGTGCCTACTTTCAAGATATATTTAACTACATTTGCCATTGTCATCCAAGGATTGGAGCCAGCATAATAAATATTATTTTGAGAAAGCAGATGCATGTATTTTCTTGTAGAACAGGTACAATAAATTAAGCTCCTCACAAGACTTTGGCAAAGGTAGGTTGCACATGTTACAACTAATTTTAAGATAAGGCTAAATCATACAGGCCCATAATTATGGTTAACAGCAAGCACTGGCATTGACCACCATAGGAATTGGCTTATAGGCCCAGCTGGCCCAGCCGCCTATGAGCTCAGCTGTCAACAAAGTCCATGTGTGCAAACTGCTATTCTGGTATAAATCTGTCTATTAAATTTAATGATTTGGGCTAATATGCCAAATAATGTAATTCTACCACTATAGTGTAGGAATATTTATCTTCATGCATTTAATTCTTGCCAATATAGGCCTAGTGTCTACGCAGACAGGCTTTTTAAACAATTTAATGCTGATATATGGGCCTGTATGCAACATGTGCACCATAAAATAAGCCTAACCCAACAAAATATTTTACTTCTATATTTTTCTCTGACCAGAAAATTTGCTCTGTAAACTTGTTCTGTCAAGGACTCGTTAATATTCATGAATAAGAAATAGCCTCTAATCATTGACCCAGTTGGTGGCGCTTCTGTTGTGACCTGGTTTACTTTTCATCCAATGGCACTGCTTGGCAGCCATTTTGCAGTTCTACTTCATTCAGCCAATCAGATCACAGAAATCAGTTCCCATCCCCTGACTCAGCATTCACTGATCAGGGCACCAGACTATGCTGGGAGATAGAGATTTTGTTAGTCTTCAAGGCTCTTGGCTACCCCAGCTTTTAATTGGCATGAGAGGACCAGTTACAGATAGATAGATCTATAGAAAAGTAGATAGATAAGGGTGTGCCCTGCTGGGGTAACCCTGAGGGGTAGGGTGGGGATACTCCTTAAGGGTGGGACAGTGGCACAACCCCAAGGGAGGGGGCACCTCAGGGGACACCCGTAGGTTGGGGCTAACCCTAGGGTCAAAGTTTTTATGACTTACAGCAAACACTATCTGTCTGGCAATCACTGCTGACCCCCTGCTCGTAATGCTCCCATCTAGTTTATTTCACACCAAATAGTCGTTCCTAAATCATGCAACACCTCGTTCAGAGATCCCTACCAAAAGTTATTTAGTTCAAGATGAGTCAAATACAATGATTAGAATCTATTTATTTTCCTAGCAGAGATACTTTTGTGCATCTCATGCACTCCATTCTAGTCAACTGCTATCCTTGCTGAGAGTGTGTACTTAAATTAATTCATGTAAGCAATGCAGTCCAACCTTGTGGAGTTATAGGGCTAGTTGTGATTTCCTTGCCGGGAATCTGTACTTAAATTAATTCATGTAAGCAATGCAGTCCAACCTTGTGGAGTTATAGGGCTAGTTGTGATTTCCTAAAGTTTCCTAAAAGGCTTATACATTATAACACAGCTGCAATCTATAATAATATATCCCAGCAATTTATGCATTAACTCGTGCAATATTGCAGGTGGAAGACAAGCATCATCCTGCCCTTGAAGAGTGAATTCCAAACGAGCAGCTCTTCCCAGTCGATGGCCGCTCGCTTCCAAGACATCCATCCCTCTCTGCTGCTCTTCTTGCATCGATTGAAAAGCATTACTATCAACAACAAGGTAAGATTATGAAGTATCTACATTAGGGTGCATCAGCCGCCCCATGAAAAATAAAAAATAGAGATAGGCAGCTGTACCTTGTCATGAAGTTGTGTTTTGGTAGCCAGATGAACATACTAAAAAATCAGCCAGATCAAATAATATTTAGGGGTGCCTCCGGAAGCATAATTCCTAAGACATTTTTCAGGAAAAGTTGCGTTTCCGCAGAATCGCGGTTTGCGATATCTTAACTAATATAAAAGATAGAAGAAAAATAATGACATATTTGGATTCTGCTGAAAATTTCCTTCAAAATGAATACCTGGAACCTATACTTTCGTTGAGATAATGTTGATGCCATGGGGCAGGATGTGTTTTTATTTTGAATATTTTATTCGACTTCACTGATATACAAATTTTTTTTATTTAAATGACTGCATGATACTTTGTCTTTAATTGTTCCTTTCTTATTTATTATGTTTGGTACATATGAGTAATAATATACTCAGTATTTCTCTTTGGCTCTCAAAGCTATTTCTATTATTCAAGGATTCAATGATCTTGATTAATGTTTTACAACTGTATGACAATTAAGAAACAACGTTGCTGATATGCTATGCATTAAGAAGTCATTATCTGTTTTAACACTGAAAAAACTTGCCTGATATTATAGTGTGCAAGAAGATGTGTCAATGTGCAATTGTACATAATATTGTAATCAACCATTCATATTCTGCAAATTAATGAAATACAAATATTGTCTGCACATTGTATATTTTCTGGAAGTACTTTCTGAGGCCACATTAAGCTTCAAACCAACATTTTTAGAGTAGGCCTATATCAGGGACTATGTTCACCGAGACTGTCAATATACACAATCTGTATATCCTGAACTAGATGGATGGCAAGGTCCAAGGAGGATTTAATTCATAGATTTAATCTATAGTCACAATTCCATGACAAGAATAGAAGCAATTTAATAAATGTTATATTTATTTAACATTTTCACTCAAACTTTCATGGCGTTTTAAAAAAGGTATTGATTACTTGCGGTCTCATGCAGAAGGGTACAAACCTTTCTACTTAAATTCCATTATATTAGGAATGTGTGAGATCTGCATAAGTGATAAATGTTTTAGATGCCATACTGTGTGACCTTCACGGAAAGTCTTTGAGAGGCAAAGGTGGATAGGCTTTTTTAAAGGATATTTTCATAAATATAAATTAAATCGGATTAAATTCATTGAAACCAATCATCCTGCACATGTTAAGAACGGTCAAGTTTAAGATATTGCAGTAAATTAATAATGAAGAAAGAGAATATCATTTCAAATGCAGAAATATAGAAAAAAAGAAAAGTAGTACTTACATTCCTCTAACTACCATAATACAAGCAAGCTATGGTACGGCTTCCCGGCTCTATTTTTTTTTATTCATAGGTCAGCTGATGAACCTTGATGTACATGGTAAATGGACCCATTTCCTTGTCCACAAAAAGTATAAGGGCTAGTTTTTCATAAGGTTTCAATAAATTGGGACTTATGGTCACTTATCACCACATAGCATAGCAAACTTTTTTTTTCTTCTCTTTTCATAGTCATAAAACTTTTTGAGATCATCATGAATAATTGAAATTGCTTTGAGAGATAAAAATCATCATAAAATTGAATACTGAGTAAATCGCTCCTGATATTTATGAAACATAATTTATACGAAGAGAAAAGCAAAGAATAAGTATCATGCAGTCACATAAACAGAAACTTGTGTATATCAGTGACAACGTACATAATAATCGAAGTAAAAGCATATCTTGCAGTACATGATCTCCATAATGTTGACTGAAACATAGGTTCCAGGTATTCATTTTGAAGGAAATTTTCTGCAGAATCCAAATATGTCATTAGTTTTTTTCTATCTTCTATATTACTCAAGTTATCGCAAACCGCGATCTTACGGAAACGTAATTTATCCTGAAAAACTCATAAGAAAGATGCTCTCGGAGGCACCCCTAAATATCCATCGATCAAGCTGAAATTTCATAATCTTATTTTGGGTGGTAAAACCCAACTATGGACCAAGGTACAGCTGGATCGGTTGATGTTGGGGCAACTGATGCACCCTAATCTACATGAACATATGGTCATGTCAAGAATTTGCATTGCAGGACTACCCGTGTCCTAAATACAGACAGGTATATCTATCCCCGTATCTTTATCCTCACCCATAGCTATCTGATGAAATAGTCCTGCATTCTGTGTACTACAATCTGATGTGACCCATATAAATATATTGGTCGGTCTCTGTCACAAATTGAGTTCTTCTCTGAATAAATTTAGTCGCACTGTCTATATCGGGGTTTGATGATGTCTTAATTAAATGAGATCAATTACTTTCGCTATATTTTTCATGTCTATAAATAAGTGAATTTCTTCCCTTCAGGTTGACAATTATGTGATGAAGATGCAAAGGAAAGATCTGGGCAATCACATGACGGAAATCAAACACTCGAGCGGGACGGACAGGTGGCTTGTGGTCAGGAAGACCCTTGATGCTTCGGCTATATCTCTGCAGGTAATCTCAAGAAAAATGTATGCTTTGAAACTTGGCTGTTGGTTTTGGTTAATTACATCATTTTTTGTGCGTGTGTAGATTGCTGAATTTGCTGTGATTGTCAAATTGGAAATTTGAATTGACTTGCTGTTTGATTTTAGGCCAAGTCTGGAGTTGAAGTGGAGTCTTCAGAAATTGCCATGGCTTTCCCGATTACCAAAGATATGAAAGACAAGCGCTCTCATGTGAGTGAGGTTTTCTAGCTTGAGCAGTTCTAGTTTTGCTTGTTATTTGTTGAAGCAGGAGTAATGTCAAAAGGAAAGACCTAGCAATTTAAAAATATTTGTCCAAGTCTCTTAAATCTTTGAGGGTGGAGGGTTGGTCTAGTGGTAGAGTGCTGGGCTGCCAATTGCTGGGTCCAGGGTTCGAATCCAGCTCTTGCTGGGTCACCTGGGCCTATGTTTGACAGCTGTTTCAACCATCCTTCGCCCCATTGCTGTGTCCTATGCTGTCCTAATTAACTTACCTAGTGCGTAAATGCAGGATGTAAAGCCCCAATCATCCATCCTCTAGATCCTATCTTATAGATCTGTGACATATGCTTAACGTATTGGGTTTTTTTTTTTATTTGCTTTATTTGGAAAGATGAATATACATAAATGGTAATCTTGTGATCTTGCTAAAACAGTATCTCTGAATTCTGTATTTATGACTCATGTTTCAGGTGAATCTCCAGAAACAGCCTGTGTTTGCCTTCTTGCCTCTCAGGAGCTATGGATTCCGATTTGTTATTCAAGGTGGAGAATTTGTTTATATTTATCAGGATTTGTAATCTGCATTATTTATACAGGTATAGTCCTGTATGTTGTGCAAGAAAACTACTTCACTGCTCCTTTTGCCTCTCATCAGGTTAATTTCATAATTTTTGCTTTCAGGTGACTTTGATGTTCCCTCTTCTAGAGAAGACGTGGACAAGGACAGTTTGTGGAACCAGTGGCTGCGGACGGAGTTGCATACTTTGTTTGCGGATGTCATGGATATCTTCAGGGTCAGTGTAGCCTATTTAAGATTCATCTAATATAAAATTCAAAATTGTTAGGTAGACAAATGCCTCGGGAGTTTGAAAAAGTTTACTTATATCTCCAAGTGGTTTGCATTTACTACCTGGTCTATTTATCTGGTAGGCCTGTTGTATGGTGTGGAATAAATCTTAAATTTCCCGTGAAAATGCACTTGATAAAAAAGCATCCACACAAAATCGTACAATTGTCAATAATGTTTTCATTGATTTCCTGATTTTTCAGACGCATCCAGATCTCAATGGCCTGGCAGGGCTCGCTTACTTCATGAACTTTATTCCCCTTGAGGATGAAATTCTTGATTTCTTTCGCCCTGTGGCTTCAAACATTTTGCAACATCTGCGGTCCAAGCCTTGTCTGCCCGCTCAGCCCAATGGGAATGGAGGTAAGGACTATTGCTGTTATTATAATTAATTAGAAAAGAAGAGTTAGACCTGTTTAGACCATGGTTTTGCTGGGTGAGGCCCGAATTCAGTGCCGTAGCCTGCAGGAGGGCAGGCCGACAGGGGGATCAGTTGCCCCCCTCATAGAATCTGACAAAAAAGGTGCATTGCATGCAAAAATTTCAAATTTTTTGGGCTTTTCCGGAGTGCGCATGCCTCCAGACCAGTCTCTAACCTCGCTAAGATTTAGCCCAGTCTACGGCTCTGGAGTTATATAAAAATTGGAATTAAGGAATGTTATAAATATGAATATATGATGATGATATATGTATATGTAGGTGGCATTATTTCAAAGTCATGTGAATTGGGTAAAGATAATGAATAACAGTCGCTTATATTCTCTTTTTTTCTCTCAGCTGTTGAGTGGAAGCTGCCATCCCAGCTGGTCTTCTGCACGGACCGTCTTCTCAGAGAAGTGATGACGAGTGCCGACCTCCACCAACACCTTGGTCTCAGCTACCTCCATGAAGAAATGATGATGGCCCTCAATCCCAGTCTTGTGGAAAATCTCGGAATCCAGAAATTGAAATGTCACCATTTGATGGAAGTTGCTAAGGGCATCACGCTCAGTCTGCACGATGATGATATGATAGGTACAACATATAGGCCCTAATATCTAATATTGATCTGTATTATGAACTTTTTTTTTTGGGTAAATTAGTTGAAAATGCATGTGTGCTTGACTTCTTTCAAATTTATGTATGTTACATAAGTTACTCTGGCATATTAAGTTTCTTTACCTTAAGTGGAAGAGATTCATTGGTAAGCCTCAATTCTACCAGTCTCATGTGTGTATAAGTATAAGCATATTTCTTCCAGATTTAACGGACACGATCATGAGAGTGGCCAAGCTGCTTGCCGGAGTTTACCGTCTCTCTGACGATTTGCATTCTGAGGATGAACTCCGGCAACACATCTGCCAACTGCCGATTATGCCTCTCAGCACTGGAGAGTTTGTTTCTTTGTCAACCACGTCCGTGTTCTTTCCTGTTGCCATGGAAACTAGTGGATCTAAAGGCTCTCGGCGGTCTGGCCAAGGGCATGGTGAGTTAGATTTCAAGAGTGAATCTTGTGTTTGGAGGTGATTCAAACTGCTTTTTGCCATTTTCCCTGTGATAAAGGATTGCCTTGACATCTGAGGTAGTCAGCTGTGTTATTATGCAATGTTGTCGTTTCATTAGTTAGCCCACTTTATCATCATTCCAGGATTCGTAGCTCTCCAAAAAGACTTGAGGACATTGCACCCTCACTTGATTTCCAGTTTGGACGAAGTTGCCAATCTGCAGGTTATCAAGTTTCTGGAGAAGTTGGGCGCCAAACAGTTCACTCCAGCTGATGTTGTTCACTACCACATCATTCCAACGTTCAAGGGAGATGCTTGGAAGGTAGGTGGTTTGGTTTTGATAATCTTGTGCTGCATGATAGAAATGGCGACTTAGATGTATTTGTTCCTGTGGAATGTATGAATGCACCACTGGCTGGGTACGCACGTTACCTTATCATGAGACCGCAATATGTACCAGAAATAGTTGCGAAACTTTGTGTAAAAAAATAACCTTTCCGTATGATAGTCACACAAAGGTTTACCTGTAGCAGAGATGCCTACTCTAATGTTGAGGTGATAACTGTTTAATATTTTGCAGCAAAATCATAAGTTTATGTGTTTTGAGATGTACTCCCACTCATGAAGATATCCTGAGTCCTCTGTACCCACTCGTGCATTATTTTGCATTTCTTCAAACTGTATGACAGTTAGCTGTTATCAATAAATTGATTTATCTTTGCGTCCTTGAACGACTTTTTTTCACCCTCAAATGAAGTCAGTATTTGATGTAAGCCTATTGTTTGCAGAATAAATCACAGGAACTCCTCGTGGACTACTTGCTGTATGTCAAAGATGCCCTGGAAACGCAGCCGTCTCTGCTGAACATGGATGACTTGAAGTCAATAGTGGTTCTCAAGACCAACAAAGGACTCCTCCGACCCAGTGAACTGCCCATTCACTTCTCCTCTGCTTATGCCTTGCCTGTTGATCTCCAGAAATCTTTTTCAAGTAAGTTAGGATAGGATATAGGATAGGATAAGTTTATTTGTACAACTGCAGTTCCTACAATATCAGTAAAAACATGGACATTATAATACAGAATTACGGAAATAAAATGTTGTGCTTGAGTGAACTTGTTTAACTTAACAATTATTATGATTGCAGGATGCGACTGGACAGTAATAGACGACTGCTACCTTGGCCGAACCCAGAGAAATGCCAATGGAACCAGAAACTGGGTTGCCTTCCTGACCAAACTTGGTGTCTACCCGAGCTTAGCCGTGGAAAGCAAGACTGTTGTCATGAAGCCGGATGATTGGGTGGGTTGAATTTCTCTGATGTTATAATATTTTAATGTAGTTGCTGGTCATTGTTATTTTGGCGCTACTAATCTGAACCTTTGTAAGCTTAATGACCAGCTGCCTGAGGCAGATGCAATGATGAGATGCTATTGAAAATAGTGAATGCACCACAAGAACCTTCAGAAGTTCAGAGAACTAGCAAAGTTACTGATAACCAACACCTTTAGGCGACCAGCAGGCCTTCCAGCTATCTCTGTTTTGAGCTCCGGCAGTCCTGCTGTGCAAAGTCTGAATTGGGGCCTAAGAAACCGATCATAATGAGAGAGATGTGAGTTCAGTTACAGCTACCTGATTGGACTGGGATTCTGAATCTAGGCTTCTGGTTGTGAAAATTCTCATCTACAAAAGAAGTATTGTTTCCCTTTGGTTAATATACACAAATTAATTCATCTGCCTTCAAAACCTCAACTGTCGTCTTCTCTCATTACCATTAGGAGACATCTCCCTGGGCTTCGTATAAGGAACTTCTCTCGGACAGCACTGCCACCTACCAGATTAAGGACTTTGTCTGTGATGAATTCAAGCACATTGTCGATACAGAAGGATCTAATCTTGAACCTGCCGTGAAACACCAGAGAATGTCTTGCCTGTTCAAAATGCTGGATGAGAGTTGGGAAAGTTATCAGGTGAGGATGATAGAAAAAAGATATATATATAGTTCACAGGTCTCACAATGATTCTGACTCTGGCATATACCCCCATTCCCAAACCTAGCCTACAAGGGGAGTATGTAAGACTAGTGATATAGTTACTGTAGTCACCCAGAGAATCTACCCTAGACGAATCACTCATGCTGATAATCTCATCATAATTGATTCATGTTTAACAGAGTCAGCCAATCAGAAGCAACTATGCCTGTCCGATTCATGATTTCAGTGCGAATTTCGGAGCAGAAATACTTCTCTGCTGTCTTATGCACATGAGCGTGTCGCTCGTGGTGAGCGGAGTTCATCCATATGCAATAACTATCTTTCGGATAAACGGCTGAGCCATGGTGTTCATGATTGCTCCACTCATTCAATTTTCGAAACATCGCAAATGGCGCCACCGCACATGCGTGATTTTACGTCACCTTCATTTGCATCTCATGTGCGAGGCTGTCATTGGTCTAGGTCAGGAGGGCGGGAATCTTATTAGCTGAAGGCTCTGCTGAAGTGACTGTAGTGTGATGATGCAAAAATTAAAGAAGTGTGTGCTCAGTGAAATGCATTATCAGGTTGAATTAATTTTTTGTTGCAGTGTTACACAATGGCTGCTTTGGAAGATTCCCGAGGCAACAAAGTGCGTGAGCTCCAGTCGTCCTTTGGTATGCATGTGGAGACATTTCCTTGGGTTCCAGCTTCACAGGAACATGTCGTGGCACAGGAGACTGGAAACTGTTCGACGTTTAGAGAGACTTTCTTGAGCAGAGGTTCAGAATTATTCATGCCGATACTGAACATCAAAAGTCTGTTGACACACCATGTTGCATACTTTTGTTGCCCCACTAGGTCACCGAGTCTGCTCCTGCAATACTTAAAAGTACGGCAAAGTGTAGATGTGGAGTTTGTCAAAGAGAAATTCAAGGTAGAGTTGTTCATTTCAATTTTCAAGTTTGAAATATATTGAAATTGATACATCGTAACTTGTCCTTGCTCAACGGATCATTTAAAAGATGTAGTCTGAATATTTTGAACTTTGTCTCCTATCAATCTTATTTTTGCCACTGGTTGCAGGAATGGGGAAAGCAACAGGAATCTGAGGATAAGAGCAAATATTTGTGCACAAGTCTGACACACATAAAGATGATCTACAGATACCTGCAGGATAACTTGCCGCCCAAACAACTGCAAGATCTCCTGATGGACATGCCTTTTGTCTTCCTGCCCAAACCAAAGCTGGACTTGGGTGCGTATTTTAACACAAGAAATTAAAAAAAGTGTGTTTATAGTCTTCATGAAATGAGATAGATGGCAAGTTAAAGGTCTCTTATTTTACCACATGAAGCCTGTAGAAGTCCCTTCCCAGAGTTGACTAAACGCTTGTATCTTGTTGGACCACAAAATAGCTTGATGATTTGACCTAATTTACTTTGCCTGTTCAATTGTTGACTGCTTTAATATTTCAAAATCCTAAGTAAAATCTAATGAACTTCATTGATACACTTTTAAACTTAACCTCTCTGGATATCGACTTCCGCTAACAAGGAGCAGTTTTGGACAATGATTAAATTATAATTATTATTACTTGTCAATTTCAGCTTCGATGCAAGACTTGATAGTGGCAGGGAGACTTCTGCGCAGAAAAGACGTGAGATGGAGAGACCCAACTGGGCTGTTCCAGAAATATACTGAGAGTCTGGAAAGTGCTAACCTCCCGTCTGCTAATAAAACCAGCATTCACCATCTCTATTCCAGTTTGCTAGTAAGTTGATGAAATTATGAGCTCAAGTAGTTTTCCAAGGGCATATTCTCAAGAATTCTGATTAGCCTACAAAAGTTCATAAATCAGGGTACCCACCGGAGAGGGAAAACAAGAGAAAACAGGGAAAATGGTGAAAAAAATTCCCTGCAGGGAAAAATCAGGGAATTTGAAATATGGCCTCAAATTCGAGAAAACACAGGGAATTCAGTTTTACATGGGTTAATGCGTGAAAAAAAACCCTCTATTTTAAGCAAAAACCCGTAAAATTTATAGTTATTGGTTTCCGATTAGTGGCGATGACATGATGATAAGGCCGAGTAATGCCGAGAAAACATCCGGTGAAGCAGGGAAAATTCAGGGAAAATACATGGAATTTGCTTGTCAAATTTCGGTGGGTACCCTGATAAATGCAGGACATAAATCCCCGATCACACATCTGTCAATCTGACTGCAGATGAATGTCATTTCCTCACTAATAGTGTATTTCATTTCCAGGAGTTCTTTCTACGTTCTGGTCGTGTTGAGGAGGAGCCGGAGATTGAAGATTATGTTTCTTTGCTGAAACATTTGTCAAGCAGTTTTCCCGTCTCCAAAGTTCTCTCCGACGTTCACCAGATCTTCTCAACTTTAGGCTCAATGCTGCGGACTGCAATCACTGACCCTGATCAGAATATAACTGTCGTCAAACTCAACAGTGCCAAGTGAGTAGGAAATTACTTCCAAATTGCATCGGTTCATGACTTCTTTGTCATGCTTATAATCAGCTTATTCATGGCATGTACACTGATTTTGATGTTTTTTTAAAACACAAACACAAATGGTTACCATGTTCACTATAAAGATAATGAAGAAATAGGATATATATTATATGTAATTTCTGTAATTTCTTTAAATATATTTGAATTACAGTTAAAGTGGTATTTGGTACTTCTTTCTTTTATAATTTTTATGCAAATTGATTGATGAAGCTGATTGTTATAACACCAGAGCAGAACTCAACCCTATCTATAGAGCTTATCTATATTAAACTGTCATTTGTTCAAGAACGTGCTTCTCTCAGCTCTGAGTTGAAGGTGGATGAAGTAGCATACTTGCATAATGGCGTATTGTATGTATATTATGACATCACAATATTCTTATTTAAGAACCAAACTGAAGTCGGAAGCGGTGATTCCCGTGAGGAATAACAAGTGGGTGAAACTGAGCGAAGAGCCCATGATTGCGGACGACCGGCAGTTGGAGAGGATGTTCGCAGGGCGCGGAGAGAAAGGGGTGTACTTTGTGGAAACCTCTCGAAGATTCGTGAAAAACCAGATGGGACCCAGGTTACCCAAGCCACAAAGTGCTAAAGGTTTGTTACTGCTAGTCATTGTTTTTGTTGTGGTAGTAACTGTATTAATTTCCTTTGAAAGGTAAGTGGTAAGATGTAACTAAATGTGACCCACTGAGCCAAGTAAGCTGGAGCAGCCCATGAGAGATGGGTGAAAAGCTCCTTGGTGAGTCACAAAATAGACTTTTGTGGATGATTAGGCCTAACTCTAAATATGTTGTGTTGTAGCTGTCTCACTTGTAACTTCTGACTGCCATTATCACTTTCATTTACTCACTTTCATTTACTCACTCATTCTCAATTTTCTAGAGATGGCTGAACAGGAAGAGACCATGATAGAATTCCTGGAATCATTTGGGGTGAAGAAATTGAGCAACTGCATCAACATCATGTACAGCCCAGAAATGTTCTTCCCCTGCCCGGAGATTCAGCAATATGTCCGAGATGTGGTCCCTTACATCCAGAGAGACCTGCTCACAGAATTTCCAAACACCTATGAGCAGTTGAAAGCCAAAGGAATGTCTGAAAGTCTGTCCAAGGCTGCATTTGGTCGGGTAGGTGCTTGAAAATTTGAAAATGTTTCTCTGTGTTTCTTTCAATATCTTTTTCTCCGGAATAAGTCAAGTAATTCCATGTCCTCTTCTCTCTGATCTATTTCAGGTCGATAAGTTAGAAGTTGTGTATTCTTTGAAACACCTTCCCAATGAAGTAGCCAAGACCTCAGCCAACTGTAGATTCACAGACAATTATGAGTTCTACGTTTTGAAAGCTCATGTGGAAAATTACAGTGAGATAAACGGAGAATTGGCTCGCTTCTTCAGTTGTGGGGACAACAATGTTCGAGACGAGATAAGGTATGTTTTAAATATATTGCAGTGAAAATAAGATAATTTTACATTTGATATTAAAGTAGGCCTATGTCTGACTGAGCACAGTCTGCTTGTACAGCAGACGAGCGAGCGAGGCTGCAGACTGATGAAATTCAAGTCGAAATGGATGTCGAATTGGGATCTAGGTCAGTGGAACTGCTGCCTCTAAAGTCCGCGCTGCTGCCTGTCAGGTCTGCCCCAGCAGAACTCAGCAGAACTGTGCTTGCCTGCTTCAGAAACAGCTAGAAATTCATATGAGCGAGGACCAGAAAGACAGCGCCAATTCTGAAATGTTGTAGCCTGGGCCTATGTAGTGTATATTCTTTCCTACAAATTTGTACATTTCAACATTTTGTGGTCATTTCAGGTCCCTTCTGATAGAGATTCTGCCCCTCATGCAGAGTCACAGGTCGACTGACTTGGAAGACCTGCTGGAAAGGAATGACATCACCTCCCTGCCGGAGAGTGAAGCTCCTTGGACTGTGCCTGAACCTGTCTTTGCTATCCCTGAACCAGGTAGGTCATCTTCCTGACTGCTTCCAATGTTACTTCTTGTGTATCTGTTTCACCAGAAGACCCAAATCTTCAGTCTTCTCTGTGTTAAAAAATCGAAGGAAATTTTGTCAACTTTCCAAAATTAAAATTCAAGGGGATGGTATTCCCGTAATTTTGCTATATTATTTGAAATTTTTTCTACACTGTTTCCAAGAATCAATTTTCTCCTTGGCGAGGGAAAATCCCTTTAGAAATTACTATTCTTTATACAATATACATATTCTCTATATTATCACTTAAGCAATAGATTGAATAGAAATGAATCTTAAGGTTTTTCTGTAATTTCAGAACAAGATGATGGGTACATGGATGTGGACGAGGGAGACGCCGATGAGCTGCTTGTGAAATTCAAGCCCAAGAGATCTGACGCTGGTGGAGGAGTGCCCTCGTGGCCTCCCAAGTCAAGTCAGATGGATCCTAAAGTATTAGCTGGTCAGCCAAGTGAGTATGCAGCTGAAGAATTGACTCGATCAAAAGATCTATGAGAGTTGAATTACCGTATTTACCGTATACTAATTTCCTGTATGAATACGTCCAGCCTACTTGTCCGCTTGGCTCGTCTGTCATTGATGCATATCACATGGTCAATGAATATCACTGTCTCAAGCCCTGATGCGTATTGTATCTCTCACTGCATTCAGCAAATTTCCTGATTAGATGGTAACCCGTAAAATGAATTTATCCTATTCCTACATTCTAATGCTAAGCTGAAATGTGTCTGTCGTTCTTGCTTAACAAACTTGCTGTAATGGGCTTTACCATGTTGTGTACCAAATGACCATACCAATTAACTCTTCACTAATTCCCATCTTACCTGTTTCATCGTATGCAGGCACACGCCCGGCCCCGATTTGGCCTCCACCTGCTACCCCCGCCCATTCCCAAACCCGCTCTGGCGACCTGTCCCACCTCAGACCCGCGCGGGAGGACCTCGTTAAAATGAGGCAAGATGCGGAGAAGGAAGGTGGAAAAGAGGGTGGTGCTGAAATGGAGAGGAGTCCTAGCGTCGCCTCCAACGACACTTCCTACTCTGGTATGATTCCATCATCCTTATCATATAGAGCTTGGTTACTAGCCATTTATAGGTTGATTTAATGCAATTGTGCAATGTGCAGCCAATGCCATGCAACTGATGTGGTGTTAAAAATTCTCCCTCCCGCTTTTGCATTGTGCGTTGAATAAATCAACTGCCCCTAACTCCATTATATTATGTCTTGTATCTTCGCACTATTTCATGTTAAGTAATCAAGGAAAAATAGTATGTTGTGTTCTGTCAATATGTTAATTTTCTTTCTCAGGCTTATCTCACAGAAGTGGACCACCTGGACCTGGTTCTCAGTTTGCAAGACCCCATGGTCCACCCCATGGTCCACCACGCAGCCCGTCAGGAGACTACCACCCGTCTCCTCATCCCCACCCCACCCAACATCAGTATTCTGGTGAGCCGAGACCCCCTGGAACATCTGACGACCGTCCATTAGGGGAGCATTCTAGTCCTCATCCTCATGGCTACAGTGGTCATGTCAGACCCGAAGGAGACAGCTACGAAGGACAAACAGGTTCGGCTAACCCCTCTCCTGTGCACACTCCGGGAGGCAAGGTGGACCCCGGAAGAAAGAGACCCAGGGTGGAAAGTGATAGCAGTCTGGATTTGAACAGAAGTCAGCTCGACCAGTCGGCCTTGAACCAGAGCAATTTGTGGTTTGGTACGTTTCAGACTTATTCTGTTTTTAGCCATTCACAAAATGGTAGGTAATGATGTGTAAGGATTTCTTTTTATTGGAAATTCCATTCCAATATTTTTCACACACTTTGAGAATTGTCTTCAGCATCCTACTTTTAGCAAACATTTGTATTACATAATGGCTGTATTGATTTAGGCTGTAACATCTCCAATGTTTATTTCAGACCCACCAATCTGGAGAGGAGAAGGAGAGATCCCTTACGAAGAGGTTGGAAAAGAAAAGGGGCTGAAATTTGAAGCATTGGCCGATCTACCTGAGAATTCTGAAAATGAAATTGTTGGTCGATGGGGAGAGACTATCGTCTATGAATATCTCCAATCTCACTTTGAAAAAGATCCTAGTGTTGTCAAGGTAACTTGGTTGACTTTTCTTGAAGAAATTTTAGAATTACAAAAAAGTTTGAATTAGTTGAGTATTAACTTTTAGTACAATAATAAAGCATATCCCTTTGTTCTTGGAACTGACCTATGGATAATTGTGTATCATTGAGATACTGATAGGTGATAGATTTTCATGCCTGTATTTCTTACACGTCTTTGTCTCAGCACTTGCGTCACTGTGATATTCCATTCGATAATGGTGTTTTCTCTTATATTTTCGTCGTGATCATCTTCAGGTTTTGGTCTTAAACTTCTTTTTTCATTGAAATTTATATCGCTCTTTTTCAGATTCGTTGGATGAACGAACAGCGGGAAACAGGATTGCCGTATGACTTGGAAGTTCATTTCTACGATGAAGAGAAGCAGATCACTAATCTGGTCTATGTTGAGGTTAAGGCCACTTTGAAGGATAAGAAGGCCGGCTTCTTAATCTCTGCTAATGAGGTGAAATTTGCTATGGACCTAAAGGACAATTATCACCTTTATAGAGTATTTAATGCTGGAAACACAGAATCTGTGCGTCTGACGAAGTTGGAGAACTTGGCATTACACTTGTCGGAGGGGGCAATCAAATTATTCATGGTTGTGTAATTAAAATGATACGTGTATTTGTCTTACTTGTTGTATTTCAATGTTCCTTTGTTTTCGTTTGGCTGCAGATGTACATATTATATACACTGTATATACACAAGATTTATTTTGCCTCCAGTAGGCTCTACACCCAACTTATACGATCTCAAAATTATTTTGAACTGCCGGTCTAATCATTATGGTTCTAACTCTAATTATTTGTACATTATATTTGCATTTATAAATTAATCATTTATATCCATCAAATTTCAGTAATGAACTTACATGTCTTAGTTATCCATGTTTTTATAAGTTTATACGTTGTTTATATCTCTGGTTTGTTTTACAATGTGTTGCAACTGCTTATTGTATCATGTCATTACATCGTATTGATATGTCAGTATGTCAATTAATTAATCTCTGTGCGTTATTGAATAACTTTTGCATTGTGTAGACTGTACAACTAGACATTCTTTACTTAATGGCAGTTTTTGTTTCATTTTCATGCCTCATTATGAATGGGGCTACCCAGAATGATATAAGTCCAAAACTTGCTCTTCGAAGTCCGATTCATTGTGTTATACATGCATGAAATCTATGTTTCTATGGAAATTATTCCAAAATATATAAATTACAAACTTTCAAATTTGATTATGTAAGTTTTCATTTGGGCCAACGTATTTGAGTTTCAGTGCGGTTCAGTCGGTGGCAATCGTTAACAGAATTATGACATTGTGTGTTTATCAAATAATAAGTAATGAAGTTGCCTGCATATATTAAATTGTCCAGCCTTTTATGGGCATGTGAATTTCATCAAATTTTAAGGAATTTGTGTATTTAAGAAACAAATGGCAAGTCAATGGTATTGTGGCATTGTGTGTATTACCTATGGTAAATCGGCAAGTAATGCCAATACAAAGGATAGAAATTAAATTGTCCAGCCACTCTATGGGCATGTGAATTTCATCAAATTTTAAAGAGAAGAGTATGAATTCGGAAAAGTAATGATGGCCAACATTATTGACATATTGTGACATTTTGTAAATCGGCAAATAATGCCAATACTTTAACAGTATAAACTGTCAAGCCACTTCATGGGCATGTGAATTTCATGAAATTTTGATGAGGATTGAAATTTATATTCAGGAAATTGATAACCAATTCCTGTGGTTGGTGTGGTACCTGCTCCTTAGTCTTTATGGCAGTGATTGAAAACTTCATTCTCTTGAAATTATCTCAGCACAGATCTTCTGCTTTGGTCTATGTTTTTCCTGTGGCTGACCAACTGTGTCTTTCTTCCTCAAATTTGTCTCTACTGTCATCGGACGGACGAACAAACTCAAATCTCACATTATGTAGAACTGAGGATAACCAAGTGCTCGATTTTGTGGTATCTCAGGATTTTATTTTGTGTTCTGTACATATAACGTTGATATTTTTTTGCGACATCCTTAATGGCTGTCGGCCCTATACGATGTCTTGTTGCTTATAAGTTTTGAGCGGTCGCATAAATGGAGAACCCTTGGTTCCTCTTTGGTATCTCCAAGGCTTTTGTTATTTGCATGTAACGAGGTGTAATTTTCTTGTTAAGAAATTTCCGAAGAGCTTGCTGAACTACATAATATTATCTTCTTCTTTCTTGTATGATATCCTTGATGGCAGTTTGCCCTAGACGATGTCTTGTTGCTATTGGCCCAGACACTGCAGAGGTTGTTGCGATCTTATTCTTTCTACTTCTGCATTCTGGTTTTATGTTTCAGCGACAACGGGTTGGTTTGCATTTGGTGCTGCCCTTGGGGGCCACCATTTTATCTCAAGGGGGGGTGGCTTGGAGTTTTTTTGAAAAAAATAATTTCTTGCTCAGTTTTGGTGAAATAAATTATTTTTTGGGCAGTCTTGAAATAAATCATTTCGGGTGGGGGTATTTCTTACATTTTCGGGTACAAACAATGCAGCTAATCACCGTGATTGTGATGAAAATGGCCAATCCTGCTCCAGTTCCAGCATACAGCAACACCTGATCCATGGTCCACGCCTTTTGTTCATTCAGGGCCTCATCTGTTAAGTCGTCAGTTCTGGTTGGGTCTGTAAATTCGGGGAGTGCATGCTCAGACTTATCCTGGGTATCAACCTGTTCATAAACCACAGGCAGTCACCAGAACTGACAGCTTGTACTGTCTGTATTAAGTTATATTTTTCTTACTGAACATCACCTAATGCTGGAGAGTGCCTGTGCATAAACATTCTCCAAATCGCCATCATTGATCGTATCATCCCCCATGGAGTCAAAACTGTCTTGAGGGCCAAGGTCTTTGGTTGTTGTTACTGTTGATGTCAGCATTGTGTACATCCTGTGGCAATGGCCTTCCTCCAGTGTGAGTTTGTGGTCACTGTTGGAGAGGACAGCAATGTCCGGGTTAGGCTCTAGAGAAGGCCCTTGGGCTGCCACATGTCTGAGAGGATAAATGGATAAGAGGTGTCACCTGCTTGTTGACTGTCATCCCTAAAGTGATTAGCCACTTACAAGGCTAATTTGAGATAGGCCTGCTCCTAACTTCTGGAACTAAAAATAACAGCCTCTGTATTGGGCATCAAGCCAAAAAATTTCATTTCGTTATTTGGTCAGAAGTTGTTGCTGCCATTTCATCATATGCATGTACAGAAAAGGTGAACCAAATGAAGCAGCTTACATCTTGTGCAAGTGGTCGTTGTCATCAGACGAATCTGGGACCTCTGGTTGAACAGAAATCTTTTGTTTGAATAAGAAATTGTCATTGGTAGTTCTTGAGGAAAAGTATTTGGGATATAGGGAACAGAAAAGTCAAAACAAATAACTATGTTACCTGAAATTACAATACTTCTGATATATTTACCTTTGCATATCTCCACACCCCCTTGATTATATTAGCATTCACAACAATTTTTTCACCCAGTTTCGACATCTTGACACTCGCACTGAAAAGTGAGTTTCTGTTCCAAATTTGTCTTAAGTTCCTGTAGGTAGCCCGTCCGTCAGTGTAAATGGTGGCATTTGCTTGAACATAAGCCTTAATTGGAGAATGAGGGTGTCCTGTTACAGAAAACAGTTTGATATTATTTTTGGATCATTCCACTAGACCCGGAACTCATATCTTCCCGTCTGTTTGATCACATCTGTGGTGTTCAATTTTTCTTATTTCAAAACAGGCTGTCATTGACCCCAATAGGCCTAATACCTTTTAATTTGGTGGTTGCAATCACTCAGCATGTGATTTCAGAAGGTGTGTAAGTCTGGCTAGAATCCGGCTTCGGTTGTCGGAGGTAATTGTTTTCCTTTAAATAAACTCATCAAGTGAAATAAATTGTTTCAGTAGGATTAATATTTCTTTTGAGCTTGAGACTCCTCCTTGAACTTTTTGGGGTATGTATTTTGTCAGATATTTGTCCAAGGGCATTTTTTGTTTATATGTGACTTGACTCTGAAGAGTGAAACCAATTGGATTCGAAGGTGCAGATGACAAAAAAAAGATACATACTCTTTAACTTAGTCAAGATTTATACTATTTAATTTAAATCAATAGTGTAACTGGCAAGGGATTTTGCCAAGCGCTGGGTCCAGGGTTCAGATCCAACTCTTGCTCAGTCACCTTGTCCTATGTTGGAGGGCTGTTTCAATCATCTTTTGCCTTGTTGCCGTGTCCTCCTCCTGTCCTAATTAGCCTACCAAGACTTAGTGCATAAATACATGACATAAGTCCCAATCATCCATCCATTCTTCTGTTGAGAACTTGCCTGTTATAGTGGTCTAGCTTTTCTTCTTTGTTCACTGCAAATGGGAAACCATATTTGCAAGAAGTTAGGAGCTTCCAGCTGGTCCTTGTTTTAGGGTTGCGCTGGTGGTATTGTGGTAGACCTGATGAGATACCAGTTCTCTACCAGGCTTCAAATCAAGGAATCTCTGTACTAGGACCTGGCTGTCAGATGGAGGAACCTTGATGCTGACCAATGCCAGTGGAAAAAAATCTGCTGTCAATATACCTAAAGTGTCGTGTGAATGCCTGAACCTCGTATTGCAACAGTTTCTTGTGGAGCTGCAGGTCATACAAAATTGATGGAATTAAACTTACTCATTGTGAATCAAGCATTTCCTTGTTGTTGTGTGGTACCATAACCACATTTTGCTTTCTGTTGCATGTACTGCATACTGCTTTCTTGGACTGTTGAGTCGTCTATACAATGTGCAAGTACCATGCCAACTTCATTTCATTTTCAAACAGACAACAAGAAAACATAACAAAATTAAAGTTACGTAATCTTTGTAAACTAATGATTATGTAACAGTGAGCAATTAATCTACATGCAGATCATGTTATTGTTGTTTTTTCACTATTATGTAATATCAACAATCTAGCATAGACTTTAATTCAGCAGCTTTCAGTGTTGTCTTCCTTTTTACTATTTAGCTGATTATCGACATTAAATAAAAATTGTCATTGTCATCTATCTGTCTATATTTTATTTTTAATCTATTTTACCTTTGTAGTCTAAATCTGTCTTATTTTTCTATATATATGTCTTTCATATTTTTTTAAACAAACAGTTACATAACTGCCTTTCATACATTGAATATGAAATAAATTTGATGAAAGTTATGGTACCCCAATAAGTCCTAAAATAACTTTTTAAGTGCTTTGCAAATTCATAGCTATGCCATTCACATATTATGTAATATGTTAGTATTTTTGAAATGTAAATTGAATGGCAATTAGTTTGTTACTCACATGACTAACTTCCAGCATCCCTGCATCAATTGTTTCAACTTCTATTGGCAAGAGACAAGTAAATTTAATCAGTCAGATAAACAAGTTTCCCCATCTCTTAAAACGAGTTTCCCCATCTTTTCAATATTGGCAAATGGAGTTTCCCCATCCCGGTACTTCCAGGCCACCTAAATTCTAAGAAATTGACAGCAAATGAACAGCTTTTCACACGCACGATCATGCTACAACAGCTTATAGTATAGTATATATAAGAGAATAAACAGGTGATTCACTGGTGAACGAGGTAGGATTGCCTCACCTTGTTGAACGTCCGTCATGATGAAAGATGGGGCGACTGCAGTTGCCCCATGCGCTTGGCCCCAGTGTAAGTGGATTGTCCGCTCAATATCCTCCTCCCACCTTCTGCTATTCAATAATGTTTGTTTTTATTATTTTTTAGAAAAAAAACCGTTTTCAAATGCCACACTCCATCTTGAAACTTGCAGACAAACCTTTCTAAAATTTCTGTGTGTTCCATACATTGTATATGGAGGAACCCCCTGATGCTGACCAATGCCAGTGGAACAAAATCTGCTGTCAGGATATCTCAAGTGTTGTGTGAATGCCTGAACCTCGTATTGCAACAGTTTCTTGTGGAGATGTAGGTCATACAAAATTGATGGCATTAAACTTGCCCATTGTGAACCTAGCATTTCCTGGTTGCTGTGTGGTACCATAAGTATACTTTCCACTTTCTGTTGTATCTGCTGCATACCACTTTGTCGGACTGTTTAGTCGGCTATACAATGTGCATGTACCCTTCAAACTCATGTTTTTTTGTTTTTCAACCCGACTTTAAATAAATATTTCTTTCTTTTACTATCCAGTATCCTCCTCCCACCTTCCTCTGTTTTATATTGTTCATATTTTTTAAAAGGAAAGCCGCTCTCAAAGGCCACATTCCATTTTAAAACTTGAGTTGGAGACTCCTTCTTTAACTTTTTGGTGTATGTATCGAGTCAGACACTTGCCCAAGGGCATTTTTTTATTATGTGACTTGACTCTAAAGAGTAAAACCAGTTGGATGCGAAGGTGCAGATGACAAACAAACAAAGATACATGCTATTCAACTTAGTCAAGATTTATACTCCTTAATTAATTTAAAGATATAGTGTAACTGGTGAGAGATTTAGTGAAATGTAGTATTGCGGCCAATTTGGCGCTAGGGTGGCTCCGATCTTGCAGCAAATTATGTCTCTTCGCCACTTATCTTCTTTTGTCCAAGCGTTTGTGGATGAAGGATGTTCTTAAGTTATATTTTCTCTAAGCATTAATAATTTCAGTATTTAGTTGATTTGTCATCTCTTCTTGATCCGTGTGCATATCCTCATACAATTCTGCCTTTGTGAGGATGGAGGTCTTATCTCTGTTTAGACGGAACACATTCCAATCCGCTGAGGACATTGTCCAGATAGTGGCAATGACAGGGATTACCGTCAGTTATTTGCCTTCCTTTGTGACATGCCTCTAAATAGCCCAAGCTGGTGCTGATTGGGCGTAAAACTCTAACTCACTCCTACCTTGTGACTCTTCCACGTAAAATCCCAGTGAATATTTTTGGGAACAGATCCACAAACGTCGTTAATTGTTTCGTGTTTATTCAGGTAATTTCGATCAATTAATCACCAACATTCATCCAAAACAATCTCGCTCATAAAACTATGGTCTTGAAAAATGTTGCTGTCGTCTTCCTAATAGAACGATGATGTTGACAAGCCTATGACGTCCTTTAATGCAGTGAAGTCAGAGCGATGTCACTGGTACAAATACCAGGCTACAGCTAAAAATAAACCTTTTTGTAAGTGGCTTGTCCCCTCAATATCCCCTTAATATCCAGGTGTTACCTGCTTGTTGTCTGTCATCCGAAAAGTGATAAGCCACTTACAAGGCAGGAATGTCACAAATTATCAAAAAATCACCCAATTTTCCAGGAAATACCAGCCCGCTGACGCCAAAAGACCTCGGTAACTTCCCGTGTGAACGTAGCATTAGGCTCTAGAAATGTCGATGTCCAATTGTACCGGAGAGAAGGCTCTGGGACCGCCTTCCCTGCCCACACCACATGTCTGAGAGGATGAATAGATAAGAGGTGTCACCTGCTTGTTGACTGCCATGCCAAAAGTGATTAGCCACTTACAAGGCAAATTTGAGATACTCCGAACTTCTGAAACTAAAAATAACAGCCTCTGTATGTGGCATCAACCGAACAATTTCATTTTGTTATTTGGTCAAAAGTTGTTGCTGCCATTTCATCATATGTACATGAAGAAAAGATGAGCCTGATGAAGCATGTGACATCTTGTTCACTCTCCACTACAACTACGATTGTGATATTCTAAATTTTTTGTCATAGCAAATTATAATTCTCTAACTGAGAGGATCATGCAGAGTGTTCAGGATTGACATATATAACCATTATTAAAAGAGCATTCAATGTTATAAAAATTGATGAAATATTGTTTTAAGTAAGAGTAATATCCAAACTCGCTATGGGTGTTGACTTTAGAAATGATTTCTGTAGGCGAATTATTCAAGAGGCCTGGCAGTTGATGGTGCACACAGTTCTCTGCAAAAACATGAAATGTTCGAGGGACAATAAAAGTTTGATTAACATGGGATTGCCATCGGCAGACCTCAAAATTATCGGTATTTGCAAATCCTGCTTTAACAGCCAATTCTTTTTATCAAATAAGTTTTTTTAGTATGTTCAGGATGCCAAATTCAGTCTTGATAATATTCTTTTTGACTTACACAATTTTGAAGAAGGTCAGCATTTCCACGCGATTCTGGTCATTCTCAGTTGCCTCTGAGGAATCAATGCAATGTGGGCATTTACTACATTTGATATATTATAGCTGAGTGACGTTCTGTTGTTCCTGAACCAATCAGAGTGATCTCTACATTGTGAAATTTATCCCGAATGTCCTTTGCCATCTGACAGTAGGCATGAAAAAATTGTCTCGGAGACAAGGAGGCAACGTCGTTTGTTCCCACATGCACCACTACCAAGTCGAAAGGGCCCTGTAGGTGGCGCATGCGGGACACTAAGTCACGTACCCTTGCCCCTGGGCAGCACAGATATTCCACTGAGTCTCTTCTAATTCGTAGATTTCTAATGATGGAGTCTCCGACAACAAGGATGTTCTGAAACAAAAATATTGATAATATTATGTTATCATTCTCACTGTGTAAATCTCACATATATTTATTCTAGCAGGAAATGCCAAAGTGAAGACCAAACAGGCTGTGAAGCATCGAATCTTTCAGCTTACAACACCCTAAAGTATTTGAAGTTTTGCGCTAGCTTTGCCACATGAAGTTTTTACATGTTTGTCAAAGTTTAAATTCTGATCTATGTCTATTCCTAACAATTTTGCATTATGTTGACTTGTCAGAGTAATTCCATCTACTTGAATAGTGATTGATTCTCCCAACTCTTTACAGTTTGGGGATAGAAACAGGAGTTGAAATGTTTCGACATTTGCCTTCATGAGGTTATCTTAAAACCACTCGCCTAGTAGTTTAACAGTGAGTTTTAATCTAGTAATAACTTCGTCCCGGGTATTTCCGAGAATGGTGACAGTATTGTCATCTACGTAATTACTGG
The DNA here is from genome assembly GCA_026936325.1 of Platynereis dumerilii. Lineage (NCBI taxonomy): Eukaryota > Metazoa > Annelida > Polychaeta > Phyllodocida > Nereididae > Platynereis > Platynereis dumerilii. The sequence continues at coordinate 176,816,782 of JAPTHN010000001.1, read as the reverse complement.
GTAACAAATTCTTACTTTCTAGCAATAACAATAAATCATTTATATATAAATTAAAACAAACCGGTCCCACAATGCTGCCTTGCGGCACCCCTTTTGACCGATTGGATGCGAAGGTGCAGATGACAAACAAACAAAGATACATGCTATTTAACTTAGTCAAGGTTTATACTCCTTAATTAATTTAAAGATATAGTGTAACTGGTGAGAGATTTAGTGAAATGTAGTATTGCGGCCAATTTGGCGCTAGGGTGGCTCCGATCTTGCAGCAAATTATGTCTCTTCGCCACTTATCTTCTTTTGTCCAAGCGTTTGTGGATGAAGGATGTTTTTAAGTTATATTTTCTCTAAGCATTAATAATTTCAGTATTTAGTTGATTTGTCATCTTTCATTGATCCGTGTGCATATCATTGTACAATTCTGCCTTTGTGAGGATGGAGGTCTTATCTCTGTTTAGACGGAACACATTCCAATCCGCTGAGGACATTGTCCAGATGGTGGCAATGACAGGGATTACCGTCAGTTATTTGCCTTCCTTTGTGACATGCCTCTAAATAGCCCAAGCTGGTGCTGATTGGGCGCAAAACTCACTCCTTCCTTGTGACTCTTCCACGTAAAATCCCAGTGAATATTTTTGGTTACAGATCCACAAATGTTGTTAATTGTTTCATGTTTATTCAGGTTATTTCCATCAATTAATCACCAACATTCATCCAGAACAATCTCGTTCACGAAACTATGGTCTTGAAAAATGTTGCGGCCGTCTTCCTAATAGAACAATGATGTTGACAAGCCACATGCACCACTACCAAGTCGAAAGGGACCTGTAGGTGGCGCATGCGGGACACTAAGTCACGTACCCTTGCCCCTGGGCAGCACAGATATTCCACTGAGTCTCTTCTAATTTGTAGATTTCGAATGATGGAGTCTCCGACAACAAGGATGTTCTGAAAAAAAAAATTGATAATATTATGTTATCATTCTCACTGTGTAGATCTCACATATATTTATTCTGGCAGGAGATGCCAAAGTTAAGACCAAACAGGCTGTGAAGCATCGAATCTTTCAGCTTACAACACCCTAAAGTATTTGAAGTTTTGCGCTAGCTTTGCCACATGAAGTTTTTACATGTTTGTCAAAGTTTAAATTCTGATCTATGTCTATTCCTAACAATTTTGCATTATGTTGACTTGTCAGAGTAATTCCATCTACTTGAATAGTGATTGATTCTCCCAACTCTTTACAGTTTGGGGATAGAAACAGGAGTTGAAATTTTTCGACATTCGCCTTCATGAGGTTATCTTAAAACCACTTGGCTAGTAGTTTAACAGTGAATTTTAATCTAGTAATAACTTCGTCCCGGGTATTTCCGAGAATGGTGACAGTATTGTCATCTGCGTAATTACTGGGTAACAAATTCTTACTTTCTAGCAATAACAATAAATCATTTATATATAAATTAAAACAAACCGGTCCCACAATGCTGCCTTGCGGCACCCCTTTTGACAAAGGTTCCCATGAACTAACAGAACTTTGAATGATGTTTTGAACGACCATGAAGTAGTCCTCAGGCCCTCTTTCGCCTTCCTCCGGACCTCTTTCGCCTTCCTCCGGACCTCTTTCGCCTTCCTCCGCATTGGCTGTATGCAACTTTGTTCAATATTTGAGGACCTCACCTTTACCCCAGTTCCTTCATTTGTTACCTCATAGATTTATCCACCACCAGGGGGTTTCATGGCTATTTTGCTAACAAGTGCTGACCCCTTGTGGATGGCCATTCCATACAATACCAATATCCTCACCCAGATATCTCCAACAGAATCCTGAAAATGAAGAACTTCAGTGTTAAAAAACTTAATCAAAATTGGTGGCGAAATCCAAGACTTAGAGTTGGCAAATGGTGGGAATATTTCTTTACTAAACATTTCATGTCTCAATTTTGTTTTCCTCATTACTCATCGACTATGCATATGTGAGATTGAATAAATTGCAGAGAGGCTGTACCAAGAACATAGTAGGGTCAAAATTTGCTAAGTCTGAAATTCTTGTCTCCAGTGTTTAACAATAATTCGTGATGACAGGAAGGCACATGCAGGACCTCTTGTTGTCATTTGTCATAGACAAGGATATTAGCAAAACATAGCACAAAAAATATGTGACAGGTTATTTTTATCCCATCCAAAAATAGCATTGACGTGGCCAACCGCCCCCCCCCCCCCCCCCCCCCACCGCACCGTGAAAGCCCCACCAACATTTTCTTTGAACGATCGCATCGCAAAAACTGGTACAGGATCCTGATTCAGTTGAACACTTCCATACATGGAGACTTGACTATCACTCTTCCTGGATCTAGTTACCAATAGCTGAAATAATATTCTATATAAGAGCAGGAGGTTGTGTCAATGTCTCCAATACTGCGTCATTAGCATCACACTGGATTTGTTTCTTAATAAATATGAAAGGGACACATTCTGTGAGACAACCTTGTGTCTGACGTTGTCTGAGAACCCTAGAAAATAACTTCACTATCTGTAGCTCTGTATCATTTGTGTAAACCAAAATATTTGAGTTTTTCTGTTTGCATGTCAGTTGTCCTGTCTCAATTTATCATTAACAAACATCTTGCTGCTCTTTTTTGACTGCATATTTCTGGACCTGAATCTCTGTAAACATGTTTCTGGTTCATAAGTCCATTTTATGCATATATTGCCAGACTGCCAGTTTTGCACTGGTCCCTATACGAATATTTTTACCCAAACTGTTATTAGCATCAAACTGTCATGAACATCACAACAAAAATGGCTTACTGCCTTTACCCCACTAAAATTGTGTTGCAGGTGACTGGAGTTAAAATCAGTTGAATTTATATTTTCTTACATAACATTTTTGCATTTCCTTGCTTCTTACATGCTTAGTATGAAGTTTGATGCTTCTCTGAAACTATCAATCACATATTGGGTGCCAGTGACATTTTACTATTGTCTAGCATCAGAAATATGGTTCAGCAAAGGCATTGGGGGCTGGAGGGAGTAGTGGAGTCTTACTGTGGAGATCATCTTTGTTATTCAGAATCCAAACTATTGTAAATTTCTGGTTCAAGACAATGTTCTATCTCAATAACTATTAGTCATAGAGACCTGAAATATAGCTCAATGTGTGAAGAATAGCCACTTTCCCATACGTTGGTAACACATTCTATAGTTCTAAGTGGTGCAGATTTCAAGTTTAGCCATGATGCTAATGACATACATTTTTGGTTTTTTAATTGAGTAAAATGCAGTATCTCAAATATAATTGGCGCTAGAGACCTGGAACTTCACCCAAAATGTGCAAGCCACTAGCCTAATCTTTGGTAATAGATTGTTTAGTCTATAAGTGGTCAGGATTTCTTTTTTATAAGTGTGATTTTAATGACAGTCTAAAAACATTACAACTGTATTTATCACCTCAGTACAGATCAGCAGAGCATTGGGAACCTTGGACATGAAAGTGCAGTAATAGCTGATTGTTTAACCTACCCAATGCCAACTTAAAAGACATTTCTGGACCGAAAATTTTTCTAATTTTTTTCAGCTGAAATTTCAAGGTTTTCAAATTTTGACCCAGTAAAATCAATTTTCTCTCATAGTTATTTTCTATTGAGTCGAAAATTCATAAATCTGGACATCTTACATCACATTGATCAGTGAAAGTGTGTGTCCATCTGATTGGCAATATTGGTCTCTTACCATACTATCAGAATATTCTTTGATATCCATGAAAGGACACTGACAAACTTTTGATATCAATGATGCATACCATAAGCAAAATATCAGCTCCTTATTGCAAAAGATGCAGGCAGAACTGGTCACAAAATAGATGATTCAATGTAATATCCCATAATAGGCAGTGTAGTTCTGGCAAAAAACCATGTGATTCACACCATCGTTGTGAACCACATGAAAGAAGTCCTGACGTTGCTATGTAAACAATAGACAGTAAAGTGATGACGTCACAATATTTTGAGACTCTGATTGGTCCGTGTGGTTGCTAGTGATATTTTTGGCGCCATTCAAACTAAATAGTGCCATATGAAATCACTCTTAATTTTTTACTGGAGGTTTATTTTTATTGTGGGATGTAAATAAAACTCATGTCAGGTCTGCTGTGCACAGAATAAACACTCGTCCTTGGGACATTGTATTCTTTCGCGACCTGACATTCATGAGGTTCATTGCTGTGAAAGTTTTATCATAAAATGCTCAAACTGGTACAGCCAGTAATATTGAAAGTTTCGTTGCATCCATTGAAAAGGGGCTTAGTATTATTCTAAGTTTGTTATTATCTGATTTATGCCAGTTTTCACCCAAAAAATCAGAAAGTGGCGCCTGATCTTGGGATGCCATCTGGAAGTTCTAATCTGACTATAAATTTATGATGTTGATAATTATCTCTGCTAGGAGACAGAGATCTTGTTAGTCCTGGCTTCCTAGAATCCTGTCCCATGTCACACTGTCACACTGTCACACTTACTCTGCTCCACTTATTCATTCATTCATTCATTCATTTTTCTTCAACTGAGTACCTGTTTGCTCCATCATACATAATTGCATGCACTTGACTCTTTTCCTTGATAAAATCTGACTTTATTTCATGCTTATTTGCTTATTTTACTTTGAAGATCAATCACACTTTGGACTAGTTCCTGCTTTTCCTGCTAGGTGGTGTATAGATGCTTAGTTTCCTTTATGTCCACTAGGTGATGGCAGAGAAGGTATTTATTGTCAGTGCTGGGAGATAGAGATTTTGTTAGTCTTCAAGGCTCTTGGCTACCCCAGCTTTTAATTGGCATGAGAGGACCAGTTACAGATAGATAGATCTATAGAAAAGTAGATAGATAAGGGTGTGCCCACTGTGCCCTGCTGGGGTGACCCTGAGGGGTAGATTGGGGATACTCCTTAAGGGTGGGACAGTGGGACAACCCTAAGGGAGGGGGCACCTCAGGGGACACCCGTAGGTTGGGGCTAACCCTAGGGTCAAAGTTTTACAGCAAACACTATCTATCTGGCAATCACTGCTGACCCCCTGCTCGTAATGCTCCCATCTAGTTTATTTCACACCAAATAGTCATTCCTAAATCATGCATCACCTCGTTCAGAGATCCCTGCCAAAAATTATTTAGTTCAAGATGAGTCTAATAGAATGATTAGAATCTATTTATTTTCCTAGCAGAGATACTTTTGTGCATCTCATGCACTCCATTCTAGTTAGTTTTGACTTCAATATTTAATTTTTGACACTTTGATCGCACATGTAGCCATATAGAGCCGAGTAAATCGCCAAAACTGTTGGCTTGAGCCATCTTGGACGCGCGCCATTTTGATTTACCAAGATGCCTCAAGTAGGATTTTCAGATTAGAACTTCCAGATGGCATCCAAGATGACCGACATAGCATTTTTTGTTTTGTCTTCTTGGCTCCAAATTTTCCATCTTAAAGTTCTAATCTGACAATAGATGATGTTAATTAACTGCTTGGGCTTGAATATTTCAATTTTTATCAATTTGATGCATATGTTGGCCATATAGAGTCACTGAGCCAAGTAAACAGCAAAAAATATTGAATTGAGCCATCTTGGATGCCGTCTTGATTTACCAAGATGCCTCAAGTAGGATTTTCGAGGACTTTTGTATATTGTTCCAGACAATTTTCTGAACATTTCTAGAAATTTTCTGCTGGTTACTAATTTATCCCAGGTTAAATCTAATGGTTCATGGACTACAATAATAATACATATAATGTGTTACCAGGGTATATTTTGTTTAGTAGTTAACAAGAGGACTTGAAATGTGCCTCAGTCAGGAAGATCACCTCATGACTGTTCTGGGTTCAGAAGAAAGTGAAAGGTTGGCCAATGCATGGTTTGTCATTGTTGGTCGTGGCTTCACATGTCTCAATCCTGACACTTTTATTTCAGACAACTTTTTCCCCCTTTGGAGCTCTCATCTTCTCTATGCTGTATGAAACACCAAGCTATATGTTAATTGTTTTCTTGGAAACTTGTTTCTTTTGCAACTCTGTTTCATCTTCCATAACTTGACCATAAGATATGACTGGGATGTCTCCTCTTGAGACTGGGTGTCATGTTGAGTATACCATGGTAGTTGGTTTCTTCACCACATACATTTGGTGGCCAGCAATCACCTTAAACTGTCTTGGGATTATGGATGTACATTGGCCATGGACATTTAGGCATACTTAAAAGCAATACCTCCCATGCTATAAATTATGTTTACTCCATGGTTGCACTGCTGGAAATTGCATTCACTGTCACATGTGCGTGGATTTCATGTCCAGAAGGCTGAGAAAGTTTCGTCCCAGGGATAATTGTAGCAATTTAAGGACATTAAGATGTTAGGTCTATTGAGACAGAGTCTAAATGACACTGAAACATTATCTCATGACATCATTAAGGCGGCTAAACTCACAAATAATAAATCATCGCAGGTATTTGTTGAATATCAAACGTATGAATTATGTGCCAAAACTCTGACATTTTCATGCAAAATGCTTTATGGCTTCATAATGGCTGTCTTAGACTAACATTTATTATCAAATGGTAGAATTCGAAAATTGAAACTTCGACCTTGGGCTGAGACAAATTAGGGGCATTAACGGAGTTTGCGGGGCATTTGCTTTTAAGATTTGTATCGAAACTTGTTGGGAGAGAGGGAAAAATCTTGAGATGGCGTGAAGCTTTGATGAATAGGGGGAGGACCCTGTACTGGGTGACTTGCTGAGGGTTCGTCTTCTTGGTCAGATGGGTCTCTGCCAAATGCTCCAGGCACTGCCTGATTATTTCATGTTTTCACCCTCTGCAATTATTTCACGTGAAGCACTTGTAGTACTTGTCAGGCATGCATTGCCATGACTTACTGACTCCCATGGCACTCACTAGGGGGGCACTGGCTGTATTTGGGCGACCCCTGCAGTTGTGTTTTGAAACTAATCTTTGCAGATGAATGACAAATTGCAGCTAAAGTAATTCCTACTTGTAAATCCTCTTGACCTAGTTTTTAAATCCAAAATCCGAAAAGTATTTCATTTAAAAAGTTGTTCCATTTCAAATCAGCTTTTTAATCCAAAAACCAGAAATGTAAATTTTGAGTAAGTTGTGCCACTTGATCTACTTTTTCCTAGAATCAGAAATGTTAATGTAAATAATGACAAATTTGTGCCACTCAACCCGCTTTTTTAATCCCAAAAATTTGATATTATATTCACGAGAAAGTTGTGCCACAAAATATACTTTGCAATCCAAATATCAAAAGTGTTAATTTAAATAGTGACAAAAAGAAAGTTGTGTCACAAAATATACTTTGCAATCCAAATATCAGAAGTGTTAATTTAAATAGTGACAAAGTTGTGCCACTTGACCTATTTTTAAATCTAAATTCAGAAATGTAATTCATGGGAGAGTTATGCCACTGTATATGCTTTTTAATCCAAAAATCAGAAATGTAATTTTGAGAAAGTTATACAACTTGACCTACTTTTGTAATCCAAAAATCAGAAATGTAAATTTTGAAAAAGTTGACCTATTTTTGAATCCAGAAATCAGAAATGTAATTTGCGAGAAGGCTGTGCCACTTGACCTATTTTTTAAATTAAGAATAAGAAATGTAATTCATGAGAATGTTGTGCCACTTGATCTACTTTTTAATCAAATATCAGAAATGTAAATTGTAACGAATTTGTGCCACTTGAGCTGCTTTTTTTAATACAAAAATTAGAAATGTAATTCATGAGAAACTTGTGGCACTTAGTCTACTTTTGTAATCCGAAAATCAGAAATGTAAACTTTAAGAAAGTTGTGCCACCTATCCTACTTTTTAATCCGAAAATCAGAAGTCAAATTCATGTGAAAGTTGTGCCATTTGACCCACTTTTTAAATCCAAAATCTTAAATATAATTTTTGAGAAGGTTGTGCCACATATCCAATTTCTATAATTCAAAAATCAGAAATGTTAATTTTGTGAAAGTTGTGCCTCTTGACCAACTTTGTTGTCCAAAAATCATTACCTAATTCATGAAAAAGTTGTCCACTTGATCTACTTTTATATAAAAGATCAGAAATGTAAATCTTGAGAAAGTTGTACCAATTGGCCTACTTTTTAAATTTAAAAAATCTGAAATCTAATTCATGATAAAGCTGGCCTTTTGATCTATTTTTTAATTATAGAAAAAAATCATTAAATATAAATTTTGAAGAAGTTGTGCCACTTGGCCAACTTATTTTATCCAAAAATCAGAAAGCTAATGTTGTGCCACTTGATCTACTTTTTAATTCAAAATCTGAAATCTAATTCATGAGAAAGTTGCACCACTTAATGTACTTTATAATTTAAAAAAAAATCTGAAATGTAAATTTCGAGAAAGTTGTGCATCAGTTAGATCCCAACCAAAATGCATGTTAGAACCCTCCTAATCGGTGTCTAACTGATACAGAAAGTTGAGCCTTTTGGTCATTTTTTAAATCCAAATATCAGAATGAAAATTTTGGGAAATGTTGTGGCACTTGACCAACTTTTTTCTTCCGAATATCTGAAATTAAATTAATGACAAAGTTGTACCAGTTGATCCACTTTTTAATCCGAAATCGGAAATGTAAATTTTGAGAAATAAATTGTGCCACTTGTCCTATTTTTTTAATCATAAAATCAGAAATGTATTTAATGAGAAAGTTGCACCACTTAATCTGCTTTGTAATTAAAAAAACCCAGAAATGTAAATTGTGAGAAAGTTGTGCCATCTGACCTACTATTTTAATCCAAAAAAAAAAATTTGTGCCAAAAATTTAAATTGCGATGAAGTTATGCCACTGGATCTACTTTTTTAATGCAAAGTCAGAAATGTAAATTTACAGAAAGTTGTGCTACTTTTACTTCTTTGTTTAATCCAAAAATCAGAAAAGTGAATTTTAAGAAAGTTGTGCCATGTGACCTACTTTTTCAATCTAAAAATCAAACATGTAAACCTTGAAAAACGTAATGGGTATGGATGAGAAGGTCACTTTTCTGTAATTTTTGGAATAATGGCCCTTATTGGGTATCAAGAAATAGGCCTTAAATAAGATTATCTTTGGCCATTTTCCATTTTTGCAATGAATGGTTGGTAGGTAGATTGATAGATAGACAGATTGACAGATATTGTCAGTGCAGCCCTCTAAGCCCAGTTCTGGGTGGTCATAAGAATTAATTGATGAGATGAGAGAGAGAGAGCATGAGTCCTCAACATGTTGCACATTTACCCCATGTGAGGGATCTTTTACTTGCCCGCACAGACACAGGTGCAAGGGGCCGCTAATTTAACGTATCAATCGAACTACATTAACTTAAGCTGGGATTTTGCTCATGAAGATCCACTGAAAATTTTGGGTTCCCCTAGCGGTGTTCGAACCCATGCAGGAAAAGACCTTCAGCAGAGTAGCCAGGCACCTTGACCACTCTGCTGGCCAGCTGCCTTCCTTTAAACAGTTGCCATGGTAACTCCATTTAAAGAGCGAAAAGAATTGGTGATTTTTACTGCTGATGGGATGTGAAATTTCTGAAATCAAAGACACAATAGAAAAAATTTGAAACATTGATGAATGGAGAAAAGCCAAATAGACATATTCCTTGTACTAGTGTTAGAAATAGACAAAATTCATTTTCGTGGATAAATTTGCCTGTTTGTGAGGAAACATTGTCAAATAACTTTGCAACTAGTTCTAATAAAAAAGTAAAAATCTGTTCTACAGATATTTAGACATTTTGTAAAGGATTCCATTGGTGTATCCCACTAGTTTTTTTACAAAAGGCTCCCTTGAACATACTTTTTGTCCAAAAACCTGCAATGTAAGTTTTGAGAAAATTGTGCCATCTAACCTATACTTTTTTTAATTAAAAAAAAGAAAAAGAAAATCTCGGGAAAGGTGTGCCCCTCAACCTTTTCCAATGCAAAAATCTGAATTAATCAGTAAATATTTCAATAATTGTGCTACTTGACCAATTTTGTTTTTTAATGTACGCCTTTTGGAAAGTTGTATCACTTGACCCTCTTTCGTATCTAAAAAATTGAGTCTGACTACTATGCCCTCATTAGAATTTCTGGTGGAAAGCAAACATCCCCCTACTGGAGCCAGGGAGAATTTATTTATACAGTGCCACCTGTAAGTAAGTGAAACAGGCGATATTTTGCCATGGGTCAGTACTAAATGTCCTCAACTAAACTGCTTGTGGAAGCAAGGATGTTCATTTGATGGTCAGAAAACTTATGGGGTCATAAATGACAATATTGTACACTTCTGTCGTATTCAAATTCACATTTCTCAAAGCTTCACTTTCCTCCAATTTCACCACACTTTCAGTCATGCCTTTCTCTGTCTGTGCTCTTTCATCGGCTTTTCTAGTGATATGATCTTGGGATGAGTTGTGAGACATTACCGTTCACCCAGTATCATGTATCTCAACTTCTTCTGGAAGTCTTTTGAAGCTGATGATGTTTCTTACTTTCACCTTGTATCTCCAAGCTTCCACGGTGTGACAAACATCCACTGCTTCAGCTAAATCTGTATTTCATAATACATTCCGCAGTACATAAAAACACCACAGCATGACAGGGAAGGGGAATCCAATGCTGAAGCAAGGGTCCACAACCTGCTGATCATGTCAGGAGTTTTTGACCTGAGTGCCCTGGCAGGTGATTATACTATTACCACTATTATAGCAACAATTAAAGCAAAGCCGAGAAAACATCAGCTTAATTGCACAATGTCAACTGTCTACAAGTTGACCGCTATTTGCTGCCACCTAGGGTGCAAAATTCGCGAGCTCCTGTGAGCGGTCAACAGAATTTCGATCTCTGGAAGAAACCAGGACAGTTCCATCATTTAGTGATGGTCTAGTTTATTCCCAAAAACTCTGTAAGTGTCTAATCTGACTTTGGTTGGCTTCAATTTTAAGCAGACAGCTTGTAATTACCAAAATAAGTTGGAACTATTTTTTATCATGGAGGATGTATACATTGTAGGTCACATATAATTCCAGTATAGCGGAGGCCACTTGTGGCATGGACAAGACATTTTTTTTATTTTTATTATTTATAAATATATTTAACAAGGGTGATCACTCAGTATAAAAACACTGTTTTTCAGTAATGCCCTTAAAATATTTTTAAAAAAAACAAAAATTGATATATATATATATATGTACAGTAACTATATACAATATTTACAGTAATTATATACAATAACAAAAATATTTCACTGTATAGCAGCATCAACAATTGCTATTCTATACAGTTAATTAATTTTTAAAACTTCATAATAAAATCAATATAAAAATTAAAATAAAAAATCACACCTTATGTATGTCCTTTTTCAGTTGCTTTTTAAAGCCTTCAATGTTAACAATATCTTTTGTTTCTTTAGATAAACTATTCCAATTTTTAGCACCAGAGTAATAAAGTTTTTTCTTAGCAAACTCATTAGTAGGAAAAGGGACATACACATTAGTGTCATGGCTTCTAGTCTCAATATCTCTAATTTCAATTTCCATAGTAACCTGATCACATAGATAGTTTGGAGCCATACCATGTATGCATTTAAACATTAACAGTCTTTCAAAATACATAATTCTTTCCGAAACATTCATCCATTTGAGTTGCTTAACTAAGTCAATTCCCCTTACATTTATGTAGTCAAAGTTGTTCATTATTATTCTTGCTGCTAAATTTTGTAGTCTTTGAATTTTATTTAAGTTAGTCATAGTGGTATGGCCCCATACAGTAATTGCATAGTCGATAGTCGGTTGGATTATAGAATTGTATATTGTTAACATTAAGTCCCTGGTTATAACATTCCTTGTTCGTGACAACTGTGACACTTTATAAGACAATTTTTTACATAAGGCTGAAACATGTTCATTCCATGAAAGATTACTATCAATAATAACACCTAAATATTTTACATTATTTACCTGTTCAATAGCAGTATCGCTTATACATAAATCCAACCGACAATCGCTTCTTGTTTGGTGCTTAGACGCTACAACCAAACATTGCGACTTACTGGCATTTAGAGCCAATCTGTTTCCATAATACCATTTTGAGACCTCGTTCAGAGCTGTCTGTAACTTTACATTCACATCAGTAATATCTTTCCCTGCGCAGTATAAAAGTGTATCATCTGCATATAGATTAACACTGCAGGGGTAAGTGTGACTACTTATATCATTAACAAATATAGAGAACAATATTGGACCTAAAACGGAGCCCTGAGGTACACCTATTGGGACATAACACTTCGATGACATTTCACTATTACATTTTACATATTGTGACCTATTCGAAAGATAAGATGCAAACCATAAGGCTTCTATTTCTTTTATACCATACCTTGATAGCTTTCTCATTAACACTTTATGATCAATCGTATCAAAACATTTCCTTATGTCTAAGAAGCATACAGCAGTAAAAGTTTTGTCACAAATATTATCAATCCAGTCTTCCATACATCTGTGAAGACTAGTCTGAGTATTATGATACTTCCTATACGCAGATTGGTCTACACATATAAGTTCATTTTCTACTAGGTAATTTACAATTTGTCTCTGGACGACTTTCTCCATCAATTTTGCTATATGGCTGATGACCGATATCGGCCTATAGTTATTTTTACTAAACTTGTCATCACCTCCTTTGAAAACTGGCGTTACTCTGGATATCTTCCAGTCATCTACTACCCGACCCTCTTTTAATGATATATTAATCATACTTGTAATGTAGGGTGCTATAATTTCTGCACTGTAGTACAGCAGCTTGCTGTCAAAGTCAAGAATATCACAATTGCTGTCTTCACCAAGACCTTTGAGTAATTTTAAAACAGAATTATTTGTAATGTCATGAAACTTAAATTTTGAAGTTGTGAAATCAGGCCCTTTCCAAGGATGAGAGCCATCACTTTCATTGTCAAAGTATTCCTTAGCTGTGTTTTCACCAATAGTGCTAAAATATTCATTGAAATCTGTCGCTGTCAGTTCACTGGGGGGTGAAATATTACTATTGTTATTTAGAGCTTTACTTAATAATTTCCATGTAGATTTTGGATTATTCTTACACTTCAAACTTTCATTGTGAAAATAATCCCTTTTAGCTTTCCGAATTTTGTAGGTAATTTTGTTCCTTAATTTTCTATAGTCATTCCAAATTGTTTGACTGTTATTTCTAATTGCCTTCCTTTTCAGATAATCTCTTTTATACATCATTTGAATGATCCCATGAGTGACCCAAGGCTTAAACCTTTTTTTTTCAAACGTCTCGTTTGAAGAGGCACATGTTTGTTACTAATTTCTATAAATTTTGTCTTAAAATTTTTCCACATATCTTGAATATTTTTTCCTGTCATTTGGCAGTCGGGGAAAGCATTCATAACATCTTGTAAGAAGTCTTGTTTAACAAACCGTTTGTAGTCTTTAAAAGTAACTAAGTTGTGTTTAACGTTAGAACTACAAGTAGTTTTCAGGATTGTTTGAACACAGTAATGGTCACTCATTGACACTTTCAATACATCTGTACTAATGTGTTCATCAGGAACAGTTGTTAGGATAATATCAATAAGAGAGCAGCTTGTTAAGGTTTCTCTTGTAGGTTCATTAACTAATTGTTTCATACAAAACAAATCCTCCATTTCATTGACAATATTTGAATTTGAAGAGTTCTTCTTTTTGTAATCACAGTTGAGGTCACCAAGCAAGACCATATTTTCATATTGATTCTGCAATTTCTCAACTTCATCTAATATCCGATCATCATATTCATTTACAGAATTTGGTGGCCTATAAACGGTTCCAATAATAAATTCTTGACAATTAATGGATAGGGTCAACCATAAACTCTCTAAGTCGACAGTCGTCTGGCATACAACTTTGCAGGCTATGTGTGATTTTACATAAATACATACACCCCCACCATGCCTATTTCTGTCTTTTCTAAACAAATCATAACCACAAATTTCTAACTCCGTGTGGGTGAAAGAGCTATCAAGCCATGATTCATTGATTACAAAAATATCAAAGTTATGTGACATTACAAATGATGTAATTTCTACTAGTTTAGGATACAAGCTCCTGACATTCAGACAGCCTATCTTAAAACCATTATCAAATTTAGTTGAGGTACCATTGATAAAATCCGAAACATTAAAATCACAGGGTTCATTGGAACATTGAGTATTATTGTCACTATTTTCATCGCATTCAGTAAACACCTCATCATCCAACGTAAAATCACATAGTATCGATTTATCACAATTAACACAGTCAACTGAGTGATCACCAGAAATACATTCAGTATTAATGTCAACAGCATTATTAAAAACTTCATCAATTTCACAAGTAGCACCATGACAAGTATCATCATTATTATTATTTATAAAGATTTCAAATCGGTTAAAACAAGCAATTGTAACATTTGCTTTGTAATCTTCAACGTTACAAATTGAGTGTCCATAATCATTAAATTTACAGTTCTTCATGACATCACCCGCAGCGGCCAACTCGTCATGGCCATATTCTCAGTACCTTCGAGATCGACAGTATTTTTGTTTGTGGCCATGACTATGGCAAGAGTAGCACTGGATAGGAGCAGAGTGTCTGCATGTTCTCACGTTGTGGGACTTTTCCCCACAATTAAAACATTTCGGTTGCTCGTCACCACTTCTTGGGAATGTTGGTCTTTCATGTGACGGTCTTGAGAATCGGGAGGCAGTATGGGCATTGTCCTTGATGACAGCTTCACGAAGTGTCATCAGGAGACGACCGAGGACATTTTGCCCATTTCCGTCACGACCTCGCCCCCAATATTCATGTGTCGTATCCTCAATCAAAGGTCGACCTTGTGATGCAATTAACTCTTCTCTGAAAGTCGTGCACTGCCTGACCTTCTGTTGTAGGAGTTCGTACATGACGCTTCTTTTCATAGCCTTCCAGCGAGCATCTGTTGAAATCTCATCACGAGCGATGAGTTGCGACTTCCTCGGAGTTTCCGCTTGTCTGATTTTTTCTGCAGTAAGGCTTTTTCCCATTTCCATAGCCTTGCGGTAGTTATAAGCGTGTTCATTTGTTGGGAAATTCATTCCCCAAACGGTGACAGGTGAGGTATAAAAATTGCTAAACGAGTTTTTTATACTTCTGAATCTGATTGGAAGGCCAGAGTTGTTCTTGACAAGATGTGTAGAGTTTGTCTCACTTTCCTTCTGGCGGACGAATCGTGGAGGTGCTTCCGGAACTGGAAGTGGGTCACTTGTTGTTGACACGTCATTGTCACTGTTTTTCCACCAATTTCCAGATTTCACCTTTGTTTTCTCCCCCAACTTCATATTCAGCATCAATCTCCTTGTCCCACTTGCTGACAAGTGTAATTTGTCAACTGGATGAAGCAGGCTTTCATCAATGGATCCATCTTGGTATTTGAAATTTACATCATTATTAATAAATTTCACAGACTCGTCACTTGCAATAGTAGTCAACAATTGATTTACATTATCCAGTTTTGTCATGTCAGCTTTTGTATCTGCACGAGGAATTATACTGGATATATGTACATTTTCTGCTTTGTCTTTTACTGCTTGAAGCATGGTACGTAAGCTTTTGGCTATCTTTTCAGCTGACTTTTTTGTTGAAGAGTCATTAGTGCCGCACACAATGTAAACGTCTTTGTATTTCTCTTTTTTTGGATTTATCTTCCTTAGTTCTTGCTTGATTTCACTCACTTTTGCTCCACTTAGGCTTGTGACGCTGAGTTCTTTGCAAGTTGACTCGACTGACCTGATGATGCTGTCTCCTATTAGAAGTGCACCACTGGCTTCCACATCATCTTCATCATCCTCATCATCGTCATCTTCCTCTGAGCTGTCCTCTAAACTGTTGCTCTTCAAGTGCTGGACTTCAACCTGCAGATCAGCCACTGACTTCTTGAGAGCTTCATTCTCTGTAATGAGTGTATCACACTTCAAAGACATATTTGAGCAAAGTTCGTTTGATATCTCCATAGAATGCTTAATTCCTTCAATACTAGTTGTTAATGTAGTGACACAATTGAACAGTTGTTTCACCTGGGCACTTAATTCCCGACAGTCAATGCAGGGCCATATTGCTGGGGCCTCACCTTTAGCAATACCCACACAGTCATCATGAAACGATCTGTAGCAAAATGAGCATTGAGTTGTAGGTATATTATGCCCATTGGCCTTTTTTCTGTTTCTTTCATGTTTACACAAAGTCTCTAGGCAGCACTGACCATCTGTTTTCCCTGTCATCTTGACAACTCAGCAGCAATGTTTACATGAGCGATATTTGGGTAGGATTTCACGGTCTAGTGCACCCACCAGCTTCTTGAGAGAAGTCTTCTTTAAAGTCTTTTTTTCACACTGGTCTTCACCTGCCTGGATTCTACGTCTTCTAGGTGATCTTAGACGACAGTATAGTTGGCAAACACTTGAAAATAACACTCTGTGTCTTCCAAATCTTCAATATATATTGTTGAGTGTTACACAGCTTTTATGAAATTGTAAATTATATTGTTGTCCTAGTTAATAAATCATCCCTTTCACAGGCAAAGTTTATGCTAAAGTTTCAAAACTTTCTTTTTGTCTCATGATTTCCAAACATTTTCATTCAAAGCAGTGGACTGTATCTTTGCCAGCAACCATGCTTTGTGAAAGTAGTTTGGCGTAGTAATATGGACAGCTGTTGTGCAACCTGATCTCGTGATCTGTCCCAAACAGATCAAATTATTGTTGACCCAATTCGATTTTCCAGGGACTGTCAGCATTCTGCTGCCACTTGTCAGTCCCGAACAGAGACAGCAATGTCAATATAATCCACTAAACCGTTCCTTGAGATGGGCCTCTTAAGTTTTGTTAGAAAATGGGTATGTGCGACTAGACAATGGACTAAACACAAGTTTAAGAATTATTTATCTGAGCATCTGAATATCCATTTATTCACATGGAATTGTTATAGTTTATTTATTATACATTTATTGCATGGGAATATTGGATGTATGTATTAGTTAGACACCGATTTGGAGGGTTCTAACATGAATTTTTGTAAGTTAGATCCTGACTGGAGGGAGTGATCCAACTGTCGAAATTGCATGTTGAGACCCGACAATGAGGTGTCTAACTGACTTAGACATCATACGCTTCTTCTATTATACCTTTTAACTTATAATTTTTGCAAATAAAAGGTAATCTGATTGTTTGTTTGCTGTTGTTAACAGTGTTAATCCTTAGCAGGGCGCTAACATGCAAACTGTCAGTAAGTGTCAGTGAGATACCGGCTTTTCCAATGGTATAAGTATCTTGGTGATGTCTGATGTGTCTTTAAAATTGGACTTGCTCGTGGAAAACATTGTGCAACGAAATGTGACGTAAGAAATTTTAATTCTCCTGGAACCATGTCAACACAAGTAAATATGACCAACTCACCTGAGAAGTTTAGAGGCGATCATTTAAACATCAAACATGTTCCGGAGTAGTTGTATTGTTTGCATTTCTGTGTTTCACAATGACCAAGTACACTATTCTGCAAGGTTCTTCGCTGCTAACAACAATTTGGTGATAAGTAAACCTGATTTTCTTTGGACATGCGCTTTCTCCAAACCAATGTTTTGGTGAAACAGAAAACACCTCAAGTGGCTCTACCATGGCATGGTCCCACAACCAACCATATGGAATTCACAGTTGACTTTGTGCACTCCACTAAACTCAGGTTCGAAACAGGTGATTACAACAAACAGTCAATGCCAAAAACAATGCTAAACAAGAAAATCCAGCTTGCCATTTTGTAACAGGGCCCTCGAAACACATGTCAGAGCATAAGAATATATGAATGAGCCAGGGACTTTTTGCCCAAGAAAAGATAATTGAAACATTTGAGCATCCATTTATCCACATGGAATTGTTCATGGACTATATTTATATTGCATGGGATATCTATTATTTGGAATGGCTAACAGGACAAATCCTAGGATACCTATTCACTGTGCACTAACGAGGGGGGTACCCTCACCTTCAGGGCAGCCATTGAAACTCTCGATTCAAAGTCATTTTCTGTCATCCTGAGCTTATTACATAAAATACAAAGCCTATATTGGTCAAGCATGTAGTCTGGATGTTATACTCATCATAGGACTTGCGTTTCACAAGTGATTGGACACAGACTTGTCAGATTTTGCATTTGAAATTAATCGCCAGGGCGAGGGTAACCAAAAAGCCACTCGAGGGTAACACCATTTTCAATTATTGTCATGGCGAGGGTACCACCGAAAATGACTGGTTTGTACCAGGGGGCTGCAGTCCCCCTGAACCCTAGCAATGATTAGATAATAGGCAAAAATCAAAGCCAAATACCAGCCAGCCTCTCTAAGACCAAATGTCCATCTTTATGAAAGTGAACATCTTGAAATGATTAAATCTGCCGTATCTTGCTATTTTTGAAATGTCTCCTTCCATGATAAAATGTTTTGCTAATGTGAAAATCGAAGTATATGGCCTACAGCAGAATCATTTAGTATGAGTTTCTCTGGCCATTTTCCTTAGTATGCATTTTCCTGATTGCATGGGACCAATGACACAGTGACCACCAGACACATCTATGGCATTGCAGTCTGTCACTTTGATATAGGAAAATAGTGGACTGTTGCACTGTGAAGATGGCACTTTGTGTGTCATCATGCTGATGATTTGTCGTGATCATACCCATTTCTTTCCATGTTAATTTGATGCAAGGAGACTTTTCCCGCTGTTGTTGACAGCAAACGAAAGGATTATGCATCTGATTTTCATTCTAAAATCAGTTATGACAAGTCAAATGGCATTCTCTTGATCATGACTAACCAAACAGCCTCTATGTTGAATGTAGAGAAGATGACACTTCATCAGCTATCATGAGTCACAAAGTGCATTTTTCACAGTGAACTGGTCCTCATTTTTTCAATATCAAAGTGACAGACTGTGAAACACGTTTATATGCCATTCAAATTAGATTTACACTG
Source organism: Platynereis dumerilii (assembly GCA_026936325.1). NCBI lineage: Eukaryota > Metazoa > Annelida > Polychaeta > Phyllodocida > Nereididae > Platynereis > Platynereis dumerilii. The sequence goes on along the minus strand of JAPTHN010000001.1, from coordinate 176,797,710 downwards.
TGTGCTATGTGATGCAGTGCCTCAACAAATGACATGAATTGTATATGCTACGTTTCATTCTCCTATTAAAGAAACTCATACGTATTGAAATTGCAAATTGTCCAGAATTGTTGATATCTTGAGAGTAGTATTGGTCTTCAAGCTATATAATTGATTGATTGAATAAACTTTATTGAGCTCATTACATGTTAGTAGGGCACTTTGCTCTTGTGTGATGCATTGAGCTTGGAGGCTATCAAATGGTGCTTTTTGCACCACTGACTAATGATCCATAACCATAAAAACATGGTGAATCTCATATCAAAAGCTTATAACAAGCATGTTATTGTCACCAAATTAAAAAACCTACAAAAATTTACCTCACTACAGGAAGAAGCCATAATTACTCTTAGGAAGTTTCACTGTGGATGGTATCACTTGGGATAAGGGCATTTTAGCAACCTTCTTGGAATTAAAAACTGTAGTATTTATTTATGACTCTCCTTATGTCCTCTCTGTCTGCGAGAAACTCTTCCACCATTAAGCAAACATATGTACAGAAACATAAATTTTGATACTAAATTTATGATTATGCTCCATCCTGATCAACGATTATAAGAATCGATTCTCAGGTTAGTGAATGTGCCAGTGAAATTTCAGAGTTGAGAATTTAATTATGGTTTTAGCAATGGTGAACTGCTTATTTTTCCTAAGCTTTTATGTAGGCCTGACTGGTTATATGTTCATCTAACTAACTTGTTTTAATAAACAAGTTCATGCAGTTAAAGCCAAAATTTGCAGACTTCCACAGTGGGGTACTACAGAATATGCCTAGTATTGGGCAATTGTTTCCTTATCTGAGAGGCAGTCAATTAATTTGAAGATTTTCCTGTATTGATAGAGCATTGCAATTGTGTTCTTGATTGGAGTTCCTGATTGGTAATAACTTCAGAAGTGCAATCATGTGTCAGTACATGCTGTTATCTACAACAAGCAAATTGAATAGGCTGATTCATTGCTTCTCCTTACAAGACAGTTTGCTCAGATTGCTCAGACAATATCTTACATTACCCTCGCCAATCTCTTTTGGTGGTTACCCTCGCCAACCGGAAGTGACCCTCGCCCAAATCTTGCAGTACCCTCGCCACTTCCGGGTTGGTACCCTCGCCAAAATGCTAGTACCCTCGCCAAAAATGTGTTGGTACCCTCGCCAAAATGCTGGTACCCTCGCCCGACCATTTTTCGTTTTTTGTGGTACCCTCACCTCGAATGATTTCTAATTTCATAAATATCTTACTTCATCTTGCTTCTTTGAGTCTGGCACTTGACAATGATTCATGCCATAAGCCATATAAACTATCTTCAAAATTTGAAGACCTTTCTCCCCCTACATTTTTTTCAATTTCACTTTAAAATCATGAGTCAGTAGTTGTAATGGCTACCCTGATGGCGAGGGTACCCCCCTCGTTAGTGCACAGTGCTATTGACAAGAAAGGTAAGAGAAAATTCTCCTATGGCTATGTCAACATAGAATTTTTTGCCAACTCACATTGAAAGTTTGGAGGCTGTTAGTCAAATATCAAAGATGTTTCAAGGTTACACTTCACATAGATTAGGTCCACAGTGACTACATACACAGTTCTAAGTGGTTTTCGATAGCTGACAGCAATTTGATTTTATATGAGTTGACTTTTTCTGAAACATGTGCTTTCTCCATGCCAATGTTTTGATCAAACAGGAAGTCATGTCCAGCATGTACAGTGCTGCCACATTGTTGCACCATGCATGGGCAGCCATGTTAAGGTAGACTTCAGTGAAAACGTTATTATTTTAGCAGAATATCATTTCTGCACATTTATTGTACCATTTGATGTCTATTATGATCAAAATAACAAAATCTTGCCATCAGATGTGTTTAAAGATGATTTGATAATTGTACACTTTAAGCAGATAACAAAAAAAAAAGTTTGGCATGATATTAGAAATGCCTATTATGTGATTGGTCGAGCTAACCAAACGTACATGTATCTTTCAATCAGCATAAATCATTTAATGATTTCTGGAAAATAATGTCTAAGTATTATGAAGCAATTGCCTAGCAAAAATACACTGATGTTAAGTTCAGGTCGAAAGATGACCGTTTTTGCTCTCCCATCCATCCCCTTCGTTACCGATGAGCATACGAGGGAGAAGATACGAGAGGATTGCAAGAGGCCCAAATAGAAGGGAGAATGAAAAGTAAAGGAAGTTCTTCCCCCAATCTCTTTGTCTGAAAATAAAGCAAAAGAGAGAAGGATGAAGAAGATGAGGTGGAAAGGGAAAGTATAAAGAAAGAAAAAGGATAAGACGAGAAGAGAAAGAGTCAGATGAGGATAAAGAATAGAATGGAATAGAATATTATTTATTTATTCGCAACCAGAATATAGTTGGATTTGTACATGCATGAAATGTAACTTTGTAAGTATATAAATATAAAATAGAAATATAGTATATAATAAACTGATTAAAAACAATTTAAGTTAAAATACAAATTTAAAATACAAATTAAGGGAATATAAAAAAAAACTTTAAAATCACCGACAGTTGCTTAAAGCCCATGGCACGAGAGAGTTTTGAAATCGGCTTGTCCGACACTTTATCACAGGATAGCACTTTGAAGTTCTTAGTTCATACTGTGTACTTCTTGGTTCTGGCAATAAGTGATTGAGTTTGTGACTATCCTTTTTCTTAGCATTGAAGTAATTCCTGCAAATGATATTCCTTCTCTCACTAAGTGAAGGGATATCCACATTGCTCAAAATGGCATCATAATTTAATCCTGGGCATATTGCTCTCATCGCTCTTTTCTGAATCATCTCAATTTTGTCAGATAAATATTGAGGAATGTTAGTACTCCACACTGGACAAGCATATTCAAGAACTGGTCTTACGACGGAAAAGTAAATTTTTAACAAATCCCCTTGAGTGACACCAGCACATTTTAATTGATACATCATATAAAGTATCTTGCTGGCTTTGCTAATAATATGGTCCACATTTTTGTTCCAAGTCAAATCACATGAAATGTGTACTCCAAGCACCTTGGCTTTGTATATTAGTCCCATCCATTGTGATATTGGGCAAGGAGGCTGTTATCGTCCTGCCTCTTGAGAAGTCAATGACCATTTCATATGTTTTAGCAGTGTTGATTTTCATGTCATTTTGTTTCGTCCACTGAAGAGCAATATTGGCAGATTCCTGAAGTCTATGAATAGAACCTGTTGAACACACTTCGAAGATAGTGCTGCCATCTACATATTTGTATAATAATATAATAATATAATAATATGGATTTATATAGCGCTAATTTCAGTAAACTGCTCATCAGCGCTTTTTCAGGTTAAATCACGTGTAGGAATTCTGAAACAAATGAGTTTTTAGATTCTTCTTAAAGTTCTCTAGTGTCTTTGCAGTTCTCACTTTTTCAGGCAGACTATTCCAAAGCTTTGGTGCAGCATAGGAAAATGCCCGGTCTTCAAACTTATTTTTGTTGCATGGGGCAGGTTCTGCTAACAGCAATTTGTTGTTGCTTCTGAGGTTATGTTCTTGCTGAGATTTCAGTTTAATGAGGTCATGAATGTATTGTGGCGCCTGATCATTTACTGCCTTCCATGTTGTTGTCATCAATTTGAACTGAATTCTTGCTGAGATTGGTAACCAGTGCAGTTGTTTCCTACTCTGACTGACACTGTCATGTTTTCTCAATCTCTCAATTAATCGAACTGCCGAGTTTTGAGCAACCTGAAGCTTGTTCAACAATCGACCGGCTGTGCCATACAGCAGTCCATTTCCGTAATCCAAATGAGGAGTGACAAGAGCATTTACTGCAGTTTTGACAACATCCTTGTCAAGGTTTTTTCTGAGTTTTGATAGGTTTCTTAAGTTGAAGTATGCACTCCGACACATCTTGTTGATCTGTTTCTCCATGGTCATATTTTTGTCAAAGAGCACACCTAAGTTGCGAACATGGTCTGCTGTTTTGATTTCAACATTGTCGACATTGATGGATGACATTTGAAGTTTCTTCAGTTGGTTTGGTGCTCCAATCAGAAGAAGTTCAGTTTTATCTCCATTGTTGCACAGCTTGTTGTCATGCAAGAAATTTCTGATTTCAGCAATACAATTTTCCATTTTCTGTTTTGCCTGTTCTTGACCCAAAAAGGTTGGTTTGAATGAAAGAATAAGTTGCTCATCGTCAGCATATACTTCTGATCATGTACTTGATTTCTTTGAGCAACTTCACTGACTGGGGCAACATAGGAGTTGAATAAGATTGGACCAAGTTTGGAACCTTGAGGAACTCCAAAATTTAACGGAAGTTTTCTTGATGTTTTGTCTTTTATAACCACTGACTGTGATCTTTCAGAAATGTAGGATTTGAACCATCTCAGAGCTGCACTCTGCACACCATATCTGTTACGCAGTCTGTCCAGCAAAATGTCATGATCAATTGTGTCAAATGCAGCAGACAGGTCTAATAATACAAGCATTGTCACTTCTCCATTACTCAGATTTAACATAATGTCATTATGGATTTTCATTAAGAGGGTTTCTGTGCTATGAAATTGTTTGTAAGCTGATTGTTTTTCATCGTCAAGTTTGTTCTGTGTGAGATAATTAACGTACTGTTTGATTACAGCACTCTCTATAATTTTGCTCAGGAAGGAAAGGTTTGACACTGGCCGATAGTTCTTTTTGATCAGTTCCAGCCCCTCTTTCTTCAGAAGTGGTTTTACAAGTGCATGTTTCAGTTCAAGGGGCATTTCTCCAAGTGTTAATGACATGTTTACAATTTTTGTTATGACTGGCAGAAATTCATCAAGGCATTCAAGGAGTAGCCATGTTGGCATAGGATCCAGCTGACAGTGCTTGACAGGCATATCAGTGATCAGTTTCTTAACTTCTTCTTCTGACAGAGCCTTGAACTGATGTAGTTTGTGACTAGGCTTGGTTTGGGAAGAATCAACCAGGCTTCCAGTTCTCAAATCTAACTTTGATCTTATGGTTTTGATCTTTTCATCAAAAAAGTTGTTGAAGTCATTTGCCAGTTCTGTATCATTAGAGTGGTGCGGTAAAGGTAGATCTTGTTTTCTGTTAAGGTGAGAATTGAGGAGTTTGAACATCGCTTTAGAATTTCCTTTTGTAGCTTGAATTTTGGACCTGAGATCATCTGACTTAAGCTGATTAAGCTTTTCATTGAGTGCATTTCGTTTTTCTTTGAAGTTATTCCAGTCTTTTTCGAGACCAGTTCTTCGCCATTGCTTCTCTGCTTTTCTCTTCTCTTTCTTAAGGGGTTTTATATCTTGATTTGTGAATGGGTTTGGTTTGCGTACTGTCACACATTTGGTATTAACAGGGGCATGTTTGTCAAAAATCTGTTCAGTTGAATTGTAGAGCATCACCAGTTTATTCAAGTAGACTGATCGATTATGATGCTGAATCTTTTGTGACAGATGCTGCTCAATATCTTTTTTGAATTTAGATATATTTATGCTGCGGGTTTTCCTGAAAGCAATCTCCTTCTGTGGATTCTTCTCTTTCTTGATGTCGATGTCAAAGAGTATGTACAGTGATGGTCTGATAGTAAATCACCAACAGCACAATCTTTGAGCGCTGTTATTTTGTTCGTTATTACTAAATCAAGTGAGTTGCCATCCTTGTGTGTTGGTGAAGTAACATGTTGTACAAGATCAAACATTTCAAGAATATTGTTGAACTGGATAACTCTGGAATCATATGGTTTGTTTACATGAAAGTTGAAGTCTCCAGTTATTATAGTTTCATTGTGGTTAGTCTGATAATGGGATAGGAAGTTGGTAAATTCATTGAAGAATTCTGAAATGCTGTATTTGTTCTTATTTGAGGGTTCAGGCCTGTACACCAAGAGTATGGTAACTATTCTTCCATTTAATTGCAACTGAATTTCCATGTGCTCAAAAGTTTTCGTTTTCATGCTTTCCTTTTTTGTGGCTCGTATGCCGGTTTTAACAATGCATCCAACTCCACCTCCTGGTCTGCCTTCACGTGGTGAGTCCAGATAAAAATATTCTCCATTTCTTTGTAGTTCGCCAATTTCAACTCTGTCATCTGCTTTTAGCCAGGTCTCAGTGAAAAGAAAGACGTCAAGACCGAATTCATCTCTGAAGTCCTTCACTATCTGTGTTTTTTGTCGCAGGCTTTGAGCATTCCATAGGCATACTTTTACGGTCTGAGATTCATTTTTATTGGGAGGCTTTCTGGAATTGTCTGACCCTTGTAGGTCAGTTTTAGCTACATTTTCTAATTTATTTCTGTGGTCTCTTATAGTTGGAGCAGTTTTGGATTTTTGTTTCATTGTTAGACGTAAATCGTGCCCATTTTTCAAATCTTTTAATCCAGTGCGCACCACATCAGAGTACAGCATGATTGGCTTGGAAATATTTAAGCTGTAGTCAACCTTGTTCAAAGTTGATGCGTACAGACAATGCAAGCAAGTGCTGTTTATAGTCACACACACAAGCAAGTTTCTTAGGCAAGTTGGCTGGTTCAGGTTAGTTTGTTTGGCAAGCTGACTGGTTCAAATTAGTTTGTTTGGCAAATTGGCTGGTTCGCAAGTGCTGCTTATAGGCAACACAAGCAAATAAGTTTGTTTGGCAATTTGGCTGGTTCGAATCAGTTTGTCAGGCAAGTTGGCTGGTTGAAGTTAGTTTGTTTGGCAAGTTGGCTGGTTTGCAAGTGCTACGTACAGGCAACACAAGCCGGCTGGCTAGTTTGTTAGGCAAGTTGGCTGGTTCAAGTTAGTTTGTTTGACAAGTTGGCAAGTTTGCAAGTGCTACGTACAGGCAACACCAGCAGGTTAGTTTGTTAGGCAAGTTGACTGGTTGAAGTTAGTTTGTTTGGCAAGTTGGCTGGTTTGCAAGTTCTTCGTACAGGCAACACAAGCTTGTTAATTTGTCAGGCAAGTTGGCTGGTTGAAATTAGTTTGTTAGGCAAGTTGGCTGGTTGAAGTTAGTTTGTTTGGCAAGTTGGCTGGTTTGCAAGTGCTACGTACAGGCAACACAAGCTTGTTAATTTGTTAGGCAAGTTGGCTGATTGAAGTTAGTTTGTTTGGCAAGTTGGCTGGTTTGCAAGTGCTACGTACAGGCAACACAAGCAGGTTAGTTTGTTAGGCAAGTTGGCTGGTTGAAGTTAGTTTGTTTGGCAAGTTGGCTGGTTTGCAAGTGCTACGTACAGGCAACACAAGCAGGTTAATTTGTCAGGCAAGTTGGCTGGTTGAAGTTAGTTTGTTTGGCAAGTCGGCTGGTTTGCAAGTGCTACGTACAGGCAACACAAGCAGGTTAGTTTGTTAGGCAAGTTGGCTGGTTGAAGTTAGTTTGTTTGGCAAGTTGGCTAGTTTGCAAGTGCTAAGTACAGGCAACACAAGCTTGTTAATTTGTTAGGCAAGTTGGCTGGTTGAAGTTAGTTTGTTTGGCAAGTTGGCTGGTTTGCAAGTGCTACGTACAGGCAACACAAGCAGGTTAGTTTGTTAGGCAAGTTGGCTGGTTGAAGTTAGTTTGTTTGGCAAGTTGGCTGGTTTGCAAGTGCTACGTACAGGCAACACAAGCAGGTTAATTTGTCAGGCAAGTTGGCTGGTTGAAGTTAGTTTGTTTGTCAATTTGGCTGGTTTGCAAGTGCTACGTACAGGCAGCACAAGCAGGTTAGTTTGTTAGGCAAGTTGGCTGGTTCAAGTTAGTTTGTTTGGCAAGTTGGCTGGTTTGCAAGTGCTACGTACAGGCAACACAAGCTTGTAAATAGTTTATAGTCACACACACAAGCAAGTTTCTTAGGCAAGTTGGCTGGTTCAGGTTAGTTTGTTTGGCAAGCTGACTGGTTCAAATTAGTTTGTTTGGCAAATTGGCTGGTTCGCAAGTGCTGCTTATAGGCAACACAAGCAAATAAGTTTGTTTGGCAATTTGGCTGGTTCGAATCAGTTTGTCAGGCAAGTTGGCTGGTTGAAGTTAGTTTGTTTGGCAAGTTGGCTGGTTTGCAAGTGCTACGTACAGGCAACACAAGCCGGCTGGCTAGTTTGTTAGGCAAGTTGGCTGGTTCAAGTTAGTTTGTTTGACAAGTTGGCAAGTTTGCAAGTGCTACGTACAGGCAACACCAGCAGGTTAGTTTGTTAGGCAAGTTGACTGGTTGAAGTTAGTTTGTTTGGCAAGTTGGCTGGTTTGCAAGTTCTTCGTACAGGCAACACAAGCTTGTTAATTTGTCAGGCAAGTTGGCTGGTTGAAATTAGTTTGTTAGGCAAGTTGGCTGGTTGAAGTTAGTTTGTTTGGCAAGTTGGCTGGTTTGCAAGTGCTACGTACAGGCAACACAAGCTTGTTAATTTGTTAGGCAAGTTGGCTGATTGAAGTTAGTTTGTTTGGCAAGTTGGCTGGTTTGCAAGTGCTACGTACAGGCAACACAAGCAGGTTAGTTTGTTAGGCAAGTTGGCTGGTTGAAGTTAGTTTGTTTGGCAAGTTGGCTGGTTTGCAAGTGCTACGTACAGGCAACACAAGCAGGTTAATTTGTCAGGCAAGTTGGCTGGTTGAAGTTAGTTTGTTTGGCAAGTCGGCTGGTTTGCAAGTGCTACGTACAGGCAACACAAGCAGGTTAGTTTGTTAGGCAAGTTGGCTGGTTGAAGTTAGTTTGTTTGGCAAGTTGGCTAGTTTGCAAGTGCTAAGTACAGGCAACACAAGCTTGTTAATTTGTTAGGCAAGTTGGCTGGTTGAAGTTAGTTTGTTTGGCAAGTTGGCTGGTTTGCAAGTGCTACGTACAGGCAACACAAGCCGGCTGGCTAGTTTGTTAGGCAAGTTGGCTGGTTCAAGTTAGTTTGTTTGACAAGTTGGCAAGTTTGCAAGTGCTACGTACAGGCAACACCAGCAGGTTAGTTTGTTAGGCAAGTTGACTGGTTGAAGTTAGTTTGTTTGGCAAGTTGGCTGGTTTGCAAGTTCTTCGTACAGGCAACACAAGCTTGTTAATTTGTCAGGCAAGTTGGCTGGTTGAAATTAGTTTGTTAGGCAAGTTGGCTGGTTGAAGTTAGTTTGTTTGGCAAGTTGGCTGGTTTGCAAGTGCTACGTACAGGCAACACAAGCTTGTTAATTTGTTAGGCAAGTTGGCTGATTGAAGTTAGTTTGTTTGGCAAGTTGGCTGGTTTGCAAGTGCTACGTACAGGCAACACAAGCAGGTTAGTTTGTTAGGCAAGTTGGCTGGTTGAAGTTAGTTTGTTTGGCAAGTTGGCTGGTTTGCAAGTGCTACGTACAGGCAACACAAGCAGGTTAATTTGTCAGGCAAGTTGGCTGGTTGAAGTTAGTTTGTTTGGCAAGTCGGCTGGTTTGCAAGTGCTACGTACAGGCAACACAAGCAGGTTAGTTTGTTAGGCAAGTTGGCTGGTTGAAGTTAGTTTGTTTGGCAAGTTGGCTAGTTTGCAAGTGCTAAGTACAGGCAACACAAGCTTGTTAATTTGTTAGGCAAGTTGGCTGGTTCAGGTTAGTTTGTTTGGCAAGTTGGCTGGTTTGCAAGTGCTACGTACAGGCAACACAAGCAGGTTAGTTTGTTAGGCAAGTTGGCTGGTTGAAGTTAGTTTGTTTGGCAAGTTGGCTGGTTTGCAAGTGCTACGTACAGGCAACACAAGCAGGTTAATTTGTCAGGCAAGTTGGCTGGTTGAAGTTAGTTTGTTTGTCAATTTGGCTGGTTTGCAAGTGCTACGTACAGGCAGCACAAGCAGGTTAGTTTGTTAGGCAAGTTGGCTGGTTGAAGTTAGTTTGTTTGGCAAGTTGGCTGGTTTGCAAGTGCTACGTACAGGCAACACAAGCTTGTAAATTTGATAGGCAAGTTGGCTGGTTGAAGTTAGTTTGTTTGGCAAGTTGGCTGGTTTGCAAGTGCTACGTACAGGCAACACAAGCAGGTTAGTTTGTTAGGCAAGTTGGCTTGTTGAAGTTAGCTCATTTGGCAAGTTGGCTGGTTTGCAAGTGCTACGTACAGGCAACACAAGCAGGTTAGTTGGCTGGTTTAAGTTAGTTTGTTAAGCAAGTTGATTGGTTAAGGTTAGTCTATCTGGCAAGTTGGCTGGTTTGCAAGTTTTATGTACAGGTAACACAAGTGGTATTTATAAACACCAGTAAATTGATACAGAAACAATTGAAAAGAAAAAGTTTGAAGTTATTAATTAGAACACAAAATATGAAGGTAGTAATTTATGCTATATATCTCATCAATATAGGTAGCAGTCACGAATAGAGTGATAAATTAAGCTTGCAAAAACAGGATAGAAACAAAAACTGAAGTAGACAAAGGTGTAGATATGTATTTGTTGAAGTTGAGGGTTTGCTGTCTGCTTGGCTATGTTCTTGGAGGCTGTTGGTTCTTGGCAGTGTGTTGAGCTCTTCAAATTCAAATTCCCGAAAAATAATGCTGTCAAGTGTTGTGGTAAGTGTCTGGAGTACTATATGAGTGCTGAAGATAAAACATAGGCTGCGCGGCAGCATACCCTCGGCTAATCAGTGGGTATTCTGGAGGCAGTTAAATCAAGTGGCCCTCAGGAGGCGCTGGCTTTGAGGGGGCAAGGTCCCTAAAAATTTTAAATTGATGTCCGTTTCCACCAGGTCACAGCAAGTGCCATAATGAAAATCTGTAAAAATTTAAGAGAGAATCAAGGCCAACATTTGTTTTGGTAATTTGTTGAATTTCCATCACCACATTGTTTTTCATGAGTTTCCCTGACTTTCCTTAACTGCAGAGCAGACACTTAAATACAGTTAAAAAAAACTTAAGCAACACTTGATTTGTAAACAAAGACAGGGTTTTGAGGGGGGAGGGTTGGTCTAGTGGTAGCGTGCTGGACTGCCAATCGCAGGGTCCAGGGTTCGAATCCAGCTCTTGCCGGGTCACCTGGGCCTGGTATGTTGGATGGCTGTTTCAATCATCCTTTGCCTCAGTGCCGTGCCCTCTTCCTGTCCTAATTAATTAGCCTACCAAGTGTGTAAATACAGGATGTAAAGCCCCAAACATCCATCCATCTTAAGAATACTGTTCTTTTATTGCATATAGAAGTTCATTTTTAAAATTTCATTAATTTTAAAATTAGAATTTATTGGATATGACTGAAATTTGTCTACACCCATTCTATGAAATCTACAGATCTAATAGTAATATACAAATACTGTATGTTATTAATGCAATATTAAAATCCAGTTGCACAAGGAATTAATTATTCGATCAGTCAGTCAAACAATTAATTAAGCAATCATTCAATCAGCAGATCAGTCAATCAAACCAACCTGGTTTTATACCAGGTTGCCACCCTTTAACTTCGGATAAAACAAGAAATTTGGTTGAATCTGTGATAAGCGATAACACATGGAAAGAGACCTTTTTTTATTAAAAAAATCTGTTAAAGTCAGTTTAAGGATTCCATTAACGCAGCAATAAATGCAATTGATGTCAGGAAAATGTGACTGATGAAGCAGGAACAATCACGGAAAAACACAGAGAATTTGCTCCAAAGCTTACTGTGCACTAAATTATATAATTTTAGCTATCTTTATTTAGTTTCATTTCAAATATTAGCTCCAATAGGCCTACATGTAAACTAGAAGAATAATTCTAATAAAGCAGCTTCCAATCAAACACTGGAACAACCTTGCAAATAGATAATACATGTACAAACAACCAGGGCCAGGCGACAGTCAGATTATAGGTCCAAATAACAATAAAAAAGACCAAAAGCTCCGTAAAGTGGCACGTTCAGTCCCATTTGCTGAATTTAGGTGTTTTTGATACTAAGACAATATGTCTGAATCTCTTGGATGACATGTTGATCTATCTATCTATCTATCTATCTATCTATCTATCTATCCATCTATGTATGCATCTATATATATATCTATCTATCTATCTACATGTGTCTATCTATCTATCTATCTATCTATCTATCTATCTATCTATCTATCTATCTATCTATCTATCTATCTATCCATCTATCCATCTATCTAGTCTATGTAGTCTTAGCTATTCTTATCATAAATTAAAAATATGGAATATGGGTTTAAAAACATAAATTATAGATAAGATGTCTCCAACCAAAACCATTGTAAATAGTAAGACTAAAACAAGGTTTATGTCAGTATATATATATCTTTTAAGACTAAGCAAGTTGCTAGTTAATACAAAGGTTAAATGCTGGTCAAACTTTGAAGAATAACAATAGCTGTAAAGAAAAACAGAACAAAAGAAACATGTCCCAACTCTGTGTACAGCCTGTATTGGTTACAAAAAGTCATATCTAAGCTTCTACTTGGCCTAATTTTTTTATTCAAATTGGAAATTTCTTTATTTGTTCAATATAAAACTAAAAAGTTGGTGTCAATGCAGTTTTGATATATTTCTAAGAAAAAAGAAAATTCAGTTAAAAAGTTGAGGGTGCTGTGCACTGCTTTTGTTCTCCTTTGTTCCTAGCTTTGGTCACTGGAGAGGATTAGTGACACAATGTTACATAACATGAATAGCTGGAGGGGAGGGGTACAATGAAGCACAGCCACAGTGTCTCCACTTTTACCCCCTAAACAATATTTCTTTAAAATGCTAAAAATACAATTGGAGTGAGTTTTAAAATGAATTAAAAGACAGATTTATCCAATAATGTCTTAAGATGTAAAATAACACACTGAAATTTGCAGAAATGGGGTTTGCATGCCAAGTAATTTTCTTTAATAACCCTCTTTATATACATAGTGGTCTTATTGCCATTCTGTCTTATATGTTCATATTTAATTTCATTAAAGACCAAAATAAAAGTAAGCTGACAGTACTTCATATGTTAAAATGTACATAACTGAGGTTAGATTTAAACCATTAAGTTAGAATTGAGAGTTTAAGATTTCTTTTCAAAGGACTAGCAGGGAAGACAATTACCCTGTGACATAACATTACATAATCAAGACTTCTCCAGTGCTCCACTCAACAAAAGCCAATCTGTCTGATTCATTCACATTTAATTTTCATGCAAACAACTAAATAAAAGGGGCTGACATTAATTTATCTTCTAAAATTTACATCATTGAGTTTAGATATTAACCATAAAGTTATAACAATTGGGAGTTAAAGATTTAGTGTCAACATTTTAAAATATTAACACATATTAATGCATGTTTTTGCATATATTTAATTAATGCTTTGAAAATCCACATAATTATATATAAAATTTATATATTTCCTTTTGATAACAGTATTTGGTATATTTTTAGCAATTTCTGTCTTCATATTCAAATATCTGATGGTTTAATAGATGTATGCACGAAAACCATGTATTTCATGGATGTTTATCCATTTTGTTCATATTCAAGAACATAGCATAACTTTATTAGACACAAAATGGTCAGGAAGTGGGTATTTTCACATTTTTGTGAATTTTAAACTTGAATATGAAAAGACAGAAATTGCTAAAAATAGGTAAAAACTGTAGACCTTTGAATTGTAACATTTCAGTCAAATTTTAGTCTTGGTCTCTCAAAAGTGCCAAACAACATGTCCAAAGTATCATTTTTTATCACATTCTTCTTCAGAATTGATGTGGTTAAATATAATAAATTAACATTATTTCATATCTGCATAATTCAGAGAACCTTAATGAAAAGGATTACCGCGAAGAAACTTATGTGTATGATGTTTACTCATAACCGTTTAAAATACCATTGGTTTGACATTGATAACTGATGTCATATTTTTGTCTTTGAGCTTTGAAAGTCTGTGAAATTGTGATTTGTCCAACTTTGACGTCCTTTATCTCTGGAACTAATCATTGCATATGACCAGTACCTGGCCTTGCTACCTCAGCCACAAAAGCAGATTATAAATCCGAGATTAGAAGCCTGTAGAAAATAGGTTTTTGAGTTGTAGCTTTTTGAAAAAGCTGCATCAAGCATTTGCGCCAAATGGAAAGGCATTTTGAAATGCCTGTAGAAATAATCCAATATGAAAGATTGCCCTTAATACTGGTCCAAGCCACTGTGTGGAACCCAGATATCAGGTTTAGAAACAACCAAGGTGGTATCTTTCACGAAATCAAAAATATTAACATTTGAAAATTGACTTTCATATGGACAAAAATGCCTCAAAATCGTTTTTATAACTTTTCCAGACAAAACTGAGATCAGTAGAAGACAAGACAGGCCTATGAATTTTTATTGCCCATGCAGGCTTATGGGCCGTGTACCATGTGCAACCATACATATTTATATTATTTACATGTATAATTTAAAGTGTAATATCTTGATAACCATTGATTTTCAGTGATGTTTCACATTTGACCCCCCCCCCCTCCTTGGCTGTCATACACATCTGAGTTGTGAAGTAGGCTAATGCACCCTCCATTCTTTAGTGAGACTTTACCCAGATTACATCATCTTATATAAGGTGATTGAGGTACAGCAGACAATGGCCAATTCATGCCTATAGGGGAGAGGGTTGAGCAGCTGGGAAGGGGGAGGCTAAAAGGTCCCTTTAAGAGGACGAATTTATAGGTGCTCATACAAAATGTTGTAATTCTCCAAAATTATCATAACATGTATACAATACAATGATCTATCAGACCACATTTCATTTCACATTTCTCCCAAATCCTGCATTTTCAAAAGGAGTCATACATATAATAATTACTATAGGCCTATACATGACATTGTATAATTATGCATTTTTGACAAATTCCAGGTCCGTTTTGGACATCCCATTTTAGGCCTGAGGCTTCTTCATTTTTCCTCCCAGGTGCCTCAGACTTTTGATGTGAACTGAAAAATGGCCATTCTAATGCATGTGCTTATTCCATTTCGTATAATCCCTTTGTCTCAGCCATAATTAATTACTGAAATCGTGATTTCGTACAGCCGTTTCGCTTTTACCTCGTTTTGGACCTCCTATTCAACGTCTGAGGCTTCTTCATTTTTCCCCTCAGGTACCTGAGACTTCCCAGGTGAACTAAAAAACGGCCATTCTAATGCATGAGCCTATTTCCATGGATTTTTTTCCTTCCTGCATACCATAATATACAATTGAAATCGCAATTTCATATAGCTGCTTCTGCTCAACTTTTCTTTCCCCAACTTTTTTTCAATAGAAAAATTTGCAAAAACTCATGCAATGGCTGTGAATATTAGTCCATAGTGTGTCTAACGACAATAAGCTTTAAAGTAAAATAATCTACCTATTACCATTTTGGCTTTTTCGCGCAGAAATGTTGGAAAATAGGGATTTTTTCTAATTTTTGGGTTTTTATAAAAATTTATAGGACCAACATTCCAACTGAGTCAAGCTGTTTAAAGAGGCATTAGTTAGACACCTAATTGAAAAATTGCATAGATTTAACTCCAAAATTGACTGAATCATACAGGTTTGAAATAATAGTATTTTTTCATATTTTTGGTAAATTGTCATCCGTTCAACTTTCGAAGAGCATTTAGACCCACAAAAGTACATCTTGGGCACTTAATGCATACGATGTATGCAAATTTCAGTGTCAAAAGTCCAGCAGTTTTTTAGTTATGTACAAGAAACAAAAAAATACAATTTTTCACATTTTTCAATGATTGTGACAAAGGTATTTTTATCATGGGGATTAGACCTATAAAAGGCTCAACTGGGATAAAAGATACTATATTTACCCAAAAATGATACATGTACATGCCATAGTTTTGGCTTTACACCCAATACACAAAAAAAATTTTTTTTCACATTTTTCAATAACTGTGAGAAAAGTATTAATCTCATATGGATTAAACCCCTAAAAGACACAACTAGGATAAAAGATACAATAATGTCCAAAAAATAAAAAGTATACATCCCATATTTTTGGCGTTACTCCCAATACACAAGTGGGACGCCCGTTATCCGGACGCCCGCCCGCCCGTCCGCCCGCCGCCGCCCGCCCGCCCGCCCGCCGCCCGCCCGCCGGACGGACAAATTTTCCCAAAGTAACTACAATACCCGTCGGCAATGTATACATTGCCGAGGGTAAAAATATGAGAATGAGAAAGGTTTAGAGGTGCAAAAACGAAGGCACAATGAGCGAAAATGGGCGAAAATTGAGGTCCCATATAGGACCATAGGGACCCTTAAGCATATGTCAAAACATTTATATCTATTAATAACTTAAGTGTATGTATGTTATGAGTGAGATCATTGACTTAAAACCCCCTATGGATAGGACATGGTGTAGCCAGGTCGTTTATATGCGCCAGGAAGTCCTTTGGTCCAGAAAGTGTTCCCTGTGGCATTCCTCCATTAGGAGAGCCCAGACTGGACAGGGAGCTACCTATGCGGACTCTGTGTTGGCGGTCAATCAAGAATGTAGCCATCCATCGGACAATGTGGTCGGGAATCTTCAAATCAATCATTTTATCAATAAGTAATTCATGGTTTATAAGGTCAAACGAAAAAAAGATGGTGAAGAAAGTAAGAAGAATATGTAATGGTAAGCAGGGGAGGGTGGAAAGAAGATGAAGATAAAGTGTAATGAAGGGGGGGGGAGAGAAAATAGTGGGGATGACTTTTTTGTTTCTGTCCCATATATATATACATATATTCAAATACAGAAAATGTGTGAAGCACAAATGCAAACTCTCACTTGAAAAAGCCGAATCAAACTCAGTATGGGGATCAATGGACCAGCATGAGACTGCCATGGTCAACCATCTGAAACTCCATGTCACCAGACAGTACCTGTCCGTCTGCATATTAAGCCTCCACCATTGGCTCGCACAATATTCTGAGGGAGCTTCTTCTTCTTCTCATTGGACTTCCCTCTGTGTTAGTAGCACCCCAAACCCAAATGATGGGGGGGGGGGGGGGGGGGGAGGAAGCAGTCTGGTCTCAGACTGCCATGTCACTCTTCGGTTAAGAGTTATGTCATATTTTCTGTTGACCAATGAAAGTTTCTGGAAAATTTATGAATTTTTGACCGCAAATGTCTGCCATAGAAATCTGTTAAGAAATATGAGATAGAATTGACCTCGTGGCTTCAAACATAAATTTTGACGGTGTCTTCTTTTGTTCACATAAAAAATTCATTCAAAATATCAAACAGCCGAACAGAAGTCAATGAATGTTGCTTGAAGCAATAGAGCAACTTGTCAGTTAAAATGGAAGTCCCAAAAATGGCAAGAGGCTCGTGACATGTCATTGGAATTTAAAAAGCAGTTGACAAAGCAGAAATGTTTAGAGCCCATTGCCAGCGATAATTGAAGCAATGCTAGCTTCTGCATTCAGTAATATTAACCTTTCTTTTTTGAAAATGTTGAGTTTGTCTATTTCTGGTTAATTTAACAGATTTTTGGTGGTGGGGTTATATTTCTTCATTCTTTGTGGGGTGATTAGGCTTGGTGGCTGGCTTCATGGTTGCCATGGGTTTCCACTGGTTGCCACTGGTTGTCGTTGCTTGTGTGCTTTGTGATCAACCTTGTCGAATGCTTGGGTCAAATCTTTTAATTTTTCACGGTTGTGGTGGAACAGCTGTCATAAGGAACACCCCTGGAGAACATGACTCCATATTTTAACACGTTTGAATATGATAAGCAAATAAAGTGTGCAGAGTGCCAGCCCCACTAAGCCTTCATTTCTGCTTCAACGAATCTCTTCTTTTGATTTTGTGAAACTCGATTCGTCCCTTGGTCCTGGGGCTGCCGATCTCCAGAGAGCTCCATGGGCTGAAATATCAAACCAGGTCAGCGAGGTCTAACCAATGCAAATGAATTCTAATGAATGTGTGAGTTCATGTCACTGGCACAATATCTATTCAGCTTCTGCTCAGGGCATCCTCTTGATTGCTATCTAAGAATCCACACATTTCTTAATGGCTCAAATCAAAACCACCCTGAAAAAAAAAAAAACTTGAATGTTACTGGAAACTTCCTCGTCATTCAGAAGTAATATTTGATGCACTCAATGGCAGTATTTGATTTACCAGTATATGACAGTAACAACTGAAATGGTTTTTTATGTTCAATTTGCACAAATTTATTATAGTCACTGTATTTTTGTTTTGGTTTTAAGTCACGACTAAAATTTATTTATGTAAAAATAATTCTTTAAAAATGCTGCAGATTCAAACTGCTCCATTGGACAACATACAGTAAATGTAACAATAAAATGGTTCTGTGCATGATAAGTGGACATGACTGAAGATTAAAAGAATCTTGTTTTTAATCACTAAGACTCATTCATTAGAAGTCTTTCCAGTAAGAAAGAAAATGTTGCGTGGCAATCTGTAATTGGTGCGGCAATGGAAACAAGTAACAAATGTTCCTAATTCTTTTCTTGTAGTCCACTCGGTCAAATTGAAAGAGAGATGATTGTACGGCTGCTCTAATTGAACAAGGCCACACAATACTCTCCATGTTTTGCTATTGTTTAGTTTTCTGTAAATGAGTGATTCCAGTAATAATCGGTAACAAAGTGTAACATTGGAGTCTGTGATCATTGCTCTTGAAATGGTTATTAAAATCGAATAATTCATCAAATAAATCATTGAGCCAGGAAAGGCACTCGATCATGTTGAATCGAAGGCTCCATTATGGTCAATAATAACAGAGCGATCTTAGAGACCAACTGTTGTGTCTGCTAATGGGCAAGCGACAAAGGGCCAGGAAGTCCCCTCTCTTTGTCAACACGTGAACTCACTTGGTCAACGAGGCAGCAACAGCTATGGGCAATGTGAATCTATCTGACAGGGCATTGCTTCATCTTTGTGGGTCTGTGTTTGGAACACCTGAAGTTAAGCAAACAAACTAACATAGGTTATGTGTGGCAGTGGATTCATAAGTACTCCCGCTTTGCAATAGTTAAAACTTGCTTCAATACGTCTGTGCCTAAAGGCCAAGCAGCTGAGCCCGGGCGTGAGGGCTTAAAAAGAATTGCTGGGCACATAAGTTGGCCTGCTCATCATTATAAGGGCAGCAAAGCTCGGTCCACAATTGATGCATCAAGGTGTTTGTAATTCACCTCCCGGCAAACAGCAGTGCACTGCCTGGGCCCTCTCCTTCTTGACTGTGTGTGGAATTCGTGATGAACATGGTCCGACATGACACCCCGACATGCTAGCACCGACATGACACTCTTCGGTGGGTCTGCAAGGGGCCCCGGGGTCAGAAAAAGTGGACAGCTCAATCAAAATGACATTTGAATTGTGCCATAAAAACACAATGTGTAAATTGCGCCATTGTTTAGCTGGGGCCCTTTCTCATTCGAATTAAAAACTATTTGAAAGTGTGAAATGGAGACAAATTCAAACTTTATTGCACCGAACAAAGGCTTTGAAAGTGATATGGTTTCTGGGAAGAGGTTGAGATATTACATTGCCTATTCGAATATCGCTTGGTTTATTTAGTGCCGAAACTTCAGTGTGAAGTTGTGATAATTTCTGTTACATTTGGCATTGTGCAGCGTCTTTTGAATGAACGGAGTTTCAAGGGAGTAGATTGTAATACTTTTCAACGAAGGAACACACGCACTGCAGACCTGTCCCTCCCAAAGGAGCAATGGGGAATTCTTGGAGAGATGAAGACGTTTTTGTCTTGATTGTCGGAATTATGTGAGATTGGAATTCTGAAGACCTGGGAAGTGGCAGGGGGACCCTGGGCTGCAGGTGACTGGTACCTGCTCTTCTCTGATTGGCCATAAATCGTGTCTGGAGCACACCTAGCCAAGCACCCTGAGCATGTAGCCTGAGTGAGCACCCAGAGCCAGCACCCAGAGCAAGCAAGCACCGTTGGTGCGGTTAGGGGCTATTTTGTAGTTGCTCAAGAATGGCATTGTGTGAAAAGATGTCATGTAAGACCAGGCAGTCACCAGCAGAGCTCACAGTGTTCACCAGTGCCAGTTGTGCTCATTGGTGCCCAAAATGCCCAGCAGGCCCACCAGGGTTATGGGGGTGCCCAACAGGGGTCAGCACCGTCAAGAAGTTATTATAATCAAGTGTTCAGAACTCGACTCGAAATTGCTCTGACAAGCAAGAAGCACGAAGAAGTACATGAACGTGCCAGGCACACAATTTACTCGTCAGATGCCAAAATGGAATGTGACGTTGGAGAAAACTTGGGCCTGGCATTAAGGTGATTATGTTGTCAAGTCAATGAACACAGGGCCTGCAAGGGACCTGCCAGGACAGGGGAGGGGAACCAGGGTGCCTCTGAAATGGCCCTAGCGTGACTTGACGCGCTTTACCGGGGGACACCAGCCCTGGTCCATCGTTAGCCTTTTCATGAGGGCTAATTTGTTGTCAGTTTGCCCTCAGCCTGTCCATCCGTCATGTCTATACTTAATGGCAGACCATGCAGTTCCAACCAGTCCTTACCTTCCCCTCCTACCATTCCATGCCATTCCTCCTCAACTGACCAAGTCAAACAAACTCTCACCAATTGCTCTGTAGAATGTTCTCCCTTATTGCTCAGAGTCACAAACCTTTTCATGCCAAATTCGCTGGCTGCTCGGAGCTAAAGGCCTGTAATGTGCTGTCTTGTGCATGTGCTGATCCCTCAAAGATTATTTTTATAGACTTTTAAATTACCCAGCCAGAGTATTCACTGTCACTACCTGTAACGAAAATGCGTGTTTGAATTGAAAGTAAGCTTGCAGTGTTACAGATTCCATTTGTATGCTTACAACAACTTCGAATCTTCAGCAGTCAATCTGTTGTGAGCAATTATCAAGTTTAGGCTCAACTGTTTGACAAAGAATTCCATGTTCACGACGAGGCAGTTGCAGCTGGAACGAAGGAAGAAGCTGGAACAAGAAGATGTAATTGATGATTTCGTGTTCTGCTTTTGAGTTGGGGGTTAATTGTGTGGTTTTTAAGTTGTCATCGTGGCCCTTGTGATTTGCTTGGACAGAACACAAGGACCTAACATCAAAAGTAGTTTTACGAGATTGTGTCATCATATCGCATAAGGCAGGCACTTATTAAGCCTATCATGTTTCTGGTTGGCAGCCAGCCAGTGCAGATGCTCAGTTAGTGTCTGTTGGTGGAGCCTCTGCTGGGGCAGGGAAAGGGTCGTGGGATGCGGTCGATGAACTAAGTCACTGCCTTCTCGCGCCGATTGGATGTGTTCTAATTGCACAAAATCAGTCCATGTTGGGTGTTGATTTGATTATTTTGTTGGAATGCTTCCCGATTTATGCACTTATTTTTAAGCATAAATGTCTTCAACTAAATTTGTAATTAAGTTGGTATCAAGGCCTTGGCCTCCCACTAGGCCTAGATTATGGCTGTCAACTTTCTTTTTCGCCAGCACATTGCCTTTGTCTAATTTGAAAATACGGGGTAGGCTTACTTTTAAATTGGTAAACCCTTTCTCTCCCTCTTTTTTTTCTTGATTGGCAACAGCCCTCATACTTTCATGTTTACTTCATATTTCAGACAACTGTTGAGCGCTAATTTCATAGAAGCTACCCCAAGTCTCCCCGCAGCCCCTCATTCACAAAAACAGTCATGAATTATAATATTTTTGTGCCAAAAGTGCATATTACAATTTGTAGGGGGTCAGACTCAAACTGAAAGACTTATGGACCTTTGGAGGAAATGTGAAATGTTCACACTTTTTACACAAAAGAGAAAATGACAAGTTTTGTTGTCCCCATTCATTATTTTGGAGATGCTTCATTTAAAATATTGATGTGTGACACGAAGTTGCAGCTGCGCATGCTCAGTTAGTGGCCCCCTTGCAGGTTAAACCAACAAACGCCACCTTTTCGATTCTGTCACAAAACCTCCTGCCTTAAATAATTTGCAAAAGCCACGAAATAACGAATTCACCCAGAATTTCATTGCGTAAAAAACGTCGTAAAACCATTAGACAAGTCACGAGGCCAGAGGCAGTGCATTCTGGGTGGCCTATTACCACATGAAATGCATCATTGGTAAATTGGACCGATTACAGAGAATTTCACCAAGCGGAAATGTTTGTTGCGGATTAATTGAATAATTGTGACCCAATTCAGATTTGCTAACTTTTTTTCCAAATCACAAACCGAAAAGTGAAAACCAAAGGTGAAACAATCGTATGGGTAAACGTCAAGTCGCGTTTAGCAACGTCATGGATGACGTAGCAGTAGTGATATGACGTGACGTTGTGGCGTCATGAGCTCCATGACGTGACGTCACAGCTGGGCCTCCATGATTCAGTCAACTGGTGACATGCTTTCCATGCTGCTTGTTGGTGCTTGGAGCGAATTAATTTTACGTAAGGATCGCGTATTATGGCGGAAGTGCATGCAAGTGCCTAATTGGACGAGTGGCTGTATTATTCTTGCACCCTTGTATTTCGGCTGCTCATGAAACTGAGTGAAGGGGGCGCCACGTTCTAACTGACCTCGATGACCTCGGTGCAGGTCGGCCGCTGCCAACTCCGATTATTACTCAATCATTAGATAATTTGATCTATAACGGTCGGCTGATGCCTATTTACTGGCGCATTATGACAGGCCAGCGACGTGTGTTTAAACTTTGGCGGCACTGCACTTACGCGCCATCTGTCTTGTAAGGCCACCTACCGCCTTGTCGTAAAGTCACCCAAGTAAGAAGGGCTTCAAAGAAAGCGCCCAGGTCGGGCATTGCTTAGAAAAATGAGAACTATTAAAAAAATTCTCAAGATTTTAATGAGTGGCGTTGGTCTAGCACTGCCTCGAAACTCTGGATATTAGTTCTACAGAAAGAAGCTGTTCTGCTGTGTTGGCCTATGGACAAGCCTGTCAAGTCTTTGACTTCAAAACAGTTGAGTTGGGAGTTCCAGACCAAGTTTACTGGACAGCTTCTGTAAAGTTATCTGGAGCTATTTTCTTCGATAATTGGGATATATTTCAAACTGAAAAGATTTTAGCCTTGGGCTTAATTTGGGAACAAGAGAGGCACTCATAATCTATTGTTATGTCACTTTTCCTATTTTATCATCATTGTGAAATTTTGGCGTCAAAAAAGTATTTTAAAACTGAAATCTTAAATTTCTCACTTGCCCAGGGCCATACTGGCAGATGGGCGCGTTGCTTTGGCGAACGGAGACAGGGGTTAGAAGAAATTGAAGGTTGCTAAGGAAAGGGCGTCTCCGTTGCCATGTGTCGCCCAGCAACAGCGCCTCGGGCATGTCTTCTGGAGCGTCGTAACTGCGATCAGAGGCCAGTGAGTCGGATTTCACTGGAACCAATAATCTCCGGGTTTAAATTGAATGATTTCTGTGGCCAACTAGTTTTGCAGAGGGAGGACACATATGACCTTGCTTTTAGGTGTTTAATGACCTTGTGGTTGTTCCAGCAATTGAAGGACCTTTAGCCCAGGAACTCAACTCGGCCGAATATCAAAGCTCCCCTCATGTGACCAAGGGGCTGGTGGATGCTCAGCATTGCTGGGTGGAGGGTGGTCAGGTCACATTAGAACGTTTCATGAGGTCACACTGATTCCAAGGACACTTTTGATCACAAAAACGTCTCTTGAGCCAGCCAATTTTTTCTTCCTCACTTTTAAACCTTTTCCAGATATGTTGCTCTTTTGCTTATGAAATGAGATGTTCTGTTTAATGAGTGCATTTTCAATGTTTGAGAAATATGGGGAAAGGTTGCCTTATGTGGCACTGCAAATGAAAATCGCAACTGGTTTCTATCTGCAAGATGGTGGGGTTTATACCTGGGCCTTATGTAAATGTAGGGAACTTGTAGTTATAGGCCTCTTGTTGTAAGATAGACTTGGTCCCTATGCACATTTTAGGCCCAGCATATTTATGTGGAGAATTATGCCATGACAAGTGCCAACGCCGACTTGCTGTGGGGAGTTATTGTTGGGACATGTCATTATTGAGATATCACATCTAGGCATGTTGATTGCTGCCTTTTAGACATAACTAAGCAGAAATGACCAGAATCTTGACAAGTGGACCACCCTACAAGTTTCGTGACAATTAGCTATGTGGTCAATCTGACCAGCGTCCAGTCACACACACCGGCCATTAGCCAAACTAACCAACTCAGCAGCCAATTATTCTGTGAATTTTGTTAGTTCCCAGTGAATACAACTTCATTGCAAGCATAAATACTTCAGTGTTTATACTTTCAAAGTTAGAATTCAAGTTCCGGGCTGTGGCTGGCTCAGCAAATAAAGCTCGTAGCCTCCTCTGTAGAAGGTTAGTGAGACTGTGAGAACTCAAATCTATTTATACAAACTTTGGAAGAAAATATATCTACTTCAAAAAGTCGCGGTGTTATTTTGTCAATTTTAAGATGATGCCCATATTGCACTTGCAGTTCAAACAGCCAAAATGTATTGCTCCAATTTCCGTATGAGCTGAAACAATCCATGAACAATACGATGATACTTTGCATTTGGTAGACATGTAAAATAGGAGATAGCTCAAAACTGCAAAACGTGTATGCCTTCTTGACCAGACTTCGAAGAGAATTAGGGATCAGTTTTGTCTGAAGCGCAAACTGACCTTCCTTCTCTCCAAGGCATTGATTTACACCCACGCTGCATGTGATATGACAGCTGAAGAGTTTAACATTTAGTGAAAACTTTCTTCTAAATGTTTTCTTTTAGCAAACTCATGATTATCCAAATTGGCTGACATATCTGCCCTGTGATCTCCTCTTTGATAGTCTGGTGATGAATGACTTTTCTTTCTGCTTAATTCTTGTATCAACTTGTTGTCTTGACGTTTCACCTTCTGTCCTCTGAGACTAATGCCAGCCAATATTCGGGAGATCTATCAATCAAAACTGCCCTGAAATTACCACTTCTTGACTTGCCCAGAGTTTCGTTTGATTTTGATGAATTTCTTGAAAAGCTGAGACCAGCTATGGCCGGCAAGGACAGATACAAATCGGTGTAACTCGATAAGAGAAAAGGGAAATTGCTCCACAAAAGAAACTCACAGATACAGATCACAACATATGGTCTTAATTCTATTCTCCCAAAATAACACAGCAGCTCGAAAAGCCCACCCCCATTATTAGGAGACTGCAAAACAGATGCTCACTTTCAGACCTTGCTGAAATTCTGGTCCCTCTGCTTGGTGTCTGGGGTGGAGCATGAGCCCCACCTGGAGAAGCATTCATTGTGGATGTTTATTCTATCTATCTATCTATCTATCTATCTATCTATCTATCTATCTATCTATCTATCTATCTATCTATCTATCTATCTATCTATCTATCTATCTATCTATTGATCACTGGGCCTTCTTGATGTATGTTATTGCATGGTTGATTGCCAATTTGACAACAGTTCTGGTAAATTATCACTGGTCAACAATCAACAGCATTCAGTTATTTACACTTTATGTTGTGTTTCAAGGTTAGAAATTAGCACTGATCGGTTGTTGCACAATGTGCTAATCTGCTAATGAGCCTTAACTCGCCCAAATGTGTAAGGCAACCAGTCAGCTGAAGAATGTCAGCAGGTTGAAAGCATCAACATTTGGAAGAGAAGATTTTAGATTGGTAAGCTGTTTGATTTCTGTTATTGATTGCCTCAGAACACCCATTGCCAGTTGATCTGTTGTTGAAATTTCAGAATTCCAGATAAAGGTTGATAAATTCATGTAGCCTAAGTTCTTGTCAATCATTCAACTTTGCTGAAGAGTAGAAGGAAAAAAAAAGAGAATACATTTTACCTTTAATTATCAGGCAGTGACAGAGAATTTGCAATCTTGAGTAGACATTATTGAAAAAATACAAAATTGAAAAAATGTCAAATGTTGGTGAAACTAAATTAGTAAGTTTTAACATACAGTGTTGATGAGAAATTATGTCTTTATGAATGCTTACAGATCATTTTTCACAGAGTCGTTTCTTGATGCAATTTGCCTCTGCAACACTGATGCAACTTCTCCCCGCCAGATGTCAGTGTCTGTATGAGTCCCTGCTGTTTTCTGTTTCGGCTTATTGACTTTTTAGAGGCGGGGCTTGAAAGCCATGAACTATGCTGGGCCTCTGCTATTGGCCCCCTTTCCAGGTTATGATAATCTCCTATCGATTGTTTGACACAATTGAGCTTTATGAAGTTGATCTTCAAATGATTGGAGTTTTCCACGAATACATGGACCCAGTATATATAATGTATTGAAGTTTTGAGATATTGTTTCAGGAAATTTTCATCCATCCCCCAGTCTCAAATAATGTTCCGCATATCAACAGTAAATGTTGGTCCAATTTCTAGAAGTTCTGGAATTTGATGTATAATTATGCGAATGTGCGTCACGATAATTACATTAATTGTAACATTTCACTGAAATTTTTGCAAGCCAAATACATTTTACAATAGAGTTTCAAGAACTTTTGAACTTCGCTTTGTCCTGCACATAAATATCATTTATGGAACCATGAAAACAGTTGCTGCCTATTCTGTTACACACGTCGCTGCCAATGACTTTTTTCTTGAGTGTGCCGTTACTTGGCAACAAATACTAAATCTGATAATAAAAGTTATTTTTTTAGGGAGAAAACGCTATTTTTATTCCTGATTTGAGGTCAAAAACCGGACGCTGGCCAATGTTTTGTAGTAATTTTACTCATAAAACAAAAAATGTTGAACATTGTATCAAATTTTGGAAACAACAGGGAGATAACATCTGCGATGCCTATTAAAATTTGAGAACTTTTTGAGTGACGGTTCGGTGCAATCTGCATTCGAAACTGCGTCTGGTGGTGGAATATTCGGTTCCAATGTTTATCAGATTTTGTGACCAAAAATTGTATTTCATGTTTTTGATTTTAAGGTCTTGCTTGTTTACCATTGGAATTTGTTCCAACTTGGACCTACTTGTAGCTGTAGTAGCCTGCATTGATCTAGGGCAATAGAACATTTATCTTTGAGAGATTGGGCGAGGGCTTCAACTGTCTAACACATTACATGGTTTATGTCGCAATTGCTCCGCCTACTGCAAGCTTCATTTGACAGCTAAATGTTCTGTCAAGGTCTCGATTTGTTGTTGCAAATCCATGTAAACCATGCATGGTTTTATTACGGCATGATCTTTAACCATGTCAGATCACTGATAGAGATCATTGAACAATGTGGAAAGGCCAATTTCAATGGTTGGAGTTGAGCTGGTGGTTGACTCAGCCTCTGGAGCCATTGGTCATTTGCACAGACCTGTCATGTTGGGAGTAATAGAGTTGTGTTTTAGACAACGTAACAAATCTGCATTTTGGACCCATGGCCCAGGGCAGTGCAAGTTTCAGCTGTGTGTTTGACACCAACTGACATGCCACAAAACAGTTGATTCCAGCAAATGGAAAATAACAATGCCTAAGAGCATTAAATTTACAGAAAGGTCGTTGCTCTGTTTCGGGAGCAATTGGCGATCGGCAGGTGGAGGTCCTAACGAAGTGCCGAAACCGGAAGTTGCCTCTGGCCATAGCACAACACGCCACCTAGCGAGAATAGCAGGCACTACTCCAGACCATGGCAATCCAGTGGCAGACTGGTCTTTTATCATTTCTTTTTGACAAAGTTATGGTTTTTTATTTAGTGTTTTTGCTTTTTATTTAGCGTTAGAGGATCGTATGGTAAGGTCGTCCACATAAACGACAGCCGTGGGGCTTTGTCTGCCTCCGCTCAGACCTCAATCGCAGCCTCCCGTTTGGCATTTGCGGAGCCAGGAGGGCGAGTTTTATTGGTCAAATGAACAATCACCAACAAGGCGGGGCGACACAATTGCCATGGCTTATGCCAAATGCTCACAATAATTACACGAAATCTGACAATCCCATCTGAATTTATGATCAATTCATCTTTTTATGCCTCCTTTTTTTAATTGACAACATGGCGCAGACAATTGTTTGTCAAAATATTACGAAAACTCATTTGTGCGTGGCACACAATCACTTGACAGTTAATTTATAAAATTTTCATGGAATTGACAATAAAGGGAAATGTGGCTCACCTTTGCGAGACCTTTGCCACCGCAGCCATAGAATGACCCGTCACCTTGTTTGTAAATAGACCTGATGAATTCCGTCAAATTCGTCGGCTTTTATTTTGATTTCAATTAATAACCTTCATGCATAGTTGATCAAACTGAAATAAACTTTTATCGGTTTTTATTAGTGACACTAGGGCGCGAATTCAAAGTAAGCCCTGCCAATACAGAGTGTCAATCTTTTCATCTCACTCAAAATAAACTGTGCTTCAGAAAAAAGAATCACCACTGATTTTTTGCACTTTTGTGTTTGGTTAGCAGCAAAATATGAAATAGTGGAAGCTTAGAGGCAGCCCTGAGCCCTGGTACTATGCTTGTTCTCGGCTCTTTCTTGGCTCTTTCTTTGAAGGCTTGATGGACTATGAAAAAGCTTTTTGGGTCTGGGGAGACCACCCATCGCTTGCAAATGACCCAAAAAGCACATTACTCATTTTACTTTTAAGGCAAAAAAGTGGGAGGCTGGTAAAAGCTGGCGAGTAAATCACGGAGCAGATTGTTACAGGTGTTGTTGTGCTCCGCTCCTGGGTGTGAATTTTGCCCTTAAACATGTGTTTTGCCCTCCCCCTTCTCTGTCCTGCATTTCTGCGAGTAATTTTCAAATTACATACTTTAGGAGGGGGAGGGGTGCTACCAGGCAACCTGATGGAACTCAGTGGGGTTGTATAGAATTGTTACCCAATGTTGGGTGATTAGCAACCCCCTAATAAGATAGGGTGCACCCCCAATGAATGTGATTGAATGCAGTAACTTTCCCATCAGAGGCAACGGTGCCTTTCCCCCAAAGGACTGTGAAGTAATGTTGCAGCATGTTATAAGGTAGACCTCTAAAAGCTGAACAACTACACTCATCAAAGGCTGGTTGGTGGTTAACAGGCCTCACAAAAAGCAAGAGTGCTGTAACGATCCCTGAGGATGATGTTATGACGTTTGGGTGACGTCATCGTACGTCATCTTGGTTATTATCCAATGGGGTGGACAGGATGACCACAGGATGACCACAGGAAGACCTCAGAGAATCCACAGGAAACAATCATCGGGGAGGACTCATCGACTCGCTCAATTTGAGGCATAACCCTGTTTGATTGACCCGCCGAGAGGAGCTCCCCCTGGTTGATTAGCTGGTGCGAGATGGTGGTGACATCTGCTGGTTTTTGACACTAGTGTATCTAAAGCCTTTGATGTGGACAGGACTATTGTGTAATTCAATTCGGAGCACTGTTGAGGGAAGGGCATTGAGGGCCACTCACAATAGTGCAATATTTGACACCCTGGTGCTGTGGGATCCAGGTTGATTCAGGTCATTAAGCCAGTCACAAAATGAAATGCCCTTAGCCATTAGCCAGGCCGCACTGTCTGCCTATTGGGTTGCTATTTCAATGAGGTCTATAGTTACCAGAATGTGACCCATGGAAATAGAACCCCCAATTTGTAGCATGTCATTCTGGTGTATAATGTTCACAGGAATCTGTGTGAAGTACTCTTAAGAATCAGCCGTGAATAGGACTGATCATAATCAAAACACAGCCCCGGGCTCATGTGTTTATTGACTGCAAATACATGCTCCACAATCTCATATATTGCTTGGGAATAACATGCAAAGAGTGGTAATTGCTTTGCATTCTGCTTTTCATTTCTATTGCTTTATATTGCTTTCTATTGCATTTCGAGCAATTTATCAAAAGAAGTCAGTGTAACATTTGTAGATAGGGCGGAAATCAGTGAAGTACATGTCAGTTGATTACATAGATCATAGGAGCGGTGTCTGTGTTTGGCTGGCAGGTTCAAGTAGCCGACTAAAAGGCAGAGTGAGAAATAATGCCCGACACAGCTGGTGACAGAGAGGGGGCTGGGCGGCTGCTATTAAATCATAGGCTGAGAGGAATTACAGAAAGAAAATTAGCTCCACACAACAGATGCATCTGGCTGGATACGAATTTACGAGACTGAGTAAATTCCTCACATCCTCTCCCCCTTTCTCTTAAATTTTACACATGGCGAGCCTATTTAAGCCAAGACACATATGAAATATACTCCAAGATGACAGCATACAAGAAGGTAATGATCTGACCAATCATTTTGCAAACTGCTCCTCTTTTTTCCTGGCTTTTTTGAGTGATTTATTCCTCTGCTTGACAGTGTTATTTCCTGCCAACATGTGACACTCTTACCCTGCACCGTTATTATAACTGCTAATTGGACACCACTTCAACTTTCCGTTTCACAAAAAGACTCTCTGCTTTAAACCAGCAATCTTCACCAAATTCCAAATTATATGAGTCTGAGATGAGGATGTCCTGACACAAAAGGTCACGGAACACCTTGTAGTTGGTGAACTTCACCACTGTGTCACTTCATTATGATATTTTAATGGCTGCAAAAGTAATATACTACACATAAACATAGGGTATGCTCTAGGTCTGTGCTGTTGGTGGTGCCATTTCAATGGCCATAGACAATTCAAATTTGAAATGAATAACGACTTTAGTCAATTGAGCCTTTTCAATGAATTCAGTTTTGCTGCATTAAATGTGTTGCCATGTTACAGGTGTTGTTGTATATTATATGTTTTTGTAATTGAATGCATTTGAATGCAATATTTCAAGGGTATGTAAAAATAGCATTGCTGTATGAAAAGACTGCTTGACTGTTACATATTCTCAGAGTGTAAAGCATTAACAGAAAATATGTGGAAATCTGTGGCTGACAATTCAGTGACAAAGGCCTTCTATCGTGTGAACCAGGATGTCTTTGTGCAGACGCTGATCTGTGATATCCAACTGCATTCAACTTCTCTTGGGTTCTGTTAATGGACTCAACTTGAGGAATCAACTTATTACTTTGCATTTGAGGTGAGTGATTCTTCAAGGGCCCACAAGGGGGCAGTGGTCGTGCATGTGGAAGCCCTCGAGGCCCTTTCGTCGTGTGTCTATTCTGAGGCAAAGGAAAGGCAAAGGAAAAGCAAAAGGTCCTTTCGGTGGCAGATGACTTCAGAGGGCCCAACGAGCGCCTCCAGTGACTTGCAGTGAAGCAGCATGACCTTGCCACAAACGACCCTTTGGTAAACTTTTAGCAAAAGCTCCTAGCCCGACTGTTGACTGCCTCCTGACTGCCTCTGACTACTTGACCAGAGATTCAGAAAGCAAATTGAAAGGGCTTTTCCTTTATAAACGTATGTGACAAGGGGCCCGGGCAAACTTCAAACACCCCTTGACAATGGGCCCTTTTCACTGCAGGAGGGCCTTGCACCAGGGCTTTCCACTTGGGTCTTTCCAGCAGGGCTGACTAACAGGGCTGACTAGCAGGGCAGGGACCATAGGGCGATAATAGGAACAGCATACTCGTCGCTGCTATTACGGCCTAATCGCCATCGAAGGAGAGAGAGAACTTTGCAACTGACATTGCCTGACCAGCGCACCTGCATGTATGCTGAAGTGAACATTGCAAATGACATGTGTAATTGCAGAGATATGCCAGGCTGGATACATTAACCCTCCAAGCTGCCCCTAACGACACCAATTAGCCTGGTTGGCGATTGTCCGGCCCAACAAGCACACACTGGGCCACCACCAGACCATCACCATGCAGGCCACCATGGGCTTCTCTGGGCCACCAGCCTGCCACTGATTTCCCCTTCAAAACGACAATTGTCAAGAGCTGCCACGCCAATAAGCCTGAAAATGACACAAAGCTATATTTCATATGGCACAATCAGCAACTTCTGAGCCCCAAAGATTATGGCCTATTATGAGTGGGTGACTGACATTGACAGAGCTGCCCCGAGTCAGGGACCCTCTTTGCCTCCTAATCCACTTTTCTTGTCAAACCTGCACTTCTGCTTTGATGTGTAGTTTATTGTGAATGACATTCCTGGCCCATACACTGCATGTAGAGATCACCCATGGAGCTGCCCAGCTGTGAAGTACGGACTGGCAGGACTCCCAGACACAATCAACTCCAAATACAACATCCAAATGGCAAATGAATTGGGCAAAAAATGAAGTGCTTTTGTTGGGGCAAGCTGCAAAAAGGTGATAAATAAACAGAAAAGTGGCATTACTCCTGTGTTACAACTATAGTTTATTTGGAGTTCTGAAATTATGGCACATATTAATCAGTGGCGTCTTTGAATCAACACATTTTGAGCTGAGGTAACAAAGAAGGGCGAACAATTAACCGGGAGTACATCATGGAACTCCCAGATGGAGGGCAAACGACTCGCTATTATTTGCTTTATGGGACATTTACGATTGAGATAATTAGCCTGTGAAATGGCTGCCTGGTGCAGACTGGATATCGGAGTACCATACCTGGGTTGTGTGGCAGAACAAGTTAATGCTGTGAAATAATGAGTTCTCCCAGTGGGTTGGATGGCGGCAATTAGGCGGTTGATATGGCAGATGATCTCACCCGGCTGATCAAATTGCCTCACAAGATCAGGGCAAAAACAACTCGGCTTCTGTTCTAATTAAAGAAAGTGCTCCTCATATCAGTTGCTTGTGCTTCCTTAATTGGTGTGTTGTTCTGTGGATTCTGAGAATGCTCTCAGTTGGTGTGAAGCAATGTGTTGTGAGGATTTATGTTATTTGGCCACATAATAATATTTATAGTGCTAAATATTTACAGTAAGTAGCAAAGTGTTTGAATGTGGTTCACTGGATTGCATGCACTCTGCCTGAGTTATGTACCCAAAAGTTACTTAAATTAACCTTTTACATTTTCATCCTTTATGCAATAGCGTTAGTGGAATGTCGTAGACCACCCTGTTTTCATGAAAACCAAATATACATGGCTTGCTGAGTAGGCCTACTGCAGTGAGTTGGGAGGGGGGAGTTTATGCTGTGACATGACAGGCTTTACCTACACACATTTGAGCCTTCGACTTTGCGAGTTCTTGCTGATGGTTCTCAAAGAATTTCTGACAAATGCTTTTCTGTTGGTAAATGAGGAATATTCACTGAGCCCAGAATTGCCAATGTTGTTTTGGTGCTCCTCATAGCCCTGAAATACCATGACCCTTATTGATAGTATCTGCCATAGTGGTTTTGTTGATGTATTTTATGGTGTTGTATTCAGTTACCTGGTCACACTTTGACCTCAGACCACACAGGCTAGGGATTTGCTTTTATATTGAGGATCATAAGTGAAGAGGGGATGACAGGTGCCCTGTTGGAGTTGTCATAGCAACAATAGTTGACGTCACAAGCCATTCACTTTTGGCGCCATCCCATGCAGACGTCGTTGCCAGCAACTAACATGGCTGAAAATTCCTGTCAACCCAGTTTGATTTTTGGCTAATTTTGGATTTTTAACAAGCTGCTTGATGGCATTCAACGTGTCATGATGCCAGGCATCACACTGGGGCATACACGGCCTTTGTATCTCATGTTCAACATGACATTGTGTGGCTTAAACACAGTCTCATTGTTCACATTCTGTCACAGAATTGATACACAGGTTGGCACATCAAGTTATAGTTGTACAGGCTACTACAGCTCAATAAGTTGGACTCAACTGAGTTTTGGCTCTGATCTGTACATGTATGCACTGATTGCATTGTAATTCCTTTGGAATCAGATGATTTGTATTTCATTGAGGATGATAGTCAGCCATTTTGAATAGCATTTCGGATGGTACAGAAAATCTCATCACCAAATAAATCCAAAACACTTTCATCTAGGATGGTAGCGAAATTCCAGTAAGCTCATAATATTGAGAAGTACTGATTCATCATTCATCTTGGGTGGAGCTCAGCTGATGCCAATAACCAATGCAGTGTAGGTCTAAAGTTTACTGTGACAACCAAATTATCTTGAAAGTGTACAATGCAGCCATAAACTGCATGATAGCATTGTAATCTTATGGTAGCATTTCTATCTCATTGTAGCCAGAATCCATATTATGAGTTTTAAATTTGGACTTAGAATGTAATCTTTTACAGATGATTTCATATTTGTAGACTTTTCTCAAATAAAAAAAAATTTTGCAAAATTTCTGGTCTGACATCAGAAAATCCTGCCAGGCGATTGGTCAAGTTGCCCATTGCGTGTCACTTTTTTTCAGCTTGCTTCAAGCAAGTGATGTTTGCTGAAAAAATGATGTCATAATTTTGACCAATAGTATACAGCAAAGGCCAACTTGGTATTTTGGCAGTTGTTCACACACGTCAAACCGCAATCCACATGAACTCTTTCACTTCTTCATGAACAGTTGTATTTCACACTCCTGTGTACAACTGTTGATTGATATTAAATCAGTTTCAAGATGACTCTGAATGGCTTCACTTCTATTTACACTAAATTATCATGCCTTGACCAAAAGCCACAAGCATTGTCTATGACATCAGTAAGGGACTATTCAGAATTTATGACTGGGTTTAGTCGGAGATGGGAGTTTTACCTGAACGGGTGCTACATGCTTCAAGTGGGACAGTATTAATGTTTATCTTTTGCCCAGAATCTACCTGCCTTACAGGCTAAATAGAATTTATGACTTGAGGGGAATTGGAGTTTTGCCTGACGGAGCACCAATTTTTCACACATGTTTCAAGGGGGTACTTATTACTCAAAACATGCTTAAGGGGGGTATGAAATTTCAATAAAAGAAAAGGGGACATACTAAAAATCGACATGGAATGTATAAGAGATACAACTAAGCATGAAACCAAAAGGGGGTATAAGTTTTTGACAGAAGTTCCAAAAAATATCTCAACCCCCTCCCCCGCCAGAATCATAAATTCTGAATGGTTTCTGAGGACAGGATGGTGGGACAGTGATTTGGCCAACATTCATAAGAAAATCACAGTGGGAATCAGATCAAGGACCCCGGGATTGGCAGCCCATTGTCCTGCTGCCTGAGCTGAGCCCTTCTTTTGAGAAAATGTTACACTCACAATTATACATGTTTATTTTCTGTATGAACAGTTATTGCATGGATCACCTGATCCTAATCGACTGAATGCACAGTATTGGACTTGGAGAATGTGTGAAACACAAACTGAAAGTCTCACTTGAAACTGCTAAAGTCAGTCCCTGTTAGGAGATCAATGGCTTAAAATTCCATGGTCACCCATGTAAAACGCTATGTCACTTTTCAGGAGAGGGTGGTGTCATACCTTCTCTCGACCAATGAAAATTGCAAGAAAAATGATGTATTTTCTACCTCAAATGTCTACAAATATGAAATCATCTGTAAAAACTTGGCCTATTTCATTTGTCCAGATTGCACCATATATCTCTGACGTTACATTTCATATAGGGTGGTACCATATTTCTAATTCATTTGCATTTCGGATGGTACGCTTTTGTATATTTTATTTCACTTTGGATGATAGTAAGAATTCGTCATTTCATTTGGGATGGCAGTCAATGTTATGATTCATGCAGAACATAAATATGTTTATTTCTGTACTGCAGACTCGTTGTCAAATTGGAATTTTGATATGCATTGAATTATTAATCAAACTTGGATAACTTTGTGATTACATTTATTAATAAGCCACATCTTCTTGACAAGTTGTCAAAGAATTATCAAGCAAATTGACCTTATCTACTATCTATTTCTGTCTTTTAAAAGTCTGAGCTTCAGTGGCTTCCTATCTGTGTCAGTTCATTGTGAACTTCCGAGTCTATTGACTATTGTTGACATGAATTAATCACATTTTTCTTCATTTGGCTTTTAATGATGCCAAACTAATGTCAGAATCTAACCTGACAAGCTGTTTGCTGCATGAGATGGATCTGTTTGCTGCTGCGTTGCATCTTTTGCTGCCCACTCTTGTGGTTAAAGCAGGCTAGATATTTCTGGATATTTCTGGATTGGACAAAAGAGTAAATGTTAATGTTCTCACTGGAGCCATAAGCCTCCCTGGGAACACTGCAGCCCATTGTGATGTAATGACAACTCAGTGCTGTTTTGATTTATAATTCTTTATTCTTTACAACAATAAAGTGAAAACTACATCATGTGACATGGCTGATGAGAAATCGATGACTTGATGTTGACTAATAATGTGTCTGGAGTGATGGGGTGATGCAGTAATAATGCAGTAGTAATGCAGAGGTGATGATTGTGATGAGTAAAATAATGTGAACATACAGTCAAGTCTTATACGTGGTGAATATATGGTCATAAGATGCAGACATTGCAAATATGAAAACGTCATAAACACAAAATAGATCACAGACAAAAACGAACAATCGGTTGCCATGGAAACACAACAGAGGTTCGCAATAAATTAAACTAAACGTCCAAGTAAGTTTACAGTGACAATGTGAGGTACGGTGCATGGCAGCACTTTCATGGAGTATTTGATTACTATGAAAAGTGACTGTGTCTTAATAAATTGTGGTCATACTTCTTGGTACATTTTGGCTTGGGTTTGTTTTGGAGAAAAACAGGGACCCATTTCAGAATATAAGTGAATAAAATACAATTATATAAACTTATATCAAACCAATTAACAAATCAAATGTGTATGTTATCCTACGCCAATAATATCTGAAACCTTTGCTGGCAGCACCTTTAATGCCTCTGTCTAAGACTTGTCTTGAAGACTTTTTTGTCAATTTTCAGATTTCCAGCAACTTTACAGCTAAGCACTTCAGAAGGTAAGCAATAGATTAAGTATCGTGAGTTATGTACATGGAATGTAGAAGCTGTTTCAGTCTTCTTAAGCAACAAATAGGAGATCATTATGACATAAATTACCCTGCAACACTTGCAAAGTCTCATAGATAAAACAAATCATTCAATAACACAAAAACAAATGAAACATTTCGATTCATAACAGCCTAAAAACGCATACATGCAGTCCATACTGAACATGATTGTTTTCAGTTTTAACAACAAATGGCATTTACTCTTGACGTCACGAGGGCCAGTGATCACATGACTTCCACCGGAAGTTGTGACGCTGTGTCGTGGTCATGTGACCAGAATATCTGACTCGGCGTCCAATTGTCAAATTGTTTGAAATAGTTCGATATTATGCTTGGTCTTGAACAATAAATAGAGCATTGTCTATAACAGTCATGGTCCCTGCCTGCTATTATTAATTATTTTGGAGATTCTGGATCAGTTTATTGTCAGTTGAGTCACTCAGACTCGGGACTGTCGGACCTGCCCGAGAGGGGAGGGGCAGGGGGGAAGGAGTTCCTGTGGGCATGGCCGAGACCAGCCAAGAGGGCCGTGGAGGGACTGAGGTGGGCGGCAGAGGCCATCATGGAAGCAGGCAGGGACTGGAGCAGGGGGGAGGGGAGACCGGCGGCCAGAGACACAGCTGCGGCCGAGGCGGAGACGGGGGACGGGTATCCGGCGGAGGCAGGTCCATACAAATGGGCTGCCAAGTGGGCCTGGGGGGAGTGGGCTGCTTGAGGACCCACAGCTCCTCCCAAAAGGGCCGCTGCCGGATAACCGTCGGCTAACCGTCAGAAGTCGTTCGATTTGTACATGTCGACTAGAAGACGTTCGATTGGAATTGGGCCTATGGTTTTTCGGAAGAAGAGTTCTTCTATCGTCGTGGGCGAAATGGACCTGAGCGAGGGCAGCATGAGCAGCAGTTTGCCGAAGCGGAAGGGCTGAGTGGGGTAGGTCGTCTGGATGTATTTACCCAAGGTCAACTGGGCCTGGTCCTGCAGGGCCACCACTGTGTGGAAGTCCCGGAGCCCTTTGATCTCTGAGGAGGTGCTGGGAAATACTGCAAGGAAAAAGAAAGAGTTAGAAAGTGAAATCACCAACATTCAACTTCAGTGGATATATTATTGGCCTTCAATTTAAGTTGGTCACATAACATCCGAATGATGTGAATAATACTTTCCCTCTCAGCATTTTATGTTGACGTGTGGTCACGATTACTCTGAGGACAACTGCAAGTTAAGCCTGGTTCTAATCTGGACATAATGTCCTCATATAATTGGCTGAGAAATGGCACTGGAGTGACCTGTAAATAACCAGGATAACTCATGATTTAAGCACTTAAAGCAGCTTACCAGTTTTGAACAAGACGATTCCTTTGAGGCAGGCATACTCCGTGGGGTCAACCTGCATGGCTTTGAATTTGGCGATGATCTCTTGGAGTGATCGGATTTCTGACATCACAGCTACAGCCTTCTCAGGGGGAGAGTTGTCTGAGTTGAGGCCTGCAAAATAATGAGATGGTTAAGTAACTATACTCAGGTGAACTCTTCTGTTTATGACATTTGGCAGTAAGACTTTTTGACAAGGTTGATGATATTTGAACTCCATAAATGTTATCAACAAATGTCTTTTTTTAGATAAATTTTAAAGTAGGCCTATATAATAACTCACCAGCTGCAGCCACTAGGGGCGCTGCATCTAAGGGCATCTGGAACTGGGCTGCTCCTAGGACGAACAATTCGCGCCAACCTTCTTCTAAAAGGGTAACCTGGTCCCTGAAGGGCAGGCTGAGGAACGCGGGGACATTCTTGGCCCATTTGACGGACATGAAGAGGAGACGGGCTGCTGCTTCACAGATTGTGTCAGGGTTGCTGACGTACGAGTTTTGGTTCACCTCATGGGGGTACTGGAATAAGATCAAAAACATTGTGTCAAAAATATTTTTGAATGCAAGGAGTACAGCCAAATAATGTACATACATACTTCCGGTTTCACAAACATTTTCAAAATTATTTGAAATAATTACCTTGGGAGTAGGTTGTAGCACCATTCCATTGACTCCATTGGAGACTGGCACAGGATCCACAGCACTGACTGTCACTCCATCCACCAATCCCATCATTCCTGGGAAAAATGGCGGCCGGAAGCCATGAGGAGCCATCCCAGCGGCTGCTAATTCACTCGTCTCCTTGAGGTACATGGCCACCTGGCGACGGATGGTGGAGTTACGAGGCCCTCTTTCGTGTTGTACAGCTGGAAGGAAAATAAAAAAGATTTAGTGAATTTTGAAAAGAATAAATTCTTCTAATACAATTTTGCTCAGTTTCCAAGTGGAAGCTGCTGCAAGACCTATACTCGGTGTACACACAGTAGGGCCCACATGTCAATTGAGTGATGCTGCACTGATGCAACATTTGCCCCTTGAAAATTCAACAAACTCTGTGTCCACATGTGTTGCTTTATGATTCTATTTGTTCACTATGATTTTCCTAATAGCTGCAAGCTGATGTCATAAGTTTTCCTAATGGTTTTATGTGACCTGGTTGGCTACTTGGTGCACAAAGGTGCTTGAGAGGCGACCATTTGTCCCATTCAGCCAGATTTGTGCATGTAAAGTGTCAAGGGCTTCCCAGAGTTGCAATTTCAAGTGTTGGAGACTGACAAAAACCTGCTGGCTACAGGCTGGCTAGAGGCTGGCTGCTGGAGGGGTGGCTTCAACCCTGTTTTGTGGGTTGCAAGCTGAAGAGGCAGATGTACAGGCCAAGTGCAGGGGCTAAGCCAGGATGACAATGTTAAGTTGACGGTGACAAAGTGACTACCAGGCCCTTCCATCTGGTGCCCTTCTTGGTCGCCATTTACCCGGTGATTTGTGCCAACAATGAGCGAAACCCGATTCCTCCCCCAAATAATACCGGCCATGTTTTGTTTATGAAGAGACCATGGCGGCCGATAATTTCCAGCAACCCGATCCGCCCTGCCCTCAAATAAGCAATATTAACTGTGAAAAGCTCTCCGTGAAATTGCACAAAAATCACACAGCAAATCCATTCTGTGGCCCTCTCGCCCACTTGGCCATTCAACGAGATTTAGACGAGAATTTGGCAGCAAACAAGGGACCAGTTGGAACGATTTATTCTGGTCAATTAAGACATTGTCAGAATGATTTCAGCTCAACATGGAGTCGATTTGCTTGTTCAGAATAGCACCGAGTAATTTGGGAATGAAAAAGTCGTCAGTGTGTGGCCAGCAGCAGCCATTGCTGAAGTGATTGTATAATATTGTTAGACTTTTATTTATGCCAGATCTAAGTGGTTGGCATAATGGTTGTTTTTTGTGTGGGGCCAGTAAATAATGCAACATATGTGTTGTGACAAATCGCCCTAAATCAGGGAGGCGATGTGTCCAATTGCTTTGGAATCGTGTCTAAAAAGCATGACATTGTGTCTGGTGCATATGCTGGGGCAGGAATCGCCACCATCCTTGACAAAAGCTGGTGGAACATTTGGGGTGTGACCCCCTGACCTGATCTTTGCCAGGCTGGGCAGACACGAATGCTCTACCCTTCTAGCCTCCAAAAAGTTTTGCCATAAGAAAAGGGTAACACCCCGAGGCTAGAGTTAGCTCCTGTTAACAGCCCACCTTGTGACGTGGCTTTGTTGCTATGACACGTGACTTTATAACGTTGTTTTCATGGCAACCATTACGTAGCACCTGCAACCAGCCAATCAGAGCAATTTGTAAAGATGGTGACGCCATGTGACATACTGGTGATGGGCTGGTGACATGACACTGGTGACAACTGGTGACACAACAAGGAGACGGGGAGCCAATCAATGGTCGATC
The DNA here is from genome assembly GCA_026936325.1 of Platynereis dumerilii. Lineage (NCBI taxonomy): Eukaryota > Metazoa > Annelida > Polychaeta > Phyllodocida > Nereididae > Platynereis > Platynereis dumerilii. The sequence continues at coordinate 176,757,271 of JAPTHN010000001.1, read as the reverse complement.
AATCGCCAGGCACTTCCCACATTGCCACACTTTCTCCACAGAAATGCTCGCAAGTTAATTGCTAGAGCCCAAGTGTGATTAAATTCTCCTTTCTTTGTCAAATCGTTCGTTTTTGTTTGGCAACTCTATCCTGTGGTGGAAGTGTGTTTGATTTACAACTGCACAAAAATTAACGAAATGACTCAGTTATTGACTGGTTTTTTGCTGTTAGTTCACCCGTTGTAACCACAAAGAGCAAAACTATTAGTTCCAACCACAAGGTGATCAAAAAGCACCCCTAGTAATTTATGAGTTTCAGGTCTTTGATGCATAGGCCTAATAACTTTATCAGTGGAACTTTATGAATTATAAAAACAGATTATTAGTCAGTCTACAATTACTGGCTGAGTGGCTGGCCCTGCAATATTATTGTCAGAATTCATTTGATTATTCTGCAAATCGGAGGCAATTTAGCGTGAAGAATTACTGCTTAGTTTATTTGTAAAGGCGGGGATAATGATGGGCGGAAAACCAACAAGTTTGTTATCAGGAAACCAATCAGGGATCGGCTTACAACTGCACTGAAGCAAAGGCAGGGCCCTGACAAAACATCCCACGGCTCTGGCTGGGGTCTTGATAGGTCTGGCTGGCTTCTTGACGGGGTCTTGATGGGGTCTTGCAGGGTCAGGATTTGCGAAAAGTCATCTCTGTTCTGATCAGAAGCACAAATTTTGCGTAAAATGGCCAAAGAAACTGACATGAAAATAGAGCAAGGGATGAGACGGGCGGCATTTGAGCAGGGATAAAAAGACAACGCGTCTTAAGGTATTCTGGCAAATTGAAGGGTGCGGGAGGCAAGGGGGCAAATTGGAGGGCAGGGGAAGCATTCGCGGAAGGGGGAGGGCGGGGGGAGTCCCCTTGACGAGATGAGTCCTGACACCAACACAGAACGGCAGTGAGGCGCTAAGCCACCTCCCCTACCCCTTGCACCCCCCCCCCCGAACCACCACTCTTTATGAGGAGACCTGCACCAGCAGAAATCCGATGCACAAAGAAATCACAGCCTATGTAATTACCAATTCATTGTGACAGGCAATTTTCGCCTCTCCTTTTTATTGCAGATAGAATAATCGGGGCCCTTGACAATGCTCTCCGAGGCAACAAGCCACGATCTCCAATCCGCTTTTACGATCCGCAAATTGAAAGGTTTTCCGACCCACAAGTTGACTGCAACAAGTCTTGCACGGCTCGGCTCAATTCTTTGCTTGCAAATTACAGAGACTACAAAGGCAGAAGAAAGGCAGGAGAATGGCGTCTTGGCCTCTCACCACTCTGTTCTCCTTCTATTCTGGGACTTCTTCGAGTTCCTTGATCCTTTCAATGCTTCTATTCTGACTCTTGTATCTGAGAATTAAACATGACCGCCAACTACACCCTAATATGGAATTGCATTTGGCCCAGTGAATCGGCACTGAATCGGCACTGCACTCAAATGGATGTGTTGTAGCTGTGCTACTTCTCTTGTTGACTTGGCTCCATATCTATTAGGATGGAGTTGTCATTCGTGGGAATAAAATGCCCACCCAGTGGTGTACATTCGTAATTGCATGGGGCATGCATCAGGAAGCACGGGCCTCAAAGAAGCCCAGGTCTTCAGTCAGTTGGAGAAATCAAACGTAAATCGCTTCATTATGGAACAAATGCAGAACAAACGCAGTTGGATCATGCAGCTTTGGACCAGCCAGGTACATGTACATAGACCTGGGGGGTCTGACCCTAGGCCCGGCTCAATCCGCTTCTAACACACTCAGTTATTTGCTCAGGAAAAAGTGACAAAAGCCAAGACTTGAACACAGCACAAGATGTATGAGCAGCAGAAACATTTCTGGGGGCACCGCGCTCCCCTCATAAAAACTAACCGAAAAGAGCTGAGCAGAGTTGAACACAGTCGAAGCTTGTTGTGAGTCGAGGAATCCTTCTTCCTCCGAGCAACTCAAAGCAAGGGGCCAGCGCCCTGCCATTTCTCTGAACAAACATTTTCTCAACTGCTCCTATCTTTATCGCCATCTCATTGGGGTCGGCCCACTGCATGTCACCCCCAATTTGCTTCTCTCTCTTTCAATTTGCTCTTTGTTTTGCCCCTCGAAATGAGCTCTTTGATTTGCCGAGCGATCCTCCGAGCAACTTGACAGCAAGCCACAGAGCAAGCCAATGAGCAAGGGAGAGCAGCCGGCTGAGCAGAGGGAGAGAGTAAGGCCCGTGGCAAGAGCAATCCATCACGACTTACTCTGAAGGCTCCTTGTGAACCTCCTAATGAATTTCTGCACTAAATACCAGTTAGATTGGTAGGAGCTGCTCAATGGCCGGTCACTCCACAATGACTCTATTATTCGAGTGATAAGAATAGACATGCATCTCTATTGGCGTTTTAGATGCTATGCGATACGCCGGAAAATTTAGGGTTGCTTCACAGTAGTTTAGTCAATGGCCTAAGGCTGACAACAAAGGCGTTTGAAATGGACACAATGGGCAAGCTGGAAAGTTATGGAAAGTCTGTCCACTGGATATGATAGGATTGGAGGGGCTTTTCTGTCAGCACCAAGTGTTGGTCTATTGTGCTGTGATGACGGTGACCACGAATTCCAAGCTGTTGAATCAACAGTTGAGCTGCATCTGGACCACAATACACCAGCCTCTGTCTGTCCATTGCAGTGAATCCAGCAGCCAGGGGAGCTGTGCTTATCCTTAATGGAAAATGTCCTGGACAAATAGCTGCGGGGGGACCGGCTGTTGGCCAGTGGGCACCGGGGGGAGGGGGAAGCCACCAGAACCGAGGGTAGCATGCTGCACCCTGCCTACCAGTCCTGTAGCTGCTACTCTCCCCAGTCTACCACAAAATCGTGAAAGCAGCGACATAATTAGTGGTATTTGCGCAGCTGTGCTTCCGACCATTTCCACTCCTCAGAATGAGAGAAGCAAGGAAAACATGCGTGTCTCGTTGAAGAGAAGGAGTACAGAGAGAGTGCTTTGTGTGACCTGTGAGTTTGCTTAGCAGCAAGGGACTAGCAGTGGCAGGACAGGATTAGGCAAAGGTGGGACTTCTTCCCGGTCACTCACAGGCCACCTTTTGGAGCACCTTGAAATGCCTTTGGACTCGTGTTGAGTGAACATGGATGACTCTTTTCAGCTGCTTGATCCCTCAGTGGACAATGTAGTCCCTCCGGATTTGACTTTCCGCCTTGAATTTTGAAGGGGATCCAGCAGTCAGGGGAGTTAAGCCAGGCCCCTCGGAGAACCACACGTCTGCAGGACTAAGCACAAACACTGCAGAGCTGCAGCACTAAGCCAACATTTAAGCCAGCATTTAAGCCTCTATTAAAGCCATTGTGGGCTGAATGTTGACTGGCCCACACCCTTCTAAGGCCGTCTGCGACTGCCATCACATTTCAATCCGCCGAATTATTCCACTTTATGCGTTTTAGCCAGTACTGAATTTCAACTTTCAGGTGATGTTTTTGCTACCACCCACAGCTCTGTGATATGCTCAGCTAATCTTCGAAATTGCAGCCGCCGAGTGAAATTAAAATTCAACTATGAGATGCACTTTGTGACCTGCGATTCAATTTGGGTCACATTTGTGCTGCCAACAATAAATAGAAGCGATTGTGAATTTACAAGATGTCCCACTGGCGCCCCCCTGCGGCCGGCCAGGTGACAATTGAACGTCCTGGGGATGGACATTGAGGGGACAGTGGTCAAGATGTTGCTCCTGGAGGGGGGCAAATTGGGACGAGGAGGGGACGAGCACCCCTGGGGTCTGTGGGGCTGGGAGGGGTCTATGCTGGGCTGGTGAGAGGCCCATTGGTCTGGTTAAGCTGTCTCAGCTACTAATTTCAGCCTAATGGCACCACCCCGGGGGACGGTCCTCTACAATTACAAATTTCACACTGGCTTCACCGAGTCAATGCTGCAGTTGAAGTGATTAACCTGCAACTTCTGTGAGGATGGTGCCCTATTGTTTCCATGGCAACGCATCACTGCATCCATAGTTCACAGGCCCATCTGATCTCCATTATGCCTGTTCCTTGCCAACACTTTTGCTTTTTAGCTTGTTGACACACAACAACCGTTTATGCCGAATTAAAAGTCACAAAAAATGAGCAAAAAATCCATACCAGCAGCTACCCTGCGATGCACTTTCAAACCACAGCTGTCTGAATTTATCGCAAAGTGTTACCTTTTGCATTGGTTGAAATTTGATTTCTTTATCATTATTATTCAAGCCATTCATGTTGTTATTAAAATTCAGATTTATCTCTTCCGTACTTTAATGTGTTTACTGGAAACGCCACATGTCGGTTGTGATTTGAAACGAGTCAAATTTGAGGCCACAGATTTGGTGAGAAAGGCAAGAAGCCCAGCCATAGGCCAGCCATAGAGCAGCCATTAGAGCTGTGAATGTTGAAAGCTTCAAGGAGGAAACAACACAAGATCTGCAGGTTGGGTTTCTTGGATGGTGTTTGGGGAATTGCCAATTGAAAAGGTTCCTCTCAAATCTCCCCCAAACACCCTTGTAGGGTGAGCAAATGCCCCGGAGGGAGAACCCGATAGCCCCGACCTCCTTGTGGCGGCCAATCTATTGTCCCCGAACCCTTCCCTGCCCCCCTCCATTCAAAGACCTCCACTATTCATTGAAATTTTATCAAATGTCCATTAAGTCATATTAACAGAAGTAGAAACCCCCTCAAAAGTCATAATCACTTTGACGCAAGCTTAATAATCAGCTTATTGCATCAAAGGTTTTTGGGTGGTGGTTTAGAACTGCAAAAACCTATTAGATTGCATTAAGTCAGAGGAATTTCTCGTTTTAATGAGGAAAAGAGCACAAGATTATGAGGTTGAGGGGTCAGGGAGGTTTCTTAAGGCACCAAATGAATTTCACGCTTTCAATGGCTGCCTGAAAACAAGCCACTTGGTCAGAAACTTTCTCACAGTCAGAGAATAATTAGAAGACTCGTGAGGCAGTTGTTAAACTCATACCATGCTCAGTGGCAATTTGACAGGTCTCGCCAGGCCTCATGATAATCATCCAATGAAGGTGGGCAGTGAAGGTGGGAAATTCTCCTCACAATTTATGGCTTTCTGGTGGAGGATGAAATTGCTAGCAGTGCAGGGCGAGCCAATTAGGAAGACGCGGTCCTAACTAAAAGGCAGGCAAATCAGAAGGAGAATTGGCTATATTATGAGGACTTAATGTCAATACTTCTCTTTCAACAGGTTTCAAATATTGACTGTATGAAGAGAGGGGTTTGGAGAAGGGGTGTCTCATTGAGCCCTCACGTTTCCTCACCCCTCTTGCTTGCTACACGTGTTTCTGGGGGTGATTCCAAAAACCCTGGCCCATCAACCCAAACCAAACAATGCCGGAGTGAGTCTACTTCCTTTAATTCTCAAGAAAGTTGCACAGTAGTTGATGACCAAGAGGTGGGCCCTGGTGATAGCCGGGTCCTCCTGTGCACAGTCAAACACTTTGGGCAGATCAAACAGTTTTCAGTCAGCAACAGAGAGCAGCAATGGAGAGCTGCAATGGAGGGACAGCGATGGAGATAGCAGGCCGTCACAGTGCTCAACATGCTACACTCCAAACACAAAGCACACGTATACCACCAACGAAGAAAGCTTTAAGCCCCACCAAAAGGCAAACTCTGTGTTATTGACTGAAAAAAATTCATCTCGATTTTTGTTCTGTTGCCATTATTGCCATAGAAATCTGAAAAGTAGAGGGCTTGGAAGTTATGGCGAGCTGGGCGAGTTCATTAACTTCTAATAATAGACACAGGTGTTGTGGACAAACATTGGGCAGGCTGCGATTCAAGCTGACTTTATTCAAGCCATGACTGACATACATGTCCTGGACTTTGCAAGCCATCAATTCTTTGCAGTGTGTTTATCTTTCTCTCTCAATACAATTTCACTTGAATATCCCTCGCCCATTTCCCACCTGTACATTGCAAAAGACTTTTCTCTGATTGACGATTCGCTTCGCATTCAAGCCAGGATCAATTTGCCAAATTGCACACTTCAGCTTCTCCCCTTTTACTGCAGTGAAATTCAGTGATAATTTTAAACGATCCAGCAATTTAAGCCATTTACTTTTTGCTGCCCAGTCTTGTAAAAATGTGTTTTAAACGGTTGTAAATTCTGCTGCGCTGCCATGCCATTGTGTTTGAGGAATGGACAAGTTGCTCTGGATGTGGCATGCGTTATATTAGAATGATTCCAGCTTCAAGATGTTCCAAATTGTTCCTAAATTGTTCTGAATGACCTAGAGGGCGCCCTAGACCGGAAGGACACGTGCATGTAGGGGGCGACACTGGTCCGGATATTGAATTCTATGTGTAGCACCTGCCAAACGCTTATTAATCGAGCTGGCACCTTTTCCCCTCATTAAGGGCAGTGAATAATTCATGTGCCGAGGTGAACTGATCATGTCGGGCAGGGTGTTTAAGCAGACACTCAGCTGACAAACTGACTGTGGTTTCATGCAAGCAATGTGTGCTGGCCTGGGGCAGGCCTCCTTTGCTGAAGGTTGGCGATTCACTCAGCACTTTCCTGATCTGATCCTAATCCATCAATTAAGCCATCGGCTAATCCATCAACTAATCTATCAATCAAACATGAATAACTGCCCTGCACAGATTAACAATTAACGACTCTGGGCTAATTGCTGGGATCTGATAATGGCGTGAACTTGAAATGTCTTGATTTTTCACAACTCTCGACTGATTACTGCAGCTAATCACCTCCACATCAATGCCATCCATCAACGTCGCCAATTGCACTGTACAGGCATCTTGCTAGCTGTTGCTATACTCAATCTGCACACATCCATCATGGACACCAAGGTTTTTTGCTGTAACATTCTGTGTTTGTCAGAATGATGTAAATATCAACAGCCAGAGAAGTAGGTACACAGCTAATTCTAGCACAAATATTTGCCCTGCTGTTGAATACATGTAACCATCTCAATGCTCTGCTCGCTCCATGTGGCTGCTAAGTACTAAACGGTTGTGGATAATTCGTGCATAAAGAATTAGGAATGTATTGTATGGGCTTGTAATTAATGCTTGCTGTTTTATGGGTGTTGCTATTGAGGGGCAATGTGTGCACAACTATTGATACAAAACAGTACTGTGCAATGTACTGCCCTGACAAGATGTGGACTGCCTGTCAAAAATGTTGAGCTGAGCAAAAGACTTCCTCAAATTGTCCTCTATGCTATATGTATACCTTTTAACAGTAAATTTGGTGCCCCAATTTCTCAGAAAATGTTTGAAGTTGGTTTAACTTGTGATTGTAAACATATACATTATGACAACTTTGCAGTTTTATACTGTAGGCCTGCCCTGGCTTTACTCGTATTTTTGGGGAAAGTGTATATCAATTGTTGAGAAATATATATAACCTAAAAAAATTAATAATTTATGTATTACTTGAATACAGGACTTCTTGTGCTGTATACATCACATGCTTTTTGATTTCATGCTTATATCTCTAGAATACATTTATTCTGTTTGAATATACAGGTTCATGGGCGTTACATGGTGGCTATCTGCCCCACAAGGTTGTGGATCTGCAATTCTACATGTCTGCACATATTAACATGAAATGCCTGACATAAAGGTATGCACACAGGTTCCCCATACTTGACTATTAATCACTGGAATGACAGTGTATGGCCCTGCTCTGACAATTGTGACTGGGTGACCAATGGGTAACCAGTGAGTAACCACACATGACAGGTCGGACATGACAACTCACAGATGACAGAGCACTCAATTGACAACCTGACACATGTCATCTGTGACATATATGTCCAGTCATGTGCTAGCCAAAGGTCAGTGACTATATACACATCCATCAAACATGGTCCACAATAAAATTCTAGCCTTCAGATATATGACACATTTTGCTATGTTTCCTTTGATAGTGTGTAGCATGTATATAGCCATGCATGATTCCAGCAGAATCTATGGTTGTTGTGAATTGACTTATGTATTTCCACTGTGTTTGAATGATTTATGTGAATTTTTTAGTGTCAAATAATTGTTAAGGAATAAGAATATTTGAATTTCGAAAAATTTCAGATTATCTTAATCGAACTTCAAAGGAAACGTAAAAATTGTCATATTATTAGGCTAATCTATATTGTTTAAAAGTTGTTCTTACCATCTTTGTTCATTCCAGCCTCCAAACACTTCTTCAATCTGCAGGCTCTGCATTGGTTCCTATGTGTTTTGTCTACAGGGCAACTTCCATTCCTAGATTTGCAGATGTATTGTCTATTTCTACGTATTGATCTCTGAAATACACAAAAATAATTCTTGAAATTCGCGAAAATTTAGTATTTATTTATCAATGGTATGAATGGGCGTATTGAGGTTGGTTTGGCTTTAAATTCCATCACAATTATTGACATACAGTAGGCGGAAAGCCAACGTCAAGTTATAATTTGCTAAGCATTTGTTAGCCTTGGCCCACCACCTATTTGACCATATTTGTTTGATATACCTTGGGTAAATAATGTTTTAGCTGTCAATAATTGGCTTTTTGATGTCTAGCTGTCAAAAGCCAGGTGTTAGATTTGGCAAAAATATCACAAATTTGTACGAGAAAAATTTTCGAAAATAAAACGATTGTATGAAATGCTGAACAACAAAAAGTAATTCCCAAATAGTTTTATTTAAATAGGGCTTTTCATGAGCTAATAGGAAATGTTTGTGGGCTGTAATGGCCGCTGCTAGAAGTATAATAAGCAAGTAGAATAGCAAAATGTTTCAAAGGTTTTTTCGAGTTTGTTTATCGGTCGTGCCAGTGGGGCGGCCATGGCTTTGTTGTGGTGGGGATCAGGGGATGAGTGTAATGGCTCTAATATCACTGTTTGCTGAACATTTACTTTCCAAGGGCTTTATCCCATTGGCTGCTCCATGGGCGAGCAAGAGTTTGTTTCCAAGCAGTAACGACTTTGTCCGCAAACAAAGAGAAAACGTCTGTTTTATTCTAAAAGGGAGAGCAAAAAATATCTCCATGGAAACATGACCCTCAGAAGCTGCTCTTCGGGGATATAGAACACTGGGCATCTGCAAACAACCTTTTTCACAAATTTGCCCACAACTTTTTTTCGTCTGCAAAATTTCGAAATTCAAGTACAGTTGCTTTTAGGCTTTGTTGCAGCTTATTTGCCACATTTAACTCTCCAGTTTTCTTTTTCTCCTAGACTTGTTCTCTAACCAAAGGCTTTTTCTTTTCTTTTTTTAAAGGTAGAGAACAATTTCCTTCAGTAAACCAGGGAAACCTGGGAAGAGATGTAAACTGGGAATAACTTACTTTATCTTGTTTATTCATTTTCAAAATACTACCATCCGCAAAGAAACAAGTCATCCTAAATGTAATGCATTTTCAACTATTTTCTGGTATCATCCTAAATGTAATACATTTTCTACAATTTTTTGGTGTCATCCTAAATGTAATACATTTTCAACAATTTTTTGGTGTCATCCTAAATGTAATACATTTTCAAGTATCTTCTTTTAATATAGCATCATCCTACATGAAAAAGTTGGTGAAAAAGTCAGATTTTAACTGAATATTATGATTGAAAATTTTTGATGTTCCTGAAAGTTTTTAAATTGTGAATGTTAACTTCAGTAAATAAATTGTGACTTGTAGGTTCAGTATAGGCTTCATAAAAATGTGACAAATGGTTGAATTAAGTCCATTAAATGAGAATTACCTAAAGGGCAAAAAAGGAAAGTAGTGTCCCCTGTGCTGTGACAAATGGGTCTGAGGCTGGGAGGATAATTTCGGTTGCCCCGCCCCCCTCATCTGCCCCCTCTTCTCCCTACAAGCTCAGCTACAAGTGACGATATAATGGGAGGGGGAGGGAGCTTGTAGGTCGGTTGGCCCATAATATGTCATTGTAGGCAATCCTCGGTGGTTTCATACAAGCTGCATGGTAGATTAAGGGTGGTCCAAGTAGCAAAGGCCTTCTAGATTCGCCCCAGGCGCAATGTTCTCCAAAACTTTGCAGGAACACGCCAACCAGGCATCTATAACGCGGTATCTACACTCCCCAGCTATCCTGCTAGTGAGCCACCCTCTTCACTGCGTCTTGACCTCTGGCCCAGCCCCGCATTTCTCCCCCCCCCCCCAACTCAAAACTAGAGTGGTAGCAATGAAATATACCTTCCAAAATAGTAGCTATAACTGGCCAAATATAATTGGTTCAATTATACAACTTAGCAATTTCTCAGTTCATAAAATTCACGAAGTAAATTGAGTCTATTATTCACGGACTTTTCCAGCTAAAAGTGAAACATTAATTTCGTGTAATTTCCATTTAATTGCACTTATGTGGGACTAGATAATGAAACAGCATAACGAAAAGTCATTTCTAGTTTGCTCGCCACCTAGTTAAATAACTTTCGATGCTCAAAAAGCAATTATTTTCAACTCTTGCAAAAGCCGCGTTTGCAGGGCACTAAAATCAATCATGTTAATGATGTTTCGACTTTGATATTCTCTTTGGCAAACAAGCTCAAAAAAGTTCATTCGGCAAAACTAATTGACTATTGTTGACTGAGCGGCAGAGCATGTAAAAAACTGATGGGTTTAATTGATCGAAAAGTTGAAAATAAATAGAAGAAAGTTGGAAAACGTGAAATTCGCTCACCTTAAAGAAGCCAGCACACCTGCAGAAAAATGAAAGATATATCATTAGCAAAATTTATGACAGCAATATTTCACACGTCAAAACTGATCTCTCGGAGCTTTATTTATGTTTTCAGAACTAAATTTATGTTTAATTATTCTGAGAAAAGTTTCAAAGAAAATCTACAGCAGAGCAAATTACAAGAATTGCAAAAATCACATCTTGTGTAAACGAGTTTTGGTTTTGGACAGATTTTTTTTTTTAAGTCCTCAGTTGTGCCCGATTCCATTTCGAAAACGCCCAACATGGACTTGAAATGTCTGTGGTAATTGAATTTCAGTAAATTCAAATCCCACTTAATTCTAGGTTATAAAATGTACAGTATTAGCTGGCTAACAGCCGCGTGGGTTCTATTTGTTTCTTGATATTTGAGGTGTTTTCAGGCTGTCAAGGTATGCACTCGAAACCTGCTAAGCTGTTGAAATGTGGGGTTTCAATTTCAACGATTTTTAGCAGAGTGTTTCTTTCACGAACACTTGAATCGGGACACGTGTGGAACAGGCCCAGGCCTCATCGAAGCTATCTCATCAAGTGGCGCACAATAGGCCTCTAATGAAAATTTCATAAAAACAAATTAGCCCATTCACATGGAGGGCTCATTCAGTGCCTCTCACGGCGGCCAGGTGTCGCCACTGACTAAAAGATTGTTGTCAAATTTGGGATAAATCTGTGCGCACTTGTGTGGCTAAAATAACACTCTAATAACTACCTATACAACTGTGTGAATAGAGGGACCGGGATCATGTCATTAAATGACCACGTTGTCCAGATTCAGCCTGACTTTAATATTAATAATCAATCGATGGCCAATTGGCCATCCTGCATTTTGCTAATTCAGTCCATGGTCAGTGGGATCGATAACACCAGGTCAAACTGAAATCATCTGCTATAAAGCAATTTGCAAATGCAAGGTATTGTGCAAAGTATGTTGCTCTTGAGTTGAGCATAAAATAGTTATGTTAAAAATGCAGTTGGACTCACCCGTCACAGGCGTAAATGCCATAGTGTTTTCCAGACGAATGATCTTGGCAGACCTTGCAGGGGATGTCCATCAAAATTCGACCTGCAAAACAAAAATCACCAATTAAGTCACACACTCCTCTTAACTTCTAGTGGGTGGAATGGCTAAAGTTATTCCATGCCATTAACTGAGGCTTAAAAAACATCGTAAAAAATTGTATGCCTGCAAAAAACTGTACAAGAGTCATTTAGCATAACATGTTTATTAACAAAACCTTTGCCAATATTTTTGGTGTTATGGTTTTTGTGCATGTATATTTTGAATTGAAAATATTGCCGTCCAAAAATAGACACCTGGAAGGGTTGTTGGTTGGTTGTTGGCTGCAAATGTTCCAACTGGGTATCACATTTCAAATGGTTTATTATTGGTCTTTTGCCAAACAATACAAGTCGCCCCCAATTTGACCCAGTCAGTAAGTCTCTCCCTATCTCCCAAAGTCCTTTCTAAATATTTCTAAATTTGGGTCAGGAGGCAGATAGACTGGCCCTGGGAGCTCTTATCAAGCCACCTATGACCTAAGTCAGTCCTCGATGAATGGCTGATGAAAAGGTGGAAATGACTGAAACCTCCCTCACGCTGCCCCCATACTGCCCACAAGAAGATACAGAGCTGTAAGCCGACTGCTTGCTGGTGGTCATTCGATATTCCAAGGAGCGGTAATTGGTCAGCTCCTATTGTCAAGACACAGGGGGAGTGATCTGAACGATATGCTTCCATTCAAGTCTATTATGGCAAATCGGCCACCATACAAATCGGCCGCATACAAATCGGCTGTGAGACACTCTAGTTAGAGCCGTGGGCCTGCTATATAAGCGCCTTGTCCTCGTGTTGAAGAGGCCAGCTCAATAGCAGCTAACCTCTCGTATCAGTGCCGGGCTCTTTGGCCTGCCACACAGTACCACAGCATGGTCCCAATTCACACCAACAATAGTCAGCCTCGAGTAAAGCACCACCGCTGGTAATAGACTCAACTTGCTACTATACAGGAAAAAATCCGCAATCTAATTAGGTCCGTTTTGGACTGGCTGTTATGTAACAGCAAACTGAAGGGGAATAACCGTGCTCCGGCGGTGGGCCCGTTTGCCATGGCCGACCAAGAATTAAGTCCCAGGTACAATAGTCAGCTCTTCGCTCCGTTGAACTAGAGCCAGATCAAACAACTGCTATTCCCCTCCATCAACCTCCCATAATGACCCATTGTGGCCCCGTGCAATTACCAAAGGTCGTGGGTTTCATGGAAGTCATAATGAGTCAAAAAGTAAGCAGGCTTTTGCTTCCAAACACCATCTGCATAAATGGGAATGGAAATGAATTGGGTGGCCCTGATCATTCACTCATAGGCCCACCTCATGTGAATTGAAGGGATTTTTTGTTGGGGGGGGGGGGGCTACATGCCTTGGTGGGGCCCAGACCAGGTCCTATATCTACTTATCAGTCAGTGTCTAAGCAGGCCAATTAGGAGCTCCTCTGCGAACCCCCTTCACAAAAGGGGCTAACCATGATTCAGGGATCGTATTTCTTCCTCGTTTGTAAACATTTGGAGATTGAAATAGATTCGTTCAGAGATAGTTAAGAGATTGTAAGGAGATTGTCAGAGGATCAAGGGATCGATTGTGACCTGGTCAAATATTCATGGAGTCGCTGCCTCAGGAAGTGGGTCTGCGTGCTCCAAATAGACTGAGGCTGACTCCAGCATTAATTGAGACAATGTCCAATCACTGCCTGACTGCTATCTGACATGACTGCAGCCCCACTTAGAGATGCCCTCACGGAAATTGTTTGCACTCAATGAAGGGAGTTTAAACACTACAATGGGAAGTGCATTAAATATTAACCAGCGGTGTGGCTTAGACACAGCACAAAGTCAATCCAGATTTGTTAAACACCTGCTCGGGCTAATTCAGCTTAACTGGAAAGCAATCGGCTTCATCAAAATTGCATTAATTCCTTTCAGAGCTGTTTATTTCGAGGCAGTCGAGTTACTTTTTATTGACTCCAGGTTGGTTACGAGTTGAGGCATTTTACAGGCACTTGGAAGTCTGGTGGAGTTTGTTTAGGCCTTCATGTAAGTTCCACAAATAATATTTATTTTCTCTCACTTTTTTTATTTTTTACATTTTATGATTTATTAGTGCCCCAGCATATGGTTGCTAATAGACTTGATTGTTAACTTTTATTTTACAAATGTTTGAAATTCCAATAGACAGTGACCTCGCTTGACCTCTGGATATTTTGGACCAAGATGGCTGCCATAAAAGTCACTTAGCTGGCAAGGCCCAAACCAGAGCTTCTCAGGGACTTGCAAAATTTGAGACAAATTGATTTATTGCTGCGGTGGCGCATCCACAATTTTCGGTCTCTTGACGAGTATGCTTGAAATGATTATCAGGCCATAAATCCTCATTTTAATGACCCTCTAAGAATCACACGCTAACTAGCGACACCTTCTTCATTTTTAGAGAACTAAGAAGCACCCAAGCGGACAATTCAGGTAACTAGAGACGACCTTGTCTTCAGGCAATATGCTCAAATTTGAAAGTTGAAAAAGTTTAAATTGCTTGCTGTGGAGTCATCTTATTGAAAAATATATGAGGATTATTCTCAACTTCAGAATTTGCAATATAAGTTGTTTTTAATTGCTACGAAACTTAGCTGGGTCAAGAAGGCACTCGGAATGACTTAGGCTGTATTGATGTTTTGGCAATTTGTGATTTCAAAGCAACTTTTTAATTTAGCTATTGGCCCCCTGTGGAGCTATGTGTGTGATGATTGGGAATAGCTCTGCTCAACTTCATAATCCCCAATCAAAAAAGCTGATCTTGCCAGCGGGGCTCTAGGTTAAGCCACTTGAAGGTGGAGGTGCCAAGTAATCAGTGGGAAGATTAACCTCCCTTAATTGGCACTTGATCACACAATTGGCCTAAACAAGTGGCGAATTAGTAGCCACTACTCAACACTGGTCAGCCTTACACCTTGATAAGGCATTTAGAGGAGGCTGGATGAAGCATCCTTCAGTGATCTGCTTGTTGCAATGACTGTGACAGATTAACCCAAGAGTGAAGTCATGCACACAGCCAATAACATTAGAGAAGGCCATTAGGCAAAATGGAAAAAAGTGCACAAGGCTGCAGTCGGAGCAGCGGAGAAATGAGGGCGATAATAGGCGTTTAAGACGCGAATGTGCAAAGTTTGTTGGAGAAAGCGGAAGTGCGCTGCCTACGGATTGGTTGTCGTTGGGCCATTTCCGGCGGAAGTGAGAGTGGCTGAGGCTTGGGGGTGGAGGTGGCGGAGGAGGCGATTTGTGGAGCATTGGTTTGCATGATGGCAAGAATAAACCGGCCAGCCTGAACAAAGTGTAGGAGTCTTGCTGGGCAGTTCATTAATCCCCTGCAGGACGGCGGCCTTACTTGTCGACGCCGGCCAATTACAAGTGGCGAGCCCCGCCGAGTATTAGCGCCGTGGCCGGACTGGGCTGAATGGCAGGATGCGCAGCTAAGGACTGACAGGTCCTAATTGGCTTGCTGCTAACTGCCCAGGAACTGGTCGGGAACTGGCTAGGAACTGGCTAAGCGCTGGTTAGGAACTACGAAGGAAGTGGCTCAGAGGTGGCTTAACACCCAAACGTGCCTGTGGCAAATGCGATTAGCCTGAGGAAGCATTTGTGATTAAAGTATTGAAGAGATTGAGAGAAAATCAGGGAGAGGCAGTTTGTGAATTATTGAGCAGCAAGTCAATGGAGGGGGCAAGAATGAGTGGCAGGTCAGGAAATAGTCTGTTTAAGTTGGAGCGGTTGCTTTGGCTTGTTGTTGGGCTAGTTGATTGGGCCAGTTGGTTAGCCGGCGGTGGCCCCAGGAAGGACTGGACACAGGAATGTCCGGGGACTCAAGGTTGTCATGTTGTAGAAGCATCCGAAGCTTATTTGCTTGTCCCACCACAAATATGGCTGATGGGAGAGATGGATGACCGGGTGCCGTAAACTAAACAATTTGTGCAGCCGAAAGAGGAATTAGACAGCTCAGCCACTCACTCGGGGGTTAGAGCAGGGCGCCCCCAGCACTGTTCTTATCAGCATTATAATTACTCTGATGACTGTGTTCAGGGAACGGGGAGCCCCAGCAACTTGTAAAATTATCTTGTCAAGCTGGAAGGTGTGCGTCTTGACTTGCTGCCTGGGATAATGGGCCAGTGAGAGTGCTCTAGCAGACCTTCTACAAGACCACAGACCAGAGAAGCCTGTACACCAACTAGGGGAAGGGGGGGATGTCCCGGCTGCTGTGTGCCCCGCGGCGCCCTGGGCGGCTGTCCCCCGAGGACCTCGCACTCACACCTCTGAGCCAGGTAACCACGGCCAGCCACAGTCAGCCAGGCACTAGGACGATGTAAGACCTATAGCTGCTAGCCTACATTCCTCGACCTCGACCTTTGCTATGTTTACTATTAACTTTTTCTGCACGTCCCACTGTGCAGCGCCTCATGTAGCCCATGCAACTGGCTCACTATTGTTCCAATGACTGTCAGACACATGTTAGGTCAAACTCAATGTAAACCTTCATTAT
The DNA here is from genome assembly GCA_026936325.1 of Platynereis dumerilii. Lineage (NCBI taxonomy): Eukaryota > Metazoa > Annelida > Polychaeta > Phyllodocida > Nereididae > Platynereis > Platynereis dumerilii. Next base: position 176,740,944 of record JAPTHN010000001.1, on the reverse strand, counting down.
ATCATGGCATGTCTTTATGTACACATATACACAATATGTGACAAAAATTGCCATATAAAATGTAAACAAGTTACCTTTGCATTTGTAACGAGCAAAACCGACTCAGTGGCAGAATAACTCTGAATAACCGACTGACTCCAAATGGAAGGCTGTTTTTATGACATCATTCACTGTGACAAGCTTGTCAAATGAGCCCATCTGTGGCTTGACAAGAAAGTTGGATATTTGGAAGTCATCTCTGGTGAAAAGGAATCCTAAAATAAACACCTGTGGACCAAGGTCATGGCTGTATTTAACTCGAGTAATGCTTGGGAAGCCAGAGCAGTGTCACAAAGTCCCTTAGAATGACCGAGGGCTGATATGTATCAGAATAGATTGTTAACCCCAAGTTGAGATATTTCGGGCGTCACTGAAATAACATATACCCGGACAGTGTGTTTTTAACTGTGGCCTATGTCACCCCCTGCACAAGTCAGGCATGTTGTCAGTGTAGCATACTATCTTGTTCAGTTAAAGTGAACAACGGCCACAGAAACCAGGAATTAAGCCAGCCTAAATAGTGGATTCCTTTTCTGCGGAGGGGCGAATTGACTATCTGTAGATCTGGGCTGTCAGGGCGGGGAGCGTGGCCAGTCGACCATTCGACCAGTCCCTATCTGGCCATCAGAAAACTCGGTGGGACTTGTCTTTCACCATCTACAAGAGATGTTATCGGGCCAACCCCTAACTATGGGAATTCACAATATTGCACACTGCCTTTATCGATTTGTAGTCAATTTGTCAGAGTTTAGTCAAAGGCCAGTGTCACTGCCTTAACCAGTGTTCATGTTTGGGCCACTCATTCCAGCTGCTGGCTTCATAACAACTCCACAATCCTTAGCTACTCAACACGCGAACTTAAGAACCTCATGAATTTTTAAACCAAATCCCATCTCGTGTGTTTAGTACAGTGACTGAAAGCATCTGTTTTTGTGGAAATTAGTCACAAACATTGGCGGTGAAAAATTCACCAGAACTTTCTGACCTACCAACTTTAAGCTAACAAGTCAATGGAAGAATCGAATAGAGAAAACACGACTGGCTCACTCTTCCAACACCCCATGCACTTCATTTCCATCTACAAATTCCCTTTTTCACATCAGCTCCTCCTATGGATTTTCTCATTGATTCCTCTTGCTTTTTGAGAGTATAAAGTTGCAAAATGCTCAATAATTGTTTTGCCTGGACTGGTGGTAAGCAAGCAGAGACCAGATATGGGACAGACCTGAGGCAGACCTGGGTTTATTTGTATTTTATAGAAAAGGCATCTTGATGTTTATTGCCCAATCCATCAGTCCCACAAAGGAGGCAGCCATGTCAGACAACTCAAATCTGTTGCATTCTTTTTCACGGTGATGGCAACATTATGAAAAACATACACTTAACACAAAACTAGCCAATACCTCCTAGGGTTGCCTTAACATAACAATTTGCTTTTGTGCTTCATCTAAAATCAATCGACAAACGTTTTGCAACTCTCCACATGAACAGCAAGCTAAATCAACAAAACTTCGATCTGGTAACATCCCCCATAATTTATGATCCTAGCATTCAGGGGCTGATTTACCCCTTTTATTGCAGTGCATTGTCATGGAAATATCATCCAACTGATTTATGTTAGAATTATATTGAGCAAAGTTCATTTCAATTATGTTAAATGTGTTTATTTTGTGTTTTTACAGCTGAGGATAATGCTTTGTTGTCAAATTATGATCACTCTTTCTGGGTAATTTATTTAGTGAAATTGAAAGGGGGTGTTATTTTTAACTGTCACATTACATGTTTTATTTTGAACTTGTCATGTAACTTCAACATATTTAAAAGGTCATCATGAAACAATTGTTCTGTTTGAAATGCTTGGTGTCAGAGGGGTTGTTGCAAGTTTCGAATTATCAACAGAACTCCTGTAAACAGTTAGGACTGAAAATGATATTTAGTTAAAACTTTAAGAACAATTTGATACTTGGTTAATGTATATTTGACACCTGCTGGGTCTGTGTGTATCTGTTTCACTAACGGCCATTTTGGAAAATGCTGAAACTGCTGGGTAAAGTGTGAAAAGGTTTTTAAGAGTTTCTGCTTAGGCTTAGGCTGAAGTGGAGTGGTCTGACCATGTTGTTATGTAACCCCATCAATACAGCCTGGGTGGACATTCACTCCGAAAGAATTGGTGAAATATCAAGTGTCTGCCCTGGTGAGAAGTGAGCTCTACTAGTTACCATGGTGATAAAAGGGTACAACAGAACTTATCAACTTTTAATCAGCCAAGCTACCCACTTTGTATGGAGTGGATAGAGGTATTTGATAGTTTCTGATGCTTAAAATTTCCTCCCATAACTGGCCTAAATTGTAATAAGGTTTTTTTAATTTTGGAAGGTAATCTCAGGGAGCTGTCATAGGTCGATGGTAATATTATTCAATTTTAGGTTAGAAATATATTGGTGGTGTTTAATATAACATTTAGCTGCTCTAGGCCTGACTATTATCAGTTTAGTTTATGTTGTTACACCATGGACCTAGCATATAATTTATAAAATCTCTGGTTATACCATTTTGGATGGTAGTCATTACATTTAGGGTGGTATTATGATTGTGTTGTTTCGCTGTGGATGACAGTTGAATTTTCATGTCATTTCATTTCGGATGGTAGTCACAGAATGTTATTCCATTTAGGATGACAGTGAAATATCTATTTTGATTATACCTCATTTCAGTCTCTGTAAATGTATAATTTGACAAAAATTGTCTTATGCCTATCAATAAATGTTTGAAATTTAAAACTATAGATTATGCTTGTTCTCTGAATCAGATTGAATGTTTACACTTGAACATGTTTGTAATTACAGCTGTTTACAACTAGAAAAATCCAATTATTGTCAAACATTTTCATGTTTACTTCTAAATTCTAAAAAATTAACGTTTAGTTTTAAAATCTGTCCTATTTTATTGATGAAGACATACTATTTTGTGCGAAGTTCAGTAATTGTGCAGATTTGATTAATGAGACTGACAACAAGCACATTATCATTTTCAAAATCATGAAACTTGGGATGTCATCTGCAAATACATTTATGACAATTTCATGGCATTCTTGCTTCTTATTTTTGACTGAATATACTGATTTCTATTTCTACATATATCTGAACATCAACCATGAAGTTGTAAATATTAGTTAACTTCTGGAACAACAACAAGTAAAGGGTCAAATATTTACTGTGTACGAATGACAATATTTGCAGCAAAAGCCAGATATTGTTTTGGTTATTGTTTGAGTTAGATGGGACATGCTGTTTTATGGATGAGTTGCAGTGATATGCTGCAATTAATAGATGGGTGTGCAAATAGCTAACTATTCATGGATGTGACCTAGATTGGTCAAACATTAGTGCAGGTTGCGTGGTACACAGTGTGTGTCAATGTTTATGAGTGGATGATGGGAGTTTAGAGTGTATACAACCTTGTCTGGTATAATTTCCCACTTTTTCATGTGCTTTTTCATGAGCTTTGTGAAAGTTTAAAGTCTGTTTTTGTGCACGTAAACTTACTTGATGTCCCCGTTGGCACGGAGCTGGCAGTGGCCGAGGGAGGGGTGCTGCGGCTGCTGGCCGACGAGGGGCTGCCGAGTTTTGTTTCCATCATGATGGCGTCGTCCTCGTCCTCTCGGTCCCCGTAGGTCCCTTGTACTCCCCTGGGTGGAGAGGGCGGTGGCAGTCCCGGCGGAAGCTTCGTCGGCAAGGGCCACGATGTCCGCCGTTCCTGTTCGGCCCCCGTCGTGCTGGCGATTGTAGCCACGAAGAGAGAGGAGTCTGCAGGGTTCTTCAGTCCTGCCTCGCTTTAGTCCTGGTGTGAGACAACGTCAAGTTGTAGTGGGCTTGTGGAAATAGCCAGAAAAGTTCCGATAACTGTCCAGATAACTGATGTAAATCCGAGTAGGTTTAGATATTTATAATTTTGTAGCACAACTCATTGATACAAGTGGTGTGTAGTGCTCGGCATGACATGCAGTTATGTTCTTGCAGCTGTGCGTTCACTCCATGTATTTAGCAGGACTGACACTTGACACAGTCGGCCGACTCCAGCCAGAGGCAGTCTTAGCCAATGACGAGCCTTGTAGAGTTGAGGCGAGGGTGTCACTCAGGCCTCACTTGTCCCGGCTTGGTGCCTCCCCTGTCTCCGTCCTGCCTCCCCATTGGCCAGGCCCACAATACCTCAATGGGACGTCACTGCTAATATCATAATGTGCTGTTTGGCTCTGACAGCTCCTCAACCTCAGCTCCTAATAACTGCCTGCTGCTTTTATGAACAAGTAACTCTGGAAATATTGTCAGCTCCCGCTTTCAAGTGCTTGCTTGTTATTGTCGGTGGTTTTGTTTGCTACACACAGATCTCTATCTGCAGTGGCTGTTTCGTTTTGAATTATATAGTGGATGATGAATTAAAGGACTTTGATTTGATATACCAAAATATAAATCGGTCGAATTATGATTGGAAAATTAAACCGTGTCAACTTGGGAGTCATGCACCCCTCACAAAGCAGCGATTGCCTGACATCTCGACCTAAAGTGAACATCACATTGTCAGATGACCATTTTCCATTTCCGGGAACAAATTGGTGCAATTTCTGAGACAATGGGTCATGAGATGGGCGATGATGCGTGAAAAGTTTAATAAGCATCATGTCGGGATGACCATCAACTGACAATCCACTGACTTGCTATTCACTGACCCCTTTCACTGACCACCCTTTCACTGACATCCAGAGCTTGACCACCAATAAAAGATGTACCATGAAATGACCACGTCCCAACATATGGCACAGCACTTGCTTTTTTCTGATTCAGGGGCCATTCCATTTTATGATCCCTGGTTGTTCCACAGATACATAATTATTTATAGCAATGCAGCATGCGAAGTCCTGTTTGAAGCTTCAATATTTTAATGTTGTTTTCTCTGCCATAGGTGTTGACGCCGCACAATGTATTATTTCCGACCTATCTCTTTTTTTCTTCTTCAATCTTTGAAATATTCAAGTACAGTTCCGAAGCCAAGACTGCATGCTTCAAAGACATTCATAAAATATATTTGACACTTGCAGAAGGTTAAATGATATGTGTGGGAATTTATTAGGCGTGTCACCTACTTTTGGTGAGTGTCATTTTTTAAATTTATGATTATGAGGTTTTTACCCCACAAGATGACCAAATCATATTGCCATGTGATGGCTGGGTGATTTGCCCTTTCGAATCACTGCTGTAATTGTCTGGCCTTGCCTATATTATGATCTGAAGAAGTTAGCAGTTGAGTTTTACAGGATCTGACATGTATCTTTCCCTAACAGAAACCTACCTGCTCAGGTGTTACATAATACCTGTTCTTCATTAGCAGGTGTCTTCTAATTACAGAGTAGCAAAATGAAATTTTTTGTCAAACCTTTCTCAGGTAACCCTCCTCTAGGATTAGAAATGCCTTTGCAGAAAAAGCTGCAAAAAGTCATTCTGTGTTTGCAGGGATGATCATTCAAATTGATGGTCTACATGTGTGAGCTTACAAGTCCAGATTATTTTACATGAGGTCTCTTGATTTATGTGAGTCACCTTACAGGATTTGCATAATTTTATTGCAGAGTGGCATTTGAGTATGCCATGCAACAAGTCAGTTTGTTATTGAAGATATAAACAGCCTTCTATGGACAGGAGGTTGAAATGAATATCTTCAAAGTATGTTGTTCAAAGATCACAAAAGTGTAATTTAGATACATTCCAATTAAGAATTTTCAATATTGTAATAATGCAATTATCTGTGGTAATTTAAGTTGATAAATATGCCATAGAAGATGAAAAATACACTGGGAGAGATTTAAAAAAAAGCCATAGGAGGTCAACTTGTTGGGCCTTGGGTCATAACTCTAGCAACGAGCATGACGTGCATGTTGGAAGCAAAGAGACGACGTGTGACATGGTCAGAAGTGGCATGTATGTCACAGGAATGACGTGTTGGTCAGAAACACTTTTGACCCATGACCTTCCCAGGGCTTATGCTCTGCCAACAGATGTTTGTCTTAAGATGTTAGCAAATGTTTGAGGGTAGGGGTAAATACGACAGTGTCAAGAACTCAAAAACAAGTAGTCATGAAGCAGTCAAGGGGTGGCCATTGAAAAGCCATGGGCTTGTTGAAGTGTCCAGTCTTTGACAAGGTTGTAACAACCATGCAAGTGGAAGTCACAACCATGCAAGTGGAAGTCACAACCATGCAAGTGGAAGTCACAACCATGCAAGTGGAAGTCACAACCATGCAAGGCATTGCAAGCAGCAGTCAAGAGGTCATAAAGGTCAATTTTTGTTATTAAAGGTCAGGGAAGTTGACTTTCTCAGCATCATGAAACTTGACAGCAAAACAAAAGCTTTTTGAACTGATGGTAAAAGGAAATGGTAGAAATATATGAAAGAACCAAAAGATGCATGAAAAAAGTAAATAGCAATTTAACGAGATGAGATGTCAGTATAATGTGCATAGCACTGATGAATTGGGTCAGATGAAATGTATACAACATATTTTTTCATTCACCATTGACTACATTTAACTGTACTAACTGTGAATGTCCTAGAGCCACTCAAACAAAAAGACATTAGCTTATTGCTTTGCTCGTGGCTTTTCCTTATGACACAGTTATGGCTGACCACTGAAATGGCTTTTATTCCCCAGGTCGTTGCAAACAGGTCCTGCCAGAGGCAAGGGCATTCTCCCAACCTGATGGTATCTGGCCTCCCTGCCTAGCACAGTGCAACATTACCCAACCACCCAAGGGCCAACCAATCACACCCAGGGTTGTACCCCTTTCAGTCAAGACTTTCACCCCGAGTAATTATGAGTGGTCAACCCCATGCGTATAATATTGCATTGCTCGTCCACAACCTGACAATTGGGGATGCTGAAATTCTCTCGAAATTAACCAAACTGCAGATTGCTACTGGGAGCTGCTGAGCAACACCAATTTCCAAACTTATTGAGTGGCCCTTATTAGAATTTTATGAAAGGAGTATTACATTCACCCCAGTGACCTTTTCGCTTACATCACTCCAAGTCAGGTTGCCAGGTATGAACAGATAGAGCCAGATAGACAAAGATAGACAATGGCGTGAAATAATTGAAATCAAAAGTGAGAATTGAGAGACGCGTATCAGCTTTCTCTCTTGTTGTTGGCTTATAACTCTAAGCTGAGATGTCATGTCAAAGGGCTCTTCTAGTGTTGCTGGTGCTTTGCTGGGAGGTTGTTGAGTTGCTCGGACATTGGTCACTTCAAAGGGGGTCATTAAGACGCGCCTCCTTCCCATTTAAAAGCAGACAATGGGTCGTGATGACCACGCAATTCTCCTCATGGCCACTTAATGTGTGTGTCTTCACAGGTGCCGAAATGACCAGGAACATCTCACTCTGACTGATGCAACTTGTGACTTTGAAGCTGTCTCTGATGCCATCCATTTCCTTACTATGCAATAGCATCGCAATGCCCTGGAAGGTCTGTAGCAGCTCTATGGTCCTCTCCCCGGCCACTTCCGCCCCCTGCATGACCCCGGGGCCCTAATGCAACTCTGCTTCGAATTGCACTTCACTAATTTGTCACTGTCTCTCTGTCTCTTTTGCAGTCAACAATTCTCACGCTTCACCCCTCAAAAAAGCAGCTCACCCCTCACTGGGCAAAAAAGACTTAATTACTTATATATCCTTCTATCCCAGCAGGGCCCCACGGAATGCTTTAATCCTTCTTTCAATTAACCTCAAATATCACATAATGGTCTGCTAATAGTCCATGGATATCAAATTAATCAAGAAAATTAATTGGTAAGCTGTAACACCTCGTTATTCAACTGTAGCATTGAAAAAAGAACATATAGTATACACAAAGCACAGTCCCCAGAAAGCAAAACGTAAACATACCAGCCATGCTGCAGTCCACCAACACAATGGCATGATTTGACATTTTTACAGCAGTTCAAGGCCAGCACCTGTGTTAATCCTTCTTTATTTAGCCAAATGATCAGAACCATTCACTTTCTGTGGGTTGCATAAGAGCAAGGGCTGACACTGCCAAGGAGTCATTTGTGGCTTGTTGACCGAGGTGGCTGGGAAATGGTGCCAGCATTGTGTAAGCAGGTCTTAACACTTTCTGCCAGTGACTTAAACTTACTTAAAGCTGCTCAAACAGAAGCTATCACAATGCTCACTATAGGTGACTTCATGAACTTGGCCGATCCATTAACCACTAAATCCTAAACTGTAAAGTCAAGAAACCAAAAAACCTTAACAGGTTGGCACTCAACAAAAGGCCCTGGAGTGGCCACTTTGCTTGACCAAACAAATCCCAATTAAAGTTTGATCTGGCCTTAAGCCACTCAATGCTCTCTATTCAATCCTGCTGGATCCCCTGTGCAAATCCCTTGGACAAAATCACTCAAGTCAGAGCAAATGGCCAAAGTAAATGGACTGGCAATTGTCGATGATTTGTTCATGATTTGCTGGACACAAAGGCTGGCAAACACTTGCTGGTATGGGAGTAACTTCACTGGGACACATAAATAATTAATGATCTGCCACTCAACTCGGACAATGCACCCTCCTGGGCCATGCATTCTTTTATTTATTTGATTATTACATTTTCATAGTTTGCTAATTTATGTAATCCACTCTGTCAAACTTGCAATTCAATAAACTACATCATGACAGTGCCCTTTGTAGTGACATTTCACTTTGTTTTTCTTCATTCTGTGCATTACTTTTGATTTTTAAACGGAGTCAGAAGACCTCCCCTGTACAAGCATACAGACTTCAGCAAAACAGTTTTCGAATTCAAAGTAAATGCCCTCGAATCTCATAAATTGATTTGTTCATTCCGAGGACCACACATGAGCTTGTCTCGATAATAAGTTACAGGCAATAAATCTAGAAGTCAAGGGAGAATGATGGAGTGCTGTACTTTATCGATTTATAAAATGAAGTTGGTAAAAGTTATTTTAAGTATATAAACAGTAAATATAACAGATTGTGCATGGCTTCTTGAGAGTGTTCAACAGCATGTTTGTGTCCTGTGGCAATTTCAGGGAAAGTGGCGTCAAATTCTTCATTGTGAGGTCGTCATTTGACTTGATGACTCGAGAAAGACGTTGTGCACAGCCCACAATGCATTGCAGATTCCCCGATAGGAAGTTGTATTGAGGCCCTCCTCTGGCCCTCTGGTGGCTTTGTGTTGGGGCCCTGGGGTGTAACAGGGCCAGCCAGGACCTCCGTACCCCTCCTTAGACACAATGCTTTGGCCAGCAGGACTTTCTTGCCTTCACTCAAGATATTGACTCGGTTGGACTTTTTGTTCCAAATCATAGGGCACATTGACCAACACAGATCTTATCCGTGAATCTTGTCCCCAAATCTCAGCCATAGATCTCCAGATCAGATCCTATCCCAGATAGCATAGAGGGCATTACATCACGCAAATCATTTAGGACTCATTGACCACCAACAACACTTTGTGCTCAGTTAAATGGCACAACATCGAGGCCTGCATTGAGGCCTGCATTGAGGGCCATCGGGGCAACATTTTGGACAACACTGCACATACATGAAGGAGCGGGGATAATGTTGACAACTCTCATGAGCCGCCCCAGTCTCTCGCTGTATTTCTCTCTGTCACTCTGCGGTTTCCTGCACAAGTTTTCCCACCAATGAACAGCAGTGAGTAATCTCGAATTACTTCATATATAACCTCCAGGCAAAGAAGAAGGTCGGACAAAGGTAAATCAATAGAAACAACATGATCAATGGCAAGAATGCTAAGAAAAAAGCCCCTAATGCCTCTTAATGGCAGATCCAGGCCTTGATTATTACCGTTTGCTTTGAATTGACAAATATCATATCCCACATTAAGATCTGAGAGGGACATATCCGACCAGCTGTCACACAGGACATGTTAAGAGAGAGCAGAAAAAGTCTTCCATGTGACAAAATAGTCTCACTCAATTGAGTAATGCATATATATGTACCCAAAGAATGTCTTTGCAGTTATTAGAGTGTGTGCTGAGACCAACCTGTGCACAAGCAAAATCAAATACTCGGTGACTTTGGCAGGAAAAAGACCAGAGGCAGCAGAAGTGGAAAGAGAATGAAAAGAGAAGAAGAGAGGAGATCAAAGGAGGAGAAGTTGGGCTCCAGGTCATCGCGGGCCAAGAAGAGCTACATGATAAGAAAGTACGACTGTTGGTGAACTTAAGGGGAGGAATGTAGCGAGAAATAACTGCCTTTTGAACAAACAAGATATTGAAAATATACAAAATGGTTCACTGGTTCAGATTTATTGAAATTAACAGTGCTCACAGATTTACTCTTGATGACAAAGAACTCCCAAATCGCCCAAACAAAGTGCGAAGTGGCAAACTCTTGACCCTCCTTTGACTCCATTGACCTCGGATTCACAGCTTCAGCCATAAGTTGACCAACTCCAGTTGCGCAATTTTTGCCACAACAAAATGCTGTGCCTGCCACCTGTCGGAGAATACTGTGATAGACTGGGGTGTGTGTAACATGGGCCACTGCTAGCAATAAGGCACAGTCATTTAGAAGTGTCCAGCTGTGAATTCACAATCCCCTTGACCCCTCCTGCTACTAATTGTCCCCCAGGTCTTGCTGGTCTGTCAGAATTACCAGCTTCTGGTTCAACACCAAATTAACAGTCACCTCCCTCGACCGAGATTTGCGTTTATTACAATAGCAAATGAGTCCTGGACAAAGGGAGGGAGGGCCACCAATATAGCTAGTTGTTTGTGATTACTTACATGGTCTTTATTGCACTCAATGGCCCTGTATGGTAACTTCTTTGGTAAGTGAATGATACAGTATATGGTGTGCACAGCACTAATGTTCAGTGTTTGCACTGGAATGCATTGAATGCAAGGGAAGTGCACCTCCTGAATCCTCTGCTACCAGCTTTATTCTCTCAGATCGAAAAGCTAAAGTAAATAAACTTAACTTCCCCGAGATGTTGGGCAATAAAAGTAACTTTAACACAAGGAGAATCATTGGCATTCCTGCACTTGTAGTCATACGTCAGTGGCTTACCTCAATGTTAGTCAAACATTAGCTAACATTCATCTCTACTTCAGAGGCAGCCCAAGTGGTGGGGTCAGTGCAGTCTGCGTGGCCAGCACTTTAGATGGCAAATATTTGCGCAACAGCCACAGCATGTAGCAGTTGGTCTGGATGAGCGTGTCACAGCTTTGAAAACTGATCATCGACGAGCGTTTGCTCAGCTATTTCCTAGATAATCGTTGAGACAACATGGTATTGTGTGGCTGGACCGGGGCCTTGGACGTTTTCATTAGTCAAAACGGCCAAACTGAGCTGAATGGCCGTGAATGGCCATGTCCGGTCTGACCTGTCCTCCGTGCCTTTTCTGCATGACTTCCAGCAGTCCCGCCAGCTCAAGTTAGAAAGTTGTCAACCCAGAAATAGCCCGTTCTATGCCAGGGACTATGGGCTTTACAAATGAACATTATTGCTGCTAGACCCTCTATTTGTTCTCCTCTGTTATCCATTTAAATAGGTTTGCTTTGGGTTTTGCAAGTGGACTGTGAGGCCAGTGACAGGTCACCTCGGAGCTGCATCAGATAAATCTCATTTGACCAGAGTCAACAATTCTGCTGATGCCAGCATTGATGCCAGTTTTGATTGCTGTTCTGATGCCTGTTCTGATGCCTGTTCTGATGCCTTGCTGATGTCAGTTGTGATGTCAACCCTGTTCTCTGGTTCAGCTTAATTCGGTGATTTGTGTGATGGGGTGGAATGGTGGTTTGTCAGGACAAGATCACCTGAGGACCAGACTGCAGGGACAGACTGCAGGGATATGTAGTTAGAGAATGAGAGCAGTGTTTCACAATCATATTCCATTTGAGAGAGCAATAATTCTGGTCATGGGCAGACGAGTGAGTTGCAAGAGGTCAGAGCCATGTCAGAGCAGTGTCCTGGGGCTTGCTAGAATAGCAGGTTGGCAAATGCGAGTTGAGAGAGCGCGGTGCTTGTGAACACGGACGAAGTTGCAGCAGTCATTAACCCCTGGACCCCTTGTGCTACTCACACCTCACAATTTACATGATTGCAGGAGGCCCTGGCTTGTTGAGGGCTTCAAATGTTGTTTGCTAAACGACTTTGCAGTGAGAAGAGCCTGGGGCTGAGGGAAGGAAGGCTGGGAACACACTCCCTTGAGTAAGGTTACTGGCCCTCGCTGCATGGCGAGTCTTTTGCCTTTGACAGGACGCTAAGTGGGCAGACTTCCCCCTGTGTTCTCCTCCAACATTTCTTGCCACAGTGGTACGACTTGGTACATTATTGAAAATCTATACGTGTGAGTTGTGAGAGGTTTTTAGACTCCTAATAGCCTGTCTGCTGCACACAAAGGCTCCCCGTGAACCAGCCTTCAATTGCTGTCCACCCACTGTGTAAAAGTCAGGGCCAGCAATGCACAGCATCTTCACTTCTTGCCCATAATAGACTTGTTTTTGTCACTCTGATGGCCCCGCTCCCCTCTTCATCTGACACTGCAATGAACATATTCAGTTTCACTGCTAAGTGGCTCTTCCCTCTTTCTTCTCCTCTTTTCTCTTCTCCTAATCTCACTGCTCACTCTCTGCCACTTGTTGTGGATCAGGTCAGCCCAGGTCAGCAACTTCTTCCGCCCGATCTTGGCCTTTGTGGTGGCTGTCATGGCCACTCAGTGTCCCGGGTGATTATTGCCTCTCCCTTACAAGGCCTGGATAGGTTTACAGGTTTACTCCAGTGTTGAGAATTTAAGCGAAGTATTTACCCATGAGGGATCACAGCCTCTTTGTCAGTTCTTCTTCTGCAAATGTGATCCTCTCTGCTTGGCTTATTTCTTCTCTTTGCTTCTTTACTTCTCAGTGGAGTTCTCACTTACATAAAAAGAGCCACTGGTTGAATATAAGTTAGCAGTGATAACGACTTGATGCCATTAAACAGAAAGCCAACTCCCAGAAAAGAAATTCCTGCGGACCACCTGGGGCTCTCAACACCCATGTCATTGGACACAGATTTTCCATTTGTGCTTCTAAATGGCACTATATGGCTTTATTATCAAGTGCTTCAACAAGCCAGTTCACAAATTATCACTGTGTAAAGCATAGTTGTGGTTTTTGGTTTTCAGGGTGACAAAGACACAGCTGTGTGAATAGACTGCTGACAGCCATGACAATAAGTCGACTCCATTGTCATCCTCCACCGTATAGAACTGCACTCCATCTTTTTTAGCTTCCAAAAAGTTCCTGCTCTATTATTGTGGAGGTGAGAAAGCCAGGGCGGTGGCTTTTGAAGGTGCTCTTAAAATCACTTTCTCATTAGGAAAGGCAAAGCCAAGGCAAAGGCAAGGCAAAGCCAAGGCAGGCCAAAACACATCAAAGTTAATAGAGAATACAGTAAAAGTGGTAGGCCACACAATGCAAAATAGCAGAGTATGGACATAACTGAACATGGACAGAGTGACAATGGTGGGAGGCCGCGTGTTGGGGGCGAATTAGGCTGAGTTATTATAGAAGGAAAACGGAGGGGCTTGGGAAATGTTGGAGGTCATGGCATAACGGAGGGCAGTTCGGACAGTGGTCATCCATCATGGCATTCGGGGCCTTAGACAAAGACAGATGTCAGAGTTGAGAAAGGCCCAGCTCGTCCTGTCATTGTCCATAGATTCTCTGTGTGTCCCCTGTGTCTTTGGGCCAGTTTGGGAACCATTCATTTGCTGGCATTGCTGGCATTGGTAGATTTTGGAAGTCGTGGATTGAGAGAGACAGGAGACAGACATGTTTTCGTGAGGCCACCCTTGCAGCATGAATGGCTTTTTTGCCTCCTATTCTGCCAGCCCTGACATCCTGACACCTCAGCCTCATCAAAGTGCCCATCATGCCATCAAGCACAATATAGCGTGCTCGGGCTGACATGGTCACTCAATGGCCAACATGATCACTCAAAGGCTAACATGGTCAGTCAGTGACAGGCACAGTGACCAGCAGTGACCAACGTGCCCTCCCCTGGACGAACACTCTACTTGTGTTCTTTGCTATGCTCTTGTAATTGGTCTTGTTATTGGCCTTGTTATTTCGCAAGTGCATGGAATGTCCTCTTGACATGTTGTCAGCAATTGCTCGCAGATGACAAGTGAAAGACTTGATGGCCGTGGTTGGGATGAACCTGCTCCTCAACTGGGCTCTTCAACTTGCCTCTTCAACTGATATTACTTGACTTGTTGACCTACAAATTACAGTCTGCAGGAGTCAACTCTCTTGGGTGGTATGTTGAGAGACATAAGCATGTTTCCTCACTGAGTCCTCAGTCTAGAGCATGTGCAAGGTTTAGATGAGGAGAGCCACTTGACTCCTTGACTTTTCTCTTCTTTTCACATAAACTCTCCCAGACCCAGGTGTGCCTCCTGCCAATGTGTCCCTCACCACTCTGGTTGCCTGGACTGCATGTCAACTCCGCGGCATTCACCCTGTCAGCTGGTCCGGAAATAATGCACACATTTTCTTGTGAAAAGGTTTGTGTATCAGAGATAATTTCACGGATACAGGCACTGAAGAGAAGTCTGCAGGTGGAACCAAGACAGCTCTGGAACAGGTCTGCGCAGATTGGAATACTCTCCTAATGAACTCGTGTTTGTTGGTTGATGGTGTGAAAAAATCCACTTGTGTGATTATTCTTGGTAAACGTTTGACAAATGAAGGTAACAGGTTGGGACCACCGTGGGGGACGATTGTTTGCCAGTAATTTGTTCCCTGACAATCTCCTCCTCACAAAGACAATGTATTGCTCCATAAAGATTGCTTCACACCGCGTTTGACTGTCATATGCCCAGAATGGCCTCCCAGCTACAATTACAATTGTCATCTGGAGAGCAAAGCGTTTGATTAAAGACCTAGCTGTGCACTGGCAAGCGATCTGGCTGCCAACTGACAGACTCGTCCTCCGAGCCATCCAGCGTGCCTCCCATCCAGCGTGCCCTCCTCATCCAGCTTGCCTCCCCATCGGTCATTCAAAGGACAACACAACAACACAATTGCACAACTGTTCGATGCATTGTTCAATTCATTGTTTACCATTTTTGTGTTTATTTCAAATTTAATTGCTCATTTCAATCAGTGATTGATGTGCAGACTGTGCACCATTTTGATGTGTTGGAATTTCAACTGAATGCTTTAAAATTGCATGAAATTTTGAATTTTAAATGTCTCCGTTATGACCAATGATTTGGTATTTAGTTGTTGTGACAGTGTCCAATCGATTTGAATTATGCAACTTTCAATTGGACCTGAGTTTCAAGTGCTGGTGACCCTTCCTTTCAAATGTGTTCTTTCTGGCTGGCGAAGTTCTTTTTGAAGCCTTTTGAAATGGGTGGTCCTCTTCCGTTGATATAGACTCTGTGGATATAATGATCTCAATCCGTGTGCACTGTGTTTTCCGTGATGTTTTGTGTTTATCTGGGCTGACTTGAACACCATAGCAAGCAAGAAGGCGGAAACATCGCAGATCGTAAGAGACCAATTTTGCAGGTGCACCTTTTGGGTCTTCTGGTTTGATCTGCCAGCGACAGAGCAACAATAGAATACATGTAGACCTCTCCAAATTCAAATAACTCCTTGCAAATATTTATATTTAGAATATTTCATTTCTTAAATATTATGTGACTCATAACATTTGGGTGTAATATGACAAATATGAAGTTCAATACCAAGAAACTGACCATATCTTTCATAACGAAAAATGTACTCCCAAAACAGTTGTTTCACTTGTTGAATTGTAGAAAGATTTTAAGTCCAGAGAATTTATTTTTGTTTGGAGGAAGAAGATATGATGAATAAAATTATTTCTTGATATAATTTATACAACAAATCCCCCAAAATGGCGTGCAATTTGTATTCTAAGATGCCATTTACTGCATTTCGTGTCTTATCATGACATGTTCATGTTGCCTTCTTGTGCCACTGATGCAATTTTTGGGTCATTTTTGCCATTTCTGTCAAATTTCCACAATCACCCTTGTCACATTGTGCACACATGGCATCATTGTGCTCCCATGGATTCTATATATTCCTCTTTTGCTCCAAACCGACTCTCTTCTAGCAGAAAAATCATTCTTACAAAAGCAGCTTTTGCTTCTTAGACTGCCAACATGCCACAGCCAATCACATTCCACACAGTTAACAAGTGAACAGCCTGTTGGTTTGCCATTGCTTGTTGATTTGCTGCTTATTTTCTTGTTAAACCCACAAAGAAAAATAGTAAACCAGCAGGTTTGTCATTAGAACTCCCAATATTCAACTGAATTTGAGGCCAATTTTAGCAGATTTTGCTTTTATTATTGGTATTATGGTTTTGGAATAAGGAAACTTTCACAATATTAATTTTAGAATGTTTGTTATAAATCATGATTTATTTTCCCACTTTGTTCCTTGTTACATGCATGGCAAAAATGCAAAGTCAATGAGTTTTCTTGTAAATTGTATTTTCTCCTGGTCTGTGTGACATGCTCATATATTTTGTTTTGGCAAGTTAAATTGCTATTACAGTTATACTGAAAAATGAATGAAAAGCACATCATTCATGTTTGTATAGTTTTTGTCGAAACTTCAATTGCTCTCTTTCACTTTTCTCTTGTACATACTAAATGCAAACAAACTGAAACTTTCTTTTGGATTTTTGTGCCTTTTGTAATTTTGAATGTCAAAAAGCTGAACATGTGTTACTTGTACTGCACCATTTCATGTCTTCTTTATTATAGAATATTTTCTTAAACTTCAATGTAAAGCTATTTTCTAAATAACCTGCAAACATTAATCGAAAAATAAGCAATGCTTTTCATGATGAAGAGTCGATCCTCTAGCTGCAAGTCATAAAGCTGTTGTTAAAAGTGATTAAAAGTTGTTCAGTTTTTACAAAATCAGTAGTTACTTTATAACAAAAATAATGCAATTACACTGTACATGTTTTAAGTTTATATAATATTTTCTAAATTTCTTGCCATAAAATTTGAATAGTTTGCTGCAGTAGATTGAATTTACAAGTAGGGGCCTATACTTTTGATTCTAGGGCTTGTTTATTTGACAACTTGAATGTTTCTTGTCACCAATAATAAAGTTCCAGGCCTGTGTCAGTGGTGTATGTTGCCACAAAGGAAATTAGCAATCAAAAATTTGTCAATTTCTCCAGTGATGCCTTACTAATGGAAATTGATCTGAGATGTAAAATTGCCCCAGCCAAGTGTTATGGCATTGGCTGCAGGATGGTAAATTTAGAGATTGGTGATGCTGGCAAATAATAGGTACAGGTTGCAGGGAGGTACAGGGTTAGATGAAATGCTGTAACAGGGTGCTGTAATGGAGTGCTGTGAGTGAGTACTGTGATTCAGTGTGTGCTGTAACTGAGTCTGCTGAAGCCAAGTTGCTTGATGGAGTGCCACGCCCCCTTTTGGCCACATCTGCAGTTTCAGGGTGCTAAGTGAATGTCCAGTGGCTGACCACCCATCACCTGCCTGCTCTGTCCTGCTGACCGTCAAACTGAGTTACCTTCAAGCTGCATCACCGTCAAGTGACTGCAATCAGGCTGTCCACCAATGAAGTGTTGCTAATAAAGTGACTGCCTTGGCTGTCCACGCAATCTGACCAAAACTGACCACAGCCATCAAACACCAATTTGCCCAATTCCCCCAGATTGATTTGCAGAGATAGCTGCACCCTCCAATCTGTTTTATTGCCTCAATCCAAGCACTTAATTACGCCAGTCACCTCTCACTTCGTTTTAGCATCAGCAGAAATTAGAATTCATTTTGCCCTTTTCCCAAACCCTTTCACCCCAACACTTTATTAGCACCATTAAAATGAAAACGTATTACATAACGCGTCACAGGTCAACCAAGCCTCAGCTGCCTAAAAAAGTTAGATGGAATTCTGAAACGACTTTTTGGATAACCTGATGCAACCGTAGGAGTGTTAGTCCAATTTCCAGCCATTATTTCTCAGTTTGAAATTGAAATTTTTAAAACACCATTCCATGTTGAATTGAGTAATTGCCAAGCACTTAGGAGAAGTTTCCTGTCCCTTTATCTGTCGATTCCCCTCATTTGGGGACGATGAAAGCTCGATTTGTCAAAAATGAAGCCAGATTTGATAAAAATGAAACAAGATTTGATAAAAAGGAGCTTAATTTGTTTAAAATGTGAGCTTTAGGTGGAGCGCTGTCAGAGGGCAGGGTTACCACGTATTTCAAAATATTCTATTCAACCTTGGAGATCATGTGACAGTAAGATGGCGACTTTGACACCAGGAGCTACTAGGCCTCACCTGTGGCTCACCTGGGAGCGAACTGCTCCAAATTATCCTTCCATTTCGGGCAATTACTTGGCACAAATGCCACAACTCACCAGAACACGTTGCAGAGAGAGGCCTGCTGCAGGTGCCTGCAATTTAGGGGCAGATGAGAAGGTAAACAAGACGCCATTAGCCCCAAGTCACACTCTAAAAAATTTCAGACAAAATTGGTTTTTTAGATTCAAAATGGTTTTTTGAAAAACCAAATTTCAATGCAAAAAACCAAAATGGATTTTTTTAAAAATCCATTTTGGTTTTGCATTGAAATTTGGTTTTTCAAAAAACCATTTTGAATCTAAAAAACCAATTTTGTCCCGACATTTTTTAGAGTGCAGGTGTGAACTCATGATTAAATATTCCGTGGCAGAGTTAATCAATTTAATAAGCCACTTGGTTACTTATATATGCCATGTTGGGAGAGGGTGATATATCACAGGTCTCTATTGCTACTTCTAAATAACTGGGAGAAATTCAATTGTTGGATCCTGTCGACTCAAGGCCATGAGGGTAGTTAGCTTAAGGTGTAAAATCAGAAGGAGATTGGCGAGTGAAGATTGAAGACTGAAGAGAAGTTCAACGTGGGTGATCCATGGCCCTGGCAATACCACGTGATCCAACAATGGCCGATTGTTCTCTCCTAGCTCCGGTAGGTGGCTTTGTGTTGAGATGTTAATGCATCCGTCAACCACTGCTTAGTCCGGTCAGCTGATTCTTCCAGGTCCACACAATGCCCTCACAATGCCCTCCTGACTAAGTGACATCCTTACAAAATACTACAAGCCAAGCACAAAGGTCCTTTGAAGCTCCTTTTCCATTTTTTATCTTCATCCGCCTGTTCCCCTTGAATAGAACCCTACCCAGTTCCCACCATGCCAACCATCTCCAGGCTTCTCCGTTCTATTTACCCTATATGGGATCCTGTAGAATATTGTCTTTTTAATTTTCACGCCAAATCTTCTTTTCATTTAGTCACTCGAGGCAGGCAGAGCATTTTCTTGAAAGGTTTGAAGGCGGCAAGCAAAGCATGGCAAGTTGCACAGGGGGATGGGTTACAGTTAATTGGGCGATTTGACCAGAGGCCATCCCTGGATGAAATGAGTGGGTGATGAATGGTGGCCATGAGCTCTGATCTTCTCTGAACGTTCATAATGCCAGGTGACTGAACACGGTGTCAGTTTCATGTTGAAATTTGTAAGTCTGTCTTGAAACTGGCAGAGTCATTTTGGAGGGCCCTGTGCCTGGGGTGGTGGGCCAGGCCTTTGATGAGAGTATTTGTCCCCCTGTGAGTTTGAAGACTGTTCTTGACTCACTGCACTCCATTCTTAGCTTCGTAGCCTCCAGATCTTTTGCTAGTGACCCAACTTTAGAGGTTTGATGCATAACGTTGGAAATTATGGCAACATGCGGAGAAAATGGGGGGAGAGGAGTTGAGCACTAAGACGAGGAAAGCTGTATTGCCCGAGGAGAGGGTAGGACAGGTCAGCCAGAGCCACCCTTGTGAGGACTTGTGAGGGCCGGGTGCTCTACTCCATAATTGTGTTCAAACCATAATGTGCTAGGCTGTGTTTAGCAGAGCAGTTTTAGGTGAACGTGAAAGTTAACTCTTGATTCATAGCTGTGTGCAGTGTCAGTGGCTCTCAGTGGTCTGCAATTGTTCTAATACGTTCCCACAAAAGTTAGAATGCCCACTGAGCTATTTCTTGTTAGATTTATGACGTCTTATGATTGCTTGACACCTTCGTTGTTTATGGATTTGTAACCTACACTCTAAACAGATTTGTCATTTCAGTCAAGGATATTGGATTCTCTTGAAAATGTGTAAGTTCAACCATCAATTTTAGACAGTTTTCTTGATAAGATTTGCCCCTCAAGTGATTGTAAGAAAAAATCTCGATTCTGAAGGGTTTGGTTGCAGTACTGGTTTGTCACCCTCAACCATTTCAATGCTCGCAACCCAGTCTGACTACCATCCTTTCAGCTTGTGTTGGATTACTGGAGTTAGCCTGTCCCACTGGCCATAATAGTGTATACTGGGCTGTGGAACAGACTATGCTGGAGTAGTTTGAGTTTGCCTTGAGAATGTAGGCCAGTAATTTCAAATGTCCAAAAACAAGAACCATGCAAACTCCACAACCAACCAAAGCTCTGTCCATTGAAACTTCAGCAATCTGCAATGTGCTTGTTAGTCATTCAGTAGTTGAGTTGACTTTTTACCTTACAAAATCCTGGAAATTTATTACCATAACCAAGCAATTCATCATCATATTAACTCGTTTCTTTTGAACATACTGGCCAAGTGGCAACTTCACCTTTTGATAACAATAATAAGAATGTAACACATTTCATTATGAAGCTCCCTCATTCAACTCCCTGATGTTTACATTCAAAGCAGGACATCTTTGTTTGGCTTTTCATAAACTTATTGGCAGTCGGAGTGCATATTTTTCACCTTTGTAAAGAAATGTACTGACGTGAGGCTGGTGTATAATGGCCAGTGGTCAGTGTGCTGGTCAGAAGTTATTGATTCGGTTTATTATGAAATAGCCATTGGTCATCTTTCTTCTCTTTCAGTGGTCAACAAAGTATGGACTCGCATTCAAGCGAACGGAGGAGCTTCATAATGAAATGTGTTACATTCTGCTTTTTGTTATCAAGCGAACTTAGTGACTTAGTGGGAAACCACGTGACGTAATTGGATTTCTCAGCATAAAGAGATTTGTCTTCAGTGTTCACTTACAGCCCAGTGAGTTGAATGTCTCAAATCTGATGGTTCATATCTGAAGTTTCAAATCTGAAGCTGGCTTAACCTTTGAGCATTGTACCATTGTATCTGGCTCCGTACAATGGCTTTTTGGTGACCTCAAAGTCTGAAAATCACAAGAATTCCTCTGACGTCCTGACAGCTGTCGGCTGCCTGTCAACATCAATGGGTAATTCGGAAGCATCTCAATGGCATCTCAATGGCATCTCAATAGTACCCAGTGGAATCTGGGTGTATCAATTGTCTCCTGCTCTCATCACCAATTATCATTAAGTAATAAACAGTAATTCTCTCATTGGGGTTCCCCTGTCCCGATGACATCAAAGGGTGCCTGGAATAAGCCCATCACATTGCATAACATCGTTGGGTGGTGAGAGTATTTGAAACTCTCTGATGATTTTTTGGGCTCAATTTTTGAGAGGCTTATGATTCGACTGATACCTTTAAAGGATACAGAATTGTTATGCAAGAAATAATGACAACATAATAGGGATAATGGAGGGGAGGGGGCAGCACAAGTCTGTTAGTGACGTAACTCTCAAGTAAAAGCAAACCCCATAAGACCTGGGGCCACTCGGAAAGCAAATATATGACATCAGACAAACTGACACAAAGGACAAATTAGTTGCGAGTTACTTTTGCTTGTAAAAGATTTGGGGAAGCTCGTCCGAGGTGAAGATAAGAGCAGGAGGTTAATGATAGTTATCAGGGCCAGCCCAAGGTGATCTCCTCGATCCCTCTGATTCCCCGTCAATTGTACAGCAGGGGTCTTCTCTCGGGGTCTTCACTTTGTTTCTTCTCTCGGTCCACAAGTCTTATCTCTTGCCTTGCCCTGGGGCCTGCAGGTGTGCCATGGACACTCTCTGGTTCTCTCCTAACTTCACCACATAACAGAAAGAGAAAAGCAGAAATGAGAAATAACGGAGAGAAAGGAAAGAGTGAGAAAGGATTTCATGGCCTTCCATTCATTAGCCCCTCACAGCCAAAACCCAATTGCCACTTGTGTCTCAATTACTTGGCACGCCGGGGGAGGCAGCGAGAAAATTAAAATCCTCATTTAGGATGGCTAACGTGGCGTAAAATTTCATTTTAATGCTGACGATTATTGAGAGGGGAGGGCGGAGGGGGGAGAAGGGAGGGGAGAGACAAAGGCTGGGGCTGCGCGGCTGGACGCCTCTCATCACAATGCCGGTGATTTCAGCTGACTGACCGCGGGACATCCCGAATCCTTCAAGTTGACCTTGGCTTCCATGCAGTGACCTTGACCTCGTATCAACAACCGGAAGTGAGGCTGCTAATCAGCTTTTGCACATGCGCTAGATTAAGCACGGGGCACTGACTTGCTGTGTGTCTCGGTTGCCTGCAATGGCTGCAGTGGTTCGATGGGCGGTTGGATGGGTGGTTGGGGATGAAGTGCAAATGCGGATGAATGCAGCCTGGGATGGGTGAAAGGCTGACATAAACGCAGCTCATTTGTTATTATTGAAACCGCACAGCCATGCATGAAGCCTTCAAGTGGAAACCTCTCGAATCCAGCCACTTAAGAAGCTGATATAGCTGTAAAATTTAATAACTTTTAGACTTGGAAAAGTTGACATTATAGTTTTATAGCAATATAATTGGAACCATCAAATAGGTTGTTGACAAAGGCCAAAAACTTTGTAATCGGTTTGGACGGTTCGAAATAGCAGGCTGTGGCCTCACGCAACTAAATGCATTTGCAGGCGCTAGGTACATGCAAGGACTGTGTGCACATCACTGGTCAATGTACCTTCCATTCAGCTCCTTACACTCAACTGGATTTCTGAGGCCAATATGCGAAGGAAGTGACATAAAACAGACTCGTTCATTAAATATGGATATGGTGCAAAAAAGCAATCGTCGGTGCAAATGCAGTGCAATGGTTCGGTGCGAACGTCAACACTTGAAATGAACTGCTTGCTGTTGTTGGTTGGTTGCACTTTTCTGTTGCACGAAAGTCAAAGAAAGTTAAGTTGACTGATCAAATCTTTACCATGCATAGCCTGTATAAGGAGAGAGAATTGTATCTCCTCTTGCTCAATAAATAAGCCTTCTCAATTGATGCGTCGAAGTCTTGCTTTAGGTCCAGATGAGAAAAGCACCTGACAAGCCCTGCCACAGTTTACAATGGGTGTCGTGACTTCTGGGTTATTCCGAGATGAATTCTGGTCGTTTATTGACTCTGACATCACAAACATGAAATTTCGACAAGCAGTTCACTGGTCATGTGGCCTTGGAGGCAAAAAGTTGTGCCCTAAAAATGTCTCACGCACCCCCGAACACTCGACAATGGCGGCCAGTAGTGAAGTTGGGCATAAAACAAACGCATCACTTTGTGCCCAGCCCTCTTCATAGCCATGCTAAATGCTGTAGTGTTATGTTTATGATGGTAGCTGGCAGGCTGGGTGAGGGGGGCCTCAGACCACCTTAGAAGGGGCAAAGTGGCAGACCCCATACACGCAGGGCCACCGTGTACCAGCCTCCCCCGGAGTCAAAAGCCTTCTTAATATCTACATACTATGTGACAAATTAGAGTCTATTCTGTGCAAGCAGGGTAATGAAAGTGCCATACATGCATGTAAAGTTGTTGAGGAAATTCTCTGGGAGAATCCTGCAGTTTTGAGCAAGCAAACGCCAGATGTTTGACACAGATGTGATAAGAAAGTGACAATGTCAACACCAAGTCTATGGGCGATGATGATGTCCTATCTTAAACGTTATCGACTTGGCTGAACTAGTTGCTGGTAACAGGGCACATTTGGGGCGAATTGTGGGCACATTTGGGGCGGGGGAGGGCACACAGGGTCACGGGTTAGATGCAGATACAATTCACCCAGCGACTGGCCATTCCGCCCTCTCCCACCACCAGATAAGCTCCGCCAATTTCTGTGACTTCTCTCACGTTTTTCTATAGGGAGCAATAAGCGTGGATCTGAACATGGAGAACTGGCAGGGTCCCATTTGCCCCTCGCCCTGCTGGCCCCTGCACTTGCCTGTTGTGACCCCTCCATTCCCCAAGTCACTCTTTACGTCTTTATTGTTTGCAAAAGGCAAGTTTCTCTTCAGACTTGGATAAAGCATTTGCTGATAGTATCTGGTCACAGTCAATTTGAGCTGGTTGACAGCAGAAATGCACGGTATAAATTCATGCAACGTCTTGTGTGCAGAGTTCCGACAAACTGAACAAGTTTACAGGCTTAGGACAATCTTGGTATGCCCTGTCAGACGCATTACATCACACGATGCATATGTCACTGACTGAGGCACACAACAAACGTCGTAAATCATTCCTTGCTCAACTCAGGTGGACAGGCTGCAATGCATGGGGCTTTGTAGAGAAGTAACTAACTTTGGCAGGGCTATTTGCTGGACGAGGTGCTTGAAATGTTTTAAAGGAATTATAAACATGTTGGTTGCATGAATTTACGATGGATGGACCTCTGACCTTTGGAAAGAGGAGGTGGGGAGGGAAAAGAGGAGGCAGGGAGGCAAAAGAGGAGGCAAGGAGAGGTTATGAGGAGGCAAGGAGAGGTCAGAGACATGAGAAGCATTCGCAGGACAATTAGAGGAGGTTGCGGAGCTCTCTTGAGATCTGAAGGTTTCCTTCTTTGTGCAGCGGGTAGCAACAAAACGCCCGGGGCAAGGCATTGTGGGAAGCCAAAAACTCAAACATTCACTTCTGAACCGACCAGCTCATAATATTTTGTAATGCAATTCAGCCATCCATCTCCCTGTGCATTCAAGTCCACCCCATTGTAGTCAATTGGAAGGCAGACTAAATAGCGAATATATCAAGTCGATGCAGAACAGAGTTGAGCCAGATCCAAATACCACAAACAGCACATCATTCACGGCTACCCTGATTTCATTGGAAATCTCTACATGTAAGTTGCATGTCCAAGTAAGCAAGACATTTATCAACGTCTGAAGTAATTAGCCTGTTAGTCGCATTTATGTGTTATATTGTGAGACATTGGCTTGTAATGAGCCTTGGAATAGTCCACAACAAAACTGAAGATTCATATGAAGATCTATGGGGTGAATTGGTTAATTAAGAATTTGCAAATTAGCAGAATGGGCAAATGACAGTCACTCAAATTTGCAATGTGGGACCATTGTGGGTGTTCAGTCCAAATATAGCATTCCTGTGAGATATATGTTATGATCCTTTCTCTTCGGGTCTTGTGACACAAGTTGTATGCCTGGCATTGCGGTTGGTCAATCATTTCAGTCCATAACTTCTGCAGAGGTGCGTGGGATCTTTTTGATTCCACGATTTGCCTTTTGAATGGAGGGTGACGTTTCCTGTTAGACTTACATTGATTTTGACAATTTTGGGAATTTTTCTAGTCAGCTCGGAAACTATTATGGCAATTATTGGGAAATTTGATTGATGTGGTCACATTGCCTTTGCCCCGGCCAAAACCTAGGGCTGAGAAATGCAGAGTGCATATCTTTATTACTAAGTTTCTAACTGGAATATAAGGCAACCACAAAAGCAAATAGACATGAATAGCCGTGCCGCACCTGCTGAAGGTGGTGGAGTTATTAACTAGGCAGCACATTTGCCAAAGAACAGTGACTGTTGTGAATGAAGTCAATTTGGCAAAGCAACTGGCGAAGGGAGGGCAGGCCGGACAGTGCTGGGCCAGAGAGTCCGGCTGGAAGGGGGATGCATGTCAGGCAGTCATCTTTGACCCAACATGGCCGCTAGCCAACACACACAACAGCATGTTTAGCACGACTGATAATATAATTACTGGCTAACAATTTGCAGGCAAGGGGTGCCTTGGAGGTGCCTTGGAGGTGTGAGGATGCCTTTAGGGGGGTCCTTTGTCAACAGTGGTCCAGCCCAGCAGAATAGTCCTATAGCCAGAACAGCCCCTTTCCATTTCCCAGCTTTTTGAAATTAGCCCATGACAAACCATCTGCCCGCCCCTTATTTGTTTTCCAGTTCCTTATCTGCTATTTGTCCAAGATCACAGGTCAGTGACCTTTGAAGAAGATACGTTATTCGCCATAAAGACCTTCATTTGTTAACTTGCGGTAACGCACGACAGACCTGTTGACACGAATTAGCCCCAGTCACATCTTGTTTTACTCGGGATGATTGTACTGGTACTTGTCAAGCACTGACATTGCCTGCTGGATTGAATGCCTTGCTTTTTTCGCCTTTCCGTTTTCATACCTATTAACCACACAATATTCAATTGACCGCCACTCAAGCCTGCAAAGGTGTTCTAAGTCAGACAAAGAAATGAAAACCTTTGGAAAACGTTTGGAGTGGTTGCACCAAAAGTCGATCAGCCGACTGGGCAGGACTGGTGCACGGCCCATTAGGCAGCCCAGTGCCCAGAAAAGAGGGCTGACCAGAAACTTACCAAGAGTTGGCAGAAGTCGACAGTCGTGGCGCCCAAGTGGCTGTAGGAGGGATGTGCCTGTTAGCACTGACTTAGCGTGCTGCCTTCCACGACAGCTGCTTCTCCCTGTTTATGTGTGTTGACATTCATTTTGCCAACAAGGAAACTTCTGAGGATTCTCTTGCCCCGTCGTTACATGAATAGATCTGGGGACAAACCCAACTTGCAAGGAACTTGCAAGGCCATGCCAGGGCTGCCCCAAACTGGACAGGTTCCTCTGCCAAGAGACTGGAGCCCTATAAGTCACCAAAGTGTCCTCAATGAACTGCTGGGTGCAGGGTGACGCTGGGGTGACACCAGGGTCATGTGTTAATGCTTTCTGTATCTGGAAGAATCAGAAGAGAGACCTCTAGAGACATAAGCTCCTTTCAAAATTCAAAGATCAGATTAACCTGGCATACATAAGGACAAGAGCTCTTTAAGCATCTATGAATGTGGCCATATCAGTTGTGATCCACGGCTGATTTCAGCCTTCTTAGATTGCCTTTATGTTTCGCCACATTGCTTATTTCAGCCTTGTTGAAAGTTCTCAATAGTTCAAGGATTAGACAAGAACTTAATGACTGACACTGCCTGCTGACTACTCACTCCCAATGCAGTTGTAGTCTTTGTGTGTTTTGCTAAAATTAATGTATACCCCTGTGGGTGGTAGTCAAAAGTGAAAGTTATTTGCTCGCGGATGGTACGATTTCAATGGATTCAATGTAAAACCAAGAAGGTCAGGAGTTGCATTTTAGGTCTTGTTGTGGACAAAAGAAAACTTAATCAAACACACTATCTCTTTGGCAAATTAAAGAAACAATGTAAGTAGCTTAAACCAAACTAAAAGGACACATGTAGTTATGCAGCTGTTGTGATATAACTGCATGCATAAACTTTAGCAACAGTTGCTTGCAAGTCTCCGAACTCTAGATGTATTTCAGATATTCTCTAGTTTTGGACCTGTCTATTTGGTCAATTTCATTGGTCATCATCTGAGCACTCACTGCCTATTCTATAGTATTTCAGATATTCTCTAGTTTTGGACCTGTCTATTTGGTCAATTTCATTGGTCATCATATGAGCACTCACTGCCTATTCTATTAGCTGAGTGAGCCTCGGCGGTCACATGTCAAAGGGATTAGCCAGCACTTCCTCTGGTCCTTCAGAAAAGACATCGATGAGGTGACACTTAGAAGTTCTCCTTGTTTAACTCCAGTATCACTCACGCCTGTCTCGCTCATCAAATATCCACAGTCAACACTCTCTCTCCCAACGAGTTTGCCCTTCTGCCCTCAATACTTCAGAAGTCTTCTCCTATTTCAACCTCAGCTATTTCGCACTTCCGCGCATCTCAAGTGAAGGGCCCGGATTCATTAAGTGTTTGTTTATACAGCAATTCAGTCCTCAATAGTACCAGAGGAATTAAGATCTCAACAAGCAGGGCACTTGGAGGAAGGAGGGCAGAATTAAGTAGCCACACAAACCTTCGACAAAGACACCAGGAAGATGGGTCAACATCTCCTCATAATGGACACAAATACCCTTCCCTCACATCTCACTTCTTCATTTGCTCGCTGCTTTATTTGTCGGCGAAAATTAGAGTTGGACCATTCTTCTTCTTGAAGACTAATCACAAAATATTTCGAATTGGTCTGTCAATTAAGAAAATCTTAATATCTGAACAACTATGGAGTGAAATGGTTTTTATTTGCAATTCCAGAATAGTGAATTATTCTATTTAAAAATATGAATTCCAGTTTAGGTATATATATTATCTTGTCCTAGCTATGAAGCAACAGGTTTGTTATTTAGTATGTCCTATACTTCCTACATATTTGTACAAAATGTGGATGTTTGAGCTGTAACTGTGATTCAAATGTTACCACTTCAATGCAATTGTTGCCAGGGCCTGTAATAGAATGTCAAAGATTGTCCGACACAAATGACCAGCAAATTCCACTTGGAAGCAACACAAAACTCTCCTGCTTTAGCTGCCCCGCACAATGACCATAAAGGCGACTATTCGTGATATTGCAACATTTTATTGGCCGGAATGACCAGCAATGACCAGCGATGTGCTTGTGGTTTGCTTGGATGTGTCCTCTGGCTGCCTTATATGTTCTGTGATTAGCACTTGAGCCAAGTGCAGGTAAAAGTGGACGGTTTGAAACTTGTGTAAGAAACTTGCAGTCAATTGGTGGATGGGGGGGGGACTTGCGTGCAGCAAATTTTGGATCTGCAGATCTTAATTGGCAAGGGAAAGGTTCCACCCCAGTGGTTATCAATAGAGCTGTGTTGGCCGCCATTAAGATGTCCTCACCTAAAGTCAACGCAGGCAGACATTAACTTATGCCGTTTGACCACACCATTGAGGTTCTGTTGGGCCGCCAGATCTGAGAACAGTCTCGGTGCGGAGTTCCCCTGGGTCGTCACGTAATGCAGCGGAACGTCACCCAGCGACGGCTACGTCATGATGACGTCACGATGAGTCAGAAGAGCAACCAGCGGAAGGAGTAATGAGACCAACTCTACGTCACTTTCACAGCGTCCCAATAAAAAGGACACGGAATCAGGCCCCCCTCGTAGGACCCCTGCGGATGAGCCCAATCACTGCCATCCACCTTGAAATCGCAAATACTAAACTGAAAGTTGTTGACACGCAATGACCAGAGCATGCCAATACATTCAACTGCCATAATGCTTTCTGCATTTGTCCGCAGTGTGTTTGTAACTTTGTGATTCCTATCAGCGAGGCCATCTTTAACATAATTAGCAAATTGCACAAGTTTTGCAAATTGCTCCGGGACCTTTGGCACCTATGCCGCCATTACGACTTTGTAAATGTATAAATTGTATCGAGTTGGTAAATCTAATTTAATGTGCCATGCAACTGTCCATAATTAGCTGAAAAGGAAGAGAAAAAAGACCAAATATGTCAGTAACAAGTGCAGGAGACGCCTATTTGTGTTCGCAAGGTGCTTCTATTTCACCCTGGTTGTCCATCTGCAGGTCCAGACCCGCTGGATTGGGGCCAAGGATTAAGAAAAGCTGGTATTGATGGAGGATGAAATCTTAGCCAGGGCACAAAGCGTGAGAATGGTGAAAAGAAAGATGCGCTGCAACAGGAGACGCCCCCTGCCTCCCGCGCTATTAGTCGTGTCTTTGGCCAATTAGAAGAAGCTTAATTGCCCTGCCTTGCTGATACAAGCCCTTGGCATCGTCGTGGCACAATCCGGCATCCTACAGCCAGCACAAGCTGCAAGACATGTCCTGGCAGAAAGGAGATAGCTAACCTCATAACGACCCAATTACGCCACAAAACCACACTATTTGATCGCCACTTTATCTGCCAGGCGATATTGGTTTACTGCATTCGCGAGTGCATGGAGGGTTATTATAGTGCCATTGCTAGGAAAGGAAAGGGAAAGAAGTTAGTGGGGGGGGGGGGTGGGTTCTGTAGTGACTGGTACTTTGCATGTCCCTTGCAGCCAGCTTTGTACTTCTCTGACGCCGAACAATCTTAACCAACTTCTGCCAAACTGTTTTGTGTGGTGTTCAATTTTCGGTTGGCCAGCAAGGGCCACGCGAGGGCCAGTCCCAGGGCTGATTGGCCATGTCACATGTTTTGCAAGGCGCCTTTATTGCC
Organism: Platynereis dumerilii; assembly: GCA_026936325.1. Lineage (NCBI taxonomy): Eukaryota > Metazoa > Annelida > Polychaeta > Phyllodocida > Nereididae > Platynereis > Platynereis dumerilii. The sequence goes on along the minus strand of JAPTHN010000001.1, from coordinate 176,710,664 downwards.
CAGCAAACACCCCCAAAGGACAATGGCAAATCTTATTGCTTTTGATTGACAGCCATAACAACCCTTGGCAAGGCATTCACAGCCATGAAAAGGCTTAATAAGCAGAGGACATCAAGTTGTAATTCACTCAGTGATATTTGATGCTGTGACTGTCTTATATGTGCATGGTGTCTGCTTTTAACTCTGCAATTAACCTTTTTATCAATTTCCAGACACGTAATTGATAACATGTTGAATGATGTTCCCTGGGTCGCCTGATTTCTGAGATTCAAAATTTCCTGTTTTGGTGAATCTCTTCTGAATGGCTTATTAAATGAATCTTTGTCTGCGTGGCTGATTATAATTGGCAGCTGTTGTCCACATTGCATTGTCCAGGGGTCATTAATTGGAGAATTGCATCCCTGGTGCATCCTTGGTCTGTTCAGTGTTCAGCAGTTCATCTTTCAATTCAACCAAAGTTCTCCATTGGCAATAGACACACTGTCCATTCTCTGATCGCATTCACTGAGCAGGATTAACAATCTTCTGCAGGAGTTTTGCTGTCCACCATTGAAACGGGTCAACCAGGCGGAAGTAATGTCTTTCAGTGGTGAAAAGTCAGTGAAAAGATAATGAGGACAATCTGAAAGGGGGGCCTTGGGGGGGGTGAGAGGGTGAACCCTTTGGGTTGTGTACACAGCAGAGTGAGGATTGGGCCCTCGGGATCCGAGTCAATTCTCTGCTGTTTACTAACCACTTGTGAGTCTGTTATCTGCTGCCTACTGAGTCACAAATGAGGGACAAATGAGTCATAAATGAAGTACAAATGAATACAAATTGGGCTCAAGTGACAAAGATGGAGCAAGCGAATACACTGCACACAAATTAACCGATTTCAGTAGTACCTTTGGTCTTGCTCTTTCAAATCTTTGACCCACCATGCTCGGTATTATTGCTCGCAAGACATAACAAGCAGATCAGAGCTGTATATTCTAACATAATTCATTTGTAACCACCAGATATGAGGGCAGTGCATGGTGGGCCCATCGGAGCTTGACTGCCCCAGGCAACTTAAGGCAAGGGCAAAAGAAAGACTTCTGGAACAAAGTTAGTGGGCTGCCCAGGCCACCACATGAGATGGGATCAGGCACAAAAAGCAACATGTCTCGTTGTGCAGTCAGGGCAGGCCGGGGCAGCCTCAGGCATTGGCTCATTTCTCTGACAGTAGCTGTAAAGCTGTCTTGTTTATCCCTGCTCAAGCAGTGAGGGGAACTTGTGAAGCCACCATGGGCCCACAGGTGCACCTCTCCCCCTCCCTGCACCCCTCAGCCCCTCAATTTGCAGAAATTTAAGCTGTCAAAAAGTCGAGGAATATTTTCTCTCAACGTCAATGCTCACCAAAGCAAAAACATTTTATACACAAGTATTAATTTTCTCAAGCTTGGCTTTTCACAAGTTCTCCTGCTCGGCCCGTATCTGTTTACTTTGATGTGAGGCCCTTGATTATTTACAGAGGCTCTAATACCCACTTGTGTCTGGGATGTCTGCGCTCATTTATTGCATCAACATTCGTGTAAATTGCTGGACTTTTGAGTCTTTTGAAGGCTGTAATTTGTCACTATGTAACGAGGATCAAGTTTATGGCTGGCTTGCTCCCTGCAGCGAATTGTTGCTGTCTTCTTTCTGATGTGATTCACAAAAGTCTCGTGGAGTTTTTCAAATATTTTTTTGCAGTTTTTCCTGAGTTGCAAGTGAAGATGACTTGTTGGTGTAGGGCTGGATAATAAGAGCTTCTTGCTGGGCCAGTGTGCCTCACAGTGGCAGCTATTTGTTCGAAGGTGAGTGGTACCATGTAGTGATAGGAGGCAGCCATTGGTGCCCATTTCTTGTGGTTGCTTTTTTGCACGCTTTCTTGATCTTGACAGCTCCCTGACGGAATAATTCGAGGGAGCCAGCAACCGGTGATTTGCCCAGCAAACACTCATAAAATACTCTTTTGGAAAACTCTACCTTCCAGCTACATCCCTTGTCCTCGGTGGGACCTTATGAACCTCAAAGAGACCAAAAGGAGGCTCAATGGACTCAGGAGACACAGGTCTTTTTCATCAACAATACAACTGGTCCTCCTAACTCATTTCGTCCAGACCTGTACCTGTACAGATGTACACACCTTCCCTTTTCAACTTCTCCCCTCCTCTTGTGATTTAAGTTTGCCCATTTGTCTTTTGCGCCAATTTGGTGTTTTACAAACCTCTCTGAAACTTAATCAGCTATTGCCCGGGACTGTCATAACTTTCATTTGCACCTTGCTGTCATCTCCGCCATTATGCCATCATTCGTTCCTTTGTCACCCGCTCCATCTGCTGCCTGGAAGAGGAGATTGAAAGATATTGAAAGAAAGATTAAAGCGAATCGCACAATTCCCCAGGATGTAGTTATTTATGTTTTCATCTTTCGCTGCTTTTTCCAATAACATAAAACACATTAAGACATTTCAAATGATTTGATTCCATTCAACACAACATCAATACGTTAATACAACCTCATTTATTTCATTCCTCACAATTCAAGAAAAATTGTAATATCCAAGATTGATGAAGAAGTAATGTGGAGATAATATGACGTTATCATCATGCATTTTGGAGAATAACAATAGTCAACGTGAAAAGATTGGGAGAATCTTATAGAACTACAAAGGTAGGCCTGGTTAACACTGTTTTGGGTAATGCAAGTGCTGTAGTTTCTGAAATTGGGAAGAATTATTGCTCATCTAAAATGTCTTAGGGCCATTAAGTTTTGGATTCCCAACTTCAAAGCATCAAATTTTCAAAAAAGTTAATTAACTCTTCTAAAAAGTTCACTTTGTAAGACTTCAGTTTTTACCAAGATGTTAGCATCTATGTAGGTAGGATACCGGTATTCCACTGACAAAACGTTTGCAATAATATTATGTATTAATAAATGAACTTTACCATCTGCCAATGACAAATGTGAACATTTATTGGTTACATTTCTGCCATGAATGACTTATCATTTTTTCATTGCAGCACCAATTATGACAGATTATCGCCCAGTCACCTAAACAACTTTCCGCAACTGAGAGATGTCTAGCTGCGGCTGCAAGAAAAGACTATAGTAAGTTCAGGTAACTTTATCTGCCAACAAAATGAATATCTAAAAGATTTTTAAGAATGTTAAGTGAAGGATATGCCTAATATTTGAGTGCAGAGCAGAATAACCCAGAGAATGGGGGAGGGGAGGAATATGATATGATGAATGGGGCCACACAGTGTGTTATGGGGAGAAGGGACCAACGCGGTGGTTAGGGTGACAGTCATAACCTGGTCATTTCTGGACAACTTCCAAAGCTTTCTCAAAGTCCTTTTGGTGCAGCACAGCGTCGAAGGCTCTGCTCCGTTCAAAAAGCTGCTATTAACTGCAGTCGGAGGGGGCTGTCAGACGTTTTTTTGTCTCAGTGCTGAACAAGCTCCAAGCAGCCCAGTGACTTACACCCCACAGTCCCCACACCGAGTGATTATCGGCTCAGTTTGCAAGGACCCCAGCCAAGAAAGTCCTCAGCGCCTCTATCTTGACAAGGATCAAGGCACTTTTTGACTTCCACCCCCAGACAAATTACCCGCTTCACTCTGGATCAGGGGTGCTGTCAACAAGGGGTGCTGAAGAACTTGCAAAGCAGAACTGTAGATCACCCCTAACGACCAGGCAGTGGCAGGCCGGCCTAGCAGGTACGACCCAGGCAGACACTGATGACAACTTGTCAGAATTAAAGGGCGAGTCTCTTCTCACCACAGCAAAATAGAACTCAGAAATGTCAAATATACAAGAAAGGGAAAGTAAGCAATCTGCCATCCTGCTAAATTGTACCCCCATGATAAAAACAACTGGATGCAACAAGTGAAGGTGCATATTAATATATGGGACCATCTGCTGGGCAAATGGGGAATCCAATAAAGGGCAGTAAAGGAAGGACAGCAAAGAAACTTGGGCAGTAATGTGGACAGTTGGAACAAGGATGGCTTGATATCAAGACCAATTGCAGTCTCAATTCTTGGCACAGTGGTGGCTGTGTGATTTGGACTTGTATTGAAGCCATTATCATAATAGTTTTAAGCAATCAGTGTTGAATGATTACACTCCCACAAAGCTTGTTTTTTCCTTCTTTTTCTAGGAGCATTTGGGGTCGCTGAGGTTTTATCAATATCCGAGAGGTAGTTGATTACGCATGCGTGATGGCACAGGAAGCAGCTGGGGAGGCAGTGTTTTCGTGACATGACCGAATCGTGCTAGTTCTATCGTCAGTGAATTTAATCACCAGCTCAACACAGTGGTCGTCGTAGGGGAAGGGGGGGCAGTGGTCATTATCAGGGCTCCCGTAATAGGTTCGTTGGGTGGGGCGGAGATTACAGCCATCTTGTCAATGACGTCCTGCATCATGGCAGCATCAATTCCCCATCAATTCAGCTTCCCTCCAGCTTCAATTCCTGGCTGTGATGTTCATTTGTAGTTGGTTCATCACGCGATCGCTGCTCCCCCTAGAATTGGGTTAATAACACAGCGACGGCAGCGCCATCTCTTTCCGCCATTCTCCTTCCTCTGGTAGAATTCTGCACACAAGCTTGCTTTTTATGGCCTTCTTTTTCCTGCAGCCATTCTGAGCCATTCTAAGGCAGGTTGAGCCATTCTGAGGCAGCTTCATCAGTCAGGGCAGATTGGAAAACCCCCTTGGGATTCCCTTTTGCAAGCAAGGGGCCCACTGACTGATCGTGACGTCATCAACCTTAAGCAACTTCTTCCTTCAAAGCAGCCGAGTTGATGGATCCATGCAAGCACGCCATCCACTGCCAGGGCCAGCAAGGACGAAGTTTGAGTGAAGAATTACCTCTGAGTTCTTAATGGCACTTTCCATGGCTTGGCAATGATCACTCGCAATGAGCACTCGTGGTTGCTGGGAGCTAGATGGTGTGCCCATGGCCTGTGAAGCCCTCATTCAAAGAGTCTCGTTGGATTGCCTCAACCCTGCCATTCTGGCCCCAATTCAATGAAGTTTAGTAGGCAGAGTTTAATCATGTCTAACTCTTTATGCTCTCTTTGCATTCAACCGCCCACTTTAACAGTATTTCTTTTCTAATGGAACAAGTTGCACAAAGTTGTTGGAACTTCTTCCCAGATTGTTTCCTTTTAGGCCTGGTGCTGGTCACATTTTGTTGCAGCCAGTATTAATATAATACCCATGGTAGGCACATCATCTGGTATACACAACCGGAGCAATGAATCGGAATCAGCATGGAGAATGATTGGGTACAGTGTATATGACTCTGATTAAATTTGGAACCTCAACCTATTTGCAAAGCAAGTGATCTCACAGATTTGTACAGTTTTGATCTTGACTTCCGGTTTGATCTGGATGCCATTCAGAATTTATATAACTGCAGTAGCTGAGTTCTCATCTCTGTAATAAACGTAGTAACGTATGTGTGCATTTTAAACATTTCTGAGACAAAGTTTTACTTTTGAGCAAGAGAGAATGCAACTCAAGTCGGAATCGATGGCCTGTAGTGTCACTGGTGTGTGGCGACTGTTTGCCCAGATTTCGCAAGTTGAACAATTTTCTCGACTGGCGGAAGGCGTCACCACTGTCCAGGGCCAATGCAGAGCAGATGCAGCGAAGGATGAAACCGTTGGACTTGGAACTGTTGAGCTCTGTTGGGCAGGTGGGAAGAGCTTGGGCCCTGGTCAGCAAGCCAGATGAAGCCAATGGAAGCTAGAGGAAGCCACTGGAAGTTGGTTCAAACTGGCTAGCTTCAACTTCTCCCGCCAAAAATCATAACTCCAGGGAAATGAATCATTGTGGGATAATTAAGACTGACGGCAGCCATCGGGGTTATTAAGTGATGTCCAGGCCAGAGGGCCCTGAGAGGGGAGAGGGCAGGGGTGGTCAGTTGGCCGATAATTCAGCTGGAGGGAGCGGGGCCAGTGGACAGTTTGCATGGCAAGGGCACATGGGAAGAGCTGCACGTGCACTAATGACTACATTTTAGTGGATAATACGGCGTCTGTGGCCCTGACAATCGGTCTGTCCGCAACCGTTGAAACTGATACAGACACACATAAATTAAGAACCAGGTGTGGTCGGACAGCCAGTGCGATATGAGCGATTAGCAGATTGTCGTTATGGTTAAGCACAACTCTTGGCAGACCATTCGCCCAAAAAAGAAAGAAACAGTTTCATTCACTTTCAAATGCAGCAACCTCCATGGCAGATAACCACTGGCTGCGTCCCCCGTGCCTTGTGTCTGTGATTGATACTGTGACAATTTGTGATATGCTTCAATTTGTGGTCATCAAAATACAGGTTCACTTTTGACACTTTTTACACCGTCATGGTCTCCAAAGATGACATGTGTTGAAGGGAAATGGATTTTCAAACTTCATGGAGGGTTATCCTTGATAATGATAAGGTTGGGTCTCATGATGATGATTCTACACCATGAAAAAAGAGGGCGACAATTTTATTTGGCGTCCACTCAGACCTGTCAAATGGGAGCCACAAACGGACACTCATGATAATCCGCTGGTTTGCTTTGATTCGTTTAACAAGCTTCACTGGTTCTCCCAATGCATGATTGCCTTAGTTTGTTATTGAATGGCCAGTGTGTTGGGGCAATGGTCAGGGTTTAATATGCATGTCAAATTTGAAATGATGAGTTTCCCACACACAGAGATTTGCGTGGCACAGGCCTGGGAGGTTGGATGGATGGACAGGAGTGGACCGAGGTCAGCCTTCTCCACGCAAACCATTCCAGCACATTGACTGTGATATAAAGTGACGGCCGAAATTGGTCAATTACTCAACACTGCCGGGGCCACCAAGTGGGAGAGGGTCCATCCTGGGTCCATCATGGGTCCACTCCGGGGTGATGAGCAGCCCAAAGGTCCACTGAGGTCTCCCCAGGGACAAATAAGGTCCTAAGAGGTCTCCAACGAGGTCCGAAGAGGTCCCAATAGGTCCAAAATGGCAGAGTAAGCAAGGAGAGTGATGACCTTGACACGATAGGTCAGTGACCTGGTGACCTTGACCTGTCCATCTTTGACCTTGAGCCACCTAGACTGTCATTAGAGCCAGGTGACAGTTGACAAAATACAACATCACCAGTGACAATGGCCATCCTGCCAAACTGTGGCTGCAATATTGGCCAATCTTTCATTTCGATCTCGTTAAAAACTGAAAGGGAAAGAGAAAGGTGCCACTCCATCAGCTTGCCAGAATGAAAGGGTGAAATATTCTGCCTCTGTCAGCCATCTATCTTAGCCTCAGTCATGAAAGTGGTTACGATCACTTGACAATCAGACAGGAAGCCAGGCCTAAGTTTGCAACTTATTGAAACAGGAAAAGGAAATTGACAGTTATTGGGAGTTTACATAACAATCGTTGTCATATTGAGGGATGGCGTCGTCAGTGTTGTGCAAATGAGTGGAGATGATCAGGTGTTGAGTCACAAATGCCTGCTCGGTGACAGGCAGGTGGAGGGGGCCATTGTGGCCTTTTCAGCATCTGCAACGCAACTGTAACACTGCAATGAGAGTGAGAAAGGAGGAGAAAGAAGCATAGAGCACATGAACAAGGTTCAACACACTGAACCAACACGGGGCACACGGGGTAACTAACGAGTAACACCAAAGGTTCATGACTAAAGGTGTCCAACTTCCAATGGTTTGGAACCACACAGATTCCAGTAGAATCTATTTTTGGAAGGGTAATTAAAGGTCGTTTGTTTATATCTGGTCAAACCAAGTCTCCCATTAATGAACATTCTCCAAATCTGGCAGATAGAAGCCCCATTTAATACTGGCACCCCTCTTTGGAATGTGCAGTTATAGGTGATGTATAATCTCAGAAAGTCTTCACCTCTAAGTAACCTAAACAGTTTGGTTGACAGTGTTCTACATGTGAATCTGAGCTTTCTTTCCAGTTGGTAATTGTTTGTCTTTTTAAGTCTATCTTCATTTGATAATTTGAAATTTTTTATTCAAATAATCCAACTTTTGATATCTAAAATTTATAAATATATTACAAATTTCATTTATGACAAGTTTAAATGAAAAATCACATCATATCCCTTAGCTGTTACATGCATTTTGGTATTATCCTGTGAAAAATGTAGCAAGTGCTGCTATCAACATCTTGATAAGGATGTGACAAGCAGAAGTAAACATGTCATTTAATTGCCCCTCTGTGGTCGGGCCAACTGTCCCTGAGATGGCCAGTGGGGTAAAATGTGAGGCTAAATATAGATTCTACTGGAATCTGTGTGTTCCATGGGGTATTGCTGGAGTTGGATACCTTTAGTCATGAACCTTTGGTAACACCCAACCCTCACTTTGCGAGCCATCATCTGTCTTGCCCAGAATTGGGTGAATTGTTGACTGTAAGCAGTTGGCAGATTGTTACCTTCTCTGCCACAATTACCGTTCTCAGCCTGGGGTGGTGCTCCCTACCCTCTCCCCTCATCATTATATTATTATTAACCATGCAGCCTAATTCTGCCTGGCAGTCATTTGCACAGCCAGTCATTGCCAACGACCTTAATAATTACAAAACACAGTAGACACCCTGGACCATGAAAGTTCTGTTCTCTGACCCCTGACCTCGCCGACGTTTTACGTTACGTCTTCGACTAACGTGACGTCACAGCACAATGACCAGGTGATGGATGACGTCTTGTTAAAAGCCTCCCTCCAAATCAAAGTTGGGAAAATTTGGCAAATACATTTGAAAGATTAGATGATTGTGTCCTTCCTGTTGGTGCAGCCTGGAAAGGGCTTGAAAGGCAACCGCTGTGAAGCACAAAGGGAAAGCAGTTGTCAAAAGAAAAAGATTTATGCGGTCAGCACAGGAATTGGATTTTGCATACAAACGTCTATATGTTGATAATCTGCTCGCCACGAATGCCACGGACTATCTATCAGTTTTTAATGCTATTCCGTTTTTTTCTGTTGATTGCCTTTTCTTTTTCAAAAGCAAACACTGACCACCTGGCCCCTGTAAGTTCAATTCTTCCTCTCGGAGGATTTTTCCCATAACTTTGACTCAATCTGACAGCGTCCATAGAAAACTCCTCACTCTCCTCAAGTTTATGTGGCTCGCATCTGTAAGCGATCGACGTGCCCCTGTTTTGTGCGAGATCCCATCAAAATTTCGATCAAAAGTTTCGACTGTTTGCCTAAACCATAAAGAAGCAAGTCATCTTTGTTGGTACATTTCAACTGAGTTTATTGAAGGACGGAATTGACTGACCAAGATTTAAACACCAGCACCTCTGGGACATGTGAATAGAGATATGAAAGGGCCATTGATATATTGAGGCCAAGGCAGTTTGAAGGTTGTTTATTCAATGAACACCAATTGTAAGAAAGCAGGCAGAGCAAGTCGGGGGCAGCTGTATTTCTCCAGTAGCAAGAGCTAGCAAGGGGCTTGTGGTGAAATCTTCAAAGCCCTAATACTGGGTTCTTGACCCAGTGTGCAGCCTGATCTGGAATGATATTAAAGCCTTCAAGGGCATATTAGGGCAAAGTGATGAGCAGGGTTGGCTGAGGGGTTGCAGGGAATTGATTAAATTGAGAAAAATGCCAAGTGGCAAGTAGGGCGAAGGAAGGAGGCAGGGAGGGCAAGGGGTATGCCCACTCGGTATGCCCACTCACCCCTAAGAATCGGGCCCTGAGACTGGGGGCACATAGTATTTGCCCCAATGTTCTTCACCCTTGATTAGCTCTGAGGACGTATGTCTGTGAATCCGGAGAACATTAGCCACATGTTGCGTCTGGGCCCCTCTACCTTTAGTCTAAGCACCTCCTTGAAAACGCTTTTTTTAACTGCCCTGAGATTTCAAAGTAAGATTACAATGGTCTGTTGGGAGCATCCGCATCATCTGCTGTCTCCATAACAACCGGCAGCTGCTGCAACCCTATCATCCTCCTGGATTCTCCTGCCAACTATCCCTCTTACTCTCCCTCTTACTCCCATCCTCCCACTCTATCTCCCGCCTTCCTCCCAACTTCCCGTCTCTCTCCCATCCTCTCAAGGTGCTTCCCAAATCCGAACGTGTAGCGCACGTGCATTGCGTCATCAAACGAACGTTGAGTTGGAAATGTCATAAAGGAATGGCCCATCAAAGCGAGGCTGCTGCAAAAGAACAAATAAGCAAGAAATCTCTAAAATACGAGGAATGTACATCTCAATATTACGCAACATTATTGGCTTCGCAACCTCGGGGCTTATCCTTTTCTTCTTCTCTTCACTCATGGCTTAGTTACTTTTCTAGCAGTGGGAATCCTTTTAGCAAAATTTGAAAATGACACAACAAAAAGTTCCACTAATGCCAGAACAATATTCTGTGACAAAAAGATGACAAGGACTATTCTCTGGCACTGCTCTTGCTTCTTTTGACCAATTTAAAATCCAAGCAACTTGATGACAGCCGAAAGACCTCTGGGACCTTTCGTGAGTCTTGTGTCTGATGGCGACTGATTTGAATGATTTAATTCTTTTCTTAACAGACTCCTTTCTCTAAGTCATGGATTTCCCTCTCTCATCCCATTGTCAGTTCAAGCCGCCTGCACCAGATTGTAATATTGCATTGTGAGGGACAATACCAGAAAGACGAGCTGGGATATGAAACAAGACCTCCGACAATTATTCACGAGAAATTCGGGCCAATAATGATGCTAGGCTGGCACGGCCATTGGTGATAAAACACCAAGCGAGTTCACATCATCGGACTGCCATGCCAGCTACGGTTGCAGCTTAGTGCTAATTATTCAATTATTTCACCTCATATTCCGTAATTAACCAGATTTGCGCATGATGATGCCACGTATTCATTAGGCCTACAACTCATTATACATTCCATTATCATAGCTTGTGATTGTCATGGCGAATGCCTTATTCTCTGTAATAGCTTTGCTTAGAAGGTCTCGGCATGCGTGAATAATTCACAAATTATGAGGAAGGTTACTTAAAAAAGATGTTAAAAACCTGAAGCCAAGTCTAAAGCCAAGTTTCGCAGCATAAATGTCAACAAGAAGGCTAACGACTTTTCCAGCCGCAACGCAATAATTAATCATTAGGTCTTTAGAAGTGCAGTTCTCTTGGAACAAGTTGGAAGCCTTTACTGTTAGATTATTGGCCTGTGAAGACTTGAGTAAATTGTGTCCCTTCTCATTTTTGGCTTGGAAAAAGCAGCTGTCAAATTCATACCCATGTTCTGCTTTCTGGGCAGCGTAATGACTCTGGTTCTGCGGCACCCAGGCCAACAAGTCTTGACTGAGGGGGGCACATTAAAACGCCAGTAATTTCTGGCGAGATCAAAAGGTTGCGGCTTTGTCGGACTGTGTGGTGTTTGCGAGCTGTCAGGAGTTGTTCCAGGACAAAGTATGTCAAAAAGGGGGAGGGACACATTTTCCAGTTTCAGGGGGGCAATTTGCTTCTCGGATTTCCAGGATGCTTTCCGGGCAGAGCAGCCCTGCAGGTCGTCTGCAACCGGCAGCCTCCCCGAGAAATCGGAGGGGGGGGGCAATGGAGAGGCAGTTAATTACAGGCTGCAGTCAATTCTCATCAGTTCGACCTTCAAATGTCCTTCACGGGGGACAAGGGAGGGCCAGGGAGGGCCGGGCAGGACAGTTTCAAATTCGTGTATCAACCTCCTTCTACCAGACCACCCACTTGTGGAAAACAATATTTCAAAGTTAACTACACCTCTTTCATATCCAAGGAAGAAGATTGTCAAAATTCAAATGCTAAATAATAGTCTTAGAAGTGTGAAGCATGCAATATAATATTTGGAAATAAAAGAAAAACAACATTTCTATCTGTACTTACAGAGTTTTTGACTGCTTGGTGAAATGTCACTTTGAAAAAAAGTGAAGAAACATTAACTCCAGCTGAGAAGTGTTTATGTGAAATTCAATAGTCTTCAATTTGCACTTGCGATATATCTCTCAATTCACATGGAATTCATAAAGTGATATTTTGGCTGCTTGCTTGAGAATTGGAGGCTGAAGAATTCACAATTGGGAGACCCTAACTTGCCATGAAAGTGAAGTTATTTAATAAGGCCTCCCTCCCAGTGTGTAGACTGCCTCTACAACTGTTCATGGTGCATGGGCCACACACGTTCAAGGGGTCTTACGTGAATCTGCACCGCTCTGGGGTAGCAGCCAATTGCCCCCAGGCTCTCTCCTTTTTGCCCAAATAACTTTGTCTTAGGGTCATTCATATATCCAGTTAAGTTTTCAAAGGGACCTTTGCTTGTCGTACAAATGCATGTTAATGTGGGCTCTTTTATTTTCCTTCGCGTTCTTTATTTTTATTGTGATCTGCAATGATTGATCGGAAAACACTCAAGCAGACCTGGGCCCAGCCAAAATGCCCCTCATGTAACCATGGTGACAGGGAAACGTTCTTTAGTGACATCATCTGCACTCCCCATCAGATGACGACACCCTACCAAATTCTAGATTTGTAAGAAGCAACGTCCAATTTCGTGTTTCACGGAATGTAATTTCAGAATTTTTGGAATTATCTCTAAAATCTTGATTTTTCAACCAGGTGAATACATGTCAAAATCAGCTTTATTCTCCGAAACTCTTTCTTTTTGTGCTTCATAATTGCTTACTAAACGTTTTAATTCACTGTAGCAATGTAGCTTTCTACCTCAAATGGTAAATTATCTTGCACTTTGCAACTCTGAATATATTGTGGGTGGGGCACGAGGTCTACTTTTCTTTGAAAAATGTACAATCTGCATCGGGAATTTTTTTAAGTGAAAGGAAGGGTGACATTTTGAATATCGGTCTTTATACATAGATATGGCAACATTTTAATTTCTGTGGAATAAATCTTACTTTTTGTCAAAAGATATATTTCATAAGGAGTATCATGCTTCATACCCTAATGAAGAAAATTTTCACCGGGTGCTAAGAAAATAACCATTGATTGCAATAGAAAAACAATGTGGAATTTGTACTACTTGTAGTACAGAAATTAAAATGCAGAAAGATGTGAGGTACAAACATGTACACTGCCACCTTTATTGTTACATGCTTGACATTTTTGTAAATCAACCTATTCATAGCTGATCAGGTGCACCCTGATAAAATCCCTGACCATCCCTTAGCTCATGTGGAGGACCTCCACCTAATAATAAAGGTTCCATTAGCTGCGCTAAGCCAAAAAAAAAAAACCCAACCTATTTAGGTAGCTTCCAGTGTTAAAAAACCCTTCAGTGCTTCCCGAAAGTTGAAGAACCCTTTGGTGCTTCCCAAATAAAATGTTGAATAACTGTTCAGTGCTTCCTTAATGTTTGAAGAACCCTTTGGTGCTTCCCCAGTGTTGAAGAACCCTTTTGGTGCTTCCAAAATTTTGAAGAACCCTTTGATGCCTCCTGAATGTTCAAGAACCTTTGGTGCTTCAAGAATGTTGAAGAACCCTTTGGTGCTTCCCATGCAAATGTGGCAAAACCTTTTTTGCTTCCCAAAATGTTGAAGTCCCCTTCAGTGCATCCCAAATGTTGGAGAACCCGTTGGTGCTTCCCTAATGTCGAAGAACTGTTTTGGTGCTTCCCAAATTTTGAAGAACTGTTTTGGTGCTTCCCAAATGTTGAAGAACCCTTTAGTTCTTCGCAAATATTGCAGAACCCTTTGGTGCTGCAAAGTTGCAGAACCCTTTGGTGCTTCTTGAATGTCGAAGAACCTTTTTGGGTCTTCCCAAATGTTGAAGAACCCTCTGATGCTTCCCAAATGTTTAATAACCCTTTGGTGCTTCCCAAATGTTGAAGAACCCTTTGGTGCTTCCCAAAATTTGAAGAACTCTTTGGTGTTGCAAATATTGGAGAACCCTTTGGTGCTTCCCAAATGTTGAAGAACCTTTTTTGTGCTTCTCAAATATTGGATAACCCTTCAGTGCTACCCAAATGTTGAAGAACCCTTTGGTGCTGCAAATGTTGGAGAACCTTTTGGTGTTTCCCAAATGTTGAAGGACCCCTCAGTACTTCCCCAATGTGTTGGTTCTGCTATACCCCATCTGGAGCCATATTTTTGTCAAGGCGTTGCATCCAAAAAGTTTCCTCTGGAGTTTCCTTTTAAAAATTGGTTAGGAAAATCATTCAATAGATTGGTAAAGAATATTGCTTGTCAGAACCAAGGGGGTGATTGTGGAGTGAACTATATTTGGTTGTCACAAACATTACTTTGGCTATGATAACCAATCAACCAATGGATTAATTATCACAGCCACTCTGTTATATAAAGTGCAAGTTCTTTCTTTTATTTAATTTTTTTATAAAGTAAAAATTGACAAACGTCTCATCATAAATCATCATGCTGAATGGTGCCATGTCCAAGCTTTTGTACGTACATTTCGAATTACGATTGTGATTATTTTTAAATCTGGGAAGTTTGGGCCACGTACATTATATATGGCGCTCCAATGAGGCTTGACAATCCAAGCAAACAGAGTGCACTAAATACAAGTGATTAAATGTACTTTTTGCCATTGCCATTCTCCCATATGGCACTCATATGTATTGGGCCATAACCATAAACATACGAGGCATAATGAGACTAATTGTCTTTTTAAATCAACGTGTATTTTTCCAAATCACTGATTTAATATGTTTGCCAACGGAAGTCGCTCATTTGGCCTGCCTTCATAACTTAGATTGTGGCATTCCCTCCATAAGGGGTTGATGCATTCTGACTGCACCCTGCCACTGGCAACTGACCGTATCTCTACATAGCCAATGGTCAGACAGCCCCAGTGGTCAGTTTTGCTAATTGCACCCAATTCGAGAAGCAGTTTTGGAAAGGGAGACGTGATTTAGCTCGAGGTGACATATCAGACACTGATGACCTTCCATTTTCTATATTTTTTTTACACAAACACGCGATTGTTTCGTCGTTAGTTACGCTTGTCCTTAAAATGCAGAGCACTACACAGTGTTTGTTTCCGGTCTAATGTTGCTAAAGACGCCCTGAGAAAAAAAAAAGAATCAGAAAAAAACACTCAAAATCATTTCCTCAAGATATATTACACAAATGTGTTTTGCTGAACAAATATACATAAATATGAGCACTCAAATACCAGTACAAACCATTGCAAAACAGTTACAGTAATTTATATGTATTCGTATTTACATCTCTCAACTGAAAAACTCCCTTTGAGTTTTGCTTTAATGACATTTGGACAAATCGAAGGAAAGTTCAGAGCTTTTAAGTAAACGCCCACCACGACAAAACACCCAACGACAGTTGTGATTACTGCAAATCTGTTTGCTGAATATTTGTACTAAATGTAAACGACCATTCTAATGTTGAAAAGACCTGGGTTAATGCACTTTTGAGTTTCATTATAGAAAAATCATTGACCATTATTAACATTAAAATGATTTTACAGCCCCATACAGTTGTTGCATTATAGTTTTTAAAATTTGAAAGAAATTAATGACCATCCTTTCAATTTTTCTCAACCAGAGGTCACAATTCAATTGTGGTCACAAGAAAGGAATTCAAAAGTTATATAAAGTTTAATATTTACAACTCTCTTGCATTCAAATTCAACCCAAAATTGATGAGTGATCACCTGGTTGACCTTTCTAAATCATGTCAACTGCGAAGAATCCTCCTTGAATGTAATTATGTTAAAATAAAGTCCGAAATAATATTGAAAGCAACAAAAAAACATCTTCAAGATGACAAAAATTGCGTAAATATGGTAATTAATTTAAGTATTTAAGTAGAAAGTCCCAACTCCTTTTTTATTGGCCTATTCTTTGGCTAATTAAAAGTAAGATAATCTGGTTTTCCAAAAATATCATGAAAATTGGATTTCATGGCAATAAGGGTAGTTGCCCCGCCCCTACTAATGTGGTTTGATATTAATAGGAGGGTCAGCGCCTGAGAGAAAGAGGGGGGGGGGGGTAGACACCCAAACAGCTGGGCAACGGGAGGGGCAAAGGCCTGGGGCAAGCAATGATGGGGTAGATTATGATCATTAAATTGATTTAACAAATTTTTATTGCTCTGGTTTATTCACCAACAAATACTGAATAGAAGTGCTTAAATATATATCTATCTCTAAAACGTAATCGGTGATAGCTGGTAGAAATATGGACCCAGATCTCCATAAAATCACAGAAATTAAAATTTTGTAGACGTAGCTACATAAACTGAGTACAGCACCCTTCTTATAGGCAACCTCCCTCGTAGGCAACTGGGAAGATGGATTTCACGTCGCACGTACTATACTGAATATATCATTATAGAATTCTTTCATTCATTTATGTGCTTCCAAAAGAGAAAGAGAGCACTGTGGTCTGCATTTAATGCTTTTACTCTCCTCCGTCTGTCTACTCCCAGAGTCTTTTTCCAGACGATTTCTCTGCAAAGATTTCTGCTGCTGATTAATTTAGGGGGCATTTGTGAAACAGCACAAGCAGAAGAGATAAGACAAAACCTAGCTGGTCTGTGTGGAAGTTGTATGGAAGTTGTGCTGATGGCCTTTTGATGCCTCCTCTGACAAAATGTGCATCTGCTTGTGCTGTATTGTTTTCATTTTCACCTGAGGTACGAGAATACACGAGAACACATTGGACCAATCAGAACTCGCGTGTCTATCATTGTTTACTTTTCAGCAGACAAAAAAGCAGAGTGCAGTGCAGAACAATAAAAGGACAATACTTGCAAGTGTGTGATGCTAGCTCCAATTTTAACACCCTGGACCAAAATATGGCCCTCACAATACAATGTGGTTTAATGCCAACACCACATGAAGTGGAATTGTTAATTAGACGTTTGGTCTTTTATAGCCTGCCTTGTACAAAGGTGATGTCAATGAGTTGTTTTTTTCTCCCATTTCCAAACAAACTCTAAATCAGTTGCCCAACTTCAGCTCATCAATATTTTGCAGTTATGTTTTGGGTCAGTCACTGTCAGTGGTATATTGAACGGTAATGAACACGTGTGTTCTGTTTTGACCATTCTCCGGGACAAGCTGTGCCTTTGGTCTGGGTTAATTCATGAAGGAGAAAACAATGCAGGAAACAATGCCTTTTTGTTCGTGGTCGTCATAAAGCTGGACAAAGCAGGACAATGAGTGTTGTGGTTCACTGCACTTTGACCAGTGGTCAACAAGCTCACAATATTGAAAGGCTTTTGTAGAACCATCATGTCCCATCAGGGCTTTTGGGCAGCGCATCTTTCAAGTGGTCACCAATTGAGGCAGCAATCGAGGCAGCAAATCAGCCGTGGCCAGGGAAAGGACATCTTGTGCAATTAGGGAATAAAAGAAAATGGTAAATGGTGTGAGTGCTGGATGATTCTTCTGACCAAAGTAATGCTGCTTGGTGACGTTTTAGATAGGCAGATGGACAGACAGTTAGACATTCAGATATAACAAGAAAGATCTAGGAATATGTAGCAAAGGGTCAGAAGTGAAATTGCATGATCATGCCATGCACGACCATTAACGAGGGTGTTCAGGCCTGAGATGAATAACTTTTCTTCAGGGAGAGAGATGGAGAATCCTCAATATGTTACCAGAGCTCTGCTTAATATACCCAACAGGACACGTGTGCCTACTTGCATGAGTGCCACAGTTTTCTTGTCGTACACTTATATTGATACAAGGAGGATACATACATTACAATGCAAGAGAGTAAAACCAGACAATTCTGTTTAATTAGTGAAGCAACAAACATGGCCAGCCTCAGCATCTTGGTGGAGAGTGAAACCGAGCAAATGGTTTGCTCGTGGCGCCCTCGCGTGTGAGAAACCATCACTCAGAGAACAGAGCTGAAAAACTCCCCTTGGATTGTCAGGAGAAGTCCAGAGAGACATTTGTCAAGTTGATTGCTGTATAGCCGCAGAACATACGCGAGTTCAAAGAGAAATGGCTACTCCCTGTGTCATTCGAGATGCGAAGGCCACACCTATAGTTTTGGTCAAAGACTTCAAGAAATTACAAATGACTGTGGTCAACTTTGGACATCTACTTGAGAGGTTGAAAACTCCTTTGTTGTTGTGTGAATTTTATCCCTACATACACTGAAAGATTTGACAATTATTGAAACAAATATCAGGAGCTAAAAAAAAAAAGCCAAGGAAAATTAGGCGTGTCGTCTTGGCAATGGCTTGGCATGTGGGAATTCACTCATTTACTAATTGAGATTGAAATGCTTTAAATTATTACAAAGGTGATCTCCCAGGGTTGTGTTTTGAAGTGATTTCATTACTTTGCTAAATATTTGAGTTTGAAGGTAAAATATGATCACTTATGAGAGATTTGCATGACGCCATGGTGGGAGACTCTGAGAAAGTTTTGGGACTTTTTTGGTATCACCCGCAGAGGCATTGAGTGGAGAAAACACTGACTACCATCCCAGATGGAACTGACTACCATCCTAAATGAAACATACTACCATCCTAAATGAAACTGACTACCATCCTAAATGGAAACATACTACCATCCTAAATGAAACGACTATCATCCGTAATGGCACTGACTACCATCCTGAATGCAATTGACAAACACTCGCAAAGTAATGGAGAGTGAAATAGCCATCCATATGGTGGCAGTAATTAAGACATTAAAATGCATAATCGGACTCCTGATGGTGCTCCAATGCCAGACTATGGTCTTAGAGAAATCAGGCTTATTACCAAAATGCCTGAAGCATGGCACCGACGGCATGCCAAGATCTGCCCCATCCCATTCATGTGCTCCGCCCTCCTCCACTCAAAGGCTATTGACCAAGCACACGCCTAAGCCCTCTATTACCTTCCATTGGTGACAAATCGGACCAGATTGTGTGTCCGTCCTCATAATGTAACATAAAAAACGACCTGCTGCCATTATGCACTCAACTGAAGAGCATATGGCCCCCGTGATCGATGCCAATTTGGACATTTAACAAACGAACTGTCAAATATTTAATGCGAGTGTACAGTTAAACAGTAGATGAAAACACTCGCTTCCTGTAAAATGAGCATTTCAAACAGATTTAAGATGTAAAGATGCGCCAGTGGACAGCCATCAGTCTGCCCATATGGTCTGGGGGGACAAGGCATTGTGTGGAATGGCCCAGGGCTCCGTCACCCAATCACTTGCCATGTTGGGCCATCATTGAGCCATGATGAGCCATGATTGAACTATGATTGGCCATGTTTGAACCATGTTGAACCATGCCTCATCCTATGACAATGTCCTGTGACATACCTCCATCGGCCACCAGTGTCACAATGCTCAATACTCCCGCCATTTGTTAGCATTTCCAATGTTTCAAAAAAGAACAATCACACCTAAATCAAATTAGGCACCAGCCTGTGTTTATGAATGGACACAATACAGTTTAATTGTTGAGCTTTGCAATTCATTTAAACGGCTTGATGAGCTTGGCAAATTTATAAAATTTCACGATTGCAAACACAAGCGATCGTTCAATATGTCAAATTTGAGTTATTGAAATTTAAGAAATGCTGGCCATCACCCCTGGTCTAACTGAGAAGTGAAAAGTCCATTCAAAGTTCTTTTCGAATTTTCTTTAGTTGATTCGAAGGCGAATATAATTGAATACACTAGCCTTTAGACTTACACTGTATGAATGTCTTAAAAGCCAACAATATTTAACGTATATAGCTTTGAAAATCAGAGGTCAAATTTTACCTTCATTACTGTATGGACCTCAGGGAGATTGTATCTTG
Source organism: Platynereis dumerilii (assembly GCA_026936325.1). NCBI lineage: Eukaryota > Metazoa > Annelida > Polychaeta > Phyllodocida > Nereididae > Platynereis > Platynereis dumerilii. Next base: position 176,690,912 of record JAPTHN010000001.1, on the reverse strand, counting down.
AATATTTTTTGTTGCAAAGAACATCCCCTCCCTCCCTGCCAACCAACCAGCCCAACATGCTGTCCTCCCTGAATGTCTGACTATGGTGGATCCTGAATTGAGTGAATTTGTCTTCTTTTGTAAGTTTTGCAAGAGACTTAGAACCCTCCTTCTCCCCTCTTCTTTACCTTGTGATTAGCTTTTGGGACCCTGTCAACGCTCTATCAAAGTCTCTGTCAAAGTCTCTGTCAAAGTGTCTATGAAGATCTCCAAGGAGGAAACTGAGGGTGTCAATCACAACTCAGTGCCCATTAACCCTGCTCTCCTTGAGCTGTTTTGCTCGTCCGACTACAAAAGCCCCTCGTTCAAGCTGATTCAGGCTGATTCAGGTTGATGTGATATGATTCAGCTTGATCCAGCCACATTCAGTTTGATTCCTTGAATGAAGCTTTGCATAAAGCTTGGCTTGTGCACTCACGAGAAAGAGAGAGTGGCTCAAACAGATCCCACAATTGAAATATCCTCCTTTGACTAAAATTGGCCTAAATCTGAATGAAGGACTCATTGAAAGTCCTGGCTCTTCGTGGATATTCACAAGGGTTGCTAATTGTAACTCACTAAGTACAAAAGCACGAGTTAGAGCATTGCCTCATTGGAATCGTGTGTTTTATGTGATAAACAATGTACATGTACTGTATCTTCATACTTTGGTATTTAAATAATACGTGTGCAAGGTATTGGGGAACAGACCGAACCAACTTGGTTGTGACATAGGAAGACTTCAAATTTACATTTGATATGTGGTCTCCAAAAAAAACTGCTCATATTTTGTGGGAAATTTATGTTGACCAATTTTTTGCATTCACATGCTTAGCTCATGAATGAGCAGTTCAACTTCAAAACCAGTCTTTATCGATTGGACTTTTAAGAAGAGTACATTTCTTTGCATTTTTCTTTTGAAAAGATGCGCTCCCTGTCAATCTGTGACCGCTTACCTAAAAAAAATAAAACGCAAAAAGCAAAATACTAGTGATTGTGCGTCTAAGCCATGGGGAAAAATCGACATTTTCATTATGTGAAGTTAAAATGATATGAAGGAGAGCAAAAAAGCACTTCACAAACGTTTCAGCAACATCTGCAAGACCTGATGTGGCTATCCACTTTTATCGAATATTTTGACTCGAAATAAAATGAATATGAATATCCCTTTTTCATACTTGGCTATTTAGAATATGTGTACATGTATTGTATTTCATCTTAAAGGTCATGTAATTGAAAGGACATGGCGAGAAACCATGGGGAGAAACCATGGGGAGGAAGCGGTGAGAAACCATGTTGTTTTCGTAAGATTCAACCATTGAAAAGTCAATAAATATTGACTTCAAATGTCCAACCTTGACCTGGTGTGGGAGTTGCAACAGAGCTGAAGAAGACAAATTCATGATAAAGTGCCATAGAGCTGATACTGTTTTTTCACTGATTCTAAGTATTGATATTTTTCTTTTAAAATTACAGTTCTCTTGTCTCCAAATAAGTAGTTTTTCTGATTTTGTTTTTCTAATTACTTCATCTTCCAGCTAATGTCAACCCAGAATACAGCGAAACAAGAGGAGGACCACGATGGCCAATTCCCAGCCTGGTAATTGCAGCTCTCGGCCTCTTGCTAGCCTCTTGTTAGGCCTGATTTATCGTGTGGTTGTTTAGTTTCACATGACCAAGGACGCTAACTTATCAGCAGCATCTGACCCGACTAACTGGTCCACTTCATTGACTGGTCCATTTGCTACTTCCGTTGCAGCCTGAATAGAGGCAAGTGCGGTCGCCAGAGGAATCAAAATACACCCTTGTGCCAGATATATCTGGGGGCTTCAAAACTTTCAAAGAATCCGATATTCCACAGAGTATGCTACCCTTGGGGGAAAGCAGTCGAGTTGATGTTCGAGTGCCCTTAACACCTCAGCTCCTTCGCTTAGCTCATTCCCTCAGCTCATTCCTTTAACTCTTTATTTGAGCTCTCTCCCATCCTCCAAACTCTTGTCTGTCATCAAAGGCCTTGTCTATCTTTGACATTCCGATTTCTATGAGTGTAAGTTTGTTTCTCTGTCTTATAAATTCCTCTCACAATACTCTCACCAGTTTGTCGGTCCGTCTGCACAATGGCTTGGGATAAGCCAATTTGCCTCTTTAGAACTCTTTAGAATGGATGAGTTTGTTTTAGACATTAAGTGAAGTTGTGGTCAGTTAGTGGTCAGTATCACAGTCTGCAAACATCCACCTGTCCAGTGGTGTGTGTTCAAGGGTTCAGCATCACCTCGAATGCCACCTCAACGTGGCGCAACAGATTAGGACCTTTGGTTGCTTCAGAGAAGCCTTGGAAGCTAGGCAGTTTAAAGATGGTTGAAGCTATGTAGCAAAGGTATGCCAGATTTGCCACTGTTTTGTTCAGTGGTATTTGTGAGCTGTGATGGTGTTCACTTTGAAGATATGTTGCCATTAACCTTAAGGCCCTCATGCATCTGGATTGCAAATAAAAGTTTGACAATTACCACTTCTCCCAATGAAAAAATCATGTAATTTATAGATGTTTACCGAAATATATTTTGTCATTTTCCATATGACACAGTACTTCACAATATTGTACATTGGGTTAAAATAGTTTTCAGAATTTGCTCTAGCATATTATGTCCAAAACTTGCTTTCCAGCCTAAAGCCAGTGGCTTGTTCAGAATATTTCTATAGAAGGGAGCCATTTGTCACAGCAAATAGCTCCGACAATTGCATAAATATCTTAACTGTCTACCTGGTCAAAAGGAGTTAATAACTTTTCCCCTTGCAGCCAACTTGGAGGTTCTTTTAATTACAAATGGAATCAGAAATGAGCTATTATTTTTGCTTTTTCTAACAGGTCTCCAGAACCAATCTGTCAGTGCTAACAAACTGACTTCCATATGCCCCTGGTCTGAGAGTGTTTCCCCTGCAAATTACACAAGCTATTTGGCCCTCCTCAAATCATGGCTGCTCGTAATGCTTGGCCAAACATATACTTAAGAGCAGAATTCAGTCTGAATACCACAACCAGTGTCAGCATATAGCTGTATGCCACAGTGCCAGTGCTGGATGGTGTTTTAATCAGAAGAGGGAGGGCTGGTAATTACTTGGGGCTGCAGGTGTTAGGCATAGGGGTAGGAGGACAGCCTGGGGGTAGGGCTGGAACCCCGGACAAATAGACCACTTATGATGGGCAGATAGAGTAGGGAGCTTGGTCATTAAGACCACAACTCTCACTGATAAGTCCATCATGAGAAAAGACTCAAGACTGATGCTGGAATTAAAGAAGCCATCATTCTCTAGAAAAGTATCACCTTCTCCTCAGCACCGGAGAAATAACTAACTCGGAGGCCTCAATGTGCCCTGGGCTGTCAGGAAGCTGAATGAACACTGAAGAACAGTATGGGACAGTTAACTACAGCTCATCCTTTTTAGGGTTTAATTGTCATTCTCATTCACTAGAAAGTGGTAAAATACAGGAATCAAGAAAAGTGAAATGTATTGCCAGATAAGCCACTCAAGCTGGAACAATAAGCGAATTGATTTATATACACTGCACTGACACATATCAAAATAACTTCTAGATTAAGGGTTCTCTCCGCAGAACAACCTCTTTTTAAATTGCATAATTTATTTTAGTCTATGCAGTTTCTGTACGACATGGATTGCTTAGTATATATAGGTTGTTCACCGAGGATGGGAATATATGATTTATCATCCGAGGGCTTTAGCCTAAGGTGTGATAAACACATATTCCCGATCCCATGGTGAATAACCATCTTATGCCATGAGACAAACAGTTGAACAGTCGAGGATATGTGGAAAACAAAGAATATAGGATTTATCGCAGTGAAATACAGGCGTGTGATTGGCAGACAGAGGTGTCTAAATTAAAAAATAGTATATAATGGTGTATATCCCAATGTTGTATCTTTTTATATCTTCAGTTTTGATTTCTTTTAACAATGCATTGCCATGGATTGGTACATGCACATGGAAATCAAAATGGGACCAAAAACCACCAGATTTTGCAGATCTGGAGACTCACTGAAATCGGACCTGCATGGGTTTCTGTGGGAGTGAGAACTATTTCAGAAAAGCCCCAGAACAACCAGGGATTGGTTTGTGAGGATCTGAAAACAGTTAGAAGCTGTTAGTAAGAGGCATTGACAAACACACTAAATGACACAGACTCAAATACCTCTAAAATATGGTGTCCCTCAAGGATCAAATCTTGGCCCATTCTTCAAGATTCTTGTCCAATATACTTTGCTCTGATAAGTGGCTGAATAAAAGGTAGTTTTTGGTACCCATGTTGCATGGGTTCTGTGACATTCATGTTTTTCATGTTCAAAATGATGTTGGAGGCGTTTTCAGAAAAATGCCTGCATGGCAATGGATTCCTCTGTGGTTTGTCCAATCACGTCATAATAAACTCCAGTAGCTCAAACTCCACTGTACGACTGCATGAAGGACTGAAAAGACAAGATAAAGTGAGGGGTCATAGGAGAGAGTTGCACTGGCTTGAAGTGACTGCCAATCCCCCGCAAAGATCCAATTCAAACTTATGAACATCCACATGGAAAGAATCAAGCACCTCTGAGTCAGTACCTAAAATTTGCTAAAAAGCCTAATTCAACTTTATCCGGAAAATGACCTGAACCTCTACATCAATGGCAAAATTTGTCATCATGACACTACACGAGACATGACACACGAAACACAGATTACAGTGTAAAAAAGAAGATGTCTAAATCTTAGAATTTTCAGTCACATTTCTTTAGCATTTGTGAGGACCGAAGCCTGCATGCATTTGCTTTTCAAACATGAAGTTCACTCAATAAATTTGTTAAGATCTGGTTAAAGTGCACTCAAGTCAGTGAACCTGGAGCATGGCTTGAACTCCGTGATAATTAATGACCTGCTAGGAACTTTTTTTGCTGTTTGTTTCTCATTTCTTGATCCCCATTGAAAAGATCCGAGGCACAAAATGTGTTTTTCAATCCCAAGTCCACGTGAAGTTACACAACACATAAAAGAGATGCGTCCAAAACATTCATCATCAATAGATTGTGATTGCACAGAACTGGAGCAGGGACCCATGTATGTGTTTAAGTCAAGTATCCTTCCTTCCAGCTCCCTCGTCTAATCAACTTTCTCCATTGACATTTGCAGATCCATACAAGACTCAATTGAGTTATTTAAGTGGTCCATAAATCAAGCAATGTCGAGATTTAGTTTTTGTCGTTGCCTCATCGACTTCAAAAATGTCTTGAATATTTCCTGAGACCACCTTGAAAAGAAACATCCGAGCCAGAAAAAGGGCAAATTGGACGGCACCGATTGGAATAATTGCCTTGTAACTTTTTACTTTGCCAGTTAAAAAGGCAAAACAAGAATGAGAGATCCGCCCTATAGACACAAAATGAGTCTTTTGTTGGGAGAACTAAAACAAGAATGGTTCTTTAAATCTTCAGATGAGATTGCCAGTTCTGCTAACACGTGCAAAGACCACAGTTTGGAAGAAAAAAAATCACAATTGTCAACAGCAATTTCTTCAGCTTTGGTTGGCAACGACACTAATATCTTAACTGTCAGATTTGGCAAAAGAGCTCGGAGAACATGGAAATGTCACTTCTGCAACAATTATTCAACTTGTCATTTATGAAAATGAAATGGAAAAACCTCTCAGGTGGAAAGCAGTCAGTAATGAAATGGATCTCAGGAATTCTTTGGAACTGACTCAAAGTGACTGGTCAATTTCCTGTGCAACCATACTTCAACCAGTTAAAGACCGCTGGCACGATCCATCATTCCTGGCTTGTTAACTTTGTGTACAACTAATTGCTACATTGCCCGACCATTCCAAATAGATTTCTACAGAAAATGACTTCTTTCCTGGCTATTCCAACTTTCCAATTTCACTATCCCTCCCTTCTCAGGTGGCTAATAAACTTGTTCACTTTTCAATTAGTCCCGAAAGCTGCAGTGCAATTCTCGACTTATTATAAGTAACTAATTTACCCAGAGGTGGTGGAGGTCTCCCAGACTTATGACTTGTGATTGCAGTTAATTATGGGTGGAGCCATTACTCAGGATTCCAGCCCAACTACTTACAGTACTTACAGAGTTGGAGACATGATATGAGCCTCACCATAAGCAACCATATACACCATTCTGTAAAAGGCCAAATGGACTTATTCCTGGGCCAGCCAAGAGCTGCCTGACACGTTGACTGGCTAATGATTTCACCAAACTTTTTCAATACAACATTGTAAACCCACTCTTTAGCTGGAAATTCAATCTATAAAACCAGCAACCTGAAACAGACCAACGTGAAATGTCTGGCCACACAACACAATTAGGACTCCACACATATCAAGTGTCGCCTTACAACATGGCCAAAGAATAATACCAGATTTATACCACGTTTATTCTTTAGTATATATTGGCTTTCCACTTAACAATAGCTTGGACGAAAAACAGTACAAGTTCACATTATGACATCATACTTTAATGGATCTTTCGGATTTCCACATACACAAAATTCACATAGCAAAAAGCTGTAGCACAAGGCAGTCATTTAACATTTTGTGAAATTCAGAAACTTTATCCAACTGGGACTTAGTCATTCTGCTAGTTGCGATGTTCCCACGTTAATTTGGCTTCAGAACTTTTGGACAAACCACAATTCTAGAGACGCCCACTTGCTGGTACTTTTCATGTCTCACAAGTGAAATTTCAATTTGATATTTTCTTTTATTCATGCAGGTTATAGCTTTTTTAATCTATGCATGGAAATTTCAGTAATTTGTAACACAATCCAGTTGAAAATCTACACTGACTCATTAAACTTCAGTCTAAACAAATTCACCTCAACACAGTCAACAGACTCAACACACAGGGCAAGCTGCTAAACCAGCACTCCTTTTTCAGAGCCTGTCTCCTTACTGTCAGTCATCAGAGCCTCGACTATTTCTATCTTGTCCTTAAAATAATTCCTAAACCAATCGACATGGGCATGTTTTTCTTGCACTGTCAAGTAGGGATTCTTTGAGAGGCCGACCACGACCAGCTCCATAAAGTGCCTAATGGGGCCCTTGGAGGGGAAGCCCTCTTCAATCAAATGCTCTAAGAAAACGTGTTCGTGAAATCCCACTTGGGCCTCTTCTTCCAAACCTGAAAATATACGAAAATGTCAAAATGAGAAAGTTTTTTTTTACTTTGCACTCATCTGAACCGAACTTAAAGAACAGAAAAGTTACACAAGAAATGAGGTTAAATCAATTTGTAAGTGTCACTCCTGTCTGAAAAAATGAAATGGAATTTTAACGTCATTCATACACCCAGCAAAAATCACAAAGAAACGCCAATAGACAGTCATAATAGCTTTTGATATTTCTCATCCATTTTCATATCAACAAGCGGTTGCTTTAAAGTTACTAATATTGACAGCCCGACAACAACAAATGTGGTGAAATCGTTCTGGACAAACAAAACTTGTAAGCTCCGAATTGAGATGATACTTGATTCGAATTGGCCTGCACCCAAGCCCGTTGAACAGCGAACCTGCAACTTGTGTAAAGCAAATAAATAGGGTTGGGTTGCAGTTGAATCACTGGCGATTACTGCTCAACTGCTTGAAATATTTCACTTTGAGATGAAAAGGCTTCTCTAAAGGCAGCACTGACAAGACTCTGTGACCCGGAAGAGGTCGTGTAACGGAGGATACAGTATTAAAGACATTCTGTGAATTTCTGTTTGCCCAGGAGGTGGTGCCACAGGAGTGCACTGCATGGCAACTGTTGGTTTGGGTAAAATGACAAATTTGGCTGAGAAAAGGACCAGCGCAAGTCATGAAAGGCAACTGCTGGGCCAATGGTGGAGTTGCAACTGAATCTACAAAGACTGTGTGATAGAGGAATCTGTGACATGGTAGGAGATTAATCGAGGTTACTGGATCGGAAGAAGTGTCAACACCCAAATGGCCTCACATGGCAGTACATTGCATCACCACCTTGTCTTGAAAGGCATTCTGGGAGGCCCTGAGTGACCACCTTAGCCCCCTGCTTAGCACCTGTGGACCACCTGAGAACACCACCTTCCAACCTCCAAAATGCATTCAAACCGAATTCAAAATGTTTGTGAGGCTGGTGCACTTCAAAGACTCGAAGCAAAAGATTTTCTCACAGAAATCAGAATCATGGGCAATGCAAAGCAATGCGAAGCAACAGGTTCTAATACATTAGTTAGCTGTGTTCTTGCTTTTGTGGACTTAGCAAAGAGGGATAGTGGAGCGGGCACTCTGCCAGTTGTCCAAGGCTGCAATTTCTTAACATGATGAGGCAAAAGCAAATAAAAAGCACAGGTATAGCCATCTTTTGAAAGCTCATGGCTCAAGGATGTCAGGATTCGTGAGAAACTTCTGAGTGGGACTCAAATAGCTGCGAGCTAGCCACATCAATCCAGCCCCCTTGTCATAGTCTTATTTCTTATTCTTTGTTGTTATTAGCAATTACTTCAAAGTACGACAGTGGCAAACATTAGGCATAACAACAGAGCAACTCTTCACAGGAGACATTAACATTATATCATTGATAGAGCAGATGTCCCACCACCCTCTCCTGACTCATTTCCTACAGCTTGATTGACTCATTTCGTTATTCGCAACACAAGGAGACATCAGCCAAATGACAAATTACTGCCATATTAATATCATTATTATCTCCGCAGTTTGCACAACAGACAGTCATGTGTCATGGTTAAACAAAGCCTGTCGTTTCTTTACTCAAATGGAGACCACTTCCTAAGAAAGTGTGTGAAAAGAAACAGTCCCATATCGTCACTAAGACATGTGGCCACATGTGTGCATTAAAAATGTGGGAATGCAAAGGGCTTTAGAGAAAGCCATGCATCACCACTGGTCACAATGCATTTAAATGCATATGTATTATATATATGTAAAGTTTGTTGTGGTCACCAATGGTGATTTCAATGGCCACCATGGCCAGCAAACCTGGGAACTTCTGGGCTTGTTGGGGAAGATTAATGGAGTCAGTTTGTGTGAACTTATCAGCAGTGACAGGCAAGGTGTCAGTGGCTTTTCAACTGCCCAGGGATCCCACTGACCACTGGCAGATCACTGAGAGACCAGAGGGATGCACCTTGTCTGGACACTGTCCTCCACAATGGCACAGAAGACTTCAATATGGTGGGAGAAACGTGAATCCCCAAGTGCCAGTGTGATGCATGTCACACAACCACAGCAACAAGCAGAGAGAATGACACTATCAAAGGCTTGTTATTAGTCCATGAAATCCAAGAAGGCCTAATGTCAAGGTGGAGATGACCGGTGGTCAGGAGATTGGTCAAGGGGGCATTTAGGGAGCAACATGCTGGGCGGGCAGCCAGATCAAAGGCAGGGAGGTGTTCAGTCCCTCCTTCTCCATTGTCATGTCTGTTTTATGTGCCCTGAGTGCCACTGACTGGATGATTATGTCCATGACTGGATGATCGCAGAGTTAGTTACTTTTCCCTCAGACCACCTGAGGTCGCCAGTCACTAACCTGAGTCTCGCACACTCTCGTGACCCCCGTGATTGGAGGGCGTGAAACTTAACCCCACTTGAAAGAGAGCAGCCAGGGCCAGGGAGGGCCAGAGAGGACGAGCAAGGGCCAGCAATGGGGGATGGTGGGCAGATTAAACCTGAACATTCCTATGAATGCATTGGAGGTGAAGTGTGTTTGCCCAGCTCCAATCATTGTCACTTTTGATATGAATCATGAAAGACCTGCTGCATGGGGTTGATGGCTTCTGACGCTAAGTGCCGAGTCCCTGGTAACACTGTCCTATGCAGAGGCAGCACCCACGACCCCACCAGGCCCACCTATGTCACGAGGGACCCAAAAAGGGGCCCGAGAGGTGCCCTGGAGGAGGGAGGCAAACACTGCCCCAGCACAGGGTCAAGAAGTGGGGCCCTTGACAGCCAGGAAAATGGCAATGTGACTGAGAGTGGCAAAGAAATGCTGCAGTGACAGTACAGTGACAGTAAGCCTGCTTAGAATGGCTGCTTAGAAATGATCTTATGGGCAAGGAGGGTGACAACTCGCCAAGGAGGGTGGGAGGGCAGAGGGGCAGGTTGTCTGAGGAGGGTTTCGTCTTGCCCTTTGCTTATTGCCTCCACTCATCTCATTCATATAGCTGTGCTGTCTTCCATTCACCTTTTCTTTTCACTGCATTTCACTGCATTTGCTGCTGCTCTAAGTAATGTGGACAGGAAATGACTGGGCCAAGATGGGCTTGCTATTGCCCTGGGAGGCCCTTGGAGGGCCCTTGTCTCTAGCATTTCGTGCCCTCGCAGCCCTTCCCCTCAGATAAGACCCTTCACGTGTCAGGCTCCATGTTCCCCTCACAAGGGCCTAACAAGGGCCTCACATGCATGAAAGGAGTAATCCCCTCAACTCCATATCCTCCTCCCTTCTCCTCTTTTTACCAATAGCATCTTTAAGTTAATACAGCAATTAGCATCATCACATAGACAGGTCTGTCTCCTCTCAACTCTCATGGGCAAGTCCACATTTCAAATCTGACAAAAGCACACGAGCACAGCCCTGCAAAGATGGCCAGGGAAGAAGTGAATAGGTTCTGAATGCTTTCTCAAAGGTTGCTACTTACATTTTCAATCTTGACAGTTTTTACACAGCGACTGCAGAACTTGAAATGCTATTTCCATTCACAAAGAAACTGTCTAAAATGCTACAGGTCTACAATACCAAAACCGAATCCCTGAATAAATAAACTGGAAGAACTCTTAGCACAACAGCCATAACTTTCAATTCTCAGGTGTTTACGAGGAAAAATATCAATAGACCTCCCACAGGCCAGTCAAAATACAATTATGACATCAGTCACTGCAAAACACACAGTTTCTATTTCTATGGGAGCTCAATTTTCTGTAAGCAAATGTCGGATCCACGTTACACTGCGGATGATAGGGGAAAGCAACTTCACTACAAGCTCAACAAACAACAATTTACTGATCCATTCAGAATTTGTGATTTCTATAAACCAAAGGAATGGAGACTAAAAGTTCAATCTCAAGTAAATCGGGGTCTGTTGGCAGTCTTGAACTTTTGCCTCCTTTATTATCGTTTTGAAGACTTTTGAACTTGTGTAGACTTTTAACTATTTCGAAAACTCTCCAAAACTTTCTAGTCTCTAAACTGGCCTTTGGTCCACGTCTAACACAAGCTTCTTGATTTGTATTCGATTCACTTTGATTTATTGATTTGCAAAAGGCGTTTGATTCAGGCGGTCAGATTCACAGTGCTCACTCTAAGTGAAGTGGCAGTGGCAATTGTGGAGAGCAATCCACTTGAATTCGACGGTGTTGAAGAGCTGCAGAAGCTGGCCTTGCTCAGTATCCAGCTGACCAAACAACACCCAGATGCCAGTCTCACCACCAGGCCATCATTTGGGCATCACCAGAGTATCAGTTGGCATCATTTGAGCTTGCTCCTCAAAATGACAAACATTTACAAGCGCCACCTTTGAACTGCCATCATTAAAATCGCCCTCAACACTCTAGTTCTGCGTTGTATGCTGTTGGTTAAGCAATGCTTCAATCATTCATTATCTTGTCAATGGCAAACAGACAACCACTTGAAAATAACAATTCTCTTTGTTGAACGTTTTGTTGTGTCACAGTTGTGGGATTGTTAAATGAGATTGTTAAATGGTAATTTCAATTCACGTAGTCTCCTATTCATTACACACAACTGGATAATTTGAAATGACCATTTTACATCTCATCAAGAAAAAGAAATGAAAGAATGAAGAACTGTTATGCCGAAGAAAGGAATATAGTCATTAAGAAAAGGAACTGTCATTTTCGGAGATAGTAAATTTACTACATTTCATTGTATCTGTTGAAATGAAACTTTCTATTGCTTCTCCATATGGCATTTTTGATTTTCAAAAGATAAGGTCGTTTTTGTTGGAGCAGAGTGCATCAAATTGGACCTAATGACACATGTAATGCGTTTAGAATAAGACACCAGGGAGCGGACAAAGAGGGAAAATGTTGTTTGTGACCTGTGGTCAGCGCTGGTCATTTGGTCAGGGCAGGTTGACAAGCCTCACGGATATGCACAATCTGCGAGTGGCACAGTGCAGGCTTTCAGGAACTGGATACTGCGTCCTGTGCAATGGCAACTAAAAAGCAATCCATCTAAAATGTAACAGGGCACTATTGAATAGTATTGATAGGCATGATAAGCATATTGTCATTGTGGGCAAGGGAATTGGCTTATCTGACAGGTCATCTTGGATTCTGTTAGGCACAAGAGTCTTGTCAAGGAACTGGGGGGAGGGGGCAAAAGAGGAGAAGGGGGGGGCAGGGGTATGAAGGATTAATGGAGGCACCAAGACCAAGAGCCCAAGGGGACAGCAATTAGCCAGAAACATGGTCACACTGGTGTGCTTGTGGACATTGCATTGGAGGGCACTGGGACTGACCACTGAGACTGACCACTGAGACTGACCATTGGCAGTGTGGGAGAACATCACATGGCCATCATCAAAGGTCATAGCAGTGACCCCAGGCCATTGTCCTTTATTGTAAATCATCACAAATCAGCCCCAACCCATCCTCCCGGTCACCCCTCACTCTGCCCCCTTACTCTCCCACATTCCAACAGTTATTTGTCAAAATAATGGCGCTAATTAAGCAACCCAGCTCTCTATTCTCCGCCACCCATTCTCTGTTCATTTACCCATCCCAGGGCCATCAGCACATGCTCAGGGCATTCTCTTTATTAAGGAGGACCTTAAGCTTATGCCAGCAGCTTGAAAGACACCCGACACAGCCAATTGCAGACCTTCAGCCATTAAACCCCCTCGTCTGCATCAGCCTCATTCTGTTAAATGCACCAATTTGTAGAATTACCAGCAATATTACTTGCTTCTCTGCTATCAAGCCATAACGCAACTTTCGTTTAGCCATTAGGCAAAAATTACACACTCCCAAGTCCCATACAGTTTCAGATAACGGCATCTTCCGTTGGTTGGCCATTCTCTTAATTATGATAATCAGCTGCAGTTTAGCTAACTGGGATTTTGAGAGGGAAAAGAAGCCCAACGTTTTAAGATTTCCAAAATGTGAAACATCTCCTTAGTGGTGGTAACTTTTGAATTCAAATTTCAATTAAAATCATTCACCTACGGAGAAATATCAGCGCATGAGAAATGCATAAGTTGTTAAGTATATGGCATCACTAAATTACAAAGCTTTACTATCAGAAAAAAAGTTGAAACAAATCATTTATTGGCGAATCAAACATAAACATATTAGGGCTAACAAAGTGATAGTTAGTTGGCAACACTTCCCAACCCCCTGCCTCCCTTTCCAGTTTGGTAGCTAATGAAGTTCCCATTCTAACTCTTTTTGAGGAGCCAATTTCCCAATTTATTGAGAAGATGTCCAGTCGAGTCTTCTGACCTCGACAACCAAGTAATGACCTTGGGAATTTGACATGACAAGAAAATTAGTTGAAAGTAATGTCAGGCTGAGAGACTGGGACTTTGGATCAAGATCTGAGCTTTAGAATTTATATTAGAAATCTTTGAACTAATTAAGTTGACAGGGGAAAGATGTCTGTCAAGAAGTTGGTGGCATCTCACAAAGATGCGTCTTGAGTCATGCAAACCTCAGTTAATTTAATTTAATTAGAGGGCAATTTGGGAGGAAGGGAGGCTGTGGTCAATGGATGCCAATGCTGAACACTATTTTAATATAAAGAAGATTAACTCCACTTTAATAGGATTTCATTCACTGGCCAGCATAGTGAGTGGGATGGCATCTTGGATTTCTTGAGCTATTAATACCCCAGCTGATCAGCTAATTAGGACAGGTGGAGGTCTGATGCTCCTACTCTCTTTCACTTACACACAAGATCATGTAAGTAAGCTATAATCGCCTGTAACATTAGATTTCTTATAATGGTGTCTCTGGAGTTGTGAACCACCAAACAGTATTCGACAATCATATGACAATACCTGTACTGATATTAGTGGCAGTAAGTTCAGAATTCAGACTTGGTGGCAGATTCGCCACACTTACAAAAGACTGACACTAAGCAGGTCCCAGCAAAGAGAACAACATAGTCAGTTGCAGAAAGGGACAGAAAAAAGAAAAGAAAATGATGAGTTGGGTTTTATGTCTTGCCTTTACACAAGGAGTAGGCTATTACGACAGCAGAGAAATACAGAAATGAGGCAAAGGATGATTGACACAGCCGTCCAACATACAGCGTAGTGTCCAACATACAGTGAAGGCCCAAGTGACCAAACCAAAGCATGGGATTGTACCTGGGACTCAGGGATTGAAAGCCTAGCACAATGCACTGAGCTAAGGAGAGAAGGGCAATGTCTGGAGAAGGAGACAAATCAGGGAAAAGTAGAGAAATGTAGAAAAGAGGTGACATTTATTGGATGGATGATTGGGGCTTTAGTTCACACTGCTGTCCAACATGAGACAAGTTGACCAGGCCAGAGGCTGGAATCAAACCCAGGAGCCAGCGATTGGAAACAAAGCGCCCTAACTTAGTCTAATCCACTCTTCCACTGAGCTAACGAGATGAGAGAAGGGTAATGTTTGATAGAGAAGAAAGAAGGAGACAAAATAGAGAGAAGTAGAGAAATGCAGAAGAGAGGCAGCCAGGGCACACCAAAGAGAGAAAAGTAGGGAGGCAAGTAGGGAGGCAAGTAGAGGGCAGCTGAATGGTAGAAGTGTTCATTAGGAGCAGGGAGGTGACATTCTGACACACACAAACATTTTCCCACAGTGAAATGCTAGCGGATTGTTTGACTCATCGCTACAGTGGCGTGTCCTTGCACCATTCACACTTGATTAGTCGGCCACAAGCGCCCTCCCATCCAGACCCATCCGCCCAGCACACAAAACTCCACTAATGGGCAGACCACCGCGACTCACGCATTTCCACCAATTGCACAAGTTTGCAGAATTTGGCAGCCGCCACACAGTCCCTCAATAGTCCCTCCATAGTCGCTTGACCTCTCTGACCTCCCAGGGCCACGGCAGGACCACCACTCACAGATTCATTAGTAACTTGACCTGCTGGGGCCATCGCACCACAAAAATATCCAATTCGCAGAGCGCGTAAAGTCTCCCAATTCCCAGGCCGGATTAGCGCTCTCGCGGGGAACATCGCTGCACACAACTGAACAGCGCAAATCAACTGCAAAAAACTCACATAATTCAGCCATTGAGGTGTGACAACCTAACCGTCCCATTCAAGTCCCTCGGCCCATACGTACTTTCATGTAGCAAAGCAGAAGCATTATGCGCTGGGTATTCAAGTTAGTGACAAGGGAATCACATGATGCTCATTAAAGCCCAGTGAGTCTCACTACAATTGAGAGGTGCAAAAAAG
Source organism: Platynereis dumerilii (assembly GCA_026936325.1). Taxonomy (NCBI): domain Eukaryota; kingdom Metazoa; phylum Annelida; class Polychaeta; order Phyllodocida; family Nereididae; genus Platynereis; species Platynereis dumerilii. The sequence continues at coordinate 176,675,433 of JAPTHN010000001.1, read as the reverse complement.
TGGAGTGTATAATCAGCAACAAATATGAATGCTCCTCAGTGAAGCTGTTCAGGTGCACTCATGGAAGACCCAGGCTCATGGGGTGTGAAGCCAAGGGTTAATGAGCTTATGAGGGGCCCACTCCTTGCCCCTGCATAGTAACCTTGATGCTGGGGTCATCCTAATTCCCTCACAATATGTTTGTTTCCCTCTGCCCAACAGCTGATGATAATTCTCCGGCCCCTGGAACAATGGACCTTGGCTACAGAAACAGCTTTACTGCCCCAGGGAGTCAAAATCAGCAAATCAAGCATCTCGCAGCATTCTTACTGTTGGGAAACATTCAATGAAATGCAACCGCCAGATGCAGACTGCACAAAGCCCTTTCTGCTTGTAACTGTCCCTCATTGCTGGGTTATACGCTGGGTTATTGCCGGCCCTTACGGTAGACACCTTCAATTTACTTTCATTACCACCAAATCACACACCTCCAGCTCACCTTCAGACTTCTCCCATTCTCCAAATCATGATTACATTTCAATGGTGGGGGACACCTGCAGGAAATCCTAGGCCCATCCACAAAGGCATAAACATTTCATTTACACTCCTTCACAGAAGTTCACACTCTCCAACATAGAATTATCAAAATTACTAATTTCCATGTTGCCAACATCCTAATTTCTCTTTTTGTTCCCAACTGAATTTCTCCAGGCTATTTGCCACAAATTTGCTGCAATTTTGACAATTTAATTACGGGGTTTCCACCAAGTCAGAGCCGTTGACATGGAAAAGTTTTAAGCCGTTCAAAAATTACTCATAAAGTTTCCATAAAAATATTGACCAAATTAACACTTCAATTCTGTCATAAAATATATTAACAGTGAAGTCATATAGAAAATATGAAAGGCATTAAGTTACTGCAAGATATCTCATGGTTGTGTGTCATTCACTATAATTACAGTGCAATCGTATCTAAGGCCACATTATATGTCCATGACATAGGTGTGATTATATTCATAACAAGGGCAGACAAGTTTGAGGGTTAGGTTTGGTGAAGAGAGACAACCATCCACCAATGGCACAGGCCTGCCCCCTGCAGTGAAGAGAGAGCAACCACTCAACCACTCTGCTCCTTCAGATGACAAGTCATAGTTATGAGCCTCTGTTATACGCAAAAACCATCATGGGCATCAAAAATAAATCCAAATGATTCAAGACCGCTAAGACGTACTCATTCATTGTCATATCATTATTAAGATATAACCAGTTATCAAGCCTCTCACATAATATTACGATGATATAAAAATTAAATTTCAAACCACAAGAACAAATTTAATTTCAGTAATTTGACTCTGTATTAAATTTAACCTGAATTATGATATTTACCCCCTCATTATGCTCATCTATTTGAATGAGGGGGGAGAGGATTGATCCCCTTCCCTACCACTATCCTCCAATTACACTCAAATTCAAAATTCCTCAAATCTAAAGATGACTTGCCTTGTTCATTATCAATAGGGAATTTCCACAGCTTTCCTTCCTTGGTCCAGTCGGCCATTTCTTCAAACGCGTTTGCATGAGGGAATTTCGTCTTTTTTCTGGTCTCTTCAGCCTCAAGAATGTCATAAAAATTTGGTTGATAATCTGGGGGAAAAAGTGCAACATTAAAAAATGGGCTTCTCCCCCAAAAATGATGAAATAAGAACTGACAATAATTTCGAAAAAAAAGTTGACTCGATATTGAAGCTATACATAAAACAACTTTCAATATATTTGCTGAAAATTACCTTGAGGTGCAGAAGCTTTTTTGAAAATTCCTAATGCAGATCCACTGTACAGTTCCATGTCTGGTACTACTCTCCTGTTTTGCAGAAGAATAAATGAAAATTTAAGTATCACATCTCTGAAGCAGGTGAAAAATCTAATGATCAGTAAGATACTGGAGTATTGAACTAATAATGTTAATGATTAGAATATGTTTTTCACATTTGAAATTTAATAGACTTTAAATACAAATGCAAGGCTCAAAATGAGAAAATACTTCACATTAAATTTACAACACACTCAGTTCAGAGAAGTATGGGAAAAGTATAAAAATTATAGCAGAAGGAGGCGGAGACATATTATCATAAGATAATATTATTCAAGGCAAAGCCTGCATGATATTATGAGATTTCATTTCCAACACACTCAGTTCAGAAAAGCTTGGAGTAAAAAAAGCCTGAAAATCAACACCAGATGTCAGCACGGCCTATGAGTGCAATGCCACCTGGAGTGTAAGGCAAGTACCTTGGCCCTCTGGCAGCTTTCCCATCCGTGGGCCTCCTCTGACGCTGCACTTGTCCTTTTTTATCAGCATCAACTTTCATTCCTGAGAAAAGGTTCCTGGAAAAGAACAATCACGCTTAGCATAATGAGATTTTTTGCAAGTAATATCCTCACCAAGAACCCACAAAAAACGGTTCTAATTGTTGGGCTTTGTGTCATTCGTCCCTAAAAGCATCTAAATGAGGCCGTTTATACCCGATGGCTTTTTTGAAGTCAGCAGTTTAGCAGGAAACATTATAACCTGCTTCTCAAGAAAGATTACGAAAACAAGACATGAACAAAGATTAAGATATTGTAACAGGATACGAATATTTCTCATACCAAGAAAAGGAAGAATTAGAATATGTTTCTACGGAGTAATGCTTGAAATATATGAATCTAATTTGTGCCCTTCATAGTTAACACTTGATGATAAACACAAAATGTAAATTAGATTTTAAGAAATGTATACTAACTTCAACGTCTCTTGTGCTTGGTCATCAGTGAGCCCTGAAGCTTCTCCGTCTTTCTGTGGCGTCGCAGAGGTCCTTAGAGCAGCAAGCAATTCTGTTTGAGTCTTCTCTTTGTCTCCTCCAATCGCTTCTGAGACGACCGCTGTGGCCTTCAGCAGTTGAGATTTGTAGTCGCTACCCCTGAAAGAAGAGAGCAGGTTGATAACTATCGAAAACAAGGAATATTACCATTCTTGTAAATGAGAGAGAGAGAGAGTAGAGTTTTAAATCATACAATTTGACACAATTAAAAAAAATTCTCACTCTGTTTTAGTTTTAGGTTTGCTTCTCTTTGCCTTCCCAGGTTTGGCCAGATCTAATTTTTTTCTAACTTTCTTTTCATCATCTGAGCTGTCAGCCCCTGCGTCGCTACTATAAAGTCTTCTGTTTGATGGTTGAGTAGCGCTAGTGGTACATTTCAATGCTGAAGCAGTTCTGGGGTAGACAGTGAGTTTTGATGAGGCAATCAAAGCATTTCTGCAAAGGAAACATATGTCATTGATTAGACAGAAAAGGAACACAGCAATGCCTTAAATATGAAATACTCTGTTAAAGTTATTGAAAATATGATGCTTTCGTGGGATTGGGCTGCAAGTGACAGTGCTGCATGTGCACTCTTTAAGTCACTGGCCCAGAATAAATAGTATCTAGTGACAAAGGCATCTCATCTGTCCTTTCTCAGGATTGATCCATTGTTTGACGAAACACTATGAAAATTCTTGATGAGTAAATTGGCCCCTAATAACCCTCGTCTGAGAGCAGGGATGTGTCTAGAAATGGATTGAAGGTAGGGCCATAACAAGCGGAGAATATGCAGCGCTCGGCTGAGTTTCTGTATCTCTTCCATGTTCATTTTTGGCAGAGGGGGGAAAGGGCAATGGCCCAATGCCCCCACCCTATATACGCCATTGCCTGAGAGTAATGGCAGTGCTGGAAATGGAAAAATTTTTGTCTGGGGAACTCTTGGCTGGCGAGGCAGCGGCGCGCCATTCCAAATTTGTAAAAGGAGGAAAAAAATAGAAAATCAGAGTATAAACTAATAATACCTGGAGGAGTGGAACGCTGAACATGATAATTACATATTTACTGATGATTGGGGGAGCTGGTCATAGCTCCCCCAGTTTTTTTTTTTTCAAGGGAGCTCACCTCCCCCGAGCTCCTACCCCCCATTTCCTCCAAGGGGAGACTCAAAAATAGTGTCATTACTGTTCTTTCAAGTCAATCAAGAACATTTTTTTAAAAACCTGGTCAAGAAATGTCCTTCACTTTATACTCTCAAGCAAAAGTTTTTGGAGTGACAGTATAGAGCAGCAGGGAGTGATCCAGAGGCCAGCTGACCCACTGACATTGGGCAACATTCAGACTGACACTAGACAGTTGAGTAGCCCTTGTTGTGGTTGACTGTCTCCAGGTTTGGCAGGTCAATAATATTTTGACAGGTCAAGTTTATTTTGACAGGTCAATTTTGACAGCTCTATCTGGAACTCAATTTTCATGATTGTCTGTGTCCGTCTTATTAAATACACTTGTATGTTCAGTTCAGTTCAGTTGGTGTGCGTGCACGGATCTGCCGGGTTTCTCGACCCTCTCGGGGAGCTGCACTTGATTAAGTCCATTATTTTCCTAATTTTTTCTGCTGTGACTTTTAGCTTGGTGGGGTCCTCATTAAATATGTCCTGGGCGGTAACCTGTCCGACGTTGGTCCTGTTTTCATCAGTGCATGTTTCCAGGACATGTTCCTGGTCTTCTTCCTCGGCTTTACAGAGTCTGCACGTGGAGTCTTGGAACATGTTTCTGTAGTTACATTTGACTCTGAGCATTCTTGTCCTTGCTTTGAAGATTATGCTAGCTTCCATCCGGGTGCACTTGTCCAGGTATGCTGCTCTGTTGCCAGGTTTTATGTGGGTCTTGTTGTCCAGGTAGAATTTCGTCTTAGTCTTGTTGCGTCCTTCATTGACCATTTCCATCAGTTTGTTGAGAATGTTTTTCTTAATTTCTCTCTTCTGTGTGTCGATGGAGCGGCTGTTTCTGGCGGGACTGTCGACTGCTGTTACTTCTTTCATCTCCTTCGAGTAGATAGTCCACCAACTTGCAGGGTCTTGATCTTCTTGGATCATGTTCAGGATGGTGTTCCTGCTCTTCTCCATTTTTTGCAGGTAGTTCAGGCGGTTTTTTGAGATTGCCAGGTTCATTTCCAGGAATCCTGTTTCTAGGTACAGGGGTTCCCACGGTGTGCTTCTAGGGGTCATTAGGATCCTTTTTATTATGTTGTCTGCTATCTGTTTCACTTGCCTTGTGTCCTTTTTTCTAGGGACAGCTGCTTCCCATCCGTATGTGATAATTGTATGGACACTGCACACAACAAGAGGAAACCCATAAAACGTTTGTGGTCATTTGCACACATAATCAGTTCATTTACCTGCTGTTTAAAGCAAAAATGACCTTAGAGAACCCACATCTCATGCATTTCATGGGCGCAGCCATCTTGTTTTTACTCAATAAACGCCAGAGTGCGCTACACGCAAAAAATAAAAACCACAGATGGCGACACAAGTACTATGTCAGAAAAAAAAGTGCTGCAGCTAACCATTGCCATACAACATGTGCCCTTCAAGTCTGTGGCTGCCTGGCCAGTGCCTATTTTACAAATTTTATTGAAACTTTTGTGCATTAAATCTCAGATTAATAATTGGAGACTCCTCAAATGCCAACATTTTTTACTGCTCTAGTGGAGCCACCCATTGAGAAATTCTTATCAATGAAGTTAATAAGTTAGGGACCGTTCAGAATTTATGACTGGGGGGGGGGGAGTTTTGCTGGAACTTCCCGTCAAAAATTAATACCCCCCCCTTGAGTTTCATGCGGATTTTTAGAACCCCACCCTTAGGTTTCACGCATATTTTTAGTACCCCTCCCCCTCGACATACAAAGCAATACACACATATATATACTGTTATACATGGCCACACGTACAGAATCGCGTCATTTCGCGTGTAAAATCAATCATATTATTATATAAACTAATTCTGATTTTTTTTTTTTTTTTTTTTTGATATGATGATAATTAATATTCCAAACTGTAATTTAACTGAGTGTACCATTTCAATGACCAGCCAAAATTTCACATGTACTATGCTACTAAGTGACCAATAAAACTTCTTATTCTTATTCTTATTAAAAAAGTCCAAATAAAATGAGTTTATGCGTGTTTTTTAACATTTATTCTTTGTTAAAATTTCTTACCCCCCCCCTTGGAAGTGTTGTCAAAAATTAATACCCCCCCCCTTGAAACACGTGTGAAAAGTTAGTACCCCCTCGGCCAAAACTCCCACCCCCCCCCAGTCATAAATTCTGAACGGTCCCTTAATACATAAATCTGTATTATATTTCCTTGATAATTTTTCTGTAAATTTTGGGGTCTAAATACATTAATAAAAAATAAACTTAGAGGATAGTGGTAATGAGAAAATAATAAGCAATGAAAATTTATAGTAAATAGGAAGAAATGTTAAAATCATGTAGCCTATAATATATAGCACTAAATCACAGTAAATTTTCCGAGTTTCAAATGGGATCATACATAAAGAATATCAACAAAAATATAATATTATTGTTGGCAAAAGCACTCCATACAATTTGGAAGTATTTGTGACAATTGCACATCTATTTTGTGAGCACTGCATAATATGAATACTTCTCACTTGATGTTTCCATCAACAACAAAAATTTTCTTCAGAAACTCTTGACAAAAGTGAGTGACTCCTCATTCATCTTAAAAGCTATAAGATCAAGAAAATATGAACAATTAAAAGGTGAAATTCTCATAGAATTTAATTTGATACAAAAACAAACAAAAGGTTCACAACCATAACATATATAAACTATCACTATTATCAATACATAGTATTTACACATGATTGTAATGCTCAAGCAATTGAGCACATATTACTCCTAAATTTTAATCAACGCTCATATGCATAGCACATGAACAATCTTTCAAACAATTAAATCATTAAACAACATTGTAAATTACATATTTTGCGCAACTAATATCATAAAATTTAAATATAAATTACAAAGTATAAATGATGACAAAAAAAGGTTTAAAAACATGTGGGCTATCACTACTCCAAAACAATCCTCAAGTTTTCTCTCTCTGCAGTATAGTCAGATTTAGATATAGCAGGTTCTTCCTCAAGATAGGATTCACATTTTTGGCTTGAATTAATTTTACATTGTTTGTTTTCAGGATATATAGGCATATGTGAAATTGTCAAATTAAGGAATATGCCTGAGAGTCATAATTACTTGATAAAAATATATCAAAGTTGATTTAAATCTGACAGTGGCAATAAAAATGCCGTTTTCCAATTTAAAATAATTGAGTAGATTCACTGCAGTACTATCACACACTCTGATCGAGCAACAGTCAGGTAAAACATTCAAATAACTGGATCCATTCAATGAATCATCGCGGAGAAATATCTTCTGTTCTCTTCAACAGAGATGAAATAATGTCGGCATAAAAAGGTCCAAACACAGCCCTGTTGTGAGACACCAGTCGCAAAAATGCCCCACAGATGGCGTTGAGATCTTCAGCAACTGCCGACACACCTGGTGGCAGTTTAAGTGATCCCGGTTTAGTTGATGAAAGTAATTCGAATATGAAACCCATGATGCGATTTTCTGAAATTTATTGGACAAACATTGTTGATTAATGGGAACAAAAGGCAAACATGGAAATTGATTAAATCATCTCAACCAGCATCATTAAATATAAGTTGTTCAGTCAACAGAACTGATTTAAAAAATACATAAATTCATCTTCAGAGAGTAAATTAATTGTAGACTGCCAGATCAATGGCATTCGTAATTTTACTTTCGTGAAAATTATTATTTGCACAATTACACAGACACTCAGACAGACAGAAAGCACTGATTCTTGGTAACAAATCAACATACACACATTTAACTGTTACTTCTCTTTAATAGATTGGAAGGGGGATTATTCTCAAAGCAACACTTACTGAGTAATGAATGCACAGGGTGGTCCTCCTCCACCACTTGAGTGATCTGTCCGTCCAACAATGTTTTTCTCTTTTCATCCAAAGCTGGGAATCCATGTTTTAACAAACACTCGTCAACATCCTTCTTCACCTGCTCTGCTACGTTCTGCATATTTTTTGATACTTCACTGAAAGAGATATTGCCAAAGTTTTAAAATCTAATGCTACTTTAATTGCACCAGGAGCCAGGACATTAAACTTAATTTTCTAAATTGTCCAATAGCCCACAGAGGACCATTAGAAGTTTGATCAACAGTTTAATCAAAGCTCCACTGAAAGTACTTCAAAACTACTTCAGTTAATAGAATCTGATGTGCATAAAGTGCCCCGGCATATTGAATGACTGCAGGTGCTCCTGAAGGTCTTGCCATTATTCAAGCAATTAAAGATATCAGAGACAACAGCACATATATATATATATGAAAATTTAAAGAATAATTTTAAATCTTATGACTCGCTTAAATATTTTTATACACTTGGCATGTGGGTGTAATTAATACAATTCTCACCTGTTGGGAACGTCTTGCAATATAACTCCAATGTTGTCTTTCAATTTGGCTTTGAACTCAGAAATCCCAGAGATGGAGGGCCCAACAGTGTTGAAGGTAACAAGCATGACGGCCGAGATGAGAGTGATACGCTGACGTCTGTCTTTCAGGGCCATGAAGCGCTGGTGGTCCAACACTAAAGTCTGAAATATAATGCAATTTTGTTAATAAGAAAGCTTTGTAAAGAAAGTGATAAAACAAGAGGATACTGGACAAAAGCATGGTTTTCATTGAATAGCCTATAGGTGAGTTGACGTTTTCGTATGTAACCAAGTCTTCTATTTCTAGGCCGATGAGCAAAGTAGATTTTGGATATAGGCGCTTTATTTTATTAAAAGTTACTATTATTATTTTTTTAATTCTAATATTAGCTTCAGATTGGCATTTATCAGTTTTGATAAACAGGAAAACTGACAAAACACATTGCAATGTGGAAAATTGCAGCCCATCATCAGTCAGGCCACCCAAAATCCTGCACCATCACATTTTCGCACACTGAATCATTAATTGAAACTCACCTCAGGGAAAGGTACATTCTCATCATAATCCAGCAGACCGACATAAGCCATGTTGAGGATCGTAGCCGGGGTAGGTTGATTTTCTCTTGGGGTGGCCGCTGCTCTAGGTGTGTCATCTGTTGTCTGTACGTATTGAAGTTTATCCGCTACTTTCGTCAACCATTGTTTGGTGTAGAGTAAGCCATCCAAATTGTTGTCTGCAAAGGGCAAATACAATCAGTCTGATAAATCAAATTATTATCAACTAATAATAATTTCCAAATCACTACGCTCAAGTAGCTCTGAGCTACTGCCAGGTGAACAAAAGAATGTCATACCTTCTTGAGTTTTCAAAAATTCCTTAAATTTCAGCCGTTCATATTCAACCGACTGCTGCTGAATGAACGGTCTCATTTGCTGAATTGTGAAGTTCGCCATGTCCATCTTCATCAGGTCCAAGGTTTCAAATATGGTTCTGCAAAAGAAAACAAAAATTTACATGAAATATAATCAAGTGGAACTTCCTTCTAAGTTTTCAACTAGTGAATGAACGGTTAAGTACCCACTTGACATACGCTCCATAAAAATAGAGCTGAGAAAATTAGTCAAAATAAATCCTAGACTTTTTGACCTGTAAATTTTAAAGATTTCAAAACCTTTAAAAGAATATTTCTTACCTGTACTGTGTTACAATTTCAGGAATTTCCTTGAGTGTAGCGACTTGCTCATCTCTGACAGGGGCACACAACTTCTCCATCATTGAGATAGCGAACTGAGCGTAGTAATTGAAGTCAAGAGCGTTGTGGTCGGCTTTTTGGCGAATGAGGTCCATGTCCATGATCTCTTCAATGTGAGTTCTCATTTTCTTGTGTTGAGGGAGAAGTAAATGCAATAACATCTGCAATATGGATGAACATTATATATGGGTGAAGTCATTTTAAACGAGGCCAGCCAGGATTTTGACCTTTAACAGGACATAAAAAATTTTTGGCTAGTAATAAGTTCTTTAAAATTCCCTGAGATGTAGAAAACAATTTTGTCTTCATAATAAATCCACTTTTACTTGAAATTATGGCTTCTTCATTGAGACCAGGGACCGAAAACTCTCAAAATGGTCCATTTTTTGGGATGTCAAACGTCACATTTTCAAACGGTGTTACTTTGACAGCTGATGGTTAGCAACTGAAGTAAGTTATGCTCAGTTTTTTAAATTTTAATGACTACCTAAATACCTGAACTTAAGTTTTTTAATTCCATTTGGTATGTTAAATGTTCTGGGAATATTTCTCGGGCCACCAAAACCTCGCGTCACGTACATCATAAATGTCAAACATGGTCAATCCAGAAAAAAAGTTTTCTAAAAATGGGTTTTTTTCCTATTTAAGTGCCGTTTGGTTGATTTATTTTCCATTGAATCATGAAAGTCTATGATAAATAATCACATACCAGTCAGCTTTAAAGGGAATATCCAGCTATAGTTAAATGGTCGCAGTCAAAACTTGACACCCGCAGTCACTGAAAAAATTCTCACCTACAGGACGGCCAAATTTCAAACCAAAAATTTTGACACACCCAGTAATATTTTTATGGGTTTGTATGCTGCCAAAATAAGAATTCCACAAGATTTATCTAAAATGTTTAAAAGGATGTCCTACAGAGCAGCAAAGGCTGTGATATGGAGGATGCAAATTTTGAATGTCAATAATTATGGGATTCTCACCTACAGGACAGATATGATGTAACGGCACTGATAGAGGTGTTCTGACGTGTAGAGAAGCATCACATCAATCAAAATTTTTCATTTTGCTGTGAATAGTGAGTTTTGTTTCTGTAGTTGGCCTTGGGAGAAGATACAAGACTGTCACACAACAAAATGTGTCATATGTCAAAAAGTGTCAAACTGGTACATCATAATGGACAGTACATCATTATTGACCAATAAGTAATTATTGGTCAATTATGATGTACAGATGAATTTTCCTGCTTTTTGATATGAAAAGATTACCAAAGTTGAGAAAAGTTGTGTTAATTAAATTCCCAGACTTTTGTTGTCCTCGTCGTGAGATTTCGCATATGCATTTCATTCTTATCTGACAATAACATAGATTCTTTGATGTACATCACATTTGACACTTGTAATGTCAAATATGATGTACAGCATAAATCTTGGATATATGACAGTAATCTCTACATTAAATTAAGAATTATCATGTATTTTTGCTAGCTTCCTTTACTAATGCAGATTATCTCAACAATACATTGTGTTTGGTTTCATTCAGCCAAGATTAATAGGCGTACATCATAATTGACACTTCATGTAAAATTCTTCTGATTATTTGTATTTTTACTGTCGTTATGAATGAATGTTTTAACAAATCTAATTTACCTTACTTATTCTTTTATATATTTTATGGAATTTCAGAGAATTTAAGTTCTAGCTTCAGTCGGTTATTCATGTTCAGTGTTTGGTGCATGTGTGTAGCTTCTGGCAACTTATTTTCCGGCTTCTTGGTGAAATCTCTCTTTTGTGTTATATTAGGGGGAATTAACATTTGACACTTGTTTGTTTTTATTGAAATGTTTATAATTGCATTGACTGGTAAAGTTTATTGATACACAATTTGACATAATTTTTGAAACTTGGTCAATTATGATGTACGTGTGACAGAATTCTCACCTACAGGACTATGTCAAATATGATGTAACGCTAAAAATATGCCTATATCTTTTACACAACAGGTTAGATGGCTTGGATTTTACCATTCTCTCATACATTCTGTGCGTTTTTACATTTTAATCCAAAAATTTACCGAGTATACCCATGTGCTTTATTTTGACAGAACATTGAAGAAGCAAAATTGACAAAAATATATTTTTGTTTCGTCAATGTGTGTATTTCAAAGCAAAATGGTAATTTGTTGGCTAAAATTGTTTTAAAAGATCATCTATACCTGGAACAATGATTATATGATCAATGTTTGCTATTATCAACAATAGGGAATAAATAAAGTGGAGTCAACCAAAATTTCTCACCTACGTGACGACATAGACTCTCGTCAGCAAAATTCTATGTAGGGCAGTGTCAGTGTAACTTACGGACATAAAAAGTATATTTCGTAAAAATTAAGACTATGGAGCACAGGCTGAATGAGAAATACATCCTAAAACATGCATTTAAAAATTTACCCTTATGTGACACTTTTGGCCTCATTTAAAATGACTTCACCCATATATATTGAAGTTATTACCTTTATAAATGACCTTTTGAGGAAGAACAGTAATTGGATCATGATTATGACGGTTCAAAAACAGAAAATATACCCTCTTGATTTAAGGTATGAATGGACCAGTCTATAACGCACAATTCAAAATTCATGTCCTTCATGAAGTTCATGTGTAGAAGAAAATGAAGATAGCCCACATACATAGTTGCGTTTTTCACAAATCTATTCATTGTACCAAATTGAGAAGATTTTTCAACAAAACCAGTCACAATCTCCATAAACAATGCTTATCAGAATGTTGCATATTTTCCAAACAACATTGATATTGCAATCGGACCGGAAACAAATGTTTCTTTTTTTTAAAATCAATATCTCACCCCTTTGAGCTCCTCCATGAGCACCATGGCGTGACTGTGATCAGCTGGATCTTGCTTCAAATCTTCTTCCAGGCTGTCCCAAAACGCTTTGTGCATAATTTCTTTCACTCTTTTCTCTAAGCTAAAATGCAATGCAAACAATATTTAACACAAGATATTTTCATAACAATCACTTTTCAGAATGTGTTTATACAAGGATAAATATTAAAGTTATAATATTTAAAATGATTAACATGTATGTCACTCACCTATTGTCCTCAGGTTCATATTTTTCCAGTCTGAATTCATTATCGACTGCAATTTCGTGAGCGAGAGTCATGTTGGTGACTCCATTGGCAGCGGCCATGACTTCCTCAATGGAGACAAATTTTGGTGGGGATGCTGTAAAAGACAATCACACCAAAATTAACTACATCAAAAGAACCGTTATTTTAACAGCAAATTGATTCTTTGAGATTTACAGTAATAAAGTTATGAAGAAGAGAATATTTGAGACATCTAAAAAATTTGTGTGATTTTTCTCCAATGAACAAGATTCCCTGCTGAGTTATGTTAATCTATAACAGAACTATACCATATCATAGATCTATATCAGACTATCAAGTATCAAGTATTTACTGAAAGCAGGTCCTCTTTTTAGGTCCTCTAGGCTCAGATCTTCCTAATGCTCTAGAGGGTCATGGCCCTCTACAAGCATGGCGAGCACTGTATGATGGATGAGTGATGACAAGGCTGTGAGTCTGCTACATACCCTATTAGTTCAGGGCTGTGCAGGTTCTTTCAGTTGCCCCAGTATAGAACACTTGAGTACAACCCCCTCTATTTTTGCACAGGTCTCATGGGACAGACCTAGTCAGGGGCTATTTATAGTACATAGAGGCTCATAGAGGGGGTTGTACTCAAGTGTTCTATGCTGAGGCAACTGAAAGAACCTGCACAGCCCTGAACTAATAGGGTATGTAGCAGACTCACAGCCTTGTCATACGCATGCCCGCAAGAGGCGAAGGAAAAGGCGTATAAAACTCTGGTGAGACCGATACTAGAGTATGGATCTAGCGTATGGGACCCAGGAGCAAGAGGAAGAATTATACAAGTGGAGAAAGTACAACGGAAAGCAGCCAGATTTGTGACAGGAGATTGGAAGCAGACAAGCAGCGTGACAACAATGCTCAACGACCTCAAATGGAGATCCTTACAAGAAAGAAGACTGTCGAGAAGGCTAGTGCTACTTAGACGGGTCAATCTATGAGAATTGGCCACCTAACCCACAACAAATTGATACAAAAGGTTTTTCAGTGGATTTTGGTACCAATTGCCTTGCTCAATAACATATTAAAAATCTAGGATTTTCTGACTATGCTAAGTGGGTCAAAATCAAGATGGCGTCCAAGATGGCCGCCGGAATCTTTAAAGTGTTATATCTCAGTTAATATTCAACTAAGAAAGATAATTTTTGGGTCCAAACCTAGGTTTTCATACCCAAGGAATCTGTTACTGCCCTTAAAATTGTAATAAGATGAGATTTTAAGCTCAAACTCTCATTTCAAGTTCTAGATCACGCCCAAGATTACGTCCTAGTGGTTTAAGATGCAATAACTTAGTGACTCTTTGACTTATGAAAGTGATGTTGGTGTCTATACCTATGTTTGTGGCCTCAAGGAAACCAATGATATCAACAAAAATGTATTTGCTGCATTTTTGCTATGAAAGCGAAAAAGAAGTGACATCGTATCGTGGTCATACTATCATGCATGAAAGGCCAAGATGGTGAAGATGCACAAAACGGTCATTTTTGTGACAGCAGAGAATAATAAGGAGTGACAGTTCAAATAAGAGACAGTTACCCATCCACCGAAGTGGCCAGGCTGTTCTTTATATCCTCGGTATGGCCAAAATCAATATGTCTTGCTCTAAAAACACAATTAATTGGCAAGTGTGCTGAGCAGAATGAAGCAAGCGCATTGGACGTGCAATCATACAGACTGCATGTCCGAGAGCTGTACTTCTCCACTACAAATATCGCTTGCAGTGAAAATACATTTATATCAGCAGAATTTCTTATTGATTGTTTTTAATATTAGATGGGGTTTGCATCTTCTTACAGTGAAGTGTTTACATAGTTGGGGTTTGAAAAAAAACGTATCCAGGTTGTGTTGTAGTGACTACACTTGACACAGATATTTACATTATACATGGTTTCGACACAGCTTGTAGTTTGCAGTGCACAGTGTTTACCATAGCACAAAATTGATGGGAAAGGTACATTTCCTGGAATGGGCATGCTTGTGGCATCGGCACCAGGGCAAAGGAATGCCCGGTAAGTTCCATGACTGAAATTTACAGATCTAATGATCACAAATGAGTTGTCAATTTCTTACATACGGTAGTCATCCCTGAATTCAAGAATATGTGTATTTTGGTTGATTTTTCTGTGGGATTTCTTTTAACTATAGTCTAGTCCAGGAAGGCAAGAGATGATGCACTTGATTAATAAATCGAATGACCATCCAGGCCAATTATAAATCAGACATTTATGTATGGTGAACAAACTGAACATGTATGCTATATATATTGCAAAGTATTCCAATTATTAGTATACAAACAGCTATATTTACCTCCATTGGAAGCTTTCAGGCTGTTGCACTAGCCCTTGTTCACCCAAAAGTGATCACTGTATATTGTAAACTTTAGAGTTTCTGCATTATCTTGCATACATTTGATGAATCACTGTACTGGAAAGCTGAGTTATGTGCATAGGTAGTATGAAGAGAACTGAGATAATCCAGGAGTCATGACAATAATTATAGTCACTTGGAATTCCGCTTTATTGCTTGGCTGCTTCCACACATTTGTCGTAAATGACTGAGTTATTTGCATAGGTATGAAGAGAACTGAGAGCTCAGTCAACTATGTTGACAGGCAAATCAGTGCAGAAAGCATTCCATGGCCATCTTCTCAGGACAAACAACACTGTGGTGTCTGATTTGTCAATTGAAATTCCTGACTTTTTAGCTGTTACTCTGGTCTCTAGAGAATGAAAAGTTTGGAAAACCTGTAAACATTGATAACCAATGTAGATGCATAATATCAAGAATCTGCATTATATTTTTCTGCCAAGTAAACAAAGGACTAACTAAAAGAAACAGGGAATTGGGCAGAAAGTCCAAGACCAGTCAATTGTTGCTGAATGGCCAAAGTACGAGTATAGTCCATGTTAATAGATGCAGACAGAAGTGGCTTCAGGTCAATGCAAATCAAACTGTTACCAACTGCTTACCTGTATTTGCAACAGTAGGGCATTGTTACTACTTGAAATAAGCATACCTGTACCTTAAAGATACGGTCGCACGAAAAAGTAGAGGTCTTGCCATAAAAAACCACTGGACCCTGAGAACACTGTTAAGACCAGTTTCATACAGCATATCAATGCAGGAATTTACAAATGTGTTCATCAGGAAAATGCAAAGACCTGACAGCCTCACTGCCTCAGTGATTAAAAGACACCACACTGGCCTCAAGAAGATCATTGCAAAATTAGCAGGATGCTCACCATACACTCTGGACCCTTTCTTGAGGAATATTGTCATTGGCTTTTGCAGTCTAGAATGATATGAATGTTCATGAATATAACTTAGTCACATGCAAGATTTTACAAAAAAATTACAGGACACCTAGTATTTTGGTATTAAGCAGAAAAGACAAAGCCATCACATATAAGATGCTTCATGATGAAAAGCAGTTCCTCTGCACATTCATAATAGGTCTAAAAATCATTCATATCCACAGCTAGATGCTCTGAGAATGAACAACAACATCAGCAAAAATGTTATAACTTATAATATAACTATGTAATATCTAACTAGCTGTGGACTGCTGTCCGGACTTGTCACAAACATCATCCATTAGCAACATCTTAGTAGACATTTCATGGCTCCATTATACATGCTACTATTAAACTGCCAGGTGCTAGTTGAAGCAAGTATCTGTTCCCCTATGAAGAAAAAACACAATTAGCCAATATAATTGCTGTATCACTAAATGTTATTACTGCCGGAAAAACGGACTACAGTGCATACCCCTGTCCTGCTTGTTGACCATTCCAACTTCAAACCTTCAAAAGTCTGTAGAACAGGGCTGTTGCTAGTTATGAGGATTAGCCTATTGATTATGAAAACAATTCTTTAATATTTGTAGCATACATTTTTACCAGTTGCTTTTTGTAATGTATCAATGTTTCTTTCTCTGTGCATTACTGGCATTTACAGGCCTGATAACTAAAACTTTGACAGCATTTGTTACTCAAACACTACCAGTGTTTACAGATATACATACAGAATCACAGATTGATCAGATATTTTATTTTTTCATATTTGATTTCTGGATATAAATAAAACTTTACATAAAATCTCGTCATGTTGTAATTTAATTTTTTCCTTTGCCTGAAAAACTTTGGACCTTTCACCTTCCTCTGCTAAACTTCAGCTATTCAGATCTCATCAAAAGGGAATACTACGTATGAAAATATGCCTCATTATCCATGTCCTCCCTCAAATATTGCAGCAAATACATTTTTGTTGATATCATTGGTTTCCTTCAGGCCACAAACATAGGTATAGACACCAACATCACTTTCATAAGTCAAAGAGTCACTAAGTTTTTACATCAACCATTAGGACGTTATCTTAGACGTGATCTAGAACTTGAAATGAGAGTTTGAGCTTAAAATGTCATCTTATTACAATTTCAAGGGCAGCAACAGATTCCTTTGGTGTGAAAACCTAGGTTTGGACCCAAAAATTATCTTTCTAAGTTGAATATTAACTGAGATATAACACTTTAAAAATTCCGGCGGCCATCTTGGACGCCATCTTGATTTTGACCCACTTAGCATAATCAGAAAATCCTAGATTTTTAATATGTTATTGAGCAAGGCAATTAGTACCAAAATCCACTGAAAAACCTTTTGTATCAATTTGTTGTGGGTTATACTACAGATTGACCCGTCTAACTCTACCAAGCCTACAACAACCTATTTGCGATCGAGATACCATCATATGTGCAGAAGCAAACAAGACCATCACCAAGAAGACATCCATTGCAGCTAACACCGATCACCGCGAAGACAAATATGTATGGAGATAGTTTTTGGCCAAGAACTATCAGAAGTTGGAATGTCCTGCCTACTGTCATCGCTCAACAGCTCACAGTTGAAGCCTTCAGATCATCGCTGAATCAACACCTGGAGAAAAGGACACTATTGATTGCTGAAAACAGGCTCCCAACATCGAGACTGGTATCCCCGGTAGCCAGATGCGACAACAGGGATACTGCAGCAATCCTTTTCTGAGCAACTGCAGTTTTTAAACATCAAAAATACAAAAAAAAAGACTATACTAATACGTTTTTAGCCGGCACCTAATCACGTGACCATGCACCCTGGACGTCGATGTCGAAGACCCTAGTCCAGTACAACATAGAAGTAGAAGTAGAATAGAGAGGCTGACCCTGCCTCAAATAATCTTTTGCCTTGAAATATCTGACACTCTTGAGTCTTGATTCAGAAAACTATTAAGTTCCAATTTAAAAGACACAAAAAAAGTAAACAACTTACGTGGAACAAGAAATGGACTGAACTGCGGACTGGTTCCAGGTTGAGGCTCCACAGGTTTTGGACTTGGGGTGTTCATTCGCTGGCGCTTAGTGGTCTCTGAGTTTCCGGAAGAACTGAGGGGTGAAGACGGAAGCTCCCCATTGGCCGAATCTGCCAAGGGGTCGTAATCCTGGGGAGGTTCGTGGTTCTCGTCATTTTGTGTTTCTGTTGACTTGACTTTGGCATTTTGGTTGGATTGGTCCTTGTCCATGTTGATTGTGTTTTGTTGAATCTGGAAAAAAATATTACATTCAATATTTCTAAGTGAATTATCCAAGCAGCTAAACCTGTAAGTAGCAGATAATTGGGGACAACGTCCCTCAACAGAAGAAAGAAGTTGGGTCAAAACAAACCAATTAGTTAGTTGTAGTTTATTCAAATTTATGATAACTCTGAATCTATCATAAATAACATTGAATATGTGCAACATAATTTGATTTGCAATTCAATTACAGTCTAATATCCATTAATTTCATTTATACTGTAATCCAAGACTGAAGTATAAACACAAAGGCTAGAAAAAGCCATATTAGATAGCATAATCATACATTAAAAGCTGCCTTCAAAGTAGCTTCCTGGAAGACCGACCAGTAATATACTGTGGTAAGAACTTAAGCCAATATTGCTTGATTGAGATCTCAAGTCAGACTGATCAGAAGCCACCAGTTCCTCTCTCTTAAAAGACTAGCATGTCTTTGTTAATGTGTCATCCTGGTCATTGCTCTATTGTCCAGCTGGTCATTCGTATTAAGGATGACCAAATTTTACAAGCAGATTACACATGACTTGGCCGATCAACCAGCATGATGTATTTTAAGTAGAAATCAATATTTAGAAGTTTGATAGATCTGGCATGCCTCCAACTTTACATGGTACATAAACATATGATAAACTGATAAAGAATGAATCGGCTGGACAAACACACAATGTATGAATTTCTATTTATAGCTCACAACAAAGACTAATTTGTGACACCTTAATTTGAAGTATTTGAGTACCTTACTTCATGCTTCAACCTTAACTAAGCCTCAGTAGGCACATGATTAAAAAAGCAGGCTTGTTACTGACCTCAAATTGACAAATTAAGTTAAAAATTAAGAGCCTGTTGAATGATTCAATTTGAATCAGGACAAGATTAAACATGTTCTTCCAGCATACACATCTACTTCTACCTCTTCAAACCATACTATGTTGTTTATTTGACTACAGAGCTGAGAGCAAATTAAATCAAAGTAAGAATTTGTGGATCCCAGGTTCAAATATTAGAATGGAAAACATTTCTAGGTAGACTTTTGCACAAGGCTAGCTCTTGAAACTCATTGAACAGTATACTGAATGGGATGGGCACAAAGCTATGACGAAGGGACTCTACAGTTACTGTACACCAAGATTATGATGATAACACAATGTAATTGGATTGAATCTTGGATGACAGGGCTGACTAAAAACAAGAAATTCATTCAAATAAAGAATACAATAGCTACCAGTGATCTTCAGAGGTCATTGATCATTTGATGGAGTTCATGAGCCATTTGCCCTGATTTAATTGGGCATTTAATACATTAGAAGACAATCCCGGGAAGACAATTAACCCAAAGGAAACTAGGTTTAGCCTTTAGGCTCCTTTAATTTTTTTAATTAAATTACATGAATCTAATGTTATGACATCAGAAGCTGTCAGAGGCCATCAGCTGATCAGAAAGAATGTCAATGGCAAATCTCATGGCCATTCAATACCATTCATTCAAGTAGGCCAACAAATACAATGTAAACATGGACATTGGTAGGCCTAGGCCTATTAAAACATAAAATATTGAGCTATATTGATAGACAACACTGCCAGCTGATCAAAGAATATAAAAGCTAATTTAGCATAAATGAACTGGCATTATAAAGATGACCCAATAAGTTGGTAAAAACGCAGTTTATGGATCAGGATGGTTCATTGTTTACAAACAATGTCATGCAAAACACAAGTTGGACCACAGAGCTGAGGTGAACTTCATGAAGCCACTATCTGCAAACAAGGCCTTTTCTTCAGCTGACTGTAAATTGCAATTAGCCCTCACCTCTAGGTTTAACTCCTGTCCACTTCTGAGCACTTTCTGGCAGATCGAGTCACTTTGTCAGGATGAAAATCCTCTCCAGAAAGATCCAGAATAGCTGAGAATGATCCTTCAAGTGAAGCCAAGCCAAAGTTGTTTACGGATGTGACGCAGAGAGCGGAAGAAGAATGACGTCACGTGAGTTGACGTTCAAAACCATGGCGGCGGACCTGAGTCTGAGTCCTCGGTCCTCGTTATCCAGGGAAAATGTCGAATTGACGCGCTCTGCATCCAAAGCAGGTATGCCCTTTGAATTATACAGTCTGTAAGATTGCTTTGAAACAGTTTTTGGTCAGTTCAAGTGCTCCTCTTGCCTGACAAACATGTGTGAATGGCAAACATGCCCGTCTCATGACTTCGTAAACACGGCGAAATGAACGTCAAAACGTTGGAAATGACGGATCCGGACGGGCACCTGTCACGCTCTGCAGGCCCAATTTAAAACCAGGCTGTCCTGGGACTTAAAATTTATAGATCTATAGGTCTACATGTATGTATGCATGCATTGGATGGAATTCCCTGGCAATTGACCTGACTATACAGCTGCAGCTGAGTGAATTTTCAATGATTTTGACATTATTTTTGTGTATTAGAAATAGAAGGGGCTTAGGAATAATTTCTTGCCCAGTAGGCTATTCAAACCCAATTATACATGACATGTAAAATAAAATTTAATATTTGAAATTTGAGTCTGTGAAATCTTATTTTGTTCATTGTACCATTGTTTGAGTTTGAAAATAAAAGAAGGGGTGCACAAGTTCGTGCGAAAGTTGATTTTAATTTCACTATAAAAAGAAATATTATGCACCCATAGGCAGCGACTGAGCACTGACTCCGGTCCGACTGAGTCTGACCTTCAACAAAAAGTCAGGTATCCTGAACTAACTAGGCATATTAGGCCTATTACTTTTTGACATGAAAATGTGGGGGGGTCCCGATCCGCTGTTCAGTCTTGGCTCCAATCCCCCCTTTCCCTGCAAGAGTCCCTGGTGCCTATAAATAGCCATCAAAGGTGCTGATGGGGGCATATAAGGCAAACTCCCTCACTCACCAGTGAGTCACCACCCCTCTTCCCCTCCGGGCCCTCCCCCGTTTCCAATCCTTTGCCTTATTGCCTCCTGTCCTTATTAGCCTACCAAGTGAATAAATACAGGATGACATGTCAAGCCCCAACATCCATTCCTTGTATCAGTGTATCCCCTCCTGGAAAGAAACTTGAAATATCTGATTACCTTCAAGAAAAAAGGTCCCCAGGTCGCTGAAAATAATATATATATATATATCAGGACTCTACAGGCATAAGAGCAGGACCTATTTCTACCTAATTGCGCTTCCCTGGTGGTGCCCCCCCTTGGGCAAGCCTTGGTTTCGTAAGCAAGCTTTTTTGCACACACTGAAATGTTAACATTCTTGCCCCAATTTTATGTCAAAGCTACTGGGCACCTGCCACTACTTTCAGAGCCCTTCTTCACTGTATGTTACGTTACTGTCATAAAGTTTGTCCCCGAATCTTTAAACTAACATTTAGTGCCTTTATTGTGACATTTTGAAAGTATTTCTTGCCCAGTTCTACACACACACTCCCCCAGTGATGGAAATGGAAAATTTTCGTCGGGGGAGCTCTCGGCTTGTGCGGCAGCGTCTCGCTATTCCAAATTTTTAAGGCGGAAAGAATTCTTCCAGGTACCAGAGCATAATCATGGCTAAAAATAGCATGAGGACTGAAAAAGTAACATGATAATTGTAATTTCACCACTGCTCATTGGGGGAGCTGTAGCATAGTACAGCTCCCCCTGTTTTTTGGTCAAGGGAGCTCAGCTCCCCCGAGCTCCCCCCCATTTCCATCACTGCACTCCCCCAGTGTGGCTATGGCTGCATTGGCCTGGTCTCCTGGCCTGTATGCATTCACATAGCAGGGCACAGGACTATGGCTGCATCACTGTCATCATTGAGGGGGGGGCACTCACTTTCAATTCAGTGAGATTTGTTTTACAGCTTTTTGGGTTCCTATGACATAGTGGGGCTCTACTGGACTAATAAAATGAATTGAACTCACTTAATTCTGAAAAACATACAATTGTGTTGATTGGTATTGTTTCATATCACCCCAATGTTGTGAATTTACCAGTTTGTGTTATTTTAATGCAAGTTGAATTCTATGTAGAATTGGCAGATCTAATCTTTAATTTCAAATATAAGTACAATGATTTTTTTTACTTGATTTGTGCAGTTGGTCTATGTCAGTGCTTGCTTGTACTCAATTAATCTCAACAGGAAGTTTATTGAAAATGGTGCAATCATATTAAAAATCTAAAGGACAATATTTCATGTGACATGTTATTTACTATTAGCTGACAATGATAAGAAAGCCTAAAGAAAAACATACCTTTATTCATGTTCACATATCAAGTATTCCCTTAGAAGTGAAAAAAGCAGGTCAGCATATACTTTATACTTCAAGAATGTCCATTTATCACAGCAGTCCTGTTTGATGTTAACTGTAAAAGTTAGCTGTTATCAACAACTTGTTTATACTAAATTTGTCCTAAAAGCATCCTAGTGCCAGCTAGATCCAGTGTTTACAAATTCAGTAGAAAGAATACAGGAAGGAATGAAGAAAAGAAGGAATGAAGGACGGAATGAACAAAGGAATGAACAAAGGCATGAAGGGAGGAATGTAGGGCATAATCACGAAATAAGCCCCGCACCTCTGACGGAATGAGTGGCAGCCTATGCTTTTCAATGGTCTCGCTCATTCCGTTATCAGAGGGCGAGGGCTATTTTGTAATTATGCCGAATGTAGTGGGGGAAGGAAGGGAAGGCCTCGAGATAGATAGACAGATAGATAGACAGATAGATAGACAGATAGATAGACAGCTAAACACATAGATAGATAGATAGATAGATAGATAGATAGATAGATAGATAGATGCAAGCAACTCTTAAAAGTGCTTGCAAGTTTTTTTTTTAAGGAATAACAGTGGTGCCAATCGTAAATAAGAGAGCAATAACAAGCTGGTAAATTACTCCTGGGCAGAAAGACAGGAGAGTAAAATCAAAGACTGGTGGATAGTTTGGGTCAGTGGGATGGCCAGGAAATGTGTATTTAGACAAGACAGCAGTGATCCTGTGAGCGAAGATTTGACTGAAATATTACGCGGAGGGATATACACTAACTACAGATACATGTGTGATTCACCCTTAGGACTAAGTCCGGGCAGCGCAACACTCACCGGTTTCCGGTTATGACATTTCTAGTTTTATTTCCCTTGCCCAGATTTAATGTCAAATTATAATACAGCCAGCCCCTGCTTCCTCGCCAATGTCCGCTGGTTTATAGCCCACACTGGATGCGCACAAAGCCAAAATGTAATAATAAGGGGATGGGTATTTTCAATTTTGCCTGGAATTTCAACCAAACCAATGACACGCTTGTAAAATCCGTCACAAGTACCTGTCGCACAAATTGGCCTATTTATGAGTGGGGTTTCCAAGCCAAATGTATAGCTGTCCAGTGTCACCCCTATCTTTAATAACATGAACTAGTACAGCATTGTGGATGTGAGTGACATCTGGTGACTGCTTGTGATGTCCTCTTGTAATGGCCTCTTTTAATGGCTTTTGTTATAGCTTCCTCTTGTGATGAAATCTTGTTGTGGCTTCTTGTTATGGCTTGTTATGGCCTCTTGTGATGGCTTCTTGTTATGGCTTCTTGTTATGGCCTGTTGCCATGGCCTGTTGCCTCTAAATAGCCCGCACCGGTAATGATGGGGCGTAAAACACAAACTCACTCTTGTTATGGCCTCTTGTGATGGCTTCTTGTTATGGCCTCTTGTGATGGCTTCTTGTTATGGCCTCTTAGATGAAACCCTCTTATGGCCTCTTGTGATGCCTTCTTGTTATGGCTGCATGTGATGGCTTCTTGTGTTGGCTTCTTGTTAAGGCCTCTTGTGATGCCTTCTTGTTATGGCTTCTTGTGAAGACACCCTGTTATCTCTTCTTGTTATAGCCTCTTGTGATGCCATCTGATGGCTTCTTGTTAAGGTTCTTGTGATGGCTTCTTGTTATAGCTTTCTCCTCAGGGCCGTAACTAGGATTTTTGAGGAGGGGAGGCACAATGAGGCAGGGGGTCTGGGGGCCGCTCTAGGCCCCCAGAAGCCAATGGTATCCAGATGGCCTGAGATGCATTATGATCAATCTGGAGCTCTAATTCCATCATAAAAGGAAAAACATGATATAGTCACAAATATGTCATAAACTTTTTTTAATGCATAAAATCCAGTGGCATCAGCAATGACTCGGCATAAGTGCTTATGCAAGAAAACAATTGTTAGTTTGCCCGGACATCTTTCGTGAAGGCTCAGGCCCCACCACTTTAAAATGAAACTGGCACCGCTGATAAAATCCATTCTTAATGCTCATGATCTGATATTCCACATCAAATGCTACGAATACATTGGAATCCTCGCAATTTTCTGTTTCTCCCTTCCCTGCCTCCTTCCAAGCTCTTGCCTAGTCTGCTGAACTCTCCTCTCGCTGGCCCCTCTGTGCCCTCCCTCTGTATAACTTCTCTCAATCTTGCCTCTCCTGGAAGCTTTCCTCTCCCTGGCTACCTCTTCTCCCTCTCTGCACCCCTCTCAAGATATTGCTTTCTTCCAATTCTCTTGTCTCCTGCTGCTTCTTCTCCCTTTCTATCTCCTCCCCAGCTCATGCGTCCATCCAAATATTCTCCTACTATACCTCCTATCTCTGTCTCTTCCCTCTGCCTGCTCTCCAGGCACATTGGGGAGACAGTCAGTAATAAGCTAGGAAGGAGACAAAGGGAGGAGGCAGCACTAGAGGAGGAAATACTTTCCATACAGGGAGGAGGCAAAAGCTATGGAGGTGGTAGAAAGGGAGAATAAACAAGGATGAGGCAGACTGGGAAGAGCCATAAGCTGGGAAGGAGACAGGAGGAGGTAGCAGCTATAGATAATGGAGGTGTATGAAGAAGGTAGAGGGACAAGGGAAGAGCTATCAACTATGGATGAGGCAAGAGCTATGGAGGAGGCAGCAATTGAGAATCAGATCTTTACAAGTTACAACACTACAATAATTATTGAGCTTCATTACCTTGGGTATCTCTGTGCCAAATTGCACAGCTTTATCAAAAAGCATGGGTTTTTTCTGTTTTTGAGAGAAATTTGCCGTAGTATGTCAGCCTGCCTCTCTACTCGGATTCTAAATCCTGGACCTCCCCCGCTCTTGCCTCCTCCCAATAAGGTATTTTCTCCTTCCTAAGGCATCTCCTTGGGCCTCCTTCCCAGCTTATGCCTTCTTCCACTCTGTCTCCTCCTTCTTATCTCTCCCCTGCTGTCTCCTCTTATGATCTTCGCTCCTCCCTGAGATATAAGCCTTAGAACTCTCCTTTCGTTCCTTCCTCTATAAGCCTATCCACTCCTCCCACTCTGCTCCCTCTATGCTCTAAAGTATCTCTGCCAGCCTGCTCTCCTGATTGCCTTCATCCCTGTTCATTCTTGCATGTCTTCTCAGTTCTCACTCCTTGAGAAACACAATTCCAGGGCAATCCTGTTTCTCTCAGTCTTAAACTGCATGAAATTGACATTTTATCTTTCCCTATGGGCTATACTTACAAAGATAGAATTACAAATAGAAGATCCAGCATACTCAACTTAGGCCCCTTGGATCAGATTTAATATGATATCCATGCATGTTAGCTCAGTAGAATTTTAGGGGAGGCACGTGCCTCAGTGCCTCATAGCTAGTTACGGCCCTGCTCCTGTGATGCCTTCTTGTTATGGCTCCTTGTGATGACACTTATAACGGCTTCTTGTTATTGCACTTTGATCTTGTGATTGACAGTTATTGGACACTTTTGAAAGTTTCTTGTGGCTTCTTGACATGGCTTCTTGTAATGAGGTCTTGTGGTAGCTTCTTGTAGTGAGAGCTTGCGGTGGCTTCTTGTGATGGCAGTTATGAAGGCCTCTAGTTATGGAACTTGTGATGGCTTCTTTTGATGGCTTCTTGTTATGGCCTTTCGTGTTGGCTTCTTGTGATAGCCTCGTATGATGACCTTTTATTATGGCTTTTGTTATGGCTTCCTCTTGTAATGGCTTCTTGTGATGACCTCATGTTATGGCTTCTTGTTGTGGCCTCTTGTGATGGCTTCTTGTTATGGCCTCTTGTTATGGCCTCTTGTGATGTCCTCTTGTGATGGCCTCTTGTGATGGCTTCTTGTTATGGCCTCTTGTGATGGCTTCTTGTGATGGCCTCTTGTAATGGCCTCTTGTGATGGCTTCTTGTTATGGCCTCTTGTGATGGCTTCTTGTTATGGCCTCTTGTGATGGCTTGTTGTTATGACCTCTTGTTATGGCTTCTTGTTGTGGCCTCTTTTGATGGCTTCTTGTTATGGCCTCTTATGGCTTTTGTTATGGCTTCCTCTTGTAATGGCTTCTTGTTATGGCATAGATCTTGTGATGGGTTCTTGTTATGGCCTCTTGTGATGGCTTCTTGTGGCCTCTTGTTATGGCCTCTTGTTATGGCTTCTTGTTGTGGCCTCTTGTGATGGCTTCTTGTTATGGCCTCTTGTTATGGCTTCTTGTTATGGCCTCTTGTGATGGCTTCTTGTTATGGCCTCTTGTGATGGCTTCTTGTTATGGCCTCTTGTGATGGCTTCTTATGACGGCTTCTTGTTGTGGCTTCTTTTGATGGCTTCTTGTTATGGCCTCTTGTGATGGCTTCTTGTTATGGCCTCTTGTGATGGCTTCTTGTTATGGCCTCTTGTGATGGCTTCTTGTTATGGCCTCTTTTGATGGCTTCTTGTTATGATGGGCTCTTGTAATGGCACATTTAATGGCTTCTTGTTATGATGGGCTCTTGTAATTGCACATTTAATGGCTTCTTTCGAAAGCTTCTTGTGAAGGCTTTTTTGTAAAGGGTTCTTGTGATAGCTTTTGTTATGGGCGCTTGTGAAGTCAACTTGTTGTGGCTTTTATGTTCGGCACTTGTGATGGCTTCTTGTGAAAGCCTAGTGTGATGGCCTCTCGTAAGGCAATGACTTTCTTTTTTGGCGCGACCTCTTTTGATTCTCATGGTTCATTTCAATATGTTGTACATTAAGTTCGGAAATTGGATTTATTATGTATGTATGTACATTTCCCAACTCCCATCTATCGGGCAACTTTGATAAAATATGGGAATTTAATTGGTTTCTTCCTTCAGTTCCTTGTATAGGATGACTATGCACGTAGGCCTCTTAACAGTTGAAATTTGAACTAAATCCTATTTTGATTATTGGATCTTTTTTCTCATAAATTCAGTCAGGTTATTTTTACCTGGTCGGCTGTCCCAAGTTTGCTTGACCTTGTGAAATTAGCTTCTAAGTAGCAATACATTGACTTAATTTATTAACCACTAGCTGCAAGAGGTTGTGTGACCTTTTGACCTTGCTCAAGGTCATTCACAGCTGTGAAGAGCAAGTCATTTTCAAGAAGGAAAATGACATACAAGTGCAGTGGCTAGCAAACAGCACATACTGCCCGTTTCTCAAAATAAGCAGAACCTATAGATCCAAATAAAACGTTTAATATTGTGATTCAGACTGATTTTGCAATTTTTAGAAATTAAAAAGAATTTTTGTTTTTGCAAACTGCATGTGATATTCTTTCGATACCGGAGACACATACTAGGAAATCTTTAGTGGTTGCTGAAATTTATTTATAGAGGAGAACAGTTCTGAGTTTGCAGCTGGAATTTAGTTTTAGACCAACTGTAGGATTTAGTTTTAGACCAACCGTTGGACATAGAAACATTTTGTATGTGGCAAGTTTGCTGTTGATGTGACATTATGTTGGCCAATGCAGAATGTTCAACACTTTCCACACTAATTGTTTCGGTTTTGCTCAGGGTGACATGAGCTATGACTGATGATCTGAATAGGCAGGATTAATCAGATTTCTGTGTCCTGTAATTCATTTAGTTTGGCCTCTGGCTGTTTGTTTCTCTTGACTGATGAACTGTCAGCTGCAAACCACTCCTGGCAGTCCACTGCATTGTCCATATTTTAATTTGCAAGCAATTGACATCTTGATGACTGGTTGGTTTTGTCACCTCAGAGGGTTGGTTCTTGTAAACAGATCCAGTGATATGACTGTTTCTGATGACAATGGAATTTTGGCAAATTTGTTTGAAGGGCCTTTAGAGAAAGATGCAGTTCTGATTTATATTGTGCGAATATTATAGGTTCAGGAAGAGCAGTTTTACTGGCTTAAAAGTTTATTTATTTATATTTATTTACTCTTGCCTTCAAAATGAAGAGAAGTCAATACAACATTTATAATATCACATAAACGAGTAAAATCATATAAAAGCGAAACAAATTATTGTAAAAACATAATATTAAAAATCAACTGGCACACAAAATTTATGCAATTTCTGAAATTTTCACAACTCCGAGTTAGCCTTTTAAAAAAGTAACCTGCATGTATGTATCCCAGATCTATTTGCTTAATGGAAATAATGACTATTTCCAATTTGAGAAAGTTGGTGCCCCCCTTTTGCACGGATACACCCAACTGTATGTTGACATTAATGAGTCATTGCTGACATTGGGTAAATAGTTCATGTTATAACTCATCTTCTATATTAATACTTTATTGATGCAAAAGATTGATATTACATATTGATGGATTAAGAAGCATTGGTAGTGGATGGTTGTAGGCTGCAAGGCTTAATAGCTGAACATGATATGTCTTAATATGGGATTTCATATATTGTTCATTTCCCCAGGGCCATTTGTTTTATTAGAAAATTGATGAAACATTCTTCCACCTTGTATTTTATTGACTTTATTTGGGTTATGTTAAAGTTTGTCAATGAAGCAGGATTTGTTTTTTCAAGCAGATTGAGTTTTCATCAAATGGTTAGTTCTGCCTCTGGGATTAAAGAGCTGGGGTCCTGAGGTTTTAAACTTAATTGTCTCTATGCTTGGCATCCATGAAATAACAGTCCTTCAATCGCATTTTACTAAGTATTTTCCTTTACCCTTTTAAACGAATAGAATGTTTCTTTAAAATAATACTTTATTTTTCCATGCACCAACTGGACTTCCGCTTCAATTTAGAATTAAAGCCGCACAACCTGACTATTCTTTTCGCTGAAAGTTCGCGATTATTTAGTGTCCTCGGAGAAACAGAGCGCATTGTTGGCTGAACTGTTGAAGGAATAACAGTCACCTTTTGTGAAATTTTCTCATGACTTTTAAAGCATGTTCAGTGAAAGAGAGTGAATGTTGGAGCAAAGGTTGCCCCGGGTGACCCTTGCTGTCATTCATATTCATGGATGCATATTTTAAAATATCTTTGGGTTTAATACTCAGGAAAGCATTATAATAATTCCTGTGTAGTTGTGCATTTTTACATAGCTTCTTAAGAGGAGAGAGGAGGAGAGGACTTCATAGATCATGAAAGTGGTTGCTCAAATTGTTGCTAAAAAGACCAGACTTGTGTCACGTTGTGACCTGAGCACAAAACTTGAGGACACCATTAAAGAATGATCTATGGCTCTTCATTATGGAGCTAACTCCTCTCTCTGGATATTTTCTCTGATTATAGACACCCACACCGAAAGGTGACACTCCACTTATGTCTGAGACTAATTTCTTCTTTCAAAGTTGAGACTCTGTGAAAGTCTTTGACCGGGTTCATTGCATGCACGCTCAACTGCATCAAAGGCTTTCCTTTGGTCATGAAACACATTTAGCACCTTTAAAAGCTTGCGGCAAGTCTTATGTATGCAGACATGCGACATTTATACTTCATCTAAAGCTCTCTAAGATCTGAACTGTTGCTGCTTTTTTCACAGTCCATCGATCTGTGTATCCTTCAGGTGGTCCACCAACTTTCAATGCTTCGTCTCAAATTGAGTGTGACAACTTGAAGGCTTTTTTGGTTTCTGTAAAATGTATTTTCTGCAGAACTGAACATGCATGCTTAAACAAGGAGAAATGACCATGTCATGAATCCTGAGCTTATCAAAAAGTAAATCAGTGCTAGCTGGTCCTTAAAATGTCCATTGTAGAAATGTCAGATGATCTGTTTTATCTTTGAGGGCAGATAGGAAGAGGGGTAATCATCTCTGCAGGACAAAGTTAAGGTGAAAAGTGAGCCCCATTGTATTCTGCTGTGTTCTCCTTGAGGACTGTCAACTTTCCTTTCTCCTTTTGTTGTGGGTCTGTTATTCTATCAAGCTGACAGTTGTCATTAAATCAGTGCAAACCTCTGAAAAGTGTCTGACAGTTCACTGCCTCCTTATGCAGTTCATAAATCTTTAGTAAATAGTCTTGTTAGCACATAATAATGATCAGGACTGGTGGGCATTTGGAAAGTGTTGCATTGGCCGTTACATTGTTGGGTTGCTTTGCAGTTGATATTTATGGGCAGATTGACCTGTGTCCAGAAGGTAATTGTCCTTCCCATTCATTGCTGTGACCTTTTTGTGAGGACTACACTTGCATGCCCTCCTTACCTTCCATGGACCTTCAAGGGCCATTTTCTCAGCTGTTTTCTTGGCATATGCCTTGGCTGACTGTGGGAGAATTAGGTCCTGACCTTCTGTGAAGAGGACACATGCACATGTCAGGCAATCACCATTACCAAGGACCTTGAACACTGAGAATGATAATAGGTTAACATGGTAAGGCAGGCAACCAACCTGTGGTCAGGGACTCAGGGCAGTGACAATGCATGGAAAATGCAATGCTAACCTTGAAAGTGCAATAAAACTACTGTAGTATAGGTCTGTGATCTTCATGTATTACATTTACAAAGGGGTAAAACTGCGGATTCTGTTGAATATATGGAAGGGCTCTCAGAAGAGCTTGGAAGCACAACACCGCCATCAGGTACCACTTAAAAAGAAAGTGATATAAATATAAGAAACGATTAGATGGTAACTAGAGAGGTCAGGATTTTCATTCTGAATTGATCATGTTGATACCTTGGAATTTCTACTGGCTGTTCATCGCCGTATAGCTGTATAAGAGTGCCCACGCTTTAATCCAGTTAGGCTCTCAGGGCGTGGGTTCGACTCCCACTCTCGGCACTTCACTAACTGAGATGTCCGAGCCCATGGGACGTTAAATGGAGGTGGGTTGTATCCAGTGTTCTATACTGGGGCAACTGAAAGACACTGCACATCCCTGAACTAATAGGGTATGTGGCAGACTCCCAGCCTTACCATCACTCAACCATCATACGGTGGTCGCCATGCTTGTAGAGGGCACTGACCCTCTAGAGCATTAAGAAGATCTGAGCATAGAGGACCTAAATAGAGGACCTGCGTACAGTAAATACTTGATACTAATAATCCATCCCTCATATCACGTCCGAGCAATTTTAAATGAAAGCTATCTCAGATGAAACAACTCACAGTCTGTAGATCCATATATCTAGTAATATCTACATATTGTGTACAGAAGTTTTTTTTAGTTTCCTTCATTGTGATGCAATTCATTTCAGAGCAACAGTTGACATTTAAATTTTTACGTATTTTCCTGACTCAGTCAGCTTCTCAGAATATCCAAGCCTGTGCAATCATGAGTGTGAAAATGCCACACGATTTTTTTGCCATAACCTTCTCAACATTGCAGTTTACACTTTAGAAAATAGTTTATAGTTTTACCTGTTCCAAAGATATCAATCACCTGTTGATGTTGGCTTTGCAAGTGGAATATTTGCCTAAGAATGTGTGTTGTAGTGGGTTGATGGATGGAATATTTGAATGATGTTGAAAGTCAGCAATTAGCATTTGGGAGGTTTGTGGAAGATATTGTTGGTTGTGCCTGGTAGTTGCACAAACCAATTTCTGTGTTGCATAGTTGTGACATAGCCCAGGTTGAGTTGAAAATGGCCTGGGAGCAGAAAAATGTGCAGGGGACAGTCGGGGTGTTGAGGTGTTAAACTTTGCATTTTTCCTTGGATTGTCAGGGCTAAAAACGAAGCCATTTGTCAAGTACTTGAGACTTAGCTGTGCTCTCATTTCGGAAGAACAAGTGGAGTTCATAGGTCCTATGCAGGGACAGTGAATTGCCCCAGGGCCCAGGTAGAGAGAGAGAGAGAGCAGAACACCTGAAACAGGCAGCCCTGTTGTGTGACGCTTGACTTGGCAGCCAGCATTAACCCAGCGCCACAACGCAAGCTGATCAGTCAGTGGTGGGCTGCTGCAGAGTCACCATGTGATGGTGGAAGTGCCAGGCAGTGGATTACCTTGTTAATTGATTCATTAATAACATTATAGTTACCTGGAATTACATTACTTGTCAGTCTTCATCTGCGTTGAAGGATTTATGGGCTGATACGACCATCATCAGCAATTAAAGTTCAGGATGTCCATCCAGAGCTAATTATGAAAGTACACAAGTCTAGCTGATGGCTTGATTAATTAGTGTAACTCACTATTCGTCTATCACATTAACTTGGAATTTGTGTGAACAACACTACACCATATGCTTATGGGGTACTGGTGAACAAGGATTAAGTTTACTGTGAACTTGAACAGGGATCCGGGGATTTTCTGAGTGGATTCATATTTGAACATGTATTTTATACCACAGATTCAATTATGATTCATTGAAAACACTTGTGAAAAAACCCCTGCAGGATGACACTGGATTCTCCCAAGTGAAGTGTGGAGAGCACTTAGTTGGGCAAAACTGGATGATACCAAGAGGTGGCAAGTGACATCTCAACAATAGGCCATAATCCTGTAGCTTCAGGTGACTCTGAGGTGTGCTATTGTGTGTGCTGAGCAAATAGGGGTGTTTTTGAATGGCCGTGTAAACTTATTACCCAGCTCTGAGCAGGTAACAATCACATGCTGGTTAGACTAGTTAGCTGGCAAATGATGTGGGTGACATTTCACCAAGTGCTACACAAATATTCACTTTACATAGAGACCTTACTTCAGCATATTTTTCTACACTGAAATTTATCGATTTGGCAATGCACTGCAGCAAAGATGTAGCATGTGCTCCAAGGAAAGTTAGTTCGTGTTAAGATGTTCAGGTGATGTTATGATAGAGGATAGAGCATTCATTGCACTACTGGATCTGAACTGATCAACTGATGATTTGGACTACAGCTGCTGAGTTTTGGATAGTTTGTGTTGTGTGACAAATTGACATGCCTGAAAATGGTGTGGAAGGACTGTATTCGCAGATTCAGGGCTGGGATATTCAGACTGTGGGACAACAATAACAATGAGAGGGAGACTTCATCCAGTGGTCATGAGAAGGTGGAGATACTGGGGATCAAGATGACCAATGAGAGCGGCATCCCTTTGGTGTTTGACCAGACATGGACATTTCCACGACCCAGTGAGAAGGAGGGCTTGGAGTCCGAAGCCAACAACACAGGTGAGATGAGCAGAATTATGAGCAGAATGATGAATAGGTGCTCTGGAGATGGAGGTGTCTTTTGGCATCCCTCATCATTTCAGCAATTCAACTGCTTTGTTGCTGCTCTGATCAGCTGCTGATCTGTGGGTGTGTGCTTTTGGGTGTGTGATGCCAGCAATATCGTACCTGCCTTTCTCTTAGGTGTATGCCCAGCAACATGATCAAGTTGGCAGCAACACAATTAGTATAACTTATTAGGCAGAGTAAAGTTAAAGTTATGTACATGTACATTCTAATGAATCAGAATCGATTAATTGACTGAAAAAAACATTTTCAGTGAACTTCCTATCTTTGCCAGCATGATCATGTTAAATAGCTAATTCTCAGATAAAGCAGTCTAGACACTCAGCAGTGAATAGTGATCATAATGGACCTTGTCTGGTACTATCCAGCTTCACAAATGATGGTTGGGTTGTTCACCTCTGTAACAATGACTCGCATAACACTTATTACTATGTTTTGCTGAATATCACCAAAACGTGACCCCATATATAATGCATATTAATATTTTCTGGCCCTATTCTGTAGTGACATTGTTGTCATTATGGACAAATTAGTCACTGTCACAATGAAGGCCCATTGTATTAACTTTTATCTTTTTCACTGACTAACTACATCATTTATTCTTGGCAAGTAGTCTACATTTAACACTATTATGACATGTAATGGTCTGAATACATTCATTTGTAATAGCTTCAACCTGGCTCTGATTTTGTCAAGTGTAGTATAACCCAAAATTTACATTAATTTCACCTTTATTTCAGTTTTCAATACTATTCATAGATCTGGCCTATTGTAACAGTATTTTGAGTATATACCATATATATGAACATGCATTTGATTGCTATTTACCCTAGAAAAGGTCTTTTTGTGTCACCCCAGACATATATTTATGTTTACAAATACATGATGTCATATTTGTCCCATGCAATTAATCATAGTCCATTGGACTCCAATTTCCCAGGTTACCAGTGAAAAGGCCTCAAAAAACTAAACTGGCATGCATGATTAAACCTGCAAAAATGTGGTTGGAGTGCAAAGATAATATTTGTAGATGGTACTCTTTGTAACGTAAATAAAGACTTGCAATTATTTGGTTTTGGTCTTTTCAGGTCAGATTATCGGGTGGGAATCATTACCAGAGAAGGGCATTATAGACTAAATAGCTAATTTAAAAGACGTTTCAATACAAGCACTGCGAGCAGCGACTTGGAAGTGAATGATCACCCAAGAATACCTTTGTCTCAAATTAATTACACCCCTAATACTTTCTAAGTTTTCTTTGAGACAATGGTAAATTAGGGTTGTTGCTTAAATACCTCGAAAAATAATCTTTAGAAGCAATAAGCTGTTTGTAAAGGGACAAAACATGAGAGTATGAAAGAGGGAAGTATTAGTCATAAACAATAGTGAAATTCAAGGATTCTGCTTGTAGTATAGGCTACATGTATGCCCCTGCGGATGGTCACATGCAGTGTGTGTTGGCCAGTCATGTGTGTATTATTGTGTACCATGGAACTGTGTGGAATCAGACATCTGATATTTCCCTTTATTCCCCTCACAACTTGCATATTTGTGAGGAATCTATTAACTCCATAATACATGTTGTCACTGAATGCACTTCAATGTATTGGGGATTCATGTGACTGTATTGTGTGACTGTGTTGCTTGGGTTTGAAAAATAAAAGAGCAAAAACGAGTAC
This sequence comes from Platynereis dumerilii, assembly GCA_026936325.1. Classification (NCBI taxonomy): domain Eukaryota; kingdom Metazoa; phylum Annelida; class Polychaeta; order Phyllodocida; family Nereididae; genus Platynereis; species Platynereis dumerilii. The sequence continues at coordinate 176,640,012 of JAPTHN010000001.1, read as the reverse complement.
CATCCGAAATGAAATCCCTCAGAATAATACACTATGGAAGTTGTGTTATTTCTTGATTTCTGCTGTGATTTCTTCTACTGCAAAACCGTGATTTAGAGTTTAGATAGTATGGAACGTGTGTATTGAATCTTTGCAATAGTATCACCACAGGTATTATGTTTGCTGTAACCTTTACAGGAAATATTGTCATTTCAGCTGCATGTGGAAGAATGCAACTTCTGATAGATGCATCATTCTGTTGTTATGACAAGTAGATCTGAATACAAATAGCTGGCATTTTATCTTATTTTGTTGCAGTGGGGGCTTCCGTTGTTTATTTCAGGAATCAATGACGAATATGTGTGTTCACCCTCTATTATTGTTTTTAGTGATTTTGAGGTAGACAAATAAAGTTGAAGGATGAGACCCCTGTCCTCCTTGCGGATCAAGCTGACTGTTCACTATTGACTGCTTGTTTAATCCATTCAGTCAACATCCGACACATTTTTGACAATTTTGATGTCACATCTAAGTCCATGTGGTTCAGTAGGTTGTATTGTGGGAAACAAAGGCTAAAAATGTCGCAGATCTATTAGCTACACACACATATAATTCCCTTCCTGTTTTTTGTTCGTGAAGATCCAAGTGAAAGTGACACGCCATGTCCATTATCTATTGCATCTATTTATGTCATCCTTTTTGAAAACATTACATGTAAGCATATTAGCCTATGTCTATTTATAAAAGTTGTGAGGGATAAAAGCAGTTGCATCCAAAACTGCTGGACATTTTCCTCATGATGGGTAAGTAAGTAACTATACTAGGTAGGCAGGTGGATAGATGGATATATTGATTGATTGATTGATTGATCTAATTCTTTATTGATTGACTGATAGTTAGATGGATAGTTGGGTAGAAACGGACAGATAAATCTCTACTCACAAATCTGAAGGGTACTGGCCCTGAAGCCCTGAGGGTATGCTAACTTACTAGTATTGTATTTCCCTACACGTCCTACCTCCACACATTTATGTCCAGCATATTTGCATTGTATGGGTATTCTCCTCACACCCAATTGTCAAGCTGTGGGTGGCCGGGGCTAATGGCAATTGACTTGAGTGAATTCCCTTGTTTGTTAAAACAATGTAATTGGTTTGTTCAGCAGTGTCACTGCGAGAGTGTCAGGCTGTAGGGGCCTTTTGTGGTCAAACAATGTCTAAATGCTTAGCATTCGATATAATGCATTGGAATCGCCTGTGAATATAAGAGACCTAATTAGTATCACAGGCCATTGGAGTTGTTAACCAGAAATAGTGAAGCCACACAGAATACTGTACACAACCAATGCACAAACGCCAGTGTGTTCCAAGCACACACAATTAGCCACATTGGGTGGCCACCAACAGAAAAGGGACAAACATTGGACAAGAAAACGCAAAAATGCCCAGGAATATCTTTAGCACGCCCAGGAATATGGTGAACACACCCAGGAATAATATGTTGAACACAACAATGCCCAGGAATATAATGAACACGACTTTCACTGCAGTGACTCCGACTCCTCCTAAAAAGAAATCAGGTACATTCAGCCAAAACAAAATGCAGCTTAAAATTTCTCAGTCTCCTGTGATTTGTCCAGAATTTGGTAGTGTCACTGTTGTGACTACTGGTGAGCCAGTGGCAGTGATGCAGTTAGTCCTCTTTTGAAACCATTATATATTTTCTTGTTTCAGTGGGGGGGGGGGGACTCACTGAACATGCTCAATGAAAGTTTTATTAACAAGGATCACTCTTTTCAAAGCAAAATCTTCATGAATTTTAGGAAGGTTCGTTTTATTGGCTTTACTTGTAAGGTAGGGCTTTAAGGTTGCTACTTGCATGCATGCATGGAGACTGCATTGCTTTGCATTCATGCAAATATGAGGTAAACGAATAAATATAATGGGTAAATAATTCGTGATTTATATGCTTGAAGAAAGGAGAGCCTGTGTGAATATGAAGCTAAGCAAATATAGACTCTCCTGGGTTGGATTTGGGCAATTCTGTCAGGCTTTTGTGTGTAAGTGGTTGGGTATTACAACATGGCAGGCTATCATTACTTTTGGACCTTTGGCCATTTCTTGGCCTTGTGGTTTCACTAACAGCCATTAAATTCCTTGTGGCTTTGATATAAACATACATCCATTATGCATTGTGTGGACGTTCTTGCTTTTGAATTTAATTTGGCTATGCACATATTTTGTTGCTGTGGGGGAATGAATTGTGTTCCTTCAGGTAAAGTAATACATTATAATAAATTATAGTCTAATTATTTTTTTTCTGCTGCAAGGTAGTGCCATACATATTTTGAACATTCCATCTTTCTTAGTATGGTTCCTGTGCAAGTGTCAGATCTCATCCCTTACCTGCATGATGCATTTAACCAGATATCCGCAACTCAATGCACCATAAAATCTCATGAGAATGGCCGCAACATTTTGCAGCACTGATGTATCTTCACCAGAGAGCACACCAAGTTATAATCTGGACCTGAGTGTAGGCAAGCTGACTTCAAGCACAACTTTCTGATGTGTCTTGATGCTGAGTGACAAATTATTTCCCTGAAAATGTTCTGCAGAAGTTGACTGATGAAATAAATCTGAATTGATCAACAAGTCCTCTTATGCTAAATATTGAATGATAGTGATGTTTAGAAACTGTATTGACTTGAATCGTCTCCAGTTTTGTTTCCAGACCTAATCACAACAATGTACAAAAATATTATAATTATTTTAGTCATTCGAGTGGCTAATCATTATGACAATATCACCTCATCATTATTTCTGCCTGGTCTAACTGAAATTTCCTGATACATAGCATCAAGTCAGCACGTCTATACACAAACTAATTCAGGCCCGTAGCCAGGGGGGGTGTGTAGGGTGTGTACACACCCCCCCACAGCCCAACCTCCCCCTTGAATCCACAATGATCTTACGCGTTTTTGGCGAGAATCCGCGAATGTCGGTTCACGCAGTTGCAATATGCTTTCTTATTGGATTTATTTCCAAACAAAAATAAATGTATGCATTGCTCAAGAAACACAGCAACCATTTGAGGGACCAATCAGAATTTCTTTAAATAGGCCTAGATTGTAGTATTTTTAAAAGAGGGGGTATAAGAATATTCTTCTTCGATTTCAAGAGGTTTTTTGTATTTTTTGCCTAGAAAAGAATTACACAATGTGACTCATCCATATATGGGAGACGTTTTTGTTTGGATGGGCACTGGGCAATGAGGCTGAAGAAACTTTACATCTAAAATTGGAGTAGGCAATGGTATTGAGAAGAAACAACATCCCCCCCCCCTATGAGATAACGCTAAGATAAGAACATTTAATTAGAGGCAGTGAGGGGGAAAGGCAGGGAGCAAGAGTGGGGAATGGGGAAGAGGGGGGGTAAATCGAGGGAAGAGGGGGGAAGCGGGGGCAAGAAGGGGGAAGCGGGGGCAAGAGGGGGGAAGCAGGGACAAGACAGGAGAAGCCGGGGGAAGCCGGGGGAAGCCGGGGGAAGCAGGGGGAAGCAGGGGGAAGCCGGGGGAAGCAGGGGGAAGCCGGGGGAAGCAGGGGGAAGCAGGGGGAAGCAGGGACAAGAGGGGGTAGAAGGGGGAAGAGTGGGAAAAATGGGGGGCAAAATGGGGGATAACTGATATTGTGGGAATAAGAGAAGGGGGCAGGGGGTGTATCCTATCATGAGGTCTCCCCTCACAAAGAAACCCTGAATGGTCTTGAGGGACAGAGCATGTACCAGCATGCAATGTTGTATTGCTGTTAAACATAAGGTCCATGTGGCTCTACTCTAAATTATGAAATTTCAAAATAAAATTATGGCCAGGGGGAGTGAAGGGTGTGTTTGCACTGCCCGATATATACCAGAACTTCCGGCAATTTCTAAAAAGGGAAAGTGAAGAAAAGCGGAAACAAATCTCCAAAAACAAAAGAAAGCGTTTTAAAATCAGGCCCTTAAATAGGAATATTTTAGGGGGGCACAATGATTCTCTCCTCCCTGTGTGCCTCCTCCGTCTTCAGTCACTTTCCTCTCAAGACATCCCTCGCTGCCTCCTCCCTCGCTTATGGCTCCTTCCACTCTTTCTTCCTCTCTCTCTGGGTTTCTCCTTTTCCATGCATCTCTTCCCTAGCCATTCCCTCCTCCATGTTATCCTCCAATCTCTCCAGATACTCTCATTCTAGCTATCTCTGACACTCCCCTCCCTGCATTATCCCTTTCTGTATCCGCCCAGTTCTAGTCTCCTCCCCAATAGCTCTTTCCTCCTCCTTAGCTCTTGCTTCCTGTGTCTCTGCACCCCTCCTCCATCTCTTGGGCCTCTCTAATTCTCTAGCTGCCGCCTCCTAATGCAGCCACATCTAGTTTTCCTATCTGTCTCCTCCTTGTCCTTTCTTCTTCCTCAACAGCTTTTCTCTCCTCCACAACAATTCTTCTCTTCTCCCTGTCTGCCCTCTCCCTGACATATATGCCTTCTCCATCTATTACTCCGTTCTCTCTGTATGCCTTTCTGCCTACTCCGTAGTTCTTGGGGCTCCTAATAAATTAGTAATAATAGCTTCTTCACTGGTTTCTCCCTAGCTTATGTCTCCTCACTCTATACCTACAGCATCTCTCTGCTTTCCACCTCCTCAGTTACATTTCTGCATTTCTATATTCAGAAGCAATGCTAAGACTAACTCCTCCCTAGATTTTGCTTCCTCCTGTTAGCTCAAACCTTTTCCAGTTTATTCATCTTCCTCCTTCCCTAGTCATCTATATCTCTCTGACTTGCACCTCTCTACATTCTCCATTACTACATTTCTGGAGTCAGAAGCAATGTTTGGACTACTTCTTCTGTATACAAGCTCTTGTGGCTGCCTTGCCGCCTCCTGATAGCTTTAGCCTTCTTAAGTATCAGTCCTCCCCCTGTTTAGTCCTCGATCTGTCTCATACTCTCCCTTTCTTCATCCGCTTAGCAATAGCTACTCCCTTTTCCCCAGCTCTTGTCACCTCCATTCTTGCACCTCCCTTGGTGACTCTCCTTTTCTACCCCGACCCCAATTGTTTTTTGTCCCCTTCATCTGTACCTCCTCCCTAGGTCTCACCCTCTCCATCCTTGCCTCTAAACTCTCTTCATCTACCCTCTCTGCATTCTCCTTCTCTACGTCTCGCCTTATAACTGATGCATGCATCCTGCCCTGCCTCTTCAGTATGCCCTGCCTCTTCAGTATGCCCTGCCTCTTCAGTATGGCTTAGCATCCCTCTGTAGAATCTCCTGTCTCCTTCCTCTCCTGTGTTTTTCCTCCAATGACCCCCTCTTACAGGACCCTCACTGCTCCCACCATAGCATGAGTCAATGCCTCCCCAATTTACCTGCAAATAACCCTGTATGTCTATGTGTTTTCGCAAATTCAGTGCACATACGAAATTAAATTCTCCAAAAGTGGTTCATGATGTTAAAATCATAATTTGACTTTTTTTAAAGAGTCAAAATGGATGATTTTCTCAAATCGCAGAGAATTTTCATTACAATATATATTAAAAACCCAGTGATTTGAAAAAATATTTGCTCAAAACACTAGGTTTTTAATATATTATTCTATGAAACTTCTCTGCAATATGAGTAGATCATCAGTATAGACCAGGCTATAAGAAAAGGTCAAAATTCACAAAGACTGTGTTCTTTGGCATTTTAAATTATGTTACCATATTGAGTTTTTTGGGAATTTTTCCATCAAATTTAACTCTCTAGAATGCTCAGAATGTGTCTCAGAGTGTCTAAAATCCGTTGGCTTCTGGGGGCCTTGAGCGGCCCCCAGACCCCCCGCCGCTAAGTTTCGGCCCTACGGGCCTCAATTCCCCCCTTCATTGCTTTCCACACACCCCCCCATAAAAAATCCTGGCTACGGGCCTGTAATTACACCCAATAATTCTTTCACCTCTAAGCTGCCTATGTTAGAGCACAGCCTTATTGATCCGAGACCACACCCATCTGGCTTCCTGGTGGCTTCCAAGTGGCTACAACTTGTACATGTATGGCTTTGTGGATCAGGGATGCTATTGACTTGATGCTATTGACTGGCCTGTCAAGGTGTAGCTTGCTGGGATTTGTGGCTTTGGGTGTCATCCAGTGTGATTATAGGTCTTTGTCCTATTTATTTGTGTCAGTGAAGATATTCTAGTAGATGACCAATGGCCATCTGGTAACTAATTAGTAATTAATGATATAAATCTTTAAGTTAAGTTGACTTGTGAAATCTAATGAGATTTAATAATTGACTTATTGGACTGCCAACATGCCAAGCTATATTAGTTATAGAGTATTCCATACACAAAGATCTTACTTTTTGCTTGTCTGGAGCTTTCAACCATCTCTCATGGTTTTCTTCAGCAGACTGATTCAGTCTGAAGAAAACCATGAGAGATGGTTGAAAGCTCCAAAAGTAAGATATTTGTGTATGGAATACTCTATAACAATATGAACTCTCAAAGATCAGGATCAAACCTCGATGGATTTTCCAAGTCTATAGTATCTCAGTGGCTTTGATCTGCAGTGAATATTATATTAATTAGAGGTTTCTGATCTATCCCATCCAGAACTTTAGCGATTCTGTAATAGAATTTGGTAGTTTTCTTGTTTGAATGATATTGATAATGAAAAAACTATGTCTACATTTGATACAACAGTAAAATATTGCAACATACTAACTGATAAGTCCAAAAGCTGGGTTAGTCCAAAATATTTAAAATATTACTGATGATTTAATGTTTATAATTCATAGACTGATAGATAAGTTATAGTTATTATTCACAAAGTGAAAAGTTGTGAACTTCATGATGGTGTATTGTGCTAACTCTCATTAAGGTGTGTAACTTTGACCTGGCTGACAACTGCTTTGTGGATGAAGTTGCACACATTTTCCTGATGTTTAATGATAGTAACTATGTTCATGGTCTATTGTGCGTGCCTAGCCTATATTTTAAAATCTTAATTGTAGTTGTTATACCTCAGAAATAGTCCATTTGCATGATGTACTGTCATTGTACGATGAAGTCATGGTGAACATGTTAAGATCACATGTATGTATTGCGTTTTGACTCAGTCCAAATTTTGTCAACAGTATTCTGGTTATTATTATAGTTACAAAATGTGTGTTTATTATTACATATTAACACTACTGAATTGCTTTTTGAGTGGTTTGCAATAACACTGTTAATTATCAAAGTCAAAACTAAGTTGGTTTAGCAGTCAATTGTTTAATTTTTTGGTTTTCTCTTTTTCTTCTATTTTCCATTATCTCCCATAATGAGCTTTTATTGTTGAACATACCAATGTTCTAATCAAAGAAACCCAGATTGTCAACCTTGATATACCTGTAATTTTAGCCAAAATTAGCTTTGATGAGACATAATTGCTGAATGAGCACAAAAGCATCTCAGTTGTGAAAATCAGGTGCTGAACCAACTGAGATCAAATGTCAAGAAGAGGCTCAGGTGTGCAGGTCATGTGACATGCTCAGGTGTAACATGTGAAGGGAGTGCATCTCTCAAAAAATGCTTTTTAAACTGAGTTAACTCTACTTTTGTTAAATGTCCTTGTTTCATATTGCTCTTTCTTATAGTACATTTCATATACCATTGTCTGCTGGATCTAATAATGGTTATTATATTTATTGCCAACTGATTGCTGTGATACACCTTGTAATGATCAAGGTAATTGTGATATAATTGCTTTGTTCCTACTTGTGAAGGTTGAATTGAACATGGTAATATTGGGACTAAATGAGTAAAATGTAGCTCGTGATCATTGAGCAATTTTCAAATATTTCTGTTTAGCATTGACAAGTTTCAATTTTGACACCATGTGTCACTTCAGGGTTTGGTTCTCTGCTTCTCAGGTGTTTTAAAAACTTGCTTATTGACAGTCTTTTTTAAGCAATTTGCACATGCTGAATGCCCAGAAACAGTGAGAAACTTGATATCAGAACTGCCACATTGTGACAACTGTTTGGCAGAGTTTATTGCCTTATAGTTTTTGCTCTCTGGAATATCTGAATACCTATGTATTCATTTGTGATGAAGTTGTTTTTGTTATTGGTGCCTTATTGGCTTGTTGTTTTGCCTCCTGTGAACTTTTCGCCCTTTTCCATCGGATCGAAGTGTTTGGGTTTGCTTCAAAGCTCCCAATGAGTGATTTGCTTCCTCCTACACTGGCCAGTCAATCACCTTTGCCGCTCAACTGAGCAGCATCGATTGGAAACCACTCTCATTACCATCCTCTGATATTTGACACCAGCATTAGTGCTGACCCAGGGAAACATGTTGCCTTTTACTGTTTTTCAATATTCGAATGCACTTGTTGGTTTTATGAGGGCCAGATCAATTCTGTCATCAAAGACAAGAAAATATTGTATTTAGCCATTGTAAGGCCTATATTGTTTGATGGAAACTTACAAATTTAAAGCTATAAGCTATAACTAGTATTCAACCTTTAAAAAGGTTAGGCAATGATTCGACCTCAAATATATGAGTAAAACAAATTATATGAGACTATGTCGGACTATTATGGTAGAGACCCTGTAAGCTGAAGTTTCTACTTATATTATGTCGTAAAGTAGACACACTTAGCCCATGCAAAATTTGAAGACAATTGTCCATGTCAATCACAAGATATAGCCATTTACCCCTTTTGGGGGTTACTACCTAAAACCGAAACTGTTCATCCAGTAACATCCATTAAGTACAAGCCTAGATCCAACATAAACTTGACATTCCATTTTAAACAACCAAATTCCTCAAAATACGTATTTACCCCCCTTTGACCTTGGTTACGAGGGTAAATTATCCTATATTGTAACATTTTCTCTTTCAACATGTGCCTGAGTCAATATCCCATACGTGTGCAAAATTTGAAGTAAATCGTCCATGTCAGTCACAAGTTATAGTCATTTACCCCTTTTGGGGGTAATTATTAAAAACCGAAACTTTTCATCCCGTAACATCCATACGAATAACCTAGACCAAACGTGCAACTAATATTCCATTTTAAACAACCAAGTTCTTCAAAATATGTATTTACCCCCTTAGAACTTGATTACGAGGGTAAATCACCCTATTCTGTGAATTTTTTCCTTTTAGCATGTGTCTGAGTCAATGTCACAAACGTGTGCAAAATTTGAAGTAAATCGTCCATGTCAATCACAAGTTATAGTCATTTACCCCGTTTGGGGGTAATTACCCAAAACAGAAAGTTTTCATCCAGTAAAATCCAACCGGATAGCAGTAGACCAAACATACAGCTGATATTGCATTTTGAACAACATAACTCCTCAAAATATATATTCACCCCTTTTGGCATTGATTACGAGGGTAAATACCCTATGTTGGCAATACTGTTAAAATTATTTGTTTAATATGTGCCTGAGTCAATATCCCAAACGTGTGCAAAATTTGAAGTAAATCGTCCATGTCAATCACAAGTTATAGACATTTACCCCTTTTGGGGGTAATTACCCAAAACAGAAACTTTTCATCCAGTAAAATCCAACCGGATACCCGTAGACCAAACATACAGCTGATATTCCATTTTGAACAACATAACTCCTCAAAATATATATTCACCCCTTTTGGCATTGATTACGAGGGTAAATACCCTATGTTGGCAATACTGTTAAATTTATTCGTTTAATATGTGCCTGAGTCAAATTCCCAAACGTGTGCAAAATTTGAAGAAAATCGTCCAGGTCAATCACAAGTTATAGACATTTACCCCTTTTTGGGGGGTAATTACCAAGCTTCGGGCAACAAGGATTACATAATACAGAAACCATTAATATATTACCAGACTATCATTGAAATCCTTTCATTAAAACCAAAGTTTTACAATGTTTTCACTCTTGGGGCAAAACACCCTATTTTCAACACCCCATTACATAGTTACCCCTTCACATAATCAAAATATAAAATATCACTTACCTTGAATGGTTAGTCAGGCTACCTATCAGTGAAAGAACTGAGTTTCTAGCTTGCTTAGTTTTTCTGGAAACCTGTGCAAACCTGTTTTAGTCAAATTGGGGTAATTACCCCCTTACCCTCATTGCACAACAACAATTATGGGTTACAAATGTTGGGATACATGTTTATATATATATTCCAAAGTTTCAAATTGATTCTTGTAATATTAAAAAAGTTATTCCACTTTTAAGTTTTCCAATTTTCGACTTTGAGATGACCTGTGACCTTGAGTTCAAGGTCAAGGTCAACCATCTTCTCCCAAAATGAAGTACTAACCATGGACTATATATGTACCAAGTTTCAAGTCTCTAGCACAAAAACCTACTGGCCAAGAAAAAAATAATAATAATAATAACTAGAAATCGGGTAACCGCGATGCGGTGACAAAACTTCACCTATCATATAATTATTGGCAGTGAAATTAATGTGAGAAAACACAGAAATGATATTGGAAATGACATTGGACATGAACTTGAACATGAACTTGATCATGAACATAACCTCGCACATGAACTTGCACATGTACTTGCACATAAACATGTACATTTATAAACTTGTACATGTAATTGCATGCGTCTTGCACACTTAACACAACATGCAATATCACACACAATATCACATGTAATATTATGCAATATCAATTGTAAAGTTACATGTCATGTATTCAACATACAATATCACTTGCAATATCATGCAAAATCATATCACATTTAATATTAATTGAACACCTGTAATTTTGCATGTCACTTAGAATGTACATAGTGTGCACAGATATATGGAAGTACTTATAAACTATTATGTGGCTCCGTGGTACAATGGTTAGCATTCCCGCCTTGAACACATGAGGACGTGGGTTCGAACCCCGCTCCGGCCATGTCCAGAGGTTATCATTATAATGATTGGTATGATTGCCATTGAGCAGATTTATCTGGAATGGGCGCTATATAAAATCATACTATATTATATTATTATATTATATCTGTCCATGGACTAGTTGTGATGTGACAGATGGTCAGCTGACAGATAAACCCTTACTGTAACATGTCAATCGGTTTGTGGCCATACATTGACTGATACATTGACTGATACACTGACTGATACACTGACTGATACACTGACTGATACACTGACTGATACAAAAATATTTGACCGAAAATACGTAATTTTGAGGGTTGGGCGTTCTTTTAAACTATCAGAGCTACAAGAAAACATTCAGAGAATGAAAACTATAGGAAAATTTGAGCTTGCCGAATATTATATACAGAAAATAACATGGACCAGTAGATGGACCAGTAGATGGACCAGTAGATGGACCAGTAGATGGACCAGTAGATGGACCAGTAGATGGACCAGTAGACGGACCAGTACATGGACCAGTACATGGACCAGTATATGGACCAGTACATGGACCAGTACATGGACCAGCGCATTGACCAGCGCATTGACCAGCGCATTGACCATGCATCAACCAGTACATCAACCAGTGCATCAACCAGTGCATCAACCCAAACATCAATCAGTACATCAACCTTGGAATTTTAGGAATGCATTGGCTAACATACTTCTAGTCCTGAAAACATATCGAAATGACTGCAATTTCTGAAAACATACATTTTTCAAGGTCCGGCGATCTTTTTAACCGTCAGTGATACAAGAAATCGTTCAAATACAGAAACTAGAGGAGAATTTTTCCTTTCCAAATCTATTTTCAGAATCTCCGTAACTTTATTAGGACCGGAGATACGGCTGATTGAAATTATGGTACAATTCAGAAATGTGGACTTCAGAAATTTCTGAAAAAATGTAGTTTTTCACTTAAAATTACTCTAGAACCCAAACGGTTCATTGGAAACATATATAACTTGGCAGGATTATGTGAACGAAAGACGAAAGTATGCTCAAATAGCTTCATTGAAATAAAATGATTATTTCTTTGTCAAAATGATGATAAATTGTGAAAATTTGACAAAAAACATGAAATTTTCAGGGTCCGGCGATCTTTTAAACCGTCAGAGCTATGACAAAATGTTCAGAAAACGAAAACTAGGGGAGAATTTGGCCTTTTCAAATCTGTTTTCAGATTATCTGTAACTTAATTAAGACCGGAGCTACAGCCGATTGAAATAACGCTATCATTGAGAAATGTGAAAAAATATCGTAAATTTTTCCCTAATTTTTTGACCTTGTGACCTTTACGGTCTAACGTAGGTTAATCCGAGGACCTTGAAAATTTACACGATACCTCTAGACTATTGTAGCAAGTATGTGTGACATTTTTGTAACAATATTTTGATTCTTTGCCTGTGTAAAAAAATCAAATGTCAGAAAAGTAAAATTTTTCATCATGTTTGACCTTGAATTTGACCTTGAAAATAAGTTTCTAGGTCAAAACTAATATGATTTTCAGAATCAGAATGTAAAAATGGGGGGATCAATTAATTATGGTAACTCTCTCTGATCGATATTTCTATGTCAAAAACGCAATAATTTGTTATTTTTTAACATTCTCCGGCTAGCGATATTTGGAATTTTGTACAAAATTAAGGAAAAATGTTAGAGGACTTTGGATTACATATTCAAAATTGGCATATTTTAGTGTGTCTTGAGAAAAAATATCAAAGTGATATCATGAAAACAACATAATTTTCAGAATTTTTGAAAATAAGCACTTTTCGCACTTTGAAGAGCCAAATGACCTTGAAAAATGAGGTCAAGGTCAAATTTGAAGGTGGATATGGGGGTTTTAGGGGTATCTTTGGGGGGGTCCACTATACATTGTTATGGCCTAGAGTCGATATTTCAGGGTGAAATTACCAAGGTCACTGGTTGTGATGACGCGGTTGTTATTCAAAATTACATAACTCAAAAACAAAGCATGACATCATCACAAAAATAACTTCTTACCATGGGCTAGACATTTGGGCATCAAACTACATCAATTTTGATACCGTGTGGCTCACAGATTTTGATTCTATGCGAAACAATCTCCAGCACAAAATATGGACCTGTGCAACCTTGACCTTGACCTACTTTCTTGAAATTGGGTCAGATTATGTAATGTACTGGTAGCACTTAGAACCTAAGTGGAAAATGAAATATACATGTAATTGCCTGTGATATGCTCTTGAGAAACATATGAAAAAACGAACTTTGAAATGGCCTGTGACCTTGAAAAATAATTCAAGGTCACTGAAACTGGGTCAGTGTAATGAGGTCATGTAATACTATATACCTGATTTTTTTGAAATTTTTTTGAAGAAATTTTTGTGCGGAAAAAAGAAAAAGAATAATAAAAATACTTACGAAAACAAGAAACTTCACCTATGTAATAGGTGAAGTTTAACTAGAGACCGGGTAACCGCGAAGCGGTGACAAAACTTCACCGCCTATAATCGGGGTGTTATTGGTACAATGTAACTAAAGTAAGGGTATTAGGTTATGGGTCCGACTCCAAGCAATCTTTCAGAGCCACTTTCAGCCCTCAAAATCAATTTCCTGTGACGGGGCGATTTTTTCTTGAAAAATGCAAAAACGGACGTTTTTGGCAATTTGGGGGCTCAGAAATGATGCGATTTTCATCATTTTTGCAGGAAATGCTGCTCTACTAGTGAGGATTAGTAATGTGTCAAGACATTTGGCCCGAGTACGTTCAGGTTGATTCTGACCGGAAGGCCCATTTTCCTATCTTTTAGCATGCGAATGCCGTAATGGACCCACATAGGCCTATGCAAAGGCCTAGAATCACAAAACCATGCAATTCTAGGGGGAAGGGGTCCAGAAAGGCATTAAACTGCCACCGGCACCCCCACAATGCGGTGTTTCAGCTTTTCCCGCCAAAAATATGCGGTTTTTCTGTTTTGACCTGTTTCCGGGGCAATCCCGGTCCATGTCACAGCCATAGTGATGCTAATCTACACCATTCTAACCAATTTCCATGCTATTTACTGGCCTGCAGCCTCAACTTCAAAGTTCACCTGCATTAAGTCAGCCAATCACAGCACAGCTTTTTGTTTACTGCGGGACTCGAAACCATAAGACATGTGTCGTCTGCTAGAATGGAGTCTTCTGCAAGTATTTCAGCTTGCAGGTTGCTTATATAACATAGAGAAGGCTTGAATTAGGTATATTTTGGCTTTCTACAGTATTAGACCACAGGAGTTTCGGCAAAAAGCGTAATTCAAAGGGGGGGGGGGGTGCACCGTTGGATAATTGCTGGTTTTGATGACGCGGTCAATATTTAAAATTACGTAACTGCATAACCAAACATGGGATCACCACAGTTATAACTTACAGCACTGGCCCGGCCACCAAGGCAGCTTTTGGCCTCACTTTGAAAACCCTGGGGCTTACGGTTTCTGACATCTCGTGCGACAATCGCTTAGTACTAAAAATGGCCGTAGCCATCTTGGACCTGGACCTGCGTTTTCGGAAGTCTCACTTTGTAACTTGCAAAAAGCATGTGGAACCTAATAAAAGTGACAGAAACGAAATCCGGGCGTAACCGGATGAGATTTGGGCATTTCAAAAGTATGGAAAATCTGACTTCAAAGTGCTCTGCGACCTTGAAAAATGAATCAAGGTCGGCGAAACCGGGTGGGTGTCATACGGGCATGGTGGGCTTCCTTCATGAATTTTTTGAAAATTTTTCGAGGACCTTTTTTGGAAAGTACGAACGCAACTTGAATACTAGAGACCGGGTAACCGCGAAGCGGTGACAAAACTTCACCGCCTATAATCGGGGTGTTATTGGTACAATGTAACTAAAGTAAGGGTATTAGGTTATGGGTCCGACTCCAAGCAATCTTTCAGAGCCACTTTCAGCCCTCAAAATCAATTTCCTGTGACGGGGCGATTTTTTCTTGAAAAATGCAAAAACGGACGTTTTTGGCAATTTGGGGGCTCAGAAATGATGCGATTTTCATCATTTTTGCAGGAAATGCTGCTCTACTAGTGAGGATTAGTAATGTGTCAAGACATTTGGCCCGAGTACGTTCAGGTTGATTCTGACCGGAAGGCCCATTTTCCTATCTTTTAGCATGCGAATGCCGTAATGGACCCACATAGGCCTATGCAAAGGCCTAGAATCACAAAACCATGCAATTCTAGGGGGAAGGGGTCCAGAAAGGCATTAAACTGCCACCGGCACCCCCACAATGCGGTGTTTCAGCTTTTCCCGCCAAAAATATGCGGTTTTTCTGTTTTGACCTGTTTCCGGGGCAATCCCGGTCCATGTCACAGCCATAGTGATGCTAATCTACACCATTCTAACCAATTTCCATGCTATTTACTGGCCTGCAGCCTCAACTTCAAAGTTCACCTGCATTAAGTCAGCCAATCACAGCACAGCTTTTTGTTTACTGCGGGACTCGAAACCATAAGACATGTGTCGTCTGCTAGAATGGAGTCTTCTGCAAGTATTTCAGCTTGCAGGTTGCTTATATAACATAGAGAAGGCTTGAATTAGGTATATTTTGGCTTTCTACAGTATTAGACCACAGGAGTTTCGGCAAAAAGCGTAATTCAAAGGGGGGGGGGGTGCACCGTTGGATAATTGCTGGTTTTGATGACGCGGTCAATATTTAAAATTACGTAACTGCATAACCAAACATGGGATCACCACAGTTATAACTTACAGCACTGGCCCGGCCACCAAGGCAGCTTTTGGCCTCACTTTGAAAACCCTGGGGCTTACGGTTTCTGACATCTCGTGCGACAATCGCTTAGTACTAAAAATGGCCGTAGCCATCTTGGACCTGGACCTGCGTTTTCGGAAGTCTCACTTTGTAACTTGCAAAAAGCATGTGGAACCTAATAAAAGTGACAGAAACGAAATCCGGGCGTAACCGGATGAGATTTGGGCATTTCAAAAGTATGGAAAATCTGACTTCAAAGTGCTCTGCGACCTTGAAAAATGAATCAAGGTCGGCGAAACCGGGTGGGTGTCATACGGGCATGGTGGGCTTCCTTCATGAATTTTTTGAAAATTTTTCGAGGACCTTTTTTGGAAAGTACGAACGCAACTTGAATACTAGAAATCGGGTAACCGCAATGCGGTAACAAAACTTCACCTATCATAAAAATTAGTGGTAACAAAGGGAAGCAGGAAAACACTGAAAAGACCTAGGTCATGAAATGGAAATGAAATGGACATGTACTCGGACTTGCCACTATACTTGCACTTTGCACAAGTACCAGCACATGTATATGTACATGCAAGACAGACAATAGTAAATTCAATTGAATTGTATATACTATCAGTCATGCACCACAATGCAGGCACAGAATTTGTGGTGAACCTTCCACAATGATACAGCTCAGGGCAGCAGTACAGGCCCATGGGAAGAGACAAGGGGAACATTGCCCAAGGTTCCAATGCCATAGCATTGTCCAGTGTTGGTGACCGCCATATTAATTCAGGGATGTCCAGGGTCTTTCAGTTGCCCCAGCACAGGACACTGGATACAACTGATGTGTCATGGGCTGGGATGTCTGCCCATGAGCACCGTTCTATGGCTGGTTCGAGTTGGATCATTGTGGAAAGATAACCATGTGTGTGCATTGCAGTACATGAATAAGTAATTGCAATACAATATAATTTTTTGTCCCTATGGGTCCCATCTCTCCTTCAATGTCTTAGGTTAGACTGGGACAGTCTTCTCGAAAGTTCGAAAGTTTACTCCTCTGTTGAGGAACGAAAAAAAAAGAAATGAAGGAGATGGATGGTACAGTCCCATAAAGATCACAGGATTGAGTAGGCTTCCACTAATTAGATCATTCTTTTACTAGTCACACCATGGGTTCTTTTTTTTCATTTTTTAGTAGCTGGTGTATTATCTTGAAACAAATTAAAATGATAGAACTGAAAAGACAACCAAGCTACACTTCCTGGGAATTCATAACATTGTGGCAACATGCAAGGCATGCATATATAATAATGAAATGACAGAGTCTCAATGCCATTTCTAAACTTGAAATCTCACTTGCATATCAAGACATGAAATGACAGGCAGAGACAAAGCCAAAATACACACAAACCACATGGGCATTTCCAGAGATGGAATCGCAGATGAGACAATCACTGGGAATTCCAAACATTGTTGGTACGTAAAAAAAAAAAATACCAGTATAATAATTAAATCACAAAGTAGAGTCTAACGGCAATTTCTAAAGATGAGATCACAGGCAGACACTCAACATTGTGCCAAAATACATAGCATGAAGGCATTTATCGAGATGAAATCGCAGGCAGAGATATAGAGTCAAGTCAACTTCATTATATACCGAAGGAAATTAGTTGCAATGAGCTAAAGATGAGATCACAGGCAGACACACACCATTGAGCCAAAACACAAAGCATGACAGCATTTCCAGAGACAAAATCTCAGGCAGAGACAGTCACTAGGAATTCCAAACATTGATGGTACGTTCAAGACACACCAGTATAATAATTAAATCCCAAGGTAGAGTCCAACTGCCATTTCTAAAGATGAGACCACAGGCAGTCACTCAACATTGTGCCAAAATACAAAGCATGAAGACATTTCAAGAGATGAAATCGCAGGCAAAGACAATCACTTTGAATTCCAAACATTGATGCTACGTTCATGACATACCAGTATAATAATTAAATCAAAAAGTAGAGTGTACCTGCCATTTCTAAAGATGAGATCACAGGCAGAAACTCAACATTATGCCAAAATACAACGCATGAAGGCGTTTCCAGAGATGAAATTGCAGGCAGAGACATCGAGTCAAGTCAACTTTATTATATACCGAAGGTAATTAGTTGCAATGAGCTACAAATGTGATGACAGGCAGACACTCACCATTGAGCCAAAACACAAAGCATGAAGGCATTTCCAGAGACAAAATCGCAGGCAGAGACAATCACTGGTAATTCCAAACATTGATGGTACGTTGAAGACATACCAGTTTAATAATTAAATCACAAAGGAGAGTCTAACTGCCATTTCTAAAGAAGAGATCACAGGCAGACACTCAACATTATGCCAAAATACAAAGCATGAAGGCATTTCTCGAGATGAAATCGCAGGCAGAGACATCGAGTCAAGTCAACTTTATTATATCCCGAAGGTAATTAGTTGTAATGAGCTAAAGATGAGATCACAGGCAGACACACACCATTGAGCCAAAACACAAAGCATGAGGGCACTTCCAGAGACAAAATTGCAGGAAGAGACATTCACTTGGATCTCCAAATATTGATGGTACATTCAAGACATACCAGTATAATAATTAAATCACAAATTAGAGTCTAACTGCCATTTCTAAAGATGAGATCACAGGCGGACACTGAACATTGCGCCAAAATACAAAGCATGAAGACATTTCAAGAGATGAAATCGCAGGCAAAGACAATCACTTTGAATTCCAAACATTGATGCTACGTTCATGATATACCAGTATAATAATTAAATCAAAAAGTAGAGTGTAACTGCCATTTCTAAAGATGAGATCACAGGCAGAAACTCAACATTATGCCAATATACAAAGCATGAAGGCATTTTCCAGAGATGAAATCGCAGGCAGAGACATCGAGTCAAGTCAACTTTATTATATCCCGAAGGTAATTAGTTGTAATGAGCTAAAGATGAGATCACAGGCAGACACACACCATTGAGCCAAAACACAAAGCATGAGGGCACTTCCAGAGACAAAATTGCAGGCAGAGACATTCACTTGGAATTCCAAACATTGATGGTACATTCAAGACATACCAGTATAATAATTAAATCACAAATTAGAGTCTAACTGCCATTTCTAAAGATGAGATCACAGGTGGACACTGAACATTGTGCCAAAATACAAAGCATGAAGGCATTTCAAGAGATGAAATCGCAGGCAGAGACATCGAGTCAAGTCAACTTTATTATATACCGAAGGTAATTAGTTGCAATGAGCTACAAATGAGATGACAGGCAGACACTCACCATTGAGCCAAAACACAAAGCATGAGGGCATTTCCAGAGACAGAATCGCAGGCAGAGACAATCACTGGGAATTCCAAACATTGATGGTTCGTTCAAGACATACCACTCCAGCAAAGCCTCCAGTAAATCCCGCCAACTACTCCCGAAAATGGACCAATGAGTACAGCTTCATGTGATTTATGCAAGGTTAAGCTACAGCGTCGCGCATGCGCATAGCGCCAATTAGCGATGTTTGAAAATGAAACGACGTTTAGGAAATCGGCTGCTGAACCTCAGCCATGAGGCCCACATAAAGTCATGACCCCAGGATAGAAACAGCTCTTCGTGACGATCATGCTGATATAAGGATTGTGGGTGAGACTTCAACATTAAGGTCACAAATTGGCTGTGAAATCGTGAATCGATCAAGCCAGCTTCCTTCTGATTGGCTGACACTGTTATTTATGATAATTTGATATATCAAACCTATTTGTCTAGGGTAGATTCTCTGGGTGAGACATACCAGTTTGATAATTAAATCACAAAGGAGAGTCTCACTGCCATTTCTTAAGATGAGATCACAGGCAGACACTCAACATTGTGCCAAAATACAAAGCATGAAGGCGTTTCCAGAGATGAAATCGCAGGCAGAGACATCGAGTCAAGTCAACTTTATTATATCTCGAAGGTTATTAGTTGCAATGAGCTAAAGATGAGATCACAGGCAGACACTCACCATTGAGCCAAAATACAAAGCATGAAGGTATTTCCAGAGATGAAATTGCAGACAGAGACAATCACTGGGAATTCCAAACATTGATGCTACGTTCAAGACATACCAGTATAATAATTAAATCAAAAATTAGAGTCTAACTGCCATTTCTAAAGATGAGATCACAGGCAGACACTCAACATTATGCCAAAATACAAAGCATGAAGGCATTTCCAGAGATGAAATCGCAGGCAGAGACATCGAGTCAAGTCAACTTTATTATATCCCGAAGGTAATTAGTTGTAATGAGCTAAAGATGAGATCACAGGCAGACACTCACCATTGAGCCAAAACACAAAGCATGAGACAACTTCCAGAGACAAAATCGCAGGCCGAGACATTCACTTAGAATTCCAAATAACGTGGGAACGTTCAAGATATTCCAGTAAAATAATGAAATGACAGGCAGAGAGTCTAAAGGCCTTTTCTAAACATGTGATCACAGGTGGAGACATTCACACAAATATAAAGCACTCACTGGGAATTCTAACATTACAACATACACTGCATACTAGAATACAAATGAAATGACAAGCAGTGTTATAATTATGGTAAATCTAAACATGAAATCACAGGCAACGAGACTCACTGGGATTTCCAAGCATTATGGTAATATAATTGCCACATTTGCATAAGCATGAAATCACAAGCCCCCTTTGTCGGGAATTCACAAACAAGAAGAGAATCACAAATTTTGGAGATTTCCTCAGACGTTTTAGCTATTCTTCTGGAAATGTCCGAGCATAAGACTTCAAAATTTTGAACTCTGGGACTTTCACAGCGGATACCAGAGGACTCCATATAAACAGAACCGTAAGGGGTTTTAACGCTCATCTGTTGTTCATGTGAAATCAAAGGCAGATTACCAATAGTTTACAACTTCCCCTTTATCCCACCTCCCAAGCATGTTCCAAAGAAGGATACTTTAAACATAATTTTAACCCTCTAGAACACATTTGGTTTGTTGTGGTTTGTCACTTCTACCTACAAAATTTCATTCTTAAAAGTCTGTTTTCCACACTACAGTTGACAGATTACTGTCACTGGTACCTTCAGAATTTCATTCTTAAAGGTCTGTTTTCCACACAGGTGAGCAGATGCCGTTGTGTATTTAGATGGAATTTGAGTGAACTTTAACATGTTGGTGCTCTCCAGGCACCCTCAATACATGGCTATACATCAACAACAACAAATTTCAAACCACAAGTTATTGCATATGGCAATACTAAAAATATCCTTCGATGGAATTTGCCTAGGCCCTGGGGGGGGGGGGGGGAGTACAGCCAGTTGTGGACCTTTGGTAATCTGCTTTTGGTGAAATTATTAACACCAGAACCCCCGTGGAGATAATATTGGATTTAGGTTGGGTTTGCAGTGGGCCAGGAGTATAATAGAAGTCATCTATCGATCTATCTATCTGTGTATAAGGGGGAGGTTTGGTCTAGTGGTTGTGTTCTAGACTGCCAATTGCTGGGTCCAGGGTTCGAATCCAGCTCTTGCCTTGACCCCGGTTTCTACAGCTATGGAAGCAGTTTATAAAGATATAATTATATAGGCCTAGAGGTAAATTTGATGATTACTATACAGACAGTAGATTGAACATAACACTATTGTGAGTTGATTTATTGAAGGAAAATTTGTCAAATGAAGGCAGATTTTAAAGCAATCACAGGGTTTTAAGTAATAACAGCTTATTTTAAGAGAAAATGTTGTTTCCAACAATTATGTGAAGTTTAGAGATGGTTGAGAGAGCAGGGGAAGAGAAAGACGACGCAATACAAACTTAGAGAGATGTGAAGATAACGGGAAGATGAGCATGTTGGTATTGACAGCTGCATAGGCTTGACCTGTACTGGCAGCCATGAGAAATGAATGTGTACCAAATTTTATTGAAATACTAAGGTTACAGCAGACAGTTCCAAGAATGGTGGCCATTTTATTAAGGCCATCTTAGTGGCCATCATGAATTTCTCTACATGTTCCTATTCAAGACCAATGGACGCCTTTTTGTACCAAATTTATATATATATATCTCTGAGTGAAATACTAAGCTCACAGATGAACACTTACACAAACCTAAGCTCACAGATGAACACTACACAAACCTAACAGGGACAATGATGACAACAACGCAGTCACTTGATGAAAATAGCTCTTCATTTTCAAAGAAAACAGACAAGCTGAAGCATTTTTCGAAGACCACGAGACCCTTAAACATAGACTGCATGGCAGCAAACCTGCAGCCTCAGCGAGTAACACCTTTAAAAGACACAACTTCGCCATGAAAATAATTTGCGTACCCAATTCCATATATGGGTACTTAATATTAAGAGACTTGGGCTGAAATTAACGCCAACAGTTGTACCATCTGACAGCCTGCCTACTAGGGCATTGAAAGTCATACAAAGGCCTAACCATACTAATTTACACATAGTATGATGCAGTTTCATGCATGTACAAGGTATAAGTAGTAGCTGTCAGTCAGAATACCCAAAGAAAATCGTTATTCTTATATTTCTAGATTAATCTCAACATTTGGAAAGTCGATAAACCTATCAATCAGACAATCAGAAAGGACTACTACATTAAATGATGCATGCACGACAGACCACCCACGACAGACCACCCAGTGCCCATCAGCACTTTTTACCCATGTGAATAAAATACCTTCAACCAAGTTCATTCGCTGAAGGTAAAAATGCTCAGAACACATTTCCAGTTCCATAAGGTCTGTTTAGCTTCTGAAGCTCTGAGGCCTGCAAACCTCAAGCCCACAAGGCTTTGACCCATCAGGCTTGCGTCATTACTGATTCCTCAGCCTTGAATCCTCTCCCTTCACCGGGGTAATGTCTGCTGACACGAATTCCGCAGTGACGGAATGGACCAACCTGACCCAGTAAGATTTGAAGCAGCTTGTGCAGCCCTTGTTGCTTCAAGTCTTCCTGAGATGTTAAGGGGGTGACCATTTAATTTTCAGGGGGCATGGAGTTTTCCTCATGAGGAAATTATTTATTTCACGGTGATGGCAACAGTATTTGTTTATTGCAAGTGCATGAAGTCCCCGAATATTCATTCCTAAATCAAACAACACCTTATTAAGAAATATCACTGGCAGAATTTATTTATTTCAAGACTGCGCAAAAAGAATTGATTTATTTTACCAAAACAGAGCAAGAAATATTTATTTGAAAACCAGAACCGCAAGCGGTTTCAACGCTCGTCTGTTAATGTGAAATCTATCAATGTGTGCCAGATTATAACCAACAGGCCAATAACTAATTTCATAACCCTAAGCGGTATTTCAAGGTTACAATGGGCAGTTCAAGAATGAAGAAAGATGGCTGGCAAAATGGCCACAATCTTGGATTTATCAACATTTTCCTGATCCATGGCCACAGGCAAATACCTGTACATAATTTCATAACTGTAAGCGAAATAGTAAGGTCCAAATTGTCAGTTCAAGGATGTCAGGCATTCGAAGTGGCCATTTTGGTGGCCATCTTAGATGTCTCAACATGTTCCCGATTCATGCCCACAGTCCAATACGTGTATCAAATTTCATTACTCTAAGAGGAATATTGAGAGCACAATTGGCAGTTCAAGAATGTCAGACAAGAAATGAAGAAAGATGGCTGCCAAAATGGCCACCATCTTGGATTTCTCGACATGTTCCTAATCCATACCCACAGGCCAACACCTGTACCAAATTTCATAATTCTAAGGGGAAAACTAAGGTCACAGTGGGCAGTTCAAGAATCGCCGCCATTTTGTGGTGGCCATTTTGGCAGCCGTCTTGGATTTCTCGACATGTCCCCAATCCATACCCACTGTACCATACCTGTACCAAATTTCATAACTCTAAGTGGAAAACCAAGGTCACAAATGGACACTTACACAAACCATAACCGGGACAACGACGCTGACGCCGATCGAGTGACGACAATAGCTCTTCGTTTTCAAAGAAAACAGACGAGCTAAAAAACTCCAAACCCCTCCCCCCCAGACATTAAATGGTCTCCCTCAGTCGTAGTGTACTTGCACATGTTTGTGTACATATCCTTTTGCATGTGCATGTTTACATAGTTATGCATATAACTGTTCAAGTATTAATCATTAACGTCAACTGAATTTGTCCATGTCATTTGTCCATGTAAATTATCCCTGTAACTTGTCCGTGTAAACTGACTATGTAAATTGTTCATGTACCTGCCTCTGTAAATTTTCTATGTAAATTGTCCTATGTAAATTTTCTATGTAAATTCTCCATGTAAATGATTTATGTAAATGATCTATGTAAATTGTCCATGTAAATTGACCATGCAATTGTCTATGTAGGTGGAGTATGTAATGGTCCATGTAGTTGCCCATGCGCATTTTAACAAGTTTAATGTTCTTGCCTGTTGTAAAACCAGAGGAAAGTGCAACACAACTGCTTCTTGATATTCCAAAGTCATGTACTTCACATTCCTATTTGTAATAATAAATGTTCATTTTGTAAAATGAGAGTGAGTTAAATTCCATTGCAACATGAGTGTCATTGTCTACAGCACCTTCCTATATACAAGCATGTACGCATCTGGACACGTATATGGCAGTCTTGTTTCTTTTACACTTTGATCATTACATTCGTACCATCGAATGCCTGGGGGTATTCTGATGCAAGCTGTGTAATGTCCCTCTTTTTTTGTATTGCCAATGTGATTGACAACAGCAGTTAAATCATAATCCGTCCCATTCTTGGTCTTAAGATGTCTTTTCAGTTTCATGTTCTTTGTATTCTTGTCATCTAGATTGAATCTCATTAGTAGTAGTATCAAAATAGGAGGGCAATGTGACATTACTTCTTCACGTTTTGTGCGTTGTGCTCCACAATGTGTGCAAGGGAAGTCACTCTGTTGTGTAGATTCTTCAAAGAGAAGATCAGAACTGTGAAGGAACACTGCAACAAATCGGTTGAAATCATGAAGAGTCGTAACATGATCGCATTGTTCGCAGATTTGATCTGTGACAAGATGACTATCAAGTAGTTCAGTAACTGGTGACACATTCAAATTTCTGTATTCCTCCCAAGTTCTTGGATTATTTTGACCCTGTACAGCATTTACTTGGCATCCAAAGATATGCATTGAATGGATTTGAGTAAGTAACCATGTGAGGTATTCATGTGCATCTTGCTGTTCACCTTTGATCCATTCTCTTGGGAAAAAGTTAAGATTGAACAGTGAATGTGGCTTTACAGAATCACGACTTGAGTACAGCTGTTGTTTCAGTTGAGTAAGTGTCCTGGTCACTGGGTGATTGATATCAAACAGAGGTTGAAGTTCAGAGATTGCGAATAACATTTGTAACACACTGTTAAGAAAGCAAGTGTTTCCAAAGTTGCATAATCCAGCTGGAATATTTCTGGGTCTGTTTGAAGTGGAAATTGTTGGAGTTGTTGAAGGTCTGTGTGAAGAAGATGGGAATGTGTTCGCGGCTTGTTGTGGCATACTTTGCATTTTTTTTGGCTTCACAGGTTTTTTCTCATTAGTTGGTGGTGATTTGTTAGGTTGCGCCTTTTTTTTGGATCTTGCAACTTTGTGGTCAACATGTGGAGTTTTGTTCAGCTCTTGAACATCTACTTTCGCTGATTTGTCTTTGTCCTTATGAGCATTTGTGTTGGGTGTCTGAAAAGATTCAGCCTCAGTTACTGAGAATATTTCAGTTCGCACAGCATCATGGTCTGAGTAATAGGTAGGTATGACATTAGCTTCAACCTTCTTTGCAGTCTTTGTGTAGACAGCATCAAGCAGTGATTCTTGTCTTGTTGGTGCTTGGACATGTTGTGTGTATCCATATTCACATGTGAAGATATCATGAATACTATGCGAAGGTTGACTGAGCAAGTTCTCATTGAAATCTCCAGCAATTACAATATTGTCAAAATCAGTAGTAGCCACAAAGTTGAGGAGACTCTGCAACAATGCTCGGAACTTTGGAACGGAAATCTGTTGAGATCTGTAAACACTGAGCAGCAAGTATTCATCATCACTAGTTGTTACTGCTAATGCTATATGCTCAATTCCATTGACATTTGTTTCCAGTCTCTTTGCTGAATGCGTATTCCGCACATACATCATGACACCTCCTTTGTCTCTAACTGATCGATCTTGCCTGTAAGGTACATATCCATCGAGGTGTATGTGGTCGTCTAAATACTGTTTCTTCAGCCAAGTCTCATTAAACATCAGTACATCTGAATGGAGTTCCGTATGATTCTTGATGTCTGGCAGTTTGGAATGCAAGCCTTGTACATTGTGATGCAGTACAGTTAGTATGACATCTTTATGAGCAAGTTGTTCTTTTAAAAAGTCTGGTGGAGTATTCATTGTTTCCAAGTGTTCATGGACATCTTCAGAGCGAAAGATTCTGGATGCATCGTAATTCCTGATGTATAGACCATTCA
The DNA here is from genome assembly GCA_026936325.1 of Platynereis dumerilii. Taxonomy (NCBI): domain Eukaryota; kingdom Metazoa; phylum Annelida; class Polychaeta; order Phyllodocida; family Nereididae; genus Platynereis; species Platynereis dumerilii. The sequence continues at coordinate 176,613,852 of JAPTHN010000001.1, read as the reverse complement.
TGCTTGTTACTCTGCTCAATGCAACATATGCTTGTCCAGCAGCAAATATCCCAGCCATGTCTACAACACATTTGTCAACACTCATTCCTTGCGTTTTGTGTATAGTGCAAGACCATGCAAGTTTCAGTGGAAATTGTCGGCGTGTAGTTGTCTTCCTATTTGACATGACTTGTTCATGCAAATGTATGTTGTGTACCTGACCATCTCTGTCAAATTTGACTGACACATACTTTGTACTGTCTTCTGATGAGACATGTAAGTCCATAACAATTCCAAAAGCCCCATTCACAAGACCTTTTGACACATCCATATTTCTTGTCAACATAACACGTGCTCCCTTGGCTAATTGTAATTTGTCTAATAGATCATCATTTGATCCCTTTACGTGGTGGTCGAGTTTCTTGATTTTTCCAGTTGCTGGTTCCTTTTCATAGTCAGTGGCAAGTATATCAACTATGTCTGAGCATGTTTTCTTTATCATGGCTGTGTTGTGCTTGAGAACTTTGCTGTTTGTAGCAAATACATGAAGGGCATCTTCAGGCACATCTTCTCGATTACATCTGCTTTTCAAAGCTTCCTCATGTGCTTGTGATAAGGGCTCATCTTTTGGGTGGATTCTGATTGAATTAAGCAGTTCAGCGAAGAACTGGTCATCTTTCTGTCGCATAATTTCATTCAATTCAACCATGTAAAAGAGATCATGCCAAATATCAGTTCCTTGATTCCTGTCTGGTTTCATCAGACTCTTTGCTTTGACGGGTGGTAATTGATAAAAGTCGCCGACTGCTATCACACTAACATTTCCAAACCAAGCCTCTTTTTCAGTTGATCTCACTTGTTTCACCTGTCTTAGACGTCCATGAACATAGGAAAGAACTTTCCGATCGACCATTGATATTTCGTCAATAATGAGTATTTTGAGGTTTCCAAGTGTTGCCATAAGTGTGTTCACAGTGTCATTTGCGAGTGGTTCATATCGAAGTGGCAGTTTTGGTGGTATTTTGAAGGCTGAATGCAGAGTGTGTGCTCCTCCCAAATTACAAGCAGCTGTTCCAGTTGGGGCAGTAAGCAAAACAGTAGTGTCAAGTGGACTTTCTCCATTTCTCAGTATCTTACTTGCTTCATTGTATATACATTTGATCAGGTGTGATTTGCCAACACCAGCTCCACCATTGGTAAACAAATGCATTGGTTTTGGTTTTGAACCTTGAGCTACTTGGATGCACCATTCCCGTACATAGTAAAAGACTTGTCTCTGTTTTGCATTCATTGTTTGCAGTAAGCCTCGAGTAGAATCTCCTAATAGTTCATAAGAACAGAGAGAGTTTGGAGCAGATTCGTCTTGATTGTCATCTAAGTCGGGCATTTCATTTGGTCCAATTTCAACATCATCATTGAGTACATCATCACCATTTTCAAGGCGTTCTTGTTCAGAATGCGGCCCAATTTGTGCCCAGGCATCTTCCATTCGTCCATTTTGCTGTAGTTGTTGCCACGCTTCTTGCAAATGATCACTGATTTTATCAAATTTTGCTTTGTTTGTGTTGATTACGGAAATCACAGATTCAAGCGCTTCTGAAGGTATCAGTCTGATGTAACCTGTCTCACAGAATTCCTGGAATGTTTCAAAACCAGTTGGTTTCAACGCTTCCTCTAGTCTATGAGGTAAGAACAGTTTCAGCAGTGACAAGAAGTGCTTTTCAGGTTCTTTGGTCAGAGAATGCTTTGGGAAACGAATAACTGCAGGTGGTGCTCTGGTACGTTTGATTATGTATCCCATGTCATGTTGCAAAGCATGTGCATTAGGATTTTTTTTGGCAACTGCAGCTTCTCCCTCAGATTTTGAAGCAAATCTGTAGTATGACGCAAATTCCGCTTGACACATTTTGTCAAATTCACATGTCAATGGTCTGGCTTTGTATTTGTCATACAGGCATGTTACCCAAATATCATCACTTTCTCCATCAGTTTTTGCTTCATTCATAATGTGAATAAGGGGCTTTGAAAGGCGTACTTGATTTTCATCAGTTGGTATGAACATGGTATTGCGAGATGACTGCTTCAATGGCAAACCTCCAATTGTTCTCACTACTGCTTCCTGTACTGATACCTCACGATTTTCGAAATATACAAAGCCAAGCTTTTTCATTTGTGTTTTCAAGTCATCACTTGGTGATTCCGTTGCCAGTTCAAGTTTTGCTTCTCTCAAGAGTTCACCTAACTCATTTTCCGACTTGCTGATGTAGCTAAGAATGTACATAACACAGGAATAAGGATCAGTAATGAACTGGATGTCCAAGTTTGCATTCCAGGTAGAAAGGATTGACTTGGGATATGGATTTATCCATACGTCATCTGCATTTCTTTTCAAGTAGATAGTAGTCTTTTTTGTAAGTGATGCCAAAGCACTGACCAAGTCTGCGTGGTTTTCAAAGCCTGCATTATTCAGTATTTCTTTAGTTGTAAGGCCTGAAACATCTCCACTAAGAACCTCTGAGAGATTGGTGAGATATACTTCTGCAAGTGATTTATTCCATGACTTCTCAGATTCATTTTGCTGTGATGGATTGTTTGTGCTTTCTTTCGGTCTCACAATTGTTGTTTCATCCATTATTGGCTTTGGAAAATTAAACCTGCATTCTTTTGAGCCTTTCTTGCATGACTTGGTATGTGATTTACTGTGTGTTTGGACTGCTTTTATAATCTCATGCAGTTCATTTGTTTCATCAACATTACTAACGCCAATGTACCTGTTGATAAATGATATAACTTCTGAATCTGGATTGACATCTATTTGTGGAGCATCTTCGATCCAAAACAAACAATGAATGTGTGGGGCCCCTCTTTGTTGAAATTCGACTCTGTAAAAGTAATCAGTAATCTTTCCGATTGGATTCGAAGGACTTTTCAACAGACGCATAAGAAGATTCACTCTGTGATAGAACATACGGACAGCTGTGACAGGATTGCTTCTAAGGATTTCACATTTCTCTTTGAAATCTAACAAGTTGAAATCAACCTCTTGCCCATTTTGCCGTGCGATTACCTCAACAATTTCTGGCCAGCGTGACAATTCAGCAGCAGTGAATGTGCAAAACCATGTTGGAATTCCTAATTGTCGTATCATGGCAAAAAGATCATTCATAGTTTTCTTCCAGTATTGAGGACTACCTCGCATAGAATCCATGTAACCAAATACATGATCCGAATTCATTAGCTTCATAAGTGTGTCTGTGTCTGACAACATTGATGCTGTTATTTTGTTTCCACTGCGTGTCTTAGTGCCTTTACGGGTTTGAATAGAAATACCAGACAGAAGTTTCTCTAATTCTACTTGCGCTTGAGCATAAAAGATGTAATTTGAGTTCTTTGCAAATCTTAAATCATTTCCAAGTAATCTAGCTGCAAAGTATTTTGCCCTGGATAATTTCACTTCTCTTTCTTCATCCAAACCATTTATACCATGTGGAAATAAAGTTGGAAATGCTTTCATTTCATCATTTGGTGTGTCCAGTAACGAGTGAGGTTTGTTACCTTCAGCAGGTGCAATAGAAATAATTCGATTTTGTAACTCCTGCATTGCTTCAGCTCGTATATCGAGAGGCTCCAGGCAAGTGTCATGTCCAAGTCCACCTAATTCATTAGAAGTATCTTCTTCTGTTTCGCTGGTGTTCTTGTTAACATCATCATCATTTGTCGTGAGGTCTATTGGATGTTCATCAAGAATATTGTCTAGGTCTGTTTCACTTTCATCTGCCCATGTAGGGTCTAGTTCAACATCAGCATATAAAGGGTTAATTTCTTTCAACTTCCTTAAAGCATTTTCAATTTTCTTGAGATGTACCATTTTGAACTGAGCATGGCCACGGTATTCCAATTTACGCTTTAGCTTGATTGCTAGAATTTGGGATTCTGACAATGGTCTGGGTAATGACTTTGTTGTTTGTTTTGGGTCACATCTTACACAGATTACAGGTCCTTTAATGCCAGGTTGCTGACCTTTTGGAAGAGGTACAATTTTCATGAAAGGAATCGACAGTGAAATCAACTGTTCTTCAAGTGTATTCAGATCAACAAATTCTTCTGGTATGGCACACATCTGGAGATTATTGGCTGCACATTGTGGTGGCATATTTCCTTGTTTCAAGTGTCTATTGCATGTTGCACAAATTACATAATCACCATTTGCTTCATCTTTGCTAAGACAAGGTTGGGAACAGTCATCTGAGCACTTGTGAAGATTTGAAATTGTGATACACTTTTCAGCCAAAACTTGATTGTAGTTTTCTGGGTGGCACTTTGTAACCTGGTATGAGAATTCAAGCCTATGACATGAACAACAGACATTTTCAGGACCTTCAAGGCAGCCAGTTGAAAATTCATGAGCAACATTTTCTAGATGGGTTCTATCAACTTGTTTCTTTTCATATTGAGCAGTTGCTCTGGCTTTGACTTGAGTATTATGTTGTTCATTTGTTTTATATTTGTGACAGCCTTCTTCTCGAACCTTGGCAGCGAAACCTTCATCAAATTTGTACTTGTCTCTGGAATACTGCTGAACATTGGCTCTGAACTTATCATCAAGTTTATATTTGTCTTTGGAATGCTGTTGAACATCGGCTCTGTGAACTGGATTGTAAGTGTACTGGTTTTGGGACCGTTGTAGAGCATCTGCTCTAAACTCTTCATCCATTTCATACTTGTCTTTGGAACGTTGTTGAACATTAGCTCTGTATTTGGTGTCCATTTTGTATTTATCTGAAGAACGTTTCCTTTTGTCATTCTTGAACTTAGGATCATTTCTATACCTGGAACGGGTAGCTCGCCTATTATTAAATTTCCTTTTCTCGCTATTTGGTTTATAGTCTTCATCACTGCTAGTACAATTCATTTGAGACGGCAATTCATAGCTTTCATCACTACTGTTGCATGGGTCTAATGTCGCTTCATCGCATTGAATTTTCAATTTTCCACTTGGAGGCACTGATTTGGTTTCATCATTTTCTTCCGAGTTGACTTTGTCTGTGAGATCAATATTAGAATCTTCTTCGCTTCGTTTTTTTTTTGCTTTCCGCATTTCCCTTAACGTTTTTGCTGATTTCCGTTTTCTAGCTGGCATTGTTAAGCGGATTAATTTTATCAATTGTGTATTGGTTTGTTATTGTAGAAGGAAGCTTCAATTTATGAAAAGGCAAGGAGTTAATTGAATTAAGGCAAATACATATACTAGAAATGTAGCGTAAATGTATGTTTTGTTAGACTACAATACCAACGTATATCAAAAAGACTTCAGTGTAAAATAACAAGCAACAAAATCAGCTTTACACAGGAAGGTTTTTAATTTAACAGTCAAATTACAAGTGATGAAATCAGCTCATATAAGTGCAAATAATTTGTTTTCACTCAGTATATTTACAACACAAAAAGTTAAAAAGTGTTGTTGCAATTTTGTTGAAATTTTGCTAGTAATTTTTTTCGCGTAATTTTTTTCAAGTACAGCTGTGTTTACCACTCAAGGAGCCAGACAACTCTAGTGGAAGATCAGGTAATTTCACTCGTATTTTTTTCTCGTAATTATTTCCAGTTACACCTTTTCATACGACCGAGGAGCCAGGCAACTCCACAGGAAGATTTCCAGTTACACCTTTTTATACGACCGAGGAGCCAGGCAACTCCAGCGGAAGATTTCCAGTTACACCTTTTTATACGACCGAGGAGCCAGGCAACTCCAGCGGAAGATTTCCAGTTACACCTTTTTATACGACCGAGGAGCCAGGCAACTCCAACGGAAGATTTCCAGTTACACCTTTTTATACGACCGAGGAGTCAGGCAACTCCAGCGGAAGATCAATGTAGACCTGTATTTACGACTGAAGGAGCCAGGCACTCCAGCAGAAGATCAAGTAATTGCTGTCAATTAAAGCCAATGAGCCAGCACACTCAAAGGCACTAAGGCTGTTTATACTTCACAAGGAGTCAGCCAACTCCAAAGCGAAGATGACGTGGTCTGCTAACAGCAGACTGTGGAAGAACAGACGGCACGGGTTATGCAGACGGTAAAATCAGAGAGGCGAGAAGTACTTCACTCATCAACACAACTGGACGACCACAAGACACTAGAGATGTTAACTGAAAAAGAAAAAGAAAGCCATTAAGGAAAATTTTAAAACAGAACAGTCAAACAGCGGGTACAATTCTATATTAGAATGTTGTCTAATTTGACTCCTAAGTATTTGACTTCTTGCTTTGGCTCTTTAACATTGTCATACAATTGAATAGTAAGATTTCTAGTATGACAGCGATTTCTTTTAGAACTGAAAAATATAACTTCTGTTTTGCCCATATGCATGGACAAGTTGTTGTTTGACAACCAATAAACATTTACAAGCAGCCTCCGAGAGTTCTGATTTGACAGTGTCTACATTTTTATGACTAGTTAACAGAATAGTGTCGTAAGCGTAAAGGACCAGATTACATGTTACACATTAGGGTGGCCCTAAAAAAAAAAGTTCGAAATTTGTTCGGCCATCCTCCCAAATTGTGCCTATTAATAATGGAAAAAATTAACTCTGCAAATTTTCGTCCAAATCGGTAAAGGTTTAGAGGTGGCCCCCGGGCATTGAAATACTTACATTTTGATCAATATTTGGCGCCATCGCTGATTCGCGGTATTGTATAACTAAGCCATTTCAAATTGAACAACAATTCAATTAGACTCATTGAACAGGGCTAAATGAGACCTTCAATTTGAATACCAACTTGGATGGTCTGTGGCCATTTTTCACCAATCCTAAGACCCAGGTATTTGGTTATCCCATTGAAAATTTTGAAGTTTTGAGATGACATCAAAGGATTCGACCTGGAAGCAATAATTCTAAACCAGACCTTGTGAAACATAGATTGCATATATACCTGGCCATCACTTTTCTCACACCATCGATTTTTAAGAAATATTCTCAACAATAGTTGGCTTTGGTGAAATAATAAATATTGGTGTGTAATACTAATTCATTGCGAAGGCGACACCATCGAAGTAATGAGATCATAATCCCTTTAGTTGGGACATATTGACCTAAGCAATTTTTGAAACCATTAAGGGCAGCTATTTGTCCATTTTATCCCATTTTCTTTGATGGAAATATTATTTTCTAGAGAAGTGTTTTGTGACCTCTGTCGCTTGGGTCAAGGATATTGTTGGTGTAAACTTCATTTCTTCTGATAATAACACAAATATAGTGTCCCTCCTCCTCAAGTTAGCTCACTTGGGAGTGGTCTTTGCTGCCAACCACTTGGATCGAACCTTGGTAGAGCAACCTGAATCTATATTCAATTTTTACACAGCAGTTTCAACTTTTATTTGCCACGCTGCTGCATACACCTCCAGTTCAAAATGGCTTACTGCAGCATAAAACGGGACATAAAGCCCAATTATTATCCAGTGAAAGTATTTCAATCAGAGGCTAAAACTTTCTGCTTTTGCTCTCTGGTAGGCTTTAAAGCTCTGCTTATCTTTATCTGCCCAGGAAACAAACCACAAGTATTATTGAAAGTGAAATGAACATGATGCACTTCAGCAAATTGCAAATAAGCATTCATAATACCAGAAAATTATGACCAAACATCTCAGACCATCCATGTTTGTATTCAAAATGAAGCTCTTTTTAAGGCCCCTTCAGCCATTCTATTTATATAAGGCCTATCTCAAATATAATGAAGCCACAGAGCCAGTTTTCATTCAGGGTTACAAATTTTGATAACGACTGTACGCAACAACTTCATATTACAGTCTTGCTTTAAATACATTCTTATGCCAAAATCCTGAAAATTTCATGGCAATTCGTCAACAGGTTATTGAGATAGAGATGAAAGTATATTGGAAAACATGCATTTTTTCACTTATTTAGCGTGACATAGCCTTTTTCACCGGATGAATTCTTTCAGTTTTACAAAGTTTGACATGTTCTTTTGCTATTTCCTTATACTTTTTGGAATCTCCACATTCCCAGGCTTCATAAATCCATTGAAACAAGCACTTCTATCCACTTGTTTTGACATCATTGAGTTATTTGTGTTCAAAAGTTGACTTTGTAAAATTGAGTCAAATTTGAATGTTCCTGATCTGAAGTACTCTAGTTTCCCTTTAACATATTTCAGTTGAATTTTTTCGCAATTGGGATCTAGTTTTACGTCTAATTAGCTGTTTTGGAGCATTTTATGATTGTGGAAAATCTGGTTCATGGAAAAATTCCAATGAATAGCTGTAAAGGAGAATGTGTCGCACGCGTAACGCCAATAGTACTTTCAAGTGGTACAGAGCTATGAAAGCTCTGTTTTTAATCTGGATTGGCTCAATATGTAGTAAATGCATGAAGCTTTATTGATCTATGAACTAATCCAAGTTGTTGACTGGTTTCTGGTGATAAAATTCAAAAGTTATGCTCGTCGCACGCGTAACGCTCTGAAAAATTTTGATCGTATTAAATTTTTTTCTGACAAACAGTAAAGCAATCTATCTAATATTACTTGGAGTGAAAATCAACATATAATTTCAGAAGTTGGAGTATGTTTCATTGTCTAATTACAAAAATTATGACTTTCATGGAGCATTCTTTAAAATTTTTAGGCCAAATTGTCTGAAAAGGCAATAAACATTAACAAAATAGTTTTTATTTTGTAAATGGTTGCAATTTTCCCCCAGTTATGATTGATAATTCATATAAAGAGAACATTTTTTGAAGATTAATATCACACCAGTACTTAAAATCGGCTTTTTATGTCGAAAAAGGGGCCAAAAATCACACTTCTATCATCATTTGCTGAGCAGACATTCACTTCGGTGGCACTTATTTGGTATCAATTTGATGCCCACATACAGACGCATAACATATGGCAGTTAAAATCATCTTAAATGAAAACATATGCTTCTGGGGTTAATATATGTAAGTTTTGAAAAGAAATTTCCGAAAAATTTGAAAAATTGGGTGTTTCTCAAAATGTATTAGGTGTATTTGAATGGCAATCGTCCAGAAGACTTTTAAAAATGTGCCAGTTGTTGTCAAATAAAGAAAATGGATTTAATTTCATGACAAATTACCATTCAGCCCAGTTATGTTTCACTGCCATGAAAAACAAACTTTTAAAAATTCTGTAATATTCAGCTGTTATCAATTATTTACACTCATCAAAGCAACATGGTAAATATAGTTTCTGGAACTTAAATATGTTCTTTACAATACGCTTAGGTCATTTCATACAAAAATTCATTTTAAAATTTTGATGGTCATGTCACACTTTGGCTTCATTATTATTGAGATAGGCCATAACTGTCAAACTTGATTTGGTTGAGTTACAGAGAACCGCGAATTTGCAAAAGTAGAGAATAATGCTTAAAATATCAAACTTCAAGGGCCAAAAATTCAAATTTTTTTTTTACTGTGCATTCGAGGGCCAACCTATTACAGATGAATCGATATCATTGCTATAAATCAAGTAGCACCATGGTCCTAATGGACTCCCTTGCGGGAATCCACAGTTAATTGTTTTTTTTCAGATGACATGGCATTGTTTACATTAACAATTTGTTTTCGGCCTTCCAAGTAAGATTTAAACCAGGTGTTGTCTATACCAGCGAGATTAATTTTCTCGCAGAGCATTGAAAGCTTTCTGTACATCTTAAAGCATTATTCCAGCATAATTTCCATTAGATATTTCAGTTGTGCTGTGATCATGAATTTTTATAAGGCAAGTGTCTGTTGAGTAACTTCTTCTGAAACCCTATTGGAGTGGATAAACAATACAGTGGAACCTGTTCTTGTTACTTTTTATTAGCTTTTCATCTTAACAAGAAATTGGTTTGTCAATTTTTTTTGCACACATGATCTGTCAACACTGAGATAAGAGGGTGCATGGTGCAGTGTGTTTTGTAGAAGGCCCCGTTGTTTAAAACAAGTCAGGAAATGAATGTTTAAACAGTTTAAACTTTAAACGGGTAATTCTTAAGCCTCCTTTGAAGTAACAGAGCAGAGGTGATCCTGCATTACTGCACCAAGCTTATTTTTAGGGGTAGTGACTGAGGTTTTGTCCTCAAAGGCCATATTCACAAAGATGGTGAGCATAAATTTGAAGAACAGATGCAGCATCTGGACAATAATCTTTAGGGTGCATAGACTTATTAACAGTTTGGCTGGATTTGTGAGAAATAGAACTTGAGTTTGAATGCCAACTTGATTAGTTTCTGCCTCGAACGACTGCACCGGAATTTTTTTAATGGTGTTAAGAAATTTTAGGATGTGAAGATTAAATATCTGTGTGGCTCTATGACTCAAAAGTCTCCTAAGTTTGGAATTGGCTTCCAGTATCATATAATACCACCTTGATTCAAATTTGGTGACGTCCGAAAATGGCAATGTGTGAAAAAAGGTATTCTTAATTGCCATGCATGCAGCGCAGATTTGTGTGTCTCTGAAGCAAGGCTATCATATACCACTAGCAGACCCGTGGGTGGGGTGTGGAAAATGTTTGCCTTATATTATAGGCCTAAATATACACAGGTCTGAACAGTTATAGGCCGACTGGTTATTATATTTTTTTTATCTTTTATATATAATAATGTCACACATGACACAATTGTGCAAACACGAAATATAACAAATGAAAATACAAAAACAATAACAGAATGTTAAAAAACCAGTATTTGAGGCCTCGGAGCCATATTTTGATGGCCTCGGACTTGGCTTGGTCTCGGATACCAAATCCTTGGCCTTGCCTCGGTCTTGGGTGTCTTTGAGCCAGTGATTGAGGCCTCGGGACAATATTTTGATGGCCTCGGCTCGGTCTCAGATGCCAAATCCTTTGAAAATTTAACAATCTCATTATTTATGACCATAATGTAACCCCAGTGTAAAAGATATTGTACTTTTTAACTTTATTAAAATGTTGGGCTATTGATCCTCCACTGCATTGACATTTTAAGCGGATATTTTCACTTGAGTTCAATTGAATAAAACCAAAAAGTATGCAAAAATGTATTTTCATTTTGATTTATAAGTCCTGAGGAATATTCAGAACATTTGATATATGAACAGGTAAATATGGAAGAAATGAACAGAGGAGCAGGCTGTAGAGGTCCTAGTTTGTGTGTTTTTTTGGTAATAATTAAATAAGCAACAAACCCTAGCCATATACGTGGGATAAAGAAAATTTCAATAGCTTCTGATTTGTTTTCAACCCAGGAATGATTACTTCAAGTAGACACCGGATCTAATGCCTGCAAAACCTGACAGCTAGGCGTGTTTTAGAAGGACAGAGCACCATAGTTGAGGGGGGCCTCGGAGGCCCATGTGGACCGTTGAATTAAAATTTTTATTATTTTTTTTTTTAGATTTTTGTGAGGCCCCCTTGCTATGTGAGGCCCTGGGCACAGTGCCCACTGTGCCCTATGGATAATCTGGCCCTGCGTCCAGATCCGTCCAGCAGCAGCCTCCCATGGACTGCTGACAGTTGGACAGTCAACCGGCAGTTTGACAGGTTGACAGAGCTGGCAGGCCACTGTGAAGGATCCAACTTAAGCACCAAAATAACAAAGACTATAATTACATATGAGTGTGACTGTGAGGCTCATGTTTGAAACTAAATGTTGCCCTGGCAATTTAGTGGATGTACATGTAACATACTAACATCTCTGGTCTGTGGATTGCCCAGTTGTGGAGACTGTGGACTCAGCTGCTTAGTCTGTCTGCATTGGGAAAACCCATCAGGGCCTCAAACTGGGCTAGGTCACGTCACTGAGTTGACAGCCAAAACCAGTGGATGTGTCAGTGCCAAGTAGCCTGCACTGCAGTCTGAAAAAGTGTGTATTCGACTCAGAAAGTCTTGGATCATGGTCTGAGCCAGCTACTCTCTACATGTACTCTGGTTGTTAACTGTCCACAGTCAGAAGATTATGCAGTCAGCCTATCAATTAAATCACACTCAAATTTGAAGTGTGGCATAAATGAGCACTGCCTCAGTACAGCTGCTCTCAGCCTGCATGCCTTTACACCAAGAGAATTTTTTAAAAATCAGAAACAGGCCTATTCATCCGCTTGTTTGCCTGCTGTCTCCCTATCTGTGCTATATCTGTAGCATTCTACCATCCACTAAGCAAAATCGAGCAAACAAATAAAATGGGGCAATCCAAATCAAAGGTTTTATAACATACATGTACAGCTCAGCTGACTGTCATGCATGGGCATTCAAGTCCGGGTAAAGTAGCAATACACACTTTCACAGGATGTGTTTGTGTATTGTTGGGATGGCCGTGTCACTGGTATGGGAGGTAAGCATGATTGTGTATTGTCGGCTCTGAATTTTCCAGCAGACTGAGAAAATTTAATGTGTCAGATTATCACTTCAGCAGCACTGGCTTGACCTGTGGAGATCGTACTAATAGGCCTACAGCTGTGCACATTGCGTGGATGGGGAATCCACACTGAGCTGGGTGGATTGTGCTGTCTACATTGTATTGACATCCCCTGCATACATGCGCGGGCTAGGCCTCATCCACACAGACTACACTGCGTGAACTGGGTCAGTCTGTCTGCATTGCATATTTGGAGATGGGCCCTGATGGGGGGAACTGGGTCACACTGCACACGGGCACTATGCATCTTTGGAGATGGGCCCTGATTGGGGGAACTGGGTCACACTGCACATGCGCACTGCATCAAATACAGATTCGAAGCTGTCGGAGGAGCCTCGAGGAGGTGAGGAGGCCTTGTTCAGAGGCTTCATGCAGCCTCCAGACCCATGATACCTTCTCCAGACTTGCCTCTTTCTTGTTGAAAATCCAAAACAGGTATAGCAGCAGTGATTGACGCTCAACAGGCCTTGATGCACTGAAAAAGTGTTCCTGATGAGGGGCCTGATGAAGGGCCTGAAAACCCACTTTCTACAGGAAGTGAGCGCTTGTAGCAATATATAATGGATGAAAACCTATAAATATTCTCACTTTCAACAGAAAATTGTTCCTTATACTTTATTCTTAGTAGGATTTTTAATTTAGCTAAATTTGACAATATAGACTAATGATTTCAGCGATTTGGCTTGACAACATGAAATTTTGAGATTTATGAAATCCTGCCAGCTTCAAAGTTATCATAGATATAGCTTACTGGTACGCGAATTGAAGCTCAGTTTCTCCTGAGATCAATGGTATAAATATTATCATTGTATGTCAAATAATAAGCGAGATATTCAAAACCACGATTACGCAAAAAAGAATTTTTGCCTGAAACCGAGTGGCTTTGGGAGACAACTTAGGACTTGAAGGATCTTTCCAAAATTTTAATAGAATGCTTCTTTTACCATTTCGCATAAAATGAAGGTGTATGCAATGTAAATTTCAGAAATTTTTTTTTTTTCTGGCCACCCTACTATCGATCTAACTATCTATTTATCTATCTACCTATTGGTACCATCACTGGTTAACTCACAGACTTTTCTGATAAATGGAAAGAATATGAAATGACCTGTTTTTGCCGATCATCACATCATGAGAAATGACATCATTACATCGTTATTCAGTGGAAAAAGTAATCATTCTGCCAGGAGTTGAAAGGATTTTGGTCAACCAGAACCGCAAGCGGTGTCAATGCTTGACTGTTAATGTGAAATCTATCAATGTGTAACGGATTATCATCCACATGCCAATACTAAACTGGTAATGAAAGATTAAGCTGAAAATGGACAAATTAACAATGGTGGCCATTATGTAGAGGCCATTTTGGCAGCCATCTTGGATATCTCGATATGTTTCCGATTCGTACCCACAGGCCAATACCTGTACCAAATTGCATCACTCTAAGCGAAATATCCAGGTCACAATAGGAAGTGCATGAAAGTTGCCATTTTGAAGTGGCCATATTGGCAGCCATCTTGGATTTCTCAACATGTTCCCAATCCATACCCAAAGGCCCATACCTGTACCAAATTTCATTAATCTAAGCCAAATATTAAGGTCACAGTTGGCAGTTCAAGAATTACGAAAGATGGCTGACAAAATGGTCGCCACAAGATGGCCGGCATCTTGGATTTCTTGACCTGTCCCCGATCCATACCCACAGGTCAATACCTGAACCAAATTTTATAACTCTTAGCGAAATATTAAGGTCACGGTAGGCAGTTCAAGAATGCGGAAAGATGGCTGCCAAAATGGCCACCACAAGATGGCCACCATGTTGGATTTCTCGCCATGTTCCCCATCAATACCCACAGGTCAATACCTGTACCAAATTTTGTAACTCTAAGCGAAATACCAAAGGTCACAGTGGGCAGTTCAAGAATTAAAAAAGGTGGCTGCCAATATGGCCGCCACAAAATAGTTGAGGGGGGCCTCGGAGGCCCATGTGGACCGTTGAATTAAAATTTTTATTATTTTTTTTTTTAAATTTTTGTGAGGCCCCCTTGCTATGTGAGGCCCTGGGCACAGTGCCCACTGTGCCCTATGGATAATCTGGCCCTGCGTCCAGATCCTTCCAGCAGCAGCCTCCCATGGACTGCTGACAGTTGGACAGTCAACCGGCAGTTTGACAGGTTGACAGAGCTGGCAGGCCACTGTGAAGGATCCAACTTAAGCACCAAAATAACAAAGACTATAATTACATATGAGTGTGACTGTGAGGCTCATGTTTGAAACTAAATGTTGCCCTGGTTGATTTTGGTTGCCAGATAACCTTCATCAACATTAAACACCCAACATCCATTTTAAGTATTCAAAATACATTAAACATGAATATTAGTTTATTTATAGCTTTTAATCTTATTTTTGTCTTATTGTCCAATTGCAAAGACTTTTCATCTAATATCAGGTGATTCAACTTCATAGTGAAGCAGATACTTACAAGCATTCTATGCATGCATTGTCTGATAATTTACTCAACTTGGTCTATCCTTTTGCATTGTTATGAAATGCTTGTTTCACTGTGGAAAAATTTGTGATAAAATGCACAAAAAACTCAACAAAGCCTGTTACAGTGAGATGATGAGACCAAATTTGCTAAAATTATTTACCAGAATTATGTAACTAACACAACCTGGTGTTGCAAACATTTTCTCAGGCCTTTAGCCAGAAATGTTAGCTGTTATAGGTTTATCACACCCTGTCAGTCTGGATGACTGCATATTTTTACTTCTTAATAATGACTTTTATCTTAGATATTACCTAACAGGAAAAATGGACAGTTTTGATCACTTTTTCATGGAGATTAAATGCTAAGAATAGGGTGTGATAAATAAAAAATCTAAAACTCAAATATCTCAAAAAATTCCCAACAGATTTTTTTGTTTGATATATCAAAATGTTCGTCTGACCTTCCTTTACATCATTGCACTAATCGTTTTCTTGGTCAATTTTTTTAACCCCAAAGTTTGTTCAAGCTCGCTGTGCATACCTTAAATGATGAGAAAATCAAGGAAGAACAGGCATGTCCAATTGTCAACTGTGAAATGAACTGATGTTTGGCCCAATTGCTCAGCATGTAAAGTCGCACAGTAGTTATACATGTATACACACTCACTGATAGATCAATCAATTGCAGTCTGTTAATCTAGAGCCCCGAGCTGCCGCTGTATTAAGCCGATGACAGCCATATCAAGCTCAAGTCAAGCCATGATCACTCTAATAAGTCAGCACTACCTATTGCAATGTTTGACTGCTTTTCAGCGATCATTTTAAAAGTAATGACAGAAGCAGTTGAAAATTAAGCCTTTTTTCACCATCAGTGTACCTAATTGCCATTGATGAACTGTCAAGTAGGTGTCAAAGCTGATTGCACTTAGCAATGTATTGGCCATTGAATTACATTCATTTTTGTTCTAGAACATCATGACAATTAATCATGAAGTGCTCTAATTTGCTGAGATTGTTTCAGTGATGACTCATAATTATATGATTATTTCAATTTGGCAAAGGGACTGAAATCAATCAGCAAATTATCACTCATCAACTATATTTTATTATTTCCTAGTTTGGTGATTTTAATTTGACTTGAAGAGTGAAACAAATAAGCCGCTGATGTTAGTTAAGTCAAGTCATGAAACACTTAAGTCATGGCAAATTTCTAAGTCATGAAAGTCCTTCACGTCAAGTCACCAAGCACTAATGTCATGTTATGATGCTGGGAGTCAGTGACTCCCGGCTCTATGTTAATCACACTTTTTTACATCATACTCCATGACCGAGAATGACAAAGTTTTAGTCACAGCAGTTTTGATAAGCATGAGATTTTGGGCTGCCCACTACATATGAAAAATAAATTAACACTGATTCATCAGTTCAGGTGAAGCTAAAGTGGTACTTATTAAATTGCTGCCAGTCCCTATCATGGCCAATTTCCATAACAAACAATACAACTATCATCCATTTATTTCATTAGTGCGACTGAGGAGCAGGTGGCCCAAAAATTTATGTCAAACATTGATTGGTAGCTTGATGAGGCTGAACATTTCACTGACAAGCGGTGAAACCACAATAATGCACAGACATTTTGCATCTGTGCACACTTTGGTATCACAGGGGCTTCTAAACCAATGTAAATGACATTAACTTATCATATACAGTGCAACCTCCCTATTTCGCGGTGCTTGGGGGATATACTTTGCTTCCCGCAATATATCAGAGGTCCTCTCTATTTCGCGGTGCCTGCCACACCCCCTCATGACACATGCTCCCAGCCAGCGCTGCTCGTGGCCTTGACCTACATAACAGGCTAGCCCAAAGTGAAACCACTCCCTGCTGCGTTGCCTTGGCCTATTGTGAAGCTACTTTGTTGTGCATTGCCTTGGCCTTACTGCACTTGTTGAACTTTTGTCTTTAACTTAAAGACAACCTTCTTTAACTGCTGTTTATATAATGAATGTGCACAAACTTGATTCAGAAGCCCCTGTGGATTGCATAGCTGCAATAATAACATTGTCGCGGCTCATTGCTCTGGTGACCTAGGATTGAGAGCCATATACAGTCTGGGAAATTACCATCTCATGATGACAACTGCAATTCCAGCTAAGTCCTGGCCTTGACAGGATGATTGAGTGTGTGGGGTTGATAAGTTGGGTATCAAAAGGAAGTCCGATCTCTGTGCACCCATCCTCATCACACAGCAGCATGACAGTAGCAGGACTTATTCTATTCAATTTCGCAAAATACTGCAAAGTCATCAGCAGCTGATGACAAATCCCTAATTTCTCTGGAGCCTTCGGGTTCTTTTCCTCATTATGTAATGGATAAGTCTGCCAAAATTTATAGAGTTAGTTGATACTGTGATACAACTTTATGCCAAGTTTGGAAGTGATAGTAGCAGCAGTTATTTTTAAATAGCCTGTCAAAGTTGATTTTGAGCACTGCTTAAGTCATGGCTGGGCCATGACACTTTGAGAGGGTCATGGGAGGGTGATGACAGTGCTAGGGTGAGTGTCATGTGGGGCTGAAGACATTGCTTGTCATCAGCTGGTGATAATTTCCTTGACTGATATATATGTTAGACAACTGTTGCAAAATGACTAAAGTGTTGCAAAATAGCACTCAAATATTGTAAAACTAAAATTTCCCGGTTTTTGTTTAGTGATGCTACCATGGTCCTCTGTTAATCCAACTCAGCGAAACTCTCATTGAACTTGCCTCCGTTCCAGAATAAGAATTGAGCGGATAGCTTTTCCACACTCCTTTGCACTATCTAGGTCACAGTGACCTCATTGACAACGACACAGATTAGCACAGAGAACTTCAGAAATGTAATAGATCTAATCTCATAAAGCATCGCTTTATGAGATCTAAAAATGGTCTGAATTTAGAAATTAAGAAACCAAAATGATCAGGTGAAAATATGCCATTGATCTAGATACAGATTTGATCTATCTAGAACAATAATGTTTTGTTGTTGGGCATTACTGGTGATTAACTGCTCCTGCCTGAGGTCAAAGTCATTTAAAATGCCCTTGAAGGGCATTAAAGACTTCTGACCTCGGGCAGGACAAATTAATCACCAGTAAAGCCCTCGAAAAAAACAGTATTGAGTCACGATGCCAGAACTCAGTGACTCCGGGCTCTATGACAGCCTGAAATCAGGCTCTATGACAGCCCGAAATCGGGCTCTATGACAGCCTGAAATATGACCATAAAGTTGAAAAAAAAATTTTAATTCCGAAGAAATGTCGGTAAAAGTATGTCCAAACATTTTGGTCAGACAAACGAGCCCTAAAACTATTGACCAAATAACTTTCATGATATCAAACATGTGATGCCTTGTCTATACTCATTAGGTAGGACCATAGAGCTATAAGGGGTTAAGTTATAAATCCATGATAGGACCAGCTTTTTGTGAAAAGGGTCACAGGTTAATGTGGAAAACAAACAACTTGGTCAATAGTTTTTGGAATCAATTTAAATTCCTTTATTACTTTCATTTTGGAACATCTCTGATTCTTGTTGAAGTTGTAAAAGTGTGACCAGGGCCGGATTTAGGTAAGGATGGGCCCTAGGCCAAGGCACTTGGGGGGCCCCTGACTAAGCGAGGCCCAACGGGCCGAAGCCCAGTAGGCCGGGGGTCTGGGGGCCGCTGTAGGCCCCCAGAAGCTGAAGGTTTTTAAAGTAGCTGGAAATGAATTCAGAGTAGTTTTAAGTGTCATCTTATCTATAATAATGTTAGCACCAAACAAGATATTTTCCTGATAATATTTATTATTTCACAGACCATATAAATTGACAGTTAAAATTGCTTGAAATTACACAGCCAAAATTTAAAGATGTCAAACAACAAGTTAATTTTTGGGTTGAGTAAAAATTAATTAGTTGATTAATGTCTGACACAGCAATGTTCTCAGTATGAAGCATAAGGTAAATTACTTGGTTAAATGTTAAAACTATTTGTCTCCGTATGATTATCTAATTATAAAAGTTAGAATGCATTCCAGAGCATAATAAGTTAGAATGCATTCCAGAGCATAATTAGTCAAATTTCACATCAATGTTTTTAGTATGAAGCAAAAAGTAAATTGATAGGTTAAATGTCAGAAGACTCATAACAATTTCCTCTGTATGATTATAGAAGTCATAGATAGAATAAAGCATTGAAGAGCAAAAAGTTAATTAATAGGTCAAAAGTCAAAACAATGTTCTCTGAATGATAATAGGATCTCGGATAGAACCATGTATTGCAGCGCAGAAAAAACTTTGAAGGGCTCACAGTGCCGCTCACTGATTTGGTTTTGCCACTCTGGAGGACCCACTGACTCAAGAGGGACCCTCCATTTTGCACAAGTTTATTTGACGTACAAAGCCTTTGTCTACAAGGGCCAACCAGTTTTGCCCTAGTTTTGCCCCTTTGGCGGGCCTGATGACTTTGGAGGGCCCACTGCACTCAGGAGGGGCCCCTCCATCTCGCATTTATTTGACGCACAAAACATGTGTCTACAAGGGCCAACTAGTTTTACCGCTTTGGGGGGGGGGGGGGCTGATGACTTTTGAGAGCCCACTGACTCAGGAGGGGCCCCTTCATCTAGCTTACCGAATCTGGAGGGGCCCCCTTCATCTAGCTTACTGACTCTGAAGGGGCCCCCTCCGTCTCTCATTTCTTATACGCACTAAATATGCATCCATAAGGGCCTGATGACTTTGTGGATCAAACTGACTCAGGAGGCGCCCCCTCCATCTAGCGTTTCTTGTATGCACTAAGCTTGTACCTACAAGGGCCCACTGGTTTTGCTGCTTTGGAGGGCCCACTAACTCAGGAGGGGCCTCGTTCATCTAGCGTTTCTTTTACACACCAAGCATCATTTAAAAGGGCCCACTGGTTTTGCCGCTTAGGGGCCCAATGACTTTTGGGGCCCACTGACTTTGGGGGCCCACTGACTTTGGAGGGCCCTCTCCATGTGTTTCTACTGGAGGCCACTGACTGCAACCATGTTCAATTTCTGTGCAAGTTCAATATATACGCGACATATGTGCGCCGCGCGTACGCGTGAATTTGGAGGCAGTGGGCCCTAGGCCGTTGGCCCACTCGGCCTATTGGGA
The DNA here is from genome assembly GCA_026936325.1 of Platynereis dumerilii. NCBI lineage: Eukaryota > Metazoa > Annelida > Polychaeta > Phyllodocida > Nereididae > Platynereis > Platynereis dumerilii. The sequence goes on along the minus strand of JAPTHN010000001.1, from coordinate 176,593,808 downwards.
AATCGGCACTGAGTGTGACAGCTGAATGTTTACTAGACCTTCAATCTAAGTTATGTGTGGCCCCACAATTTCCTAGAGCGCAAGATTTCACGCGAGCACTCAGAAAAAAAACTTAGGTTGCATGCAATGCATGGCAGCAAACCTTTAGTGAACAACTTTACACCCCAAATGTGGTTCTCATTACTGCAAAAAATCACTTTTCTACATGTTATACAGGCATGGATTATGATAATTTATAAAACCAAGACTTTGGCAAGAGTATTACAGTAAACGAACCTCAAGTGCTTACAAAAAAGCACTGGAATATTCCTAGTGAGGTCACTCTCTATACTGCAATGTTATTCTGTATTTCACATAAGCAGTCAATGACATCATTTGAAGTGTCACACCACTCATCAATGAGGTCACAAGTTGCCTTATGACAATTTGACACTTCATTTCAATGCATTTGATAGGGCTTGTTATGAAGTCATTGATGTCCACTTGCAGCTGAATGTAAGTACTCGTCAATCGTCGGCTGTAAGTTGGTAAGAGCAAAATATCAGAAATCATGAATTAGCTCCCAGAGTAGAGTAGGTCGGGGCAAGAAGCCCGCGTTAGGTAAGAGGCCCCCCCAGGGTTATATCTAAACTTACATTTTTGTTGCGTTTTCTTTTTGATAGGATTGAAGCTAGAGGCTTGTTGGGTGACGTCACAAATTTTCAGGGCAAACAGCACCAAACCATAGTAGAAATTAAAGAAACAAAAAAATTTGCATGGTTTTTGTAAATTTGATTAATTCTTTGAAAGGGGTTGTCAGAAATAACTTCGGAAATTTTTAAAAGTATAATGGATATCTGCATTGCTTCACTTTATGACCATCACGTAAACATGATTTGGATCATGTTTTTTGCATTTTAGTTCAAAATATATAGGTCAAATTAAAATATGTGGGTTTGGGGCGAGAGGCCCCACATGGTATGGGGCATGAGGCCCCCTTCACTGCGGTCTCGAAGCTGATTCAGGACCCATTTAATTATGTGTACTCTACCTCAAATCCAGATAGAATAGCTTAAAATAGATATAATTTGTGCCAAAATTGAAACAGGGAAAACAAATATTAAAAAATAAATGTATGAACAGAAAAATTCAGAAATTCAGAAAAAGTGAATAGAATGTCTTAAAAATGATAGAAGAACCCCAAGAAATAACTTTCAAGCTGAATGCGCTCGCAAAAAAAATTGCCATAGGATTATAATAGGGGGGGCTTCTTGCCCGATGGGTGGGGTAAGAAGGCCATTTTAATTTTTTTACAAAAATGGCAGTAACTCCTTTATTAAAATTGGTAGACATTGCTTCACTAGCTAGGGATCCCTTCCTGACAGCACAAGCATTCAAATAATTGACCATAAAAAGTTGGTCAAATCAGACCTTGAAGTTAAGGGGGGCTGCATGCCCCAACCTACTCTATAGTTTTTCACTCTCACTCTCAGACAGAAAATTTTACCCCCAGAGTAAAACTTGATTCTCTCAGAGCATTGCCATGCATGCTCACCAAAAATCTTAAACAGTTTACAATTTTTGGGGAACATGTCAATCTGGGAGTGAAATATTTGCTCTGGGAGCATCAACTTTATCTATGGGATTGTCAACTTTTATTTAGGGAGCTCTTGAGAGTAAAAAGCTATATTCTGGGAGTTAATTCGTGATTTCTATATTTTGCTCTTGTCATTAAGTTACCTTCGGCTGTGTGAACGGGGCCAAATTTCCCCACAAGTTGAAGATACCCTGCAGGGGTGCCGGAAAGAAATGAGGGCGGCAGGGGCAGTTCAGTTCGGCAAACGTAAAAAAACGGCAACGCTGCTGTTTAAGGCATCCCCGCTGCTGTTTGGGGCATCCCCGATGCTGTTTAAGGCAACGGTTGCCATATTTTGACCTTTTCAGTGACAAAACAGTAAAACAACACCAAAACCAATACACCGATATTTATATTTGTCGCTGCTACTTTCAGGCAAGGTAGAAAAACTTCATTTAATGTATTTAAAGTGGAGACAATTATCTGAATAGATTCAATCAATCACATAATCTAACACACTGGTTCAATGACAGTAGGTATTAAAATATACTAAATATGCACTGGTTGAAATGTGTATAGGATAGGCCTATGTGGCAGGCCTGTCATACACAAGAAAACTTTAGTGGGTATTTGAGCTAGATATCTACTCATTTAATTTTACCATTGCGTTTAGGGAGGTGCAGAGGCCAAATTTATTCCTGCACTTGTGCCATCTTGAATTCTGCAAAAGTCTGTCAAATTCTCATAGGCATTCCAGACGTGATATATTCAATCCGTCACTGGATCAATGGGGATGTGCGACGATTTTTCCGCACCTTTGCTCAAATTAAATGCCAATTTACAAGGTAACCAGATTTTGCAGGGGGGGGGGATTGGGGTTCTACCCCTATGGTAACACTGCAGTTTCCTGCACAAAGTTGGAATTCTGTACTTCTGCATGTATTGTTAAACCGAAAGTCTTTTTGACTAGACGGCTTAGTCGCTGGTCTTAGTCAAATTTTGTTTATATAATCAATTGACAAAGTTAATTGCTCATATTTTGCTGCAGTTTTTCAAATAAATGGAGGAGCCACGTGTTCCACATTGCCTTTGCACGAGGATTGTTCCTCCAGTGACTCCTAAAAGCTGTATGTCCAGTTCCGCAGAGCAGCAACAAGAAACCTTACGCTCAAGAAACATTCAATAAATCCTTGGATATTAGCAGACAAATGAAATTGAAAGATTTTCAGTAGATATTGAACCTGGTTATCTGTCTGGTTATGCAAAAATTAGTAGTCATGCATTGATATGCTGGCCAAGATTTATGAATTATGAGGCCAGTGAAAATGTATCAGTGTCTTAGGTTGTCCACCTGGCACTTTCCAATAATTTGAGATTCCTTAACAGACTGGCACAAGCTTATGAATAAATTTTCCAGTTTTAGTTTTGGCTGACTAGGGTCCAAGAAGGGGGAAGGGGGGGGGAATTGCCCCTCCTGCCCTTGGCCAGGAGAGGGGGGGGGGGGGTGTATGCCCTTTTGAACTTAAAGTTCAAAAACTATTATTAGGTCTTAACTTCGGCAAAAATCGTATTCCAAATTATCAGTAATGCAACTATAAATTTTTGTCATACAAATTAGATATATGCACATTCTTGTCTGAACGCCCATGCCCCGCTTGATTCCCTCCAGCACCCTTGATTACTGCAGAATCAGGCTGAACTGCATATTCTCGCAGAAGTATATTATTCCTGCACCTTTGTGTCATCCCACAAAGTTCTTCAAACCTCCAGCTTAATGTCTAGGCCTATACACCAAACTCCCAGATTAGTGGGAAAAGCATGGCTTAAGAGGTCAGACTTCCGCAGACACTTTGAAGAATTGCAGAAATGTGTGTGCATAGTAGTTGCAGAACTACAGAATTCCTGCAAGAAAATTCAGAATTGCAGAATTCCTGCAGAAAATTCCATAATTGAATTTTAAATTGAGTGTCTATCAGTCTATTATATCATGCCCTGCCTTTCAGGCACTGATCAGCTCTCTAGATTGCTCAGAAATCAGAATGCTCTGAAGCAATTATGAAAATAGTTAATTCCTAGCAGCCTAAAGCAATATCCCCCACTACTGCCTATTAAAAATCCTAGGTAAACCCAATATATATACTTAGCATGATAATGATTTCTGAATTATTCTGCATTTCCAGTGATATGATTTAAGATTTCGTGTGATTAACACCAAAATTAGTGTTCAGACACCAAAATTTGCTAAGTTGCCCTAAAAAACAGAAACAATAAAAAAATCCTTGGATAAATTCTCTTTTTCCTTGGATAGATTTTAAGAAATATATATAAACCCAAGATGGCAGCACATACGTCATCCCCGACCATTAGCGCCACCTGCCGAGAGAGGTTCGAAATGCGGAGATGCCAAATTTGGCAACCCCGCGATGCCGTATTTGGCAACGGTTGCCGAATACGGCATCGGGGGATGCCTTTAACAGCAGCTTTGCCGTATTTTGACTTTAGCCGAACTGAGTTGGGCGAGAATGGGAAAATCTTATTAGCGTGACAAAATTTCAATGTTGTGGCAATAACAATTTTGTATAATATATATACTTTTAAAACATTTCGCCTAAATTCACAGTAAATTAAAGCCCAACAATGTTTTTTTCTTTGAGATGAAAGGGCAACCTTGCCCCCCCCCCCCGGCAGGAGGGGCAATTTCAAACAACTTTTTTTGTCAGTAATTGCAACTCTCCTTTGAGGCGAAGTAGTCTGTTTGGTTCAGTTACAATTCATTGAAGCCTCTTTCAGCCAGGGCAAGCTAAACAAGTGCTTAATTGTAATAAACGAAATTATTAAACTAAATCTCTGACATCACAGTTTTGGAATGAAGCAAGTTGCAAACTTTAAAAAACATAGCTATGAATACGATAATAAAAAGTTAAGATTCAATACTTCACACAGTGTGGCATCTACATATACTTTGAAATATATATACATGAATCCTTTAGGCAAACATCTGTCCCACTCAAAGATTCCCTATGCCTTAGCTTTATTCATATAACAGCACTTATTCCGTGTTTCTGCCAGGTTAATTATCAATTTTCTATCAGTGTCCTCGTTGATTTTCTTGTTACTTATATGTCTAGATCAAGCTATGCCCTCTGGTAAACATGTATCATGCATCAATCAGCCCCACAAATCCACATAATGGCTGAATTTTGTACATTTATTAACTTAAATGCTGAATTTACCGTCTCTCTGAATAAAATTTACCGTTCTCACCACAATCTCCCTCATACTAATTTACCGTCTCTCGCTTCAGTTTTAAAATGATCGAAAATTGAACTATTTCTTCATTTAAGACATGCTCAAGTACATCAGCATCCTCAGGATGACCGTAGCTGACTTGCTTTGTGTCAAAATACCGTTAGAATGAGGCATATATTGTGTAAATCCACAGTAAAATCTATGAATTTGATGGCCAGAAAAGCAGGTCGCCATTTTCGGAGACAGTAAATTAAAATACCGTACTCAGTGGTCCCAGAGTGATGATTCTGGGCTTGACAAAACAAGGCAATGATCTGATGATTAACATCGCCTTTTTGGCATTGTCAGAAACCACAATAGCCGTTTAGGATTGTAGCCGTTTATACTGCTCATGTCCACACCAATTCAAGGTTTCCAGAAGTGCAGTCCAATTGCAATTTTTGATTTTGATTTGCTTTATTCCGAAAGATGATTATTTACACATGAAAGGACGGAATAAAAGATTACAATGGCATTAAATGCAAATGAAGTCAGAGAATGGCTTATGGAAAATCCCAAACTCACGACACAAGTTCGGCATTGTATAAAATGTATTGTAAATCTAGCATCGATGATTATCATCAATGGGCGGGAGGCAGTCAAAACGGCCAAATTCAAGACGGCGAATTATCTAGGAAAGCCAATTGCTCAGGGGGCCACCTCGATTGATGGCCAATTACTAAGGCGCCCCCTACCGAAGACGACCAAAATGCTGTTTTCAGTGCATTTCTTCTACTTATTGAGTCTTACTTATCAATTGACGTTGTTTATTAGTTATTTTGTTGGTCATTCATCATCTGGTACTTTTTTTAGCTATATCCATTATCACCAACAACATTCATATGAGTATTCCATTGCTTGAATATCTGCAGTCTGAACAGAAACATGGTTATAAACTGATGATGACACAAGAATTATAAGTACACCTTTTGCTGATGACTTTAATGTTATAACATGTAATCCATGATCTCATCAACATATACTGACTAATCTTGAGAAGTATGCTAAAAGTATGAACCTCTGTTTGGAACCCAATAAATGTCAATGTTTGTCAATTTCCTCAGGTCTATCCAAGGTTGTCCAGTTCAAATTATCAGAAATGTCAATCAATTCTATTTTGAATTCACCAGAAAAATTTCGGTTCTTATATCACATACTCAGGTAAACAAAGTTAAATTAGGGGTGTACCGAAGCTGGAATCGGTATTCGGTTCGGCCGAATATTAGACCCCCCCCCAGGATAGGTCCGGTTATTCGGCCGTGAGGGAGGCCAACTCCAGGCTCGGCCCTTAGAACTTTGCCCAGAAATGAAGCAGATAAACCAGCACAGCAATATGGATTTACCTGTACACTAGTTGCTATGCTGGTTCATGCAAAGTTTTTGGTATATTCCAGGCACCACTTATTAAGAATCTGAATGGGTTATTGTGGTCATCCCAGTGTCCATCTTTGGAACACATCACAAGACTTACACATGTACCAATGCCGATTGAAACAAGAATCCGAGGATTCAAACCCTGGGTTCTGTTGGGAATTAGCAATTAAGCATAAGATCCATGGATACAAGATCAAAGTAGCACTGCACTGCGAAGTGCAATCCGCTTTGACACCTGTCAGATTGACTTCAAGTGCTCTTTCTCAATGGCAATTTGGTAAACTGAGGGTGAAGAAAGGCTTTTGAACTTGCAGAATTGCAATTAGCATTGTTAGACTGCTTCTGAGAATAGATGCACTGCAAACAGCAATTGCCAAATGCATTATTGGCCTTCCTTGAAACGCATGGATGATCGTCGTGTGGACGATATTATAATGCAAGGTCAGCTTGAAAACAGCCCCTCAAGACTCAAATGATCTATGACACCAACAAACTATTAAAAAAAAAAAAAAAATCTCAACAAACTATCCCCAATTCCACAACACATTTTAGTTCAGCTCTATATGAACACAAAATGGCCCACTTGACCACATCCACACCTGTATTAAGGCAGGGAAAACTTTTTTCCAAAAATCTCTCAGACTGGTTTTTCCATATAAAATTACCCTGGGGGAACCCAAGGTAAAAATGAATTTCCATAAATATCGGCCGTCTGGGGGTTGGGCGTCGTAGAATTCGGGCGTCTTGGGGAGTGGCTAGGGATGTCATTGAAAACAACATTTTTCCAATGCGATTATCGACAGAAACCCGATGCATCAAATGTATCAATACTTTTTCAAATATCCAAGAAAAGGCAAATATCCGGCTTTATTGTTGAGTTTTTGGTAAAAAAATTTCAAGAATCTTGAATTCATGTCACCCACGGTCGCCATATTGAATCACTTCTGTCTCATTCGCGAGATTTCAGACGAGAACAGAGCAGTGATGGCGAGGTTTTGATGTAATCAATGTGAATTCTACTGGATTTCTCGCAATAATTCGCAATAAATACACTTTCAATACTTGAGGTATTGTATCGATACGTTATCGATTTGGAAAACTTTTCCGATGCATCGACTTCGGTCGTATCGATGACAGTCCTAGGAATGGCCGTCAATTAATTGGCCACCCTGGTTAGTGGCCGCTAAGAACTTGGCCGGCATGGGTGGTGGCAGCGCCGCCTTCACTGTACTCCAATTGGGCTATCTTGAGTTTGATGTCAAGACAATAAAATTATTTTTAGTAATTAATTTATTTTAGTCATTATCATGTTTTTACATTTCTTTATATATTTTAATCTATCATAATCCTTATTTATTGTACAGCGCCCTAGAATGTTTTTTCAAATATGAGCGCTTTATAAATTAATAAATTCAAATTCAAATTCTACTCATTCAGCGATGTCAAAATGCTAGATAAAACATTAACTTTAATATCGGAAAGCAGTTTGGTTCAAATGGAACAGCTATTAATTGATATATACATGCCTATAGATACGTGATCCATTTTAGAATTAGAATCAATGGACGTAACGAAATGTTTCTGTTTTAGAACACATTATGTCAATTTATCATCTGATGATTTTTGGGACTTTTGTTTGCTCAAAATTAACATTTGATTAATTTAGTTACTAGCTAGTACTTGCAGTGAAAAGATTCATTGCACATGATGTATAAACATAACTTGTGTAGTACTATTGATGACAATTAGGAGTAGCATTACAGAATTACTGCCAGCCAATATTAAAGCCCTTGTCCCCATGCAAAATTTCAATTGTCATTTTGGTTAAACATAATCGCCTTTTTGGTAATGTCTTATAGCCATTTTGACACTGGCAAGCAATTTCAATAATTGCAATAGCCGTTTTGGTGAAGCTCGGAAAAATTCTCGCCCTTTAGGCAATAGCTGTTTTGGTTTATCGCCATTTTGACTGGTAATCAATTCTTTTGACTGGCTAATTAAAGTGAGTTTGGCGCCGCCAAATTCAGAACGCGCCGAGTTCACCAGTTTCTATCAAAAGTGCAATTAGTCAGGGCCCATTCCCCATTATGAATGCGACCTCCCACTTTTTTCCACTGTCACTTATTTCTCACAAACAAAACTTAACATGTTGTTTGTAGACCCAGGAGTCAATCGAATTAGTTGAAAAAGTCAGTTGAATTTCATTTTCACTCAGTCAGTCACATTAGGATAAACTAGTCACTGGTGTTTTTTTTTATGAAGCCAGTTGAAATTTGTTGGACTGAGAAAGCATATACGAGGGGCGTTCAGAAAGTTCACGGCTTTTTTTAATATGGACACTTATTTTCAATCTAGAACTATGCATTTTTTACAGGATAAAATTCAGCAGTTTTGGAATGGATTTCCAAAATTTTGGACAATTTGGACCTTTTTAAGTCATTCTGTGGTTGCCATGGAAACAGAAAGTTTGGCTAGGTGGAGCAGGTAGTACGGAGATCAAGAAAATCAATGAATTGCAGCTGAGAGAGACCTCACTCTGCCACTTGTATTAGTAAGATTGACAATAATTAACACAAGAAATATAATATTACCTTTTAAAAATACTCGCAAGTACTACAAAAGCATTAATTCATACACCTGACGCGTTGAAATAAATGTTCCTTGAAGCCCTCCAGGAAAAGTTTTTGTGAAAGCATTTCGGTCATCCAAAGCCTTTTCTCCTCCAGTGCCTGAAACTATTGCCCCCAGTGATTAAGGTAATGGAAAACCAGGTCTTATGTAAAGCGATATGTCAAAGGAAAAGCTGGGATGGATAATGCTGTCCCTTTAGGTCTCTTACGCATACAAGTGAATCCATGCTTTGTCATAAGTCCTGATGTAGTTAATGACTCACATTCTGGCGCCTGAATCGCTCTTGCCAAATCGGGCATGCAGGAGTGCTTTCCCACATTGGTTCGCTGTAAGAATACAAACATTGGGTATGCTTGAAAGTATATTTAGAAGCTAATATCATATTTCTTGTGTCAAATATTGTCAATCTTACTAATACAAGTGACAGAGAGAAGTCTTTCTCAGCCACAATTCATTGATTTTCTTGATCTCCGTACTACCTGCTCCACCTAGCCAAACTTTCTGTTTCCATGGCTACCACAGAATGACTTACAAATGTCCAAATTGTCCAAAATTTTGGAAATCCATTCCAAAACTGCTGAATTTTATCCTGTAAAAAATTCATAGTTCTAGATTGAAAATAAGTGTCCATGTAAAAAAAAGCCGTGAACTTTCTGAACGCCCCTCGTACAAGGATGAAAACCACTTTAATTTTGAAAGTGGCTTAGCGCTACACCTGTTGTCTTATTTATGTTTTAAAAACTATTTTTTAAATAATTGTTATTTTGAAAATGAAAATCCGATTGTTCTTAAATCTTGCCTTTCGCTTTTTTTTGGGAATAATTTTTGGAAAAGTTTAATTTAGTCAGTCGTAATTTATTCAACTAGTTGCGAATCGAATTCTGCCAACTAGTTGAATTCACCAGTTGAATTCCCGTTTTATCAGTCATGATTTGATTTTCAACTAGACCCCAGACCCTTTGACAAAAGTGGACACCGTCAGTCAATGCATGGAAAAATCATTGACAATCCAAGTGGTCACTGATGAGTTAGTCAGCCGCCGCTGATTTATTTACCCCAGCATGTTTGGTACCGTTGGATTTGCCTTGAAAAGACAATTCCAATTGTACCAAAATTGTCAAAATTGGATGACCCTGGTCCAAACTAGACTATGTTGTTTGCATTTTCAGATAGAATATTTCTGTAAATTTTTGATAAGTTGGTCACACCACCCAAGCCCATCCGATGAGCATGATTAAACAATATACTCACATTAACAATGTTCATCTATTGTTTTAGTCAGCCTAGCTGACTTAGCCAGCCAACTTCACAGTGAGTCAAGTGAAGTCACAGACGATGACTAAGTTGACTTAGTCAAGTCAAGTCATTGAACATCAAGTCAGTCATCCAAGCATGACTTGACTGACTCCGGGGTCTATTTTCAACTGACTCCTGGGTCTAATGTTTGCCTTGTATATATAGGCCTACATGGTTGATGAAGTGTTAGACTCATAGTCAGTGTTCTCTAACTGCTCTAAACTCCTTGGGAAATAAATTACATTACCTCAACACTGCTATGACGTCCATGTAGTGAGCTCAGTAGTCCCACTTGAAAACTAGACTAGATTACGAGCATAGAATTTAACTAAGGTCAGAGTAAATCCTCAAATGCTTTTACGGGTCAAAATTTGAAAACATTGAAATTTCAGCTGAAAAAATTTTGAAAATGTTCCGCTCCAGAAAAGCCTATTAAAGTTTGCATTATGTAGGTCAAACAATCAGCTATCACTGCACTTTCATGTCCAAGGGTCAAAATGCTCTGCTGATCTGTACTGAGGTGATAAACACAGCTGTAATGTTTTTTGACCGTCATTAAAATTACACTTTTAACTAAAAAAATTCTGACCACTTAGGGATAAACAATCTATTGCCAATGATTAGGCAAGTTGCTTGCACATTTTGGGCCAAGTTCCAGGTCTCTAGTGCCAATTATTTTTGAGAAACTGCATTTTGATCAATTAAAATGCCAAATATGTGTGTCATTAGCATCATGCCCATAACTTGAAATCTGTACCACTTAGAGCTGGAGAATGTATTACCAACATATGGGAAAGTGGCTATTCTGCACACATTAAGCTATATTTCAGGTCTCTATGACCAACAGTTATTAAGATATACATATTAGTCTGTTCTCTTGTGTAGCTAAACTGGCTCCCGTGAAAATGTCATGTTAAAATTTGCAATCCTGGTGTTTCTAGACCAGAATTTTGTGTAGAATTCAAAAATCAATGATTGCATTTTTTCTGATCACATCTTCCCACTCAAATTCAAGATGGCGGACAAGATGGCCGCTGATGCTGTAAACAGTCATATTTTTCAGCAAATCTATGCTTATTTGCAATCTTTGGATTGATTTTATGTATTTTCACTGGCTTTATGTTAAGAAATGAACAAACCACCTAAATTTATAGAAAGCAATGATAATTTTAATGCCAAAAAGAATAATCTTATCAATACATACAGTACAACGGCAATCAAAAAAGTGTCCAAACAGAAATATACTTTAACAGAAGCGAAAGCTGTCATCATGAACCATTTAACTATAATCTGAAGTTTACTGCATAATACAATGTCCTACATATTTTAGAAATGGTCTATAAAACAGAACAAATAATAATTAAATCATCCAAACAATCTTCTGTTATATGATTACATGACATAATTATTACGTACAAAATTACAACTGATTCATCAAGTCACTAAAGCTATCCGTGTACAGTGCAGGACTTCTCATAAGGAAATATCACAACAATAATTATCAGAATTGATGTAATTAACCAATTTCTTAAAAAAGTATCACCTTCATCAGATGAAGTGTCATCATGAGATACAGTGTCAGTGTAGGTGCATACCTCTTCATCAGCTCCACAAAGACAGAGGTCAGTGCACACAAGATCATTCTGGCGGCATGAACACCAACTTGCGCAATTGTTCTTTTTTGCATCCACATTTAATCAACTGAACAACAGGATCAGGGGCAGGAGGAAGCAAAGTTGTAACAGGAAGGTATTTTCAATTTTCAAATGTCCAGCCAAATTCATCAGTCTGGGAAATTACCATCACATGATGACAATTACAATTGCCGCTAAGTCCTGGCCCTGACAGGATGATTGAGTGTGTGGGGTTGATCAGTTAGGTATCAAAAGGAAGTCTGATCTCTGTGCAGCCATCCTCATCACACAGCAGCATGACAGTAGCGGGACATATTCTATCCCATTTTGCGAGGTACCGCAAAGTCATCAGCAGCTGATGACAGTTTCCTAATTTCTCTGGAGCCTTCGGGTTCCTTTCCTCATTATTTAAAAGGATAAGCTTGCCAAAATTTATAGAGTTACTTGATACTGTGATGCAACTTTATGCCAAGTTTGGAAGTGATAGTAGCAGCAGTTATTTTTAAATAGCCTGTCAAAGATGATTTTGAGCGCTGCTTAAGTCATGGCTGGGCCATGACACTTTGAGAAGGTCATGGGAGAGAGATGACAGTGCTCGGGTGAGTGTCATGTGGGGCTGAAGACATTGGTTGTCATGAGCAGATGGTAATTTCCTTGACTGTTCATAGGGATCCAATATGGCTGGCTTTGGCACAATGTCATTTTGCCAAACTATTGCTTGGTACCGGGCTCTAAGAACAGCTTGTTGCTCCTTTTGTTGGTGGTAGCTTTTGCCCTTGGGATTGATTTTTCTTGAAGCACTGCCACCTGGTCTTTGCAACATCTTTTATTTTTGTTTGTGGATCATACAATTGGCAAACATAGTTTTCAAGTCCTGCTTGGATGGATTCTTCAGGTTCGTCGTGTTGACCAGGAACCAGGAAAGCTTGTATCACGTCATCATCAACCTTACAGAAGACCTACTAACATGTGAATTTGCTGTTTGTTGCAAAATATCCAGTTATGCCTCCACCTGAGAAAGCATGAAAACCTGGTACCTGGCGTTGTAGCCTTTTCCTCCCCCAGCGTTTAATGTATCTGGTTCCCCGAAATAGCTCTCCGTTTTGCTCCAGTACCCATTACGGAGTTTGTTTCATTGCCAAGCTGTGGAATGTGTCTAACTGCCAGAACAAGAACATCTGTGTCTTGAGAGAAGACGTCCACAACATCAGCACCACTTTTAGCTGCGTCTGCCGCATGCAAGATTAAATGACCATCCACCTCCTCGTTTGTGCATTCAAGACGTTGGACATTTCAGCCAGTTGACATAACTTTTTCCCTTGAAGTTACTATGAATGTATTTATCTTGTTCTGAAAGAAACTGACACACTTTTTTGCTAGGTCTCAAGTGAGTTAGTCTTTTGTTTTGGAACTTGACAGGAATTGCCTCATGCTCACATTGGCAATAGATGTTCTGTCATCGACATGAAAGTTAATTTGCTGCACTGTCCCAACTCTTTTAAACAGTGCGCATTGAGAGCATAGTTGTCGGAAATTTGCCTCGACGACCAGAACAAATGTTCTGGAAAAATCCTCACATGTCTGGGCATTTTTTGGCTTTCCAAGGGCTTGAACTATCGTCATTCCATCTAGTACAGCAGCTTTAACAGGACATTCTGGTGAGGCCTGAGACACTCTATCCTCATTTAATGTTTGCTCCAGACAAGGCATTAGCTTGCTCTTGACAGTCACATAGCAAGAGATCCATCTGACAGAAAGACAGATTGTGGTATGGCAGTGAACTCACAAGACTTAATTGCATATTGCAAGTCATTCGAAACCAGATATTAATGGAGCCAGTATTGATCCTTGTTGCAACAAATTCAACTGCTTTGGCCTGTTTCCTCCGGCCAACATATGCATTAAAACGTCTCTGCAAAGCTGGTGTAAGTTCATGATGCTTACCACTCTGAGTACTCTGCAATCCAAGCATTTCAAGAGCTTCCTCAGACAGTCTTGCAATCTCAGGAGCTGTTAGGAAAAATCTGTCACAAGCATTGTCATTGAGTGTAATCCCCACCAAAACTCCATGACCTTTCATCCATTTATTCAGATGCTCTATACCATGGTCTGCCCCAATTTGCACAGAATGGTGTTTGATTTTTGTTAACACTGAAATTTCCATCTGCAAACTCCGGCCAGATCATTGGATTTGATGTGTCCGAAGAATTCATTTCTGCCAGATAGAGTGGCACCATCCTGGTATTCTTATGTCAGTCATGTGCAAAAAACTTATTTGCACAGCCGATCCAGTGACTCGAGGTGAAGTTTCCAGTCACATTCACGTGTTGCTCTCACAAACTGGAGGATGGCATGGACTTGCAGCATGTACTACCGAATGAACTTGAACAGGCTTGATGCAGACTCCTTATCTTTGTCAAATTCATTAAGGCCTTCTAGAATTTGATTTGCTTCCAGGAAGGCTACAAATTGGTCAGTTGATGTCCTGCAAGGATGACTCTTGGCAAGCATGTGCAATTTCATTGGAAAAGTCAAGGCATTTAATGGCGTTTGGATGTAATCTTACAAATTCTGCCCGTACAATTCAAACAGTGCTTGCTGAGTGGTTTGGTGACTATTAAAGCTTGTTTCGTATGATTTCCATCAAGGATCTGTTTTGTAGTTTGGGGGCCATGAAGGCCAGATATAATCCATGCCTCATCAATGCTGCATGCTGCATTATGCACTGCCTTCCACATAAGCTCCCAATGCTCTCAATGAGGCCATGGCGATGTGCAGCTCACCAATACGAAGAATCCGTTTGTCTCCGTATTCTGGATATGACATATGCAATTTTTGTACTTTTCATAGATCTGCATGTCTAAAGTAATAACTGTTTTATTGTTTGCACCCACTATTGCTGTATTGTATTCTGAGCTTGCTTTAAAATGGTAAGTAATGTCTGCCAGTCATTTGGGGGCTCAGGAATCAATGGCGGTGCATCCACAATTGTGGTGGGCTTTTCAAAGCCTGTCAATGAATTGTAAGCAGCCCAAGTGGGAATGTCTTTTGGAGATGGATAACCATCAGAAATTTAGCAGCACAGTTCAAGAAGTCAGCCAGGCCAGGTCTTTGAGGGCCAAGGGTTGCAGTATTTGTGAGGGTTTGTAATCTTCATACACTTGATCAGTGATGTCAAAATCCTGCAGATGGCCTACTTCTGATTGCGCTGCCACTTATTTATTATGTAGCCAATTAAAATACAAGGGAAATCCTGACAAAAGCAATAAGATTAAACATGTATATATGGGTTAAAAAAAGGAATTGATTCTTCGGTTGCTACCCCACCGCAGTTGTCTGGAACAAGAGTGAATAATGATTGCGCTGCTATTTTAGTTACCATCATGGATAAAAACGCATCAAATATTAATTTTATAGCTTTGAAACCCACAAAAATGAATTCCTTGACCCTGAAAATACAGAAAATGACCTGTCAATTGTTAATCTATGTTAAATATGGACCGAAATAGGTCCAAAATGCTTCTCGGCAGTCATCTTGGCGGCCATCTTGGATTTTACAGGAAGTTCCGTCCAAAAAAAATGCAATCATTCAAAAACGTGTTCTATGCTCCCAAATCTACAAGAAAATGCATGTTTGCCAATTTTAACATGCAAGTCCCACGGAATTACACAAGAGAACAGACAATATCTTTGAACCAGAAATTTACAAACACAAACAAAAATTCTCTTTTCATCAATAGTTTAGATTCTGAATAGTAAAGATGATCTCCACTACTCCATCCAGCACCCAGTGTCTTTGCTAAACCTAATTTCAGATGCTAGACAGTGGTAACATGTTACTGGCACCACATATTCGATTAGTATTTTCAGAGAAGCATCAAACTTCATACTAAGCATGTCAGATGCAAGGAAAATGCAAAAATGTTATGTAATATTTGTTTAAACATTTATTTATAATATATATCCAAATTAACTCCAGTCACCTGCAACAAAATTTTAATGAGTTAAAGGCAATAAGCCATTTTTGACATGATGCTAATGACAGCGTGATGCTAATGATAATTATGGTAAAAATCTTTGTAGGGACCAGTGCAAAACTGGCAGTCGGGCAAAATGTGCATGCAATGACCTTATGAACATCAGAAACATGTTCACAGTGATTTTGGTCCAGAATTATGCAGTCAAAATAGAGTAGCAAGGCGTTTGCTAATTACACATTGAGATAGGACAACTGACATCCCAAAAGAAATACTCTAATATTTTGGTTTACATAAATGATACAGAGCTACAGATAGTTCAGTTATTTTCTAGGGTTCTCAGACAATGTCAGACACAAGGTTTTCTCACAGAATGTTTGTCCCTTTAATTTTCATTAATTAAGAAACAAATGTGGTGTGATGCTAATGACAAAATATTGGAGACATTGACACAACAACCTCCTGCTCTTATACAGAATATTATTTCAGCTATTGGTAACTAGATTTTAGAAGACTGACAGTCAAGTCTCCATGTATGAAAGAGTTTAATTGAATCAGGATCCAGTACTAGTTTTTGTGATGTGATCTTTCAAAGAAAATGTTGGTGGAGACAGGCCATTTTCAGGAGGGTTGGATGGGATAAAAATATTCTGCCACATAATTTTTGTGTTATAAGTTTGACTAATATCCTTGTCTATGACAAATGACAACAAGAGGTCCTCCATGTGCCTTCCGGCCGTCATGAATTATTGTTAAACACTGGAGACAAGAATTTCAGAATTTTGACCCTTACGCATCCAATAACTTAGGCACCTTAAAATCAGCACATGGAAGCATAAATTTAAAGGTCTAGACTAGACATGTATATATACTGTGAGTAAGGATTCGGACGGAATCTGCTCGAGCTTTACAAAAATTGATACAATTTACAAGGTTTCTTGTACGAAATCCTTAATCTGAAGGCGACGTCAACAACAAGGTCTATGACGTCACAAGCAGTCAGGCAGAGATCACGCCAGTGGATGCACAAAAATATGACAGGTCGTTGGGTGTATTGTCGATAATTCTTTGATTTCTTTCTTATAACTAAATGTAGATGCCTTAAACTTTGTGTACACACTTTTTTCAATCAAGCGACACAAAATAGTGTCGTCCGAATTTATAGTTACATTGTAGTTATTGTCAGGCCCGTAGCCAGCATGTAATGGTGGGTGGGTCTTTTTTCCAAAATGTGGACTATCAGAACTGAAGCCCCCAGAAGCCAGTGGTTTTTAGTTTATCTAGGGTGGATTCTGAACTTGCAGAAGGGCATATATATATTTCTGGATAAATTGGGAGATTTTCAATTTTGTGGAAGGCATTTTCAGATCACAGGTTTAAAAAATACCGTGCAAGCACGTAAACCCCGCTGGCTCTATGTGAAGCCATTGAGACCATTTGGATGCACTGTGCATCGACGCACCGACACGGACGCACCGACACGGACGCACCGACACGGACGCACCGACACGGACGCACCGACACGGACGCACCGACACGGACGCACCGACACGGACGCACCGACACGGACGCACCGACACGGACGCACCGACACGGACGCACCGACACGGACGCACCGACACGGACGCACCGACACGGACGCACCGACACGGACAGAAGGATGGACGGACGGACACGGACGGACGGACGGACGGACGTAAGGACACACGGACGGACGGACACACGGGCGTACGGACGCACAGACGTACGGACGGACACACGGACGGCCACACGGACGGACGGACACACGGACACGGACGCACCGACACGGACGTACGGACGCACGGACAGAAGGATGGACACACGGACGGACACACGGACGTAAGGACACACGGACGGACGGACACACGGACAGAAGGACGCCGTGTGTCCGTACGTCCGTGTGTCCGTCCGTCCGTGCGCGTGTCCGTTTGTCCGTACGTCCGTTTGTCCGTTTGTCCGTCCGTCCGTTTGTCCGTACGTCCGTCCGTGTGTCCGTACGTCCGTGTGTCCGTCCGTCCTTCCGTACGTCTGTGTGTCCGTACGTCCGTGCGTGTGTCCGTCCGTCCATCCCTCTGTCCGTGTGTCCGTACGTCCGTCCGTCCAAATATAGAAGGAATTGCCTTTAAGACATTGAAGCTTTTAGCTGACTTTGAAAAAAATGATTATGCAAGAAACAGACAAAAACTTCAAAGGACATCAATTTCAAGGATATAGGTTATGTTAAAGTCACTGTTAGGTCAATTTTGCAACTAGGACAAAATAACTTTAGCAATGTTTTGTCAATATGAAGGTGCATCTCTGTGTGTAATTCCATGAAGATTGTGTACTTTTGAGCGGCAGTGTGTAATTGCTAAAGTTCATTTACAGAAGTGTCTACTTTTTTTTGGCTCACCCTGTATTTATGCACAGTGGCACAATAACTGAAGATACAAAAATTTAATTTCTAAATATTCTGTCCATTGCTACCAACGTAAAGATAATTACACTTTTCCTTTATTTTAAAATAACCTGTTTTAGTATTGGTCTTGCATTGTATATGAAATGCAGGCCTCCCAGTGGCCCCATAAAAAAATATGGGGATTTTATAGGAAGTTTTAACTGAAATTTATAGGGCTTTATGCGGCTCTAGCGACTAAAATATAGGGAAAATAAAGGGTTTTACGGCTTCAACCATATTGCAAATTAATTTTAATTAAACCGGCTGAGTGTTCGATCGGCATATCAAAAGATTATAAACGCAACTTGAGCATTGTTGAGAAATGATATGCCAACAGGTTGACCCAAGGAATGAACTGGCATCTGGGAATTTTTCGTCAAACAAGAATCCGAGGATTCAAACACTGGGTTAAGCAATCTTTGCATTATTATTATTAGTAGTAAGATTTTTAAAGGTGGGATATGTTTATTGCTCAATGACCTGCTTATGAAACTCATTTAACATGAACTTTTTTTCGTAAATGTAATTTAATTTTGTTCTCAGAAATCATAAGCAAATATTCGCAAAGTAATGAACTTCCCATTTAACTCATACTCTACTGATTGAAATAGGAATGCCTTGTCAGGTTTGCAGAGATACCACTAAATTTTGTGAAGATACCACTTACATTATTTGTGAACAGAAATTACAAGCCAGAATTTTGCTAAACAGTAACCATCATTTTAATTTCACATGTAAACGGCCAAATTTCAAATTTAATGCCACAAAAATATAGGGTTTTATAGGGATTTTCGGCAAAAATGCTTGAAAATATAGGGAGCAAAAAAATATATAGGGAAATATAGGAATTTATAGGAAATACAGGGCTGCTGGGAGCCCTGGAAATGGAAAACTCAAGAATTTGATTATAGTTATATCCCAGATTGCAGCATTTGGCATTATCCACCAGGGCATGCTAGCTGCCAACCCGGGCAACCCCCTCTCTCCCTTCATCAGAAGTTTCAAACACAAGATCTAGCCTATCACCTTCATGTTTGAACAAGTCTTCAGTAGTATAATTTTGATCATTTTCGCACTTGTATTCAATTTTCATCTGAAAGGTCAATTGACAGAATAACTGGTTACATCATTATACTATATACATGGACTATTTTGGGGAGATGAGCCTAAGATATGGACCAATTACATTGAAGTATGCATAGTAGGGTGCATCAGTTGCCCCCCAAAAATTAAAAAATTGTTTGATTCCCTTCTCCTTCTCCAATGATGTTCCTTTTGCTAAAAAAGTATGTCCTGTGAAGTTGCAGAAAAATCGGACCATGTCTAGGGGTAGCACGCATGCCCCAAAGTTTAACTGATTTTGACCAAAAATATCTCATTACGGAATCTGCGGTATGTGATAACTTCTTTAGTAATTATCCAAGAACAAAACAATTGGCACCATGATGTAGAGCAGAAAGAGAGCTTTAATTTGAGTACCAGGAAGCCATATCTAGTACAAAAAGTCAACCATCCAAGTTATCTGGCAATAATACATAAATAACGAATTCTGATATTAGCAATTGTTGAGTCCCTGAGAATAAATTAAAGTTGATGTATTTCTAATACTGTTATAATTATTATTATGTCAAGCGGGATATTCAAAAATGCAATCTGTTAAAGGGGACCTTAAGCTCAGATACCTTGTTTTATATATAAACATATTTACACAATATTCTGCATTTTGGTGAATGTTACTAATTTCCGAGGCTTGGTGTGCCAAACTTTCATTTCAACTGCTCAGCGCAAAAAGTGACCTACTGCCATTATATAGGAATTGAAAGATTTTGAACTGTCAAAAAATGTACAGTATATATTGTGCTATAGTACTAAGGTCAAAACTTCTGCTTAAGGCAACAGGCCAATTACCTTCAAAGTTGTCCGATCGAGGAAACTCATCCAAAGTGACATGGGCATGACAATGCCTAAATTATCTTAGGGGGATTACATTTTCTCTTCTGTATAGATTTATACTAATCTAAAGATCCCAAAAGCTCACCATGGCAAATTTTCCTTTTCCATATCATAGTTACTCTGTACCTGGAATTCAAACTGTAATATTATATCATTGTTTCCGTAATTTTTACAAATTTATATGTTGTTTTTTTTTTCACTCATCATAAAATGTTTGTTCCAAATAAACAGAAAGACATTTTTTGTGATAGGACTGGTCTTTTCATCTTTTTCAGTTGGAGTCTAACCTGCAGCAGTTCAATTTTTTAAAATTACAAACCTGTCCCATATGTACAAGCCTACAGCTGGTATATGCCAATCAAGGTGAAACCATTTTAGCGATGTCTTTATTTTTTTCAGCTGCCCTAAGTTTAAGCAAGTCCAGTTTCACATGACATTTAACCACTTCATTGTTAACAATGACTTTGCTAGATAAAGTGATTTATTCTATTCTATAGAAATCAATTCCATTCATTTCACTTTTTTCTTGAGTGCGTAACATCATCCAACACGAAAAAAGTAGCAATAAACTAATACAAATAAGAAGATATGAAAGGATCATGTCACTTTGGTAGAGAAGCATATTACCAGCTGAAATTGCTTCTCTTATTATGTATTTTAGTGCTTTAAGAACCAAGTAGGAGATTTGATTGAGGCATTAATGTAGATCTTCATTAGCAACTGCTGCTGCGTGACAGAAACTGGATGTTGACGAGGTGTCTTGACTTCAAGAGAATATGTCTGACATAACATGCATATACAATCACACCACAGATACTGGGTAATTGAATTCCAAGCAAAAAACTGTCTCATGTATGGTCTCTTGCTTGATTATATGTTGTCTTTTAATTGGTAACAAATCTACAAAGATATAGCATAACTTGTTCATTATTTTAACATTACTAGCATATGTGGTTGCGAAATTTCATGTGACCGTGAAATAGTTCTCTAAGTCATATATCCATCATGTTGGTATTCAAATTGAAGCTCTTGATGAGAGCTACCACATGGTATCATTTTTAATGTTCTTGGGTTAATCACCAATGAAATATAACAAACCGCGTAACCGCTAAAATGACAGAAAATGCAAAAATCCTAGAAACTTCAATGCAAGTGTGCCACCCCTAGACATTCTTCAAATTTATTGAAACTTCACACAATGTGTTTCTAGTATAAAAGGAACATTCCTGCAAAAGGAGAGGTTTCCTCTAAAAAGTTGGGGCAACTGGTGCACCCTAATGCATAGTCCTGACGGTCCAGTATATTTGGCATTTTGCAAAATACTTAATTTTCAGTCAATAGGTTGGGTTAGGATGGACCATGCACTTGGTGTGGTAATCGAGATGGACCACATTTACTTTTATATCTTTTTCAAAGTTCTCTGCCACATACCTGCAGCCCAGTTTTAGCTATTTTGGCATGCACAGGAATGAAAAACAATTGTGACACTTTGTCAAATTTGGAATTAGTGAAGTAGAACATGCTCGTGGGGAAGAGAGAATTCATGGATTGGTCAACAACTTCTAAGCGATATATTAAGGCTACAATGGGAGTTCAAGAATGAAGAAATCTTTGATTTGTTAACATTTTCCTGATCCATGCCCACACGCCAGGAAGTGTACCTAATTTCATAACTGTAAGCGAAATATTGAGGTCACAATGGGCAGTTCAGGGATGTCGGCCATTTTCAAGTGGCCATTTTGGGGGCCATCTTGGATTTCTCAACATGTTCCCGATCAATACCCACAGGCCAATACCTGTACCAAATTTCATAACTGTAAGTGAAATATTAAGGTCACAATGGGCAGTTCAAGAACGAAGAAAGATGGATGCCAAAATGGCCACCACAAAATTGCTGCCATCTTGGATTTCTCAACATGTTCCCGATCCATACCCACAGGCCCATACCTGTACCAAATTTCATAACTCTAAGTGAACTAGAAGGCAAATTGCAATTTGCATATCTGGACGCTGATAATTGACCTGAACATTGTAACATAATATTGGTCTGGTGGTCTGGTTGGCTGAATTATAATAGCAGTAGTCAGAAGTTATCAGGGCATAGTGGCCAATGGGCCTTAAGAGAGAGAAATAAATGTATTGCTACATAGCGATGCATGAAGTTTTTTGATTGTGTGTGACGGAGTTGTGTGTTTAACAACTTGAAATAGTTGTGTTAAGCTGACAGAGGAGATACACACCCACAGCTCATCATTGCTTTGGACATCTTAAGCTAAGGTAGATACAGCTCATCTTCATGAAGCAGACCCACTTTTATGATTTCAATAAAACCTGAGATGTTCGAGAAAGAAAGCAATAACATAATTTAAACGAAGTCAAAGAGCCCTGAGGCTATTGCCCTACTTCATTGCACATTGGCCTAGAAAAATGGACCAAGGGCAGAGTAAATGTATTTACCCCTTTTCACACCTCTTTCAAATTACCCAACAATCTTGCTGTATGTGTATGTGTATAGGCATATGCAGCTTACATTTACCATGACAGTTACCCTTGTAACTGTCATGCATTTACTAAAAGTACACTGTATAAAGTTTATAAACTTCAAATTAAAAGTAAAACTTTTATTTGATTATGTATACTACACTTCACTTTATTAAAACATATATGCATCATGGGAGAATTCTTTTTATTTTGTTTCTATACATTGTCAAACAAATGGACCAGTGTAGTATGCTTCCTCAAAAAGCCATTCTTTAGGTCAGAAGGAGGTGTGAATGAGGCCATGGTTGTAAAACAGTTCATCCTGTCTGAGCATAAGTCGGTCACAAGTTGGTCAATAGCTTTAGGGCTCTTTAACCCCCTTTTAAATTGTTTATGCATGCCAGTTTCAATCTAATGATCTAGTTGTTGAACACCGGCAAATCTATATAGCTCTCTCAACCAATAGCATTAGTGCGTATTTTGCATGCTAGGTGGCTACCGCGTGTTGATGACGGGTGTGCGCTGAAGCATATCAGATTCTGGTAGACTGGTCCCCCCTCCCTGGTGTGCCATAGGGACAGTATATCAGTTATAATTCTAGTACATTGTCCTATTTAGAATCCAGTCAATTTTCCATGATTGCAACACAGATTTCCAGCTATTCTCGGTGTTAAGGACCAATTCACCGGGTGATATCTGTAGATCTATCCACTATCTGTTTGCTATATCATCTTACAATATTGATTAATAATGATTAGTACCATTTGTATTATTTTTTACCATGCTTTATGTGAATAAAATGACTGAATCTGAACTGACTGAATCTATATCAGTCTGAGTCACTTGGATCACGTGTGTGCAACATAAAGTAAGTTTGATGGGTTTACTGTGTACATCACTATGTCTTATGTTCAGCCAACAGGAAACTGGAAAACACAAGAAAAGACAGGAAGTAGGCTGTTGTGAGACAGTATCTGGACGCCAGAGGCGTCCAGATAAATATTAAGGTCACAGTGGGCAGTTCAAGAATGGTGGCCATTTTGTGGCAGCCATCTTGGATTTCTTGACATGTTCCCAATTCATTCCCACAGGCCAATATCTGTACCAAATTTCATAATTTTAAGGGAAATATTAAGGTCACAATGGGCATTTACACAAACCTTAACCGGGACAACGCGGACTCCGAAGATCGAGCGACGACAATAGCTCTTCGTTTTCAAAGAAAACAGACCAGCTAAAAATGCTTAATACGGCCCCTTACTGTCAGGTTATTTGATGTGCAAACAGAGCGGACTGTTGCACTGCGAAGATGGCACTTTGTGAATCATGATGCTGATGATTTGTCATGATCATACCAAATAGGCCTACTTTCACTATTAATTTGCTTTAAGGAGACAAATTTACTAATCCCGCTTGATGGTGGAAAGGCAAAGGAAAGGATTATGCATCCGATTTTTACTCTTAATTCAGTTATGACAAATCAAATGGCCTTCTCTTGCATGATCATGACTAATCAAACAGCCTCTCTACATGTTTCCCATTTTGAATGTAGAGAAGACGGCACTTCATCCCGGGGGGGGGGGGGGGGGGGGGGGGTACCTCACGGACTTTTGAAAACCAAAACCATTTTAATCCGAAACCAACGCCAAAGCCACAAACCATTTTAATCTGTTAGTAAAAATATCCAAAACCAATTCAATCTTTATACCATTTTCAAGCTGATTCTAACCGTACCAAACATGTTGGGGGTGCAAAAAAGGCAACCAAATTAATCTTAATTGATAAACAAGAATCCGCGGATTCAAAGCCTGGCTCAAGTGGCAGTGATGACGGCAAAATATGTAGCAATGCTGGTGAAATAATTAAGTCTACTTTATGGTTTGGAAATGGCAGAGAAAGGTGGTTCTGAATTGCGGCAAGTGAAGTGTTGTTATTGTGGTTGTTCCATGTACAAAATATTATCCAAATAACCACGAAAAGAATGTGTACGATTTTTTTAAATCTTGAAGTCGCCCAATTTCCTCCTTTGAAAAAATTGGCGAAATTAAAAAAATTTGGACCAAAAACATTTTTTTTCTTTTTTTTAATTTAGCAAAAAAAATTGTAAATCTTGGAACAAAAAATGTTTAAATTTGAAAAACAGAAGTTGACCGATTTCCTCTTCTTGAAAAAAAAAAATTTTTTTTTTTTTTTTTAAATCTTGGGAAAAAAAAATTTTGGGAAAAAAAAAAATTTTTGAAATTGAAAAAAAAAAGTAATTTCCATACATCTCGCTACCCTAACAAACCAATAAAACACAAAAACAGATATATTGAACCTATAGTTATTGAACAGTAGAGCTGACAGACAATATTTTCAAACCATTACTCCTGAATTAGCCTGGTGAGCCAGGCTAAAAACCAATACCATTTTAATCCTAGAAGGCCAAAAAACCTAAACCATCCAGCGGAGCCTCTATATACACCCTTTTATAGTGAGTACCCCCCCCCCCCCCCCGGGCACTTCATCAGCAATCATGAGTCACAATGTCCCATTTTCACACACAGTGCAACCAGAGTCCGCGAAAAGTGCTTTTGTCACACAGGATATTCGGGCAGGTAGATCTTGAATTTTACCAGCCCGAATGAAATGCTGTCTGCCCGAATAAAATCCTATGAGCCCGAAATTGCAATATTATTAATTTTTATTCCTGATTTTGTGTGCCTTCAGAAATGTAACTTCAATTTTAAAAGTTACTCCAAACTTCTTCCAATAAACAGTAGAGCCTACTAAATTATTGCTGTCAAGAAACTTTAAAAATCTTAAACCTGTATTTATAAGCCCACAAAATTTTCAAAAATATTTTACTGAATAGGCCTAATTATATTGCTTTAATTGGACAAGGTAGGATGTATTTCATATAATTATTGCTTATTTAACATTTATTACGATGTTCATTAGTGTTTGTCCCAAGCTGTCTAGTATAATTTGTTGGTGTGTATATATCAGTTGGCATTATTTCAGAAAACCTGTCAGAACCCCTGCTATGATACATACATTAATATCAGAACTCTGCAGGGCCTCAAATCTTATACATGGTATACCAGATGATGCTGATTGCAATTTTCTGGGGTACTGACTATTATTGTGTTAATTGCAATCGATTTGACACTTCTGACTCCCAATTTGAGTCATTGATGTTTTCAATTGCACTGGCAATTTCAAAGGCCAGCACTAATTGCATTGGTTGCTGAATCAGCTTATTGACTCTCCAGCAAATCCATCGGACATTTGGGCAGGTAACCACTCTATTTCTGCCGGCCACACACTATTTTTGCCGGTTTTGGCCGGCAAACCGGCACTTTTCGCGGACTCTGAGTGCAACAGCCCACTTTTATTGCATATCAAATTTCCTGATGGTGTCAGACCACTTTCATTATTTCCACAATCAAGATTGAATCTGCTTGAGGGGCAATTTGCAATGGTGGTGATTCTTTGGTTTTTGAAAATGTTGCACAAAAAGTGGACTTAATCAGTCATTTCACATTTTTTCTGTTAAGAAATCCCTGGACCCTCTGGAGAAGTGGACCTATTACTGACATTCAGCATTAAGTAGGCCTACAAGGAAAAATCAATATCGAAAGTTAGTTGTCAGATTTTCATAAAATGTGAAACTTGGTCTTATGTTTGTGAGTTTAGTTTGGTCCAGAGTCATCCAATCTTGATAATTTTAGTATCATTGGAATCGTCTCTTTAAGACGAATCCAACGACACCAAACAAGGAGTATAATGTGGTACACGAAGTCGGCGGCGGCTGCTGGACCTATAATTATTAAATGACTACTCTTTTGGTGGACTTTTCTGGACCTTAGGTGGGTCGGACGACCCTGACGTCCCCCCCCCCCCACCCGACGGCCTAGCTACGGGCCTGATTGTAGGGACACTGTTTTCAGGGGTGATCGAGTTCAGTCAATACACACTCTGACCCAGAATCTGCGTCCTGCATATTCTGGAATCAGAAGCAACGCTCGGATTGCATGTTCCTGGGGCTATGCCTATGGGCTAGTGGTCTGTAACTTTAAAAGAGCCAAACGAAAACCGACAACAGTGGAACTTCTCGCCAAAAAACAGTCCAAAATGCTTGGCCAGTACATTCTAAACAAACAAAACCGAAATACCAAGCTATTCCAGGCTTCCTTCACGTTCTGACACGACTATACTACAGTGAATTAACAGGAAAATCACAACACAGCACTCACCCAGCAAGCTGCAAAAACATGTGGAAGGAGATCCTGTCGCGAAGAATGTTGCCCCTCGAAAAAAGTTTCAATTTCGGAATCATGCTAGTTTTAGACAAAGAATGTCTCGTTTGCAATTTTTTAAATATATTATCCTAATTAAGAAACTAATCAAGCGGATTTATTCAGTCTATTAGCAAATCATGAATATCTAGGTGGCAGGAGTGTCTAGTGCTGACATAGAAGCTGCTGCCATCTTGTGTTGAGTACAGGGGGAATTGTCAAATCCAGTGATCTCTATCTAGAGATCACTGGTCAAATCACAGGAGGAAACTCGCCAACCCCACAAGTCACCAGTTGACTTCCTGGGCTGCCTGTTAGGGCAGTGGTATAGTCAGCGGGGGGGTAAATGGACTATCAGAATGATGAAGTCCATTATCTAGCGGGGGGAGGGGGGGCAAGTTGCCCCTGAAAAGATTTTGGGACATTTTTGCAGATATATCGCCAAAAATAGGAAGAAAATGGGGAAATGGTAAAAAAAAATGAGGAAATGATATATATATATATATGCAAAATGGGGAAATGTTAAGCAAAATGGGGAAATTGACCAGAAATTGAGGGAAATGATAAAAAATAATGGGGAAATTAATAAAAAGAAATTGAAAGAAAAGGGGACTTACACAAAGAGTTTTAATCAGATTTCCCTTTTTTTTTCACAATTTCCCTATTTTTCTTCACATTTCCCCATTTTTCTTCATTTCACCATTTTTCTGGCCCCGAATGACATGCATATCTGCAAAAGAAATTCCACAAAAATTTCAAAATGTATCAAACCAACGCATATGGGACGGTTTTTGAATGTGTGATCAAAGGAAATTGTGCTAGGCCTAAGGTACAATGTAAAATTGTGCATTATCTTGGAAGATAATGACACATGTATGTTTATCCAATTACTGCACAAATATTTATGAGATAATCATAGAAATTTCTACATTGGTCATGGAAATGTTTGCAATAATCATAGACATTTTACCAATTATTTTAAATTCTTAATTATAATTTTTTAGGTTATTACAAATATTTCTACAATATGCTGTTAAATATATACCGTTATTGCAGACATTTCTTCGGTTGTTATACATATTTCCGTGACAATACTATTTTTGAGATGAAATTTGCTGTGGCGGATCCAGGATATTTTAGTTGGGGGGGCTGAGGGGAGGGAATTCAAAAGTAATACAGCCAAAAGTAATACAGTCAGGGCACAGGGAATTCAAATGTAAAATGGCCAAGGACACGGGGCACACAAAACCCTTTCTAGAGCTGAGGGACAGGGAATTCAAAATTCAAATAGAAAAATTGCAAAGGGACGGGGAATTTATTAGTAAAATGGCCAAGGGACAGGGGGACGCAAAACCCCATCCAGAGCCTCCCATACTATCTCTGCGGCAATGGGTTATTTTTCAGGATCCGGCGATCTGTTTAACCGTCAGTGATACAAGAAAATGTGTAATATGAAAACTGGAGGAGAATTTGGGCTTTCCAAATCTATTTTCAGATTCTCTGTAACTTTATTAGGACTGGAGATACTGCCGATTGAAATTATGGTACAATTCAGATATACGGACTCAATATCTTGATTCCATGTCTGTGAAAAAAAAATCAAATGGCAAAAAGTAAAATTTTTCATCATATTTGACCTTGAATTTGACCTTGAAAATCATTTTATTACCTGTAATTTTGCATGTCAATTAATTAAACATAGTGTGCACAGATATATGAAAGTACTTATAAACTATCTGTCCATGGACTAGTTGTGATGTGACATGTAGTCAGCAGACAAGTAAACCCTGCAATAAACCCTTACTGAAACATGTCAATCGGTTTGTGGCCATATGCTGACTGATGCACTGACTGATACACTGACTGACCATGAACCAGTACATGAACCAGTACATGAACCAGTGCATGAACCAGTGCATCAATCAGAACATCAATGAGAACATCAACCAGAACATCGACCAGAACATCGACCAGTACATCGACCAGTACATCGACCAGTACATCGACCAGTACATCGACCAGTACATCGACCAGTACATCGACCAGTACATCGACCAGTACATCGACCAGTACATCGACCAGTACATCGACCAGTACATCGACCAGTACATCGATTAGAGTTACTGCTAATTGAAACTGACACCGTTCTAATATTGGAATTTTAGGAATTTCTTGGCTAAAGTACTTCTAGTCCTGAAAACATTTGGAAATGACTGCAATTTCTGAAATCATACATTTTTCAGGGTCCGGTGATCTTTTTAACCATCCGTGATACAAGAAAATGTTTGAATATAGAAGCTAGAGCAGAATTTTGGCTTTCCAAATCCATATTCAGATTCTCTGTAACTTTATCAGAGCCGGAGATACGACCGATTCAAATAATTGTACAATTCAGAAATATGGACTACTGAAATTACTGAAAAAATGTATTTTTTAACTTAAAATTACTCTAGAACCAAAACGGTTCCATGAAAACATTTATAACTTGCCAGTATTATGTAAATGAAAGATGAAAATATGCTCAGATAGCTTCATTGAAATAAAATGATTATTTGTCAAAATGATGATAAATTGTGAAAATTTGACAAAAAACATTAATTTTTCAGGGTCCGGCGATCTTTTTAACCGTCAGAGCTACGACAAAATCTTTAAATATGCCAGCTAGAGGTGAATGCGGGCTTTCCGAATCTGTTTTCAGATTTTCTGTAACTTAAATAGGACCGGAGATACAGCGGATTGAAATGATGGTACAACTCAAAAATATGGCCTTTAAGATATTCCTGAAAATATGCAGTTTTAACTGGAAATCACTCTAGAACCAATACGGTTCAATGAGGATATATATAACTTGGCAGGATTATGTAAATAGAAGTTAGAAATATGTCTAGACAGGTTCATCACAAAAGGATGATTCCGTCCCTGTCAAAAAATTGATAAATTGTGAAAATTTGACAAAAAAAACATGAAATTTAGAGGGTCCGGCGATCTTTTAAACCATCAGAGCTACGACAAAATGTTCAATATATGGAAACTAGAGAAGAATTTGGCCTTTCCAAATCTATTTTCAGATTCTCTGTAACTTTATTAGGACCGGAGGTAAGGCCGATTGAAATTATGGTACAATTCAGAAATGTGGACTTCGGAAATTTCTGAAAAAAATTTTGTTTTTCACTTAAAATTACTCTAGAACCAAAACGGTTCAATGGAAACATATATAACTTGGCAGGATTATGTGAACGAAAGATAAAAGTATGCTCAAATAGCTTCATTGAAACAAAATGATTATTTCCTTGTCAAAATGATGATAAATTGTGAAAATTTGACAAAAAACATGAAATTTTCAGGGTCCGGCGATCTTTTAAACCGTCAGAGCTACGACAAAAAGTTCAGAAAACGAAAACTAGAGGAGAATTTAGCCTTTCCAAATCTGTTTTTAGATTCTCTGTAACTTAATTAGGACCGGAGCTACAGCGGATCGAAATAACGCTATCATTGAGAAATGTGAAAAAATATCGTTAATTTTTCCCTAATTTTTTGACCTTGTGACCTTTACGGTCTAACGTAGGTTAATCCGAGGACCTTGAAAATTTATACGCTGCCTCTAGACTATTGTAGCAAGTACGTGTGACATTTTTGTAACAATATTTTGATTCCTTGCCTGTGTAAAAAAATCAAATGTCAAAATAGTAAAATTTTTCATCATGTTTGACCTTGAATTTGACCTTGAAAATAAGTTTCTAGGTCAAAACAAATATAATTTTCAGAATCAGGATGCAAAAATGGGGGGATCAATTAATTATTGTAACTCTCTCGAATCGATATTTCCATGTCAAAAACGCGATAATTTGTCATTTTTCAACGTTCTCCGGTTTGCGATATTTGGAATTTTGTGGAAAATTAAGGTAAAATGTTAGAGGACTTTCGATTACATATTCTAAATGCACATATTATTGTCTGTCTAGAGATAATATATCATGGTGATATCTTGAAAAAAACATAATTTTCAGAATTTTTGAAAATAAGCACTTTTTGCACTTTGAAGAGCCAAATGACCTTGAAAAATTAGGTCAAGGTCAAATTTGAAGGTGGATATGGGGGTTTTGGGGGCTACTTTGGGGGGGTTCACTATACATTGTTATGGCCTAAAATCGATATTTCATGGTCAGACATTCAAGGTCACCTGTTTTTACGACGCAGTCAATCTTTAAAATTACGTAACTCAAAAACTAAGTACGGGATCATCACAAAAGTGAGTCGCAGAAATGCGTATGTCATTTAGGCAACTTTTGGCATCATGCATGAAACTCTCTGACTTGCGGATTCTGACTTCCCGTGCCGACACCTCTGGAAGTGAAATGGCACCTGTACAATGTTGACCTTGACCTACTTTCATGAAATTGGGTCAGATTATGTAATTTACATGTTTGACATATAATATAAATGGAAAATGAAATATGCTTGATATTACATGTGATACAGTAAATTAAAGTAAATGAAAAAACGAACTTTGAAGTGGCCTGTGACCTTGAAAAATGAGTCAAGGTCACCGAAACCGGGTGAGTGTAATTAGGTCATGTAACACTATGTATGTGATTTTTTTGAGATTTTTTTGAAGAAATTTTTGTCCGGAAAAATAATAAATAATAAAAATACTTACGAAAACAAGAAACTTCACCTATGTAATAGGTGAAGTTTAATAATAAAATCAAAGAAAACAAGATGATTCTCCCGATAGGTCGAATCATAATAATAAGGCTTAATTTTAGAGCCTCTTATGTCTTTCAATATGTCAATTCATTTCTTTTTTATCTGGCCACATTGGTCAAGTCCAATGTATATGCTGTACTACAGTCTATAGGCTACATGTAAAGCCGGAATTTAGGGACCAAAATGCTTAGAGCTGTATGTATCTTCGTGTCCATATTTCCCTCATTGCCGGTTTCTCCTGTCCTAATTAGCCTATCAAGTGCATAAATACAGAATGTAAAACCTCAATCATCCATGCATCCATATTTCCAGTGATCATCAGCAATGATTGGGTTAAAAAAAAAGAAAATTCACACCTCAATACTTATTCATTTTGATTAACCCCATATTTTGTTTTCTTCAGGAGGTCCCTTCCGAGCTACCAAGTTGTGGAATGACGTCATCAGTCACTTGAAGGAACATGTCCACCTCAAGAAGCGGCGAATCAAGATGCGTCACTACGAGACGTGCTTCACGGGAACCGATGCGGTGGACGTCGTTTTGCAGAGGTTGTACGCCGAGAAGGTCAACTTCTCCAAAGATGTGTCCAGAGATAAAGCCATTAAAGTAAGTTGTGCAGATATTTTTTATTGTTTGAGTCTCAATGAAATTTTATATGACATACTACTCACTGTCACTTCATGCTTAATTCATACGAGTATTAATACTTTTTTTTCAACACATCCAATTGCTTTTAGGAAGCAAGTTGAAAAGTAACTTTTGGAAAATGTTAGTTTTTTTTTTAGACTGTTTTCGAGGAAAATCTTTATTCATAATCTGATGTTATTTTCAATGCTGATAAATCTGTCAAGTATTGTTCTTCTGTTTGATAGTCTTGATGAAATAGAAATGCTGTTGCATGAATTGTTATTTTGTCTCACATTCAAATGGTTCAGAAAATGCACAAGGATAAATCTGTGAATTGAATCAAAATGGATCTTGCAATAACTTTTGGTTTACAGCCGATCCTCTTCACATTTTTGTCCTATTCTAATTTCAATACTATAAAATGACAGTATGCTTATTACTTTGTACATCCATGTATGTTATATCCTGGGGCTGTGATATCGTTGTCCAGGGAGGCCTTTGGTTAAATCAAAGTATTCGTTTGATGTACCAAATGTATCTGAATAATTATCACATTACCATACTGATATGTTTTTGGTTCCAGGTCAATTTTACCTGTTGATGAATTGCAATAAACATAGAATATAATCTGATGCCTCTTTCACTGTTTGGCTTGGTTCAAGTGATCATCCACTTGGCATAGATGATGTTATTGATATTTAATGGCTCTGTACATTGTTGTGTCACTATGATTCATCTTCCATGCCACACCTATAGATGTACTACAATAATATAGTCTTTGACCTGTAAACATGACATTGTATTTATTTGCTAAAAATTTGCCAAAAATTGATTGATGTTGTGTCAACCTATCAGCTTTTTTGCTGTCCATGAAAAAGAGATATATTATAATTTTGAATTTGAAAAAAAAAAGTATTGAATATTTAATAGAATGAATAGCCTGAAAAGTTTGTTCTACAGAGGTGACTTTAGAACTACTAAGAAGGACTTCCAAGTTTTGTTCACAGTGGTTTTATTGCTGTATCTTTTGAATTTTCTGCTTAGATTTCACAGATTTAAAAGAAAAACTGCCAAAATAAGTATTGGCAGTAAAGTGTGAGACCTGTTTGAAGTGTGAGATAGTGATACCTGATATTACTCCTGAGTCAAATATTTTTTTGCCTTTATTTTCTCTGTGAAATGGCGATACACTGTTTTGAATAAGAATTGCAAAAAATAAGTTAGCATTGAATAGGTGGTGTGTTTATCTAAATGACAGCCTTGAATCAGAAACACTTTCAATTTTAAAAATTATTTTGACATTCCACCCAAAGCAAGATAACTTATGGTCAATGCTTAGTGCACAAAGTTGAACTTTTTTCTCCATAAAATTAAAATAGTTCGGTGAAATATGTTATTTATGTTTTTGTATCAAATGAGGTACTTTGCTGTGAAATTTTCGGAAACGGCCACTCTGTGGCATAACATCAATACTTTAAATTCTGATATCTTTCTTCATTTATGCACCTAACCAATTCAAACTTCCCTTGCAGCTGTGTGCCATGCTGATGGAGAACCACGTCTTCGAGCCTGTCATCGTTGGAAATGGCGATTTAACGTTCGATGACAGCACTTCTCGATTTTTTCGCTTTATTGATGACTCTGACGATGAAAATGACAATGAGATTGGGAAAGAGAATAAGGCGCCACCAGTTGTATCTACACCTACAAAAAGCCAGAGGTAAAGAAACTAAAGATATCACGACATATTGATCAATTGATACATTCACGGTGAAGGAAAACTTTTAAAACTTCAAAAAATATATGTAAGGCAAGCACGCTTCAGTACATGTGGTTTGTTAATTGATAAAACATGATCAGCCCTTTCAAACAACTAGACATGATTTTTCAGTTAATTTTATTAACTCTTTCAGGCCTATGTAAATAAATGCGAAAGAGTCGCATGCTTTGACATATATGTTAAATTGCTATTAAACTAGTTATAATTTGAGACTGCTCTGACAAACTTAAATCTTCCAAACATTACATCAATGAATAATTACCCGATTTGCTTGTTTAATTGTTTAAGTCATACTTACAGTTGATTTAGTAATGTAAGGCGCAGCTTGCATGCTGAGCCTCTTACGTCATTTATGGTCAAGTCAAAAATATCTCGTGTAAAAAATAACACACTTTCTGTTTCTAAATCTGGCCATTCAAAACATGTGTTGTTGCATAAGAGAGAAAAAAGATCAGCAACAATAAAACTAGTGTTGCGCAAAACCAAAACAAAGTTAAGACAGCTTATAAAGAAGAGCGCAAAAAGAGTGAGTTGCGAATCTTGCGATTGATGTTGGGAGATGTGCAGATATTTCTCGATATGATGTCAAGTCATCTCCTGTCAAGAGTGGGATTGATAGATCCCTGTCAAATGTGAAAGTGTTTGTTTTGGTCAATTTGTTTACTATGTTTACCTTGGGATCAGGTTCTGTAAACACTAGGGGGTCTGAAAGGTTCCTAAAATACGTGCTGGCCTGGTAAACAGAATGCTCTCTGTCCGATTAGGAGCACACAAGTCTTGTTTAGATTTCTTGTTTAGATTCTATTGCTGCCTTCTCAGGTGATACTATCTCTTTGCTCAACATTCATGGGGCAAAACACTTAGTTCAACAAAGGATTTCTGCAGTGTAGAACTTTACCGTGCAACCTAAGACAGCTATGAAAAGTAAATTAAACCATCTGTAGTTAAGCGGTTAATCAAATCACATAATTGCAGTGGTTAAAATCACATTTCAAGCTGTTATAGTGTTTTTGTAAATGTAAAATCCATTTGAAAATTTGCACATATAATTGAAAAACTCATAATGGCATACTTTCAATTTGTGAGCATGCAGTGAAATTAAGTGGATACAAACAGGACACATGAGCAAACATGTGCCTGTTAATGGTGTCAGTTTTATGAGTACTTTTTAAATGTTTTTTACTGACTTTAGGCCACACATAATTGATTCTTAGCTTCGCGGACCCGCCGACACAATAGATTTCCTGCCGATGGAAAAAAAAATTGAAAAAAAAAAAAAATTTTTTTTTTGACATTATAAAAAAAAATTTTTTTACCTTTTTTTTATTTGTCCTACCTACCGACCCTAGAAAAAGTGCCTTGAGAGGATCCGAGAAGCTAAAGATCAAGTATGTGTGGCCTTAGATTATGCTAATTTATTGGTAACCTTTTACTGATTACTTAATCAATGACGCTCTTGTTTGCTTCATATTTTGAGATTAGGACAAAATAACTCAGTTCAAAGTCTTTTTTATTATAAAGCTCTCCTTGTTTATACCTAAGCATTCTCCATTGAAGCCTGTCAGTACATATTGTTTCTCTTCTGCAAAGTTTACCAACCCTTTCATTTTTATTCTTCTTTTTTTTTGCAGAGCGGAGAAACCGCCTGTTCCTGATGTTTTGGAACACACGGACATTCTCAACCACTCGGCCACAAAGCATGGTCAGAGTCAGTTGGTGCAGGACTTAATGGATATCACAGGGGCTTGGAAAAGATACAGTTATGAATGCTTAAGCAAAATCACTCCTGCAAAGCTCTTCACCAAACAGTTGTCTCTACCTGACACCAGGAGTCAGGAATTGCCGGCGCCACTGCCCTCTGCTGGTAAGAATTTCATTGTTGCTTGCTCGATATGGAAAAGCTAAGTGTAAATTGCAACAGAAATAAATAAAACCTTTCTTTCAGTATAAATTTTACTTTGCAACAGGGAAGGAGGAGAGTTACCTCAGTTAGTCCAATCGCTGGGTCCCGGGTTCAAAACCCAGCTGTCTTGTGGGTTTATGTTGGACAGCAGTTTCAATCATCCTTCATCTTATTACCTTGTCCTCTTCCTGTCCTAATCAGCCTACCAAGTGCAAAAATGCAGGACATACAGCTGTCTTTACTTTGATACTAACTGTTCTGATTATCTTTCAATAGAATGCAGAAAATGGTGTAAAGTTTGGTTTCACCTCTTTTAAAAAAAATATATTACTTTTCAGTGGAAGAAGAAGTATGGAGAGAGGTTGTTCTTGCTCAACTTTTACAATTAATCGACCTTCCAATTCTGGACAACATTCTCAGTTACAATCACGACCAAGCCAGCAAACTTACCACACCCGATATGGCCTTTTCGAACTTAGCCTTCCGAAGGAAGGAGTGTTCCTTTACCATGCTACAAAATAGGTGGGTGTCAAATTAACAGATTAAAGAACTTGCTTCTGGAAATGAAATTCTTATTTCCAAGTGCACTTAGGCAAATTGATGCTATGCAATTTGAGTAATGGCATATATATGTCTCAGTTTTTAATAATGATTGTAATGCTTTGAAATTGTTAGCGCTGGCAAAATCTATCAGTTAAATTAAATATCTGTACATTCAAATGCGTATGCTGGTATACTATATTTATATATTTATATATTCTTTGTTGATTGCAGACAAGAAGACAAATGGTTCGAAGCTGCCCTGGACTGCCTCGAGTGCATAGCCGTTGGTTCGGACATGCTGGACATGTCTCTTTCCGAGGAGTCTGAATCGTGTCAGAAGTTACGACTCTTTGAGCTTCTCTCTGAACATTACAAGGGCAGAAAGACTCCCCTGTGGTCTAGCAAACTCTCAGAACTGTTATTAGCAATCTACGGACTCTATATGCAAGGCCGTAGGGACGTGGTGTTGACCGCTCTCAAGCTAGCTGTGATCCTTCTTCCCCAACCGGTCAGAGAGGAACTTCGCCGGTTGCTCACCTTCATGAGGCTGGCGGCAGAGGAGTCGGCTGTCAAACTTAGTGAAAATGTGAGTATGAGGATTGCTATTCTTCTCTCTTATATTGTATCACTGAATGATTGACTTACATTTTTGCATCATTTCGGACGGTTACATAAAATTGCCATGATTTTGCAGTAGGCCCACTGCATCAGTTATATAAATCCAATGCCGCTAAGTAAGAATTATCAGGAAATTAGATTTGATGTAAAGTGAGATTATTTACTGTAGGTCTGTAGGATTGACCTGTAACAGAAGACATTAGCTGATTGCTTCCAGGACTGGCATCAATATAGTCTGGCAATAGTGATTGATATTGAATTACACATCTTAGGTGATAGCAACATACAGTATATGTATGCACTTCCTGCAATAGTGAAAGGTTAAAAAAAATGTTGATATTAATGAAGCATTAAAATTTGACGATTTTATTTGTGACTTAATCTGGTTTAAATAAAACCGCTTGCATCAAGTCTGGCCAAAAATAAATATGATGATCGGACTAAGTGAGTGATGATAATGACACTCCATTTAGCTCTTGCACACAATGGTTATGATGAGTCACATATATGAATGTGTGCCAGGGCCCAGGAGACATCTAAAGAAAAGGCAAATGTCACTGGGTGCTGGGGAACCACCTGGAGACAGGTTGATTGTGCTGCAAATAGAACTCTAACCATTGTTTTTCCAGACTTGCATCAAGTTGCTTAAAGTCACTAGGAGTTTTAATGATGGTTATTTGCATTGTGACAACGACTGGCCGAGTTGCTGTACCAGATAAGGGGGTGACCATTTAATCTCTAGGGGCGAGGCTTGGAGTTTTGTTATATAAATTATTTCCTGCTCAGTTTTTGTAAAATATATAAATTCTTTTTGCACAGTCTTGAAATAAATCATTTCTGGTAGGAGTAATTCTTAACAGGGTGTTGCTTGATTAGGGAACAGATATTTGGGGACATCAAGCACTCAAAATAGATAATTACTGTCATCATTACCGTGAAATAAATGAGGAATACTCCAAGCCCCCCTTAAAATCTAATGGTCGCCCCCTAATCCGTGATCAACATTATAAGTTCATAAGATTGATAATCAACAATGATTGACATAGTTTCGTTTTAAAACAATGTAGGTTAATCCTAATAGTTTCTTTTCGTTTGTCTTGCAGACTTCCAACAGAGAATATGTGGAGCAGTGCTTCTCACCTGGGGTGCTAAACAACAAGGTGCTCACTCCTCACCAGGCTGGTCAGCTGGTCTTGTTCATGATGGACAGATGCCACGAGGTCTTTCTCTGTCCCCCCGATGTCGAGTCCATCGTCCGAGTCCGTCTCTCTCACATATTCTCTGGCGTTGAACCCGATTTGCCGCCAAGTAAGGCTTATACATTCCCGTGTTAGTAGCTAAGTGATGATTTATTTTCACTTTTTTTTATTTTGCTTTTTTTGTAGTTGTAGGTTGTAGATGAATTTGCTTTTTTGTTTTATTTTAGATGATTTTTCTAGCAATGAACGTAAGTAAATGGTAGCTAGCTTCATACTTAGTGCTTTTAGATTAACCTAGTCATGCAACTTATCAATTCTATTTTTTTTTGTCGTTGCATTGATGTTTTTAATGCTTCTACCCTTATATTTGTGATATAGAATTTTAGTTGTGTAGTTACCATTTTAAAATATTTTATGTTCTAAAACATTTTGATACCTCAACTAATGCTAACATGTAATGATGTTATATCACCTGAATTAATTTGAAAGTTGCCTCAATCACACTGGGTATTACATTTCCTTCCTTGCTATTGTAAATATTTGGTTAGCTTACCTATTATTGATATTCATTCAAGTTTAATCATTTCTTTCTGATTCTTCCAAAATTATGAAACCATTACTTAGGAGATTTTTGCTTTATGTATAATTGTTTTCTCTTTCTTTTTCTTCAGCTTTCACATACTGTTCTCGGGTATCAAGTTCTGAACTGAAGAGGCAAACGCCTGTGAATACGGAGCACGCCCTGGTGGATTTAATGAACAATGTCCTGGACAATACTGACTTG
This sequence comes from Platynereis dumerilii, assembly GCA_026936325.1. Classification (NCBI taxonomy): domain Eukaryota; kingdom Metazoa; phylum Annelida; class Polychaeta; order Phyllodocida; family Nereididae; genus Platynereis; species Platynereis dumerilii. The sequence goes on along the minus strand of JAPTHN010000001.1, from coordinate 176,554,720 downwards.
AGCCTTAAGGAAAAGAAGAGTCGACTCAAACAATTCAGCAAACACCATCCCATCCTCTTCAAAGAACATTTCGTGAATTATTTGTGAGACGAGGATGTCTTCAATCGGAAACATTCCTTTTTACAATGAGAGGGAATCGTGTTCTTTTGTTTATTGTTCGAAATGTGTGCTTTTGTTACTAAATTATGGGTGGCTTAAAATATTAATATTTAAATGGGGAGCAATATTGTGATCTCGAAATTAGCACAAATTCCTTTGTACCTCAACCTATGCAATGTGTCTTTTGCTTTGATCATTAATATGCGGCCTTCAATATATTTATATAAATTTCTCGTTATGTTTTTTTTTTCAAATGTCCCTCCATTTAACATTCAAACCTGTCAAAAATGGTTTGTTGAATTAGTTAGAAAACATCTTGTAAATAGCCCAGGTGCCATTATTTGTATATTTGTGGTAAAGACTAACATATTTGTACATAGGTATTTATTATTTGCATTTTGTTTGCTTTAATTTCTTAATGTATTATTGCCATGCTGTTGATGTTATTAATTTCATGCAAAGCCGAGCCAGATAAATATCAATGATATAAACTGAACGATTCCTAGCCAACATGTCTACACTACTATGCACCGAGGTTTCTATGATACTTACATTATTCCGTCTGGTTCTCAGGTTTCTCTGGAATATTGTCCAATATGAAGAAAAGAGTAGATAGATTCGAAGACATTTCCTCTTGACATTGTTGTAAATGTTATGTAAGCCAGGGTGACAATGGGAGAGATTGAAATGCTACATTGTTAAAAATCCAATTTGGAATGTCATGAGATGAGCCATGAAGACTCTCAATGTAATTGAAAACTGAATTGAATTTGATATCTATAATATCTTTGCTCTTCTATATCAAAAGTGGCAAGCATTTTGAATTTATCTATGTGTTCAATTTCAATGAGAACCTGAGGATAAAATTGTTCTTAAGATTGAATTGTCTAGTCATGGTAAATCGCACTGAAATACACACAAAAGATGTGAAGTTTTAGAAATACGTAATGTTAACTATAGCAGCTGTATCAGCTTGTGTTTATCTAATTATTGTGTTCTACGAATCACTGACACTGCTACAATTTCATAATACTGACAGAACTAAACCTTTTGTCTCATTTACATACCTACATTTACTCACAATTTAATCATTGAGAAGTTTAATAAAAAGTTATTAATTTTCTTTCATGCCTCATCAATTTATTTTTGACTCTTAGATGGGTATTCTGTCATTTATATAAGGCGTGGTGGGATGAAAAATAGCATGGGTGATGTGTCTACAACTTGAGTGTCCTTTCCAGCTTAAAACTGCTTCAAACTCCCGTCTCATTGGCTGAATTGCCCACTGTGACTTTAGTATTTCAAATTTACGAAATTTGGTGTTGGGATTTGCTTTGAGGTTCCCCTCAGAAAGTTTTTATGGCTTACAGCAGTCTTGGAACCAGACTGCTTCTTTCCCGGAGGCCTAAAATGATCCCAGCATTTAGTTATTGTATGCTCCCTGGAATTGAAATTCAGTATGCTCCCTGGAATCCTCATGATGCGAACGTAGTGAGCTGTCTGGAAGAATTCTGCATGAAATGGAATCATGACCATTCATGGGGGTGGGGGGGAAGAGAGAAAATGATAGTAAAGTCTACTAAAGAACGACTTAATCATTGCACACTCTGTACATCCTTACCTTAAAATCTAAAATTCCAAGTTCTTGTGGGAACAATCTACTCTCAGGTATAGAAGTAGTGACAGTCAAATATTTGAATCCTGGCAGATTAATGAGATTATAGGTGTCGCCACTTTTCCTATCCATTCCCACCAGGGCTTATAAATATCAAATTGAACTCATGGTGAGACACCATTTGTTATCTAATTCAGGTGAAAAACATAGGCTGGACCTCTCTGATGTGGGATAAAAATTGATAATTTCCCACACGTTAATCAAAATGATTGATTTGTGGAACCTACGTATTCTGGCAAGAGCGTGTGTAATTTAGTGAAATTTTGCTTTCCCAAATCAGTCTGTCCCTCCACTGTCGTAGACGGACAGGTAGGCTACAGTCTGTGGGTGCCCTTTTACAGTCTACAAACCAAGCTCTTAATCATGTCCTGTAGGAAGTTTTCTCTCTCACATGTCAAGGGGGGGATGATAAAGTGGCTTTTTCACTGGGCCCATGCGGGGACGCCTTCAAATCAATCTTTATTGTTTTAAAAGTCCATTCATACTGAAATTTCTGGATTTCGGACCTGCTTCTAGCTGCTACTGGCACTTTTGTATGACAGGAAAAGTGACGTTTTTGTGAAATTTCGCCTATTTGCGATATTTGTTAATTTTAACATTTTGAAAATAACACCATTAAACAGAGTGTAAAGAGAGCTTTCATTTGCATACCAACACTTATAGTCTGTGACACACAAAGATCAGATAAATATTCTTTTAAATTATATGATTATGAAATTATCAAAGACATGGTGCGAAAATAATGGCTTAAATTATGACTAGTCATTTTCAGGAAATCAATGACACTGTGGACTGTAGAATCATGTTAAATAAACCCTAAACTTGAAAATGCAGTATCCCCAGTCACATGAATGTTTTACTGAGTCCAACTGAAATAATCTAGCTAAATCGGGATAAGATATGGTAAACCTTGTACTTAAATGAATATCTGTTACTTTGGAATACTGTGCACTTAAATATTTTAAATTGGTAAATAATGAATTGCAAAAGTGCTGCAAATAAATGACTAAACCCTGGAGTTAAAAGTTTTCTTGTAGCCTGCATGCATGGCGAGGTGGCAGTCCTGATAACTGTGTACATTTATATTAAATTCTATTAGTTTGCACTTCTGAGAAGTAAAAGAAAATCACCAAGTGTACTGACATTGACCAATTGGCATTGGAATTTTAAAGGATCAGCTTCATAATAGCATCATATATATACTAGAACACACTGCAAATTTGCAGCAAAATCATAAGTTACGGAGCAGAAAATTTGGATTGTGCATGGGTAGGATGAACCCGTAGATTCTGAAGTAGAAGTGCAACAAAATAATTAAATAAAATCATAAATTTCAATATAGAAAATTAATCCATGTCCATTTGGAAATGGTATTTATTCATGGAAGTTCCCAAATCCCTTATATTAAGACTTGTATGTGTAGAAGTGAACAAAACCATCAGAATCATTGATTTATATTCTGACAACTTTCTTTAAGGGGGAGAATAGTAAATGTCAGCAGTAATGGTGACACTATTCGGCCTATAATGTTAAAAATAATTTAATTATGACACATCTAATGACAGATTATTCAAGCCAGAGCAAAATCAACCATCACTACATCCATTCCCAGACCTAATACTTGCCCCTGTGAAACCCATGAAGTGGTTTACAATGAATGCCATGAATATTGGCAAAGCATTCATTATGGCTTTGATTGATTTGCAGTATAATTAGTCTTAACCAAATTATTGCATTTTACATGTATATGCATCTACCATTCAGAGCCATGCAATTCTGGGAGGGATAGATAGATAGATAGATATGGTAAGTGCAGCCCTCTAAGCCCAGTTCTGGGCGCTCACGAGGGTTGATTGATGAGATGGGAGAGAGAGCGGGAGTCCTCAACATGTTACACATTTACCCCATGTGAGGGATCTTTTACTTGCCCAGCATAGACACCAAGTGATTATTTTGGAATTGCCAACTGCCACTTTACTAACTCATGCTTTCGGAATATAATTCTACAATCTGTTTATGAAAGCACAGCAAAGAAGTGGCAGAGACACTGCCCTTTCCACACAACCTCTGAAAGAGCCATCACCAATGTCTTCTCCTTTCCCTTTACTTCAAGCAGTCAGTATTGGCAATCCCCGAAAGTGCAGTTAGCTGAACTAGGCAACTAGCTGATACAAGGGAATGAAGTGATAGTGATACTGACTTGCAACTCAATATCCAGGGTATTTTTACAGCTGCTTGCAGCCTGTATTGCGAGAGGAGTTTCAGGAAAAAATATGACAACTCCCCTGGTCGTGCTGTTTCACCTATGTCATTAAAACTTGGCATGCAGTCTGAATAGAATATTATCTTGCTTCCATCAACTTTTGGTAAACTTCTGTGACAATAAATTTTTATTTTCTAAACTAAAATGTACAATTTTCCCGCGAATTTTAAATGTTCTGCTGCAGTGATGGCAGCAGCCAAGTGCCAGCCAGGGGGATTGTTAAAAACACAAAAATATATGGAAACACAAGGCATCTTTAACAACACCACAGAAGGAAGGGAAGGAAGGGAAGGAAGGGAAGGAATGGAGAGACGGGAGGAAGGAGGAAGGAAGGAATGAAGAGAGGAAGGAAGGAAGCAAGAAAGGGAGGAATAGAAAGATAGATAGATCGATAGATAGATAGATAGAATTAAATAGCATATTAGTAGATACTTGCACCTATAGATCTACAAGCAGCTGTTAAAGTGCTTGCACGTTATTTTTCTATTTCTTGATGAAGTCATACATATTTTCAAGATCCAGGTCCACATGATTATCAATCTAAATTCTTGTCATTCTAAGACTCAAACAACATTTGATGTTTTGTAATTTTCATGGAACTTCTTTGAAAATAGTTGCCTCTAAATAGCCCACACCGGTGCTGATGGGCGTAAAATACAAACTCACTCACTCTTTGAAAAATAGACCATAAATGGCCATATCTCAAGAACCAGTGCACCTAGAAAGTTGAAATATACACCAAAATGTTGGAATGCCCCATTTCCTATTCAATGTCAATACATTTATATGACTTAAAATCAATATTTTTCAAGTTCTGATGGAAAATACTATTTTCGACATTTAAAAAGATGCGGTTTGACATTTTGGCCAGTAGCAGGCTGAATAAGCCAAGAAATTCAATTTGGTAAAAAGTTTCTTGATTCGGGAGGCAATGAGCAACTTTTAAAGGCGTCCCCGCAAATTTTCAGGATTATCATCCCCCCCCCCCTTTACTCTTAATCATGTCCTGTAGGAAGTTTTCTCTCTCACATGTAGTCAGATGTTCTCATCAGCACAAAGAGAAGAACCATTAACTGGATGTTATTAACATCATTATTCTAACAAACAACTAGTTCCAATGACCTGGAATTAAATGCAATTTCTGGTGGAAGTAAAGTAAAGTGATTCCGTCACATGATTCCGTCACGGTACTTATCACTGCTTATGCTGCCACCGAGGGTATATCCTTGCTTTGATAACCGATATTTCTATGAATTTCATTAGTCTGGAAGTATATGCTCTGAAAAAAAAAGTTTCAAGTTTCTTTCTTGGGGAATTTGCTTGCAATGAGCATTGAGCTTGAAAAAATTTAGTGCAAAAAATCACTTCGGTTTCAATGGTAACGAGCATAAAAGTATCTCAATGGTGTAGAACATCCTAGACCCTGGCCAAACATTCTCTCTCCATATCTAAACATCTTAATTCCCTGATATATGCTACATGTGGCTTTGACAGTGGAAATAAATACTAAAAACAATGTGAATTCCGTGACGGAATCACATGGAATTAATGAGAACAAGATGAACGGATGAGATTATTTTCAAGAAACAAGTTTGATTGACTTATAAAGAAGTAGCATGCTTAATTGATTATTAATCTCTTCAGTAAGCAGTGGCGTAGCTACAGGGGGGGCAGGGGGGCGGTCGCCCCCCCCCTGGCTCCATCCTGACCAGGAAAGAAATTATTACATTGTCATCAAACGTTGCATTTTGCCGATGGCGCGCCTCTGCTGCGACAGCGATAATATCTCCCCCGCTAAAAATGTTCCATTTCCATCGCTGACTTGAATATTTTGCCCCCCCTGGAAAATTTCCTAGCTACGCCACTGTACTGAAGGATGTCACAGAGAATTTCTGAGGCATATACACTGGTCACCAGTGTCAAACATACAATTTCCAGAGAAGGTCATTGAGAAGTGTGTGGTCCGTCAACTGGGCCAGCATATGCAGGGCCGTATTAGCCCATTTCCGGGCCCGGGGCAAACTATTTCTAATGGGCCCCCTCGCGGCCAAAAAACACTCTAAATTCTGAAAAATACATTCTTGCACCGTCTCGTGTCAGTTATCCAACGCACTTTCTTTACTGTCGCAACCCTTTTCAGCTTCATCATGGGCCCCCCTGAAGTCCTGGGCCCGGGGCAAATGCCCCATTTGCCCATAGGTTAATACGGCTCTGAGCATATGATCATAATTATAATCTTGTTGATGAACTTCAGTCTGCATAATATATGAGTTAATATGAGACCTAGACTTGATAGTCATCCTTTTGCATGAAATTTATAGTGAGCCTTCCAAGGTTGTCGGCATGCAATGACATTGCACCATCAGCAGAGCTTCCCTTACTGAAAAATTGCAAGGATGACGCATGGATTCACTAAAAAACGCAAGGATCACGCAAGAGTTTGGACTTAGTCAATTTTTCATGCAAGGATCACGCATGGATTCTTCCTAAATGCATGGAATATGCATGGATCATGTAAGGAACACGCAAGGACCCCAAGAGATAGAGTACAAAAAGCAAAGTCCATGCAAGGAACACGCAAGGATGACGCAAAGATGACGCATAGAACATGTTACATGCAAAGAAAAGTTTAAGTGAAATGCAAGAGTGACGTAAGGATCTCAGAAGACAAGGCACAAAAACTAAGTCCATGCAAGGAATATGCATGGATGACGTAAGGGTAACGCAAAACACAAATGAAATAGTCTAAGTGAAGTGCAAGGATAACTCAGGTTAGTCACAAACTGACTGGCTACAGGTTAGTCACAAACTGACTGGCTACAGATTGCAACAAATTTCCTGGGTCAGTCTGGCTGCTGACTCCAGCAACTCTTCTCACTAAATTTCCTTTACTCAAGTCAGAATAAGTGAAAATGAACAAGCATCGAAAGCTGTATTCCGATGTGTTACGGACTGGACTAACACTGCATGATAAAAAGCTCATATCAGCTACACCAAAAAACAAATGTCCAAGTAGCAATGAAAATGCAATCAAACTATCAAACAGGTTTGAAATTTTAAAACAAAGTGAGTCTCATCCATGTAATACAGAAAATGACAGGAATTATCCTGGCAAGACCTATCTCAAGCAAAGCAATACTTTAAAAATGTGTGTATGGAATGCCCAAAGTCTGAGACAGAAAACACAGACAGTTAAGGACTACAGGGATGAGCATGATCTTGACATCTTTCTCTTCACTGAGACTTGGCTAAAAGATGATGATAGAGTCGAAATTGGCGAGTAGGAGCAAAATGGTGAATGTTTCTTTCTGAGTTCTCCCCGAGTTGGAAGACCAGGAGGTGGAGTAGGTTGCATTGTGAGATCAGGCATACAAGCAACTAAAAAAGATCACATGAAGACAAAGACGTTTGAACATATGGAAATCCAAATACAACAAGATGGAAAAATTGTTACTGTTCTTCTAGTATACCGCCCAGAGCCATCAAACAAAAATAAATACAGTCTTGCAGAATTCTTTCAAGAATTTACAAAATTTTTAGGTCACTATCAAACAATGAACAACGAAATTGTTATAACTGGGGACTTCAACTTTCATATGAACAAACCGGAAGATAGCAAAGTAATTCAATTTACCAACATTCTAGAAATGTTTGATCTCGTGCAACACGTCTCGACATCGACTCACAAAGATGGCAACATACTGGATCTTGTGATAACGCAGGAAAAATCTGCCCTGAGCAACTGTATTGTCAGTGATCTTCTGTCTGATCACAATAGCATCCTCTTTGATTTTCCAATGAAAAGAGCAAAACAACCAAAAAAGAAAATCAGCTTCAGGAAGACTAGAAAAATAAACTTGCATGATTTCAGGAAGGACATAGACAGACATCTGTCCGGAAGTGGGCAGGAACAGAAAAATCTCAATGAACTTGTGGAACTATACAACTCCACAAAACAGGTTCTTGACAAACATGCCCCTGTTACAACAAGAGAAATAACACTACGCAAACCCACTCCATTTAACAATGCTGATATTAAGAATGAAAAAGCAGCAAAAAGGAAGGCTGAACGATTATGGAGGAGAACCAGGCTTGTAAATGACTGGGAGTCTTTCAAAGAAAAGAGAAATTCATTAAATCAGCAATTAAGCCAGCTCAGATCTGAAGATCTGAGATCCAAAATTGAAGATTCTAAGGGTAATGCAAAGAAGTTGTTCAAGCTATTGAACTCAAGTCTGAACCGAAAACAAGAACTACCTTTGCCCCCACATACCAATGAAATTGACCTTGCAAATGATTTTAATACGTTTTTTGATGAAAAGATCAAAACGATCAGGTCCAAGTTGGACTCTACAATCAATGAGATTCCTCATGATGATGAAAACGCTTCTCAAGTGCTGCGGAATTTTAAAAAGTTGTCTGAAACTGAGATCAAAAAAATCATCACTGAAATGCCTGTTAAACACTGCCAACTGGATCCCATTCCCACATGGCTTTTGCTGGAATGTATTGATGAATTCCTTCCAATTATAACAAATATTGTCAATGAGTCACTCACACAAGGACAAATGCCACTTGAATTGAAACATGCTCTTGTGAAACCTCTCTTGAAAAAATCTGGATTGGATTTAATCAAAAAGAATTATCGACCAGTATCAAATCTGTCTTTCCTCAACAAATTAATTGAAAGTGCTGTTATTAAACAATATACTGACCATCTTACTAAAAACGACCTGAACGATGACAAACAGTCTGCTTACAGAAAATTTCACAGCACTGAAACCCTCCTGATGAAGATCCATGATGATATTATGTTAAATATGAGCAAAGGCGAAGTCACAATGCTTGTACTGCTGGACCTGTCAGCAGCTTTTGACACGATTGATCACAATATTCTTCTGAAACGTCTGGAGTGCAAATACGGTGTTCATGATTCTGCACTAAGCTGGTTCAAGTCATACATTTCTCAAAGATCTCAGTCAGTGATAATTAATGACAAAACATCAACAAAACTGCCTCTCAAATTTGGAGTCCCTCAAGGTTCAAAATTAGGACCAATCCTGTTCAACTCATATATCACTCCATTAAGTGAAGTAGCTGCCAAAAATCAAGTCGATGATCAAAAATATGCTGATGACGAGCAACTTTTCCTCTCTTTCAAACCAACATTCTTGGAACAGAGAAATGCAGTAGAAAGAATGGAGAAGTGCGTTGCTGAGATTAGGAACTTTCTTCATGAAAATAAGCTCTGCAACAATGGAGAAAAAACAGAACTATTGTTCATCGGCAGTCCACATCAACTCAATAAACTCCAAATATCTTCAATCAATGTGGAAAATGTGAAAATTACTGCAGCTGACCATGTTAGAAATCTTGGCGTAATCTTCGACAAAAACATGTCCATGGAAAAACAAATCAACAAAATGTGTCGGAATGCCTATTTCAACCTGAGAAATATATCAAAAATTAGGAAGTCATTGGACAAGGAAGTTTGCAAAACTGCAGTTAACGCTCTTGTTACTCCTCACCTAGACTATGGAAATGGTCAACTGTCATTTGATAAAGAAACTTCAAGTCGCTCAAAACTCAGCGGTTCGACTTATAGAAAGATTGAAAAAGCATGACAGTGTGAGCCATTATAGGAAGCAGCTACATTGGCTGCCAATTCCAGCTAGAATCCAATTCAAACTGATGTTAACTACATGGAAAGCTGTCAATGGACAAGCACCTGTGTATATTCAAAATCTGATCCAGTCAAAACCCAAACAAAACTGCAATCTAAGAAGCAACAACAAACTTCTCTTAAAAGAACCAAGTTCTTGCAATAAAAACAAATTTGAAGACAGAGCTTTTTCGCATGCTGCTCCAAAACTTTGGAACAAACTCCCAGATATTGTCAAGGCCTCGACAACACTTGAATGTTTCAAGAGAAATCTCAAAACTTGTCTGTTTAAGACTTTCTACAAATAAAGCTATCATACACAAGCGCTAGTGAGCAGTTTACTGGAATTAGCGCTATATAAAAGTCTATTATTATTATTATTATTATTATAACGCAAGACCTAACATAACTTACAATGTTCCAGAAAGTTGAATGGGGCTCAAAATCAAGCTAAGTCAACTGCAAGGATTTTGCAAGGATGTATCACATGTGCAAGTGACCTTGACTTTGGGGCTGAATTCAAAACAAGTTTCAAATTAATTTTGGCACAACTTTTCAACTGACCAACAGTTCAGACCTACATGCTGTAGGAGCAACATTACAGCTCCCTGCAGTATATCATAATCATTATATGAGCTATATATCGGACTAAATGTAGAAACAAATCCCTCAGGAAGCTGAGGAAGATATTGTGGATCATAACTGGCCACTGGATAATGCAAAAATTCAGGAGACTACACGATTTACAGCTCTATAAGTTTTGAGGTAAGTGATATCATCAAAATTGATCAGATTGACTGTCATTGACAGTCTTGGAACACCAACTTCAAAATCTGTTATAGCTGTTTGCAGATAGGCGGTCCAAACCGTTTCAAAATAAATGTTCAACTTGGTCGTGTGAAGTCACTGGCTTAAAAATGTTTTGTTTGTGTCAGTTATGGTTGCTTCAGTTCAGTGCTTATTTAGCAGCTTAGGTGACAATAAAGAAACTAATTAAATTGACTTTATAATTAAGGAGACCAACAGAAAACTGGCAATGACGTGGTAAAGCCAGTTATAGCAAATTGAAAATAAGAAGATTAATTTTTTGTAGCGGACCAGTGACCAACAATCTGCAAAGAGCTCTAAGGAATTTTTACTTCATAGATTGAGGTTAAAGGTTATTTAGGGACGGACACCAATTCACGGTATATCTTTCACACTGGTTCTTTCCACCGGTTTGATAACCGAAAAACTAAGCAATGCAACTTCGGTTCAATCCAATATTCTATCCTACACATGCTTATACTTTCAATGGAAAATGGGCAAAAACTACTTTATTAGCCAAGAAAATAAAAAAAATAAAAGAGTCCAAAACATTACAAATCGACCTTGTGCAGGACTGCAAAAATTCAGAATTTGTGGAACAATATGAGTTTTGCGGAGCGGATTTTACTATTAATTGTGGATCGAGCCGATTTGCAGATTGCGGTACTTACTTAAAACCAAAAAAAGAATGAAATCGAACTTGACAAATGGCGTCAATCCCTACTATTTTTTAATGTTTTTATGTCCGAATTAATCCCAACCTTCATGATCGGCCATTCAATATTCCACGAGGCTTCTATTTGAGGCAGGCCTGTCTCTGACCTGGTGGCAGTTATTATCAGCGCAAGGATCATGCAAGGATGACGCAAGGATCATGCAAGGATGACGTAAGGATCATGCAAGGATGACATAAGGATCATGCAAGGATGATGCAAGGATCTTGCAAGGATCATGCAAGGATGGCGTAAGGATCGTGCAAGGATGACGCAAGGATCTTGCAAGGATGACGCAAGGATCTTGCAAGGATGACGCAAGGATCATGCAAGGATGACACAAGGATAACGCAAGGATCATGCAAGGCTCATGCAAGGATGTTCTTGCGTTGTCCTTGCATGATCCTTACAAGATCCTTGCGTGATCCTTGCGTTATGTGACGCAAGGATCATGCAAGGATCACGCAAGCACAACGCAAGAACATCCTTGCATGAGTTTTGCACGCGCCTTGCATGATCCTTGCGTCATCCTTACATTGCTAGACGCAAGGCAAAATGCATGACTATTGCAAGGCATACGCAAGGCACTCTTACGTGATCCTTGCATGATCCTTGCGTTTAGCCTTGCATCTCTAAGGAGGTGGGCTGCTCAAAATTTTTTAAGTCCATGCATGGATTTCAGCGAAATCCATGAGTTATCCTAGCCCTGGACCCCTGGGACAGGGGTCATGAATCGTCCCATTGGAAAATCATGAGATATCAAAGAAAGCACAGTGTCCTTGAACGAAGTTTAGGGTTAAAAAAAATGTACAAAGAATCCGTCAACACAGCGTTGTAGTATGTGGTCTCAGCTTTGATTTGATGTAAAGATCAAAAAAATCTGTTGGGAAAATTTTGAGAAAATTGAAATTTAAAATTTTTAGTTTTTCACACCCTTGTTGCATGCAAAATATCCAATATAGAATGTTTAAAATGAAAATCTTAACATAGAAATGCTTTTCTTTCCCACCCTGGTGCTTATATATACAGTGGACCAAATTCAGAATTATGATTACGTGGTTTTTCAAGGAATATCATATTCTGAAGGTGTTACAAACTTCCTAGACTATAATCTGCATTCTCCGAACCCATTTTCAGTCCAATCCACTGAACCTGCATAATGTCCCTAATTCATCGACTGCATTAGCTAAGCAGCAGAACACTGTAGCAATATAGCCAATAATAAGACATATTTAGGGCTTTTACAGCATTTCTATATCAATATTTTGAGATGTATGTTGCAACACTTTCAAAGTGTATCTCTTCATATCAAAATCAAAACCTCTAATCACAATCTGAAGAAAAAGGATTGCCTCAATTGTCCATTCCTTAAATTTGAAATTTTTGTTTAGGGTCTCAGTTTCCGAGGGCATTTTATTGAATTTCTTCAATTGTGCATAAGTCACAATTTAGTTCTTTCTATTCAGATTTTACATTACTAAGTGAATTGGCTATAAAAAATATGTATAGGATGCATTTTTGAGTGTTGTCATTCATATCATGAAAGAAAAATAAATAATATCACCAATAAATATTTATTTCAGAGCTTCTGGTTTGAAGTTAACTTTTTAAAATCATAATATCTCCTAATTCCATCTGGAAAGTTCATATATAACCAATATTAACTATTTGACCATGGAAGAGAATCTGTTGACTGATAGTTCAGTACTCTGTTGGTTACACAAAGGCAAGCTACAACTGAATTTTGGAAGTCAGCAACCATTAAATTCCATGAAATAATCTTGACAATTGGCAAAAACGGGTAAAGAAAGCCCTTTTTTCTTCAGAAGACCATAAATTGCAACCAATATTTCAATATGAACAGAGACATTGTAATAAAACTTGGAATTGGCCATCTCCACCATTAGGCCACTTGCATATGTTTAAAAAAAAATTGATTTAAACAAATACTTCTCTCAAAAAATATTGTTTCCTTAGATATCAAATACAACTTACCTGGAAAGCTGTGGTGAAAATAAGCACTTGTCACATGCTGGCAGTAGGTATTTCTACATGTGTCTACTTTTTGTTTTACAGATGTTTTTGTGAATTCCACTTGAAAAACACTGGCTGGTGAAATGTTAAAACTCTCAATTTCCATCATTAATGAAGTTAACAAGGCTTTTTCTCACACCCTGGTAGTTCATTTGCTGCTTTTCTTTGGTTCAAGAAATAATAAAGCCGAAATGGCCGTGTTTATATTTGATTTTGACACATTATAAGATTCACTGAGTTTGCAACACCCCTAAATGTTGGAAAAGATGTGAAAATAGGAAATAAAATGCTATTTCTGGTATTTTTTTAACCTGATTGAATAACTTTTAGGTATAACTAGGTAAATTATGATGTTTCAATAACACTGCAATGCCATTTGATATATCTATAACTGATATTTTGCATGCAACAAGGGTGTGAAAAACTAAAAATTTTAAATCTCAATTTTCTCAAAATTTTCCCAACAGATTTTTTTGATCTTTACATCAAATCGAAGCTGAGACTACATACTACAACGCTGTGTTGACGGATTCTTTGTACATTTTTTTAAACCCTAAACTTTGTTCAAGGACACTGTGACAGGGCTTGGGAGAATCGTGATGACTCAAAATATATATACAGTTTGTTAATATAAATCATACCACCTGAAAGATTGTAAAATTTCCTACTGGTGGCACCTATTTCTTTATTTATACATGTTAAAATAAATGATCAACCACCCTGTAAAGTTCAAGAAATGATTTTTTTCTTTATACATTGAAAAAAATGGTGTCGTCTCATTGGGTGAGAGAGAGTGATGTCACAACAAACGTTTATGATGTCATAGGTACTTTTGGTGACGTCACAATGGTGATATCAAACATCAAAGTGAGGCTGACAGCTGTTTCTCACAAATGTTTGGCAATTCCCTCATTTAAAATCAATTTTTACCATACAAACCTTTGTGGAAATGCTTTCAAAAGTGGTGCCGTCAGCAATAAAATATGTAGGCTACTAAAATCCAAAATTTCCTGAAATTAGGATAAAAACTGTTTAATATAGACCAATTCTCCTGATGCCATGTCGAAATCTCAAGATTTTGAATGGGACGACCCATTACCCATGCTACGCATCAACGCATGGGTCCCAGGGCTAGAGTTATCCTTGCATGATCCTTGCGTTGACTGCCTTACGTGATCCTTGAATAATCCATGCATGATCCTTGCAAATTTTTCAGTAAGGGTTGTGTAAGAAATTGCCCAAAGTTTGCAAATTGAAAACGTACTACAATCCTCTTTCAGAAGTATCATTAATGATGGATGATGATAAGATTGTAACCTAAAAGCCTCAAGTGTGAAATATTTAATTTTCTTTAGCATAGAATACTGATTACATGGTACCCTATATGGGCAATTCCGTAAAGTCCGATTTACAGATTTGACACTTTGGCAGCTTGTGTATCCCTACCATTGAACCTCAGCTATTTCATTGTAAAACGGGGATGAGGCCAGGTAATAGGGGTATCAGACAAGCCATCAACCAAAGCTCCAAGTGCAACAGGAGCTGAGGTACGTCAAAATTTCATTGTTTCGGACATACATCGTGTGAGTATGCCCGAAACAATGATGGCTCGTCTGATAACCGTATTACCTGGCCTCACTCCTAGATAACAATGAAATAGCTAAGATATAATGGTTGGGCTACACAAGCAGCTAGAGTGTCAAATCTGTAAATCAGACTTTATGGAATTGCCCCTATGCCTATGGTAGAATATCATTGCATCTGTTTTTAAAATTCAACATGTGATCATGCATGGCTACTTGGTGACAATATGTCAATATGGCCGAAAATGGCTTCACATCCTGAAAGGCAATTATTCAAAAGAACTTGAAACAGTAGCGCGACTTCCTATGACACACGTGACCAGATCTTAATAGAAAAGTTCAGAATCCATAAAACCTGTTTGGGACATAACAGCAAAAATGCATGAGGTGGGTACAAACGGGACTACCTAAAGGCCGGGACAAGCGCCCGGGACGACACGGGACGCCCGGGACGAAACGGGACGCCCGGGACGACACGGGACGCCCGGGACGACACGGGACGCCCGGGACGAACTAATTGCCGGGACAGAGTTCCGGGACTGCAAATTTAAGGAGATTTAGCAGAAAGAGAAACAACCATTTGAGGTACAGAAACGGCAGACCACTTTTTGGAAAGCTGAGGTCATGTTCTATCTCTAGAGAAACTTAAATTCTCAATATTCATGTTCGTTTTTGCCTGAAGGGGGAATCCCCTTCAGGCTTTAGAGTTAAAATGACAAATTCACCATTTTTGGTGACAAGCACACAGCATCAGTCAGTGAACACAGGGGCATGTGCCCGGGGGGGGTACTCACTCTGAAAGGGTGTATATAGAGGCGCCGCTGGATGGTTTAGGTTTTTTGGCCCTTTTGGATTAAAATGGTTTTGGTTTTTTGACAATTCTGATTAATTTGGTTCTGGTTTTCGCAACCCCAACATGTTTGGTACCGTTAGAATCGGCTTCAAAAGAGGATTAAAATGGTTTAAAAACCACGAAGATTAAATTGGTTGCCAAAAATTTTATTGAAGGATTAAAATGGTTTGTGGTTTTGGAGTAGTTTCCGGATTAAAATGGTTCTGGTTTTCAAAATTGCCGTGGCGCATCCGTATACAAAAGTCCGCGAAGTACCCCCCCCGGGGGCATGTGTTGCATATTGGAGTGCAGGTTTATCATTTAAGGTGTGTCATGTATTGGATTTGTACTGACTCGTGTCGCCACTTTGTGTATGTTTGTGTCGCCACCTCGTGTATAGTTACGTCAGAGAATAAAGATGGCCGAAGGTTGAAGCACAGTGTTTGTCTGCTCCATTATTTTAATCTGGAATTATCGAGTACATCACATGGTGTCATAACGTGGGATATGGTCAGAAATGAAGACAAAACAAGCAAGACTTGGATTGCACTATTATTTGTGGCTTTACTTGGGCAGATTGTGATATTTTCGGCGAAAACTGCAGGAATGGCAGACGGCGTGCACGGAGGGCTGAGACCGCCCAAACCTTTGGATTTGGAAGGAAACGTTTATGCAAACTGGACACAATGGATTGGCGATTATGAAATATATCGTTGTGCCATTGGATTGGATGATAAATCAGGAAAGAGGAACGTTGGCAGTCTGCTACACAACTTGGCACGTCCAGGAACAGGTGATATTCGTACTATTTTTGAAGCATTCGATTTTGCAAATGGCCCAGACGATGACAATGCCAGAAACAAGAAAGAGGAATATACAGATACAGATACAGACACAGATACAGATATATTTATTGTCACATAAGTGAAATTTGGTAGCATGAAATGTATCACAACAGAGGGAATGTGCAGAAATTTAATAAAATAAAATAATATAATCAATGAAAGAGTTCAAGATTTGGCACGATTCAATTGTCTTATAGATGCAGGTATAAAGGATAGTCTATAGCGCTCAGTTCTTGCTTTAGTTTGCCTATATCTCCTTCCACTGGGCAACATGGTATACTCGCTATGCAATGGATGGCCTGAGTCCTTTATGATTTTTCTAGCTTGTTTATCAAGCCTAGTTCTGTATTCATCACCATTGTCTGTTAGATGAAAGGTTTTGTTGATTAATTTTCCACATACGCGTCTAGGTTTATCTGCTTCCCTCTTCAGATACTCAGGTAAATTACCATAAAAAGTCAGCCCGCCGTAGTTAATCACAGGTGGAATAGTGCTGTTAAAGAATAAAGCAACTATTTTTGAGTCGACCCTCATTTTCACCATAGCTCTTACAAAATACATCCTTCTGTTCACCTTCCGCATAACTGTTTTTATATGCTCAGTAAAGGTTAACCTGTCGTCTATGATTAGTCCCAAGTATTTGTAGGACTGTACCTGCTCAACAACTGCATCATTTAACTTTACAGGAGCTCTATCTGGAGGGTCTCTACGAAAATCCCAAATCAATTCCTTTGTTTTGGCCACATTCAACATCAAAAAGTTTTTATCACACCAGCTCTTGACCGTCATAATCAATTCCATATAATCAGTGTCATTATCCTCATTTACAAATCCAGCAATAACGGTGTCATCGGCGTACTTTATAATGCAAGAATGATCATTGTTACATGATAAATCGTTTGTGTAAAGTACAAACAGGATGGCTGACAATGCACATCCTTGCGGTGCTCCAGTAGATATATGTAAAATACTCGATGACTCATGTCTTGTCCTTACAAATTGCGATCTCATTGTCAAGAAATCCAATATCCACAGTTGGAGAAAATTTGGAACACCCAAGCTACCTAGTTTATCAATTAGGATGTGTGGTTGCATGCAGTTAAATGAATATGACTATGTTAAGGCCCAATTTGAAGCGTACTTTGTGAAAAAGAAAAGAGTTAGACAAGTTAGAAGAGAGTTCATGGCCTGTAAACAAGATGAGAAAGAATCCGTGATCAGTTTCATTAATAGGCTGAAAATCAAAGTGCAAGAATGTAACTATGGAGACCAAGCAGAGGGCATGGTTTTGGATCGGTTGTGTGAAGGAGTGAACAGTACAAAAATTGCAGAGAAATTGTGTGAGGCTGATTTTGCTCCAGAAGAACTTACGTTGGAAGGCGCTACAGAAATAGCCAGACTTTGTGAATTAACAGATGTTCAATTACGTGACCGAAAGAAACCAGCATCAGATGATTCACATGTTCATGCCGTTCAGACGAGAGGTCGTTTTCAAAGAGGTCGAAGTTCGTTCCGAGGTCAGTCAAGGGACTCGCAAAATTTTAGAGGTCGATCGCAGTTCAACTACAGAAGTAATCAACCGAGTCAAAGTGGGGCAACAGATATCACATGTTCTTATTGTGGTACGCAGCATGAGCTAGATTTGAGTAAATGTCCGGCAAATAACCGTCGATGCAACGTGTGTAATGGCTTCAATCATTTCGCAAGATGTTGTCCAAGATCGAAGAATTCAACTGATGGTGCACAGTCGCAGAGGGGTCGCACCGATCAATTTCGCAGTCAGAGACAAGGATATCGCTCACAACAAGGTGACTATCATTCGCAGCAAAGAGACTATCATTCGCAGCAAAGAGACTATCATTCGCAGCAAAGAGACTATCGTGCGCAACAAGGAGACAATCGTTCGCAACAAGGAAACTATCGCTCGCAACAAGGCAACTATCGTTCGCAAGGTTCCAATGGCAGAAGGAACATGGATGTGCGACAAACTGACTTTCAAGGCTCAAATGATTATGATGACTATGACAATGTGTATGATGATGATCATGATGATGTGTTTGTGTATGCTGTCAATGATTTGAAATGTGGTGATATTGACATGTGGAATGCAAATCTTGTGCTGTCTGACAATGTTGAATTGAAAGTGAAAATTGACACTCAAGCGCAATGTAATGTTATGGGTTTGCACACTTATGAGAAATTATGTAGACATGAAAATGTGTTCATGCAAACGAGACCAAGCACAGGTGTTTTGAATGTGTATGGTGGAGGCAGAATTGTTCCTGTCATGGAACTGATGGTCAATTGTTCATATCGTGATGTTACAAATGTCAATTTGGTATTTCAAGTTGTGGATGCACCCAAAACTCCAACATTGTTAGGAGATCGTGACAGTGTCAGAATGAATTTGATTCAAAGAGTGTACTCTGTTGACAAGCCAAATGTAAACAATGAGTCTGAATTCAAAGAAGCTAAGAAGCAATTGTTAAATCAGTACTCTGATGTGTTTAAAGGATTAGGCACTATTCCAGGTGAATATAGCATTGAGATCAATGATTCAGTTACTCCTGTGGTTCACCCACCAAGAAATGTTCCAGTAGCTCTAAGAGACCGTGTCAAAGCCGAGTTAGATAGATTACAAGATATGGATATTATTGAACCTATTGTAGAGCCAACTGAATGGGTCAACAGTCTGATGGTTGTGTCGAAGGGTGACAAAGTTAGAATATGTCTGGATCCCAAGGATCTTAACAGAGCTGTTAAGAGGTCTCATTACCCATTGAATACCGTTGAGAAAGTTGTGACAAACATTCGCGATTCCAAAGTGTTTGGAAAGTTAGATTGTAAACAAGGGTTCTTTCAAATTGCTCTTAGTGAGAAAGGTCAGAAACTAACTTGTTTCAACACTCCGTGGGGCAGGTATGTCTACAGGAAATTGCCGATGGGTTTAGCCTCAAGCCCTGAAATTTACCAGCAAGCTATGATGGATTTGTTTGGCAATGTGCCAGGAGTTGAAATTATTATGGATGATTTGTTGCTGCATGCTACAGATTTAGCTTCGTTGATGAAAGTGTTTGAAGTAGTCATGGACATTTGCAGAGATTCAGATCTCAGACTCAATCCAGAAAAGCTAGACATAGCTAGTTCAGTTCCGTGGGTAGGTCATGAAATGACTTCAGATGGTTTGAAAGTTTCCGAAGAACGTGTGAAAGCTATCACAGAAATGCCAAGTCCACAGTCAAAAGATGATGTTAAAAGATTTCTAGGCATGATGAATTATGTTGAGAAGTTTATTCCCAGACTCAGTGAATTAACAGTTCCGTTGAGAGCTTTGGTTAAGAAAACTACAGTGTTCCAATGGGGTCAAGCAGAACAAGAGAGTTTTGATGCATGTAAACAGAGTTTGAGTTCAGCACCTGTTTTACGGTATTTCAAGTCTGAGGAACCTATGGTGGTTAGCTGTGATGCTTCGTCAAAGGGATTAGGAGCTGCTTTGTTTCAAGGTGGAAAGCCTGTAGCGTATGCTTCTAAAGCATTAACGCCAGCTGAAGTTGCTTATGCTCAAATTGAAAAGGAGGCACTAGCTATTTGTTTCGCTTGCAGTAAGTTCCATAATATGATTTATGGTCAATCTGATGTCGTGGTAGAAACTGGCCACAAGCCTTCGGAAATTCTTTGGGAAAAGCCCATGCATAAGATACCAATGAGGTTGCAGAAGATGTTCTTGAAGCTTCAACCATATTCGTTGAAGGTACAATACAAGCGTGGTACAGACATTCCAATTCCCGACGCTCTTAGTCGTTTGTATCTTGATACTTATGGTGAGAAATTAGTTGACGATTCTACGTTCATCTCAGTTGTAGATTTCAGCTTCTCTAGTGACAAGCAGGCAGAGCTTAAACAAGAGACAGAGTTAGATGCAGAGCTTCAAACGTTGAAGTCAGTGGTCTTAGTAGGATGGCCAGAGCAGAGACAGGAATTGCCTGATGAAGTAAAACCATATTGGGATTTCAGAGACGAGATTGTTGTTCAGAATGATATTCTGTTTCGTGGTTCAAGAGTCATTATACCTCATTCAATGAGAGCTCACATTTTGCAAATTGTGCATCAAGGTCATTTAGGCATAGTCAAGTGCAAGCGCAGAGCCAGAGATATTATCTATTGGCCAGGAATCAACGCACAAATTGAGGACATTGTTTCTAAGTGTGGTATTTGTCAAAGTTTGCGCAGGAAACAACAGAAGGAGCCACTCATGCCTCATGATGTTCCAGATGGTCCGTGGTGTAAGATAGCTGTAGATATCTTTGAATTTGAGAAGGAACACTATCAAATAGTTGTAGATTACTACTCAGAGTTCTTTGAGGTTGACAAATTGGAAGATTGTACATCTGATACAGTTATTGACAAGCTTAGTGCTCACATGGCTAGATATGGCATAGTTGATGAAATTGTTTCTGATGGAGGTCCATGTTACGCAAGTGAGAAATTCAGAAATTTTGCAAGTCGCTGGGGCTTTAGACATTCTTTCAGTTCCCCTACTTATAGTCAATCAAATGGACTTGTTGAGAAGGCAGTGGGAATTTGCAAAATGCTCTTTCAAAAGTGTTTAACTGATGGCAAGGAAAGTTTGTATTTTGGTTTGTTAGCCAATAGGAATGTCCCAAGAGACAACATTGTTGGTTCTCCAGTGCAGAGGTTCCTTCACAGAAGGACCAGAACTGACTTACCGACTTCCCGGATGTTGCTAGAGCCTAGGATTCTAGATTCTCAGGTTGTTGTTAGTCGGCTAGAAAGTTTGCGTCAGACTCAGAAGCAGTATTATGATAGGAATGCTAAGGAATTGCCAGAGTTATCTGAAGGAAGCTCAGTCAGGGTATTAGCTCCAGACAATACCTGGAAGAAAGCTACGGTTGTAGGAGTAGGACCTCAGCCGAGATCTTATGATGTGTTGACTGATCGTAACACTACGCTACGTAGGAATAGGAAGCATTTATTGCAAACCAGGGAATCACCTGCAGTCCCTTCCCCTCCCCCCAGTAGAATGACTAGTTCTACATTTCCCCCCCTTGCTACGAAGCCCAGAGCTGAGTATGTATCACAGAATCAAAATGTATCACAGAATCAAAATGTATCACAGAATCGAAATGTATCACAGAATCGAAATGTATCAATGAATCGAAATGTATCAGTGAATCAAAATGTATCAAAGAATCAAGTCAATCAAAACAATGTATCACAGAATCAAAGTGTATCACAGAATGCATCTAGTGCAGTTCAAACAAATGTAAATTCAGGTCGAGTTAGCACCACTGTAACAAGTGCTCCAACTGTAACTCGTTCAGGCAGGGTCGTAAAACCCAATCCTAAGTACAATTAATTTGTAAGTTTGATTGTTCCTTGTGTAGTAGTGAGTTGATCTACTATTGTTCTTGTGAGTTTAGGAAGTTAAGCCTCAGAATATATATTTTTCTGAACATGTCTGTTAATATGTATATGTTATGACTTCTATTGTAATGCTAATTATATATATTTTTTTATTTTCTTTATGAAATTTTAGGCCTATGGTAATTATATAAATTTAATTTTTTAATTTTTTTTTTTGGTGAAAGGAGAGGATAGAAGTGATATTTAGTAATCATAAAATTTAATAATTTAATGTTACAATTCTAGTTGTCATTATATGATAATTCTTAATTTACTTGCGTATTTTACTCCTGTATACTTAAGTCATGAATCATAGATGATAAGCTTAACTTTTCAGATTACATTTTGTAGTCAAGTTATATTACACAAAGTTATGTTTAACTCTACTTACTTATCTGTAGATTTGGTATTTGATATATGGATAAAGTATAAGTTAGTTTGAATGTTTGATGTTGTCGTTCGGAAAAAAAAAAATGTGCGAAGAAGGGAGATGTCATGTATTGGATTTGTACTGACTCGTGTCGCCACCTTGTGTATGTTTGTGTCGCCACCTCGTGTATAGTTACGTCAGAGAATAAAGATGGCCGAAGGTTGAAGCACAGTGTTTGTCTGCTCCATTATTTTAATCTGGAATTATCGAGTACATCACAAGGTGGACGCTACATGAGGATCGGGCTGCACAGTACCGCGTAATGACACAATAATGATTTTCCTAGAAGTTGTTTTTTTTGTTAAAAGTTACTTTCTGATTGGTCAGCACAACAAATGACGTCAGGGAATTCCCAATTTCCATGGGCCTTCGACTGAGGGGGGCTTCAGTTGGCATATGCCGGCATTAAAGTGTCGTCTGCATCATCAGTTCATCACATTGCATTGCCCCAATCTCTGCTATAATCTCTGCTATAATCTCTGCTATAATTCTACTGCTCTTCAAACACCTATTCCAGTGGCGTCCCTATGGGGGGGCACGAGGGGGCACAGGCCCCCCCATATTGGACCTCTGCCCCCCCAGGTGCCCCCCCATATGAACTTTCCAACTCTGGCTAAAATATACAATTAGTATAGTGGGTGCCCCCCCAGAGAATTGTGTGCCCCCCCAGGTGCCCCCCCATCCGAGACACCTCAGTTACGCCACTGACCTATTCCCTTCAAATAAAGTATCAATCAATGTTTTGCATTAACCTTGCTATCCAAGAACATCTTTATGTTCCATTGCTTCAGTTTAATCAACAAAAACATCCAATTTATTGCCGTTCACTTCATAACACGCATCTAGAGTGCAGGATGCGCCAGCCCTGAAATCTGATATGGCTCTTCCCTTATGTGTGCGCCCTCCCCTTGCTCTTCCAAGGAAGGCACTGTGTTTTAGGGGGGCAAGTCCACTAACAGGAACAGCCAAATGACCAAGCGTTCTGATTGGCCCACTGATTGACCTTGATCTATAAATAGATTCCAGCCATGCGCTCAATTGAAAAAGAACTTGTAGATGAAGAACAGAATAAGTAGACTATAAAGGTACAGGTACATAGATAGATAGATAACAAAAAATTTAATTAAAGCAATCAAATTAGAGGTGACCATTTTATATCTGGGGGGGCTGGCAGTTTTTTTCTTTTTAAGAAATGAATAATTTTTTCAAAATAAATAAAGGTAGGTACATAGATAGATAGATAACAAAAAATATAATTAAAACAATCTCATTACGGGTGACCATTTCATATCCGGGGGGGGGGGAGCTTGCATTTTTTTTTCTTTTTAAAAAATAAATAATTGTTTTTTGCTCAAAATAAATAAAGGTAGGTATGTACATGGATAGATAGATAACAAAAAATTTAATTAAAGAAATCAAATTAGGGGTGTCCATTTCATGGGGGGGAGGAGCTGCAGTTTTTTTTTATTTAAAGAAATAATTTTTTCTTGCTTGAAATAAATGATTTTTTCTTGCCCGAAATAAATTGTTTTCTCTTCAAAATTGCATAGATAAATAAATTATGTTTCAATTTAGCCTATCTTGAAATAGATAGTTTGGCTTGGAGTTTTTCAAAACAATGTGTTGCTTGCATTGCATAAAAGATCTCTCAAAAACTCTATATAGGTAGACAGATGATAGACAGATAACAACAACAATTGTATGGGGGGTGATCATTTGATATCCAGAGCTTTGAGTCGGGTAGTCAGGCTTGGTTGAGCCATGAGCACACTAGGTCACCCTGACCTTGTTCCATGCCTTGTTTCAATGTAATGTGAATATGATTTTACAGGTTCAATGCTTCCATGCTTTGTGTATAATTAGACATATAACTAGGCCCACATGGTTGTCCTAATTACATGATATAGATGGACTGATAGATATATCTATGGATAGAGAGAAGGATGGGTAGCTAGATCAATAGTTCAAAGGGCAGACTGCAATGATCAGGCAGCATGCAGCATCTATCTTTGTTACACCTCAAATGCAATTCCTCTTCTGTGATTGGTCAGAATGACGTCACATGACAGGGATCAGAAAAGACTGTTGCCCTCTCAGAGGGCATCAGTTCACTGAATTCACATTGAGGCTGACTGCTGATCAAGATGGCTGTACAGAAGTTGGTGTTGGAACCACAGATGTTACCTGAACCTTTTTTTTTCTGATGAAAATGCAAAAGACAATTTAATCCAAGACATTGTTGCAGCTTCACTTGTTTATTTCAACTGAACTGTGTATTTGTGACCATTGTGACGCCACTGCATTGTGATGTCATAGAGTTGTGACGTCACCACAGTGAGGCTATAAATAGATCATTGCTCTTCACAAAATTAAAAAACAATAGAACTTGTTGATAGTATCATAAAATTTATTTGACTTTTAAATAAGGATGACTACCTGATCAACATCAAAACTTCGATGGAGAAATATCCTGTCTCTCCAAAATTATCTTTTTTGTCAGAATTGCATTCAAGGTATAACAAAACAATTATTGACTGTTACTTCGGGCAACAGTGCAATCTGTTTGACCCTCGGGAGTGACAGTCACCTTGCTGTTTCCCTCGGCCTTCGGCCTCGTGAAACAGCAAAGTGACTGTCACTCCCTTGGGTCAAACAGATTGCACTGTTGCCCTCGTATCAGTCAACATTTGTATACTATGTCCTTCTGGCGGTCCGAGGGGTAGGCTACCCCTGTCTCTGCTCGGGACTGACAGGTGGCAGCAGAATGCTGTCAGTCCCTGGAAAGTGGAAGATCTAAGTACCGACAATAGGCCCCACATAATTCTGCAAGTTTAGCAGAACTAGCCCAGAGAGAAGACGGGAGGAGCAAGTTTAAAGGAGATGAGCGGAGAAGAGGAAGGAAGTGGAGGAGAGGAGAGGAGAGGAGAGGAGAGGAGAGGAGAGGAGAGGAGAGGAGAGGAGAGGAGAGGAGAGGAGAGGAGAGGAGAGGAGAGGAGAGGAGAGGAGGGGAGAGGAGGGGAGTGGATGAGTCTTAGAGGAGTGGAGTGGAGTAGAGGCGTGGTGGACGGGGGAATGGAGGAGAGGAGGGGAGTGGAGGAGTGGAGTGGAGGAGGGGAGTGGTGGAGGGGAGTGGAGGAGAGGAGTGGAGGAGAGGAATAGAACAGGAGTAGAACAGCTGAACAGGAACAGACAGGAACAGAGAAGAGAGGAGCGGAACCAGTGTGGTCCTCTCTGTTCCTCTCCGCTCCTATCCTCTTATTTCTTCTCCTCTACGTTCCTGCCTGTTCCTGTACGCTTCGCTTCTCACCTCTCGTCACACAAAGTCATTCCTTGGAAAAACCTAATCAACATGTTTACAAAAGGTGTAAAATGGTCACTACAAAATGGCCGCCATTCTTCAACTGACCACTGTGACCTCAATATTTCCCTTGACGTTATCAAATTTGGTACAGGTATTATTGGCCTGTGGCTGTGGATCAGGTCCATCACGAAAAATACAAGATGGCTGCCAAAATCTCCTATGTTTTCCTTTTTGTTATTCCAGTGTAAAACTGTGTCCCTTCTTGTTGTACACGTGTCTTTCTTTAGGCTTTAGTTATAGTGTGATCTGTGGCGTTAGTTTAGTTTTCACAATCACCCGGGTGGCAACAGCTAAACTCCTATAACCCTCATCTTACCTGACATAAATTCAACTTGACACAAGCCGCCCTTCAGGCATTGAATCCATGGATTCTTGTTATAAATTACCAACCTTATTTGACATTGAGTTTATTTTATGCAACTTTTTTTTGTCTCAAGCTAAAATCTATCTATAGATCTATCTATCTATCTATCTATCTATCTATCTATCTATCTATCTATCTATCTATCTATGGTTTTTGTAAGTACTTCAGTTGTACAAATAAACATTCTATTCTATATTCTATTCTATCTATCTATCTATCCTATCTATTCTATCTATCTATCCAGATTCCAGATATATCTAAACTGCTCACACTTAAAAATGCACACCTTTTAAAACAGCTCAAAAACTGACTTCAAATTAAGGTAGGCCTATACATGGCCATGAAATTTTGTAAGGATCACCACTGCATGAAAAACATTGAGATCAGGCCATATTTGGTTAGGGGCTGACCAGACAATAGTTGGGGGGGGGCTATGGACTTTACCTCCGGGACGAACTTTTTTTTTCGTTCTCGCCGTGTCGACAAACAATTTTGTTCGCACGCGCACTCGAGACAAACTTTTTTATCGGAATTTTAACATTACGGTCGGTACCATAGCTACAGGTGGAAACAAACTTTTTTTTATTTCCATGTGCTGAACAAACTTTTTTTTTCAGTGTCAAGTAGGAAACAATCTTTTTTTTTCACCAAATATCCATAGCCCCCCCCCCAAAGATCATCTGGTCGGCCCCTTAGACTGCTTGAAAAACCAAAATCACAATCAACATTTGCAAATCAAGCCAGTGATTTTTTTTGCATTAAGCAATCAGTGGTGTCATAGTCTTACTATCTCTCGACCAATGCAAATTGAAGGGAAAAATGATGTATTTTCTAGCTACCACAAGTGTCAACAATTATGAAATAATTTGTAATAAGCAGGCTTGAAAGGTTAGAATCTAGTAATAGATAAATCTATCTATCTAAGAGTAAACTGATCTTGGCCAAATAATTATAATTACAGAAATAGGCATTTTTGACACCATCACATTGGCTGAACATGTACAGTTGAGGTCAAATGTATTCATACAGCAAGGGCTGTTGTTTTCAAAGTTATGTGGCATCGTAAAATCTGCCTATAT
Organism: Platynereis dumerilii; assembly: GCA_026936325.1. Taxonomy (NCBI): domain Eukaryota; kingdom Metazoa; phylum Annelida; class Polychaeta; order Phyllodocida; family Nereididae; genus Platynereis; species Platynereis dumerilii. The sequence goes on along the minus strand of JAPTHN010000001.1, from coordinate 176,527,549 downwards.
TGGAATGAAAACACCTCAGATTATTTGTTGTGATTGTTTTTCAACTCATGGCAGTGAAAAAACCAGAATCAAATATGATTTGCAGTTGTTAAGAGGCTCTGAATTCAAAATGTCCAAAATTAGGTGGGTCAAAAGAAATCATACACTTGGATTTTTCTCCAATATATGCAAAATAAGCATTAGTAAACCAACTAAACAATGTAAATTGATGTCAGAAATGGATGCCTCAATGCCTGATTTTGTTTTGTTAATTTCTGAAATGCAAAATGTTGACTGACCTAATTTTATCTCAAAGGATGTGATAAATTACCCACTTTCACATATTATTTCAATTTTTCGAAACTTATTTGAAAGGAAAAAGCATGTGGCAAATACATGAAAAGGTGAATAATTGAGTTCAAATGGTCAGGAAACAAATTGCATGCAGTATCTGAACAATTTCACACACCAAGGTCTACCATATACACCACCATGAGGAAGTATATGGAAAATTGGTCAACAGAATCACTGCCCATGTGGGAAATGGATGGAGGCTGTCTGTCAGACAAGAGTGAATTTTAGTCAGTATGGTAACAAACAACCTAAATTAACAATAAAAGAGCTCTGTGGAGAATTATGGAAACAGGGGACATAGCTGTCAACCAGTGCTAACAAATTAACATTTCACCAAAATGGCCTCTAAGAGGTCTCTATGCAAAGAAGAGCCAATGCACCAAAACAAAACATCCAATTTAACCTCTAATAACTTCATGAAGTAGGAGAAAGATTTTTGGGATAAGTTATGAATCTCAACTGTACTTGAAACCAGATTATGTGACATTTTTACTGCATTGAAGCCCATCGGGTGTGGAGGCAAAGTGTGTTAAACAATGCTTACTCACAGCACTCTCCACTATGCTTGTAACTCTCCACAGAACTCCCTTCTTTGTTAATTTTGTAGTGTGATCCACCTTTCTGACCAAAATGCATTCTTGTTTTGAAGATAGGTCCCATCTATTTCCTACTTATGCAATGATTCTGTTGACAGATAGGCTGCAGAGCCCTCGATGGTCATCTACATGAAGGCATTGGCCTGTTAAATTGTTCACATACCACATGGTATCAGCACCCAGACTCTCTGAATTTGATTGCCATTGTTTTGATTTATTTTCTGCATGTTCGTTTTCCCTTCAAAATATTTTGAAATTTTAAATAAAATATGTGGGCAGTAACTTGTCACATCCCGCGGGAAAATCTAGGTCAGTCAATTTTTGCTGTTCAGAAATTAACAAAACCTCATCAGACATTGAGGCATCGCTATCTGACATCAATTGACATTGTTTAGTTGGTTTACCAATGCTTATATATATATATTCTTTAAGCAAGTTTTTCGGTTTAGATTATTAGATTCAGGAAATTGCCAAGGGCTTTTAGGATGATTGGATCCCTGGATCTCATAATGGTTACAAATTTGTCTTTTTGGGTAAGATTGTTAAAGTTGGGCAATATGCTAACCACAACTTCATTTGAGGTGCATTTTTCAAAGATTCTACTTTCAGCTGGTTTTAGGCTATGGGAACTACACCTGAACCTAGCATTAAAGACAAACACAAAACTGTGAACAGTTCAGGTGCCAATCATCATCAGCTATGCATTTAAATTTTGATCTGATTGGTTGCTGGGTGGAGCTAACTTCATGGACAGTGATTGACTTGGTCAAAGTTTGATATTTTCAGAACGCATTTCTGTGCCAATGCATGACCACTGCTACTAGTAAATTTATGGTGGGCAGTTTGTGGGCTGCTAATCAACTATATTTCTAATTTTTATGACTCAATCTCAGACTTACAATATTGTCACAACAACTTAACACGCATGAGCGTTCACAAAATAAATTTTTGTAAATATAATATAAGCAGTATATGAAACTTGTCTAAAGTGCATATCAAGATGCCTTGGAGTATTCACCTACATAAAGTTATGATACACGATGCCCCTCCCCCTCCTGAAATTGCCTCAATGCCTCCATGCATGCATGGTAATCTCAGGAAATAATTTTACATTAAATAAGTCAAGATTCATACACATAATGAGTGGTGCAGATCTGACAGACTGTCACTATTCATGCTTGGAAGAATAAGCACCAGCTTCATTAGATAGGAAGACCCACCTTGACAGAGCAGCTGTCAAGGATGGGAGACAATACATAGGTTGAGCACTACAATTGCGACACAGAAACGTGTCGCGGCAGTTTAGGAGCTATTTTCATTAAAATTAAAGGTATAGGTGGATAGGAAATGGTTTAAAATGTATTATGTGGCATTTTCATAACTTTCCTGTACTTTAAAGTGTCAAAATCGGCCTATTTTCGTGTTTTTATAGAAAAAAATGACACAAGTTTCAGGTTGAAGGTAGGGAGCCTCTGTATAAACTGATAACTGTTAATCAGTATGTTGTTCATGATTCACTTTTTCTCTTCAATTGTTTTAAAATCAATAGATTTGGACTGACACGTTTTGCAGTCAGTCATACTCAGTCAAGCATTTCATGTATGATCTGATTGGTTGATTCCAAACACTCTTCAGTGAACAGTGATTGACTTAGACCACATTTCAGATGTTCAGATCGCATATTCACAGAATTGAATTTGCAGCCCTCTTTAAAAAGTGTTATTGTAATCAAGGAATATGGCTCCCTTTTCCACAAATGCGTACTTTACCCTCACAATAGCACAATGACATCATGCCTTTATATGTTAACTTATATTTGAGAGAGAATAAATAAACTTCCCTAAAATACATCACAAACATATATAGAAAGATACATACACAGCTTGAAAATAAAAATCAATAGATTGGCCTAGATTGAATGATAGGGTCCCAGATCGATAGGAGCCAAGAGATAGATAGATAGATAGACAGGGGCCCAGAGATAGATAGATAGGGACCAAGAGATAGATAGGTATATAGATAGATTGGTAGATAGGTTGCTAGATATATAGATAGATAGATGGATAGATATATAGATATATAGATATATAGATAGATAGATAGATAGATAGTTAGATAGATAGATACAGTTAGATACTAGGTAGATAGGTAGATGTGTTCTTTCTTTACGTCTCATCAGCACCTTGTTGGGCTAGATAGGTAGATAGGTAGATAGATAGATAGATAGATAGATAGATAGATGGTAAACCACATTACTAACACCATTTTAAATTTCAGTTATGCGTTTTGTATTTTTTCTCGAGTGATTAGGACTAACACATGTTGTGATATTTTTTAAAGGGACGTCCAGAAATAAATGTTCCCTCCCACTTCACTGCTCTTTGTGTTTGAAACACACCAAGACTGGAGACAAAAGCAGATGACCGCTTATGTTGCTTTCTGTTTGCACATTGCAGTTTTCTGTTTGTGTTCTTGTTTGATTGTTTGTTTTTATCACTTATTGCTTCCAATGATTTCAAGAGTTCTCAGTCAATGATATGTCCTCAGTCTACGTTGCCTACAGCAACGTGAAGACTGTGACCTCGGTCTACAGCTTCATGAAACAGCTTCAATCATACAGACTGATGCCAAACATGAAGAAACTTACAAACAACAAGCGGATCAACAGCCAACAGCTATCAACAGTATGCAAAGACTGTAATTACATAATCTTGTTTTAAATGTAACAGCCTCTCTGATTGTGCGACCACTTCCCTTCGCAACCAATCACCTTGAAGCTCTAAAACCACAGTTATTGCAGCCATCCAGGTCAGAGGCTCACTGGCAGAGCCAGCTCGAAGTGATCCGATGACCACGTGAGAATGCCCAAATGATGATTTAAGCTTAAAATTTTGTACTTCAAGTTACTTACAACAAGTATCTTCTACCGTAAGCTCAGTAAAATGCAACAAAAACCGCGCTTCAAATAGCCGTTGTCTCCCCTATTTATGTTTTGGAAAGCACTTCATCCTTTAATATCCGTGCTCTTTGTTGACACTTCATGAAGAGAAGAAGCTGTTTCATATAAAGAACCTGAAGGCATCTCAGGAAATTATTCTGAAAGATTATTAATTTTGTCTGTTATGCCTGATAATATTTTGCGGGAAGTACAGAGAGGTATATCTGACATAAATGCACCAAATAAAAACCTGGCAGCCAGGTCAGCAACCTATAGTCATTTGTCCAGTCATGTCTTCTGAGAAGAAGCTGATACACAGGCTTCTGATCACAAATGATTCCTGGCCTGTTACAAAAATTAAATAATTGTGCATATTAGTTATCATATTATTTCTGTCAGATTTTATTCATTAATATCCCAAAAAGCCTGCATAATTATTATGAAGAAGTGGAAAGAGCATTATCTTTGTATAATAGTCAGCTGATACTCTGGTAGTTGCACCCTGAGATGATTACTTTCACCCGGTAATCAAAAGAGAATATATTCTGGTTCCACTTAGAAAACACAGACATATTGTTCATGGAGACTATGGGTTAATGCCATCAACACCTCAACTCCTTAATCTCCCAAAAATTGTCTCTAGTTTGATGACGATGAAAAATTTGAAAATGGTGAAAAAATTGAGTTTAAGCTGCCATTTTTAGAAATCTTCACATAGCGCATGACAGACAACACAATTCTTGTGTTATCATCACAAAATAATTTCACATGTTAAAAATATCAAAATTGATTTGGTTGCCACGCAGCTGAGTAATCAGCATTGTGACAACTTGCCCAAGTGACAACTAGCCCCGGTCTCGCCTATTGCATGGTCAATGGTGTCGACACACATGCTGTTGTCCTATTGTGTCTAAGTTGATATTACGAATACGGCATGATTTGAGTGCAGTATGAATTTACGAGCGCAAATGAATTTTCATATTGCATGATAATAAATGCCATATTTGTTTTATGACATAACTGATCTATATTCAATATAAGAGCTGTATTAATATATATACTAGCATTTACCCGTGATAGAAATTGTTAATAAAAGTTGCAGAAATGGCAGGGACAGAGCATTGTATCTAAGGATTTGTGACTGGGATCAGAGGGTGATTAAAGAATGACTGTAATTAGTGCAAAAAATGAGTGTTGAGTTTGCAGTGGCGTAGCTAGGAAATTTTCCAGGGGGGGCAAAATATTCAAGTCAGCGATGGAAATGGAACATTTTTGTCGGGGGAGCTATTATCGCTGTCGCGGCAGAGGCGCGCCATCGGCAAAATGCAACGTTTGATGACAATGTTATAATTTCTTTCCTGGTCAGGATGGAGCCAGGGGGGCGACCGCCCCCCCTGCCCCCCCTGTAGCTACGCCACTGTGAGTTTGGGAGATGAGGAAGGGTAAAATGGGAGGTAAAATGAGGGGTTTTAGGGTTACTTTCGATAGTATAGGTGCAAAAAGGAGAAAGCCTTATGGGTGAGTGTAAAACTTGCACAAGATGGCCACCAAGAATATATTATAGGATATACAAGATGTATTTATCTATATATATAATACAATATTTTACTGAGAGCAGGCTAAAACCTCTTTTCTCAGGTCCTTACAGCTAACGGTGTGGTATGATCCAGGGGCGTAGCCAAGGGGGGGGGATATGGGGGTCAGAACCCCCCCCCCCCTTGGCCCAAAACTAAAGTCACCTATACCAGACTTTTAAAAATTAGTCCTCACAAGTGCAAAAAGCAAATAAATTTGACTGTTAAAGTGTAATTTTGAAATTATATTTTTCATCACAAATGCTCATTCCAGGGTTTTCCTTGGCGTCAGACCGACAATTAGGGGATAATGACAGGGAATTTTACAAAAATTTCTCAGATTCATTCCTTTAGATCAAACCTATTCTTAACATAATTTAACCTGTTGCTATTTTTAGTGTAATTGTGTATTTTACCAGGTGAGCCTTACAACAACTCTAATTGTTGAAGACTATAAAGCAATGGAAATTTGTAACAGTCTGTTTTGATATAAACATTATTGAAAATTAGGTCCTGTAAATTCTCCTTCTGAAGAATATTTTTCGGTTCTTACACTGCCAAAAGACAGACCATAATAATAATAGGTAGCATGTCTGACAACTGGAGAATTTTTGTCATTTCATATCCAAAATATGAAAAAGTTTTAAATCAATGGATTCAGATTGCAAAAAGTCACTTCCTTGCGTATTCTACATGTATTTGGTGTTGAGGGACTGATGAGTAATGAACATTCATGTTATTGGTACAGGAATCTCCAGCACTGTCTTCAAAATTATGCAAAAAACCAAGGATGAGAGTTTCCAATCCTAAGTGACTTGACAATTACTCAAATCGAAAGGAAAAAAAAAAGTTTTAAAGCATTATTGGACACTTCTATCTTATCCTGATCATGGCGCAGAGACCATCACACAAATATGTATAATGATTATTTACAGAAAAGTCTAGAAAAACCCGGAATTTTTAGCTTGGTATACCAGCCTTTCTGTGAAAGAAAAATGACATTAAAACTGCTCAGAATCAATATCCAGCGACATAAAATCTGTTGGCTTCTGCCACCCCCCCCGACCTCCTGCCGAATAGGCCTCCGGGCCTCGTCTACGTATTCTGGAAGAAACCCCCCCCCCCTTAACTGCTTCCTGGCTACGCCCCTGTACCCGATTGTAGGCCTATCAACGAGTGGGTTAACTCTGACCTGTGTTAGTGATTTTCTGTGTTAGTTAACCGGTTTTACAAAATTGTGTTGGCTTTCATTTTATCAACAAAAAAGTTGTTAAGATTATCTTTTTATTGTTGTGAGGGACATTTAACCCAATTTTGATGGGGATTCCCGGGGGTTTCCCGAAAATTACGGCGTCATTTGACACAGGAAAAAAAAGGCCTTGTAAAAACCATTTCCATTGCAGTAAAAATGGAATAACTCACTCAGTTTTTAAGATACAAGTCTTCGCTGAACACGGCATGAAATTCGACTCAACCGTTTTTATTACACGACCCTCTGACCGGAGATAAAACAGTTTTTTTAATGTCCAACTTCAGAGAGCCGCCGAAAAAAATCTGTTGAAGATATCTTTACGCGCTTCACAACGAAGCTGGAGAATATAGTTGATAACACTGTGTAAAAATTTCACATTGATTGCATCAAAATTGGATTTTTAAACAATTATTTTGTGCCGCAGCAATTTCTCGGACGAGCCATTTTTTCTGCCTTCATGAACTGACAAGCAAGTGACGTCATCAGATGACGTCATCAGATGACGTCACGGCCGTGACGTCACCTAGTTGTCAACAAATGTTCTATTTACATGTTTTCAGCATGTTTTGTTTACTTGCTGGTCAATATTATTGGATTAACAGGCCATTTTGGGACAAGGAGGAGGCTTAACACAACTTTTAACACAGGAAAAAGCTGGGTTAACTTTCCTGGTTAACATCCATGACTACTAACCCGGAGATTTGTTGATACATAACGGTGAGTGACTAACATAGGTTAAATCTCTTAACCCAGCAAAGATAACCCATGTTTAGGGTTGATACAATGGGGTACTGGTGTAATCTACAGCAGAAAGTGACGTAAAAATAACTTAATGTCACAGATTAGTAAAATTTGTCATTTTTGAAACCTATGTCTGTACCGGATTGTATCAACGAGTGGGTTAACTCAAACCTGTGTTAGTGATTTTCTGTGTTAGTTAACCGGTTTTACAAAATTGTGTTGGCTTTCATTTTATCAACAAAAAAGTTGTTAAGATTATCTTTTTATTGTTGTGAGGGACATTTAACCCAATTTTGACGGGGATTCCCGGGGGTTTCCCGAAAATGACAGCGTCATTTGACACAGGAAAAAAAAGGCCTTGTAAAAACCATTTCCATTGCAGTAAAAATGGAATAACTCACTCAGTTTTTAAGATACAATTCTAAAATTTTTACAGCATCTTGCTGGATACCTGTTGCGTCTTCGCTGAACACGGCATGAAATTCGACTCAGCCGTTTTTATTACACGACCCTCTGACCGGAGATAAACCAGTTTTTTAATGTCCAACTTCAGAGAGCCGCCGAAAAAAAACTGTTGGAGATATCTTTACGCGCTTCACAGCGAAGCTTTAAAATAAAGTTGACAACACTGTGTAAAAATTTCACATTGATTGCATTAAAATTGGATTTTTAAACAATTATTTTGTGCCTCAGAAATTTCTCGGACGAGCCATTTTTTCTGCCTTCATGAACTGACAAGCAAGTGACGTCATCAGATGACGTCATCAGATGACGTCACGGCCGTGACGTCACCAGTTGTCAACGATTGTTCTGTTTACAGTGTTTTCGGTGCATTTTGTTTGCTTGCTGGTCAATATTATTGGATTTACACCCCATTTTCGGACAAGGAGAAGGCTTAACACAGCTTTTTAACCCAGGAAAAAGCTGGGTTAACTTTTCTGGTTAACTTCCAGGGCTACTAACCCAGGAAAACGTTGATACATCGCGGTGAGTTACTAACATGGGTTAAATCTCTTAACTCAGCAAAGATAACCCATGTTAAGCGTTGATACAATGGGGTACTGGTGATTAAACACTTAACTATTTAACTACTTTAATAACTTTTGTAAACATACAGAGCCCCCCAAAATTATAAAAAATTGGCAATTTTGGACAGTTGAAGTGATATCAAAAGTTTACTAATTCTTGAGTTGGAAAGTTTCACATTTATTCTCCTGCCTTCTTTTCTTCTCCTTCCTTCCTTTCTTCTCCTTCGATTCTTCTCCTTCGATTCTTCTCCTTCGTTTCTTCTCCTTCGTTTCTTCTCCTTCGTTTCTTCTCCTTCGTTTCTTCTCCTTCTTTCTTTTCTTTCTTCCTTCTTTCTTCCTTCTTTCTTTCCTTTCTTTAATAAATCTGTAAACACTCGTTCCATATGATTGGCACTGCTATCACAGCAGCTAGAAAAGCATGGTAGAAGTATATTTCAGTAGTTGCATTAGAATGTGGTATTGGGAATTATATCTGCATTTTGCCAAATATTGACATGGTCATAACTCAAAATCTAGACGTTCTGGAGAAATTCTGATTTCAGATTTGGAATCAGCATGCTCGAATTAGGTTTATAGAAGTATTTTTCCTCAGGTAGCATACGGGATTTTTTCTTTTTTTGTTGACTCGTTTTTTCAATAAAATCAGCAAACAGTCACAGAGACCAGCCAAAATTGAAAAGAGCTTTCAATGGACCACAACTAAGCTACTACAAAAAAATCAGATTCATACGATGCATAGTTTTAACAGGATCCTGTGCACAGAGTCACACAGAACAGAATTTGACTCGTCACATAAAGCCTGCTGGGAGTCCTGATAAAATCTTTCAAAGGCACATTTTAATGCAAGTAGTCCTAGCAAAATCTTTCAAAGCGCACATTTCAATCTTTCAAAAGCACATTTTAATGCTGGCAGTCCTAATAAAATCTTTCAAAGGCACATTTTGATGCAACTTGTTCTGTAGCTGCTGCCTGTATTGTCATGCTGCAGCAGTGAAAACTCATATTGCACCCTAATCATGCGATATATATTGAGTTTTTATGATGTCACCATGTGCAAGTTTCTGGCCAATCAGCATGGCTCTTGCACAGCAGTCATGTTATAAATTACTATACACAGCCTGTCATTTTACAGTCCTTGTCATACCTACGTGGAATCTCAAGTTTTTTACCTTCAGCGAACAAAGTTCGAAGAAGGTATTGTAATCACTTGGGTAAAAATGCTGTCCGTCCGCCGGGCGGGCGGGCGGTCGGGCGGCGGGCGGATAGATCGTTTCCAGCCCAGCACTCGGCCTCTATTGAATGTACGTGGATGAAATTTGGTACACATCTAGCCTGTATGGTCTAGTTGTGCCTTTTGATGGTCTGACAAATAGATCTTAAATACTTTTTGAAATAATCAACAAAATATAGAATTTTTTTTTTTCCGTTTCCGGGCCAAGGCTCGGTCATTATTGCATGTGCACGGATGAAATTTGGTCATATGTAGCATATTTGATCTAGTTGTGCCTTTTGATGGTCTCATTGACAGATATTCTATACTTTTTGAAAAAATGAGAAAAAATATAAAAACATGTTTTTTTATTTTTTGGGCTAAGACTCGGTCACTATTGCATGTACATGGATAAAGCTTGGTACACATATGGTCAATATGGTCTATGTGTGCCTTTTGAAAGGTCTGATCTGATAAAAAATATTATATACTTTTTTAAATATTAAAAAAATAATAAAAATTTATTTTTTGTTTCTTGCCCAACATCCGGTCACTATTCCATATACATGGATGAAGTTTGGTACACATATGGCTTATATGGTCTAGTTGTGCCTTTTCATGGTCTGACAGATGGCTCTATACTTTTTGTAATATTGAGAAAAAATATTTAAAATACTTTTTTTTTATATCGGAGCCGAAACTATTGCATATATAGTAATGCAATTTTCTAAACAAATCACTTATGCAATATACCAGTGCTTTTTGATGCGTATAATACTATATGAATCATTGGAAAAACTTCAGAAAATTATAACAGCGTTGTGTTTTTTGGTTTTCATCTGACACCTCATAACCTATACTTTGCACATTTATGAAACTGTACCATACTATGCGTAAATTAGTCTAATAAGGACTTTCCCTGATTTTACTAATCCTGGCAAGCAGATGGGAAGATGGCAGTGCAGCGGGCAAATAGAGATAATTGAAGGCCACTACTCGACCGCTATTGAATACCTATAAGCAATTTCGCAAATGCACCGATTTTATATTATTGTAATCTTCTAAAGGTGTTATTCGCTGAAGGTTTGCTGCTGCGCAGCCTATGTTTTTCTATGCTGTTGAACTGTGATGTCAGAGATGACTCTATTCTAGCATTGCAATATATGTAAATTAACTACAAGCTGTGATGTCATTTCAAACTGGGTCAGATTCCCCAGCTTCTAGCCAATATTGATCTTCCTGAACTGAGCGTCACAGTTTCAACACAGTGTCAGAGTAAGAGTTTTATCAGGGATAGCCCCTACAACTACGTCATCACCGCTGGATAGCCAATGGGCAGACAGTAAACTATGCATCACTGTTCAAACATTGATATATTGAAGGAAGCATTACATTTGTGATCCCATTGATTTATCACAGCAATCACCGGTCTAATCCTACCAAATAAAAGATTTGTGAGCATTCACAGTAGACAACTGCTATAATCCCTAGGGTTGGGACGATAAACGATATATCGTGGTATCGCGATATCTTCCAACATTAAATATCATGATATCATGGCTATAGATATCGTGATATCAACAATATCATGATATATCATGATATATCGTGATATATTGTGTCTTTTTTGTTCAAAACCGCAAAATTCTGAATTTGCATCGCTCTTGTCCGCCATTTACGGGCGGATTTCTTGCTTTTTTCTTCTCATTTATGGATTCTACGACACCCGCGATATATCGTGTTATCGCGATATCAGCCTCACAAGATATCGTGATATCATAAAACCATTATCGTCCCATCCCTAATAATCCCCACAGAGTTGTTTGATAAATCTACGACCTTGCTAACTTACATTTTAAACTTTGATGGAAGTTGGTATAAACAGACGGCTTTGACAATTAGTTGTAAGCACATGACTTATGTTATGTATATTTGTTCTGGCAACCCATTGGCTGAGAGGCTGTGATGTCAAACTTGCATGGGTTTTCCCAGACCCAATTTTCACACTGACTTGAAACTCTGATCCTCAGTTTGGTGGATTCGCATTGGTTAGACGCTGGGGAGTCTGACCCAGTTTGAAATGATATCACAGCTTGTAGTTAATTTACATATATTGCAATGCTAGAATAGAGTCATCTGTGACATCACAGTTCAACAGCATAGAAATGAACTTGAGATTCCACGTAAGTATGACAAGGACTGTAACCGCACAATAGGAAAGATTAACAATAAAGAACAATTTTCATGTGACCTTTTATAAATTCAACAATGTATTACAATACCACGTGTTTATCTCACCAATACCAAAAAGTACTTTTGTTTACTTATGGATGTACAATATTAAATTTTAGAAATGCAACACTTCCAGATTGAACTACATCACACTAATGATGTCATTGTTATACAAAATGCATTACACTACAATACACTAAAAGTGTCATGTTTATACAACTGTATTATCCAAGTGTTTCATTATCTACTACACTTAGTACATTTTTCCACCAGATATCAATACTGAACTGTAATAGCTACTAAATTATAACTACATCATCATTATTATGTTTGAACGCCTGCGTCAATTGAGATTGTGTGAACAGTGGCAGATCCAGACAGGGTAGTCTAGGGGGCCGGGCATGGTTCCGGCTTGCCGGGGCCCGAGCGGGCGTCGTTTCGACATATGCGAGCCTGTGTTGCTCCATATTTTCTTCAAAATGTTATTTCCATCTAAGTGATATGCAGGGGGCTGGTCCATCTAGCCCCCCCTGGATCTGCCACTGGTGAACCTTGATTAGTTAAGGCACGTAATATTAATATTTTACAACTACCCCTACATGTCTCATTATTGTTGCAGGGTTTCTATTTTTAGTATTTTATTTTTCTGTACATTGCAAAACCATCTGGGTCTCTTTGGCGGCAGCCACCATTATAAATGCCAAAAATTGTCATTTTACGGTAGAAAACTCTTGATAATCTCTTGTTATTATAACAACAACTACCGCAAAGGTGACGGAAGCTGGTTTTAAAGCGCAGTTCATACCCATTGCTACAATGGCCTGGACGGAAGAGATTACCCAACCCCCCAAAGTCACCAATTTACCCGAATTTATGACGAAGATATATTCGTCTGTTTGTAGTCCTGAACTCCTTTCCATTTTTGTCAAAGTAATACTGATAATCCAAAACAGTGTTTAGTTATCGATGAAATATTCAAATGAGTTTGGCTATGTTAAATTGTTATTTGTGCAGTTCTGTGGCGAGCAACTCCATGACTAGGGTACAATATGGAACATCAAGTTCACCATAATATATACGAACCCCAATACAGTGTACAACAGTTGAGTTCACTCTTATCTTATGCAAGTCAATTGCAAATTCGTATTATGTGGCTTCCCACCAAAGGGTGGAGCTGCAGTATACCTGTGTCTTAAAATAGCTCATCCTCACCCTGCATGCACCCAAGTAAAATCCCAGGTATTCAAACATTACTCCAGCTCTCACTCTCTAGCCAAGGAGACCTGTCTCTTTGGTCCAGTTGATTTGATGTTGGAGAAGCTTGACAAAACATTCATTCTAGATGCAATCAAGTGGCCGATGAATTTTGGCCATTGATTGATGATTTTTGGCCATTGATCGATGACAGGGCATTGGCTGATGACTGTTGGACATTCAGTTCCTGCCTTTTGGTGGAGGTTTCTCCTGCCGGTTGGTGACTGTTGTTGATTGAGGTGTCAGAAATTCCAACCCTTCGGTAGCATGACAACAGGTTTAAGAGATTTTTCCTGAAGCGTTTGCCGAAAACACAGTAGAGGACGAAATTGATGGCAGAGTTGAACACGATGGCCGTGGAATTGAGCTCGTTGAAGTAATGGTAGGGGTAGGGGCACTTCTGTTGAGAACTGGGCACAAAGTAGACTATTGTACGTCTTGCGGGAGTGAAGAGCTGACAGACGATGAAGACGATGACGACAGCCACCAAGGTCATGGTGATGTCCTGGCGCTCCTGCACCTTCTTGGTCATCTCTTCCCTCTTCTTGGCTACTTTCCGCAGGGCAATGATCAGGCGAGAGGTCAGGATGATCAGGATCGTCAGAGGAATGACGTAGAACACAAGGTAGAAGGCCACTTGCTTGTACCCAACTGAGAATGATGTTTTCTTGGCCATTTGCGTGAAGACCGACTTCGCTTCTCCATCTTCGTCGTAGATCACCGTCCTCTCAAACATCCGGGGTAAGTTGAAGATGATAGCAGCAAAGATGTTGGCAGCGCAGGCGTACTGGGTCGTTCGTACATTAGCTAGAGTCTTCGATCGATGTGGAACGCAAACGTAAATGTATCGTATGACAGTCATAATCACTGCGTTCCACGTGGTTGCCTGTTGAGCCATGCTGTTTAACCCCCATCCCACCACACTGACATGGACACTCACATACTGCTGGACAGACGGACACATGTTCTGGAATCTACAAAACGCTGGAATGACCTTCATTATGAATCGGAATACAAGGACCAGGTTGTCGATGACGGCAAGAACCAGGAGTGTCAGTGAAGTTGCTGAATGTTTGCGTTCCGGCCACATGACAAGGAATGACAATGTGTTTCCTATCCAGCCAAACACACACAGACCACCAGTTATGATGACAGTCACCAGGAAATCATACATTTCGCAGTTGGGCCCATCCTCGGGAGCTGTGTCAGTGGATTCATAGACATCTGTGAACGACGTGACCTGCCAAGGGTCCATGGTGCTCAATGGTAATTCGCTAGTCATCTTTTGTGTTCGGTCCTGAAATAAAAAAAAGATGAAGTTTAACATAATACTATATGATCATGTATTATTATACGTTATAAAAATGATTTTTTGATATGTTTGTATCACCAAGTTGGCTGTGAATATCAAGTGTCTCACTGTGCCCCGTGGGTGGGCACAGCGAGACAGCTGCATGGTTGTTCACAATGAGACAGGGCATCTGCTACCATAACTGCCGACCCTCTGGACCTGCCAAATTGTTCTATTTAATTGCTACAACAAAAACCACTACCGGTATAATCTCTATAAAAGCAGCTGGCTAGGTGATTTTTTAGGTCTTTTTGGATATGTTTGGAAAAGTCATCGCACAAGACACATGACTAATTGAACCTGTGACATAATAATCACAATTCTTCTCTGATGCTTTTCTTTAGATATGGCTCACTAAAATCAGAGGTTTATGGCAGGAATTTTGTGTTTGATTGTGAATTGTAAGCTGTATATTTCAATGTCATTACATTCATGTAATTTCTAGTGTATTTTGTGATGTCTCACTGTTCACACAGAAATGGCTTTTAGGATACTGTTTCTTTCCTGTAATTGTATGAAGCTGTGACAGCTTCATTACAATGTCAGCCAATGGCTGGCCAAAAACGCCTCAAAATATATTGACCTACTGACCTATATACCAGAGAAGGTTTAAAAAGTTATAACATTTATACCATTCGACACCTCTGTCAGCCAATCACATGCCAGTATTACACGGAAATAATTCCTATATTCTTTGTTGTCTCACGGTATAAGCCAGTTATTCACCATGGGATCAGGAATCTGTGTTTATCACACCTCGGGCTAAATCACATATTCCCTCTCCCGTGGTGAATAACCTATACATATGCCACACAGGAACTTCTTGTAACATTTGACATCCTCCTTTGTTATGGGACATTTCACGAGGAGAGCTCATTTTGGATAGACAAGGAGCACACAGAATAAATAATGACTTTAGCAATTGGAAGTGACAAAAGAACATAGGCCTACTGGGCAACTGTAACAAACAACATATTGCTGAAAGACTCTTAATGGAAATCCAGGAATCTACTTGTTGACCAGACAATTATAAAATAAAGGCTTGCCTTATTAATTTCTTCTCAATAAGTGCACTTCCGATGCTCTGATTGAAAATTATCTCAAAATAAAAAGCCTCATTGAATGTCAGATGTCATTATGCGAACAATGATTGTCTCATTCCATTCTTGTTTTGCCTGGATCTGAGGTTTGTGTGGAAATTGCATATGACACTGTACGTCAGGATGTTTTTGTCACGATAATAATCATATAATTGTTTTCCAGTAATAAGGCCAACATTGTGCCTGTGAAATGAAGCTAATTTGGATGGAAAAACCTGCATCCAATTTCTTCGCCTTCTTGTGTGATAACCTCTATGTTCTTTCATATTCAAAATCAATGCAGTGATACTGAATTTTGTACCTGATTTGATGTGGTATTAATGTGTTCTTGCAAAGATAGCGTGCTGTCCACAACTCATATACACGTATATATATGAGAGGTGTTCAGAAAGTTCTGAGTAAACTTCTGACCATTTTGTTTCGTAGACCTTTATAATTCTCTTTGAAGCAGCTGAATGAAATTTTCACAGACCTATCTTCAGGTGTTTTGCTATCTATTTTGAAAATAGGAAATGTATACAATGTAAATTACTTTTCTGTCACCATGGAAACGCAAACTCAGTGCATCAAGTGCAGCTAATTTTTCTAGACTAAATCCAACAGACTGGCTGTGTTTATGATCATATAATTTACAGAAAAAGAAAAAATCTTGACAGGCTTTCAGTCCTCCAATGTATATTCAATTTCATTCAAGACAAATATCTGTATAGGTTATTCACCACGGAAGAGGGAATATGTGATTTATCATCCGAGGGCTTTAGCCCGAGGTGTGATAAACACATATTCCTGATCCCATGGTGAATAACTGGCTTATACCATGAGACAAACACTCAAACAGTCAAACATGAGAGGATAACTGGACAACAAAGAATATGGGAATTATTTCCCTGCAATACTGGCGTGTGATTGGCTGACAGAGGTGTTGAATGGTATAAATATTTTTAACCGATTTGCTGAAACACCCTTTCCATGATGCATCAGCTGTCGCAAAGCATGCTTCGGCTGAAATAATCCATACAAACAAGAACTGCATAAAAAGAACCTTAGGCCCCATAACCCGGCTCATCTGCCCTAATTGCCAGACATGCCAAAATTGCTCATCACCACCTTTGGTAAAACGAAACTCTTGATATCAGTTCAGAAATGAAAGGTATGATCATTGATCATCAGAACTGAGAGGCCAGCAATTTCCTCTGAAACTCCTGATTTTAGGAACTACTCAGTTTGAAGGACTTTGGTGATTGCCTGAGCAAATGGGTTAATTATTCAGGCTACAGCAGCCTGCTTCAGTTGCGAGCGCTAGCGAGCAGGCTACAACTTTTCACTTACGGTGCTGCCAATGAGGTCCTTGCTCACATGCATTTTTGAAGCAGCACAGCTCAGTCCTGCTGAGTTCAAGTAAAAAATAAGAGTGTAAATTTAGGGCCGAAGGCCCAAGTTCTGCTGAGTTCTAAAGTAAGAGTGTAAATTTAGGGCCGAAGGCCCAAGCTTGATTGGCGATTTTTCGCCCTACAAGCTTTTGGAATATTTTGATGGGATGGCCCTTCCTCGAGAGAGGGAGCTGTGGCAATCCAGGAAATGTTATGTCGGAGTGGAGTGGAGGTGGGTAAGGGTCAGGGGGGTGAGAAGGCCTGGGAAGGCATCCATGTGTTGTCTGGGAGGATCTGGAAAAGATTATAATTGTTTAGTGGTCTTGTCAGCGTCGCAGGGTGGAAAATTGATTTTAACCTAGAAGAGGAAGAACGCCGGGGTGGATGTTTAAAACTACAGGATTTATGGAGTGGATGTGATGTTTTATGGAGAGGGAGGGTAGGGAGGTGAGTATAATTGATGAGAGGAACATGTGGGTGGATTCAAGAGGTATCCATGCGTTTTAGTACGATCTATAGATATGACTCCCTCCAGGGACCACAAGTCCTGAGTTTGTTAGGTATGGGATGTGGGGTATGATGGTTTAAAGTGGTAAGGGAGAGTTTTTATGTTTGGTTTTGGGTTAGTGAATGATAGGAGTCTCCAGAGGATGGGCTTTAAAAGGCTTTTAAACACCCTCCTTTGATACCTTTAAGTGGATGGTGTAGTGTTGTGTTTTGAGAAGATGGTGGTTTATGTTTTGACCCTGTGCTGGCAGAGTGATGTGCCAGTTATTACACCAGTGGTTTGACTACCGTACTCGGTTCGGAACGCGTCAATTTTTTGTACTGTGAGTGTAATAAGTATAAGGGTATAAAATTGAGGGGATCTGAAAAGAAAAACATGTATATGATGGAACAGTAGGAGTAATTGCAATAATCACAGTGGCTTGAAGACCAGACTGTGTGTGTTTTTATGTTGGTGGTTGGGCAGATTTTGTATGTGATTAAGTTTGTTTATTGGAAGAGAATTTATGTGTTTTCTTATGTTTTGACCGTGAGGGGCAGTAGGTGCACGTTACTACCACAGTGGTTCGACAACCGTACTGGGTGCCTAAGGCAGGTTATTTTTTGTTGTTTTAGGTTGTAGGATAGTGGGAATGGGGATAGGAGACCGGGTATGGGAGAGCTCTAATAGCCTTATTAGCATTGTGTAGATCTACTAGAAGAGGGGAGTCTTTGTAGCGGTCAAGAGCTTTCCTTTTGAGGGTGTCTATTCTCGAGGAGATGTGTTCGAGATTGGCCATTGTGTAGAGGGCTTGGTTGGTGGTACGGCGTTGGCCAGGAATGTAGAACTGCTTAAGCGCAATCCTTAGGGCCTTAGCTTCAGCTATGGCGAGATGGTTTTTGGCAGGTTCAGAGGCAGCTGCTGTAGCAACATAGCCTGTTTCTAAGATTGGCCTGATAAAAGTTTTATAGAGATGAAGGAGGGTAGGGATGTTAGTGCCCCAGTCGGTGCCTCTCAGGCAGCGGAGGAGATTTAGGCGGTTGACCGCAGTTTGTTTTTTAAGGATACAGTGATTAAGTAGGGAGAGGGAGGGGTTGATGAGGAGTCCAAGAATCTTGGCTTCTTTACATGGGAGAATGGGGGTGTCAAAGAGGGCGAAGGTTGGGGGTGATTTATTGAGATTGTTAGGAAATAATACTAGTTGTGATTTGGAGGCATTGATTTTGATGCGCCACTTGGAGCACCATTGTTCTAGTTGGTATAGGGATTTACGGAGATGACTTTGAATTTTTGTGTAGGGACGTTTACCACGGTTTACTGTCCAGAGAGCTAAGTCATCTGCGTATTGGGAAATATGGACTGGACCGGTATTGGGGAACGGTATGTCATTGACATACATGTTGAAAAGAATTGGGCTTAGAACTGAGTTCTGCTGAGCATGGACCTTAGGCGCAATAGCGCGGACTTGAAAGGCAGCTGTTCTATTGACCTAGAAGCCAATTCGATACCCAATTCGACATGAATTTCGTCAGTCTGCAGCCTCGCTCGCTCGCCTGCTTTGATACACAGCAGACTGTTGTCAGTCAGTTAAACATTTGCATACTTGTTTGGAATGCAATGAAAAACATTTTGAAATACTGTTGGGCTCTCTTTTGAAAGAAATAATTTTGGTCATAATCAATTCCATTTATACACTAACTTTTATGCATTATTTACACTTATCTATACGTTGTTGGATAAGGACTAAAAAATTAAGGTGCGCTGGGTGCACCAAGTTTTCATTTCCATGGAATTTGAAGAGTAATTTAAACATTTCTTACAGGTATGATATTTTCAAATTAGATAGTGCCATACCTGAAAATAGTTCTGTGAAACTGTCGTTCAGCTGCTTTAAAGCGGAGGGTCTCCAAAAACATTGCATGGTCCGAACTTTCTGAATGCCCCTGGCATTGCCTATAGGTAATTAGGTATACAGTTGAGGTCAAAAATTTGCATACAGACGGACAGGAAATAGTTAAAGCTGTATTATGTAAGTGCAAATGGGTCTACTAGTACATATTTGGCAATTGGATTTCTTGTTTCTTACATATTGAACTTATCTATTTGACTATAATTGGTCAGTTTGACCACGTCCCCTTAAAAATACACGGCATTAATCTGTGAGTCATCCAAAGTTGATGGGTCAGAAGTTTGCATACACTCCGGGACCATGGTTGTATTATGCAATATTTATGCCTTTAATTGGAAAATATTTCATTGTTCTATCCTAGTTTGTAGAAAATGAGTCTGAAATGTATTATCCTCAGAGTTCTGTTGAAAAGAAATTGGTAAATTATGTCCATTCAATAGAGGCCCCCTGACACAATCTTTCACTTTCTCTGTGAATCTCCATGGGATCATGCAAACAGTATGGAGAAGATAAAAAAGATGCAAATTATATGAATGCACAATATTGGGTGTCATAGGGAGCAATTGGGAAGCATTTTAAATTGTTGTATCCTCAGTACAGCACATAGTTGGACATTTTAAGACCCACAAGTTCATCGGTGCACTGCAGAGAACTGGAAGAATGGCCAAACTGGTGGCGACTGACAACATAAAAATCATCAGAATGGCTAAACAGTATCCAAAATTGCAGGCTTTTGGCATGGATGTTTTTTTATTCTTCTGAGACATGTATTATAAAGAGAAAAGTGAAATCAGAAAACATCACCCTTCCCTATAGAACACATGTCCAAGAAAAGGTTATACAGGTTGAATGTCTACAATTGTGAAAGTAGAAGTACTTAGTACACTTTCATCAGCAAAGAGAACAGCCTTTGAAGTATCAAGGGCAGTCGTCAAATCATTTTTGTAAATGATTAAATTAAGAATAGAATAGGTAGAAGGATGGAGCCCTGGCGAATCCCACTTTTTATATCAAGGCAAGCTGAATAATGTGTGCAATCACAGTATACAAAGAATATGGTAGTTACACTAAACATATAAATATATGGAGTAGGGCGGGACATGCAGCCCCCCTTAACTTCGAGGCGCGATTTGACCTACTTTTTATGGTCGATTATTTGAATGCTTATGCTGTCAGGAAGGCATCACCTGACTCTACTTATGGCGAGTGAAACAAATGTCTAACAATTTCAATAAAGGAGTTTCTTTAAAAAATTGCAAATAGCCTTCTTACACCCATCGGGCAAGAAGCCCCCCTATTATAATCCTATGGCAATTTTTTTTTGCAAGGGCATTCAGCTTGAAAATTATTTGTTGGGGTTTTAATTACTAAGGCATTCTATTCACTTTTTCTGAATTTCAGAATTTTTCTGTTCATACTTTTATGTTTTCATATTTTTTGCCCTGATTCAATTTCGGCCAAATTCTTCTATTTTAATTAGCTATTCTATCAGGATTTAAGGTAAAGTATTAAATGATTCCTGAAGCAGCTTCAAGGCCCCAGTGAAGGGGGCCTCATGCCCCATAACCTGTGGGGCCTCTCGCCCCAAACCCACATATTTTAATTTGACCTTTATATTTTGCAAAACACAATGTCATGGTCCAAATCATATCTATGTGATGGTTATAAAGTGAAGCAATGCAGATATCCATTATACTTTTAAAAATTTCTTAAATTGTTTCTGACAACCCCTTTCAAAGAATTATCAAAGTTGCAAAAACCATGCACATTTTTTGTTTCTTTAATTCTACTATGGTTTGGTGCTGTTTGCCCTGAAAATTTGTGACGTCACCTAAAAAGCCTCTAAACTAGCTTCTATCCTATCAATAAGAAAACACACCAAAAATGTAAGTTTAGATATAACCCTGGGGGGGGGGGGCCTCTCACCTAACCCAGGCTTCTTGCCCCACCCTACTCTATACATAAAGAGTTGAACTTCATCTAAGTTGTAAGAGAATCTCTCACAACTTTTAGGTGAAGTTCAACTCTCTGACAGAGAGATGGAACCTGAGAAGACGCCATTTATTACCTGTCATTCGGGTGCATCCAAAATATATCTTAATTAAATCAGTAATATGAGGATGAGAGCAGGAATCATTCTGGCAGTTACTTCTACCCAGTTAATTGAGATATTTGACGCCATTCACTTTAATTTATAAGAAAGGAAATCACCTGGGGAGCTCTGCATTACTTCAAAATTGGATAGAGAGATAAGCCAGAAAACATAATAGACATTTCAAAAAAGTGCATATGATTTATTTTTGGAGCCAAAATCCCTATTTTCTTTCCACTTGATTGTGAAAATGCAGATCATTTTAGGTTATTTATGTGTCAGTGACCATATTAGTGTCTGCCGAACCAGTGAGAAGGAAAGCTTAAAAATAGATATCTCGATTGGCACATCTCTACATACGTATATGCATAGGCGTACGGCGGACGCGATTTTTGGGAGGGCGAGCGACATTTGCCCGAATTTCAAAATCCAGATTTAATACCATTTCAAATGAAATTGCATTGAATTAATTAATTTTCGATAGTTTTTATTTAGTCATCTGCCCAAATTTTTTAGCCTTTTTGCCCAAATCTTACTGTTTCCCAGACTTTTGGGGGGGCGACCGCCCCCCCTGCCCCCCCCCCTCCGATACGCCTATGCGTATATGTTGCAGTTATGTTGTGGCAATGTCGCAATTTATGTTATTATTATGTTGCATTGTACGGAAGAAATGATGTTGTCACAAAAATGACATCAGCATGCAACATTGTTGCAACATTATGGCAACATTGACACAAGTTGCAAAAAAAAATCAGTTAACGTTAGGTTCATGTTGTAGCCACATAATTTCTACAACATTTCTATGTAAAAGACCAGCCCTTCTCCAATTGGCAACATTGTGTTTACATGCATTTGTGTGCCACTCGGGTACTGTCCATTGATTACCCCAGAGTTAATTAAGCTGATGTATAATATATTCTTTTCATCACTAACATGTGCCTTTCATACCACTAATCAGAAGGAATGGTTTGAATAATGAACATGAGTCTAAGTCTCACACCTCCTTACACCTGACTCTGATTTGTTTTGGCTTACTTCCTCTGCCCTTTGCCAGGTCAGTTTCTGGGATCTCAACACTCTGTAATACACCAGACAATTTGTTGACTATTTCCTTGTAATTTTATATGTAATAGTACAGTTTAAATGTATGCGACAATCTGGAAGGCTCTAAATGGTCAAGCAACCTTTTTTTACAAGCAGCAATTGCATGGTCCAGCTTAAACCAAGTCGAGACCATAATTTGCGAAGAAACAGTGAATTATATCCAGAATTATTAAAAATTCAGTGATGTGAAGTCAAATTCCTGTCGATGTTCAACAGAAGATCAGGATCTGAACACAATCGATGCAATCAGAAATGCTATAGAGAGAGTTGCATTTTTAGCATGATTACCTCTTACAATTTCTTTATCTAATTTTGCAGTTATGGTTTTTTTAATGTGTCAATTTATCTAAATATATTTACCTTTACAATGCTAGATGTTGCTAGTATTATCAGACGAAACATTTTGCTAGAAAGACTGCATACCTGGTATGGTGTGCAGATTCAAGCTCTAACATGGTTATAATCCTGTACTTTTCAGAAATATCACAGTTGCAATAATACATGACAACACATCACTGCCAGCCGATTGTTTTAAAAATAAACTTCAGGTTGCCCAAAACCCAGCAGTTTGATTAATTGATTGAGAGATGGAAGAAACGACATTGTTACTGGTTACCGAACTCAGCAAGAATTCCATTCAAATTGATGACAACTTCCTACTGTACATGGACGGCAGCGAACAATCAGGCACCACAATGCATGCAAGAATTTCCTAATAATGTTCATCAGGATGGTAAAGTCAAAGATTTAATGTTCATATGACAACATCCAAAGATTTCATACCTGGAAAGTTTCAGTGACCAATCTGTCACCTTCCTCAGCAATGACTGGCTACTGGAGCTGTGCACCACCAGGTGGCAGGGTGGTGAGAAGTGTGCCATAAACATGATTGAGTCTGTAGGCCGCTCATCCCTGTTCTTTGGTCAATACTCTTTCCTTATCCTGATGGCTTCTTTGATATGTCTTTTACGCGTATCTTGTATATTGGTCACCGAAACTGTCCAGGTATGAAATCTTTGGATGTTGTCATATGAACATTTAAATCCATGCAAGAACTTGTTCAAGTCAAATCTCAACTGGAACATACCCTGAGGAGCAACTACAAGCTGCTCTTAGCAAAACCTGCCCCATGCACCAAAAATAAGTTTAAAGATTGGGCATTTTCCTTTATGCAGCAGCAAACCTAAGGAACAGTTTGCCTGTAATTGTGTAAAGAAGATGACTCCACAGATATCAGAAAACTTCAAGAAGAATCTAAAAACCCATTTTTATCATAATTCCTAAAATTGATTTGATCTAGAAAAGTTCGCTGATGAGTATAGTTCACTGAAATTAATGCTATATAAATCAATGTTATCATTGGGACTTGTGCCAAAGGCAAATTGTGAGCCGTTAGGTCGTTGGTTAGAGACTCGTCCTTTGCGATAGATCATCATGTGACCTGCTCAGCCAGATGGGTCACTGAATTAAGTGATTCACCAACCAACCACTTTTCCTGGTCATGAACCAATGTGACAACATCAGCAAATTGTTTTCTTTTTTAAATTGCTCGATGGCATCTCCATTAAATACAAATTGTTTTTACCTGTATTATAGGTACAAAATTCATGCATTGCGTGTTCAATAAATATATACATAAATTCCTCCCCCAATGTAACAAAAGCTAACATCTTGGAATTTTGCTGATTATTTGCATACATGCACAAATTGCAAAACATGAACACAGCATTGCCAGTTGGTCCTATAATCTGATTATGTAATTAAATTACTGAGATTAGTTTCGTACTTTGTTATACAAAAATATTCAAAATTACCTGAAAAATGGAGCATCAGAAAATCTAACAAAATACAAATACCATCAGATGTATGCAGAGGGGAGAGATTGAACTGGCCATTATAACTGCATAGAATGGCAGTTATGACCATCCATTGAGAAAATTAGGATGAATATGTATAGAAGATAAACATTCAGTCCAGTTTATCACATTTTCATGCACTGTTTCACCTCAAACATGCCTTGTATTGAATCGCTTGCCACAGTGAATCAGTGGATTTCATAGGATGCTTATCAGCTGCATTTCTGGAATGTCAGATTTGTAGGCATACTTTGAGGGACACCTAAATTAATCTGTAAAGAAATTTGATGAAGCATGAAACGTTTTGTCAGAATGAGGTAAAGTCTGATTTTGAGCAAAAATTTGGTCACCAGCGACTACAAATGTCTTGAGTTGGAACTTCTTAAAATTTAAATTTTTTTGTCCTTCAAGGCAGTACTTCAAAGGAAATATGCTTAGGTATGTTGTGTCATCATACTCTCACTGTAAAGTTTTACAGTATAAACATATATTAAGTATTTAATTTTTAAAAACAAAATAGGACCGATTCACTGTGCTCCCGGAATTTATTGGCGGGGCACAGTGAATCACTTGACCTTTTTCACCCAATATCTCAAAGATCTAAAGCATCGTTTTTGTTTTGACAGTGTGCGTGTGTAGTGGAGATCTGTACCTTTCATTGAAGCCATTCATTTTGGAACCGAAATGGTAACTCATTGAGATATGGTAAAACTAAACTTTGCTGATTCACTGTGTCCCCGTTCCCCCTACTTTGTATTTTACAGCAGCTTTAGCGGAATGAAGTAGTTTTCGAGAAAAAAGCATTTGAAATCTGGATTTTACATTGATTTGTGTGGTGAAAAAAATTGTTAATGCCATATACAAACCTAATTATTGCATAATCGTGGTTGATTTTGGTTTTAATTGGTTGTCCTGGGTCTGTTTTAGACATTTTTGAATAAATCAATTTTTGGTCCAAAACGGCCATGTAACGTAAATTGTACGACCTTGTGACATGCAACCATAATCCACATGTCGTGAAGGCTTGTTATGCATCCAGTCATAAACAATTATTTTAAGCCTATTGTCATTGTTGATCACTGCAGTTTAGTTTAATAGGCCCCATTTCATCGCATAAGTCCTGCAGGTCCTGTTAGTCCTGTAAGTGCAAATACGTCCGAATATGTCCCTTTTAAGTCCAAGTAATTCCCATGTTAGTTCAATATGCACGACCGAGTCCCATAAGTCCAAATATTTTCAAACAGGTCCAGTAAGTCCATATACTCCCTACAAATCCTCATACATCCTGTGTGTCCTTGTATGTCCTGTATGTGTCAATAAGCCCAAATACGTCCCGAAAGGTCCAGATATATCTCAGTATGTCCTGCTATGTCCCAGTATGTCCTGCTATGTCCCAGTATGTCCTGCTATGCCCCAGTATGTGCTGCCAGGTCCCAGTATGTCCTGCTATGTCCTAGTATGTCCTGCTATGTCCCAGTATGTCCTGCCATGTCCCAGTATGTCCTGCTATGTCCCAGTATGTCCTGCTATGTCCCAGTATGTCCTGCTATGTCCCATTAGTCCAAATATGTTCAAACGGGTCTGGTAAGTCTATGTACTCCCTACAAATCCCCATACATCCTGTCTGTCCTTCTATGCCCTGTATGCCTCAATAATAATTGTGAATTGCCAAACATAAGGATGACGCAACCAGCCTCAGTAGGACATCACGCTCTCCAGCCAAGAAGAAAAATTGAGGGATACAATGTATAGTTATTGGATTGATAATAAATAATTCCTATATTCTTTGTGGTCCACTTATCGTCTTATGTTTGACAGCTTATGTCATGCCATGGTATAAGCCGGTTATTGACCATTTGATCGGATATATGTGTTTGTCACACCTCGGGCGATAAATCACATATCCTCTCTTCCGTGGTGAATATCCTATGCACCCAGAATGGGCATTTTATATATTTGTTCAATGAATCTGAATTTCTGACAATATTTTACATAATAAGAATTAAGATGTTGTGAGGTTTTACAAGCATGATGAAGAGAAAACCATGAGCCTGGCTGAGGAAGACGTCCTAATATATAAGTGGCTTTCTCACTTCACCAAAGCTGCACGTAACAACATTATGTTGAAATAGAATCCATTAGAACTTACAAAGAACACAAAAGTTATATTCTAATGATGTCTCAAACTTACCGCATGAGTGTTTAATGTGCAGAGAGTGAGAAGTTGAGGAAATCATGAAAAAGATAGCACATGGCTCTTGCACCTGTCTTTTGGCTGCAAATGAAACACCTGTCTTTTTGGTCTCCCCCAAACTTTGAAAGCAACAATAGTTTGGCTTTGCAGAGCTTTGCAGAGCTTTGCAGAGCTGATCATTAGATTAGGAAACGAGAAAGCAATTTTGCGGGTCGAAGTTCTATTAACCACTTCATTAACCCTTGATTAATATTTTTTGGTTATAAATCATCTTCTTTTCACTTCACTTTTAAAGCAGCTTCCAAAAATAAAGGCATCAGCTGCTTATCTTGCGGTTAAATTTTTCGTTCGAAGTTTTTGTCGTGATAGCAGCCAATAAAACTGATAAGAAGCAGCTGTTTTGACAAAAGAAGTCTCCGCGACAAACAAAAGGTGCACAGCCACTAACCCTATCAGACAACTGGCAAACGTGTTGAAATAAACTTCCAGATAATATATTAATTGTTCATACATCAGAGATGCCGTGGCTCAGTGGATAAGGTGCTTGCCTGGTAACTGTGACGTTGCAGGTTCGACTACCAACCACGGCACAGAGAAACTGAAGAGACATCTTCCATTACTCTTAGCTTCACTTCACCCAGGTGTAAATGGGTACGTGGCTATAGGCAGTGATGGTGATTGCAGAGTGACTTCGCATTGTTTGCTGGTAATGGCTGCCTGGCAGGGAGTTGAGAAAGGCTCATTATTGAACAGGCTTGAGGGTATAATTGTAAAGTCTGTTGAGACTGACATCGTTGGTGTAATGGACTAAAAATACGCCTAAATTTAAAGACCAATTAACTTGCACGATAGAGACAGAGGAACAGACAAGATAGCCAAAGCAGAGAGATGGCATTTGTTTATTTACAGTACATGTGTTCCAAATTATTATGCAAGTTGGTTTTTTTTATGATATCTCAAAAACAACTAAACATATTTTAGAATCCTTCCCACATAACAATTTGTGTCCCATGAAGGCAATATCCTGTAAGTTTTGTTCAATTCTGGTGGTGAAGTGAGGAGTTACGTCACAGAGCACCATATACCCTGTTTTTCGATGTCACAAGTCATTAAGCAAATGTAAGAAAAAGTGATCTAAAAGTACCAAAGTGATCTTTTATTTCTTTTAAACACTTACCTCTTAACGTTAAATGAAAAATAGAAGCTTCATTTCAAAAATTGTTGCTTTAATAACGAAGAAATCCATAATATTCCCCTGCATTGAAATAACATTGAAATTACTAACTTCTTGCATTAAAAAGCTTCTCCAAGACAAACAAAATTTTTTCACATTATGAAACTCTCTCTCTGGGTTCCTTAGGTATAGAACTCTTCCCAAAATTAAAGAGAAGCCATTTCGACCAATAAACATGAACAATATCTTTAAATGAAAATGATGGAGATTGGGCTTGCATTGATGGCAATGCTAATTCAATGGAAAAAAGAAGCACTCATTTTTGACTTATTGTTATGTTTTGTAGAGAAAGGGGAATTGGTTCATCTTTACACAGGATAACATCACAGTCTCAAAGGTATATTGTTATGTGGATTGGTTGTGATTTGACATTTAAAAAAAAAAACATGAGGCTTTATATTCAAGAAAATTGGTCATTTCCATGTTATTCCAATGAGGAGGTTTTATATTGATTTCTTGGTCATGAAGACAGCCATTTTTGAAATGAAGGTTCTATTTTTCATTAAACGTTACGAGGTAAGTGTTTAGAGGATTAATAGATCAATTTGGTACTTTTAGATCACTTTTTCCTACATTTGCATAATAATTTGGGGCATCGAAAAACCGGGTATATAGTGCTCTGTGGTGTAACTCCTCACTGCACCACCCGAATTGGACAAAACTTACAGGATATTGTCTTCATAGGACATAAATTGTTATGTGGGAAGGATTTTAAAGCATGTTTAGTTGTTTTTGAGATATCATAAAAAAACCAACTTGTGTAATAAGTTGGAACCCACTGTAGACCATGCATTAGGAGAGATCAGCATTTTTTTCTTTCAGCTGCTTTGTCCCAATACTGTAGTTTTTTTACAGGCCATATGAATATAAGATTCAATAGAAATAAATCATTTCAGTCATTAATTATTAAGTTTTAGCTATATACTGGATGACAAAGATGATGGTAGGCATTAAAACCATTCTGGTTGTAGTTCTCCATTTTATTCTGAGAAAATAATTATTACCAATTTCGTCAGAAAGATTATTCTTATCCTGTTTTGAGCTGATGCTGGATACATGAAACATAAAAAAATTGGAAGGAAAGTTGTGCCAGATTATGAAACAAAAATTCAAAATGCGACAAACAAGAGAGAATATTGTCTTGTTTCTCAGCCCTGTAGATATGAATTTGTTGTATATTGGCTAAGGGCAGATTTCACGAAAAAGCTGCAAAATGACTTACCGCTACTTGTCCACAAGTTACATTAGCACAATATTGAGAAGGCCAGACATAATCGATTCGTAGATTCTCAGATTTTCTCAGGGTGCTTCTTCTGAGGATAGCTGGCAGGACTAAAAAAAGCTGAAATCTTAATCTTTTATTGTGTCAATCCATTAAATAAAATCAAGGGTAAACAATCTTTCTGTTGGATTGGTAGGTCAGAGTAGCTAAAAATATGGCCTTGTGCTAATGTAACAACGATGAATGATGGAGGACGGAATTTTTTATGCTGATCCTACTGCAATATAAATGAGGTCACCAGCAGGGTACCACCCCTGGCCTGCTCTTGGGAGACCTGGCTTTCAGTTCAGAAAAAATTTGAGATCTAATCATGTGTTTTTTAACATAATTTTTATGTACGCATTTTGCAAATGTAACACTATGAAATGGACGGATGCAAAATTGCAGTTACATTAGCAATAAAAAAACAAGTACCACACCCAGTCATTTATGTTTTTGGTGATGTACATAGGCAAATAAGACAAATTTTTCAATAAAATATTATAATTTCATGTTTGAAATTGGCATAAGTAGCGAGAACACAGAAAAATTTCCATGTAAATGTTGCTAATGTAACCTCAGTGCCCTGAGACGGAATCGGGTTACATTAGCAGTCTTTTTTTATTTTTCATTTTTTCAAGCTTTATATAGCAAATGATTATGCAAAAAAGCATAGCCTTGATATAGAAGATAATCTCATTCAATATCTGTCTCTGAAGAAATCATACAAAGCAACAGTACAGAGAAAGAAAAGAGAGTATCAGAACTGAATAATCTAGAATGCAAAAACCCAGTCGATTATTGGAAATACTGGGATAAACTTAAAAATAGTAACAAAATTACAGCTGTTGGTTCTGTAAACCTTAATGACTTTGAAGTATATTTCAAAAGTATGCAATCACCACCTGGTGACTCAGCATCTAAATTTGACTTTGCGTTTCTTGAATCAGTAGAACAAGAGTTGGATAAATTAATCGATGTTTCGGACGGTAATATGACTGATCATCCGATTACTGTCTATGAAGTACAGGTTGAACTTAAAAGTCTAAAGCAAGGTAAAGCTCCTGGTATTGATGGTATTTGTAATGAATTCTACAAGTATTTATCTGAATACTTACTAGATCCTCTTACAACACTGTACAATTATGTCTGGTTAAAAGGAGATTATCCCGATAAGTGGTCAGAGGGCGTAATACAACCATTGCATAAAAAGGGTAATTACAATGAGCCTGATAATTATAGGAAGCTTACATTGATGGCGTCAATGGGAAAAATATTTGAATCAATTGTGAATAAAAGATTAGTTTTTCAAACTTAAGCTGCAAATAAAGTAGATCCACATCAATTTGGTTTCACCCAAGGGTGCTGGACCAGCGATAATGTCTTCATCATAGACTCTATCATATCATACCAAAAATCGATGCGCAAAAACTTATTCATAACTTTTATTGACTTTTCTAAAGCTTTTGATTTTGTCAATCGTAGCTTTCTGTATCATAAAATGATTAAAAAAGGTTACGGCGGTAAACTTGTCAAAATCATTCGTAGTATGTTCTCTAAATCACAAGCTAGAGTTAGATGGCATGGTGAGTTAGGCTCAAGCATTGACAGCACCCATGGTGTTCTCCAGGGTGGCATAGTCAGTCCTAAGCTATTTAATCTGTATCTTTCAGACATGGCTGAATTTTTGGACCAAACTTGTGGTGTCTCTATAGATGGAACAACTTTTACACATTTGCTTTATGCCGATGATCTAGTGTTAGTTTCTGAAACTGAGAATGGAATGCAGACTTTATTAAATAATGTTGAGTCTTATTGTAGGAAGTGGCATCTCATAATTAACTCTCAAAAAAGTAAAGTTATGTTTATTCGCAAAACACAGAGTAAAAGTATGAACAAATTCCGATTTACTATTGATAACAAAGAGTTGGAATTGGTCAGCTCATATAAATATCTAGGCCATGTGCTATGTGACTCAAAAGACTTACCCGTACATAAAGAAATGTACACACATTTGGCGACACAAGCACAGAAAGCTATGTACGCTCTCAAAGAAAACACAAGGTATACTTTTCCACCAAAATTAAGTCTTAAAATGTTTGATACCCATATACTACCGATACTTGAATACAACAGTGAAGTGTGGTTCCCTGAGAAGGAAAATAATGTCATTGAAAAGATACAATTGAACTTCCTAAAAAATATGCTTAGTGTTAGATGTCAAACGCCTACCACTGCTATTTTAGCAGACACAGGTAGATTTCCACTACTTATAAGGCAACAGTCCTCAGCCTTAAAATACTTAGATAGACTAAAAAGTAAAACGTGTCCTATACTTCTTCATAAATGTCTAGATATCCAAATTAAACTTCTTGAGAAAGGTGTGCCTTGTTGGCTCACGAGACTTAGCAAAGTCTCTCTAAATAACAATAATAATCATTTCGATAATGACCAAATTAATAATGAACTGAAGAACGTTAGTGAATGGTTAGACTTGAACAAACTGTCATGAAATGTGTCAAAGACAAAATTCATGGTATTTCATCCCCAGAACAAGGTGGTAAAACTCCCGAACATCGAAATAAAATCGCAGAAAGTAGAACATGTTACAGAATTTGACTTTTTGGGTATTGTTCTTGACACTCAACTAAAATGGAAAGGACATATTAATAAAATCAGTAAAAAAATGTCTAAAGCAACTGGTATCTTGTCAAAATTGAAAAATTTTATTCCCCAAAACACACTAAAAATTTTGTATTTCTCGCTTATAAATTCATACATTGACTATGGTATATTATGTTGGGGTCAAAAAGGTAACAAACTTTCTACCCTTCAAAAAAAGGCACTTAGAATAATAACAAGAAGCAAGTACAATGCCCACACTGACCCCCTGTTTAAAAAACTTAATATCTTAAAAGTCCAGGACCTGTACATACTTAAACAGTACAAATTCTATTTTAAACTTAAGCACAATGGTCTTCCTGAGTACTTTAGCTGCGAAAATTTTCTTCCCATACAACAGGCTACTCATGCCTATTTTACAAGAGGTACAACATTTATCAAACCGAGAGTTAGGCATGCTTTTGCAGAAGGGTGCATACGCCATCAGCTACCAAGTCTACTGAATGATAGTCCCTCAAACATTTTAGATAAAATTCATACACACAGCGAATACGGCTTTGCCTCCTATGCAAAACATGTATTAATAGATAAATACACAACTGAATGTCAAATAACAAATTGTTACGTTTGCAACTAGCGACACTTGATATAGATATAATTATTTATAAATGGATCAAGGCAACCCCACCCCCCTCTCCCCATCCACCCCTCAACTTGTCTTTTCTCCCACTTCCTCCACCTGCCATCATTCTATAATAAGAACTTTGAACAGTTTATGGCAGTCCATGATCAGATGAAAGACCTGAACAATAAAAAGTTTATAGGCGGTGCTTGGAAAAGCGTTCTAAATAGGACATCTCAAGCATCGCCTAGCCAATTGTCTCTTAAATGAAAAAGTCTAATGTATGATAATGTATTGTAAATGGCTGAAATAAAAACCTGTCTGTCTGTCTGTCTAGCTGTCTGTCTGTCTGACAGGTTGAACATAGATCTTATGCAATGCAATTTGAATAAAACCATAGCATGTTTGTATGACAAGGCTAAGGATAAGATGATGAGTGATATAAATGATAACACTAAATACCCAAAACTTAGAACGTACAAATCCTTCAAATCTGATATGCGATTAGAACCATATCTTAACTTTAATCTCCCTAAATCTGTTTATACCAGTATTGCGCGTTTTAGACTAAGTTCTCATAATCTTAATATCGAAATTGGTAGACATAAACGTCCGTATATACCTGCGGAGGATCGTGTCTGTGATAAATGTAACCTAAATCTTGTTGAGGATGAATTCCATTGTCTAATAGTTTGCCCCAGATGGACAGACCTAAGAACTAAATTGCATGAGGTAGCACACAAGACAATTAATGATTTTCTGGTATTAAGCCAAGCTGAACAATTTCACCAAATTTTGACATCAAAAAATTTACACTTGAATTTTGCTCTTGGAAAATTTCTATACACCGCATTGAAAATTGAGAATTAAAACTAGTGTTTATAATGATAAAGTTTGTCAAATTTGTTGCTCCTGGTGACTGAGTGGTCCGTGGCATATTGATGCATTGCTTCCTTGTGTTTGCCATTGTTGTTTCTGTCACTATTGTACATATTTAAAATGTTTGCTTTCTTTTGTATTAAATATAAATAATGTATTATTGGTGCTACCATTGATTGTGATGTTTATTCTATCTGTACATAAATATATCCTGTGATTCATTTTTATACCATTTTGTGTGCTGTACATATTACCTGGATTTACTGCTTGATTTACAGCTGATGTACTTAGAACCAGTCATCAACAAATTCTAGAATAGCAAATATTGTGCCTATATATTTTTTTAAATTTATGTATAACTGTTTTATTTCTGTGATTTTGGTGCTTCTTCTAATTACAGTATTGGTATTGTGTTGAACATTATTATTCCATGATTTTTTATGCAAACTATTTTATGTCATTAGAAACATAAACATTTATTTCATTCTATTGTATAATATTTTATAATTGCTCCTTCTTCCTAGTCGTAGCTAGTAACTATCCCTCTTTTGTACATACTTCTTATTTTATGTTTTTATCTTATTTATATGACACATGTATCTTGATGATATTCTGTTGTCCAATAAAATTCTATATATATATATAATGACCAAGACAATTAAAAATGGTTCCAAAATAATTTTCAAGATGTTTTTTATCAATCACATACCATAACATTTTCCTGAATTGGTTTTAGCAGTTCCACAGAGTGCCAAAGTAAGCATGTCTGATCACCAGTAAGTTTGGTCGTCCAAAATTGTCCTCATGAGGCATAAAAAATATCTTTATAAGAGGAAAAAGCTACATATTTGAGGAATAGTTTATTGATATTTATTCATTACATCACAGGTGTACTTAGTAATAGGTTTACTTGCTTCAGGAAGCAACAGAGAGATAGCAAAAGGGTTGGAAAGTTTAAGGTACCTTTTAAGAGCACTTTTCGTGAAATCTGCCTAAGTTCATTCCTTCCAAAATTTTAAAATCTGCCAAATAGTTTAAATTTTGTCACCCTATCCTGTATAGCACCAGACAATTATTTCCAAAGCTGAATTATCCCCTACATTAAACCAAACAGAAATGCTTGTAATCAGGAAATGGAAGAGTGTGTACCAACAACATGCAGTGGAAGAAAATGCTGATTATATATTAGGCTTCAACAAATAAAACAGCATGTAATTCGCCACATTTTAGCATTTCACGCCACTTATATATACAGCAAGAGCAGGAACAAAATATAAGCTCCAAAAAGTCTCTAACTTTTCCTTTGAGATTTCTGTCTAACGGCCACCAATCCTGTCCTTCTTGCAATGTTTTAGCTTTTCATTTTATTTTGCCACCTACTTTGGGATGCACATGCCTTGTTCTAATTCTAATCCCTTTCTGGCTTTCTAATTTTGTTATTTTCTTAGTTTGTTATTTGCATTACTACAGCATTAGGCCTGAAGTAAAGCTTTAAAGCTACGTGTACATTTGCTGCACACAGCCAGACCACTACCAATTCAAACTAAATTGATAACATGGTGACTATCTGACAAAGGAATTCATAATAAGTATCATGTTCTGGGCAAAAACTTGTCTCTAGATCCCTTTTCATGAGCTGCTGGATAAGGCAGCACCACTGAAAATGGCCACTCAATTCATATATTGATCACCCATCAGTGATGTCTTAAGTTTCTGAGTATACAATCACATGTATTTTCTTCAAGTGATATCTTACTTTAATTTATGATAACTACATTAAATTTGATGAGTTTTAAATATATGTGCCAGATGAAAGTATTGTACATAAATAATGTCAACTATGTTACATTTACCGTTTACTGTCATAAGGGCTTTTGTATTCAGTGGCGTATTTAGGGGGGGGGGCCATGGTGCCATGGCCCCCCCCCCCCTCAGGCCCAAAATTAACATGGAAGAGATAGGAAAAGCCGCGGAGCGCCCCGTATTCATCCCATGTAATGGCCCCCCCTCAAGCCATTCCTAGATACGCCCCTGTTTGTATTGCATTGTTATGACAACCAATCAGCAGCTATCCCAAAAAGAATGTTTTTCAAGGTGGCTATGTCAAAACAGGCATCTGCAGGGTTTTGACTAGCTGAAAATTGGAAAAATGTGATTTTTTATATTCACTAGTTTTCAACAAATATTTTTGTGTTTATTATTTGTATAAGCATTCCAAAAATATCTTTTTTTTACTCTGCCAGCTATGCAGCGTGTGGTGACAAACATGGACATGCAACCGGCTGCCATATATGATGGCAACCCTATGTGGAGTGTCATCTCAATTTAGTTTATAATAATATTGATTACTGTCTCTTGACCATTTTCTGTGGCGACTTGCAATATTGCCTTTTACCATGGCATATTTAAATCAGGGATGCTTATGTAGGTGGCACATTTATAGCAGTGGTCTATATTGTGAATTAAAAAAAACTAAAAAAAAAATAGTTTGGGCATTTTTGGACATAAACCGCATTGAATGCACTTTTTGGTCTAAAACCACATTTTACCTGATACTGGAGAATCGAATGATGTAATGGATTACTGCAGTTAGCCAAATTGTATTTCATTCCTTTTTTAATTTCTATAGGCCTATATATGTATATTTTTAGACACCTCAATATGGATAGTTAAGATATAGTGTCAATGAGCCTGGCCTTTCAACAGGCCAAGTGCAAATAAGCAAGTGGTAGTTGTAGCACAGTCAGGTGGTGTGTTGTATTCATAGAAATACATAGAACGGACATGAGGCTGTATGATGCCACCTCAAGATGAGGTCACCAAATCCGCCATATTGGAAGTGCCCTGAGACATGACGTCACAATAGACTAATTATGATGTGACGTCATGCCATTGTTATAAGTGACAT
Source organism: Platynereis dumerilii (assembly GCA_026936325.1). Taxonomy (NCBI): domain Eukaryota; kingdom Metazoa; phylum Annelida; class Polychaeta; order Phyllodocida; family Nereididae; genus Platynereis; species Platynereis dumerilii. The sequence continues at coordinate 176,491,402 of JAPTHN010000001.1, read as the reverse complement.
CACTGTTATTGGTGATGTCATGGTTACATTGTGCCAGGACATAGGGTAGTTCCAAGATGGTGGATTTGGTTGCTTCATCTGCCAGAGCCTCATGTCCGTTCTATGTATTTCTATGGTTGTATTACACTCAGATTTCACCTGCATAACTTTCTCTAGGCATTTACAAACAATTTAAATGCAAACTTTGAAAAAAAATTGGAACTTTTTTATCTCACAACGTTGAATTCTCAGTGGCGTAGCTATGGGGGGGGCCTGGGGGGGCCAAGGCCCCCCCAAATGGATTAGTGGCCCCCCACTGGCCCCCCCATTTCAGATTTGAGAAATTTGAAAAATTATTTGAGCAGAGCACGTCCTTCTTTAGGACCTGAGCCGGCGCTAACTTAATCCTTGATTCTCACCAGAATGACACTTGCCCTTAGAAAAGTTCTAAGGAATTTGAAAAAAAATTCATTTTCTTTTAAAATATCTGGCAATAGGCATACCTGCATCCAAACTTTTTAGGGCGGCCTAGCGACATTTGCCCTAGTTTTCAAGATCCAGATTTAATACTATTTCAAAAGAAATCTTGTGGAAACCATTGGTTTTTGATTATGTTTATTTAAAAATCTACGGTATCTACCTGAATCGTTTGCCTTTTTTGCTTTGAATCTTAGTGTTTCACCAATTTTATCCCCTCCCCCTTCCGGCGTGCCTATGTATCTGTAGCAGTTCCATGCAACATCAATGATCTTGTGATTTGAAGAATCTTTCCCTTGCCATTGTTGAGCTAAAGAAATATAGCGCCTTTGACAGGATTAATTAACCAGAGTGATTTGTACATACTGCTCAAATTTTCATGTGTTGCATAGAATTTCCCTATATTTCTGGAATTTGTGTCATATTCAGCATTAGCTTTTAGGCCTATATGACCAGTTACAGAAATAAGTAATTTCCTGTCACCATTCAAGTCTGTGTTAAACTTGTATCATGGCAATTATTGCAACATAACATTGTTGCATGCAGTGCTATGCACTCTTCAGGTTTTCTGCCTGATGTACAAGCATGATCAATGATCATTGATGTTGTATCAGGGATTTTTTATCCAGATAGGGGCCGTGCTCTTTCAAAAGTAAGTGCAACTGATCAACCCATTCTGCATTTTGTCCAAAGGCTTTGTGGAGACATTTCTCTCTAAAAAGTAATTGTGAAAGAATATATAGTGTTTCTTTTACCTTATCTAAATTAAATAGTTAGTGCAGTAAGTGTTTGCCAGAAGAAAAGTGTGTCAATGTTCCTATATCGTTTGTAAAGAGGGCTTGTGTCGCGGCGTTAATTTTTACCCTTGTATTGCCCAAAAATGCTGCTAACTGTGAGCCCCCCTGGTTCAGACCCTGGCCCCCCCTTGGCCCCCCCACTTCTGAATTTCTAGCTACGCCACTGTGAATTCTTCTGACAATGTGTCCGCTATCAAGGAAGGAGAACCGATTCACTATCAAAGAAGTGAATCTGTAGCCCCACATAATTGATTCTGTTTTTTTTTTGTGAATGCTTCACCTGCATTTAGCTTGATTTGAATTAGTTTTGCCTTTCCTTGGACATTTTTCTAATGTTTTTGCCAAAATGTGACATTTTGTATAAGTTAAATTTGTGGATCATTCATATAGGGAATGAACATGGTTTAAATAAATTGCTTAAATATGTCATATAAATATGGCATAAATGTCAAGAAATATATCCCAGTTGTAGGTTTTTGTGTCGCATGTGAGTTTATGAATAATATGGGCTGCATGTTTTTGAAATAACTTCAGGACAAAAAACTCATTTAACGGATTAACTTACTTACCCAGGCCATCAGATTATGAAAATGAGATCCTAAATAGCTTAACAATTGTTACTGAAACGCAATGTGACATTGCAAGAGAGTTACTTATGTGCAAACAACAGAATAGGAAGACAATTGAGCAATCATGGATCAAATAATGCTATAAAGATATCTAATAGATTATATCAGCTGACTATTACAAAGATAATGTTCTTTCCACTTCTTCATATGCAGGCTTTCGGAGATATTACAGCTCTCGCAATTGCTCTGAAGAAATACACTTTTTTCATAGTGTGAACCTATGATGTCAAAGCTGGAGACTCCATTGGAACCTATACAACTTTGGTGCAAGCTATGGTGTCATAGGTCAAACTGGCCAATAGCATTTCATGTAGACAACTTCATCATAGCCTAGCAATTATGTCATGGCCAGATGAGCCAATGATACCACTGCAAAAACTCAGGTGTTAAGTGGGAGGGGGGATTGCTTGTTATTTGGTGATACCAAAAGTGCCTGAAATTCAACCAAGCATGGTTAATAGGATAACTTGAAATTAATCACAGTTGTTCACCAACATGCTTCTGATCTAAATTGGATTTGATATGGAGCTGTCAAGTCAAGCATTTTGTTTACTGTTTGCAGTTTTTTTGGTGGCTCCTTTCAGTGTGAAACTACCAACAATTACTTCAATCCTATATTGTTTTATTGGTTACCACGGTTCACAGGAGTTAATATGGAGACATAAGGATCAATTGACAGCTTTTGAGCAGAGTGCCCCCTCCCCAGGAGTAGTCCAACCTTGCACCTGAGTTGTTGTGATATTATTGGCCGCTCTGGCAATGATGTAACTGCAAGGCTATGATGAAACTGTCCACAACGGATGCTATTGGCCAGTTTGACCTATGGCATCATTGATAGCACCAATTTTGCATATCCTCTAGTGCTTGGCAATGGAGTATCCACCTATGACATCATAGGTCCACTCTGGCAATGAGAAAAAAAAACTGATTTCTTCAGATCAATTGCTAGAGCTGTAATGAATAAATCTCACAGACATAATATGATAACAGATATACACAATTATGCAATATGGGTATTAATGAAATATTCATTTATCACATCATAAAGTTCAATTTTGTTCAAATCTGGCTTAAATACAATAATCCATGCAAAGAGAATAACAGGGGAAATATTTGAAGACTGCAAACTTACTTATGGCTCAATCCCAGTGAAATGGGCAAATTGCTGTTTAAAAAAAGCGAAAAAGTGACCATCACGGAAACAAAAATTTTTGATGAATATCTTTCATAAATTGTCAAGAGTTCTAGTTTCCGGAATATCTTCCACTAATCTTAAATTTTATTTTTCAGCTTTCCAATGCAATTTTACAGGTTAAAATTTAAAAAATAACGTGCAAGCACTTTAAGCGGCGTCAAAGGTTCATGACTAGTGAGGCTCTGGATGGGGTTTTTTGTCCCCCCACCCTTGGCCATATTCCTTTGTAATTCCCTGTCCCTCTGCTCTGGATGGGATTTGATATCCCCCATGTCCCTGGGCCATTACACTTTTGAATTGTGTCATTCAGATAAATAGACTAGTGACAAGTAAAGGAAAGACTTATTAGGCTTGGGCCTGTGATCTATCTATACCTAATCTATTTATACTTGTCTGTCTATCTGTGTGCAGGCCTCGAAGTTAACTTTTTTAATCACTTGCCCTGAGGGCAAGTTACGCTAAAAATTCACTTGCCCGGATACTCTTCACACTTGCCCGTCCTGCATCGTACTAAACCTTATAATTTCAGAAATTTTAAAAAAAGTGACTATTTCTAAAAAATTTTTGATTTAAATTGGATGGAGCAAAGATATTGAAAACAATGTCTGGTGAGTTACAGCTGCTGGACAAGCCTCTGACTGAACCTGCTAGGTTATTCAGGACAGAAAATAGGTCCTTTTTAAAAGAAAACTTTCTTACAAATGTGACCTTTGAAAGAACTCCTAGAACTGATGTTGGCTGATTCCAAGAAGACCTATTTTCTGTCAAGATGAAGTTTGCAGGTCCAGGAAGAACATGGTACCTTTGAATATATATATGACAAGCACACCCTGAATTAGGCTTGGGCCTGTGATTGGTTTGTTCCCTTGTTTGATCTGGTGCATTCAGATTTTGACAAATGGGGAGCTATGCAGTAAGCATGCTGAGCTTTGAGGCTTCAAGTTCAAGTTCAAGTTCAAATGTTTGTTTATTCTCGGAAAGAAACATTATAGAGAAACATTAGCCATAGGGCTATTGGCCGAGAAGCCTTCATAAAAAGGAAATTAATAACACAGTGATAACAAATAAAAACAAATTAAAAGCAATGGGTTGAATTCCATGAATGGTAATCCCATAGAGCTATAAGGGGTAACTTATAGATTCATGGTAATCAAGCATTGCAATCAAGCATAGCAATCAACCATAGCAATCATGAATAGAAATCGTGAATAGCAATCGTGAATAACAATCGTGAATAGCAATCAAGAATGATAAAAAGGTCCAGGAGTTAATCTGCTATTATAAATTGGCCTTCAATGCACAGAGTGAACAGTGGGTCGCATCAGCTGTCAACTGACTGAATTGATACAGCCACAATGGCAATGTCCTGTATCTATAGGCCCACTCAGTATCATTGCTTACATGCCACGCCCCCCTCACGGAAATGCACGAAGCGAACAGATTCGCCTGACCCTTGACCCTTAGATTTCAGTCTATTTAGTTTCTAAATTAATTTTTTGTTTGATACAGTTGAACACCAAAATTCCCGCCTTTAGTGTAGGCGAACCTTTGAATCAGAGTGAAATGTTACAATTCATTAATAAGAGTGTCCCTGCGGGATGACAGGATGTAGCATATTGAGTTACATATGCTGTTTGCCCTGTATATGGACTCCGGGAACTGTAAGCCAACAACATTCAAAGCGTCACTACGTCTATCTACTTGAACTACTGAAGCTACTGGGTCTACTGGATTTTGAGGAGTAATTATGTCTCGGTCTATTTTATTGTCTCTCATATAGCAGCACCCATTTAGAATTGCCGAGCATATTTCCGAGTCCTTAATTGGAGGTTGTTTCTCTTCTTCGCAATAGAGGATTTTCAGGGAAGTAATCCTTTCCTCGATAAATTGGCGAGTTGACCTGCACCGAGCAGTTAGATGTAGGATGTCCTCTTCTTCCTCCATGCATAATGGACATGTGGAATTGCCTTCTTCTGGATTGCTCTGCATTCTTCTTACTTCTGACATGGTCTTGAATCTTTCGACAAGCATACGAGCACGAACTGATGCGGATGCGATCTTGTTCTTCATTCCCCTGCAGCAGGACCATAATTGATGTGGGGCTAGGCAGCTAGTCTCTCTCCACACCCACCATTTCAGAGTTGTTTTGCGTGCCGCACTGTGCATGAGTTCGCCTTTCGCCTGATTTTGTATGGCAATGTTGATCTTTCGTTTCCATGCGAGTTTCTTATCAGGCATCACTAGTGCAGAGTAAATGTCTATGTCGTATTTTGTTGCTATTTTGCTGACATGTTGGAACCAACTCCATTTGTTCTTGTATTGTGTAGAGAGCTGTCTTTCTGCAAGCTGCCGAAGCTCATGATTTCTTGGGAGTCTGCAAATGCTTCCGAAGAGTGACAAGGTTCTGCAGTGGAGATAAGCTTCTATAGGAAGCGCCCCCAGAAGGAGGTATATTGCTTCTGTTGCTACATTTTCTGGGAGGGCTTGAATCTGCCTAAGAAGTCTTTTGTAAAATTTATCAATCAGCTTGATATCCTGGGACGACGGGATCGTTGCCTCCAGTCCATGAAGTAGTCTAGGGGTGATGTACGTTTGAATAATCTTAAGCGCAGCAGGGGGATCTATTCCATCGTTGCCGTGAAGACCAACTCTCAGGAAAAGGTAAGCTGCCCTTCTGGCTTTTTTGATGTTGCTGTTGACATCCGGCGAGTTTTTACCCTCTTTCCATGTCAGGCCTAGATGGGTGAACTCTTCTGTTCTGGAAATCTCCCTTCCCCCGAGGTTCCACACAGGCTGTTCGTATCTGTCGGTCTTGGAGTTAACCATCTTGGTTATTGTAGACTTTTTGGGGTGGAGTTCGTATCGATGGTTGGTTGCATATTCCAGGGCTGCATCTAGTAATGGTTGGACTTGGCTTGGGTTTTCGGTTATCAATGTAACGTCGTCTGCACATGCCGGTGAGCCTACATAGATATTCCCTATGCTCATCCCCAGTTGTGACACCTCCAGACTTTTTAGCAGGTCATTGATGTATAGTTTGTATAGGAGTGGAGATACAATGCATCCTTGTTTCACACCTCTCAGCACTTGATAACTTCTGGAATCTTCTCCTTTCCAACGGATGCATTCGGTAGTATTTATATACAGGTCATCGATCAACTTCCACATGTTGCTCTGGAGTTCGGTGTTGAGGAGCTTCTTGCGAAGGAGGAAATGGTCCACAACGTCGAACGCTTTCCTGGCATCCAGCGAGACAATGTATAGTGATGACTTGTGTGCTTTAGAAGTAGCAATGGCTTCAGAGATCATAAGGGATGCCATACTTGGAATTTGCCCATTTAACTGGGATTGAGCCTTATAGGTGTATTAATTACTATAACATGCAGTCACATGTGTTTATCACACCCTGCACCCTATTTTTGGACAAAACATATCTGCCACACCCAAGGCCTCCTTACCCAAGGGGAGTGGGGGGGGGGGGTTGTGAAACCCCCTCTTCCAATATTTGCCCAGAGAAGACCCAATATAGAGGTAGCTAAAACACATTGATTGGCCTAAAAATTACCGTGTCAGTGACTCAATTTCAGAGGGCCCGAAAGACTGAAGAAATTTATAGTATATTATCGGATTGCCATAATGACTGACTAGAGAACTTTATTTCAGAGGCCCTTGACTGATGGTATGGTATGTTAAAGTTGTTAAACAAACTTAAATTTAGTGCATTGTTTAAAATTTTGTTATAAATTGTAGAATGAGCAACTACCAAAATATTTTCTAAATTCTAGCATTTTCATTAAAAGGAGCGAAATTCATGAGCATTAAAGTAGGAGAGTAAATGATTACAATATACAATATACCTCGAATAAGGCATGAATTTATGAAACAGGGTATCAGATTTAAAATAGCCGTAACTTTCAATAATATGCAGCCAATTTTCAGGGACAAGATTCAAACTCATAGCCTTCTTGGTTTCAAAAATTATGTTAAAATGCTATGATTGACAGTTATGATGCAACTTGCCATATTGAAAATTCTTACATATGCAACAGAATATAGGTTAATCTTTAGGAGTAAGCTAATTTTTTTGACAGACCGACGAGACAAATGACTGGAGACACCTAAGCAATGACGATTTATATGACGGACCTATTGACTGACATATGCCAAAAAGAAGAGCTTTGCTTCTTTAGTTTATTTACAGTGTCCACGACAGTTCCCGGTGGTGCCTCCCACTCCGCCTCTTAAATGTTCTTTTCCCTTAAAGCCAACGGTCATTTAGGCCTTATTGGGGTCTCCTACCATAAATATTGCTTTGATGATTTATGAATGTGATTTCAAATGGTAAATAAATGGTCTGAATCTGAATCTTACACGAGAAATTCAATACTCAACTGACATGGGAAATCTATTTCAGAGGGCTCCCAAATGAAATTTGTTTCAGATGTCCCCTGCTTCGCCGACACAAAAATTTACTTCAGAGGGCCCCCTCTCATTAACTTAAAGAAACATATTTCAGAAGTCCTACTAAGGAGAAGTTTAAATCAGAATCCCCCACTGACTCGAAAATTTATTGCAGAGGGCGGTGGGTCTGAGGGCCGCCTAACTAACTTACTTCCAGAAGAGTATTTTAGAGGGGCCCCAATAGTATCAATTGTGATTCAATAAACTACCACAGCCTTAATGAACTAGGACCCCAAAGGTGTTGCTGGTTTAAATTGCAATTCCAACTCCGGATTAAGAGGCCCACATAGTTTCATGGAAAATTAGTACAGGTCTCAAGTAATAAGAAAGGGAGATACTGTTATCCCTTATAATTATGTTCATACTACCTCAATGTTGCTCTAAATGTGGAAAAGCAATATATGGCTCAGTGTAATATAATAAAATTATCACAAATTGCAAAATGTAAGGCACAAGAGATTTGTCATGATTACGCTTCCTGGTGCGATCAAAGGAAGTTGCCTTCGGGATATCAACCCATTTTGAGGCCGTTATAACACACAGTGTCTCAAGATTGTCACATGTACGCTGTTCGTTGGCTCTGTGAGGTGTGGTCATCTCAGTGTCCTAATCACATCTGGATGATCGGTCACCGGAGGATAACGTTCATGCATTGGTGCAATCATTTTATAGCGGGGTACTATCTGTGAAATTATACCTACACTTTGGCATCCGATTTACATTTTTAGTTTGTAGATTGATGATAATATTATGTTTATACATCTACACGAAGCAAAAGTATCCTTAATTCGAGTATTTGCAACTTGTCCAACAATTCCAACAAAGATGGATTAATAAAGGGTCCACCAAAATATGTTATACATTTCCAAAATAATTGATTGTCATTTAGAACTATTATTATGATACATCTAAAGCAAGCTCTAGCACAAAGGAGACACAAAAATAACTCAATGTGGAGAGACGGTTTTGCACAAAGCAACTATCACATGTGACAAACTTGCTGCTTGGTTTGTAATTAAGGTTCCTTCCATATCATTTCATTTCCCAATTTGGAATAGAACATTGCGAAATAGAAAATTGATCTTGTTTCCTGTATGTTGTGTGACGACATCAAAGCGAAAATGGGATACACTTCAATGAAACATAATAGGGCTTTGAGCCAATGAGACGACCCAATACCCAATTTTCGTTTTGCTGTCTGGCTACAGGAAATTGGATCCATTTTCCATTTCTTAATGCTCTAATTCAGATAGACAAATGAACTAACGGAAGATACACTGATTATTTCTGCCTGTACTGTCCTCCTTATGGTAAGAGACCGTGCGTAACCAGGGTGCATGACGCCGGGTAAACGACAACAAGAGTGTGACAATGGTATCAATACAAACTTTTGAACTAGGTAACAACCACTTTTTTGCAAGTTGAAAGTTTATTTAACTAGGCGACAAACTCATTTTTAGCACCAAAACAAAAGTACAGGAGGCAGACAAAAATTGCATTTGTAATTTAACCACAGAGGGTGCAAATGACGTTTTTATATTTTGACTTAATATATATTGTCTGTGATGATACATAACTAGAAATATAGATAAATGGCTCTATTTATTTATAATTTTAAGATCACTGGCCCTCTAAAGTCATTTTGACTTCAGATTAATTGAGATATTTGAATTCAGTGGACCCAAAACTTATCCATCAGGCGGCAGTGTTCACTCTGGAGAGCGCGACAATCAGAAGCATATTTTGTTTATTTTGTTGTCGCCTGGTTCAGCTGAAATGAAGTTTGTTGTCTGGAATGAGGATTGAATGTCTGTCACCTAGTTGGTATGTAACTTAAAATATCTGCCACCTGGTTGGTACTTGTTGTCGCCTGGCCGGTCAAAACATGTCACCTGGTAGTGGTGTGTCGCCTGGATGGTTGTTGGCCAGTTGGTAGTGATGTCGCCTGGTTGTCTGTCACCTGTTTGACTGGCAATCTTTCCAGAGGCACACATCATTTAATCTAAGAGACTTCTGGCGATACCTTTTAGTTTGTGCATTAGGGATGTTCAAATGTTCAAGGTCTTTGATCCCAGGTTATAAGTCCTAGTTTTGAGCTTTTAAACAGAAAGATCCTACATGAAAGGGATCAACTTTGAATAGATGACATAAGCTTTTGTAGACTTCTTTTGTTGCACAGTCAAGTAATATGTATCACACTCAGATTTCACACTGTCTCTGTTCGGGACTGACAAGTGGCAGCAGAATGCTGACAGTCCTTGGAAAATCAAATTGGGTCAACAATAATTTGATCTGTTTTGGACAGATCACAAGATCAGGTCGTACAACAGCTGTCCATATTACTATGCCAAAATACTTTCACAAAGCATGGTTGCTGGCAAAGATCCAGTCCATTGCTTTGAATGAAAATGTTTGTAAATCATGAGACAAAAAGAAAGTTTTGAAACTTTAGCATAAACTTTGCCTGTGAAAGGGATGATTTTACTCATCATGCAGAAGTTAGATGGTATTCAATCTACTTATGCCATTTAGTGCACGGTAAATTGTGGTCAGAAAAGTGTCCATACAAAGCCAATGTTTTTACTTTGTGATGTCAAAAATGCTCATTTGTATTTATTCTGTGACTTTATGAAAGATTTATTAACTAGGACAACACTATAATTTACAATTTCATAAAAGCTGTGTAACACTCAACAAAATGTCTTGTCCATGCCACAAGTGGCCCCCTCTATACTCTCATAAAATGTGAGCTACAATGTATACATCCTCCATGATAAAAAATAGTTCCAACTTATTTGGTATTTAAAAGCGGACTGCTTATAATTGAAGTCAACCAAAGTCAGATTAGACACTTACAGAGTTTTTGGAAATAAACTAGACCATCACTAAATGATCGAACTGTCCTGGTTTCTTCCAGACACGGTCCTTGTTTCTTCCAGAGATTGAAATTCTGTTGACCGCTCACAGGAGCTCACGAATTTTGCACCCTAGGTGGCAGCAAATAGCGGTCAACTTGTAGAAAGGATTTCACATGTATTCCTTTATCTGGGGGTTTAACGAACAATTTTGATATTGCAAACTTTGAAATAATTTTTTGGATCTATCACATCTCACAATGTTTGATTCTTCTGACAATGAATCTTCTATCAAGGAAGGAGAAAAATTGCTAAAAGATGCCTTTCCAAGATCTAACATTATTATGGCATTCAGAGCTTATCAGAGCAGTATTATATACAATAGCAACATCATTTGATTGTCTTGTTGACTTCCAAGATGATCATGAGTTGTATTTCAGAAGAAATACTTTATAGAATGCGCTACACATTAGGCTATGTGCAAACATAGCAGGTAACATGGGGGAATATCATTTCAAGTTTTTCAACCAATGCTTTGAAAGATTTATTTGAACGGTTCATATTTTTTTAGATAGCAACAAACTTTGGTGAATAGAAATTATTTACAATTTTTTAAGTGAAGAAAATGTAAAAAGACTTGCATTGGTTTCCATTTTAATTTTCAATTAATCTATAAGCTGCTCACTTTTTTTTCTTCAGATTGACAATATTTCCACAGTAGTGTCATCCTGCAGTTCAGTCTTAAGTTAGAAAAGGGCGATGCCTCATAAATTTGTTCAGAACACCTCAGCATTACTCTAAATGTAAAAAAGCAATAGGCCTATGTGGCCCAGTGTAATATAACAAAATTATCACAAATTGCAAAATGTAACGCACAAGGGATTTGTCATGATTATGCTTCCTGGTGCGATCAAAGGAAGTTGTCCTCAGGATATCAACCCATTTTGAGGCCGTTATAACACACATGCAGTGTCTCAAGATTGTCACATGTATGCTGTATGTTGGATCTGCATGTGAGATGTGGTCATCTCGGTGTCCTAATTGCATCTGGAAGATTGGTCACCGGAGGATAATGTTCAAATAGCTCTGAAGCAAAGTGGAATCTTCCAAATTGAATCGTGATATTGGAGTTCTAGATCTCAGCATGTCAAAGGATACAACACCTTTCTTTTTGTAAGGAATAGATTACTAAAGGTTGTGCATATATCCAGTTCTATGATACTGCATGGCTAATATTGCATGGTAATTTTGTGTGGAGCTTCTGTTAGAGGAAGCACCGGTCTGGTTTTGCACCCTGCTGCAGCACGAGCCAATTCGATACCCAGTTCGACTTGAATTTCGTCAGTCTGCTGCTACCAAAGTGTTGTGTTAGTTCATTTTTAAAGTAGATAGGAAGATGGCTTAGGTGCAAAAGATGTATACATGTAAACTTAACCAAATTAAATGTAAATGTATTGGCTTAAATATCTGCCATCCTCCTATGAGCTCGGCCGACATTTACAATTACATCCTTGACAGGCCTGATCAAGCTTGAATCTTTCTCAGCTCCCTTGGGAGCATAAACCAGTGTGCAGCAAATTCCACGCACTTCTTAGTTAAGCATTCCATAATTACCATCACTGCCTATTGCCAAGTACCCATTTGCACCTGGGCAGAGTGAAGCAATGGTTTAACGAGGATCTGCTCAGTTCCTCCATGTTGTGCCTCGGGTTCGAACCCGCGACCATGAGCGTAGCATTCAAACTTTTTCTTCTGGTACTTTAACCATTTCCGGCATCTTCATAAAAATTAGTCTTCTTTAAGAAGGTAAGTCATGTGCTAGGATGATGTCATAACATTGATACTATGATAAACTGGAAAATGGTGATATTCACTAATAGATGAAATTTACAAATGGGGCACCATGAGCCACTTGGAGAAAGGGTACCATGAGCCAGTTTCAATAAAGGTTTAATGTACCTCCTCACACAATTAAAGCTGAATTGTAACAACAACTCTACCTTTGTAAATCCAGAACTATAGCACAAGATATCAGCAGCTGTTTAGGACACATTTGTACTATTTTCATCGAAAAATATGCAAAATCAATCCAATCCATCCTTATTGTGGTATATGCCAAGGGGAAATTTCAAGTAAAACATCTGGTTTATGTGGTATCAGTTTTTTACAGTTGAATGAGAAGGATAATACATGTATGTATGTACACAGCCCCCCATGTCACGGCTCATGGTACCCCAGGGTCGGGGTATAACGAGCCGCTTGACTATACTTTTAAAGACGATGTTTTGACCATTTAAGAATTAAGAATATAATTTATGGAGCTTAAAATGAGAAAAGCGGCCCATGGTGCCCCAATCTCCCCTACGTATCAAGTACTATATACGAGGGGTTTTCCAAAAGTTCTGTCCAACTTGCCATAACTTTTGCAATATTTAATACAGAAACATGATATTTCGGTCAGATAATATTGAAGTAATTTGGAAATGATCCTAAAAAATCAGATCTTAGAAACAAAAACAAATGGTTAATTTGTTGCCATGGAAACCAAAAGTCATGAAATGCGGCCCAGAGCACTATTAGGAACACATATTCATTATATCTGGTCAAAAAATGTAATTTTTACCAGGGTTACAGGACAAGAAACATATTAAAAATGATCCCTAACATTTCATAAATTCTTGTAATAATGAACTTGACACTGAGTACATTTCCTATAATCTTATATCCCTTAAAAAATCAATGCCTCATAGTCCTCATATTAAGATCACAGTTGGTGTTTCGCAGACTTTTTGTTCTTTACGATGGGTTTTCCATAAGTTCTGTCCAGCCTGTCACAACTTTTGCTAGATTTTAAATATAAAAATGATATTTGGGTCAGTTGATATTGAGACTGTTTGCAAATGATCCCCAAAAAATCAGATCATAGAAGTAAAAATAAATTGTTGATTTGTTGCTATGGAAACCAAAAGTCATGAAATGCACCCGAGAGCTTGTTAACAGACACATACTTGACATATCGTGTAAAATATGTAATTATTACAAGAGATATAGAACAGAATTTTTTCAAAACACTCATAGTCACTTCACAAATTCCAAAAATAATGATGGGACCTTTTAAATACTTTCTCTCATACTTTCTATCCATTTCTAAGTATGATTCCCGAGTCATCATGTTAAAAGGACAGTTTTTGCATTTTCCAGTCTTCTTTTCTTAGGTATTCCATTGTGTCTTCTCTTCATTCAGATAAAGTTTGTACAATTTTTAATTGGTTCTGTCACTCATACTGTCTTCCTTGTATGTATGATAAAAGGTTCTTACACCCTCTGCAAGTTTTATCCAATTAAAATGAAAAAATTTAACATATACATATGATGTCATCAGTATCCAAAAAATTGCTCATCTCGTAAAAAACTGAGAAACTACATGAGTGATAGTAAAGTAGCTGAGATGTAACAATAATACAAGTTTTCATTGTTATTAATGATTTTACAATTAACTGATTGTATTTCATGAAAAAAATTATGAATATACTTCAATTCAATATGTCAAGACACAGATAATGCAAGCAGGTGTTCAGTTCGTTTTAAGTGAGATCTACAAAGTCTGGGCCGCATTTCATGACTTCTGGTTTCCATGGCAACAGATTAAGCATTTATTTTTAATTTTATGATCTGATTTTTTAGGAGTTATTTGCAAATTATGTCAATATTATCTGACCCAAATATCACGTTTCTACATCAAATCTAGCAAAAGTTATGACTAGTTGGACAGAACTTATGGAAAACCCCTCGTATGTGATAGACATTTAATAATAATCACATATCAAATCAGCTGGCTGAATCACAGCTCCATGCAGTAGTAGTAAATCACATCCAGCCAGCTTAGAAAGTCAGCCATGACTGTAGTCTTCTTCAAGTGACAAGTCAGCTGACAAACAATGACAGACATGGCTCCAGGCTCCAAGAGAAGACTTGGATGACTCTAACTTTGGTTCGCTGCCAACTTGCGCAAAAGTTAGGCTGGCAAAAAAGTTTATAAGGGGGCGACCATTTAATTTCCAGGGGCGCTTGGAGTTTTCCTCTGTGGGAAATTATTTATTTCATGGTAATGGAGGCAGTAATTATTTATAAATCAATATTACGCATGCCCCAAATATTCCTTCCTAAATCTAGCAACCCCTTTTTAAGAAATGCCCTAGGTAGAAATTATTTATTACAAGACTGCCAAGAAAGAATTTATTTATTTCACCAAGAGCGAGCAAGATTTTTTTTATTTAAAAAAACTCCACCTATAGAATAGAATAGAAACTAGAAAGTAATTACCAACATCAAATTGTCTGGCGTTTCAAACAGCAGAAGGAATATCAGCTCAAGGGTCCGTGGAGGCGACGTTTTGTGTCATGAACGAGAGGTGTGAGCCCACTCAGTCCAGGAAAGTAAACCTTCCAATAAGGCATCAACTTTCAATACCAAAACAAAGTGTTTGTCAAGAGTCAGGCTTCAGCCATTTTCATAATTATAGACATTCAGCCGTTGGAATACCAATGTTTTGCTCATAAGGTGTATACATGTGTTTTTCTAAATAAATATTATCAATGAGCTCAAGAAGACTTAAAGCAAAGGTGCAGTCATGATTATAATGTCTGAACATTAGTCAAAAAGACTTTTCAAATAAATACGTAAGTTTAACAAGCGACGAATAAAATACAAAGGCGTTGCAACATGTTTTTTGTTTTTTCAATGAAAATATAATCACAATGTCATCTTCATTTAAACTCATTGAACTATCGCTTCGAAGATCTAGTACGTGACAAAAACAATAGTTATACTGATGTACTGACACGCCTTTCTTGTTTTCATCAGGAATGTAATATTATGTCAGGTGCAGTGAAGCCATTAGTTTTAAAACGGTTCCTTTGAAATCTATTCATGATATCTTCACTTGTTTCAGTGGTTAAGAGCTCTTTGCAGAAGATGTACACTATTAGATTTCTCTCATCCATCTTCTTTGCTTCCGGATGAAAGAGATGAAGGACATCTCTCAAGTTTCTGCCACCTGGTTGGTACTTGTTGTCGCCTGGCCGGTCAAAACATGTCACCTGGTAGTGGTGTGTCGCCTGGATGGTTGTTGGCCAGTTGGTAGTGATGTCGCCTGGTTGTCTGTCACCTGTTTGACTGGCAATCTTTCCAGAGGCACACATCATTTAATCTAAGAGACTTCTGGCGATACCTTTTAGTTTGTGCATTAGGGATGTTCAAATGTTCAAGGTCTTTGATCCCAGGTTATAAGTCCTAGTTTTGAGCTTTTAAACAGAAAGATCCTACATGAAAGGGATCAACTTTGAATAGATGACATAAGCTTTTGTAGACTTCTTTTGTTGCACAGTCAAGTAATATGTATCACACTCAGATTTCACACTGTCTCTGTTCGGGACTGACAAGTGGCAGCAGAATGCTGACAGTCCCTGGAAAATCGAATTGGGTCAACAATAATTTGATCTGTTTTGGACAGATCACAAGATCAGGTCGTACAACAGCTGTCCATATTACTATGCCATACTACTTTCACAAAGCATGGTTGCTGGCAAAGATCCAGTCCACTGCTATGAATGAAAATGTTTGTAAATCATGAGACAAAAAGAAAGTTTTGAAACTTTAGCATAAACTTTGCCTGTGAAAGGGATGATTTTACTCATCATGCAGAAGTTAGATGGTATTCAATCTACTTTGTCATTTAGTGCATGGTAAATTGTGGTCAGAAAAGTGTCCAAAAAGAATGCTCTCTCACTTATTCACATGTCCATACAAAGCCAATGTTTTTACTTTGTGATGTCAAAAATGCTCATTTGTATTTATTCTGTGACTTTATGAAAGATTTATTAACTAGGACAACACTATAATTTACAATTTCATAAAAGCTGTGTAACACTCAACAAAATGTCTTGTCCATGCCACAAGTGGCCCCCTCTATACTCTCATAAAATCTGAGCTACAATGTATACATCCTCCATGATAAAAAATAGTTCCAACTTATTTTGGTATTTAAAAGCTGCCTGCTCAGAATTGAAGCCAACCAAAGTCAGATTAGACACTTACAGAGTTTTTGGAAATAAACTAGACGATCACTAAATGTTTAAAGTGTCCTGGTTTTTTCCAGACACGGTCCTTGTTTCTTTCAGAGATTGAAATTCTGTTGACCGCTCACAGGAGCTCACGAATTTTGCACCCTAGGTGGCAGCAAATAGCGGTCAACTTGTAGATAGGATTTCACATGTATTCCTTTATCTGGGGGTTTAACGAACAATTTTGATATTGCAAACTTTGAAATAATTTTTTGGATCTATCACATCTCACAATGTTTGATTCTTCTGACAATGAATCTTCTATCAAGGAAGGAGAAAAATTGCTAAAAGATGCCTTTCCAAGATCTAACATTATTATGGCATTCAGAGCTTATCAGAGCAGTATTATATACAATAGCAACATCATTTGATTGTCTTGTTGACTTCCAAGATGATCATGAGTTGTATTTCAGAAGAAATACTTTATAGAATGCGCTACACATTAGGCTATGTGCAAACATAGCAGGTAACATGGGGGAATATCATTTCAAGTTTTTCAACCAATGCTTTGAAAGATTTATTTGAACGGTTCATATTTTTTTAGATAGCAACAAACTTTGGTGAATAGAAATTATTTACAATTTTTTAAGTGAAGAAAATGTAAAAAGACTTGCATTGGTTTCCATTTTAATTTTCAATTAATCTATAAGCTGCACACTTTTTTTCCTTCAGATTGACAATATTTCCACAGTAGTGTCTTCCTGCAGTTCAATCTTAAGTTAGAAAAGGGCGATGCCTCATAAATTTGTTCAGAACCCCTCAGCATTACTCTAAATTTAAAAAAGCAATAGGCCTATGTGGCCCAGTGTAATATAACAAAATTATCACAAATTGCAAAATGTAACGCACAAGGGATTTGTCATGATTATGCTTCCTGGTGCAATCAAAGGAAGTTGTCCTCAGGATATCAACCCATTTTGAGGCCGTTATAACACACATGCAGTGTCTCAAGATTGTCACATGTATGCTGTATGTTGGATCTGCATGTGAGATGTGGTCATCTCGGTGTCCTAATTGCATCTGGAAGATTGGTCACCGGAGGATAATGTTCAAATAGCTCTGAAGCAAAGTGGAATCTTCCAAATTGAATCGTGATATTGGAGTTCTAGATCTCAGCATGTCAAAGGATACAACACCTTTCTTTTTGTAAGGAATAGATTACTAAAGGTTGTGCATATATCCAGTTCTATGATACTGCATGGCTAATATTGCATGGTAATTTTGTGTGGAGCTTCTGTTAGAGGAAGCACCGGTCTGGTTTTGCACCCTGCTGCAGCACGAGCCAATTCGTTACCCAGTTCGACTTGAATTTCGTCAGTCTGCCAAAGTGTTGTGTTAGTTCATTTTTAAAGTAGATAGGAAGATGGCTTAGGTGCAAAGATGTATACATGTAAACTTAACCAAATTAAATGTAAATGTATTGGGTTAAATATCTGCCATCCTCCTATGAGCTCGGCCGACATTTACAATTACATCCTTGACAGGCCTGATCAAGCTTGAATCTTTCTCAGCTCCCTTGGGAGCATAAACCAGTGTGCAGCAAATTCCACGCACTTTTTAGTTAAGCATTCCATAATTGCGATCCCTGCCTATTGCCAAGTACCCATTTGCACCTGGGTAGAGTGAAGCAATGGTTTAAAGAGGATCTGCTCAGTTCCTCCATGTTGTGCCTCGGGTTCGAACCCGCGACCATGCGCGATTGCGCGTAGCATTCAAACTTTTTCTTCTGGTACTTTAACCATTTCCGGCATCTTCATAAAAATTAGTCTTCTTTAAGAAGGTAAGTCATGTGCTAGGATGATGTCATAACATTGATACTATGATAAACTGGAAAATGGTGATATTCACTAATAGATGAAATTTACAAATGGGGCACCATGAGCCACTTGGAGAAAGGGTACCATGAGCCAGTTTCAATAAAGGTTTAATGTACCTCCTCACACAATTAAAGCTGAATTGTAACAACAACTCTACCTTTGTAAATCCAGAACTATAGCGCAAGATATCAGCAGCTGTTTAGGACACATTTGTACTATTTTCATAGAAAAATATGCAAAATCAATCCGATCCTTATTGTGGTATATGCCAAGGGGAAATTTCAAGTAAAACATCTGGTTTATGAGGTATCAGTTTTTTACAGTTGAATGAGAAGGATAATACATGTATGTATGTACACAGCCCCCCATGTCACGGCTCATGGTACCCCAGGGTCGGGGTATAACGAGCCGCTTGACTATACTTTTAAAGACGATGTTTTGACCATTTAAGAATTAAGAATATAATTTATGGAGCTTAAAATGAGAAAAGCGGCCCATGGTGCCCCAATCTCCCCTACGTATCAAGTACTATATACGAGGGGTTTTCCAAAAGTTCTGTCCAACTTGCCATAACTTTTGCAATATTTAATACAGAAACATGATATTTCGGTCAGATAATATTGAAGTAATTTGGAAATGATCCTAAAAAATCAGATCTTAGAAACAAAAACAAATGGTTAATTTGTTGCCATGGAAACCAAAAGTCATGAAATGCGGCCCAGAGCACTATTAGGAACACATATTCATTATATCTGGTCAAAAAATGTAATTTTTGCCTGAGTTACAAGACAAGAAACATATTAAAAATGACCCCTAACATTTCATAAATTCTTGTAATAATGAACTTGACACTGAGTACATTTCCTATAATCTTATATCCCTTAAAAAATCAATGCCTCATAGTCCTCATATTAAGATCACAGTTGGTGTTTCGCAGACTTTTTGTTCTTTACGATGGGTTTTCCATAAGTTCTGTCCAGCCTGTCACAACTTTTGCTAGATTTTAAATATAAAAATTATATTTGGGTCAGTCGATATTGAGACTGTTTGCAAATGAACCCCAAAAAATCAGATCATAGAAGTAAAAATAAATTGTTGATTTGTTGCTATGGAAACCAAAAGTCATGAAATGCACCCGAGAGCTTGTTAACAGACACATACTTGACATATTGTGTAAAATATGTAATTATTACAAGAGATATAGAACAGAATTTTTCAAAACACTCATAGTCACTTCACAAATTCCAAAAATAATGACTGGGACCTTTTAAATACATTTTCTCATACTTTATATCCATTTCTAAGTATGATACCCTAGTCATCATGTTAAAAGGACAGTTTTTGCATTTTCCAGTCTTCTTTTCTTAGGTATTCCATTGTGTCTTCTCTTCATTCAGATAAAGTTTGTACAATTTTTAATTGGTTCTGTCACTCATACTGTCTTCCTTGTATGTATGATAAAAGGTTCTTACACCCTCTGCAAGTTTTATCCAATTAAAATGAAAAAATTTAACAAGTACATATGATGTCATCCATATCCAAAAAATTGCTCATCTCGTAAAATCTGAGACACTGCATGAGTGATAGTAAAGTAGCTGAGATGTAACAATAATACAAGTTTTCATTGTTATTAATGATTTTACAATTAACTGATTGTATTTCATGAAAAAAATTATGAATATACTTCAATTCAATATGTCAAGACACAGATAATGCAAGCAGGTGTTCAGTTCGTTTTAAGTGAGATCTACAAAGTCTGGGCCGCATTTCATGACTTCTGGTTTCCATGGCAACAGATTAAGCATTTATTTTTAATTTTATGATCTGATTTTTTAGGAGTTATTTGCAAATTATGTCAATATTATCTGACCCAAATATCACGTTTCTACATCAAATCTAGCAAAAGTTATGACTAGTTGGACAGAACTTATGGAAAACCCCTCGTATGTGATAGACATTTAATAATAATCACATATCAAATCAGCTGGCTGAAGCACAGCTCCATGCAGTAGTAGTAAATCACATCAAGCCAGCTTAGAAAGTCAGCCATGACTGTAGTCTTCTTCAAGTGACAAGTCAGCTGACAAACAATGACAGACATGGCTCCAGGCTCCAAGAGAAGACTTGGATGACTCTAACTTTGGTTCGCTGCCAACTTGCGCAAAAGTTAGGCTGGCAAAAAAGTTTATAAGGGGGCGACCATTTAATTTCCAGGGGCGCTTGGAGTTTTCCTCTGTGGGAAATTATTTATTTCAGGGTAATGGAGGCAGTAATTATTTATAAATCAATATTACGCATGCCCCAAATATTCCTTCCTAAATCAAGCAACCCCTTATTAAGAAATGCCCTAGGTAGAAATTATTTATTACAAGACTGCCAAGAAAGAATTTATTTATTTCACCAAGAGCGAGCAAGATTTTTTTTATTTAAAAAAACTCCACCTATAGAATAGAATAGAAACTAGAAAGTAATTACCAACATCAAATTGTCTGGCGTTTCAAACAGCAGAAGGAATATCAGCTCAAGGGTCCGTGGAGGCGACGTTTTGTGTCATGAACGAGAGGTGTGAGCCCACTCAGTCCAGGAAAGTAAACCTTCCAATAAGGCATCAACTTTCAATACCAAAACAAAGTGTTTGTCAAGAGTCAGGCTTCAGCCATTTTCATAATTATAGACATTCAGCCGTTGGAATACCAATGTTTTGCTCATAAAGTGTATGTATGTGTTTTTCTAAATAAATATTATCAATGAGCTCAAGAAGACTTAAAGCAAAGGTGCAGTCATGATTATAATGTCTGAACATTAGTCAAAAAGACTTTTCAAATAAATACGTAAGTTTAACAAGCGACGAATAAAATACAAATTATACAGAAAACAAAGGCGTTGCAACATGTTTTTTGTTTTTTCAATGAAAATATAATCACAATGTCATCTTCATTTAAACTCATTGAACTATCGCTTCGAAGATCTGGTACAGCAAAAACAATAGTTATACTGATGTACTGACACGCCTTTCTTGTTTTCATCAGGAATGTAATATTATGTCAGGTGCAGTGAAGCCATTAGTTTTAAAACGGTTCCTTTGAAATCTATTCATGATATCTTCACTTGTTTCAGTGGTTAAGAGCTCTTTGCAGAAGATGTACACTATTAGATTTCTCTCATCCATCTTCTTTGCTTCCGGATGAAAGAGATGAAGGACATCTCTCAAGTTTCTAATTGAAGAGAGAATCAAAAACACTCATTTTTCGACAATGATACTAACTTTTGGATTCTGTTTATTTTATGGAATCAGATAGTTCAAACCATGCAGTAGGCTATAACAGTTAGAGTCTGTTTGACTATGATTTTCTTTAAGGAACAGGTAAAGGTGGAATAGTTCCGTAATATAACACGGCTAATATTGCATGGTAATTTTAACATGTAAAATATTAGTCGGATCTTTTATCAGAAGAACCACAAGTCTGTTTTCTTATACTGCTGCCGCACAAGTTATCAAAAGTGTTGTGTCACTTGATAAATCTAACTATGTTACTATTTCAATATTAATATATGTAAATGGCACAGCCATGAAATTCGCACAGTTTTTGGTTGGATATTGTAGTGTTACAATAGCTTTCATCAACTTTATGAGAGATGATAAATGGATAGATAGATAGATAGACAGACAGACAGACAGCTAGACAGACAGCTAGACGGACGGACGGACAGCTAGACAGCTAGACAGACAGACAGACAGATTGATAGATAGATAGATTATAGATAGATAGATAGATTATTGATAGATAGATAGATAGATAGATAGATAGATAGATAGATAGATAGATAGATGGGATTATGGATTAAATAGAATTGATAGATAATCAGCCAGATAGTAAAAAGGCAGACAACACTGGAAGCTTCCGAATTTGAGTCTATGCTAGATTGTTGATGTTACATAATATTACATAATGGTATGATAGTAATAAAAGAACAATAACATGACTTGCACATAGATTAGCTGCTCACTGTTACATAATCATCAGTTTATAAATATTATGTAGCTTTAATTTTGTCATGTTTTGTTTTTGTTTGTTTCAAAATCAGATAAATCACATGCTAATAATCTAATTTAGCTTGTCAAGCTAAAAATCTAATTTAGCTTGTCAAGGCTAATAATTAACTATTCCATAAAAAATTATAGGTACAGGGAATACTACTGGAGAAAATTGAATTTTTAAGACACTTTTGAAGTTGAATATGTCAAGTTTTGTAAAATTCGAAAACTAAATCATTGATAAGAAGCTGGACCCACTTGAACTCATTTCCTGCTGTCGACCATTGATGTTGAGACCATCACTGCACAGATTTTTGAAACCTCTCTTGTGCTTATTTTGCTTCGGGAAACGGCCTTTGGCCATTACGCTGCGCGAATATTATTATGTTTATTCATATAAAAAAATATAAGCAATACAATCAGTTAGATATTATGTGAAAGGTAAGTTTACAAAGTACTTAAAGATTTTCACGACACACATACCATTATACTTCCATTTCTGACAGTCCACATGTCATGTCGCCTTCTTGGCAATAAAACAGTTCCCGGACAGCCTGTGCTGTTGCTCGAGCTTCCAAAGATTTGCATTCATGATTGCAGTACAAATCAGGAATTCCATGTGATTCCGTCACGGAATTCACATTGTTTTTAGTATTTATTTTCACTGTCAAAGCCACATGCAGCATACATCAGGGAATTAAGATGTTTAGATATGGAGAGAGAATGTTTGGCCAAAGTCTAGGATGTTCTACACCATTGAGACTTTTACGCTCATTACCATTGCCCTGTATTCAGCTTGGCGGAATCACAATCGAAACGGAAGTGATTTTTTGCACTAAATTTTGTCATGCTCATTGCAAGCAAATTCCCCAAGAAAGAAACTTGAAACCTTTTTTTTTTCAGAGCATATACTTCCAGACTAATGAAATTCATAGAAATATCGGTTATCAAAGCAAGGATATACCCTAGGTGGCAGCATAAGCAGTGATAAGTACCGTGACAGAATCACGTGACGGAATCACTTTGCTTCCACCAGACATTGCATTTAATTACATTGGCAGTAGGGCATGAAAAACTGAAAAATTGTCAAAAATTCTTGAAAATTGTAAATTTGAAAAGTAATAACATCTGATGGATTCAACATTCCTTGTGGAGATACAGTGTTTCACCTCCAAAAAAGACCATTTTTCTCAATTTTTAGATTTTTGAGCAATTATACAATAAAAAAACAATTTCCATCGATATCTTAAAGACAACAATCTAACCAGCATTAAAGTCTAAAATAAATGAAAGTTACAAATTACGAAGTTCATCAAGATTAAAAGCAATTTCATTTCATGTAATATATTGAAAATTGTGTTTGCCAGGTCACTCTCTGTAAAGAAAGGTGATATTCCTCAAATTTTTCACTTTCACGTTGAATTCATGAAATATACATGTCTGCTAATTTGAGTCAATGAATCTTCCTTGTATGTTTGATTAGAATCCCTCTTTTTCCATGTGCTGTAAATCACAGTTAAACAGAGACATCGAGCAATCCATGGACCTTTTGAACACATGTGATATAGCACTCTTCTCATGATTTAATGCAGACACAAAATCTGATATAACGTGCACAGAACATATGCATTTCACACATTTGTTCGTCAAGACAGTGTAAAATGTGACAGCGAGTTCCGTATAAAAGAGGTTCTTTTGATTTAAATCTGATGATATAATCGCCTTAAACATGAATTTCTTCATGCAAATAAATTTGCATTATGCAGTGATACCATGAAGATATATTTGTATAACATTGACCCAGGATGTGGTGCCTGAATAAAAAAGGTTTACACAACTAGCACAGCTGACTTGTAGCAGCTGCTGCACTTAGCTGCTGATTAATTTTCTCTGGGATGATGATCCACCCAAAGATGAAAGAAACGTGGGTGATTTGAGGTTTCCCTTAATTTACATTCTAACTGAAGAGTGTGTGAAATGAGTGAAACATTGTGTGTCCAAAGCACATCTATAAGAAAAAAAAACTCTCAATTTAGCAAAGTATCAGCAAGGTCACCAAACTTTTTAACACGTTGGAAAGAAAGACCGAAGTTTGCTCTTCCTCGAAGACTGCTGCACACAATTTCGCATGCAACGACTCAAGGACTTGATGTACTACACAAGCCAGACCAAGCCAGTCAGTAGTTTATGGTTGCTAGATCTAAAATTATATATCCAAAGTCCTATAATACACTTTACAGTCTGGAAATTTGATATGCAAAAAGAGTGGATTACTTCACTGTGAAAATGGCACTTTGTGTGTCATCATGCTGATGATTTGTCATGATCATACCCAATACTTTCAATGTTAATTTGATTTAAGCAGACAAAAGCTGCTATGATTGATATCCAGGATCGTCACTCATCAGAAACATCTTAGGGCGACCATTTAATAATCAGGGGGGTTGGAGTTTTCATCTGCCAGAAATTATTTATTTCACGGTAATGGCAGCCGTAATTATTTATTTCGAGCGCGCGAAATCCCCGAATATTCATTCCTAAATCAAGGTTCACCTTCTTAAGAAAAGCCCTACAAAAAACATTTATTTCAAGACTGCCTGGAAAGAATTTATTTATTTCACCTAAACTGAACAAGTAATTATTTATTTCAAAGAAACTCCAAGCACCCCCACTGAGATGAAATGGAGACCCCCTTATTGTAAATCTTGGTATAAAACCAAAGTGATGCAATTGGTTCCAAATCAACTGATTCCTTCCTCAAAAGTGAAATATGGAGAAGGTGAAAAACATGTATCTAGAAGCTCTGCAAATATACATGACATACAAACAAAATATAAATTTGACACAACATTACAGAAGTTTTTACAATATCAAAGTCTAGATTTCATTAATTAAAATAATTATCTGTATTTATCAAGGTTAAGGTGTCCTAAAATTTCATATTAAAACTTAGACATGCATAGATACTAGATAGACGTGGCTGCTACATTTGTAATCATGAAGTTTGCACAAATTGTATACCCTACAGTGTCAAGACTTACAGATCAATGTGAAATTACACAGATAAGCCTATGCATGTTACAAGAAAGTTTGATAAGCATGAATGATGATCCTGTTTATGTTTTCTCACCGAACGTTTATTCCTTGCTTATCCCGATAAATATAGTTGATAAGCAATTTGTGATCTGAATTCAGTAGACTGTAATAATTTACAAATCAGACCGGAGTGCCAAAAAGTCATGATATCTTCAAAAGTTTCAGCAATTTGATATTCCCCTTCTTGTATATATATATGAAATATGTCGTTCCCATCAGACAGCTATTGGAGGTGCCCTGGGCCCAGCTGCAAATAAGTCTCTGACATAGTCTGGTTACCCACGTTAAATAGCATCTACCTTTACCTTTACCCTTTAAAATGTCTTTTTGTAGATGCTATCTGAGATCCCAACCAGAACAGTTACTGTCTGCTCAAGGGGAATCCCACTAATATCATCTTCCGCCTGTCACTGGTCTTCCAACACCTGTGAACGACTGTCACCACTTTCTGTGTAGATTCAAGAGTTACTAAACATAGATCACAAGTTCATATGTTTTTGCCCAATTGTGAATTGAATGATTTGAATGAGGTGTATCATTGTGGTTGAATATGATCTTTACAGTTAAATAAATTACTTTTTGTTTCCCAGTTAGTTATTAAAAAAAAACCTTAAACCCTCAAACTGCCACACCTGCCCCATTGGCCTAATGCACAACATGCCCACCTTCCACTCCACAGGCCAGGGTTCAACCCCAGGCTGGGGCAGACATAAAATATTAAGTATTGATGGCAAAATCTTATGCGATGTGTACTTTATTTGAATATATGCATACACATAATTGTTCATTTTTTCCCACATTATCTATAATTCATATCTTTTCATGTAAATATTTTGAGACATACACAGTAACTTCTTTGAAAGTGTATAGCCATCTACAATTCTTTTTTTCTGAAGAATTTCTTGCTTACATTGTGACTGCTTTTTAAAATATTTTATAATCTCTGTATTAATTATTAATCAGGGTAATGTAAGTGTGTAACAATTGCTAAATGTGCAGTTATGAATCTGAAATATGTAGTGATCAGCATGATTTCGTGTAGTGATAAAATGTCAAGGGATATTCTAATTATAATTATTTCTGTGACCATTCTGATTCATGTAAGTATTATTGAAACAATTCTAAGGTCTCGAGACTGCATTGTAAGGGAGTTGAAAAGACCAAACTTTAGTCAAAGACTGACAGCTTTCTTCTTTATCAGTTCAGGGGGGGGGGGAGGAGCCACCTGGGCTTGTCAGTGTTTGTATCTATTATTTCTTTATTATAATAGGCATCTAATGACTCACTTTTTAAAAATTAACAGATGCATGGATTTTTGTTTTTTAATTCACGGAAATGCTCAGCAGATCTCAAATGAGAACATTTGTTGGCGTATAGCTGGATTGAAACATGATAGATGCCAATTTGGTCTGCAAGAAGATAAATTCAACACCTGCAGACAGCTGATGAGTATTGAATGATAAAGCGTGAAATATTTATTCCTGAAGTTGAAAGTAATGTGATAAACGAGACAACTCATTTATTGTCGGCCAAAAGCTTCGTAGCTTGATCTTATTTTCATCACCGACTTTGAAAATAGTTTAAGACCAGTATTCTGGAAATGTTAGCCTGTATTCCATTCTTTGGTTGTTCTGCAATTTGTTATTCACAGACATTATGTTCGTATTTACTGAAATTGCAGTGATAAAATTTTCTTGGCCAATATCACTCACTAGTGCCAGTGATGTGGCACTACTGACAATAATATCTCTATACCATATTTTACACTGAAAATGGTGAAATCACATGCTTGAAAACAGTTGGAGGCAATCATCAACTTTGCTGGGCTTGAACTTCACATTTGCCTGTGGCAACGTCTCTTTGATATGATTATTAAGTTTCAGGCTTGGTTATGCGATATGTTTTTCTCCCAAGATCATAGGCCATCTGAAACCGTATTCGTGCAACAAAGGAAAAGATGTTGCAAGAAAATGACACAAGAAGCGATATCATATTGTGTGGCTTCATCGTATCAGACTATCATATATTAAGGGGGCGATCATCAGATTGTCAGGGGGTCTAGAGGGCCTTTGTGTTTTCCTCTGAGGTAAATTAATTATTTCACGGTAAAGGGGACAGTAACATATTTTTTGGGGGTGCATGATGTCCAAAACATTCCTTTCAAAATCAAGAAAAATCCTGTTAACAATACTCCAATCAGAAATTATTCATTTCAAGGCTGCCCAAAAGAAGTTATTAGTTTCACCAAAACCGAGCAAGAATTTTTTTAAAATTTTAACTCCAAGCCCTCCCTTTAGATTAAATGGTGGCCTCCTAGCAGTTTTAGCTTATCATGTTCATTTTAAGGGACAAAAACGAAATAGGGTATTTTCCTGTTTGGAAAGTAATTGGAAAATTTAGGAAAACATGGTCAGTTTCGTGGAGAAGAAAGTTTTCTAGTGTGTTTCCTCAAAGTGTAGAGGCAGTACAGCACTTCCATCAGGTTTTCTGTTGTTAGTGAAAAAACTTTACATTCAAGTCTAGTAATCAAAGCAGGTAGTGCATTCAAGATGGTACTAAAACAAACAACACACAGCGTATAAACAAACTTGAAAATTTTGACTGCTTTAAATTTTAAGTCTGATACAACAAAGGTTGTCAAGATGAAGACAGAACAGGTTTCTGTGAATTTTCTGAGCTGGGATTGCCATTAAAATTCAGGTCAACTTTCTGACTCAAGTAAAATGTAATAATGTGTGTTTTAGAGGCCGATCAGACGATAATTGGGAGGGCGGCTATTAGAGCCCTGCGCGGCTATGGGTTTTACGCTCGGACAAACTTTTTTTTTTGTTTGCGAAGCATCGACAAACTTTTTTTTTCAAGCAGACAATGTAACATTACTGTGCCCGAACTACAGGTGGAAACAAACTTTAAAAAAAAAAATTCATATGCTGACTAAACCTTTTTTTCAGTGTCAAGTGGGAAACAAACTTTTTTTTCACCAAAAATCCATAGCACCCCTAAAGATCTAATCAATCATCGGCATACTGAACGGACATCAAATTCGACAATTGAGTGAGTAGGCGCTACACTAGGTAAAGCGAGATGGTGTCACCAATGCCTATTACAACCAGTAAAATTGGCTAACCATCTTTTCTTGTATTATTTTACAACTGCAATCCCCATTATAACTTCCGAATAAATAAATCTCTTCCACATATTTACCTGTGTCAAAGTCTTCTCTATGTTTAGAATACAACATTTAGCCTCTTTAGTCTTGCATGTTTTGGGTCAATTTGTCAGTCTAATTGTCCTCTCTGTAATGACAGACAATTTCTTACTAATAACATACATTTATTGGTCACCAATCATTGCTGATAAACAATGGCCTTGCACAGATTGTATACTGCAGAGGCCTTGGAAATGCCTGGCTTGAGCTCACCAACATGCTCTAAGAATGCTATCTGGCAGACTGACACAGTCTCTCTGTGTTGAACAGCTTTAGCTGGAGAGACTGATGGATTTCCAAGACCCAGTTCCATGCATAAGCTAATCCTCTTATCTGCTCTGTGAAATCGGACTGTGTTTCGAGTCTTTCGACATTTATAGTACGGATAGCTTAAAATCAAACAAACAATGTTATACAGACAGCTTTGAGTAAATTAGTGCGTACTTTTAACACTAATGTTGCCGTCACCTTACGGATGATTTCATATTTGTAGACATCAGGACTGAATGTGAATTTTTTTCTGGGACATGCATTCTATATTGAAAAATGACATCACAAAACGTATGACCTCACTTTTCCCCATAGGATACCATGTCCTAGAAAAAAGTTCACATTTCGTCCTTTGGTCTACAAATATGAAATCATCTGTAAACCAAACCCGCAATATTATAAAAACAATCTTTAAGCATCTGTTTCAGCTACCAGCTGAGAATGCTTGCTAATCTCATAACGTTGCTTGCTTTCTCATAACGTCACTTGCTGCATCTGAATTCTTGCAGAGTTCACTGCCTGTGGCAGCTCACCACTGCTGTCTCTCCTGCATGATGTAAAATATGAACTCTGTGTGCAGAGTAGCTATCTGGTATACCGGTATGTCTGACTGACAAGCCATGCAGTCGCTGTGAGATTATATTTTCAAGTAGCAACATGTATACATTGTAAGGCTGCATCGAATACTTGACAATTTTTGTGCCCCACGCTTTAAAAACAATTTGTTTCAAACAGACAAAACAAAGGTTTGCCGGTGTATGTACCAAATGTGTATGTATCCGGTAAAACATTTAAGTAAAACAGCCGAAGAAGTTGTCAATCCTGAACAATTTGTAAGGTTATCTAATCTTAGAAATGTCAAGAATATAAATTTTGCCTGATTTTACTCAAATTGTTTGGACGGACACCAGCTGATATTTGTTTTGTTGGTTTTAAACCAACTTTTTTCAGTGATTTTTTATTTTACGCTATATATAATATATAGGAAAAATATATTCGTATTTATAAAAAGAAAAAGCAATACGATAGAATGAAGAATTCAGTACAGATAAGTTGTGTACCAAATGGTGCCCTTTGTGGACACAATGCAAGAACAACAGATTAAGTTCTAAATTGCCATACTCTCAGTTATTATTGTTGTAATGAATATGAGGAATTGAAAGATATTTCCCTAATTTATTTGGTAGGACGCCACAGGGCGTTCTCACTTGAAACATGATAACCAATTGATTAACCGATGATTTGAGTGTTTCCAGCTATGCAGATTTATTTTGAAAGGAATATCTGTTTCATCATTTGGAAACCGATAATGTTTAAAGGGAGAAGCACAGACGTACCTCTGTGGGGAGAAGTTAAACACCTCTCACTTGTTAAAAGCTGCACATTTACATGCCCTCAATTGATGTAAACAGCAGACCATAGTATCTACACTGTATATTGAATTTTGGAAGTGAGAAACATCCTCCTATTCTTTATGACGAACTCTATCAAGTTGAAGTAACAGATTTTTGACTGATCTATCAAATTGAAGTAACAGATTTTAGACTGATGTTCTCCCAATGTCACCCTGAAGTCAGAGTACATGTGATGATCACAGAATGACGTCAGAAAATGACGTCAGATTAATTGCCAAATGGAATCACTGATGCTTCGATTCCTTGCTGTTTAATTATAATTTAACAAACCCTGTTGTTAGTATTCAAATTGAAGCTCTTTTTATGCCAAGTACAATGATGGGCTTGTAATGATTCTTAATCAAATATTAAGAAAGATATGTGGAAAAGTTTGTTTTGAAAAAGTTGCATGACAAGATTTGTAAAGCTGAGCACTTGAACATGATAATATGATCCTTGACACCAATCATAAGGACTTTTGAAACATGAAATTTATTTTCGTCATTTATGAATGGAGACTGTGATGCATGTGACAGTCCTCGTCATACTTACGTGGAATCTCAAGTTCTTTTCTATGCTGTTGAACTGTGATGTCAGAGATGACACTATTCTAGCATTGCAATATATATATTTAAATTAACTTCAAGCTGTGATGTCATTTTAAACTGGGTCAGATTCCCCAGCTTCTAGTCAACGCAAATCCACCAAACTGAGCATCACAGTTTCAACTCAGTGTCAGAGTGAAAATTGGGTCTGGGAAACCCATGCAAGTTTGACATCACAACCTCTCAGCCAATAGGCTATCAGAACAAATATACATAACATAAGCTGTGTGTTTACTAAGAAATTGCCAAAGCCTTCTGTTTATACCAACTTCCATCAAAGTTTAAAGTTTTCATCCTCCCCACGCAAGCCCTGCTAAAATGGACAGTGCTTTCTGCTATTTCCAACCTCTTCTGTGATTGGCTGCTTATTTAGGTCATAAGCATTTTGCAGGCAGATTTAGTCCGATTATGGACACTTAGAGGATTACTGGCAACTAAGAAAAACAGTGTACAACAAGCAAACTTTCAAACAGTTTCATTTCAGAACTGTGAAAATACATAATTCAATGGAATTTTCAGAACTGTGATAGCACCTTTCAACAATACACAATTTCTCCATTTGTAACTGTGTGAAACAGAAGCAACAATTTCAAACCGTGATGTAGCAGTCCCTGATTGGCTGAGCCAAAACTTGGTCAGTTAATTAAGTATTCATGAATTAGCAAAGGTTATGAGCCATTTTGTCATGGTATGACTTGGGATGATGAAAGTTTTAAGTTAGCAAGTTTGTAGATTAATCAAACAACTCTGTGGGGATTATAACAGGTGTCTACTGTGATTGCTCACAAAGCTACCATTTGGTAGGATTAGACTGGTGATTGCTGTGATAAATCATTGGGATCACAAATGTAGTGCTTCCTTCAATATATCAATGTTTGATCTGTGATGTGTAGTTTACTGTCAGCCCATTGGCTATCAAGCTGTGATGACGTGGTTGTAAGGGCTATCCCTGATAAAATTCCTACTCAGACACTGTGTTGAAACTGTGACGCTCAGTTCAGGAGGATCAACATTGACTGGAAGCTGGGGAATCTGACCCAGTTTGAAATGACATCACAGCTTGCAGTTAATTTAAATATTTTGCAATGCTAGAATAGAGTAATCTCTGACATCAGAGTTCAACAGCATAGAAAAGAACTTGAGATTCCACATAAGTATGACAAGGACTGTAACTCACCATTCAGTGGGCATGCTCAACTATCAAAATGAAGAAGATGTGCATGGCTGCATGGGTGTGGCATGGCAGCAGATGAATCATGATTGACTTGATCAAAAGGCGCTTGACTGCATACATTGTAGGCATATATAGTCTCAAGTGTACAAGTCTAATCGATAATCCCAATTATAACTGTCAAAGGCATGAGCAAGTATTGTCCTCAATAGAACATGGAATAAAAAAAATCTATAACCTTCCCTCGCTATCATTATTATGTTCCTTCCCTCAAAGATTATTGCCTTTCCTCAGGATGATAATCGCGTTGCCTCGCAATCTTTGCCTTCCATGGTGGTAATTTTCCTATTCCCTCATAAATTGGCACATAATTATCATGAAAGAACACGACTATTTTAACTTTAGAAATGCAAAAGATTGCAAAGGAATGTTGTAGATAGCATTAAATTATCAAAGCAGTTAGGTAACTGTGCATGTCAAAAAATATTACAGTCCTCGTTATAAACTCAGCAACATTAAAAACGCACACATTTTTGAACAGTTCAAAAACCAACTTGTAAAATAGATATTTTCATGAAACTTTACACTGATGTCTATTGATATCTCTTCTGGAAGTCCAGAAAATTTCATAAAGAATGAAAGCAAAACGGCTGGATTAGGCCACTTTTAGTGCATCATGTCCAAAAACCAAAATCACAACCAATGCAAATTGGTCCAAAATTGATTGCATGTGAAGTCTGTCACAGCTCAATATTTGGAATGTGGAAATAATCAAGGTGGACACTCACACTTTTTTATGGGGTTTTGTGAGTTTTCGGTTGATTTTTCTGTCAAGTTTGTGTTTTCAACATTAAATTTTGTTTGTCACATCATTTTCAACACTTTCTCACCATAAGCATCTGAAATTATCCTCTTTTTGGTCAAATTTAGACCTGAAATCTTAATGGACACCTGTTTTGACCATTGACTCCCCTATCCCTTTTTCATTTTTGCAAATTCCAAATTTGACATTATGTCACAAAAGCATGTCTGGTTCTTAGAAATATCCACGGAACCTGTTCAAACGTTCACGATCTTTAGTTGAGAAGCTAATAAGCAAATTTGCCAAGTGACATTAAGATAAACATAGTGCTTCAAAAGTTGTGATACTTTGAAAATGTGTGCATTTTCAATGTCGCTGAGTTTATATCTGACTCAGTTTAAAATGACATCACAGCTTGTAGTTAATTTACATATATCGTAGTGTAATGCTACAAAATAGAGTCATCTCTGACATCACAGTTCAACAGCATAGAAAAGAACTTGAGATTCCACGTAAATATAACGAGGACTGTAACATGAAAAGATCTATGAAATAGAGATACTGTTGAAGAAAATCAACAATCTTGTGTATGCATATTTATATGGAGGGCACACGACATAAACGATTTTGACATCAATACTTTTATATTCTATGTCTGCCCCAGCCTAGGATTGAACCCTGGCCTGTGGGGTGGAAGGGTGGCATGCTATCCATTAGGTCACCGGGCAGATCTATGCGGCTGGCAGAATATTAAGGCAGTCATCCAAGTGCCTGTACTATTTATTTATTTATTTATTTATAAAACATATTTATACAGGTTAAAATATTCAGCACAAAAATACTGTTTTACAATATTGCCCTGTGTAAAAGGAAGACAAAGATTTAAAAACAACAGAGAGTATATAACGAAGGCTGTAAAAAAAAAAAAAAAAATAATAATAATAATAAAAACTAACAGAAGATAACATATATACAATTTAAAAAGTAACATTCATAAAATAATTCTTACATTTGGATTTAAAAACACACAGACTTCCCGAGGACTTAATATCTGAAGGGAGACTATTCCATACCAATGGTCCTCTGACAGCAAAAGCATTACTATACAATTGAGAAGTATGGCGAGGAACATAAACATTATTTTCGTCAAATCTGCGTGTAACCCGCTGAGAAACCTCAATCTGCATAATAACATCATCACACAAATAATTAGTGGGGATGATCCGTGACAAAAAAACATGGAATACTGCATTTTTACTTACACCTATGAAATTTGGCATAGACGTAGAACAGACCAAGACCTTTAATTCCAGACCTGGAGCCATCCCAATTTTGCGTTTCCATGGCAACCAGGGGGTCTCCAAAAATACATCACTTTTAAGCCTATTTATGTTGGAATAACCCAAAAAAAGGAATGTTGCATGTTGTTTTCCCCTTGATATGTTCTCACATTACTTTGGAGAAATCATAACATGGAATTTTGTTAAAATAGTCAAACTTGTCAATGGTTGCTATGGTAACCGATGACATATTAAGAAAAAGTGTCACTGGATAATCTGCCTTACCATGACACCTTGGTAAAGGGTGGCAGAACTGCACAGACTAAGTAATTTCCAGATGGAGGCAGAAAAATGACACAGATGAATATTAGATATGGAGCCACTCGATTATAATGTATCCGTGGCACCAGAGCTGGCCAAAAATGTTAATGGATGTATGATTTTTCGTCAAGAGTAGAGTAGAGTAGAGTAGAGTAGAGTAGAGTAGAGTAGCATTTATTCGACCGGAAAGTATTGTACAATAAATTGGAATATTATTTGAAATACAAGGCCAGGAGACACCCATATCGTCCAAATGTGGACGCTGGCATGAGTGCCACCTTGAAAAGACAGTATAATTTGTGATTATTTGATTTAAGTATTACACGTATAGCAGTTTGGTAAATTGCATTCTAATTTATATTGACCAAGGAAACTGATTTTTACGTAATTTTTGAAGGCTTTTTCACAATGGGTGGTTGCTATACTTAAAATGCTAATATCGGTTTTATTTAATAAATGGAAAAGTTTGTATCTAACACAATTTTCGGCAAACTTGTGTTTGATTCTATGAGTTAAGAATTTGTTATTTCATCTCTTTGCTTCATTCAAGGGTGACATATTAGTCCAAGGAATTTAAAGATGGAATGGAGGCAAAAAAAAAAAAAATGTATAACCGTTTGGCATCAGACAATTTAATTTTCTTGTATCCATGGCAACCAGGGATACCCAAAAGTAATTTCTTATGAAAAACCCCATTGAAAGTCACTTTTGTGTCCTTGTTAGCTAATGGCTGGCAACATTGGACAGGGAAATCGATTTTGGCCTTTGGACAGTGAAGAAATGCAGTGAAAAAAACCTACCAATGAATTCCAGATATGGAGCCAATGAAATTTCATGTATCCATAGCAACCAACATGATGTGTAGTAGACAGAATCAATTTGTTTTTAACAGCAGACTCACTATTGCATTTCATTCAAGAGTGGCATGGCTGTAAAGGGAATTTAGATTTGGCAGGGACACTGATAAAGAATGTGTATTACTTCTTTGTCTCCATGGCAACCAGAGATGCCCAAAATAAATATCTTACCTGTTTTCTGTCATTCAAACATAATATATATGCATTGGAGTTCACCTCAAACTGGCAAATCTTCATCAACATATATTTTTAGCACAAGCTATATAATATATAGAAGTAGGGAAAAGTCAATCTTGAATTAAGTTTAGATATAAAAACATTCTACTTTGATGTATCCATGGCAACTAGTCCATCACAAACAACAGTCTTACTTACACTAACATTTTTGACTGGTTCTGATCTCAGTGTTGAACAGTGAAATGTCGGTATGGAGTCAAGGAAAAATGCAAAAATTAATTCTAGATATAAAACTAGTGAAATTTCATGTATCCATGGTAACTGACCTGGGTGAGGTAAAAAATCAGATTCCTCGACAAATAATACTTTGCCATGCTCAACTAGATGGACATGACATATATAGATATATTTTCCTGATTCATTTTCTTGATACATGTAACAACAGGCTAGTGGCTATGATGTGGACCCACTCTCCTAGCGTTTCTTGGAAGTTAATTTTCTCCCCTATAAGAGGCCCCTTTGAGATGTTAGGTCTATTTGAGATGTGAGGTCCTACCGTCCTAGGCCTTGTAGCCTATTCAACCTAAATGATATTCCAGCTTCGATTTCAGCACACGGACTACTGAACGTCGTGTACTGAAAAAATGCGCTTTCTTAAACAATTTTAGAGAGAACATTATGTCATACTTTTGGGAGATGAACCCGGATGTCTCCTAGTTGAACTGGCTTTGTTATAGATTTGAGAATGGTTAAGAGGCAGTGAATGAACAAGAGCCATTACTCAAACCAGAGTAACCACACCTAGTACAGCTGAATAATTTCATCGCATTATTTGCCATTCATGTAACATGACTGAAAAGCAGGTCTACCAGCTTACTATTTTACTATTCAATGAAGATTGGCTGTCTGCAGTAGGCCAACCCGTGGTGTTGTATCATAAAAGTCTTTACTGATTTTCTTATAATGCCAAACGTTGGGTGCCAAAATCTTTGCTCTATTTTGCATGGGTTCAAACTAATGACGATAAATGTGAGTAGACTCTAAAGTCAACTGGTGAAATCTTAGTTAACTTCCCAAGCAGCAAGTTAATGTTCAGTTTAGTCAAGTCAGAGTTGAGACAGCTCAAGTCAAGTCATTGTTACATAACTTAGCCAATTTTGACCTCACCGAAATGATTTTGGTACCTAAACAGCATAAAAAGCACGAGATGTGTTCTCTACAGAACTGCAGAATTTTTTGCGGCACTGCAGAATTCTGCAATTTCCTGCAGAATATGCAGGTGCAGGGAGAAATTGAAATGTACCGCCCCATCCTAACAACTCTATACAAAACCATATTATGTTATAGTATTTTCCTTTTTCTCTTTTGAAAAAATACCCACGCTGGCGCCTCTAGACTTATTTTGCAACGGGCCCGAAATGCCGCCAGTCCGCCCCTGGTTAGTCTGCTGTCCAAACATTTTCTTTCTGTCAATCAAACACCTTGTTTAGGCTGCTACGGCTGCCATGGATATATGAAATTTTGCTGATTCCATATCTGAATATGTTATTCAATTTTAGATAGTCTTTAATATTGTACCAATCTTGAGTCAACCAGGATACACGCGTGTATTATACAATTTATAGAAGTGCTTATATAAGACATTATTTTTACATCACTGGTTGCCGTGCATGCGAGAAAATGGAATGACTTATTGCATATAAGTACAATGTATGTTATATTTTGCTCCCATCCATATTTAACATCCCTGAAAAAAAGATAAGATATGATAAGACAAAACTTTATTTCACGTAGGTGATGACAATAAAAATAAGAAACATAAGCTACAAAGCTTTTAACTGACAAGTAAAATAACACAACAATAAGGCGATAATATGATATGTACAAATGAGAAATGAATAAGGTGAAACTCAAATTACTTTACAAAACAAGTTAGCGTCATTTGATTTTAATTTGCTTTAAGACAACAAGTTAGCGTCATTTGATATTATATGGAGTTTCTCAAACATAGTATACACAAAGTACAGTCACAGTTCTTAAGGAAATTACTTTTTAGTAGAGCTGACTTAAATGAACTAAATTCTTCACAACATTTTAAACAGTTAGGGAGTGAATTCCATAATGAAGGACCTTGAAACCTTATTGACTTTTTACCATATTGAATGGTATTAAACTGACAAAGTACAATTTTGTTACTGTCGCGCATGTTATATGGAGATACCTGCTTCTCAAAAAAGTTACTTTCCATTGGTGGTGCCAAGTTATTTATAACTTTAAACACAAATTCCACTAAATTATTTCTATGGTTTACATACAGCATCTTTTTGCCCGTTTTTATCAATAAGTCATCATATGTGCTCTCATAGTCATTACATACTAATCTTAAGGCCCTTTTATTCAATTTCTCAATTTTTCGACTCTGGCCGAGAGAGAAAGTATTGTAAGCTAAGGAACAATACACAAAATTGGAAGCCACAAATGCCTCATATACCCTGAGTCTGCCTTCAAAGTCAACATATTTGCATATTCTTTGCAATGCATTTATTTGTCTTCCTGGCTTTTTTGATATTATTGAGACATGGTGGTTAAAGTTTAACTTTTGATCAATGTGGATTCCCAGCAGCTTGACAACTGGTTCAGATTTAATAGTTTTATTTTCCACTTCCAATTCTATTTGTTGGTTGTCTCGACTGAAACATATTGCCTGGAATTTGGAAGGGTTGGCTTTCATATAATTAGCTTTGAACCGAAAAATTGCCTGTTCAGAGGCTTGCTCAAGGTTATTCTTCACAACCGTTAAGTTTTTATGGGAGTATGACAGAGTGTTATCATCAGCATAATTATAAACTTCACATGTCTTCTTTAAGTCCAATAAGAAATCATTTATGAAAATATTAAAAAGTAATGGACCCATAAGTGATCCTTGTGGGACACCATTTTTTAAGTTTAGCCCTGAATTGATTGATCCCTCTAAAATAAAGGATGGAATGAGTTGACTCCCTTGTCTGATGAAAGATCTGATAGAAAATCACCTTGTTCAGTGGCTCTGGTTGCCATGGATACAATGGGGTAAAATGACCCACTGTCTAACTTTTATGACTGCCAAATATAAATTCCGTTTAGAACCATGCCACTCTTGAATGGAATGCAATAGTGAGTCTGCTCTGCAAAAAAAGTTGACTCTGTCAATTAAATACCATGTTTTGTTGCTATGGATACATGAAATTTCATTGGTTCCATATCTGGAATTCATTGGTAGGTTTTTTTCACTGCATTTCTTCACTGTCCAAAGGCCAAAATCGATTTCCCTGTCCAATGTTGCCAGCCATTAGCTAACAAGGACACAAAAGTGACTTTCAATAGGGTTTTTCATAAGACATTACTTCTGGGTATCCCTGGTTGCCATGGATACAAGAAAATTAAATTGTCCGATGCCCAACTGTTATATATATATATTTTTTTGCCTCCATTCCATGTTTAACATCCCTGGACTAATATGTCACTCTTGAATGAAGCAAAGAGATGACTATCTTGACGAAAAATCATACATCCATTAACATTTTTGGCCGGCTCTGGTTGCCACGGATACATTATAATCGAGTGGCTCCATATCTAATATTCATCTGTGTCATTTTTCCTGCCTCCGTGTGGAAATTACTTAGTCTGTGCCACCCTTTACCAAGGTGTCATGGTAAGGCAGAATATCCAGTGACACTTTTTCTTAATATGTCATTGGTTACCATAGCAACCATTGACAAGTTTGACTATTTTAACAAAATTCCATGTTATGATTTCTCCCAAGTAATGTGAGAACATATCAAGGGAAAACAACATGCAACATTCCTTTTTTTGGGTTATTCCAACATAAATAGGCTTAAAAGTGATGTATTTTTGGAGACCCCCTGGTTGCCATGGAAACGCAAAATTGGGATGGCTCCAGGTCTGGAATTAAAGGTCTTGGTCTGTTCTACCCCTGTGCCAAATTTCATAGGTGTAAGTAAAAATGCAGTATCAAGTCACAGACCATACCCACTAAATTAGGGGCCAGCCCATGTATCGCTTTAAACATTAGAACCGCTGTGAAATAATTTCTACGCTGACGGACATTCAAAATTCTTAACTGTTTGACTAGATCAAGACCTCTAACATTAACAAAATCAAAATTACCATAGATGACCCTGGCAGCTCTATTCTGCATACGCTGCACCTTATCAACATTAGAATTGCTAGTAAAACCCCATGCTGTTATACAATAGTCAATATTGGGTTGAATAGTAGAACAGTAAATATTAATAAGTGAATCATGGGGAACAAAACATTTAACACGAGATAATAATGAAATTTTAGAGTTAAGTTGTTTACATAGCTTTTCAATATAATCATTCCACATAAGACTTTGATCAACTTTGAGTCCGAGATAGTCAATAACTTTAACATCAGGTACATCATCTTCACCAACATGAACATTCAACTGATTATTGATATCATCATTAAGCCTGCTTAGTTTTTGCCTAGTGCTTACAACAATACTATTAGACTTTGAGGCATTAACTATAAGTTTGTTATTGTCATACCATTCTTTTACGCCATCTAGTGAATTCTGCAGGTTCTGTCTAAGATCAACTAAATCATGACCTGTGCAATACAGTAGAACATCATCAGCATATAAATTACAACAACCTTGTCTTACATGAACATTAATATCATTCACAAAAAGAAGGAAGAGAACCGGCCCGAGAACCGAACCCTGTGGAACTCCAATATCCACATGTTTTATTTGAGATTCTGAATTATTACATCTAACTTTATGACCTCTATTATCAAGATACGAGTTAAACCAATTTATAACTACTTCACAAAAACCGTAACAGTTTAGTTTCTTAAGAAGAATAGAATGACTGATAGTGTCAAAACACTTTTTTATATCTAGGGCACATGCTCCCACAAGGAAACCATCATCAATACTATTTGACCAGTCATTGAGAACTCTGTGGATAGAAGTCTGGGTATTATGTTTGGCAATGTAGGCAGACTGATCTGGAGAGATGAAATTATATCTATTGAGGTAGGACATAACCTGAGATTGGACCTCCCTTTCCAGGATCTTGGGAACATGACCAATAACACTAATTGGGCGATAGTTAGAAGGATCATTCTTGCTACCTTTACCCTTGTATACTGGGGTTATTCTGGAAAGTTTCCAGTCAC
This sequence comes from Platynereis dumerilii, assembly GCA_026936325.1. Taxonomy (NCBI): domain Eukaryota; kingdom Metazoa; phylum Annelida; class Polychaeta; order Phyllodocida; family Nereididae; genus Platynereis; species Platynereis dumerilii. Next base: position 176,450,645 of record JAPTHN010000001.1, on the reverse strand, counting down.
TAAGCACATGACTTTGAGACAATGACACATTACAAAATTTTGTTATTATTGGAGCTATAACATGGCGAGAAAGATACAACAACTTGGCATCGAAATCTAAAACATCAACAGCACTATCATCACATAAATTTTTCAAATGTTTTGTTACAGCTTGACTAGTAACAGGTTGAAACTCAAACTTATGGATTGATTTTGAAGTTTTCCAAAACAAACTGTCATTGTTATTAACCGGCAAATCAGAAACAGTGGACTGTCCAATTGAGTTGAAATAATCATTGAGAGAATTTGGAGAGAAATTTTCAGGTAGGGGGGGTCTGGCTTTACCACCAGTTAAATTGTTAAGGACTTTCCACATTTTTGATGGATTAGACTTATTAGTAGAGATTGCTTTCTGATAGTGGGATTTTTTGGCAGATTTTAGAATATTGGTGACCTTGTTTCTGACATGTCTGTAGGTTGCCCAAACATTAACATCTGAAGACTTGATAGCACATCTTTTAAGGTAATCGCGTTGGTACATTAACCTGACAACACCAGGAGTGACCCAAGGATTGTGACGCTTCTTTAACCTTCTAATTTGAATTGGAGCATACTTATTACTTATTTCTATGAAGGCTGACCTAAACTTATTCCATTTTTCCTCAAACAAATCTTCGGACCAGCTACAATCAGTAATATCAGTACGCAAAGATAAATCATTAATAAAAGTTAAACCAGTAAAATTTTTGTAATTCCTAAATTTTACAGTGTTATGATCTGAATTTGAGTCTTTGAGAAAACTAAAAACAGTGTAAACTAAGTAGTGGTCACTTACAGAACTTTCATAAACATCAGTCTTTACATGAAGGTGAGGTCTATTTGACAGAATGACATCGATCAATGTTGAACTAGTTAAGATCGTTTGTGGTTTTTGAAAACTTATTGTGAAACAAAAAGTATTTTAACAATAAAGATAACATTTAACCATAATGATCCACATTATTCCATATAATGCATTCGTGATTGAGCAGATACAAAGCAATGAATGGCCTTGTAATGAAGGAGGTGAGAGGTGAATCAAAGGTCTGTATTTATATACTGCTGAACATACACAGAAACTGATGACCTCCTTTTATGTTGATAGACCCACTATCTGGGGGATTCCCCCTAATTAGATGGTTCTACTAGGGATCTGAGATGCCACCGACAAAAATGTCGGCCAGCTAATTTAACATTTAATGTCATAATAAAGCAGTGTGAAACAAAAATCGGATATTAAATAATTCATCAAAGACCTCAAAATAACCTCATATTAATCCAATATCAACTGATACATGATAACGTTGAACTTGTTGGGCTACTTTTCAGCACAGGGTTTGTTTTGTTAGTGATCCTGTTTATGTGGAGATCCATGCCTACAATCTGGGTCACTGCTGAGGAAGGCCGTAATGGACATAGCATGTCAAGGAAATTACCATTTTTTGTTCATCGTTACAGCATCTACTTTTTTTATCTTATTTCACAAGAGAAAAAATTGTTCAGGCAATTAAAATGTTCTTGAAAGCGTCCATCATGGCACACAAGATCAGGGCAAGATGGGCATCTTGTTAGAACATGATGGACTGGACACAGGTTTGAAGGAATGATTTCAGTTCAACTAGCTCAACAGTAAAATGGCAAGATGTCTCTTAAAGTCAGTGTGCCCCCTTGATATGAATTATGACAAACACATTTAATCTCTCTATCTACTGCAAGGTTACATACCAAATATATTATTTCTGCCAAGTGAAGTGACCTCAGGTCAATGGTATCTCTTCTAATCCAACTTGAAAAGTTTTGACAACTTAACACTGCTGAAAATGGCGGTTACGACACAACAGCAGCATGGCAGCAGCAGGGAGCTGCCTGGGAAAACCATTGTGACATCACTGAGCTATTTTTAGCTTAGCTGCTGGTGAAGTCAGCTGACAGCAAAATTCAAAATACGACGTGCCACTCCGCATCCAGTTGGTATGATTAATCTTATGTAACAGCATAGAATGATGTTTTCTGGCTTGACTATGACTTAGGAATGAAAGTATGTGTATCATCTATTCTTAATATGTGGGATTGCAAATTTTGGCCGAATCAAGGGGCACTCAGACTTAAAAAAAAAACATGAGCAGAGAGAGCATTTCAAATCTTGCGTTAACATGATCACAACACATTTTGAAGATCCAAAAAAGTAACCGACTTCTAGAATTTTAAAACAACAATCACAAAATTATCGGATCTAAAACTTTTCTCTTTATATATTGAGGTGGAATATGAAATTAAAATGTTTTCTATGACTAAACATTTTCAAGATGGTGCCAAAACCAATCATGCCCCATGCATGTGTCCATCATATTCCACCTTACCCAATCTCATTGGCCTGGATGACAGAAAACACCACTTCAAAGGACTTTTAAAAGCTGTCGCCTAATGATTTCACCATCCAGTTAAATTTCCGTTTTATTGGTAATAGAGCTCACAAGAAAGGAAGGATTAGTCATTTTATACCACTTGACATCTCTTTCAGCCAATCACGTGCCAGTATTTCATTGAAATAATTCCTATTATTTTTTGCTGTCCAGTGTCCACTTATTGGCTGTTTGAGTGTTTATCTCATAGTATAAGGAATATGTGTTTATCACACCTCGGGCTAAAGCCCTTGGTTGATAAATCACCGTGCATATTCCCTCTGCCATGGCGAATAAACGATGTATGTCAATGTACGTCAAAGCGACGTATATGATGAGGAGAATAATATGATATCCCGAATGCCTCATATAAACATTTGAATAAACTGGACAGAGGACAAACAAACAATTTATAAGGATGGCCGCTGAGCCGGCTTATTGGCAACAATAAGACACACAAACACATTCATACAACCATACACACAACACATAACGAGACAAACACACAGAAAGGAGCACCTGCTGCCCAGGGACCAGACACAGTCCTTATACAATAAACTGGTGTGTCTTTTAACGATACCATTAATACTAATAATACACATAGAAAATGATAGCAGTCATACGCACAAAATAAATAAAGTACATACATATACGTATTTGAGATGATGTAATATATACAATGAAGAAGATATAATGAGTAGGCCTATATGAAAGATAGAATCATACAAATAATGGCCGAGACGTTGGTCGCAATTTTTTGTGAAATGTCAAGTAGGCTACGAACCTGGGTAGATTAGACTCTGAAAGAGGCAAAGGATGCAAAGAGTGAAGATTAGTGAAGGATGTATCTACGAACTGCAGTTTCATATGAAGCTCTGCTCTTTGGTGCAAAGTGGAAGCGACCCCGAGAAGAGGCAAACAAGGTATATAAAGGAAAGAAGGTGTTTCACAGGTAACTAGCTGAAAGAAACACGAAGCTTGAGAAGTAAGCCAAATGGCAAAGAAACGCCTGAGAGGAAACTGAAACAATGGATAAAAGGACTACAGAAAGGACTAGAAAAGGTGAGAAAAACACTACAGAACACATAGGTGAATCAACTGCCAATCGGTCAAGAAATAAGAAAGTGCGAGGCAGCAAACCATCGCCCTCTGCCCAGCTTCAATAAACCTTATGCTATGGTATTGGGCAATTGTCTCTTGAAAAAACATTCAAAACCTATTTCAAATGTGTTACAAGTATACACCAATCTGAAGAATGTCATGAGGAGAAATCTATTCTTATATCTCATCTACATTTTATTATTACCTTTGCTGAAGATCTGTATTGCTAAATTTAAGCAGTGGCCTTTATGAAACGAATCATCTTAATCAGGTATATATACTAAGCTGCAAATACTTTTAAATGAAATTTCTTTAATATCTTAGAAATTACTTATTAGATTCAAAGATGGCCACTGCACAATAGGCCTGTCTCCATATGGGGATTATGACAGGTATTATGGGTAAGTGGCACTACAATAAGGGGGAGTGCTATTTTTGTCTTGGGGGAGCCCACCAAATGACATAATATCATCTGGTTTGTTTGCAAAGTAAGTGAAATCCTGTGACCAACAGTTAATAATAATCTGGTTGTTAACATGTTATAATCCCCCAATCTGTATGATAACAACAGTCTTTTCTGTTGAATGGCTGTGTAGCTGACCCAAACATTCAACAAACAGTCAAACACACACATTGAGTCAGATTCCTTAGCTTGGTCAACAACACCAATCACCTTGTTGAAAGGGGATTCCATCAGAGCTCCTATGGCTTGGAGACACCATCCTCCCAGGGCAGGGTTCGTTTACACTTACCCGGCCAACAAGCACTATAACATGACTGAGTTTTATGAATATGCTAATCTTTTTGCAGCTTTTTTCCGGCGTTTTTCTACAAAGAAAATACTTAAAACAAAAACCGAGACAACAGTGACAACATTAAGACATTCATTCAGTTGCTTTCAACTATATGTCAACTGTGAATTATGTCTTTCACGCCGGAGCCTTGTTAATCTTTTAATGACTACTTTACTGAAACACTACTCATGTGGTCAGGGTAGACTCACGCAGTCTGACCTGAGAGGTGAGGATGGGAGACACCGCCCGCCCATAAATTCAGAATTACAAATGGAGACAGACCTATTGAAAGCAACACCCGGGACAAAATGTTACTTATAATATATACAAGAGATTTTCCAAAACTTCTGTCCAACTTGTCAAAACTTGAGTTATTTAACGAAAGTTATGTAACCCGAGTCTCTTATAAATGCAATCCTCAAAAGGTCAAATAGAAAATTAACTATAAATGTTGGCTCTAATCCTAGCTCTGACACTCGATTAAACTAATTGGATAGGTTTTTGAATGAGCAACACTTAGGGAACACATGTGACGCTCCTTGTTTCTGATATAGATTCATTTTCTTTGACTTCAATTCAATCATCACATCTTTCTTGACAGGTCTATGAGAAACAGGTAAAATTCTACACAATGTAAGTAATAGTTTTCTTGAAAATCACTTAAAGATATATATATGAGTCATATTCCATTTCTATCAAATGCAAGCTTTCAAACAGTCCGGAAATTATATGCATATGTAGTTATACATTTACAATACTTTCTTTCAACTTCATTCACTGAAAGTAAAAGATTGGTTCACTATATACAGTAGTCGAGGCAGTAAGTGATCCCTTGTTGTATACCATCTTTGTGGGTATTGTCGTATTTTTGGGAGTTTTGTTAGAAGGAACAAAAAAAAAATATCCCTCTTGGGTTCCATGTGGATTTTTAGCTTGAGCGAACAAAGTTCGAAGAAGGTATTGTAATCACTTTGGAAAAGTGTTGTCCGTCTGCCGAGTGGGCGTTCGGGCGGCGGCGGGCAGAAAGATAGTTTCTGGGCCAGAACTCAGCCCCTAATATATGTACATGGGTGAAATTTGGCATACATGTATATGGCATATATGGTGTAGTTGTGCCATTTGATGGTGTGATTCATGGATATTCCATAGTTTTGAAATATTGAGAAAAAATATCAAAATTATTAATTTTTGTTTCCAGGCCAAAACCTGGCCACTATTGCATGTGCATGGATGAAATTTGATATTTTTAATACCTTTGAAATATTTAAAAAAAATATTTTTTTTTTGGTTTCTGACCGTCAGCTCACAACCTACTCATTGTACATTCATGAAACTGCCCAAAATATGTGTAAATTAGGCTCATCCATCATCCATGGCTAACGTACCTTGCAGACGGCAGATCGCAGGGCCTCAAGCATATTTATAATTTTAAGCCAGGACGTTCCCAATATTGTGTATAATTACAAGCTGTTTGGTATACATATCACTTTTATGGTGAAATTGGTCTTTCAAAGGTCATTTCGCTGATATTATGATGTAAATTCTGAATGGTCCCTTATCTAATGATAAGGTAATCACTAATGAGTGGTGAGTTTTGTGGATTATTGGCCGAGAGAGAGAGAGAGAACAATGCTTTCCCATTCTGGCTGTTGACAATAGAATTTCCGGCAGCATCATTCGGCTGTTACTGGTCCATTATATGAGGCAGGAAACAAGTCTGGACTGGTGTGGCCCAATAAGAAATGAAAAAAAAGAAAGAAATCATAACAATTTTAAATCTTTTTTCGCCCAAGCAATTTGAAATGAGAGAAGTTTACCTTTATGATTCGAGGGAGCTGCATAGAAAAGAATGGAAGTTCAGAACATCAAAATTAATTTGGCATTCAAACGCATTTTATGTAATAAGCAAATCATCCTTTTCTTTTCTTTCAATTCGGGCATGAGCCAGAAAACGCCTTAATGTAGCTATGACACACATTTTTTCAATCTCCTTTTTGTAATTTAAGCTTTTTCTTGTTGTTTTTTTACATTTTGGATTTCTGTACCAAGTTTATGGTGTAGAGCAGTCGACATTAAATTTTGTTCATAATAGTTTTTATATAGCGTTTTTATAGCCCTTTTCTGTAATTAATGGCAGTCTTCTGCTCATCCTGCTGTGTTCTGCTGAGCGCGAAGCCGGGGACCTGAGAGGCAGCTGTCCCTGTCACCTAGAAGCCGATTTGATGACACATAATTTTGGATATATACGGGCACCTTGGTAATGCTACAATAATCACTGATATCACAGCGTACACTTGTCTTACCGTAATATTCATTATTCATGGTTTAAGACCAAATCATCACTAATCTAGTAGTTTATAAGCAAAATAATGATTTATGGACACAATATTCATAAAGCCACGTATTTGGTAATTATGACATGTTCGATTTGAGTCACTGCAGCACAAATGTCCTTGTTTGTTTACCGTGACTTCATGCAACTATGTAGGCTAATGAAACTATGTTTTCCTTCGTCACTAGGAATAGCAGAAGAGGTGCTGAAGCAATGTTGAGTGTAACTTTAAATCTCTCACCACAGTGAAGCTCAAAAAATGATCTGAATGATTTGCTTCAAATCTTGTTGACAAAAAAATGGTAAATTAATAAGAAATATCAAAAACAGCAATTTTCTGAAAATTTTACTGGTGATAACTGATTCTGAACTAAATCTACTGCAGATGAAACTAATTTAGAAAAATTCAACCTGAAAATCATGAAAATGAGTTTAAATGAAAATTAGGTGGGTTTTTTGGCTATTTCTGGAACTCTGCAGAGGACTTGGATCTGAACTATTTTGGAACTGATCTGGGTCAAAATTTATTTTCTTTTTACACTCAAGCATCTTCATAAGAATTCACATGATTTCTTGTAAATGCATGTTTATCACAAATTTCATGGTTTTTAACCTATATTTAGAATTTCTGTCAGTTTCAGTAAATTTTTTACTGTCCAATTGCCATCTACAAGATGTTTTTGATATTACACCACCTCTGGTTTGGGTTCTAGTGCAGTTATTATATAAATACTGTTGTACCTTGACACCCAAAAATTGGCTAAATTGCCTGTGGTTTGGTTTTCTTCGAATAACACATGCGCCAATTTTACGACATTTGTCAAACTGTGCAGAAACGCTCATTACTATACATTAGAAGTGCCCTGTGAGTTTCATGGCTGTAGCTCTTATACTTTTTGTGCCAGAAGGAAAGTTTTGACCACTTTGTGAAAATCTCAATTCTGCAGGGGTTGGTTGAAATTGCTGCAGCTCCAACCTGCCTGCAGGCAGAAATGACATAAACCCATCAAAAGATTCAGTACTATACCTACTAAAAATGTGGCAAAAATCGTGCTTAAGTGGAAGTTATCGTTTTTTGAAGAAATAAAAAGTTTTCTGGTTCTGTCCCTATTCACCCCCTTGTCCCTATTCACCCCATATTACGGTAGTTAATTTCAACTGCAAGACAATCAAGAAAAACAGTCCAAACTTTGTTACAAACAAATCAACATGATAAAATAGTTTTGTCAAGTTATTGAGCGAATGAATAATGATAAACTGTAAGTATTTTTATGAACAGATGGGTCAATGGACGGGTAAGTAGGTTTGATAAGTAGCTAAATAAATGGATAATTAAATAAATGAATAAATAAATAGATGAATGAATAGCTGACTAAATAAATAACTAAATAAATAATAGCATGGAACGAGTGGAAATGTCTCAATCCTTTCTTGTATAAGGGAGCATTAAATGATCATTAGTCCCCATTATAGGCTGTTATGTTAGGCGTTTCCCATAGGTAGCAATCCATACATGTTGAACAGTGTGGCTCCCTCAGCAAGCTTACCTGCTCAAAGAGCAGACTGTCTCGGTTCTAAAGGTCATATATTGCATTTTGAAGACTTTTGGAAGAAATGCCTCAGTCCTATGCTGTATATATACACTAAACATGTATGCTCTTTATCTTCTGCGAACTAAAATAGAAGAAGATATTGTAATCACTTGGGTAAAATGTTGTCCTGGCTGTCAGAAGTCCTGGCGGTCGGGTGGTTGGGAAGATAAATAGTTTCCGGGCCAGAACTATACAGATGAAATTTGGTACACATATAGCCTACATGGTCAAGTAGTGCCTTTTGATGGTCTGATTGATGGTTAACTCACACTTTTTTAAATATCTAGGAAAAATATAAAAAAGATTGTTTTGTTTCCGGACCAAGACTTATACATCATTGTATGTATGGATGGAATTGAGTGCACACGCATCCCATATGGTTCAGTTATGCCTTTTGATGGCCTGATTGCTGGGTATTAGGTATATACCCTATCAGCGTGCCTCGGCGTTCCAACGTTGGCCCGAAGCTGGTCCGATGCTACTGACATCGGACTGACACTGGGCCGACGTTGGACCGCCGAGGCATGCTGACAGGGATATATACTTTTTGAAATATAAGGAAAATATCAAAAAAAAGTTTTTTCGTTTCTGGCCCAAAACTTTTGCATGTACAAGGATGAAATCTGATACACGTGTCACCTATATGATATGTAGTTGTGCCTTTTGATGGTGTGATTCATGGATATTCCATACTTTTTAAAATTTTGAGAAAATAATTATTTTTTGTTCACGGGCCAAAACTTGACCACAACATATATTGCAAGTACATATACATGGATGAAATTTGCTGCACATATTACCTGTATAGACATGTTTTAGAGCCTTTTCATGGCCTGATTGCATCCTAGGTTTTTTTTAAAATGATGCTATCTGGCCCAAAGTGCTTCTCCTATTCTGCACACAGAGCCCTCAACAGAGGGCTGGGGATAAAACTGGGGATCAAACAGGAAAAACCGGCGCTCAAAATATTTCAGTAGAACGGAGATGATTGTCACAATAAAATGCGGGATTGCGATATAAAATGTAGTTGCAGTCAACCCAAATCTTCGGGTTTTATATTTATTTTAAAAAAAAGTTCCAGTTAAAACAAATAGGCAGCAGCAGGTGCACAAAAAATGCATGTAATTTATCAGAACTTTTGAGATTTTTATGTCTTTGACCAAATCACCTGCCAATTACTATCCCTGTACTGATGGCATATTTTACTGGTAATTTCAGTTGGCCAACCACTGAGCGATAACCTGGTATTTAGGCGCATAATATGTTCTCTGCAGTAGTCGTTCATTATCACTCACCTAGTTACAACCAGATATATTGCCCAAATGTCTGGACATTTGACAAATCCACGATAATCTAAGTGGGTGATTTTGAGTGATTTTGACTTGTGTATGAGGAACTGTTTTTTTTTTGCTCAAGGGAACCACGATTATTTTAAAGAGGTGAACATTTTGGGAAAGGCATGCCTGAGAAGAATTGTAATGCTAAAGGGCTACATATTTCACCAAAAGCCACACAATTAATTGCACAGCCACAGTCTCTATAATCATGGTCACACAACCTATTGCTGTGGCAATCACATTTCAAGTGTAGACTCTGTTGACCTGAGGTGCAAAACAGGTGATTATAACAAACAGTCAATGCCAAACAATGCTAAACAAGATAATCCAGCCTGCTATTTTGTAACAGGGCCTCTTGAAACACTATCAGAACATAAGAATATGTGTCAGAGACATGCACTTTTTGCCAAAGAATATCTTAATTGGACATTTTAACATCTATTTATCGACATGGGACTATCTACTTACTAAACCTTCATTGCAAGGGATATACCTGGAGAGGGCAAATTAAACATATTGCCCTGTAGATGATAAAATGCAAGGTAAGAGATTGAAATTCTCCCAAAACCATCTCAACACAGAAAACTTCGCCAGTTCACTTGCCAATTTTGAAACCCTTTAATTAATTCAGTATCAAAGAAATCTGAAGGTGTACTTTTGCATAGATGTAGTAAACAATGACTACATAGACAGTTCTGCATGGTGTTGCGTTGCTGAAAACAATTAGATTTATAGTAATTTGGCTTTTTTTGAGACATGTGCTTTTCTCAAGACATTGTTATGATCAAACAGGAAGTGCAACAACAGTGCCACCTTACCTACCCATGTATAATATAGGCCAATTAGATGCTTGTAGAACATTAGACACAAATTCACTCACTCACTGGTCAGTGGTCACCATAACCTTGCAAATCGCCTCATTCCCTTGCTTTTTCTTAATTGCGCTAATGGCTTGTCTGCTGCTTTAAAACTAAAAGGCCTTGATAAAGTAGCCCATCATGCTGCCGAATTACAAAACATGTAATGTTGCAAAGCTGTTTCCTAAAGACATGCAATGCGACAAAAGGTAAAACGGAATGGCCAACACAGAATTTGAGCTTTTAGGCCAAACTTCCTATCAAAAATTGATTCCCCCCTTGACTTTCATGTGGATTTTTAGTACCAGACCCTTAGACTTCATGCATATTTTTAGTACCCCTCTCCCCGGCATACACAGCAACACACACACATATATATATATATATACAGTACTGTTGTAACTTTTTCCTTGGAATGGAGAAGGAGCAGAATTGTCGCGCCTTTTAATTAATAATAATATGATGAGCCGGATATGATACCTGCCTCTGCATTAGGACTTCCTTTTCTCTGAATTAATAAAAAGGAACCTGGGAATGCATCACATCTGACTACCCGGAAACATTCCACATACATCACAATCAGAGATCTAGAAGATTGGCTATGCCTAATATTGCCTATGTTTTGCAACTTTATCCATGGCTATAGTACCACTATTTACCTTCTTACAGATGATATTACGGTCCAAGTGTAAACACTGATTAAGTATCAATGCCATTCTACGAAACTAGAAATGCCCATGGAATTGATTGAGAAAGAAAGGGCAAAGATGTGTTGACAGGAAGATGGAAGAAAACAAGGCTTAAAAGTATATATTATACCCAGATGTAGGATGGCATATTGCATGGAAGAAAGGATTGATATGTTGTTATATATTCATGAAAAGAAAAGATGAAAGGAGAGAGTGACATGACGAATGAGATAGAACGAAAAGAGGGCTGCCTGAATTAGGGAAGAGGAATAATTCGTTGCAATGTGTCACCATTTTACATTGCTCTGCTGCAATATGTATACATGTAAGTGGCAGCAACATCAAGCAGCCATTGCCAGCCATCCTCCCCACGCAAGCCCTGCTAAAATGGACAGGGCTTTCTGCTATTTCCAACCTCTTCTGTGATTGGCTGCTTATTTAGGTCATAAGCATTTTGCATGCAGATTTAGTCCGATTATGGACACTTAGAGGATTACTGGCAACTGAGAAAAACAGTGTAAAACAAGCAAACTTTCAAACAGTTTCATTTCAGAACTGTGAAAATACATAATTCAATGGAATTTTCGGAACTGTGATAGCACCTTTCAACAATACACAATTTCTCCATATGTAACAGTGTGAAACAGAAGCAACAACTGGGTCAGTTAATTAAGTATTCATGAATTAGCAAAGGTTATGGGCCATTTTGTCATGGTATGACTTGGGATGATGTTGCCAGCCAGAGTGAGTGGGAGAGAAGAATGAATGAAGTATGGGTGAGGAGAGGAAGGGAACAAAGGATGGAAGGGAGAAAAAGATTGTAGTCCAGGAGCCACTCCCCAAAAAGGGCCATATTTCAGGAGTTGCTTCACCCCGAGAGCTAGAAAAATGCGGCTTGCGCCATGCAATTCCAAAAATACTCCAAATGACCGCTGGGGTGGATGTATGTCTTGAAAGTGGTGCAGTTTTCTGTTATTTCACTTTTAATGCACCCTTCTCTGTTGATGACAGGGAATTTTAGAACTGCAACAGGGGTGACTAATAATTTAATTTCTCCTCACCTACTGCAGCAATATACACATGCTGAATTAATCATGATTATTTATGAAATAATAGGAAAAAATTGGTGCACTTCTCTGTTATTTCAGTTTTAAGGCACCCTACTCCTTCGATGATTGTAAATTTCAGAACTGTGTCAGGGGTGCATAATGATTTAATTTCTGCTCACCTACTGCAGCAATATACACATGCTACATATCACCTTAAAGCTGAGAAACACAGCTTTCCAACCATGTATAACACATATGCATAGTATAAAAATTTGCTGAATTAATTATGATTATTTATGAAATAATAGGAAAAAATTGAATATTTTAAAAAATATTACAGTGCACAAAACTTTTCAAGAATGAAAAAAAAAAGAGCTAGAAAAACCAAAAAGGCATCATGCATTTCCAAAAACACTATAGATTACTACTACAGCAGATGTATATCTTGAAAGTGGTGCACTTCTCTGTTATTTCAGTTTTAAGGCACCCTACTCCTTAGATGATTGGATGATTGGAAATATCAGTACTCTGTCAGGGGTGCATAATGATTTAATTTCTCCTCACCTACTGCAGCAATATACACATGCTACATATAACCTTAAAGCTGAGAAACACAGCTTTCCAACCATGTTTAACACATATGCATAGTATAAAAATTTGCTGAATTAATTATGATTATTTATGATATAATAGGAAAAAATTGAATATTTTAAAAAATATTACAGTGCTCAAAACTTTTCAAGAATGAAAAAAAAAGAGCTAGAAAAACCAAAAAGGCATCATGCATTTCCAAAAACACTATAGGTTACTACTACAGCGGATGTGTCAGGGGTGCATAATAATTTAATTTCTCCCCACTTACCGTAGCAATATACACATGCTGCATACCAAATTACAGTTAAGAAACTCAGCTTTCCAACCATATATAACATGTATGCATAGCTTTAACACTATACTGAATATTGACGATTAATTATGAATTTATAAAGCAAAAATTGAAGATTTTATTAAATATAACAGTACACTCTATTTTCAAGATTAAAAACAAGCTAGCTAGAAAAACCAAAAAGGCATCATTAATTTCTCAATATACTTAAGTTAACCACGAGGGTGGATGGAGATTTTCAAATTAATGCACCACTCTGGACATTATTTCAGTTTTATGCACTCTGCTGTTTCGGTGTGGGAGCACACTAGAACTGTGGCAGCCATGCATCTTTAATTACTATATATGAGCTGTACCCCATATTAAAGCAGAGAAACAAACCTCTCCAATGGTATATAATGCATATGTGTAGACTTCACTTGATTTCGATTGATTATGAAAGAAAAGGAAAATGTGACCAATTTTTCCTACTTAGTGGTTACCTTGTCGCAATTAATAAATACCTAAACACATGCATTCAGACTTATGAGTATTGAATATTTTCAATCAAATGGTTCGTATTCAGCAAAGAATTTCTGAAGCGAAACATGAGACATGATGTTTGCAACTTTAATTGCGAAAAAACGTTTAAAATATGTCACAAGGCTATTGCAGGTAATTATTACTAATTAATAATCTGAAGATCCAAGAAGAAATGCTGTTTGTTCAACTAGAAGTCACAAGATTAACATTAATGAACACACACAAGATGTAATGCATATTTGACATGAAACTTTTTCATTATCAACTGTTTAACCATCTTTTGAAGCTAACAAATTGAGAACAAATTTTTCTTAGCTGAGAACATATCCTCACACATTCTAACATCTTCACCCATGTTAATCAACCGCATGAATAATTTACAATATAATATGTAACTTCAAAATTCTAAAGGACCAGCCAGTGATCAGTTAACACAAGAAATACATTGCAGGAAAAAATCTGTCACATGTCGCATCATTCAAAAAGTCATCTTCCTTACACAGTAGGACAGCAAATTTAACTTGGAAGTTGAAAAACATATCCACAATTTTACTCACTTTACGGGCTAATATACACAAATCTAATCAATTTATATTTTATAAAATACATATATACTAACAGAAGCAATGTAATTGAGAGCACACCTTCATATTGAAGCACCATTGTACTGGCTGCTTCATCATGAGGACAGGAATCAGGTCATTATTCTCCATGCTCCAACCATTCCCAACTTGTGAAGGAAGATTTAGAATGGGTTCTGTAGCTTTTAGCCAGATGTAACTCTGGTAGTTTGCTCTCCTGACATGCTGAATGAATGAGTCTATTGTTGGAGGTAACTTCTCACTGGAGAGACTCTTCTTCGAGAACAACTCATAGCGCAAGTCATCAAGTGAATCAACCTTCTTGTTTGCATATATACCAGAGATGTGAGTCGAACAAGTGCTGTCATGGTCTTCTCTGTCACACACTTGGGTCCTGCCCTAATTCTCTGAGACTTTCTTGAATGTGGTCATTTAATGACAAGTGTTTCATCCACTTCATTTTTCCCTGTCCAAAGAAAGCACTGACTGAGTCACATCCTGAGAATGCGTGCAAGCAGGGTAACAGGGAAGACAGGTCATGTCTGAGATCCTTCGCAACCAGATGCATTGCAATGTGACGCTTTTTCGTCTTCAAGCCAGTCTTGAAATACAGATTATGCTTAGAGTTATTGCAATCGTAGGGCACATTGCTGCTACATCAGAATCCAGGCTCCACAAAACAACGTCGTTGAGTGCCAAGAACATTGGCAGCATGCTTTAAGTGCACAAACATGCGAGAGTCAGCTTCTTCGTGGTCATCTGCTGAATCAATGCGTGTGACGACGAATTCTTTCATTTGCTCCTTGCCTACTTGTCGGAGGCTGCAAAGACTGCCTTGTACATCTCTAGGAGCAACAGCAACAGTTTTGTGCCACTTAACTTCACCTGCTTCAGTGAATTTCCAGATCTGATCGTCATCAATCTTCAGCAGGTCAGATAGTTTGTCAAAGATTCTCGGGTCACCTGCTTCTTTCTTTAAATTTAAAACTCGTAGAAAAGTTGCTTTCCCAGCTTCAGAAGCTACCCTCAATTCTTCAGAACTGGTCGCTTGACAAATTTGGCATTTTGATAGTTGATGGACAATCGGAGCTTCTTTGTGACCAGTTGTAAAGGATCGGAATCCATCTGCAATAAGGAACATAGTGCACTTCACCAAGAATAGAATCATGAATCATAAGTAAAAATTTCAAAAGGAATAGGCAAATGATTTAAATGTAAAATTTCAAATATTCAAACAAAAACTGTTAACTTACCAAATGGTAGATTAAACGTACTGTCAGCCATCCGGCACACAAAAGAGACATGCTTTAAGTGCAAGTTACGTCATATTTACTCTTAGAATTTTAGTTTCTCGTGGTAATAAGGACAAAAAAAGATACTTATCATTATTGTTTTATTTTGTGGTAATTTGCCATCCCACATAGATGTGACAATGTTAAAATATTCATGCATATATGTTAATAATATCTATCCAGTTAATTATTTCTTATATTAGTTTTAGTTAAATATCTTAACCTGCAATATAGTCACCATTAAACATGAGATTTGTCAATCACACAATATCCAATTCACATATTTCTGTTATTGGTCACTTAGCTAAACTTTTTGAGAAAGAAATTCAATGTCAGTTGTTAACTTATTTGGTTTCACATGATTTTATCTCATTAGACCAGTATGCTTACAAAAAATTCCACTCCACTTCAACTTGTCTTCATACAACTATAGATGAATGGTTAGAGAATATGGACGATAATCATAAAACTGGTGTTACATTTATTGACATATCTAAGTGTTTTGACACAATTAATCATAAACTTCTTATATCCAAATTATGTAAATATGGTATTAAAAATGATGAGTCTAAATGGTTTCAATCTTATCTTACGGACAGATGTCAAAGTGTTTTCAATAATAATAAATTGTCAGAAGCTCTAAATGTCAATATTGGGGTCCCCCAGGGGTCTAATCTGGGTCCATTACTTTTTACGTTATTTGTGAATGACCTCCCTAATTTTGTTGTTAATGGGCGAGTCTCAATGTATGCAGACGATACTATCATATACTGTAAGGGAAATGATGTTTTAGAAATAAGTGATGAGTTAAATGAATGTCTTGAAAATGCAACTAAATGGTTTTCAGCTAATTGCCTGGCTCTTAATGCAAATAAAACGGTCTCCATGTTAGTTGAATCAAATGTTAATTCAGATATTCAAAGTAATTTAAGTTTAAAAATTGATAATCATGTTGTCCAAAATGTTGATGTTACAAAGTATCTTGGTGTTCATGTTGATGGAAATTAAAAATTTGATAAGCATACAAATGAAATTGTCAAAAAGATTACTGGCAAACTTGCCTGGCTTGGCCGATTAAGACTTATTTTACCTAGAAATTTACTTGAGGTTGTATACAAAACATACGTTCTTCCGTTATTTGATTATGCCTGCACTGTGTGGGGTTGTACCAATGCAAATGTAAATATTATTCAGAGATTGCAAAATCGAGCAGCGAGAATTGTAAGCAGTTGCTTTGATATTATAAATGTTAGAGGTATTAATCTAGTCAAACAACTTAAATGGCAAAATGTCCAAGACCGTATTAATTATTTCTTAAGTATTCATATGTACAATTGTATTCATGGGAATGCTCCACCACATTTGGTCAATTCAGTCGTTATGGCTTGTGATGTTCATGAAATTAACACACGATTAGCAAATACATTAAATGTAGTTATACCTGAATGTCAAACTCAGGTAAGTAGAAAATCTTTTATATACAGGGCCTCCATTGTATGGAATAGTCTGCCAGAGGAACTTAAAAACTGTGATAGTCTTGATGTTTTTAAATACAAGACAAAGAAGTATTTTAGCTAAAGTGTTTTTATGTACGATATGTGCTATTTTTCTATGTATTTATTCAATTTTTACCAATTATCTGTACATACATGTTTTTATCTGTTTTTACCTGTTATGGGCTACTCTACCGAGTGTGTTTACCCATGTAAAATATATTCTAAATAAATAAATAAATAAAAAATAAATAAAAATAAACTGAAATGCAATAATTGGTTAGCAACACAGTTAAATACATAAATGTTTATAATTCATTTCAAGATTTTCAAAATACATAAGTAACTCATTTATTATTGGAAAACTGTGTTTCTAAGCTTTAATTTGGTATGCAGCATGTGTATATTGCTACAGCAGGTGGGGAAAAATTACATTATGATGCACCCCTGACGCAGTTATAATAATTTCCCAAACATCAAAAGAATAGGGTGCATTAATACTGAAATAACTGAGAATTGCAACACTTTCAAGACATACATCCACTGTATTAGTTACCTATAGTATTTTGAGAAATGTATGAAGCCTTTTTTTGATTTTCCAGCTAGCTTTTTTTTCTATTTTGAAAAGTTTTGTGCACAGTTTTTTTTTTTTTAAATATTCAATTTTTTCCTATTATTTCATAAATAATCATTATTAATTATTTTTATAGTATGCATATGTGTTATACATGGATGGAAAGTTGTGTTTCTCAGCTTTAAGGTGATATGTAGCATGTGTATATTGCTGCAGTAGGTGAGCAGAAATTAAATTATTATGCACCCCTGACACAGTTCTGATATTTCCAATCATCGAAGGAGTAGGGTGCCTTAAAACTGAAATAACAGAGAAGTGCACCACTTTCAAGATATACATCCACTGTAGTAGTAATCTATAGTGTTTTGGAAATGCATGATGCCTTTTTGGTTTTTCTAGCTCTTTTTTTCATTCTTGAAAAGTTTTGTGCAGTGTAATATTTTTTTAAATATTCAATTTGTTCTATTATTTCATAAATAATCATAATTAATTCAGCGAATTTTTATACCACGCATATGTGTTATACATGGTTGCAAAGCTGTGTTTCTCAGCTTTAAGGTTATATGTAGCATGTGTATATTGCTGCAGTAGGTGAGGAGAAATTAAATTATTAGTCACCCCTGTTACAGTTCTAAAATTCCTTATCGTCAACAGAGAAGGGTGCATTAAAAGTGAAAAAACAGAAAACTGCTCCACTTTCAAGATATAAATCCACAGTAGTAGTTATCTGTAGTGTTTTTTTGGAAATGCATGATGTCTTTTTTATTTTTCTAGCGCCTTTTTTCATTCCTGAAAAATTTTTGCATTTTGATATTTTGTAAATTCTTCAATTTTTTCCTATTATGTCAAAAATAATCATAATTAATTCAGGGAATTTTTATACTACGCATAAGTGTTATACATGGTTTGAAAGCTGTGTTTCTCAGCTTTAAGGTGATATATAACATGTGTATATTGCTGCAGTAGGTGAGGAGAAATTAAATTATTAGTCACCCCTGTTGCAGTTCTAAAATTCCCCAACATCAAAAGAGGGGGGTGCATTAAAAGTGAAATAACAGAAAACTGCACCACTTTCAAGACATACATCCACCCCAGCGGTCATCTGGAGTATTTTTGGAATTGCATGGCACCACCCGCATTTTTCTAGCTCTCGGGGTGAACCCCCTCAGTTTTTTGAGTCCTTGGCTCCTGGACTATTGATAGATAGATTGATTGATTGATCTGATGTTAGTAATCATGTTGCATCTACAGATCCATTTCAATTTCCCGAGGACATGGTGCATGTATTGCATGCTATTTTTTACTCAGTAAAACAGTCCCAGAATCCCAGATTTCTCCCAACTGAAATGCCAGTGCAGTGTAGCAGTCGCAGAAATGAGCGCAACCACCCAAAATGGTCATAAATACTTATAAATCCAACCATGTTTGAAGAGTTTTTGGAGGAGCTTTTCTTATTTCACATTTTAAAATTTTTCAAGTCACCTGAAGTAGTGTGCAATTGGCTTTCCAGGAGCTTTCCAAAAGTTCTGACAAACGTGCTTTTTTTTAGCTAGATTTTACTAAATTTACAAAGACACATGATGTTCGTATACAGTCAACACAGAAATTATTTGCACACTTTGATTTTTCATCATATTTCACAGAAAAATTGTAGTATGACAAAAAGAACTGCCCTATGTTTTAGAGTAGTGTTAGTAGGTTAGGTATATGCATTTAATTTTTCAACACAAATTCATTTTCTTGGAAAATGCGAAAAAACTGAATTTTGAAAACCAAAAAATATTTGCACGCTTCAGCCAACTGCCAGAAACTGAATTTTTAATCATGATACTCAATTTTTTCTTTGGAACTACTGTTGTTTATGGTATATTTAGCTCATTTACATCAATCAGACATTATTTGGGGTTCACAGGTGGGATTGCAGGTGTTACCAAGGGAAAGCACTCAATCCCATGTTTTTTTTCTATGTATGGCTATAGAAATATATGCTAAAATCGAATAATAACCTAATTTGTGAGCAAATATTAATAAAAATGACTCTAAATATTCTTTCTTAACAACTATTGATAAGCCAGTGGTTAAATAACTTGTCAGAGGCAAATCATCAGTTGTATCTCAGCACAAAATCACAAAGAGCCTTTTTTTGGAATTTCCTGATGAGATATTGAACATAGTTCTTCACAAAAACCTGCATAGTTTATCTTTTTCTCACAATTTGACTATTTTTAAAGGACTTCACAGGCCAATTTCATGACAATTGCAAATTTTAAGTAATTTGTATACCTAAATGTAGGAGAAAAACATGGGAATGGGTGTACTCCTTGAGTAACACCTGTAATCCCACCTGTGAACCCCAAATAATGTCTGATTGATGTAAATGAGCTAAATATACCATAAACAACAGTAGTTCCAAAGAAAAAATTGAGTATCATGATTAAAAATCCAGTTTCTGGCAGTTGGCTGAAGCGTGCAAATATTTTTTGGTTTTCAAAATTCAGTTTTTTCACATTTTCTAAGAAAGTGAATTTTGGTAAAAAATTAAATGCATGGGAACCTGACCTACTAAAACTAATCAAAAACATAGAGCAGTTCTTTTTATCATAGCACCATTTTTCTGTGAAATATGATGAAAAATCAAAGTGTGCAAATAATTTCTGTGTTGACTGTACATACACTCCTGCTCATAAATATGGAATACTTTTTTGGAAAAAAGTGTAAAATAAAAGTAAATTTCAGAGAGTCAATGTAAGCAAGGTCCATTGTAAAGGTCAAGTCATCTTCTCTAATCACTCTTTGAAAGCCTCAACTACATTTTTTGCAAGAATTAAAAATTTTTGTTTGAATGCACCTCACCCTAAAAAACCCCTGAATTTTCACATTTTGTGCTGCTGTAACTTTTTCTGGGGTTAACACTGCATCATGCATTTTAAATGACAGCATGTTCTTGCCTTTAGCGGTCATTGGAAGTAGTTACCATTGAATCAGACCATCATGTGCTCCAGCAGAAAATGCTCAAGTTGTCAGTTTCAATGGAGAATGTTGAAGTATTCCATATTTATGAGCAACGGTGTCTTTCCACAGCACAATACATGTATTGCAGAGCTCTGTGGTCATGTGAGATTGGATTTAAAGTGTTGTTATCAAATCATTCTCGTGCAAACTAAATCCTGCTAGCTCTGTTTTAGTCTGATCATTAAACATTAATTAACTTCATCACTGCCAGAGCATATCAATTCACCTGAGTGGCACTCCAGATCGCAATGCTCTGCAGGCAAATCCTTCGTATTTTCATCCAGGGCACCACGGATCATTGCATATTCAAAATTAATTCATAGAATTATTTCCATTTGTTGGACATCAGTCTGTCATTTACTGTTTACTCACTCGCCTATTTCATCTTTTGGCAAGTCGACCCATCTGTGTCTTTGCCTGTTTTACTGTCCCTAATTACAGTCCTCACTATATTTATGTGGAATCTCAAGTTCTTTTCTATGCTGTTGAATTGCGATGACAGAGATGACAATATAATAAATTGACTACGAGCTGTCATGTCTTTTTAAACCGGTTCAGATTCCTCGGCTTCTAGCCAATGTGAATCCGCCTGAACTGAGCATCACAGTTTCAACGCAATGTCAGAGTAAGCATTTTATCAGAGACAGCCCCTGCAACCACATCATCACAGCCTGATAGCCAATGAATGGGCTGACAGTAAACTATGCATCACAGTTCAAACATTGATGTATTGAAGGAAGCAATACATTTGTGATACCAGCGATCTATCAGGGGTCAATTGACAACGAAAACTAATTTTCTTAAAGTGGCCTCCTGTCCTTGTTAACTATTTCATTAATTTTCTATACTTCTTTTATGATACGGTGATACTATATATATATTAATGCAAGGACAATAACAGATATTCTGATTCTATCACAGGCAATCACCAGTCTAATCCTACCAAATAGCAGCTATGTGAGCATTCAGTCATTCACAGCGGACAACTGTTATAATCCCCACAGAGTTGTTTGATTGATCTACAAACTTGCTAAATTACAACTTTAAGCTTTGATGGAACTTGCTATAAACAAAAGGCTTTGGCAATTGTAAACTCATGGATTATGTGATGTATATATATTTGTTCTGTCAGCCCTTTGGCTGAGAGGCTGTGATGTCGAACTTGCATGGGTTTTCCCAGAGAGAGAGAGAAAATTTATTTCTTTACGCAACATGTACAGCGTAAGGTTTTTAATGAAATTCTGTCAATGATGGAGGAGACCACCAGATTGGCCCTAAAGGACCGCTGTTCAGTGGCCACCCCAATCCGGAATAAATATTTGCAAGGACTCCTGTGGATCACGAATGAGAATATTGCTCAAGTATTATGTTTAAAATAGCATATTAATGAATTTAAATTTATTCAAAGAGGGACAGAATTCTGAACTAATAAACCAGATATTTGTAATTTGACGAGGAAAGAAACATACACTTCAAGCAACCATGACTACTAGGATAGGTAAGCAATTATGACCTGACTGTCTCACTGGTTTCTGCACACCAAACATTGTTGAACATGCATGATTCAGTGTATTGTTCAACCATATCATTTTTTCGTATACATCGAGAAACCCTTGATGCTGTGGGTGTATATTTTATCTCTTACTGTGACAGGCGAACTATTGTGAGCTAAAGGTATTTTATATCGGATGTTATTCTTTGCAAATGGGTGCTTGATGATAGAAAATTGTCAGAATTTCGAGTCTTGAAAGAGTCATTGTATGAATTACGCATAAATATGTGAAAGAAATATTCGGGTAGCATATTTTTGATATATTTGAAACAAAATTTGAGTTCATACAGTGTGCAAATATCCTGTAATTTAAGTATATAGAGTTTCTTTAAAAATGGGCTCTGTGTGGGCATTGTAAGTTCAATTTGTTATGACCTGTACGATCTTCTTATGCAACTTATCAAATTTTTTCTATTGAGTAGGGGAGACTGGGGCTAGTTGTCACAGGGGCAAGTTGTCACAATGCTGATTACTCAGCTATGGATGGTGGCAGCTGCATGGCAATTTAATCAATTTTGATGTTTTTTAGCATGTGAAAATGTGTAGTCTGTCATGAGCTATGTGAAGATTTCTAAAAATGACATTTTAATCTCAATTTTTTAGCCATTTCCAAATTTGTCATCATCTTCCAATTTGAGACAATTTTTGGGAGAATAAGGTGTTGATTCATGATGGCATTAATCCATAGTCTCTGTGAACAATGTGTCTGTGTTTTCTAAGTGGAACCGGAATATATTCTCTTTTGATTACCGGGATATCGGATTGACTTCATGATCGTGACGAGGACAGGCCGGGGCTAGTTGGCACAGGGGCAAGTTGTCACAATGCTTATAACTTGGCTATAGGTGGCAGCAGTTGTTTCGTTATTCAAAAAATTTCAAGATCTGTTTGCTTGTTAAGCTTTTTGTATGATGTCGTTGCAAGAAGTTTAATCTGTCATGTGATATATGGAGTCAAATGTGGACTTCTTAAAAATGACTTTTTCAACAGAAATTTTACAATCATTTCATTGTCCTGCAATTTGAGATGAAATTTTCTGGTAAAAATAGGCCCTGATTTATGTATGTCAAAATTTATTTCAACAGTTTCGAGGTCAAAACTATTTCAACTAGGTGGAATTTTGTGGAATTCAATATAAGATGATTGCTTGCTGTGAGGTCACTGGTGGCCACTGGTATAGCTGAATGTAAGTACTCGTCGAGTCGTCATTCGTTTACTGTAAGTGCTACACTAACCCAACATTCGGCAAGCAGCATACTGTTCCAAAATTCTGGTCCGCAGTGCAATTAATTAGTCCTTTTTAACTGTCTAAGTCACATCTTTTTTATATATGTGAATCCTTTCTGTAACATGGGCAACTATAATAGTCGGTTGCTCTGTAAGTACCAACACAATATTTACAAATAAGAGGATAGATCAGACTCACATCCTGCACCCTTTGGTCTCTGGTGATGATAATGCCACTGACAGTGGCACAGTGCCATGAACCTTTCTGGACCAGCTACTCAACTATTTTACTTATTTGGCTTGACAAAAAGTCCGTCAGGCCAATCACAATTATCTTGCTCTTCACATGGTTGCATAACCGTTGTCAAGGTAATCACATTTAAAGCGGTATCAAGTTTGGACTCCACTGACCTTAGGTTTGAGACAGGTGATTTTAACAAACAGTTTTAAAATGCCAAACAATGCAAAATAAGAAAGATAATCCAGTCTGCTATTTTGTGAAGAGCAACGGAGGCTAGACACATTCAGAACACAAGAATACGTCAGTTTATTGTACATAAAATTACAAGTGAAAAGAAAACAAATTGTCTTGTGCATTACAAAGTGTTTGAATCCCAGAACCTTACCTGGCAAAGGGCAGAGGAAGTAAACCAAAACACGCAGACGGGGACTAATTTATCTGAATATTTGAGCCCGTTTTTCCACATGGAACTGTTAATATATATTATACCTTCATTGCATGGGATATAGGCCTACAAATAATTATGCATGTATCTTGAATGGACTACAATGACAAGGTAAGAGATTAAAGTTCTCTCATGAGCATGACAACACAGAAAAAAAAGTCAAATCACCTGTGGAGAGTAGAAATAGTAAATTTATATCAAAGAACTTTCAGGGTTATAACTAGTACCTTTTTGGTCCACAGTCTGTCTCTGACTCTCTGTTCGTGACTGACAAGTGGCAGCAGTATGCTGTCAGTCCCAAGAAAATTGAATCGATCAACATTTAAATATATGGGACAGGTCACAAGATCAGGTCAAACAACAGCTGTCTGTATAACTACGCCAGACTATACTTTAAAGCATGGCTGCTGGTGAAGATCCAGTATTCTGCTTTGAATGGCATCAGAAGACAAAAAGAAACAGTTTTCTGGCTTTGCCTTTTGTTAAGGAAAGGGTTGATTTTACTCATCAGAAGTTTGATGGTATTTAATTTCAAGCCAATTTGCATGTAAAGTGTTGTCAAAAAAGTTTCCAAAAAGAGCGCTCTCTGACTAATTCAAAGGCTACATAAGGCGGTCGTTTTTGCTTTGAGGTACCTAAAATACCCATTTGTATTTATTCATTCTCTTTGTGGAGATGGTTTAACCAGGACAGCAGAATAGCTTACAATTTTGTAGAGGCTGTGTAACACTCAACAAAATGTCTGGTCTATGCCACAAGTGGCGCCATCTTTACTATCTTGTTTGTCAGCTAAAATGTATACATCCTCCATAATAAAAAATAGTGCCAAATTAAATTTGCGTGTACACACAAGCTTTCGAAGTCAACCAAAGTCATACTAGACACATACAGAGTTTTTGGACATAGACTAGGCCATCACCAAATGCTGGGATTGTCCTGGTTTCTTCGAGATGAAGTTGTGCGAGTTCCTCACACTGAATTTCTGTTGACCGCTAACAGGCTCACAGCCACTAGGTGGCAGCAAAAAGCGGTCAACCTTTTAGACGGGTCCGGTCCACAGTGATTACATACTCTGTTCTGTGTGGGTTTCTATGGCTGACAGTAATTCATGTTTTAATGAATTGATTTTTCCAAGCCATGTGCTTTTTCTAGGCAATGTTTTGATGAAACAGGAAATACCTAAAATGGCTCCGTCATGGGCACTCATGTATTCACTCAAAACACTGCCTCTGCTGTGAACAAATGTGGTCCTGAATATTTCACAAAAATATATATGTGGTTATGAGGGTGTTTCATGTCACCATCTGAGCCTTTTATGGCCATATCTTAGTTATAGGAAAGTCATAGAACTTCATTGGCCTCTCTTGTGAAGATGAAAAAGATATCCGGTTACTGTGGTAGCTAATAACGTGCAGTTTGCCTGCATGTGGGCTGCGACTGCAAGCCAATTTGGTCCAATTTTGGAATGCAGTCACCAGCTCATGCCGCCAACATCAGTAGGTGTATACTTATACCAATTTAGAGGTGTAATGGTAAAGCTATAGGTTAACATAGAAGCATATCTGAGAATGAGCTTAGCGCACAATTTACAACACTAGACTAATGCCCAGTTCTCACGGCAAGTTACGGAGCACTTTAGGCGTAGGCGGGATGTTATTTCCTGGTGATTTGGATGAATTTGGGTTATCCCGCTGACGACTTTTCACATCCCTCAGGGGTACTTTTTGATTCCCTCAAGAGTTCCTAGAAATGGAATAACTGCGCCATGGATGTCAAAAAAGTTTCAACATGTTGAAATTACTTTTCCATGACACCGGACCAGAGCCCAAAATTTCCTTGATTTTTGGATGTCCGACGGGGTTTTTTTCAGTGAGAACGACTCAAAAATATCTCCAGCGGAATATTGGGACATCCCCTGCCCCTGAGGGGACCTCTCCTGCCCTTGTGGGATATTTTTACTTTCCCTGCGGGACATTTGCAGCCGCGCCGGCAGTTTTTGACATCCCACCGACGGTTTTTGACATCCCGCCGACGAATTTTGACATCCCACAGGCATTTAGATCCTGCCCCACTCATTTAGATCTTTCCCACAGGGATATGATCTTGTCTCCGCCGATTTACGATCTTATCCCGCCGATTTACGATCTTATCCCGCCGATTTACGATCTTATCCCACCGTGATATGCTTTTAATTAATTATATAATCGTTATATAAACATTGTGTGTCGCCGGGTTAGCCATATTTTTCCTAGAATTCCTCTCAAGCTATCCCTCAGGGGTAAAAAGTTCTCCGGTTCTCGCCGTGAGACCTTAGCATAAGTGTAGTACCCGTGAAGACATGCATGCGCGAAGGGGAAAATAAAGGGTGTTTCGTAACGGCCTGTAGTTAGATTATGAGGAATCATCACTTCAGGGATACTTAAAGGTATGATGCACAGGCATTGGAGGTCTGGCTATCCCAACTCTGCTGTTTAACATTGAACCAGATGAGGGATAGTACAAAACTGAAATTTGCCTGATGTCATTTTAGCTGGGGAATAAGTATTTATAATAATATCGATCAAATGTGTCATTGAGTTATTCAGACCCTATACTGTCTAATGTTTCTATATTCTTCAATTATAACAAGGGGAGCGGTCGGTCCAGACCCACCCACTACTAAATAGTATTTTTGTATTTATTGCATCTGTGAATTACATTGGTCTTATTACTGTTCAAATTGTGAGATATTTAAAAGGTTATGAGGCACGAGCATACGAAGTCTGGCTATCCCAACTCTGCTGTTCAACATTGAACCAGATGAGGGATAGCACATGACTGAAACTTGTTTGATGTCTCTTTGTTATGGTGTACCATATTATTTTTTTAGATGCGTGAATGTGTATTCATAATAATATTGATGTGTCATTGAGTTATATGTGTCATTGAGTTATATGTGTACATAGATTCAAAAGTTTTCTGACATAGGTTTATCAGTGGATTGACCTGTTAATCATATGAGACCTGCATAATATTTTGGGATATACGTATATAAGGGGGGAGGGGGTGCACCCACCTACGGGTTATGGCAGATATTCTGCTCGGGTGCCCTCCAGCACAACACTGTTAAATATTTATAATTACTGATTATATAACTTATGTATAAATTGTAAGTGCATTATGTTGTGTAAATAAACTTATCCAATCCAATCCAGCCTCTGTAATTTGAAGATCAAACCCGGCTAAGGACATTGTCACTGTGTACACACCAAATGACCTGATTAAGGATTTTTTTGTTTACATTTTGCTAGTTCTCATATATAGAGCAAACAACAAACTTTGCAATATAGCAAGTATGCTGTCTTATGGTACAAAGTAATTCACATACACATTTTGGAATCAATCAGTAAAGTTTTCTGGGAGATTAACCATTTTAGTACATTATAGTGAATTTTTTATTAGAATCGCCAAATCTTTTGATCGTTGAATATTAAAATGCTTGCAATTTCGCATCAAGATTTGAAATACAGCATACTGGCTATGTCATGTTGTAATTGAATTGGTCTCTAGTCCAAAATTTAAGATTTTATGATTAACTAGGTCGAGCGCTTCGCGTAGAGCAAACGGTACACATTACTGTAGAGTGTAGAATAAGCAGCTTGTAAGTTTTTGTATCGATGTCTTAACCTTTAAAAAAACTTATATATAAGTATTCTTAACATTACATCGATTCATCAAGGTAAGGAAGATCTACAGGCGATATTTTTTCCGTGTGAAACGTCATCAAAAAGTGTGTATTTGCATTGGCGAAGCTAGGATTTTTCCATAGGGGGCTCAATACAAAATTTGGCCCACAGACCTTAATACAAGTCCGATTTTCAAAATTTAAAAACCTGCATAATATATCAAGTAAACTACTTCGAATCAAATGCGCTTATCAATTCGGCTCTATTTGCACTATTAAGTTCGCAAATGGCTTTTCGGCGCCTTACTTTGTAAGCAGTGCTTTTCCTAGCCACTAGCCACATTAGCATTGGCCAATGCATCCTCCGTGTAGCTAATGAAAATTGCATATATTTGCATGCAAATTAGCTACACATCTATATAATTTCAGAACATTTTAAAAATCTGCTTTTTTTTCAATTCAGAACTGACATCACACACTTAATTTGTAGTTCCAAATACAAAAGTAGGTGTGAAGTTTACTGACTTGGTGCTTTAGTTGCGCAATGCATTACAAAATCAAAGCCTATATGTGTCTGGCTTAATTAAACAGTACTGAAAAACATAGTCCATGTCCATAAAGTGATTAACAAAATTATTTATATGCAAATAAGTTTATTTTTATTTTACACATCCTTGGTTGTGTACGATGGGGCTTGAAATTTTTTCTTTGGGCTGTATTTCATGGAAAGTCCTACTTTTAGAGATATTAAAACCTTTTTTTACACGCCACGTGCCGTGAGGTTAATGATAAGATCGATGCAGTACCCTTTTTTAAGGGTACTTTTCTTGTTATAACTGGTATAAACAAATGCACTGTTCATTAAAAAAGAGTTTCTCAAACAACGTGCATGTCATGTGACACAACCTCTTACACTAATTTCCTGTCATAATTTTAAAAAGTTCGCCTTTGCTAAAGTTTTTACTCTTTCTGATGAAAACAAAATCCCTCTTTTTTGTCCGTTTAGCTTTGCAATTTATTGGACCAACTCAATCTAACGCAAGAATGAGTGTTGAACTTCCCATGTATTTTTAAAATAACCATCACGTACAACATAATTATTATCCTAGTAAAATCAACAAATCAATCTATGAAGAAAAATACAACAAACTTACCCAAGGAATGCTGAGAAGAGGTGACGGAGATGACGAGGTGACGCTTCTTCAGAGACGCGAGTTGATTTAAAGGCAGAAGGAGTTGAGCATGAAGCATCATCACCAGAGCATTTGCAGCATCAGCCAACTCCATCACTGCTCACACCAGCAGCAGCAGGTTTTAAGCAGGTGGGGCACACATTTTATTTTTAGAAATTTAATATATCCCCTCGTGCATCTCTTGGAAAAACTCAACTTTCACATATACTTAGTCCTTGTAGACAAGACAAACACTTTTGAATTACATAGAATTAAATTCAATGCCTATCTTTTCCTTTTTGTCGTCGCTCTTCTTTGAGTTCTGATTGTTTCTGCAGTACACACATAATTTGCCTTGGCCAGCAAGGCGTCAACTTTACCAATTTTGTTCATATAAACTAATCTGAGTCTTCGAAGGAGGATTTTCTCAATTTTGTCCCTAGTAATTAGGGAATTAGTTTTATGGAAGTTGATAAGCAGTGAACAATCCATGAAAGGTCATTTTCGCGAACACGCAAATTTCATGTATTGCATGTTTGTGTGTCTACCCGTCTAGGAAGGAACTTGATTTCTGGCCAAATATATAGCACTTTTCCCAAAGCATAAACAAAATTATATGGGTGCGGCCATGCTGGACATGCTATATCTCCCTAAGTATTAGGGGGAACCAAGGCACATTGGGACAAGGGGGACAATGGGATGGAGGAGTTTTCTTGGTTCCAGTGATGCCATCAAATCTTGTACATTCCCATTCTGATGCTTCTATCCTTTTATCGGCAAATTACAATCACATGCAGAAGTTTGGTGAGCAAAAGTTGGTTTTCCTACAACTCAACTAAATTCAAAGGGGTTCAATTTTGAACCACTTTCTCAATGCTTGTATATGAGCTTGATATATCTAAACGAACAGTTATGAATTGCTATCCTGATAAACACACTCAGTGGTCCGTCAGAAAATAGTATTTTGGTGTAATAGTCATGTCGGGGCTGACTGGGACACTGAAAATGGGGCACATTGGGATGCACTTTCTAGGGCAGAATGTATACTTAGAAATGTCCAAGTAGACTGAATGACCCAGGATAGCGCACAATAGAGAATTACAGGCCACAGTGAACTGAAGCATAGTGGATTACCCTGCTTTGTGAACAAATTTATAGCAAAGCACTGTGTGTCTGGGGGGGGGTTACTAAAATTTTTTTTATGATACGTATGCCAGGCTTGAAGTTCGGCAACCAGACCCGGTGCTAGGCAGTCGGTCGTCGCGAATATACCCCGACTCCAGGAATTTTTTTGTCGCTGCAATGGTATTTGCCTGTTTTTCCCAGATATTGACCTGTGATTTTCACCAAAAAGTAACATCGGGATTCGACAAAAGTTCATAATCAAATTTAGGGGCCAACTCTTTCAATTATGTCAGATTTTTAGACCCAACTCTAGGAAATTTTCAGTTGAAAAAGGGGGACTACCGAGCCGAGCATGGGTGTATACTTGAACATTGTAAGTATCCCCCCAGGACTGTGTTTCAGTGCTACTTGATTTGATGACTGCACCTAGGACAGTTGATGTCAAATGTTTTGAACTGGTTAAGTTAACTATAGTGGTCCCTGCGCTATAAGACTGCACCTTCTATGGTCATGAAGTGGTCTCTCATGGGGATGCGCTCTCTAATCGGGGTGAAAAATAAAAAATACCACTTAGTGCGGGAGAAAGCTGGTCACATAAAGCAAGTGGGTCTTACAAGCGGGGGTCTTAATATGCAGGTACCACTGTATTGGCATTACAAGGTGTTTTTGCACTGTATATATATGGTCTATGAGTCTAAGACACTTCTAATATTTATCATCTAGTGCAAGTAGAGTGTTGAAATTGTTTTTAATTGATGTTACGATCATGTCACATCTTTCTGTCTTGCTACAAAAGAGTAGGTGCAGTCCAATCTCTTATGCCTTGAATTTAAGCTCAATAGTATTGGTGATATTCATGCAAACTTCTGGGTTTCTCAGTGTTTCCAGCATTGAGTAAAATTAGTACACATCTCAGGGCATGTTGATATTAGGTATTAATTTTGAAATTGCAGCTGTCTTTACTTTGACCAATATAAAGAGTTTAGGTTGTTAATATAGCATGACTTCTCCAGAAGTCACTAGTCTTTAAAGAACCAGGATATAACTGTGATTTATATGACACCATTGGCAGGGCCAGATAGGTGTCTTCATTCCATTCAAATGAAGAATTAGGATTGTCTCAACTAAATTTGATCTTTACCGACAGCAACGGGAGTTAAAAAGTTATGATGTTCAAAATTATACCATTGGTTTAGGAGGTTGTGGCAGAAGGAGGAGTTCAGTTGCTTCTAAATGAGGTAATTCTCCTTTCTTTGCAAAAAAATGCTGCATGACATGTCTTTACCATGGCCAAAATATTGTCTTTGCTATAATCAAACCAATGCATATGTGGCAGACCTGTAAATATTACTGTACATTGATCTCTATAGATCAATGTTACTGTATTATCTGTGATAAACACCAGATGACATTTATTTCCAAAATACCACTGGCCACCAGTGGCAGAGCAGTCTGGGAGGAGCAGAATTTAACATCCTGTGCCTGTGTAAAAATGGAGGCTTCTCAATTTGTCGTTGCATGATTTGATGATTGTAAGTAATTCCGTAAACTATGTACTACCTGTGGTTAAATTAACTCATAAGATTTGACAGTTGAAGTATGGTTACGACAGTTTCTGAGAGGTTCTTTCGACAACACTTGAAGGGTCTCATGGACGATCCTGTCGATGGCTCAAGGTTCCTGAAACTTAGGGCGGCCAATGGACTTGAATGTCGTTATTCGGGTTATATTATCCTGGAAGTGGATATCACGGGCCAAACGATCACAAAAGGCATCCTTGATCAGAAAGATGACCCCAAGTCTCATGATGCATTGGACAGGTTTAAAAAGTGGAAGCAATCACAACTTTGAAACCTCCAAATGGTATACCCTATGAAGCTTGCAGGGACTAACAGAATTCGAATCAATGGTTGATGTATTTGTCACTGGACCCTTCAGTGATGAGCCGATCTTAGTGGAAGTGTTGCTGCAATCACTACGATGACACAATCTAGAAATGGAAATTACACTGAGAGGCTGGTTAATGTGAGCAAGGCTGGTGTGTGGCTCAACCCCAAATCTATGGTAGGAAGGGCACAACAGGTGGATTACGCCATGGAAAGTTTGGTAGCCATTATGGAGATTGGAGGCGAATTGGTCATCGGGAATGTGTCAAATTTCTGCTGAGAGAAAGACCAGATCCAATGACCAGGAAGGGAAAACAGTCGACCTTGAGGCAGATTTGTTCAGGAAGCTTTGCTCTTCATCATACCTTACACCACAAGAGAGGGCGAAACTGGTTGTGCTTCTTGGAGATTATAGTGGTGTGTCTGTAAAGGAATAGGATAATCTGGGTTGCACCCCTTCAGCGCTTCACCAGATATGTTTGGAGGATAAAAAACAGGCGCATCCCACCTGCATATGCACAGTGGGTTTTAACCACCATTAAGTTAGAAAAAAATTCTAATGACATGACGCCTGTTGGATATAGTCCACAAGGACATGCAGATTGCATAACTGAAAACGAGAAAAAAATCTGTTGGGAATTTTTTGAGAAAATCACATTTTTATGTGGCAGCCATTTTGCAATGTGATAAACTCCATAAAAGGGTTCTGGAAAGCATCAAAACTTGTTTTAATGGCATGAAACCTGCTCAATATAATCAATAATGATTTGAAGATTCCTAATCTTTCAACAGGAAAAAGGTCAGAAAGAATTTTTTGAAAAAAAACACATTTTTATGTTAAAAACATTTTATGATGTGATAAACTCCATAAAAAAGGTCAAAAACACATTAAAAAACATAGAGATGTCATGAATTCTGCAGGAAATAGCCTGAAAGGACATGTAGATTACATATCTGAATATGGGAAAATCTGTGGGGAATTTTCTCAGAAAAAACATTAAAATAATTTTACGTTGCAGCTATTTTGCCATGTAATAAACTTTATTAAATTAGTTCCTTGTACCCTCAGCAACTTGTGTCTAAATTTTCTTGAAGATGTCTTTGAGCCATCTCAGTTTCAGTACCTTCGAGAAGATATCTCGAAAGCAACAACGATGTAGACATCTTCCAGAATATGCTAAACTACGGATATAACATTTCATTGGAAAACCAATGCAGAAAGGCCAAGATGCTACAGGAATGATGAGGAACAAAGGGAATCCAAGCAAACAGCATGCAGATGTTCTCCAGAAAGCACAGACACCATGCAGAAGGTTCCAAGAAAGAACTAAAATATATTTCGAAGTGTGTAAAACAGCTTAGTACAAGATATCTCAAGAAAAATCTAGTCTTTGCACACAGTCTATCAACAAGCAACATTTTCTCATTTTGTCGGCACAATGCATGGGTCTCATCCTGATTGTCCTAGACTTCTTTTATCCCTCCTGGAGTGTTTCTAGATGTATTCGCACTGACCCAACATGATCATGGGTATCCAACACTCTGTCTGATTTCAAACAAAATGCCGAAGTTCCTGGCTATGAAAAAAATCCTGAATCTTGTCTCTTATGCTGAGAGTATGCTGAAATGATAAAATCTGCTTCCCGAACCCTTCCTGGTGTTGCCTTGGCCCATGTGTATGCCCTTCCAGCCCTTTAATAAATGAAAATTGGTTCACATATCAAAAATTATAGTTTGGGTCCTATTTGATGTTATTGTGAGTATTGTTGTATGTCGCTTGAAAATAATCAAAATTAATCAAATGCACAGTTAATGAACATAATACATCTTTCACAAAGGTGTGTGTGTGTCCTCTGTTGAGTGGAGGCCACTCAATCCTAGACAGGCCACATAATAATCAGTGTAGACACTATCCAAGCGCTGATAACTGGAAATTTGCCCATCACAAACTTGTTTCTTTGTGCTTATAATTACTGGTACTGCATGTTTGTGATGGGCTACTGTACCTGCAATCATAGCACACTAAGATGCAGTATGATTCTGACTGTATGCAAATAACATAATTGCAGATTGACCTTTTCATGGAGTTTATCACATCGAAAAATGTTTTTCACACATTAAGATGTGTTTTTCTTCAAAAATTACTAGAAATATTTTTCCTGTTAATAGATATGTAATTTGTATGTCCTTGTTTATTATATTTGGGCAGTTTTACAGTATTTGCACTCAAATTGTCTCATGGGGATTTATTGGGGGGTCAAAATAAAGTGTGAAATTTGAGAATTTCCATCATTCTATCATATAATTAACATATTACTGTTTCTATAATCAAAGAGGACTGAAGTGATTTGGTGGTTTACTACCAAACTACCGCTACTTAAAGTAGGCAAGGGTTGATTCTTGAAAAAACTGTTTATCAGGAAAAATATCCATCCAGAAACAATTTTCACCCATTCTTATTCTTGGAAATCAAGTCACATTGTTGCATAGGAACATCAAAACCCATACAAAACTTAAATTTTGATTAAACATGCCACAATTTCTTTTTTAACCATTTTTATTACGAAATTACAGAAATCTGGCTTGCCATTACCGTGAAAGTTTCTGTTGAGTGGGGTACTAGTCTCAAAAAACACATGATTTCCATGGTTAATAATCCCTAGGTATCCTATTAACCCCATGTCAAGTTTTGTTACTGTACAATTGAAACTCATGGTGTTCGGCTGTGTCAAACATAGTGTTTTGGAGGAAAAAACCACCGAAAATGACCAAAAATTTGGCTCCATTAGCAAGATATTTGGTTATTATCCTTTAAAGTCATTCAGTTAATAGTGAAAAATTACAATTATATCGATATATGACACAAATAAATCAACTTTTTTCTCAATTTTGATTTTCTCAAAATAGTGTAATAGATAATGAAAGATAATATATTTGACATTTTCAATACTTATAAAAACCCTTTTTAGGCATCCAGGTTTACTTAGTTTGTATAACCATGGCCGTTTCTTTAATGAATCCAGTGTTAAAACGCACGAATCAGAGCAAAATTTCTGATGGGTTGGAGAGGACATTTTTTTGACATCATGAATTTTAATTTCTAAGAAAATGTATGAACATGGCCTGGATATCTTTTTAACTTGTACTTGTCACATACTTGTAAAGGCACATGATTGAGCAAAAGATACACAAATAGCTTGTTTTTCCTACAAAACACTTAGTGTTTTTTCTATGGGTTGGAGAGGACATGCTTTTTTTGACATCACATTCAAGCCTCACATTCTGAAAACCAACTATGGATAGTGAAACAAATGTTTCTGTTTTACCTTGAGATATGTCTCAAGCTTCAAAATTAACACAAACAGTATACACATTCTTTGATACCTACTCATAACAGCATATAAAGCAACTGATGGTCCATCGAAAACAAAATTTTTGACATCTGCCATTTTTTACATTTTAGGACCCAAGTCATGTTGTATATAAGTTATTCAGATGAAACCTGTTGTATTTTATGCCCAAGACATGGGTCTAGACAGGCATCATTAACATGAATCACAAGTGCCTGCCTTTGCTTTTCTGTGTTGCCATAAAAATATGCAAAACTCTTTGTGAGACACAAAAAAGTGCAAGAATTGGTCATAAATCGCCTACTGTTTCAAAAGTAAGCATCGTAGCAAGGTAAAATTTGGTACACATATACTTCAATATAGTGCAAGACTGCCACCAAGACAAATTTCTGTGTACCTGTCATACTTTTCTCAGAGTAATTGCTTAAAGACGAAAAATCGGCCGAGTGCAAATACCGTAAAACTGCCCATTTAACAGTTTCCATGCAATTGACATAATTTTTGACGATCTCCAGAACCCTTTTATGGAGTTTATCACATTGCAAAATGGCTGCCACATAAAAATGTGATTTTCTCAAAAAATTCCCAACAGATTTTTTTCTCGTTTTCAGTTATGTAATCTGCATGTCCTTGTGGACCATATCCAGCAGACATCATGCCATTAGAATTTTTTCTAACTTAAAGGTGGTTAAAACCCACTGTGTATGTACAGGAAGTGAAGGACCACTTACCAAAGCTTCTTCAGCAAGCGGTTATTAGAGAGAGCCAGTCACCCTAATCCAGTGCTATTGTTCCGGTGTGGAATAAATCTGGAGTTCTGCAACTCTGCGTTGAATCCGCCGTTGATTATCGCCTGCTTCATAGGAAAAGCCTGAATGATGCATTCCCACTGTCTTAAATAGATGAATATTTAGACAGCCTGCCAGGTGCAAAACTCTTCTCGACCTTGGACTTGAAGGCAGCCAATGTGTAGGTGCCAATTGCCAAAAAAGATCGCAGCAAAACTGCTTTTTCTAAGCCGATGGGACTGTTTGAATACAACAGGATGCCATTTGGCCTCTGTAACAGTTCAGCAACCTTTCAGCGGCTAATGATGAACATCTTTAGATCAGCGTTAATGGAACAGATACTAATTTTCCTGGAAGACGCCTTGGTGTTCTGTAGCGATTCTTGCTAAACTTTAGAATTCATCAAAAATATTAATCTTCAATCAAAAATCAGCAGTGATATTGCAACTACAACATGTAAACAATAAATTCCATTCCCCAATATACAATCATGACAATTGATGTACAAGATAAGAATGGATTGTGAGCATGGCCTGTAATAAGAGCCACTCTTTCAATGGGGGAAATATTGCAAGCAAGTGAAAAACT
Organism: Platynereis dumerilii; assembly: GCA_026936325.1. NCBI lineage: Eukaryota > Metazoa > Annelida > Polychaeta > Phyllodocida > Nereididae > Platynereis > Platynereis dumerilii. The sequence continues at coordinate 176,414,076 of JAPTHN010000001.1, read as the reverse complement.
AGATGGCTAGTTGTATTTGACGTGTGCAAATAAGCAGGCAATTAGCATGAATTACTTTTTATACTCATATTTGGTCTACAATTATTTTTGCATCATAAACTTTCAGAGTTAATACACACAATAACATTTCAAAATATACAACCAAGATTTCAAGAGATTTTCTGATTCTCAGAGGATCGAGACTGCAAAAATACAGTGGCACGGCATTCATTGCTAATATAAAGTGGCATGATTAAGGCCCAGTCAGCATACACTCTGTACAACCACTTTTTGTGATTTAAACTAAATATCATATCTACCCAGAAATGAGATATTCATTTTGGCCTTGCTGCATGGAGACTCCCTCTGAAAGTCATGGGCCATTTCAACCACTGACAATGGCCACGCAAATAGATTTGCTTGGATTTACTGTTTACGGTAAGGACAATTTTTTTCAAAATAACTGAAAGTGTCACAACTTCCACCAAAGAAGTTATGCTGCTAAATACAGCATTGTATACATATTGCATCATATTAACAGACATTTTAGGTGGGTAATATAAGGTCAGCTTTCAGTAAAAGAGAAAAAATGTGCAATGTCTTTCCTGTAACTGTGCGTTTTCATGAAAATGACCCAAATGTTAAACTATGAAATTTACAAACTTCAGACAAGCAGGTAAGTGGTTAATGAGTACTGCTAATTTGCTTTTAGCCTACTTACACTTTCAAACAACATGACCATTAAATGTTTATTCTTAATCAATGATGACATCAATAACCTCATTCTGACTATTTAGAGTAAGATTGTCAACGATAACAGAGTGACTCGACTTATTCTTTGATACTACAGGACTGTATAACGTTGTCACATGTTCATATGGCCAACATCTTTTAAATCTTAAAACAAAACGCAAAAGCTCTGTCTGAGAATCATCTAACGCCAGGAAATTAATTCTCAGCCAACTTTTGTGATCTCTGTTACACAATATAAAATGCTTGCTTTGTAATGTGAATTGCGCAACTAACTAGAGTTTCGATCGGGACCGATGCGAAGGGAGAGCTCTCGCACGTTGAGTGGGCGTGGTGTAGTTAGCTAGATGTCAGTTTTCCGTCACTGGGAATGAGTATTTAAGGAAATAGTATGTATTTTTCATTAGATATTACAATGTAGCGAACTGCGACTCTGTTGCATATATATGCAGCATCAGCAAGGAAGCACCTGGGACAAGTTTTTGCACTTTTTTGGGCATTTTGCAGAAAGTATATAAAAAATATATATACAATACCTATCAACCAGACAAGCAATTCTGATTGGTGTTTGCAATTTGTGAAGGAGGGGTTAGGTTTCCAGCTTCATTGGGCAATACAATGACCCTTCACAAGTGTTAATTGCACTAATTGTAATTGACTTAAATAATCAGATATTGATTCTTAAGCTATGGATAAAAATATCAAGGAAATTGGCTGCGGAGCTAAAAGCTGAGAAACTAGATTACACTTTGAAATTTAAACTTGACATTAATACATCCCGACTACCATTTGGGGGGGGGGGGGGTGATGAGTCCCGAAGACCCCACCTCTTTGTGGCCCTGACTAAATTCCATGCGGCACAGACCATGCACATAATCCCATTTATAACTGAGAAGGATGTAGCAGACACAAGGTCAATTAATTGTCACAAACTTGTTTCTTCAATATGTTTCATTGACAAGCGGTTCACTTATGGATCCATCATTGCCCAGCAAGCCTTGACAAACAATTTCAATAGTCAAACCAAAATTAACTAAAACTCAAAGCTATATATTTGAGGTTAATATTTTGGTTTTGACAACCATAACCAATTAACAACTTAAGATTATGAAAAGAAACCAAATTTAAGGTTGAATCTTCCTCAGGGGTGCTAATACACCCAGAAACAATTGCAAGCCAAGAGAAAAGATATCGAAAGACTTCCTTGCTTTTTCACACAAGGATCTTTGCCGGTGAAATTTTGGCCATCTATAGGTAATCGGAACTTCAATCAAGAGATTTAGACGTTACGCTATTCTGTTCCACTTCAATGAAATTCACATGCCAAATGTTAAGGCCACACATAATTGATACTTAGCTTCGCGGACCCGCCGACCCAATAGATTACCTTCCGATGGAAAAAAAAAAAATTGAAAAAAAAAATTTTTTTTTTTTTTTTTGACATTATAAAAATTTTTTTTTTCACCTTTTTTATTTTTGTCCTACCGACCGACCCTAGAAAAAGGGCCTTGAGAGGATCCGAGAAGCTAAAGATCAATTGTGTGTTGCCTAAGAGGTTGACATTTTCGTTTAATTGGGTTATGCATAATTATAGACACAGTCTGTCAAAAGACGGGACTCAGAAACAGAGATGCAAGACATAGGACTCCACAGAATGGCCAAATCAAACACAATGAATCAAAATCTCTCAATGAAATTCAAAGGATATATTTCAGACCTTCTCCAATTCATATAATTGATTTATATGAGCCACCTTCTACCACGTGCAGTTTGATACACAAGATTGGATGAAATTCACATGCTATTGTTGCTAAACATTTTCATATCCCCACAAAAATAGAAAAAACACAGAATTCAATAAATCAGATTCAGCATCTAATTTATAGTCTACATATGTATGAGATTCAAGAGTCATCAATTTACATCCGAGATGATGTGACAGTGGAGTCACTGGAGGCGAACCTGCATGGTGAGGCATTTGCTTCACAATTTTTTCGCCAAACCAGCAGTGTTCGTGCAATACAAAAATGCAAGTTTCCCCCAGACATCTTCCGTGAAGGCTTTGGCCTGATTTGCTCCACCACTTGAAAATGAAATTGATGCCGCTAACATCAGATGCCCAATCACAGCGAGTAAAAGGCATGTGTTTGCATTTACAAAATCAGGTCTAAGTGCTGCTTAATGACCAATACAGAATTAATGCTTTCGAAAGTTCTTTTAAATAAATAAGAAAATACTGAAAAATAAAGCATATCAATTGCACATAATGAGGTTATTTGACATCTGCATATCACTTCAATTGTGGTAAAATATAAACAAATGAAAAGTAAAAGGCCAGGTCTTTGCCACATGTGCTATTAAATTGATTCTTCATCAAGGGAAACACATATAACCTGTACAGCTGAGTAGCTAAAAGCATTAACTTTCAGATGGAGTAGGAGCTCCTGACTCCCAAAATTTTTTAAAATAATTGACAAAAACACATTATAAAACAATGTGAAATGTTTTAAACGCCTATCACACAAAACTCTTTTTAAAATTCAGTTGGTATTCCGAGGCCGAGTCGATTTTCAAAGCCAAACTGCCATCGATGCAGCACAATCCACATGCTTGCTCTTCAGGGAACTCCTGGATTTACCACTGCCTCACAAGGACAGGATTCAGGTTGCCACGCGTAGCTTTAGCTGGAACATGATACAAATAATATCAAAGTCATACGAAAAATGTTAAATTGATATTTATTAGCCTATTTTTGACAATTTACAGAAAGACCTTAGGCCACACATAATTGATCTTTAGCTTCTCGGATCCTCTCAAGGCACTTTTTCTAGGGTCGGTCGGTAGTACAAAAAAATAAAGGTAAAAAAAAAATTTTATATATATAATGTCAAAAAAAAATTTTTTTTTTTTTTTCAATTTTTTTTTTCCATCTGCAGTGTATCTATTGTGTCGGCGGGTCCGTGAAGCTAAGAATCAATTATGTGTGGCCTTATTATAATGAAGATAAGACGCTCATCATACATGTTGTCTGACAGTACTTGCTATACATGCAAAATTGTAGAACAAATGCAAAATATTTAAATATTATCTATTTTTTAAACGCTTCATTGCAGGTCTAAATCCTGGTAAATCAATATGGAATTCATATGGATCACTTTTACTACCAATAAATATCATTGTTCTCAACCTACCAGCAAAAAAAAATCATTTCATTTTAATAAAGATTTCCAATGCAAATCAAAAATCATGTAAAGTAATGGTGGCTGTAAATCGGAAAAATATCATACCAGGCAGATAGATGCAACCCCCTCTTGGCAAGAGTCGACACCGTTGGAACACACATGCAGCATTCTATTGTTTGTATTTCAGTCCCGCCGTTGATGATAACTGCTGTTGGCCCCTGGTGCTGGAAAATAGGAAAGGCAATAACCATTAGATATTCAGTGGCATGGCAAAAGAGTTTTCTATTAATAAGGGGACAACCATTTTGTCTTAAGGAGGTTTAAGGGGGGGGGGGCTTGGAGTTTTTTTTAAATAAATAATTTGCGGCTCAGTTTTGGTGAAATAAATATTAATTGTTGGCCAGTCTTGACATGAATAATTTCTTCAGGGATATTTCTTAATAAGGCGTCGCTTGATTTTGGAATGAATATTCAGGGACTTCACACGCTTGAAATAAATAATTATGGCGACCTTGCCATAAGATAAAGAATTTCCCACCGAGGAAAACTCCAAGCCCCCCCCCAACCCCTGATAATTAACGGTCCCCCTGACAAGAAATTATTTATTTCATAGATACACTGAAATAAATGTTTCTGATTCCGAACAATACAGCATTTACAAAGATACAAAACAGAAATTATTTACTTACAGGATGCCTAGAAAGAATCTATTTATTTCACCAACACTGACCAAGAAATTATTTATGAAAAAAAAAACACTATGACAATGTAAGAAGTTACAACTCCCTTCCCCTCCTAAAACACTGAGAATGTAAGAATCTTTGTAAGAAAATATGCAACGACTTGGGGCCTGCGAATACCGAGAAATGCCAGGCCCCCTATAGAATCTCCCAGATGACCCTGTCTGGATGAGGGGGGGGGCATCACAGGGCATCTAGAGGGCCTTTCTGGTAATTTTTTTATTATGACCTCAAATTCATGAAATGGCAATTTAGATAGATAGACAGATAGATTTATTACAATAATGCCAGACTTTTAGGGGGGCATATGCCCTCTACCCTGATTTCCAGCACACCCCTCTCCTTTCATCATAGCACAATACAGAATGCAATATGTGGGGGGGGGGAAATCTGGGAGCCCCCCCACATCTCCAATGCAGCCCTGGCAATCTAGCTCCATGGGTATTACAGCACTGTCACTGAATCGTGGTTAGGCCATGGAGTCAAATTACACTGAGACAGCAATTAAATCATCTCGAAAAAAATCCAGACTATTCTGACATACTTTGAACCCCATTTATCGCGCTTTCATCCCGCCAGTCAAGTTCTATTGAGCCTTAGTTTATTGTCAATATTGAGGTGACCTAAGTAATGCTGACAGTGACAGAGAGCCAGCTCTGAGGTCAGGGTTGCTGGATTTAAATCATTGATTTAAATCACTCAATAAAATTCATGATTTAAATCACTCAATAAAATTCATGATTTAAATCACTCAATAAAATTCATGACTTAAATCACTCAATAAAATTCATGATTTAAATCACTCAATAAAATTCATGATTTAAATCAAGTAATGATAAAAAGGCTTAAAAAAGCAAAAAGAAAGCTGGCAGTGAAGTTTTACAGCTTGCAACCTACCAATTAGCAGTACTCTTTTATAAATCTGTCCAATGACATAATTATCATACAGGCCCCTTGTATATATATATATATGAGATATTTTTATCAGAAATATATTATAATATCCGAGTAGAAATGACTATATAAATGCGAATTTAAACAATTTTATTTCAATCATGGCATTCTCATGCATGATTCTCTAAACAATTTCATTGCTGAAATGAAAAACTGAGCCATGTTGTTCTGCAAATGCAGCACTGTCCCCAAAGCCCCAACTGCTAAGCTGGTATCAGGTACACTAGATGTTAAACAATCTGCAAGGATCATGAGACTGAGTGCTGAGACTGGTGACGTAACTTAGCAGTAGCGGATCAGTTCATTGCAAAGTAAAGAAAATGATGACTCGTTTTGACATCCCTTTTACAGGGCGTAATTCTATTACAAGTTAGCTGTATAGTTATGAGTGCTGTTTAGTGAAGAAGACATTAATTTTATTAACATGCTGTATCAAAATGTAGAACTGCTGTATAAGCCATATTATATTACGATTATTACATTTAATACCACAACTGCCTTGATTTCATAATTTTGCATTATACAGGGTGTCTGCCAATCCTGGAAAAGCCTGGAATTTAGTTTGTATGGAAATAAAAATAGTCCACTGCTAAATTTTTAGCAATTTTTAGCGATGATAGGACCAAAGGACGAATGTCGTGTTCAAAAAAAATGTGCGTATAGTGTCGTTAATTGGTCAGTTCATCAAGAAATTGGCCTGGAATTTAGGAAAACTTGGCCTGGAAAAGCCTGGAAAAGGCCTGGAATTTGGTTTCAAAAAAGCTGCAGACACCCTGTTATAATTTCGGTAATTTGAACAAAATTATTATATATAGGCCTTATTGACATCCATATGCATGTTATTCATAATATGTCAATGCATAAAAATTAATATCATCTGGTGAAATTGATCCGGAAAATGAACTTTTCCTATTAATGATTTAAATCCGATTGAAATCAAATAAATCTTTTTTTTTTCTTTTTTTATAAAAATCAATAAAAATCGCAACCCTGTCTGAGGTTCAATTGGCAATTACCTCACAACATAATATGCAATCAAATGCAATTGGAAACACATTAATAAATAATTAAATTGAAGCATATGTCATTGATATGTACTACATGTGAATGGAAACAGACACAGTTGATGTGAAACTGTAAATTTATTATTTAAGGTTTATAATTTATTATTAGATTGAACGATGACATGTTTATTTTCTTGAACAAATTAATGATAATTCATAAGAATTCTGATCATTGTGGATGATGGATGGATGATTGGGGCTTTTGTCCGGTATTTATGCACTTGGTAGGCTAATTAGGACAGGAGGAACACCCGGCAATGAGGTAAAGGATGATTGAAACAGCCGTCCAACATAGGCCCAGGTGACCCTAGCTGCGAGAGCTGGATTTGAACCCTGGACCCAGCGACTGGCAGCCCAGCACGCTACCACTAGAGTCCAACCCTCTGCCCTCTAATCATTTTGGAAGCACGCCTCATAAATATTTGGACCGGCAAGGGCTCATCTGTACCATTAGGTCCTGTAGGTCATTAAAACCAGTAGGTCCTGTAGGTCACTCTGTTGGAAGTCTTCCAGCTGGATGAAAGAGTTTTAAAAAGTTGTATGTAAATCTTTTAAAATCTCGCTTGCCCAAAATTTGTAGCTTTTTGCAAGTTAAAAAACTAAAGTGTTTGTTTTTTTAATTCCCTCACTTGCATTTGAATTCCTGTCAAAAATTACTTCTATTTAGCAAAAAAATTAAAAATAAGCTCGCTTGCTCCATTTTCCCCCAAAAATATCATCCATAAAATCAATTTGGTGTGGCCTAATAATAAAACAGTACATTTTGAAAATCTCAATTATCTCATTTTCAAAGTTTTTAGAATATTTTGCAACCCTCTTCACCACAATGCCTATATTGGATTCGTCATTGATACCGCACGCTTGTAAAAGGCCTTGATCCAGAGTGAAAACCTCTATGGTCTGAAGAACGAGTACACATCATCATCATTTGACCTGAAATAAAGATTCAATTTATAAGTGAGGTAGTGGGAAATTCGAAGCGCCTAACTTTGCAAACGTTTCCTCAAGAATTTCATGAGAACTAGAAATAATTTTAAATTTGCTTTTCAAATATCTTATAGCCTACATTATTCTAAATGGAACATGTGACAATTATCATATATTGTATTCACTACTTGCATGTAGGAAGTTGATTTCAAGATGGGTGAAATATCTTTTAAGTGGAAATGCTGTATGCCATGGTTTCAGTATCATTAACATTAGATATTTACATTTTTGAATAGGTTATTGCTTAGACATAGAAAGGCTGCCAGCAGCATTACAAGCAGATTCCACAATGACGTTGAAATGTTTTACACAGTTTTAAATAAGACTGACTACATGGCAGAACAGGGTTGGCAGATTAAAATCAAGTCGATTTAAATCATTATTTAAACTATATATATATAATATTAATTTTTAACTTTAAATGAAGATTTGAATTAGATAGGATATCAATCATCTAATTTTTAAGTTAAAATCATGACTTTTATCAATTTGATGACAGCAACCCTTAGATAGTATCGCCACTTATTAGGCATCGACATCTAGCTTGATTGTTCATCTTCAGCACATGGATGGATGGATGGATATTGGGGTATTACATCCTGTATTTATACATTTGGTAGGTACACTGTAAAATTTGAAAACTGTGTTGAAGCAATAATTTGAGCTGTCGCAGCTATAAGTTTTCCAAACCAATCATAAAATTAAGCTTTGAAAACATGAAAGCTTCAGTTGTTGCAGATATTAACTTGACATCTCAGCCATGCCACAAATAGCGCCATCTATAATAAGCACATCTCATAACACTGCATCTAGTTTTGAATAAATATTTATTTAAAAGAAAAAAGAACATTTATATTACATTATCCCTGAGAAAACTGAGTAGCAAACCACTTTAGCTGGTCACTTGTTTATTATTATCACCGATTATCTCTCTTAAATCAATTTGTGGGAGTAATTAGATGCATGCTTTCACAAACGCCAACCAACATTTCCAAGTCAGAGTGTGTTCAAATATGGGCTTCTAGCACAGTATACCAACTCAGATGAGCCACAGGCCATTTGGATTTATTCACAAGAAATTAATTTTAAATCTCCTTGTGATGCAATGGCCTGTGTTGAATGCATCTTGGGCCTGTCCAAGTGTCCATTTATGTGCTAAAAAGAAGCACACTGGATCAGGTGGATCCCCTTGAGAGATCTAACAATATTTTGGGATTTACAGCCCATATTCATAAATAACTTTATAAGACAGGTAGTGCTGAGTACCGTGATACACCGTATCGAAATGAACCGGTATTTCACGTCGATATGTGTACCGATATATCGTATGACATTATACCGGTTCATTTTCAAGGCTAAAAACCAGTATTTATTGCCGAAAGTTGCTTAAAATCCATGTGGAATCAGCCAAACTTTGCGCCGAAACATCGCCTTTTGTTTGCCGCAAAACGGCGCAATGTTGTAAACATGCCGTTTTGCGACGTCATGTCGCAAAATACGGGATGACGGCCCGAAATTCGCCAAAAAAAATTGTTGAATTCCCAATAAATGCCGGTAAATCTATATCACGATAATATCATGTATCGTAGAGATCGTATCACGATACGTATCGTATCGATAATCAGCTCACGATACTCAGCACTAAAGACAGGTCACACAAATATAAATCAAAAGCAAATAAAAATAAATTAAAAATAAGTCAACACAGCTGAAAATTTTAAGTTGCGTCAGCTTGGATCAATGAGTCAACAAAACTCAATATTTTGAGCTGTCTTAGACAATACATTATCAATATAAGTCAAAACAGCTCATTATTTTGACTTCTCTCAGCTTGAATGCCTTAGTCAACATAGCTCAGTATTTTGAGTTACCTCAGCTTAAAACTTTAATCTATGTTAGCTCAACCAACTTGTGCAACCATCTCACTCTATCAATTGAGCTGAAACAGTGCCTCCGATTTGACAGTGTAGGTTAATTAGGACAGGAGGCAATGAGGCAAAGGATGATTGAAACAGTTGTCCAACATAAGCCCAGGTGACCCAGCAAGAGCTGGATTTGAATCCCGGACCCAGCGATGGGCAGCCCAGCATGCTAATACAAGACCAACCCTTGTTACCCTCCCCCTCATCTTCCGCACAAAATGAGTACATGTACTTGTAAATTATATATATGGTAAATTTAAAACACATTATCAAAATAGAATTTCAAAATCTTGATGATCTATATTGAAATTCCTCCTGATACACAAATGTTATATGTTGGGTAATGTTTATTGCCTTGCCTTTTTTGGAAATTTGGCTCATTATCAATGTAATTATAGGGCCATCCAATTAACAACAAATAAACCTGTAGTCAAGTACTGTACTGCCTTATTACCTTTCAGCATTCTGACTAAACTCTTTTGTAGAACCATTTTCAGCGGCAACAACTGGAGAAACAGTTTGAATTTTTCTCCCCAACTCATTCGCATCCCCTTACATCAGCATAAATCTTTCCACCTCCTTCACAAAGCACCTGAAATAAAAAAATATATATATTAAAGTATTTGTAAGAGTCATAAATTTTATATCAATATTGTGTACAATGTTAATGCATCACCTGCTTCCTGGAATACCAAATAAGAAATCCAGCATCGCATCTTAGAAAATAGTCAGAAAAGTTGGTTATTTTATTGCAAGCTTTCCATAAAAACCTGTCAATAATTCAAAATATCAAATAAAGCAAAGCCGGCTTTAATCATATTTTCTGAGATCCAAACTGATAACTGATGGCATTTGTCCTGGTGATATAGGCCTACTGCCATTACTGCATGGGCTTGTTTTATTGCAAAAAGCCTTACTGCTAAAGACACCGAAAAGCAGGAAAATTCAAGGCTTTGCTTTCAATTATCAACTCCTCCAGCTACCTGGAAATCCATAGCCCACCACCCCCCCCCCCCCGCAAAGATCAGCTGGGTAGGCAAGACCCTTGTACCATTGGGTAGGCAAGACCCTTGTCGCCTAAATTGACAGCAGTTCAATGATCAAAACAGGTACGTAATGCAAGTTTACTTGACGAGAAACGCAACTTCTTCAACTCGGCTGCGATCTGTATCGGAGAGCTCGAGCTCTCCGAATAATCTATTGCGCATCCCAAGCGATCCAAGGTAACGATGACTGTTGTAGTGTTGTAAGCCGTGTTTAGAAATTGAAGCCTCTTTCAAACAGGTTATGTTAAAACAGAAAAAAAGAACGTTAGCCGGTGTATGTTTGCAAAATATCTATGTCAAATAGCCAAGCAAGTTGTCCAATGTCCATACTCAACAATTTTTTGTAATCTAACCACAGAAATGTTGAGAATAAACACAACTTTTGTCTGATTTTAAACAATGAGTTTGGACGAACACCAGCTAACATTTGTTTTTTCTATTTCAAACAAACTTTTTTTCAAAGCATGGCTGACTGTTCGTCATGGTTGACTCGAAAGTAATCAAACATCCATCTTTGATTTTGCTCTGGACATCGATTTGTTTCCAAGATTTCATGGTATGTTGTAAAATGCTGACAAGATATTTGCGGACAGTGAGGGATTATGGCATTCAATTTGCTACAGGCCGGCAGTGATGTCACAGCAAAACAGGGAATGTGTGAAAAGGCCTTTAAAGTGACATAACCAAGGTGTTATAGTTTCCCATGTCAAAAGCAGGAGGCACATAATATAATTGTGCATTCACAAGTATAGCAGTATTACATGCCAAATATATTATTAAGTGTCCGAAAATTTGCTACTTCATAATTTTCGCTTTCTGCCAAGTATGAGGGGGATTCAGAAAGTTCTGACGAATTTTTCTGGCAGACTTTCTATTTGAGATAGCCAAATAAAATAGTCAGGGGCCAAAACATGATAAGTGCCTTATTAAAAGTGGTTGAGGCATTTCAGAGTAGAATTTGTCATCCCATTGAATTAAGTCAATTTGAGGGTGCTGATTTCAAATTTTGGGGATGACATTCTCTATCTCGCATAATAAGCTCTCAAAATGGCCGAAAACAAAATGGCCACCAAAATACTTCAACGAGCTGTAACTCCCTCACAAATTGTCATAGAGTTTGGCTCTATTCCTAGGTTTTTGGGTATGAGAAAACCAAATAAGGTACTTCCAAAGTCAAAAGAAGAATATTTCTGGAGATATTAGATTCACTGACAAATTTCATAACACAAATTAAAATATTAAATTAAAAATAGATCAACTCAATGAACCTCCACCTGGCATTGATAAAAATCACAATTTTACCAACAAAAGGGAAAGAAAAATTAAAAGACAAGATTATGTCCAATATTGTTTTTGATTCACATGTAGACAACCAAGAATGTACAAGAAAAGTTCAATAAGTCACTAAAATTGTTTCTCAAATATGTAAACAAATCGGTCATAAATCGAAAAAAATGCAGCATATTACACGTTTATAAAAGCTCTATTAATTCACTCATGAGTTAATCAAACATTCATCTTGCTACTTGTCAAACCTCTACAGTGTACATTTCAAGATAATTTCCAATTAATATTTAAATTTCTGTATTCAGTCAACCAAAAACATGTAAGTCCAATGAGTAAATTGTGCCTCGTATTATGTCAACCATGTCTCAAACTTAAACAATAGCAAAACTAGAAATTTATTCATGACATATTCAAACACTGTCTTTGACATTTGCAACATCCAGTGCAAGGCATCTGAGCTTTGCGACAACTACATCGGAGGGTGGAACATTGCTTTTGGCAACCACAACAAACAAGCTTGAAGCATTCATCTAGAACTGGGTCCAATGTTGTCAGCTGTGGCTTCAGTCTGTTCCCTTCAAGTAGCCATCCACTCTAACTTGGTGGTACAATTTCTGGCTGCGGTTCCAATGCTTTAAGTCAAACCATGCTCTGATGGTGAGCTCTCATGATGTGCGTCCTCAGTGCGTCTGATGTCGGTGGTAGTAACTCGGCCTTCACCTCTCTCTTGAAAAGAAGGCTTCTTGCTTCATCTGTTGATGTGGCATCTGGTGCCTCATACACTTTACAGATGAACTTCTGGCACAACTGTACACAGTGTCCTTGAACGAAGTTTAGGGTTAAAAAAAATTTAAAAGAATCTGTCAACACAGCATTGTAGTACGTGGTCTCAGCTTCGATTTGATGTAAAGATCTAAAAAATCTGTTGGGAAAATTTTGAGAAAATTTAAATTTAAAATTTTTAGTTTTTCACACCCTTGTTGCATGCAAAATATCAGTTTTAGATCTATAAAATAGCATTGCAGTGTTATCGAAACATCACAGCTTATCTAGGTACATATTAGGTTACTGAATCAGGTGAAAAATAATAATAAAAAGCATTTTATTTCTAATTTTCACATCATTTTCAACATTTAAGGGTGTTGCAAACTCGCCGAATCATATAATGTGCCAAATCAAATATAAACATGCCCATTTCGGATTAATTATTTCTGTAACTAAAGAAAAGTGGCAAATGAGCCACCAGGATGTGAGAAAATGCCTTGTTAAATTCATTAGTGATATAAATTGAGATTTTTAGCATTTCACCAGTAAATGTTTTTCAAGTGGGATTCACAAAAACATCTGTAAAATTATCGGACAACAAATAGTGAGCAAATGTCGGAATACCTACTGTCAGCATCTCACAAGTGTGCATCTTCACCACAGCTTTGCATGTAACTTGTATTTGACATCCAAGCGATTAATATATTTTGATAGATATATTTTTTCAAACCGTAAAAAAAAAAAATCTATGCAAGTGGTCTAATGGCTTAGATGATCAATTCCAACTTTTATTACAATGTTTCTGTCCATATTGAAATGTAGGTAGCAATTTTAATGGACTTCTGTAGAATTTTAAGTGATTCGTTTATCTGTTTTTGCTAATTGTTAAGATTATTTCATGGAATTTAGTGGTTACATACTTCCAAAATTCATTTGTTCAGTTATAGCGTGTCCTTGTGCAATCAACAAAGTTTTGAATTAATAGCAACAAATTCTCTTCCACTGTCACACAATTAATATTGTTTATCTGTGCATGCTATAAAAGAACAAATGAATTTTGGAAGTGAGCAACCATTAGATTTCATGAAATAATCTTAAAAAAATTAGCAAAAACCGGTAAGAAAAGCCCATAAAATTCTACAGAAGACCATTAAAATTGCTACCTACATTTCAATATGGACAGAAACATTCTAATAAAAGTTGGAATTGATCATCTAAGCCATTAGACCACTTGCAAAGATTTTTTTTTTTACGATTTGAAAAAATATATCTATCAAAATATATTCTTTCCTTTGATGTCAAATACAAGTTACATGCAAAGCTGTGGTGAAGATGCACACTTGTGAGATGCTGACAGTAGGTATTCCGACATTTGCTCACTATTTGTTGTCCGATAACTTTACAGATGTTTTTGTGAATCCCACTTGAAAAACATTAACTGGTGAAATGCTAAAAATCTCAATTTATATCACTAATGAATTTAACAAGGCATTTTCTCACATCCTGGTGGTTCATTAGCCACTTTTCTTTAGTTACAGAAATAATAAGGACGAAATGGGCATGTTTATATTTGATTTGACACATTATATGATTCGGCGAGTTTGCAACACCCCTGAATGTTGAAAATGATGTGAAAATTAGAAATAAAATGCTTTTTATTTTTATTTTTCACCTGATTCAGCACAGGCCCCTCAATCTCTTCCCTGCAAGCCTGCCCCTTCCAATGCTCTTCTTACATGTATAAACAGTGTGATATGAGTGAGGGATGGGAGACTGCTGTATGAGGGGAAGAGATTGAGGGGCCTGTGTGATTCAGTAACCTAATGTATAACTAGATAAGCTGTGATATTTCGATAACACTGCAATGCTATTTTATAGATCTAAAACTGATATTTTGCATGTGACAAGGGTGTGAAAAACTAAAAATTTTAAAATTAAATTTTCTCAAAATTTTCCCAACAGATTTTTTAGATCTTTACATCAAATCGAAGCTGAGACCGCATACTACAACGCCGTGTTGACGGATTCTTTGTACATTTTTTTTAACCCTAAACTTCGTTCAAGGACACTGTGTTGGACATGTGGTTCTGTGTCCTCCGGTTCTGGTTACCAGTTGACATTTAGATTTTACAGTTTCCTGAAATCATGGCACTTCAGCTCTAAAAAATTTCTCTGGTCGGATGACATTTAGCAGTGCCTCTGGCACATCAATCTATTTTTGAGATGGCCTCTGACTTTTCAATGTGTCTGTAGGTGACCGTAAGCCTGTCCTGTTCAAACCCCATTCTGTATATCATGTTAAATAGTTACTTTTTGACTTAACAATAAGACTGGGACTTTAACAAGTTCATACCTTCTCTGTATTGATCTTCAAAGGTGAGATGTACAAAAGTGAGACTAAGAACACCTTTAAACAACTGCAGCATGGCCACTATGCATTTTGTGGCCTTACAAGTATAATAATTCAACAGATCATACCCAAAAACCTAGGAATAGAGCCAAAGATCATAACTCTATGATAATTTGTGATGGAGTTACAGCTCATTGAAGTTTTTTGGCGGCCATTTGGAGAGCTTATTATGCAAGATAGAGAATGTCATCCCCAAAATTTGAAATCAGCACCCTCAAATTGACTTAATTCAATGGGATGACAAATTCTACTCTAAAATGCCTCAGCATGTTTGAATCTCTGAATATGGCCCCTGACTAAAATGTTCTCACAACAAATTTTATGTATTTTTATATGTATCTTTAAAAACATTGTACCTGTTGGAAGAATTTAGATTACTTTTCTGTTACCATGGAAACGATAGCACATGCAGTGCACCAAGCACATCCTATAATATTTCAGACCTCGTAATTACGGACAAACAGGCCTGGAACCGAATATTTGGCTTTATTTCATGCTTATTAGCTTATTAAAACATCTCTGATGTGGCACATCGCTAATGCGGCCACCTCGCAAATGCAACTAAGACAATTTACAAACATTTCCTCAACTACCCCCTTTCTAGGTCCTCCGCTTGTTGACGTCAGCAGGGCCGAGGTCAACGGTCGGGGAGGCCCTGGGCACAATGAGACACGAAGGCCCCCAACTTACTGCTTGTAAAGCTTTACTTGACTGATAATGCCATGATTACCTTGCAAATTGGCATTTTCTGTCTAATCTATTTCACCAAATGCAGTCTATTTGCTCCCTACTAGCACTTCGTTAAGGAAATACCAACAATAGTTTTTTCATTAAAAACGCACAGCATACATCTGTACTGCACTGTAGGTGTCAAAATGAATGGATTATTTTAAATTGCTAATAATTTTTTTTCAATTATTTATCTAAAAATGGCTTTCAAATGGCTCTCCAAAACCAGCAAAAGAAAAAACAGGCCATCTTGAGTGTAAGCAAGCTGAAACTTACAAATGATCGAGATATATACTGAGAAATTAGAACCTTCATCAGGATATATGAGTGGTCAACATCAGTGATCAGTTTTAAACATAGTCCCACGACCATTCATTTGGAATAGACATTTAAATTGGTGCACTATACTGACTTAAGGTTCGAGACAGGCGATTACAACAAACAGTCAATGCCAAATCTAGCGTCCAACAGCAAAACAGGTCTAGTAAGTCACATTTCGGGAAAAATTGAGTTGAGGTCAAAATAGGACTTCTGAGACATGTTTCTATATATTTGTTTAAAAGTTTTGATTTTTAACCCCAGTATTTCTTACAGCAAGGACTGGAATTTAAAAGTCAATTTTCTCAGAAACTCCTTGATGTGCCTTACTAGGTTTTGCCTTTGGACGCTAGAAATAATGCTGAACAAGATAACCAGCTGGCTATTTTGTAACAGGGCCCCTAAAAACACTGTCAGACCATAGGAATATGTGGCACAGCCAAGGACTAATTGCCTAAGAATTAATAATTGGAATATTTGAGCATCCTTTTATAAATCCACATGGAATAGTTCATGTACTATAACTATATTGCATGCAATATCTCTTAAATGGAATAATTAACTTGACAAATCGGAGGACACTAATTTACAAGACAAGGTAAGACAACTTCTCCTGTGGCCATGTCAACACAGAATTTTTTGCCAAGTCACATTGAAACTATTTAGGTAGTTAATAAAATATGTTTCAAGGTCATACATTGCATATGGTTGGTCCACATACTCAACCTTTGTGGTTCTATACAGCTGACAGCCATTTGACTTTTAAGAAAATGATTTTTAAGACATGTGCTTTCAAGCCAATGTTTTTGTGAAAGGAAATGCTCAAGTGGCTCCGCCACGGGCGCCCATGTTTAAAGTGTGATGTTGCATATTTTTTGAAAAGTGAGAATGTGTTTTGTTCTTGACCTTCTACCCTCTTTCTCAATTTTTGTGAAGCCCCCTTGCCTTGTGAGGCCCAGGGCACAGTGCCTACTATGCCCTATGGATAATCCGGCCCTGGAGGTCAGAGACAATTCAAAGACATTTCCTCAGTTCCCCCCTTTCTAGGCCCTCCGCTGGTTGAGGTCAGAGTTAGGAACAATGTCAGGTTACGGATATGAACATTTGAGTTGTATCATACCTCTGTAGATAGGAAGACCCACCTTCTCAGTGTAGCTGAGAAGGATGGGAGACAAAAGTAAGGTTGAGAACTATACACTTGCGACACAGGAGCGTGTCGCGGCAGTTTAGGGCCTATTCCCATCAAAAATAAAGGTATGGGGTGACAGGAAATGGTTTAAAATGTATTGTGTGCGATTTTCAGAACTTTCCTGTACTTTAAAGTGTCAAAATCGGCCTATTTTCTACAATTTTCCACCAAAAAATCAAAGGAGTTTCAGACTGAAGAGAGGGAGGCTTTTGCAAAACTGATAGCTGTTAATCATTTTGTTGTTCATAATTTGCTATTCCAGTTTCTATGTCTATTGTTTTCCAAATAATGGCATTGGACCATTACATTCAGCAGTCAATCATACTCAGTCAAGCATTGCATGTATGATCTGATTGGTTGATGTCAAACACACTTTGGTGAACAGTGATTGACTCAGACCACATTTGACAAATTCAGATCGCATTTAGATTGCATAAAGTTTGCAGGCCTCTTGGTCGGATAGAAACACAAACACAGACAATGATTCCATAACAAAACTCTAAAAGTCTGAATAAAACTTATTTTTTTAATATTTTCGCAAAAAGCTCCTGTAGCTGGCAGGCCAGCATTGACACTAAAATTTTATTAATTTCATCATCTTTAATTTTGGTACGGTCAAATATTACTTTTTTTTGTCCCATCAAGCAAGTAAAATTGTAAACTTTCCTGACTAATCAAAAATGTTGTGGAAAGAACTGCAAGGTTGTTGAAATTAATGATCAGAGGATCTTGAAATTTTGTGACTTGTATTTTCGACAGTAGCTATGACGATTTAATTTGACACAACAGTTTTTCTCTCAGAAATCTGTAAATTTTCATGAATACACCTGGTGGCAACTGCTAAGTGTGTGCAAAATTTCATCTTGATACATTCAGAGATAGTACCATTTTGGAGTTATTTTGCGATGTTGCATTTTTTAATGAAGATGGCGCTCAGTGTATAGATCAAGAAATTAAATTCCCAAAAAATATATCACAATCGTAAATCCTGATCGATACATTGACAGATTGATAAATTGATGAGAACTGCCACATATTCTGATATTTTTAAAAGTGACATCCAGAAATAAATGTTCCCTCCCACTTTTTAAATATCTTGACTGTTCTTTGTGTTGAAAACACCTCAGGACTGGAGACAAAACAAGATCCCCGCTTATGTTGCTTTCTGTTTGAAGATTGCAGTTTTCTGTTTGTGTTCATGCTTGATTGTTTGTTTTTATCACTTTTTACTTCCAATGATTTTCAAGAGAGCTCAGCAAATGCAATGTCCTCAGTCTACGTTGCCTACAGCAACGTGAAGACTGTGACCTCGGTCTAATACCTCTGTACACAACTTTGATTATCATGTCCATTGCAAAACGTTTGACTCATATGTTGCTGTACATTTGTTCTTGAGATCTGGAAAAAGTTTTGAAGTTACATGTATGTATACTATAGTGTTATTATCGTTTTCATAGCTGTGTGTTTTTCAACTTTATACTTTGCTTTATCCCAAAACTGTGATGTCACAGATTTAGTTGCATAACTTCGTATATCACAAGCACAGATTTCGAGAAACTGACTAAATGCATTGACACATGCATTGACACATGGATTATGTATGTTTATCTTTTAGTGAAATAACTATTTTTTGTTCAGTTTTAGTGAAATAGCTCATTTCTGGCTCAATTTTAGTGAAATAAATAAATTCTTTCTGGGCAGTCTCGAATTAAATCATTTCTGGTGGGGGTATTTCTAAATGAGGCGTTGCTTGATTTTCGAATGAATCGTTGGGGAGTTCTTGAAATAAATGATTCCTGCTGCCGTTATTGTGAAATAAATAATTTTACGTCACGGAAAAATCCAAGCCGCCCATGGTCGCCCATAAAAATGACTGACAACAAAATTTATTTGAAATTTTTATGACAAGTGTCTTGTGAAAAACAATAAAACACACTTTGTTTGGAAAATATTGAGTATGTTGAGACTCATTTGGTGAAGTGCAACACTTGGCTTGAAGTGCTATTATGATTGACAGTAATGATCCGATCTGCCGTATTGAACACTGTTACATATGTTTGTTTGTTTGTTTGTGTTTTATGCCTCTGCAGCACCTTAGTGGGCTATATCGAGGCAGGCGATCGCCGTATGATGATGAGATGAGAAGACAGTGAGTCTGGCACATACCCTATTAATTCAGGGATGCCCAGGGTCTTTCAGTTGCCCCAGCATAGAATACTGGATACAACCCGCCTCCATTTAATGTCCCATGGGCTCGGACTAAAGTGAGTTCCCGGGGTGAAATTTGAACCCACGCCCTCACAGCCAGTTGACAAGCGCACTTATCAATTAATATGCAACAGACTCTAAGTTACATTTTAAAAATCATTATTATTACTATTTTATCTTATATTTTTGTCATTTATTGTTTGTTTTTAATTTACTTGACAGACAACATTAAGTAAATTTGTTTACAAAACAGTTATTTGACTTTTTAAATGGACTGATACTGACGAATGACTGACAGAAGCCGGCTGATTTAATTATTTTTGTTTACTGGCAACTTGTTTCTTTTTGTTGTCTTTTTTCCATAATTACATATTTGCTGTGATTCATGATTACATATCTGCTTTGATTCATGACTACTTTTTACAATTCCCTATGCTGTCTCCCACTCTGCCTCTCAATCATTTTACTTTATGGTGGCCCTAAGCCAGCGGCCAATTAGGCCTTTTTGGGGTCTCCAACCTCACAATGTTGAATTTTGTTTATTGGCTTGTATTGCACAAAAGAAAAAGGTAAATAAATGAATCTGAATCTGAAATCTGGCTTACACATAAGTTGTTTGTTGCGGTTGCACAAAAAAAATAACAGTGCCTGGCAGTTTTAGAATCCTTTGTAAAAAATTGGTGTCAAACTCTAAACTGATATGTCACAGGTTGAAGATTAGACCAATCACATTCACCGATACCCTCTGATGTCACGGTTTAACTGCAAAACAAAGTTTTCAGAAAAAACACACAGCTATGAAAACGATAATAAATACATATTTTATAATGTTCTCCTCTAAATTTCACAGTCGATAGCTGTGGTTCGGTAACCAACTTAAGTGCAGAATCTTTCCCAATGTTATAATTGATCAGCATATAGACCAATCACATTGTTGTAATGAGTCACACATTTCTGCTAAATGCAAAACAATACACTTTTTGTCCAACCTATTGATCATTTTCAAAATGTTTAACATAAATGTCACTGACTTGAAAATTCTACTCTGGGAGGGCCATAACAATGCAGTAAAAAATGCATTTCTCCTTTACTGTTAGAAATATTGAGCTGTTCTCTTTGAATGTCATAAATTCTTGTTATGACATGATTTTGCCAGACAGGAGTGACTTCGGAAATGGCAAATATCTTCAATCCTGAAATGCACTGGTAAATGTGTCAGACATTGATCTCATGTGTTTATGATTTGTGTCTTGAAAGGCCACTGATGTTTGTATGCAGGAGTCAAGCACTTTGTCAAAACAAATAATTATGAATTAATGAATAAGAGCTCATAAAAGTCAGTGAGAATAATATTCAAAACAAAATGTAGATCATTTCAATTTTGAAAAAAATACTTCTTTGTCATTACATCCTTAATGGCGCAGCTTGAAAACTAAAATGCAACTCTTCGATCAGTACTTTGAGGCTGTGATATTGATGTGAATTGGAACAGAACAGTAAAAAGGTCTTCTCCAGTGAGAAAAGAAACATTTATTCATTGGATGGCATCATGCCCTGAGACTCTGAAAAGTATTTTTCATGGATTCGCTGAGATAACAATTAGACCAATGTATGTTTAGTCATATGAGCGCAGCTCATGGCTGCCGAAGGCAGCCATGAGCGAAGCTCACTTAGCACAAGGACAGCTCATTCTGTGTGGTGCTCCTGGCTGCAGTGACTGCCTGAACAGGAAGTGCCTGTAGTTGCCATAAAAGTGGAGCTGGTAGTTTAGTCACAGTTTAGTTTGGTAAATAATTAAAATATGTTAAATAAATTCCAAAATGGATTTAAAATTTCAGTCTTGTCCTATAACAACCTCCAATGACATATTTCAGGGATTTAAATCAACATGTGTATCAACATTGGAAATAATTATTTCCAAACCACCTGATTCCTCAAGAAGTGAATAAAAATTAAAAGTCAATACAAATGTTAATGACTTAAATAGATCACCAAGTAAGAAATCATAACAACGATTAAGGTTACCTAATCTTCATTAACTATCAACAAATTATGTAACAGTCTAATAGTAAACAGTCACCTCTGAATTGCCATGGTTTTATTGATCTCAGTTATGTAACATCAACAATATAGTGCAATCTGTCTATTTATCTAATTATCTATCTAATTATCTATCTATCTATCTATCTATCTATCTATCTATCTATCTATCTATCTATCTAATCTTATCTATAGATCTGATCTTATCCATCTAATCTTATCTATCTGCCCATTTGCCCAGTCCTTTAAAAAGAATGTTGAAGATAATGCAGTAGTTCTATGACAATGCTGCGCGAATTTCATGGCTGTGCCATTTACATATTATATATTATCAAAGTAGTGGTAAGAATTCTAACCTGTAACAGGAATATGATTTTACTAATACGTAGACAAGAGAAATGGTACTTGTGATTGCAAATGTTTGACATAACACAGAGCATAGGTTACCCGCTCACTTTCCTCAACTGTCACGTCGGTCCAGCGAGATACACAATCGTTATATTAATTTGCTTAATATGCATAGAAAATAATATTGTGCACACTGGTATACACTACATAAGAGATAATCGTTTTACCGAACATCAAGTTTTCCTGTACACCATCCATACGGATCTCCAAAGGCAGTCAGTTTGGTGTGTCTCATATTCACATGGTACAGTTCACGTGTGTGTTGGAGGCTGGATACATCAAAATCGGTACTCCGAAGGTAGAGGCTATGTAGATTAGTGGTTTCACTGATTCACTCTGCCCCAAGCTTCGCTGTGCCTCTGCTCCTTTCACTGTCTGTGGTACCCTATTTGTGAGTTGTGACAAAGAGGGATACTTGTTCAAGTACTCTAAAGTGATTTCCTTTCTTAGTAGGGTAAACATAAAAACAGCAATTCACTCAATTGTAGGGGTAACCAATAGATTGGCTGGGGGGGGGGGGTCTGGATTTTTTTTTTAAATTAATAATTTCTTGTCCAGTTTTTATTTGATTATTTCTCAACATGGAGTTGTTTGATTCAGAAATGAATATTTCAGGATAATAATAGTCACTCCAAAGCATTCTTGCAAGAATGACAGTAGCATATTTTGCACGGTTAGTATTAGGGACCGTTCAGAATTTATGACTTGGGGGGAGGGGGTGGGAGTTTTGGCCGAGGGGGTACTAACTTTTCACACATGTTTCAAGTGGGGGGGGGTACGCCCTTGTTTATATTTAGGGCTTATTGTGACAATGTTCCTGACCCTTCAGAGCTTCTGCAACCTCTCAGAGTCTCAGTTTATATAATTTGCAAATTTAATTAACATGATGTCCTACTCAACTGAAACACTGCAGACCAGTATTATTAGGGTAGGCTTACATTGGACTACACTGCAAAATAAGGATGGCATCGATGGCCCATTTGTAGCATGACTCAGGTCAAAAAGAGTTTTAAAAAAAATGAAGAGGCTCTTGATTGGTGCCTACATTCTTGTCCCTAGTATTGAATTAACAACCTTGTCAAAACAAATAATAACATATTAATGAGTCTCAGAAATAGTTCATAAATTAATGAGAACACTAAAAACAAAATGTAGGTCATTTTGATTCTTAAAAAAAAAACCCACCTCATTTTAGGTGGTAAAACAATCTAATTGTCTGCAGCTAAAGAACAAAAATTTTTTAAAATGATGAATAATTGGCATTTTTGGAAAATTTAATTGATATTCGATAGAATACTATTAACCAAAGTATAGACACTTATGTACAGGATATCACAAGATTTTATAATTTCACCAAACAAAACCCTTGCCAGAAAGCAACAAAATCCCCATACATTGTACACTGCAATGTTCCCTTATATATATATATATCACTTGCAGAAGAACTGACACAGTGTTTTATAACAGTGTTTTAAAACAGCTAAAGCTTCATTCATTGAGAGGGTTTTAAGGACTTCACATCCATTTTGTATCAGTTTAACCTGATGGTGCACTGTCCATCTGAAGCAGTTTTTGTGTTGGGCTGGTGCTCAAAGAAAATGCAGTTCTGAGTGTCGGAGCACCAAAATGCACACATCTGGTAAGAGGGCATGCTTCTGATGGACTTGGGCAACTCATTGCTGACCGGAACAGAACTTCTGAAGAGAGTTCTTTCTCCAATTCTTTCGTTCACCTTCATGAGTCGTGCATCTGCGGAATGAAAGAAATAAAGAATGTTATGGTAGAAGTGAAGATTGAAAAAGGTAAAAATAAAAATGACAGCAGGTCTAGATAATTGTCAATTGTCATCACATTTTCAGTGATTTTTGGGAGCTGCAGTAAAAATTTACAGTGCACTTCAGGATTGAAGAATTGACCCAAAAGGGTACAAATACCTGGTAACTCTCATTTAGCAGATTTGGTAAGCACAACAAAATAGTTCTTTATTTGGAATCAGAGCCAAATTTCCTGCAAAGTGAGTACTAACATGACATATTTACCATATATACACTGGGTTCCCAATTATTATGCAACTATGCTTTTTTGCATTATCTAAAAAAGAAATAACACTATTTGAATATTCTTTTCACATAATGATAAGTGTACCATGGAGCTAATATCCCGCCAATTTTGTCCAATTCCATTGATTCAGTTGGGAGTTATGCCATATAATGATGTTTTGGGGTGTTCCCAATTATTATGCAATTCTTGGAAAAGCATCCATTCCCACTCAAAATGACCTAAACTAATCTGTTGATGCCATTAACATATACCCCATAACACAAAAGAAAAAGTGTAACCATCATTTCAAACATAGATGCATTCATAGCCAAGAAATTCATGTTATTTGCCTGCATTGAAATAGCATTGAAATTACAGTTTTATTGCAATAAAAAGCCTCTGTTAGCCAGACAAAATGAAAAATCATTACCAAAGTAATTTTCCACTTTCCTTAGGTTTAGAACTCTCCAATGGCAATGGTAATTAAGTTGCACCACTGTATTTGAGAAATATCTTGAGATTAATTGAACGCATCCAATTGCCAATGCTATTCCAATGGGAAACAAAAGTGCGAGTTTTTGATTTGGTGTCATATTTTGCAGAGATACCAGATTTTGTGTTTCATCGCAAAGTATGACCGTGGTGTGCTATAGATATATTCGAATTTTATTGATATTAAACTTTTTAGGAGCATGGGAGGCTTCTTTATTGAGAAAAAAGCCAATTTCAATGGTTTTTCAATGCAATTGTATTATATTGATTTCTTGGTCATGAAGGCATCCACGTTTGAAACGATGGTTCCATTTTTATTTATTTAGTGTTTTGAGGTATATTCTAGTGTCAGTTCATATTCAACTTTGTTGATTTTGGGTGGCAATGGATGCATTTCCAAGAATTTGCATAATAATTGGGAACACCCCAAAACATCATTATATGGCATAACTCCCAACTGAATCAATGGAATTGGACAAAATTGGCAGGATATTAGCTCCATGGTACACTGATTATTATGTGAAAAGAATATTCAAATAGTGCTATTTCTTTTTGAGATAATGCAAAAAAGCATAGTTGCATAATAATTGGGAACGCGGTGTAGAAAAAACATGGTCAGTTTAGGAATAGGGGGTAATAGTGTGTAATACATTCCTTATTACTACATTTTCATACATGAAGTATACATACACTCAACAATGCTTCACAATGACATGCGCAGTGCAACATGAATATTAAGAAAAGTGTAGTACCAGGACACTTCAATTCTGCCAAAGTTACAGAATTCCAATGCTTGCCAAAGCATCCCCCGAAGAGACTTCTCATTGGTGTTGGGTATCGTTTTGCCCAACATCGACTCTCATCACATGGAATGGTTGTGTGGTCCACATATATGATGAAGTTCCCACATGTTTTTCCAGTACACCATCTATACGGATCTCCAATGGCAGTCAGTTTTGTGTGTCTCAGATTCACATGGTACAATTTAGGTGTGTGTTGCAGGCTGGATACGTCAAAACCAGTCAGTGCTTGGTTACTGTCAAGATAGAGGCTATGTAATGCCGTCAGGTTTAAGAAAGAATTAGCAGAAACAAGGCCAGAAATCTGGTTACTCTGAAGATGAAGAGTTTTCAAACTTCTGCCAATTGCAGCAAAACTAGGCATGGCAGAGAGCAAGTTGCTTCGCAAATCAAGCGTAGTTAGGACAGGACAGCTACTGAAGTGGTTGGCATTGATGCTTGCAATCCTGTTGGTGCCTAAAGAAAGAGTCACAAGCTTGTCACATCCTCCAGTCATATCCGGAGCTTCCATAAGTAAGTTTGAAGATATATCAAGAGTCATTAGATTCTTGTTGCTAGCAAAAACAAGATGAGGAAGTGCAGTCAGTTTGTTGCTTTTCAATTGCAATGTCTTCAACTTCACAAGAAGGCTGATATTTGGTATTTGAACAAGTTCGTTTTTGTATAAACTAAGAGTGACCAAATGAGGCAGATCCAAAGCTCTTTCATCCTGTGCAGTGTTGTTCGTACTGCAGTTTTTTGCTGGGATATATTTGAGATTGTTTTCATTCAACGCAATTGAAGTGCTTAGCTTAAGTTGATTAAGAGTATCAAACTCAAGACAAAGTTTACCCACTCTTGAAAAACCGAAGACTTCCACTTTAGAAAGTTTTTTTAAGGCAGCATTGATGTTTCCATCTTTCAAATTGTTGACTGAAAAATGTATATCTGTGACATTGGCAAAGTCTGTACAATTAGCAGGGAAATGTTCAATTCTATGGT
The DNA here is from genome assembly GCA_026936325.1 of Platynereis dumerilii. NCBI lineage: Eukaryota > Metazoa > Annelida > Polychaeta > Phyllodocida > Nereididae > Platynereis > Platynereis dumerilii. Next base: position 176,387,785 of record JAPTHN010000001.1, on the reverse strand, counting down.
TTGCAGCATGGAATAGTGTAAGAAGTGGGGAGAATGGTCCAAGACAGGGAAACATGGTGAGTTGTCCATTTGACCCGTAAAAGTACTTCAAGCTTGACAGCCCAGAAAAAGTTAACCACTCTGTTTTAGCAAGTAGATTCTTCGAAAGATAAATTTTGTTCAGATTGTTAAGTCCAATAAAGGTGTAATCCTTTAGCTCTACAAGTTTATTTGAATCAAGGTGCAGGCTTAATAGTTTATCAAATCCATTGAAATAGTTAGGTTTTATTTCACTGATTCCGCATCCAATGAGAGCCAATCCTACTAATGTGGATTTTGTCTTGTTTAGATCTGGCATATGTTTGATGGCATTGTAGCCCAAATTTAAACTTTTCAGGTTAGTATATGGAACCACCAAGTCCCATGTTTCATTAGTTATTTTACAATATGCCAGTGAGAGAGAAGTGAGAGTGTTGTTGATGTTAGGGAATTTTGGAAAATGTGACATTGGATTGTAGTCCAGGCGTAGAGTTCTAATCGGAATCCCAAAGAAAGCATCTTCAGATGTAACTGTAATCAAATTTTTATGTAAATCAAGATTCCATGTTCTTGTTGCGTATTCCATAGCATCAGATGGTATAGATGTTATTTTATTGTTATATAAATAAACTTGAGTTGCCCAAGAGGTGATATTTGGAATTGTCTGTAATCCCAAAGAACGTTTGTAATATCTTCCTGCTTGCGATGAAGCGATGAATAAAAAGCATAGAAGCCCAACAACTTTCTGGCTGCCCATGGTGAGCATGATGGGACTTCTCATGAAGTGAGAACAATATATGCGTAGAAGCCACTGTCTATCAATCACCAATATTGATGTGTCACTGAGTTGCGCTAAGTTGAATTGATCCTTTCAGCCATAAATATCTTTGATGTTTATGTTTTGGCAAATGTGTTAGAGCTTTTTGCAGATCGGCAGTCCATTAGAAAAGTAAATTTTCTTCTTTTCAATTTGCAGTTTTCTGTTGGTTTCCTAATCTTCTTTTTAGATGAGTACTTTAAGTTTTGTTTAATGACACCTATGCTGCTGGATATGATATGCACTGAATCAACTAATTAAATCACAACTGGCGGTAACAAACATTTTAAGCCAGTGACATCCCAAGACCAAGTTGAATGAAAATTTGGAAACTGTTTGGGCCGCTAATCCGCAAAGATCTATAAGCTCATGAACTCAATAAACCTTCTCATAACTATTAGGTATTAGTTAGACACCGATTTGGAGGGTTCTATAACATGCATTTTTGTCAGTTAGATCAAGACTGAAGGGAGGGATCTAACTGACAAAAATGCATGTTAGGACCCGACAAAGAGGTGTCTAACTGACTTAGACGTCGTACACTTCTTCTATTATAAATACATTTTAACTTATAATTTTTGCAAAATAAACAATAATCTGATTGTTTGTTTGCTGTTGTTGACAGTGGTAATCCATAGCAGGGCGCTAACATGCAGAACTGTCAGTTAGATACCAGTGTTTCCAATGGTATAAGTATCTTCGTGATGTCTAACTGTCATGAGTTAACACATGAATTTTAAAAACTCAATAAAAGTTTTCAAAAAATTTATTATGCCCTGTTATAAACATTATTTTAACCACTCAACATCACCAGAAATATCTAAAAAATTTAGTTGTGAAGTAAATTAACAGCTCTTTAAGCAATGATAAATATGCATGGAATAACCTAATTCATCATAAATATTCCCAAAGAGATCATATAAAATGCATGTGATTGATCAATATCAAAATGCAGACATTTATTTTGTTGATTACGGCCAAACACTGCGATATAGAATTAGAGTGGACGGTGGCACTGTGAAAATGGCACTTCGTGTGTCATCATGCTGATGATTTGTCATGATCAAACCCAATGCTTTCAATGTTAATTTGATTGAAGGAGACTTATCCCACTTGTTGGTGGCAGCCAAATGAAAGGATTATGCATCTGATTTTCAAATCCATTATGAGAAGTCAAATGGCTTCCTCTTGATCATGACTAATCAAACAGCCTCTATGTCTCCCATGTTGAAATTAGAGAAGATGACACTTCATTGGCTATCATGAGTCACGAAGTGCCATTTTCACAGTGCCACAGTCCACTCTATTTCTATATCAAAGTGTTTGGCTGTAATCGGGAACTTGAGCATGTGAACATGCAAGTCAAGCCAACAAGAGATTTTGAATGAACAAAATACATTGCAAATAACTAAACATTTTAGGTAACAGAACCAAGAAATGTAATATTAATCTGAGTACAGCAGTTTTTGCGAGTAATGAACTCAGATGAAATTTGACCACTCTGTAAAAGCCATTTTTGCATTAATAATAAGAAGTGCATTATCAAAACAATCAGAAAGTTAAAACAAGTCGCAATCAATGGTGGGGAAATGCTAACAGCTGCAACAGCACAAATGACAAGCCCCATTAACTAATTGTTTTGCAAACATTGTCTTGAATTCTTTAACTTTGTAGAACTTGAGATGCATTGGTAATGTATTCCTCATAGATGTTTGTAGATTAGCATCCGAAACAGTCACAAAATTAACTTTCAACTTGGTCGGGTGATGTCACTGGCTTAAAAATGTTTTGTTTGTGTCAGTTATGGTTAATCAGTTGATCCAGTGCTTCAAATTATCTAAACAAATTATCTAATTATCTATCATATCAGGCAGCATAGGTGACAATGAAAAAACTAACTAAATTACTTAAGGAAGATCAAATAAGAAGATTACAGGAGTGCAACAAAAAATTGTCAATGACATGGCAAAGGCAGTTTGCAAATTGAAAACAAGAAAATTAATTTTTCCAGTGGACGCCAATCTGCAAACAGCTCAAAGTTTGTTGTATTTTCCTTGTTGTACACTGCATATTTTATCATCTGTTAAAATACCTATTATTCAGAATGTGAAATTAAAGTTTTTTTCATGTGACTGACTTATACATTGGTTCTGATTATTCTTAACAGTAAAATCCACCAGGAGTCTCTGTAGACTGTCCAAGATCTACACCGTCTGCAGCAAATTGAAGTAACGACATGGTGATAACACTGGCTGCTGCATATGGTGACTGGCAGGCTGATTTTAAAGAAAATCAATTAGCGATATGTGTGATTGTCTTGGACGCTAGACCCGGCTACTGACAGAATGTATATAACTAGTAAAGCCCATTGAAAGCACAGAAAGAGATAAGGGAATAAAGAGGTTAATGGTCATTTTGATGGCGTGTTGATGAAAAGTTGTTAGTCAAGACTTGATTTCAATGAGATTAAAATGGCATTACATTAGAAATGAGACAGTCAAGAGCATGCTACGCTTTGTAAACAGGAAGTTATTTGCCGCTTGGTCGAAGCAGATGAGACAATCAATGGAGAAGGCCAGAAAACATTTGGGTTTGACAGTGCTGCCATCTGGCATAACATTTTGGGGGGGGGGGATTTCTGACCCAGTAGCTGATTTGCATAAGTGGAGCTCTGGTGGAGGCAGAGGGAACTACCTTTGATTTGACACACAAACAGCTGAAACAGCATTAAACAGCAAAAGAAACAGCAATTTATGATGTCATCAGAAGAAGAAAAGGGTGAAAGAAGGGTAGGTGAAGGGTATAGGGGAAGGGCAGGCCTGCGGAGGGAGCTTTTAGCTGGCAACCATCCTTGTACTTGGTATGACCTCATTTGCATCTCATTAGCATTTAGTTTGAATGTATATGATTATGCTATCATTTGGCTCAAGTGGCAAAAGGAGTCTGTACCTTTGTGATGTGTTTGTGATGATATTTCTGAGTACCGGTATCCTAGGTGCACAATGTATCAAATGAATACAAAGCTATGGAAAATGTATCAGAAAAATATTGAAGAAATGCATCTAAAACGTCACAAATGAAGTTAGACCTACCTTCACAATCCAGATCTTCCCGAGTGACTTGAGCCCAGTTCTTCCCAAAGCACATTGGCATTGTCACAGTTATTGAATTGGAACTTCCCTTGGCCCAGCAACGACGTTCATCACATGAGAGATTGTTATCATCCAGCAATAAGTTCAGATGAGTGCATGTCTGTCCTCTGCACCAGATGTAGGGGTTGTCCATGTATGTCAAGAGGTTACCACTGATGTCTAATGTCTCCAACTGCTCCATGTGCTCAATGTTGGCTATGTCAAAAAATTCAACCTTATTTTCATTAAGCTCAATTTTCTTGAGGCCGGTCAGATTGGTGAAAGTATTGGCCAATATCTTGCCAGAAATGCTGTTGAATTTGAGATGTAGTGTTTGCAGACTACTTCCGATTTGACTGAGGTCGGGAACTGCCGTCAACAGATTGGAATCCACATTCAGTAAGCTCAAGGAGTGACAACCAGTTAAATAGTTTTTGTTCAGAGTCGTGATCTTGTTCGAATCCAGCAACAGAGTCTCAAGCTTCTCACATACTCCCCTCAAATCTGGAGATTCTGTCAGCAAATTCTGTTTCAGTGAAAGAATCTTTAATTCTTTGTTGTTGATGAAACTGTTCTTGGGAATGTGGGTTAGTTTGTTTTGATTCAGGTCCAACCATCTCATTGCAATGAGCAAACTGACATTGGGGAGTATGGTCAATTCATTCTTGCGGGCATTGAGAACATGCAGGTCTGGCAAACTGATTGCTCTGTTGTCTTGCTCTTTGACTGAAGCACTGCAGTTCTTCACTGGTATATACATCAATGCATTATTTTCTATATTCATCGACCCAAGTGACTGAAACGCATTCAAGGCATCTAGCTCTAGACACAGTTTCCCAACTCCACTCATGCCTAAGTTTGTGACTTTGGTTAAATTCTTGATGGCCCTATTTATCTCAATGTCTTCAATGTCATTGAAATGGACTTGAAAGACTCGCAATTCGTTGTAGTCAGAACAGTTTGCCGGGAAATTTTTGATTTTGTTCCCTCCACAAGAAATTGATCGGGCTTTTGGAGAAAATATTCCGATGCAAGGGAAAGTAGTCAGGTGCCCTCCATGGCTGACGGAAACTTCCTCCAAATTTGAGAGTCCAGCAAATGTGTACCATTCGGTTGTGGTCAACTTCGAATTGAACTCCAATCTTAGACTAGTTAGGCTTTTGAGACCAAAAAAGGTGTAATCCTTCAATATCACAAAGTCATTGGTTTTCAAATTCAGCTCCATTAGTTTCTCAAATCCATGGAAGTAATGTGGCTTAATCTCAGCTATCCCACAATTCTCCAGCTCAAGTATGGATATTGCAGATTCAGCCATAGTCAGATTGGGCATGTTTCTGATTTTGTTGCCATTTAATAGCAATTTTTCAAGCCTAGAATATGGAACAACCAAATCCCATGTTGCATTGGTAATCTGACAGCTGGTCAAATACAGCTGAGTGAGTGTCTGGTTTGCATTGCGAAGAACTGGAAATTGTGTCAGAGGGTTTTCGGTCAAGTGTAACTCCTTCAATTGTTTGCCACTGAAAGCATCTTCTGAAATGCTTGTGACTTTATTGATTCCCAGATTCAGTACGGCAATGCTTGTATGTTGCAGGGCACCAGTTGGGATCGTTGTGATACTGTTGCCTACAAGCGAAACACGATCCACAGATAAATCACGTATGTCCGGAATTTCCTGTAAGCCAGTATTTGCACCGACCCAAGTTTTTGCTCCTACATAGCTGAGCCAAAGAAATAATATCATTCTTAAGAAAAAATCCATTTGGAAGCTGTCCATGATGGGCGCTGCAACATATAAGAAATATGTTTCTTTAATATGACAGTTGTAAAAAGTCAAATTGCATTTATATATCATTCTTCTTTGATTTTCATAAGCTGCAGGATCGACAGACAGTCAGACAGACTGAAAGGTTTTTATTTCAGCCATTTAGGATACATTATACATTGGACTTTTTCATGTTACAAATAATTGGCTAGGCGATGCTTGAGATGTCCTTTTTAGAACGCTTTTCCAAGCACCGCCTAGAAACTTTACCTTCAGCAAAAGCTAGCAAACGAAGTTTGAAGAAGGTATTGTAATCACTTTGGTAAAAAATGTTGTCCGTCCACCGGTCGGGTGGGCGGGCAGGTGTTTGGGTGGCAGGCGGATAGATCGTTTCCGGGCTATAACTCGGACCCTATTAAAAGCACATGGATGAAATTTGGTACATAATGTAGCTTGTATGGTTTAGTTCATTATTTTTGTTCGTTTCCGGGCCAAGACTCGGTTACTATTGCATGTGCATGGATGAAATTTGGTACACATGTAGCCTATGTGGTCTATTTTTGCCTTTTGATGGTCTCATTGATAGATATTTATATTCTATACTTTTTGAAAAAAATTAGAAAAGACATAATAAATATATTTTTTGGTTTTCGGCCTAAGACTCGGTCACTATTTACAAACCCTGGCAAGCAAATAGCAGGGCAGCGGGCAAATAATGGAAGGCCATGACCCGACCACTATTACATACCTATAAGCAATTTGGTAAACACACCAATTTTATAGTGAAATTGTAATCTTCTAGAGGTGTTATTCGCTGAAGGTTTGCTGCTGCGCAGCCTATGTTTATAGTTCCTGTCTTACACCTAATCATGGACTGTTTGTTTGTTTGTGTTTTACGCCTCAGCAGCACCTTAGTGGGCTATATCGAGGCAGGCGATCGCCGTATGATGATGAGATGAGAAGACTGTGAGTCTGGTACATACCCTATTAATTCAGGGATGCCCAGGGTCTTTCAGTTGCCCCAGCATAGAACACTGGATACAACCCGCCTCCATTTAATGTCCCATGGGCTCGGACTTAATTGAGTTCCGGGGTGGGATTCGAACTAATCATGGACTGCCATAATGATTTGTTGGCAATTAACAGTGGAGGCAGTTCAGACATACATTATAGAATCGTCATGGCAACCACACTGCCTCACTTAAAGTTAATGTGGTAGCTATAACTACAAACAAGTTTTTAAATACTAAATAAATTGTTGGTATGGAAGCTACTATACTGTTACAAAACAGTTGAGTAGGTTTTTAATAATTTTTTGTACTAGTAGGACAGAACATATGACCAACATATTAATGTCCGTTAGGGCACTACCCCGGTTCAATAAATACCGGCCTTACCAGTACAGTCTGGCCGGTTCCCGAACCGGTTTTCAAAGCACTTTTGGTTTGGTTCAATTATGCCATATCCAGCTAAAAAACCATTTAATTGCCGAGATTTGACAGAAAATATCCATAAAAACATGAACTGAACATGAGAAGATCGTCATCTTGACATCCGCTCTAGTGCGAGATCAACTTTCCGGGCCAAAAATCGGTTTTCGAGAAGCGGATTTGTCTAAAATGCGGATCGTCCCGAATTTGCGGACTGATGGTATGGATCATATATCGATCAAGTGTATCGATGATACGTATCGTATTGGATGTCGGCAATGATAGAACCCTAATGTCTGTTGTTTTGCAATTGATCAATGTGTGATGTCATGTGAGGACTCGTGTCTTAGCTGGCATCCTGATTCTGGAGCATTGCGATTTAATGTAAAATAGCTACAAGATGTGATGTCATTTATACCAGGTCGGATTCACTAGCTTCTAGTCAAATTACTTACTGTTCCAGGCTTAAAAACAAAATTTTGCATTTGCACTCACTCCATGCTGTGAATCTTTTCGGGATATATACTGCTCCACCACTGAGTACGGTAACGTACGATACCGTCTCCTGTCATAAATGACCTCAGACATTTTTTTCTATTCATGATCTTTTCATTGTTATCCCATGTGATATGGCAACTTATAGTCACAGAGAAGATGTTGGTCACTTACAATTCTTCAACACTTATCACTTCAATAGGTCATTCTTTCAATTACTGAATATTTGTACAACATATATACTTGCAGCATGATACTGATGAAATCCATTTTCTGCACAAGGTGGCAGCTCAGATTCCCAATTCCAGCTTTTCAAAGAATCTGCGTTATGCAACCGCTCAGTGTACCATGGACCTTGATTCTCACATGGGTACCAGTGTTAATAACAGGACTGTGACAACTGCTTGCAATACAGTTTGCCAACCCCTTGACTGCCAAATAAACTCAAGCGTTCTTAAAGAGCCTGCCATGATGCGAGATCTACTCCTAGGGATGGACTGGAATCTATTTTGAACGCGACAGAAATTTAAGAATTTTTATATAATTCATGTCTTAAATAATTGGTTAAATTACATGTCACATTATTGTACACTCTTTGTATGAATAATTTTATAAAAGAGGTCACCTTTGTAAGCACTACCACATGGACAGCCGGGACTTAGTGTGCCTGCCGTGCCCTATTTCTCCCCTTCTCCTTTCAGTGTGAAGTATATATCCCAAGTACCTAGTTAGTTAGTTAGTTATATTTATTTGGCTGAATATCACATTACTAATTTGTGAAATTACATTCAAAATTGTGTAGATATAGAAACATTGAAGAGTCATTTATAGTGTGCACAGGTAAGAATATCATAGCACGAAGCACAAATACTGATTGGCGAAACAGAGTCAAATAGATCTGCCAATTCTTGGCAATTTGGGATGTTATGAAGTCGTCTTGACAGTTCAGTTTATGGGCATTGAAGCAGCACATGAAAGTCTATTTGTATGGCACCACAGGGGCAAGATCTATCCTCTGATATTCGAGACCAACACCCTGTCTCGTAAGCTAAGTGGTGTGAACTGAACCTTATTCTGGTAAAGTTAATTCTTTGCTTCTCAGGTACTTCGGGGGAAAGGTAAACCCTGTGAACCGCTAAATTAGGGTTAACTGCTTTGTAGGCAGTACGTGTCAAATGCCATCACATCTAAATTTATTTCCACAGAAATTGGCAAGCTTCTTTGTAACCGTTCATCACCTAAGTCACTTTCATTCAGTAAAACACTTGAAATTAAGAGGTGAATTTAAGTCCACAATACTTTTAAAATTCTGCTAGTAGTCTAATGCACATATTTCCTGTTTTAACAAAGAGTAAAATATTATGCAAACACTCATAATATGATTATATGTCAACTAAAATGTACCTGAGACGGATGATCATGCTCTTCTCTAAATGACCACTTCCTTCACTTGGCAAGCTGCACCTCGAAAGACCGGAACATGCAGACTATATAATGCAATCCATCAATTTTGTGATGCAAAAAAGAACATTTATGAGTTAAGTATGGTTATTTATTTACTTAATAAGCGCGTAAGTACAAATTGAGTGACCTTTGTCTTCCATTGACATAATAAATGTACAACAAAACAGATGTTTTTCATGAATGAATATTCCCATGAATCAATGAAGATGTACTCTTGTCTCTGCAGGCTATAGAAAATGTCATGACAATCGCCACATGCTATCTATCAATCCATCGACCAGCCTATCCTTTCTTCTATCCATCCATCTGTCCATCTGCTGACCTATCCATCCATCTATCCATCCACTGACCTATCCATCCATCTCACCATCCACTGACCTACATATATCCATCCATCTATCCGTCCACTTACCTATCCATCCATCTCACGATCTACTGACATGCATATGACTGACAGACAGACAAACAGACAGACAAATGTAGTTTATGTGACCAATATGATTGTTTACGGTTATAACATAACTATACGTACATAGATACTAAGTTGGTCTATGAGGCATACTCATATCCATCAATCTATATATCCATCCACTGACCTATCCATACATCTATCCATCCACTAACATATCCATCCATCTATCCATCCACTGACCTATGCAATTATGCATCCATCTAATCATCCACTAACTTATCCATCCATCTATATATCCATCCACTGACCTATATCCATCCATCCAAAATACATTTGAAAACACAAATATTTCGATATATATAGGCCTATAATATTATATTCCTCTGTACTTGTTCTTCACAGGTCTGTGGATAATTCGTTGTAGTTTCCCCTAAAATGTCATTGAACTTGGCATCATTTATTATAGATTTAGTCCAGAATTCGTAATAACCTGCAAAATTAGCAGATAACTACAGTTTTTGATAGTTTTCTGCTATTTATCACATTTTTTAAGATCTGCATATTATCAATGAAATTGATTTTGGATTTTCCTCAACATTTTTTTCTGGCATGTTGAACATGTTTTCTAATATTTATTCACAAGGAACAATCACTCAAAGTAGAGCTAAGTAGGTAGGGAGTATTAATAGTGGAAATAATGGAGTGTCCAGATTCTTGGGCTGGAGCAATGGGGATTTAAGACATCATTTCAAGCTTCTAGGGGTACTTAGACCTTGTGCCCTGACACAATTTGGCACTAAATTTTGATTTCTTGATTGATTTTTGTCCATGCTATGACCGAAAAACAGCCAATTCTGTCCCGATTCACCCCATATTATGGTACTGATAATGTAGGTTAGGGATAGGACTTCGAATTGACATATGAACAAAATCCATATCCCGAATAGCTTTTGTTCAGGACACCTAGATGTCCTGTTTGTGCCAACCAGCCCCCCCCCCCTGTCCCCCATCAATCACGTAAGTTTTGCAAGTGACTTTAGAATTTAGCTTATCTAATTGATATTGAAACAAATAATTTCTGGGAAGTAGTATTAATCAGTATCTATCATTTCCGAGCACACTCTAAAAAATTTTGGATATTAGTGGTATTGTGCAAAACCAGTGTGTACAATAAAAAACCAGTTTGGTATTTTTCAACTATATTTGGTATTCTTCAGAGCAAGTGGTATTTCTCTTGAAAATTGGTTTTGGTCATGGGGAATTATGGTATTTATAAAAACCAAACTTCTGGAAAAGCACCTTTATTATGATCCATTTTTAATATACTTGTGGAACAATGATTTGAGGTGTTTAAAATGTTAATGTTTTGGTTCATGTTTTTAAATTCATGCATGTCACTTTATTTAGAAGTTTAAAGAGAGAGGACTGACTATGCTGTATATCAGATATGGCTACTGGAATATCCAAATAGGTATTTTACTAATCCCTCAGGGCTCACTCACCGGTTGACCTCAACTACAAACACAAAACTGTTAACATCTCGCCTGACAAGAAAAGCTGTTTGTTTATCAATCAAGACTTAAGAAGGTTTAAGGCAGAGTTTGTTAGTCTGAACATAGCAGTAGAAGAGTGTGCATGTCAGTGTGCAGAAGATTGAGTAGAACTTGGTAAGTTTTTTTTTTTTAATTCCGTAATTAAACTCCTAAGAAATAATGAATGCGATTGTATTTATTTGGGTAAAGGTGTACATGTATACAATGTCTGGTTCACATATATATGACATTATAGTGATTATACATACATCAAACAGGTGGATAGTGTTGAGCCACTAATTGTTCTGATAGGCCTATACTGTGAATATTGCATTCTGCCAGTAAAATGATTCATGATAATTTAAGGCATGAAAAAATTGTGGTTTGGCATATGGAATACCTAGTTCCATAATTTTCACCAGTCTGCTGTAGGGGAGACCGGGGTATTGTGCCACCAATTGCAGGGTTGAGTTGAAGAACCATCAAAATTATGAACAAAAAAACTGCCAAATATTATAATATGAAAAGTGTCTATCAGAAATTGAGTATTTTTGGTTGAATGTAATCTGAGGACCAGCATTATTGTTCTTCAATTGTGTAATTTGGCATTTAATGGCGTGGCAGATTTCCACGAAAAAGAGGTATTTTGGGTAAGTTGTGATTGGTAAGCTGTGCCCATGGTATGATATGGGATTTTAATTCTCTTTTGAAACATTTTTGCTTCTTTCAGACACAACCCTGTAAATGTGGTGAAGAAATTATGGCTAAGAAGAATTTATTATTACAAACATGCTTCAAAAAGCATATATACTTTTAAAGTTTTTGTTTATGTGGGCCATCAATGTTCTGTGATAACTTTCATTTTACGTATCGGAGCATCAGAGCATCAGCCATAATTATGTCTTACACATGACACATATTTTATCCTTGACCAAAATTGGCAAGATTTGAGGTCTCACCAGTCACTGAGCTATGCAACTTGCCCCATTATGTGGCACAACTTACCTGCTAATGGTCCAATTGTGCTGACACCTATACTACATTAATTATGAGAATAATGTTATCATTATTTTTATATCTGATATTTACATTTTTCTAACAAAGGTACAGTCACCCTCAAATTTTTACCCCCATTGTGTTGAGTTGTATAGTGTTTCTGATGTGCTTTACTATTCTTGAGGTGAAATGTGTTACATATGCCTGTGAATTATACAATATTACAAACCGTAAAAAGGGGTAAAGTCGGCAATCCGGGGTAAAGTTTGCGGTACAGTACTTTCGCTGATATTTTTAAAATCTTTGACATGTTGAAAGATAGTTTTTTACTTTCTGTTTCAGATGAAGAATGGCATGTTCCTACTGAGGCAGTTAATGCAAAAACCTACCTTTGGAAGAAGTTTGCATCATAAAGCAAGTTGGGAAAAATATAGACAATGCTTCTCAAGCTACGTAAGTTGAATAACGTACAGCTCTTCCTTATCTTTTCCGATTGACAAATACTTATTGACATGTAAATAAACAAGTTCTGAGTTCTGAATTCTGAGTTCTGATATTCTCTTGCGTTATAAAGAGCTTGTTTTGACCAACCTTCAGTCAAATGATGACTGAACATGGGATGTTGCACAACCAAGGCATTGATTTAATTGAATAAAGTTATTTGATATATTTTTTGCATTAGCCTCCTCATGGATGCATCTACCTGCTATTTCAGATGTCACCAGGAAATGGTTACCTTGCCCCGCCTAGAGTACCAAAGGATAATGTCTACTTCCTTTTTGCAATATTGAGGTGAGTGCAAACAGTATAAGAATTCAGAATTCATATTTTGCCAGTGTGTAGGGAAAATACAAAATAATGAAATTTTTGTAAATGTTAGTCAGTAATGAAATGTGGAGTTTTAACGCCAAAAGTTCCATTGAAGGTTTTGCAGATAAAGTATTAGATTTGTATATGATGACAACCTTGACGGAGTAATTTTCTTTTTTTTGGCATAAAAGTGATATTTGGATACCAATGCTTATCCACTTTACACTTTCAGGATCCCAATGATGTACACTGCAAGATTCGATTCAAGAACAGTCGTTCACCTTTCATCCAACCAAATTGACCTAAAAGCGTATAAAAAGTGATACGAGAAAGAAAACTTCAACCACCAATCATACCATCCCAATACTGTGGCTACAGAGAGGGTTGGTCTCGTGATAGTGTCCGGGACTACCAATCGCTGAGTCCGGGGTCGAATCCAGCTTTAGCCGGACTCATTGCTTTGTCCCCCTACTGTCCTAGTTATGCTACCAAGTGCACTAATACAGGACATAAAGCCCCAATCATCCATCCTCAAGATTGGCTACTGAAGACTTTTGATACAAACTAATGATACTGAAATTTCGATTGGCATTGCCACCCTGGCTTGCCGCTTTTGGAAATGTAACCCTAGCCATTAACCGTATAACATTTTCTACATGTAATGTGTCTTTATTTCAACCAATTCATACTTTTGTTAACCTCTGCTTTCCTGTGTTTTAATTACCAATGACTGCTGTGATGTTTTCATTTTGTGTATTTGATTACCTATGACTGCTCTGATGTTTTTATTTCCAAGGCCAAACTGTAATAAATGAGTGTCAATAATTCATAGGCGTACGGCGCGCGCGATTTTTGGGGGGGAGGGCGAGCGACATTTGCCCGAATTTCAAGATCTAGATTTGATACAATTTCAAATGAAATTGCCTGGAAATCATAAATTTTCATAGTGATTACTTAATCATCTACCCAAATTTTTTAGCCTTTTTGCCCGAATCTAACTGTTTCCCAAACTTTTGGGGGGGGGGGTCGCCCCCCCTGCCCTCCCTCTGATACGCCTATGGTCAATATTGTTTTTTCAATAAATTTTAATCTAGTAATACCAATATTTACAATTATTATGAATGTGTGAATGTGTATATGTAAAAATAATCTTTGAAATCAGATCCATTGAATCATTATTATTTTTATTTACTTTTTAACTACATAATATTTTAAGAGAAACGTGAAAAAAATATTTTATTGATACTAATGCTGAAATACTGGTAAACCTGCATTCGGATCATAATAGATCAAATTTGGTATTTTCCATACCGCAACATTTTTAAAAAGGTCTTATAAAATGCCCATCGATGGATAATTGGAGAATCAATTTTGATATTTTTAGTGATATACTGGTTGTCATAGGTGCAGAAAATGGTTTAATTTTCAATTAATGATAAGTCCCAAAGATTTCAAATTTCAAGGAATAAAAAACCCATTGCGTTTTCTATTGTATGCATGTAGGTATAAATGGATTTCTATGATGGAACTACAGTGTATGCAATTTGAAACATTAATATTCACTGCTGACTCCCTGCAAATTAAACAAAAAACCAATGCTGATTTTTTCTTGTACAAATGCAACTGGTTTTTGAAAATATCAATTGTTAATGGTTTTTTAACTAATCAAAAGGTGTTCAAAATACGGGACAAGCTTAAATACCAATATTGGTATCTTATTAGAACTTTAGTTTTTAGAGTGCACAAAAAGCAATCTGACTAAGGCCCCCATCACGTCACTGCTGCCCCCAAGTCAGTAGGCCTATGTAAGTTGAGCCGTGCCAATGATAGTGGTTGGGACTCCTGATTCAACGCATGCACAGATGCATTCCTTTTTTTCCTCCTAAATACACAGCCAAACAGCGTGAGTGTACCCACAGCCAATTAATGTGTACATCCACATAAATAAATGTACTTGAAACAGAAGTACACATGTCTAAGCCCATGGTGACTTTAAATGGAGGTGACTAAGTCTTGTATCCAGTATTACACCAGCCTCTGTGCTGGCAGTGCTGGGGCAACTGGAAGAGCCTGGACATCCCTGAATCTGCTTGTGGTTATTTAGATAGCCAGTTCCTGCAGACGGTACCAGACTCCAAGTCTTCTCATTTTTATCACTCCAATCACTCACGTGGAAGGAGGATCGGACTGCCCTTTAGATTTACAATCGTCAGCTCTGGTATTGTAACTAACAAAAGTACAGAATATTTCCTTATTTCCTAAGGTCATAATCGATCAGCAAAGTCAACCAAGCATGACGTTGTAATGAGTGATGCATTTTTCTTAAACACACTGAAAACAATTCACTTTATGTGTTGTCTATCACTCATTCTGGTTTGGTAAGGCAATAACAAAATATATTTTTTTTAAACAAAAATCATTTCTCTTTACTATCAGAAATATTGAGCTCCTCTCTGTGAATGTCATCATCGCTTGTTATGACATGATTTTGTCAGACAGGAGAGACTTTGGAAATTGCAAAATATCTTCATTTCTGAAATTAATTTTGTTTACGAGTTACAACTTTACAGGTGATTTCATGAGTACGCGATTCTTAGGTTCTAGACCCACCAAATACACGCCATTTTTAGTTAATCTGATTGGTTTAGAAACAACAGAACGTCACACACTTGATTTATCAAACGTATAGTAATTGCTGGTTTAGCATTGATTCATCACAGCCAAGTGTGAATGACAAGAATCGCATGTTATGAAATCACCTGTAAAGGGCACTGATATGTTTGTCCCCTATAATAATTCAAACGCATTGTCAAAACAGTTATATACTAACGAGTCTCATAAAAGTTAGTGAGAACATTCAAAACAAAATGCAGATCATTTAAAAAGTTGATGCCAAAATAACTACAACCATTCTGTATACAACTATGACTTGATACAAGTGCAAAATATATGGAACTTGATTTGCACAAAGAAATTAACATTAGATAATGTATAAGCGAGAGCCCTGCCTCAGTTCAATGTCAATTTATGAGTGCAAATACATTTTTATATTAATTACACAACAATTGGTACTGTATTTGTTTGATTAGATGACGCACAACATCTTTTCACACAATCATAAATTTTGGATTTCGGAAACAGATAATACACCTCATTTTAGGTGGTTTAACACAACCTTAATTGTCTGCTACTAAAGAACAACAATTTTTTAAAGTAGCAAAACACTGTAAAATGATGAATAATTGGCATTTTTTGGACAATTCAATTGATATTCGATAGTATACTATTAACCAAAGCATAGACACTTATGGACAGGATATCACAAGATTTTATAATTTCACCGAACAAAACCCTTGCCAGAAAGCAACAAAATCCCCATACATTGTACGCCACAATGTTCCCTTATATACGTGTATATATCACTTGCAGAAGAACTAATGCTTCACTTTAATCAAGTGCAGTGTTTTATAACAGTGTTTTAAAACAGCTAAAGCTTCATTCATTGAGAGGGTTTTAAGGACTTCACAATTTTTTATCAGTTTAACCTAATGGTGCACTGCCCATCTGCAGCAGTTTTCGTTTTGGGTTGGTGCTCAAAGAAAATGCAGTTCTGAGTATCGGAGCACCAAAATGCACACATTTGGTAAGAGGGCATGCTTCTGATGGACTTGGGCAACTCATTGCTCACCGGAACAGAACTTCTGAAGAGAGTTCTTTCTCCAATTCTTTCGTTCACCTTCATGAGTCGTGCATCTGTGGAAAAAAAGGAAAAGAAATGGAGGTATTTTCATCAGGACAAAATAGTTTATATGAAACTAAAATTGAAAGCACTTCAACTGTTACAGCAAATATTGCTACACACATATAATGATGCTTTATGCTTGGTGTGAATTTCAAGGAAGGCACATTACCGGGACATTTCAATTCTGCCAAAGTTACAGAATTCCAGTGTTTGCCAAAGCATCGTCCGAAGAGACTTCTCATTGGTGTTGGGTATCGTTTTGCCCAACATCGACTCTCATCACATGGAATGGGGGTGTAGTCGACATTTAAGAGGAAGTTCCCACATGTTTTTCCTGTACACCATCTATATAGATCTCCAATGGCGGTCAGTTTGGTGTATCTCAGCTCCAAATAATACAGTTCAGGTGTGTGTTGCAGACTGGATACATCAAAATCGGTCAGCGCAACGTTACTACTAAGATAGAGGCTGTGAAGAGCTGTCAGATTCTGGAAGGAATTAGCAGACACAAGGCCAGATATCTGGTTACTCTGAAGATGAAGAGTTTTCAAACTTCTGCCAATAACAGCAAAACTAGGCATGGCAGAGAGCAAGTTGCTTCGCAAATCAAGCGTTGTAAGGACAGGACAGCTACTGAAGTGGTCGGCATTGATGCTTGCAATTCTATTGGTTCCTAAAGAAAGAGTCACAAGCTTGTCACATCCTCCAGTCATATCCGGGGCTTCTGTAAGTAAGTTTGAAGATATATCAAGAGTCATCAGGTTCTTGTTGCCAGCAAAAACAAGGCGAGGAAGTGCAGTCAGTTTGTTGCTTTGTAATTTCAATGTCTCCAACTTCACAAGAAGGCTGATATTTGGCATTTGAACAAGTTCGTTTTTGTATAAACTAAGAGTGACCAAATGAGGCAGATCCAAAGTTCTTTCATCCTGTGCAGTGTTGTTCGTACTGCAGTTTTTTGCTGGAATATATTTGAGATTGTTTTCATTCAAATATATCGAAGTACTTTGCTTAAGTTGATTAAGAGTATCAAACTCAAGACAAAGTTTACCCACTCTTGAAAAACTAAAAATTTCAACTTTTGAAAGGTTTTTCAAGGCAGCATTGATATTTCCGTCTTTCAAATTGTTAACTGAAAAATGCAAATCTATAATATTGTCAAAGTCTGTACAATTAGCAGGGAAATTTTCTATTTTGTGGTTTACAGCATGGAATAGTGTGAGAAGTGGGGAGAACGGTCCAAGACACGGAAACATAGTGAGTAGTCCATCTGACCCGTAAAAGGACTTCAAGCTTGGCAGCCCAGAAAAAGTTAACCAATCTGTTTTTACAAGGAGATTCTTTGAAAGATAAATTGTGTTCAGATTATTAAGTCCAATGAAGGTGTAATCCTTTAGCTCCACAAGTTTATTTGAATCAAGTCGGAGGCCTCCTAGTTTATCAAATCCACTGAAATAATTCGGTCTTATTTCACTGATTCCACATTCTGTGAGAGTTAATCCTAGTAGTGTTGACTTTGTCCTGGTTAGATCAGGCATATGTTTGATGTCATTGTAGCCCAAATTTAAACTTTCCAGGTTAGTATACGGAACTACCAAGTCCCACGATTCATTAGTTAGTTTACAATTTGACAGCGAGATGGCAGTGAGAGTGTTGTTGATATTAGGGAAGTAAGGGAAATGCGACATGGGATTGTAGTCCAGGCGTAGACTTTGAATTGGAATCCCAAGGAAGGCATCTTCAGATGTAGTCGTTATCGCATTTCCTTGCAAATCAAGGAGCCACGTTCTTGTTGCGTATTCCATAGCATCAGATGGTATAGATGTTATTTTGTTGGAACTTAAATAAACTTGACTTGCCCAAGAGGTGATATTTGGAATTGTCAATAGCCCTGAAGAGCGTCTTTGATAACTTCCTCCTTGTGATGAAGCAATTAATACAAAGCAGAGAAGCCCAACAACTTTCTGGCAGCCCATGGTTAGCCTGACAGGACTTCTCATGGAGTGTGGCAATGTATGCATAGAAGCCAATATTTATCAATCGCCAAAATGGATGTGTCGCAGAGTTGCATGCACTAAGTTGAATTGATCCCTTCAGCCATAAATATCTTTGATGTGCATGTTTTGGTCAATTGTTTTGAGCTCATGAACTCAATAAAACTTCTCATGACATATAACGAGTGACAGCTATATACTCAATCACTCCTTTTTTGTGTGTTTTTCAAGCATGAAAAACTAGCATGGTGATTGACATTTGTGACATATGATTATAATGATATGCAAGTAAAATAGCAAAATTTGCCTTCCTTGATTGATTGGCAACCAGGACACACTGGAATTGTAGAACTGTAGAACTGTAGAAGGGTTAGGTCGAAACACAATCGTATTTCAAGCGGACAGTATATTTTTATTCAAATTCAGGAATATACTGCTTCTGGAAATATGCAAATTGTGATGTCTCATACCTGTGAGTTAGTTTTCTAAATGATGGATTTTTACACAATTAACAGACTAGTAATTGGCCACACAGTTCTTAAAACTCTTTTAAAAATTACCAAAAGAATAAAATTACAAATCGGTAGTATCGACATACACAGTCTTTTCCATGCAAATATTTTAAAAAATTGTTCAATTTATCACACCTCATGATAAACATCATTAGGCCACACATAATTGATTCTTAGCTTCGCGGACCCGCCGACACAATAGATTTCCTGCCGATGGAAAAAAAAAATTTCTTTTTTTTGACATTATAAAAAAATTTTTTTTTTTCACCTTTTTTTTTTTGTCCGACCGACCGACCCTAGAAAAAGGGCCTTGAGACGAATCCGAGAAGCTAAAGATCAATTATGTGTGGCCTTATCACTCAACATCAGAATGTCTCATCACATGGCACAAGCCACAGGTCAACTTGCAGTACGTGTATATCAAAAATTTGGCGGATCCGAGCAGATCTGTGGATCCAGATCCAGATCCGTCAGAAACAAACAGGCCCTGAGTGAGATGTAATGCTTGGCCACTCTTTAGAAGATTATTATTGATCAGAAGTGCATCATCCAATCGGAAAGGTATACATAGGAAATACAGGGAAACTTGTTTTCAATCAAGTCGCTATACAATAGCATTTCATTTGATGAGAATCAATATTTCAGTAGTGGACCAAATGCTGGCTGAAAGAATGACAAGTTGCATTAACTGATGATTTGGCAAACATTGTAGTTATCCAGAATTGTAACTTTGGAGAACTTGAAATGCCTGGGCGGTTTATTAATGATTTTTTTTTTCATGCTTTACAATGCATACTTTTTCATCATTTATATCTATGAAAATACCTATTATTGGGAACCTGATATAGGCCTATATACTTTCATTTCATATTCAAAGCATACGTTGTTTCTGAGAATTTCTTACATGTAACAGTAAAATCCACCAGGAGTCTCTCTAGAATGTCCAAGATTTATATTGCCTATAGCAGGAATGACATGGTGACAGGCATGCTGATTAAGTAGGCCTTTAATTTGAAGCTGCGGAAATGTATCAGAAAAACATTGAGGAAATCCGTATAAAAGGCACCTGTGAAGTGAGACCTACCTTCACAATCCAGATCTTCCCGAGTGACTTGAGCCCAGGTCTTCCCAAAGCACATTGGCATTGTCACGGTTATTGAATTGGAACTTCCCTTGGCCCAGCAACGACGTTCATCACATGAGAGATTGTTATCATCCAGCAATAAGTTCAGACTAGTGCATGTCTGTCCTCTGCACCAGATGTAGGGGTTGTCCATGTACGTCAAGAGGTTACCACTGATGTCTAAGGTCTCCAACTGCTCCATGTGCTCAATGTTGGCTATGTCAAAAAATTCAACCTTGTTTTCATTAAGGTCAATTTTCTTGAGGCCGGTCAGATTGGTGAAAGTATTGGCCAATATCTTGCCAGAAATGCTGTTGAATTTGAGATGTAGTGTCTGCAGACTACTTCCGATTTGACTGAGGTCAGGAACTGCCGTCAACAGATTGGAATCAACATTCAGTAAGTTCAAGGAGTGACAACCAGTGAAATAGTTTTTGTTCAGAGTAGTGATCTTGTTCGAATCCAGCAACAGAGTCTCAAGCTTCTCACATACTCCCCTCAAATCTGGAGATTCTGTCAGCAAATTCTGTTTCAGTGAAAGAATCTTTAATTCTTTGTTGTTGATGAAACTGTTCTTGGGAATGTGGGTTAGTTTGTTTTGATTCAGGTCCAGCCAATTCATTGTGATGAGCAAAGTGACATTGGGGAGTACCGTCAACTCATTCTTGCGGGCATTGAGAACTTTCAGGTCTGGCAAATTGATTGCCCTGTCATCATGTTCTTTGACCATAGCACTGCAGTTCTTCACTGGGATATACATCAATGCATTGTTTTCTATGTTCAACGACCCAACTGACTGAAGTGCATTCAAGGCATCTAGCTCCAGACACAGTTTACCGGCCCCACTCATGCCAAGGTCCATCACTTTGGTTAAATTCTTCATTGCCTTATTTATCTGAATGTCTTCGATGTCGTTGAAATGGATTTGAAAGACTCGCAATTCATTGTAGTCGGAACAGTTTGCTGGGAAATTTTTTAGTTTGTTTGATGCAACAGCAATTGATCGGGCCTTTGGAGAAAATATTCCGATGCAAGGGAAAGTAGTCAGGTGCCCTCCTTGGCTGACAGACACTTCCTCCAAATTTGAGAGTCCGGCAAATGTGTACCATTCGGTTGTGGTCAATTTTGAATTGAACTCCAATCTTAGAATAGTTAGGCTTTTGAGACCGAAAAAGGTGTTATCCTTCAATATCACAAAGTCATTCCTTTTCAAATTCAGCTCCATTAATTTCTCAAATCCATGAAAGTAGTGCGGCTTAATCTCAGCTATCCCACAATTCTCCAGCACAAGTATGGATATTGCAGATTTAGCCATAGTCAGATTGGGCATGTTTCTGATTTTGTTGCCATTTAATATCAATTTTTCAAGCCTAGAATATGGAACAACCAAATCCCATGTTACATTGGTAATCTGACAGCTGGCCAAATACAGGTGAGTGAGTGTCTGGTTTGCATTGCGCAGAACTGGAAATTGTGTCAGAGGGTTTTCGGTCAAGTGTAGTATCTCCAATTGTTTGTCACTGAAAGCGTCTTCTGATATGCTTGTGACTTTATTGTAACCAAGATTCAAGTTTGTGACACTTGTGTGTTGCAGGGCACCAGTTTGAATTGTTGTGATACTGTTGCCTTTAAGAGACACTTGATCCACTAAAATATCTCTCAAATCCGGTATTTCCTGCAATCCAGCATTTTCCTTGGACCAAATTTTTGCTTTCACATGGCCGAGTGCAAGAAATAATATAACCTGTATGAAGAATTCCTTTTGCAAATGTTCCATGGTTAGAGCCAGGCTTGACAACAGTCAGTTTTTTAATCCAACAGCTCTGAAATGTCAAATATTTCTTAATAATTACAATAATTACAATATATATACATATAGGTATACAAGTGTAATCCACACATGTATGAATAAGTTGCATTATAATAATCTGCTATGAATGTATGGATAAGCATTATATTTATCTGTTTTCATAACAGACCAGTTGTTACGTTGGGCATGCTTTTTTATGCCAGACACTCGAACAGATCTTCGTCAGAATTTCTTCTCCCCTTTGCTAATATCCCTTACGAAATATCCGAAAAAGTGCAACCAAGCCACATCTTCTACTGAACTTTTCCAAAAGTTCAAATATGCTATGTTAGAAACTTTGTCATACTTTGTATGACAGCCCAAAGTCTACATCAAATAGTGTCTCATGGTTAGAACCTATTTAGATGTAGACCTTTAGGCTGTCATATACTGCCATTTCTTCTACTGCACAAGCGGGCACTCCATGCAAATTGTAGAGCAGCACAGGGACAGCACAGATATCTGTTGACAGGTGGGTCAAACAATTTTTTTTTTTCAATTGAATTTACTTGAATTAAACCTGCATGATAACTTAGATCAACAACACCCTGTTAAGAAATATATCCCCCACCATAACTTATTATTTTTAAGACTGCATAGATATTTTGGGTAACAGAATGCTGACAAAAGCTCCGATTTGCATGAGGAAAAACTGACATGTAGCTAGCTATTGATATGGATGGTCAAACTGTATCATGATATCTTTATTTTTGCCGTACGGTACTTTTTTTGGCGATCGGTCAGCTCGCATTTCTGTTCATTTTGACAACTGAGATTTCAAAAATGCACAATCAGTGACCATTGCATCATCCTGGACCATTCCCATCCCTACCTATTTATTTTCGTGTTTTGTGAAGTGTAAATGAATCTAATAGTTTGATCAGCTAGCAAATCTCGGCCACATATCCTTCACAACCAGACAGCTCTTGTTTTACAGAAAGCTCTCTTGTGGGTAATGACAGAACTATAATAAAGCAGTCTTAAAGCAGAGAGAAGAACTTTGGGCTGTTCCCACTTGCAAATTCAGTTCTAATGAAAACTTTTTGAGTTTAAATGCATGTATGCCTATAATGCTTTTAAATGCCACAAATAGATAGATAGATAGATAGACAGATAGATAGATAGATAGATAGACAGATAGATAGATACATAGATACATAGATAGATCGATAGATAGATAAACAGACAGAGAAATAGATAGATAGGTCCATTTTTATGAAAGTGACTTAGATTAACTGACCAAATGCCTGTGCTATTGTCTAATAATATGAAATAGCACAATATTTTCATGGCATAACCCTGATTCATTTTGAATGCTATTAAACTGCTATTCAAACACTGGCTATTGTCTCAATTTCTATTCAAACAAAGGCCGTACATGTCCATTGTGAGCAATGTTGCATTGCAATAGGGGTGGCTATTGTATGAGCATCCATGAAACATTATAACTTTTCGACAATTATTTTTATCTTTTAAAAATTTTACTTTATTGAACTTCCCTGCATTTCTAACAAGCAAGTAATGATATAACGAATTAATATAACCTCTGATGATCAAATGTCAAAATTTATTGGTCATACATGTATATTACATATAAAATTATAAGAGAAAAGAATGTGACAAATTGTCTGGTGAATTACAAAGTGTTGAGATCCCAGAAACTGACTTGGCAAAGGGTAGGGGAATTATACCAAAACAAACCAGAGTCAGGTGTAAGGAGGTGTGAGACTTAGGACTCACATGTGATGTTAAGGCCTTATTTAGTGATATATGTATATATGACTAAACATTTAACTGATTTAGTTGGACTGTGTTAGTACATGTACGTTTAGAATTATTAGATAGGTATTGGTTTATTTGTATTTAAATCCAACCCTGCTAGTAAAACCCAAGCCAACCAACATTTTACAATTAATTGGCTGTGTCTGAGAAAACCAGGCGGAAGTCCCATATAGTGTCTACGTGGCCCGACTCAGATTTTAATGATACTGGGTTTAATGACCCTTTGAATAGTTTGAAAAGTTGGGGTAAGGTTGATTTTGACCAAAAAAATTTTTTAGGGGCCAAACTGGTACTCTAAAGAATAGATGTTTTACATAGCTGAAAATCTTCGGCAAAAACTCCCATTGGATTACATGTTAAATTTGGAAAATTTGAGGCTACGGTACGCAACGAGCAGCGGCTACAAAAAAATTCTGACCATGCAATTTGGTTGTATGACTCTTTAACTTATGGAAAGTGGTGTCAGACCCGTGGGTTTTTTTGTTATGGGTTGTTTTGAGTGCCATTTCTAATGTAACCATGGCGACAAAATGGAAATCTATTTCTTTGACCACCAAAAAGATGAAATTGGTCTATCTCTGTCAGTAAAAATGATAGAAAAACAAGAAAAGCATGGTTTCCTGTATTTTAGAGTATGAGGAATTCATTTCTTAGGTCAATTCTATTTTTAGAACAACCTTTGGGTGCATTTTAGGCCTATAAATGCAGAAAAAGTGTGATTTTTTATACTTTTTTCACTTTTCCGGCAGTATAATACAAATTTGGCATCCTGAACATTAGCAATCAGGAATGTCACACCACCAAAACATTTTTGTCTTTCATTTGGTGTATGCAATTTGTTAAATTTATGCATATTTCTAGCCAAAAAGGCCAAATTCGGTCATTTTTATGCCCAATTTGCGGCAAATTTTGAAAAAAAGCCCAGAAATTGATGTAATTAAATGATGATAGCCTGAACTACAACAAAGAGGAACTCGTGCCTTATTCTTCCAAATGTTGTTTCAAGAAGTTACGAAAAATTAGTTTTTGACCTACTTAACATTCAAGATGGCTGCCACAATGGGAATTGTCAGACCCGTAGGACAAAATGGAAATCTATTTCTTTGACCACCAAAAAGATGAAATTGGTCTATCTCTGTCTGTAAAAATGATAGAAAAACAAGTAAAGCATGGTTTCCTGTATTTTAGAGTATGGGGAATTCATTTCTTAGGTCAATTCTATTTTTAGAACCACCCTTGGGTGCATTTTAGGCCCATAAATATAGAAAAAGTATGATTTTTTTAACTTTTTTAACTTTTCCGGCAGTATGATACAAATTTAGCATCCTGAACATTATCAATTAGGAATGTCACACCAACCAAACATTTTTGTCTTTCATTTAGTGTATGCAATTGTTAAATTTATGCATATTTCTTGTAAAAAAAAGGCCAAATTCGCCAATTTTATGCCCATTTTTGTGGCAAGTTTTGAAAAAAAGTCCAGAAGTTGATGTTGCTAAATGGATGATAATCTGAACTACAACAAAGTGAAACTCATGCCATATTTTTCCAAATGTTGTTTCACGAAGGTACGAAAAATGATTTTTTGACCTATTTAACATTCAAGATGGTTGCCACAATGGGAATTGAGATAAGATCACAAATTCTGCAGTAACAAGTGAAGTGAGATTTTTTTAAACAGTATTTAACTTTTCCTGCCTTATATGGGAATTGTGGTAACTGGAACTCTCATAATTGTGCAAATAACAATAAATCGAATTTTTTATCTTTTATCAGGTTTAAAAATCTGCTACATTAATGCTAATTTTCTTGCCAAAAAAGAACAAATTGGCCTGATTTTAGGCACGTTTTGCGAATTATTGAAAAATGTTGGGAGTTGATGTAGTGAAAGAGATGGTAGCCCAAAGCATACATTCATGCCATTTTGTTCCAAATACTGTTTCTAGAAGGTATAAGCTGCCAGTCATTGGGTCCAGGGTTTGATACTTGCTTAGGCAGTGTTATCTAAACTTATATTGGACAGCAGTTTCAATCATCATTTGCCTCATTGTTGTGTCATCCTCCTCTACCAATTATCTACGAGGTGCAAAAATAAGGGACCTAAAGCGCCAATCATCCATCCATCATGAAAGTATGAGAGAAAAGTTTTGACTGTCATAAAATGCCAGACGTCTTTCTACAATTTAGATTTTGATTAGGACACAAATTATTCTCGTGGTTGTCTAAAAGTATAGAAAATGATATAGGATGTTTTGTAAAAAGGTCACATGATAACTTCTTGTAAAAAGTCCCAAAATGGCAGCCAAAAAGCTTGAACATTCAATTTATTTTGTGTTATGAATCAAAAGTATCTCATTGTGAGGCAAAGGAAAACCTTGGTCATTTTGCGCAAACCATTGCACGCTGGTAGATGGAAAAACATTAATTAAAATAATTAGGAATGCACAGGCACAGAATGAGGCCATACTTGCTATAAATTCAAGAAGACTTCCAAGAAGTTTGTAGTCATCAGCAGAGCAAATTTCTGTAGGTGATTTCCCTTAGGCCTGCATTCTTTCTTAATCGTTCGATAAAGCTGGTTTTCGGAAGATATGCGCATCACTGTGCAAAAAATTGCAAGAAATTGTCATTTTATTAGCCTCGAACTGTCTGAGAAATAGAATTGTTTGGTCATAGACTATAGGCCTACAGATGGTAGATTTGACATTGTATGAAAAAAAAAACCTTTTTGAATAAGACTGAGTGAGTTCAGCAGAAATTATCTTGTAAGGAATACATCTGGAACGATCCCAGCGGACAACAAAAATCCGAGGATTCAAATCCTGGGTTCTGTTGGGAATTCAAATGGCAATTAAGCATAACATCCATGGAGACAAGAACAAAGTAGCACTGCACTGCGAAGTGCAATCAGCTTTGACACCTGTCAGATTGACCTCCAAGTGCTGTTTCTCAGTGGCGATTTGGTAAAATGAGGGTGAGAAAAGGCTTTAGAACTTGCAGAATTGTGATTAGCATTGTTAGACTGCTTCTGAAAATAGATGCACTGCAAAAAGTAAGTGCCAAATGCATTATTGGCCTTCCTTGAAATGCATGGACGATCGTCATGTGGGCGATATTATAATGCAAGGTCAGCTTGAAAACAGTCAAGACTCAAACGATCTATGACATAATTTTTTTTTTTTATTGAAAAAAAAATTTTTTTAATAAAAAATAAAAATAAAAATAAAACCACAGCAAACTATCCCCAATTCCACAACGAATTTTAGTTCCCCTCTATATGAGCACAAAATGACCCACTTGACCACATCCACACCTGTATTAAGGCCGGGAAAAGTTTTTCCCAAAAATCTCTCAGACCGGTTTTTCAGATAAAATTACCCTTGGAGAACCCAGGGTAAAAACTTGTGGTTAATTAATTAATATAAAAATGTGTAGTGTTCATACCCCCCCCCCCCTACTTGTCACACAAGCTGAACCTGGGGGCAATTAAAAACAAATGGCACATCCAACTACTCACTAGCATACTACACTACAACAATTCTACATTACAACGATAAGCATGTTGATATCTATATTAGTTATTGAGCCACATCAGTTTTTGTCTCATCGTAGTGTCCGTACCCCCCTTGTAGTGTCTGTACCCCCTAGAGCTTTTGGCATTGTGCCCATGATTGCTTTAAGTTGGGGATGCCATGTCTGCAGGGATTACTCAACTAATTGATCCGCAAGATTTTTTTTACCGCCGATGACCTTGACCCACTTTTCCAGGTCAATGGGCTCGAACACCAAAAAACCTTTTCTGTGATATATCATTTTTTTATTGCTTTAGGTTAGGAATGGAGTGTTGCACTAATCATTCAACAAATTGACCCCAAAAACATATATGACTTTGCATGAATTCCACTCTTTGTATCAAAGGGTTTTTTTTTAATTTTTGAAAATTTAATCTTTTTACTGCCTTATTGAAGTTTTTCAGCATAAATTTGCCATAAAAGGAAATGGGCTATTTACACAAATCTCAGAGTAATTGTTGTCCCAGTACCTTTGAACGATGTCACAAAATTTGAAGCTCCCCTGCCTCACCATAACCACTCAGTGAAGGTAAACTGTTGAAGGATGAATCCCTTAATTTTCTGCTATGTAAAAAAATTCACAATATTAACATTTTTTCAACTGACCATATCTCTGGTCCTAATTAAGTTACTGAAAGTATAAAAATATGTCTGGAGATCTTAGAATCTCCCCTATCTAATGGACTGTAATACGTTCTTGTCAGATCAAAAGCGCTAAAGTTCACCCGATCCTGAAATATTCATAATTTGGGTTATGAATGATATATTTTTACAAAAGGAAGAAAAAGGTTTGTGAAAAAATATTTTAAGGATATCTATGACACGTATGCACTATGCACACATTGATGTTGTTCCTGGTGATATCCAATGATGTTCGTTTTTTGGACAAAAGTGACGACCAAATTATACACTTGATTGTGTAGAAGCCGTATGCTGCTATTTCCAGTACTGTAGAAATTAAGCATTTCCGCAAGAATATTTTGTTTTTAAGAAATAATTGTGGAGTTTGGTATGACTTCTGCAGTAAATTGCAAAGTTGTGCACTGTTCCCGTTTAAATACAGAATTACTACATTACTGCCTTTAGGGATTATAGAATTCTGCAGCTTTTTGCCGAGCAAAATTCCTTTTAATGTTATTTGCACAATTATGAGAGTTCCAGTTATCACAATTCCCATATCAGTCAGGAAAAGTTAAATACTATTTAAAAATCTCACTTCACTTGTTACTGCAGAACTTGTAATCGTATCTCAATTCCCATTGTGGCAGCCATCTTGAATGTTAAGTAGGTCAAAAACTAATTTTTCGTACCTTCTTGAAACAACATTTGGAAAAATATGGCATGAGTTCCTCTTTGTTGTAGTTCAGGCTATCATCATTTAATTACATCAACTTCTAGGCTTTTTTTCAAAATTTGCCGCAAATTGGGCATAAAAATGACCAAATTTGGCCTTTTTGGCTAGAAATATGCATAAATTTAACAAATTGCATTCACCAAATGAAAGCCAAAATTGTTTTGGTGGTGTGACATTCCTAAAATTTATTTTGCCAATGTTCAGGTCACCAAATTTGCATCATACTGCCGGAAAAGTGAAAAAAGTATAAAAAATCATACTTTTTCTGCATTTATAGGCCTAAAATGCACCCAAGGGTTGTTCTAAAAATAGAATTGACCTAAGAAATGAATTCCCCATACTCTAAAATACAGGAAACCATGCTTTACTTGTTTTTCCATCATTTTTACTGACAGAGATAGACCAATTTCATCTTTTTGGTTGTCAAAGAAATAGATTTCCATTTTGTGCCGCAGGTCTGACAATTCCCATTGTGGCAGCCATCTTGAATGTTAAGTAGGTCAAAAACTAATTTTTCGTACCTTCTTGAAACAACATTTGGAAAAATATGGCACGAGTTCCTCTTTGTTGTAGTTCAGGCTATCATCATTTAATTACATCAACTTCTAGGCTTTTTTTCAAAATTTGCCGCAAATTGGGCATAAAAATGACCAAATTTGGCCTTTTTGGCTAGAAATATGCATAAATTTAACAAATTGCATTCACCAAATGAAAGCCAAAATTGTTTTGGTGGTGTGACATTCCTAAAATTTATTTTGCCAATGTTCAGGTCACCAAATTTGCATCATACTGCCGGAAAAGTGAAAAAAGTATAAAAAATCATACTTTTTCTGCATTTATAGGCCTAAAATGCACCCAAGGGTTGTTCTAAAAATAGAATTGACCTAAGAAATGAATTCCCCATACTCTAAAATCAGAGACGATTGAGGGGACTGCTGGCTCCCCGCTGGGCCATTGAGTATGTTGACGTCACGACTGCAGCGCCGCCCAGTATGAACGGATAATTTTGGAACTAGCCAGTCATTGCGTCAACATGGCAAAAGCAGCCAGGCTTTGCAGATTGAGCACTGTGAGCAGGGCCAAGCACCTACCAGTTATTGAACAATCACCCCCTAAGAACCCAAACTGTATTGTAAACTGCGACTTATAGCTTAACTTGTCACTCAGACAGCTGACAGAGCCATGACTGGGCAGTGCATAACCACGCTCATGCAGCTGCTACGAAGCAGGCCAATTGACAGCCCAGGTGCGACTGCACTGAACTTGCTCTCCTACTCACCCCCCCCCCCCACCCCCAATACATGCTGTCCAAATTCTTGACCATACAAAATACAGAAAGAGCCCAACCTGCAGACCTGCTGAGGAATGAGAGAAAGTTATATATTCATGAATACAGGTGAATGTATCATGGTACATTGAGGGCTTAAATGCAGTGTACTGAATCTAACAAAACAAGCCAGCATTTGCATTTATGGATGGGGCTTAATACAGACTCAACAGCTAAAGATATATATATGTCCATTCATTAAAATATCAAATTATATAAATATATAGGCCTGATTGCTTCCTATAGTCCAAATAAATTGTGCTTTCAAACACAGTATTGTTGGTGTATTCCAGGGATCTTGTGCATTCCTCCATGGTGTATTCAAAGGACTTATTTAAATCTAGAGATTACTCCCCTCATATTTATATATATTTGTGTGAATATAACCACTATCAAATTATCAATGATCCCATCTGGTTATGATAATGATCCCATCTGGTTATATGAAGACAAAAAGTCTTTTTGAGTTGTCTTGATCTGTTGAATGAATGAATAATGACAAAAACATTCACATTGCTTCCTTGGATCAGTGTGTCAGGCTGTGCCTCCTTTCAAGCTGAATGGACTGGTCCACCTGTGGAACAGTCTCTGACCACCCCCTGCATCTATGCACCAGTTCAAAAAGATTATGACATTGTCTAATTTCTGGGAAAGTTAGGCAGTTGTTCTTGTGAAGGCACCAGGTTATCGGTTATTTCTGGATCCTTTGGTCATCGTGCACCCTCACAAGCCATGACAGTTATCAAGGATGGTCGTTGTGATATCAGTGAGCATGATATCATGCAGTATTCTACAGAGAACTATACCCTTATCTCATTCTAATAAATATATCGATTGTTGTAGTACTTTCATTCACATCAACAGAAAATTAATATAGTGTTGTCAGAAAAAAAAAAAGAATATAGATATTGATAGTAGGAAGGTAGATTTTTTTTGTAGGGGATGGGGAGGGGGGGGGGGTTTGGGTTGCTAAATGGCCTGAAAGTTAATGGATTATCCTTTACCTGTGGTGAAATCTGAGCAACTCTTGCTTTGTTCTTATTTTACATATATGCTTAAGGTATTATGCCAACAAATATAACAGTTCTTGATATTTATCTCAAAAATGAAAAATTTGGTTTTAATATAAAGTTCTATAGGGTGGATAATTATATGATAATCCGTGCCAAGGGTGTCGGAACAGGGGGGCGTGGGGGGGCACCTGCCCTTGGCCAGGAGGAGTAAGGGGGGAGGCAAGCCCTTTAGATCTCCAATAAAAAACATCAATAGACCTTAATTTACAGAATTTAGGCAATAATCTATAAGTATGTATAACAAAAATGATCATTGCGACTACATCAAATTTTTAGCACGCAAATTATATTTGCCTTTCTTGACCGACCGCCCCTGCCCCCTCGTTTCCTTCCGGCACCCGTGATATAATCCCTCATTGTCCATCCTAGTGGATCTACTCCCCTGATTGATAGAAAAACACAGTTTTGCTTGAAAATAAGTACAAACCTTATATCTAATGATTTGGCAGTACTACTCCGTTAAACATTTTACTCTGTAAAGGAGCGACCAAATGATCTTTGGGGGGGGGGGCACATAAAAAATAATTGCTTCCACCTGTAGCAAGGGTACTGTTAAAATTGTGATAAAATTGTATCTCTCGTCCACATGCTAAAAAAAAATTGTTGGTCAACGCTTGGTAAAATCCATGGCACCCCCCCTCCAACTATCATCTGGTCAGCCCATAAAGAAGGGATGGATGAGGAGGGAATTCCGAGGAGGAGCCCTGAGGAGGAGCTCCGAGGAGGAGGAGCTCCGAGGAGGAGGAGCTCCGAGGAGGAGGAGCTCCGAGGAGGAGGAGCTCCGAGGAGGAGGAGCTCCGAGGAGGAGGAGCTCCGAGGAGGAGGAGCTCCGAGGAGGAGGAGCTCCGAGGAGGAGGAGCTCCGAGGAGGAGGAGCTCCGAGGAGGAGGAGCTCCGAGGAGGAGGAGCTCCGAGGAGGAGGAGCTCCGAGGAGGAAGATATTAAAGGGATTAGAAGAGGAGGAGGGGAAGGAGTCGGAGGAGACAGAGATTAGAGGAAAGGAGATTAAAATTGGAGATGAGAGGAGAGGTCAGAGGAGGAGAAATATATTCAAGAGGGATGAGAAGAGGAGAAGGAGGAG
The DNA here is from genome assembly GCA_026936325.1 of Platynereis dumerilii. Taxonomy (NCBI): domain Eukaryota; kingdom Metazoa; phylum Annelida; class Polychaeta; order Phyllodocida; family Nereididae; genus Platynereis; species Platynereis dumerilii. Next base: position 176,355,510 of record JAPTHN010000001.1, on the reverse strand, counting down.
GGGGAAGGAGGAGCCGGAGGAGGAGGAGTAGGAGGAGGAGGAGGAAAATATTAGAGGGATGAGAAGAGGAGAAGGCGGCGGAAGGGGAGGAGAAGGAGAAGGGGAAGGAGGAGAAGGGGGAGGAGGAGAAGGGGAGGAGGAGGAGGAGAAGGGGAGGAGGAGGAGAAGGGGAAGGAGGAGGAGAAGGGGAAGGAGGAGGAGGGGAAGGAGGAGGAGAAGGGGAAGGGGGAGGAGAAGGGGAGGGAGGAGGAGGAGGAAAATGTTAGAGGGATTAGAAGAGGAGGAGGAGGAGGAGGAGGAGGAAAATATTAGAGGGATTAGAAGAGGAGGAGGAGGAGGAGGAGCAGGGAGGAGCAGGGAGGAGCAGGAGGAAGAAGATATTAGAGGGATTAGAAGAGGAGGATGAGAAGGGGGAATGAGGAGGAGGAGGAGGAGGAGGAGGAGGAGGAGGAAAATGTTAGAGGGATTAGAAGAGGAGGAGGAGCTGGCGGAAGGGGAGGGAGTAGGAGGAGGAGGAGGAGGATATTAGATGAGGAGGAATTAGAAGGAGGTTTGAGGAGATTAGAGGTACAACCTGGAGAGGGAGGAGCAGAAAACTGGTGGGAGATTAGAGGAATGGGAGGAGAAGGAGGAGGTGGACCATCTCCAATTCAAAGCTTCCTCTAATCTCCACTGTAATGTCCTCCTCCTCATTTTCCAAGCTGTTCTTCCTCTAATCCGCTCCTCAAAAATCCTATTCTAATTCCTTCTTCTGTAATGTCCTCCAATTACTTCAATCTCCTCCTCATCCTCCTCCTCCTCCTCCTTCTCCTCCTTCTTTCTTGCTTTTAATCTATGTCTCATCTTCCTTCTCCTCCAAGTTCTTCATCCTCTAATCTCCTCATTTAATCTTTCCCCTCTCCTCCTCTGATCCAAGAGGATTCTAAGGAGATGGTAAAAAGAGAGGGTGATGGAGCTGGTGGGGTGTTTGGTAGATTTAGGAGTAATAATAGAAGGAGAAGAGGAGGAAAGGTTAGAGCCTGGGGGGGGGACAGGCCCACTGCCAGGGAAAAATAGTCAAATACCATTGCGGCACCAAAAAAAAAATTCCCAGAGTCGGGGCATTTTTGTGACGACTAACCACCTAGAACTGGGTCTGGGTGCCAAACTTCTAGCCTAGCATATGTATCTGGAAAAAATTTGAGTACCTCTCCCCTCGGGGTTAGAGGAGAAGATAATGATAATAGATCTATCTATTAATTTATTTGTCTATTTGTGCTGAGTCTAGTGACTTTAACTGAAATTTCGGCAGAATAAAAAGGCCTGGCATGGCAAGTTATGTAAGCATTTTTCTATGTCTTTCTCCATTGCCTATTCAAAGAGTGGTTTGTAAATTTCACAGTAAACCAAGTTGATATCAGGGAGAAAACTTAATGTGTTTGCAAAAAACCGCGTCTTTCTACCTCATTTCTCAGTATAGCTCCTCTTCTTCATTAGGGGTATATTTTTATATGTCTTAATTAAGTTCAAGAAAGACCTTCAGAGCTCCTGGGGTCATCCAGTGCAACACATCCAACCTCCCTCCCCATTCCAAAAATGGGCTTGGCCTGGGTAGGAGCGTGGCTGCAGCTGCTAAACTTAGGGGTAATGCACCTGTATATTTGATCATCTGATTCAAAACACCTGAGAGAGTCAAAAGCACTTCACTTCATATAAAATTATATGTCCTGGTATATTTTGATAAATAATACCATTGGGTTTGGCAGATTTTAGTTGTTTATTATTTTTTTTAAATAATACTAAAAGAGGCAGATAACTAAATAAAAAGGCTTGTATAATTTTTAAGCTGGTTGGTAAGAATATGGCTCATAGATGGATCTAGGATCTATACATATAGACAAACAAAAATATGGAAAGAAAAGCATAATTATATAGATAGATACAAATATTGGAAGATAAAAATATAGATATATAGATAGATAAATAGATGGATAGATGGATAGACAGATAGATAGATTCATTCATTCATTCATTCCTTCACTGACTGATGAACTGATAAGTTATTCACATATTTTAGTATAGGCAGCTATGGTACCCCTATGATAGGTCTATATGCCCAAAATAAATATGTAGTTAAATATCCCTATGTGGTGGACTTGGTCCTGCTTAAGGTCTGCCAGATAAAATAATAAAAAGTTTTTTTTTAATTGTTACTGCATTGCAGATTTTTTAAGGGCAAGTTGATTTATCAAGTTTTTCTAATATGATCAATTGATCATGACCTAAAATGCCTGTCATGGCTATATTATTCCTGCATGTAGGCCTGTGGTGTAATGACCATGCTGATTAGGGGGGGGGGAGGAGTAGATGTGGGGGGGGCAGGGGTTGGTGAGCTATATTTAGACCAGAGCCATTGCAAGACTCCAAAACAACATGACAGGTGCAGCAAAACTGCCAAAAGTTTGATGTTCGGCAAATCTACATGCTGGAGTTTGGCCTATGCACTGAGTGCATAGGTTGTAATAGGTGCCTTGCTGATTGCCAGTCAAGCTGATCAGGTCCTTTCACTATCTAGACAGTTAAACAACATGACCTGGTCTTTACAGGGCTATTAAGACCAGTTAATAGTTGTATCGCAATCGGCATTTAGGCCCAATCTGCTTGGCAGCGCTAGTTTGTCAATTTGCCGTTCATACTGGGTGGTGGTGTGACGTAATGAGACAGACTACTAGCGATCCTAGCGTAATGTAGGTCAAGTCAGCAGTCCCCTCAATCGTCCATGCTAAAATACAGGAAACCATGCTTTACTTGTTTTTCCATCATTTTTACTGACAGAGATAGACCAATTTCATCTTTTTGGTTGTCAAAGAAATAGATTTCCATTTTGTGCCGCGGGTCTGACAATTCCCATTGTGGCAGCCATCTTGAATGTTAAGTAGGTCAAAAACTAATTTTTCGTACCTTCTTGAAACAACATTTGGAAAAATATGGCACGAGTTCCTCTTTGTTGTAGTTCAGGCTATCATCATTTAATTACATCAACTTCTAGGCTTTTTTTCAAAATTTGCCGCAAATTGCGCATAAAAATGACCAAATTTGGCCTTTTTGGCTAGAAATATGCATAAATTTAACAAATTGCATACACCAAATGAAAGACAAAATTTTTTGGTGGTGTGACATTCCTAATTGCCAATGTTCAGGTCACCAAATCTGCATCATACTGCCGGAAAAGTGAAAAAAGTTAAAAAATCACACTTTTTCTGCATTTATAGGCCTAAAATGCACCCAAGAGTTGTTCTAAAAATAGAATTGACCTAAAAAATGGATTCCCCATACTCTGAAATATAGGAAACCATGCTTTACTTGTTTTTCTATCTTTTTTACTGACAGAGATAGACCAATTTCATCTTTTTGGTGGTCAAAGAAATAGATTTCCATTTTGTCGCCATTGTTACATTAGAAATGGCACTCAAAACAACCCATAACAAAAAAACCCACGGGTCTGACACCACTTTCCATAAGTTAAAGAGTCATACAACCAAATTGCATTGTCAGAATGTTTTTGTAGCCGCTGCTCGTTGCGTACCGTAGCCTCAAATTTTCCAAATTTAACATGTAATCCAATGGGAGTTTTTGCCGAAGATTTTCAGCTATGTAAAACATCTATTCTTTAGAGTACCAGTTTGGCCCCTAAAAAATTTTTTTGGTCAAAATCAAACTTACCCCAACTTTCTTAACTATTCAAAGGGTCATTAAACCCAGTATCATTAAAATCTGAGTCGGGCCACGTAGACGCCCCTGCCTGGTTTTCTCAGACACAGCCAATTAAATTGCACTGTAATTGCAGTGAATCTGGGGAATCCCCAGACCAGGGGAATTCCCAGTTTATTCATGCATCACTGAGCATACAAGCCTGTAACAGGACTGGGGGCCTGAATGGGCTGGTTAACACCTGTACTGGCAGTCTGGCACAGTGCATGACTGGCGTGACCCAAAACCTGTCCTGTCACAGGCTAAAATGGCACCAATTTTAAATGGTGAAGCCAGCTGCAGAGTCCTAAATTACAGGATTTATGAGGCCTGTAGCATATTCTACAAAGCAAGAATGTAATGGAATTTACCCACATGTAATGAACCCTTGGAATGGTGAGGGGAGTCAAGAAAACTTCACAAAAATTTGGGGCATTTTCAAGTGACTCACAGATCATGAGCACAAATACAAAAGGAGCTGGCTGCCAGCGGCAGCAGCTCCTAATGATAGAAGAACCCTAAGAAATAACTTTTAGGCTGAATGTGCTCGCAAAAAAAATTGCCATAGGATTATAATAGAGGGGCTTCTTTAAGAAGGCCATTTAAATTTTTTTATAAATGGTAGACATTTGTTTCACTAGTTATTAGTAGAGTGAAGTGATCCCTTCCCGACAGCATAAGCATTCAAATAATCGCCCATAAAAAGTAGGTCAAATCGCAACTCGAAGTTAAGGGGGGCCGCATGCCCCGACCTACTCTATCTTATCTTATCTTATCTTATCTTATCTTATACACTCACTCAGTATAGGCCTACAAGTTATAAATTTCAATTAAAATCTACCTGACATAGATGTTCATGCTCTTCCTTAAATGACCACTTCCTCCAGCTGGCAATCTGCATCTCAAAAGACCGGCACAGGACAGAACTACATTTACATTGCAACACATAAATTTTGTGGTAAAAAAAATAACATTTATGAGTTAAGTATGGTTATTTTATTTACTTAATAAGTCCTTCAGTACAAATGGAGTGGCCTTTTCTTACATTGACATATTAAATGTACGGAAAACAATATGTTTTTCACAAATTGATATCTCAATGAATCAATGGAAATGTACTCTTGTCCCCTGCAGACTTGGCCTTTAAAGAAAATATCACCAATCCCATCAATCTAATCATTGCTAACTGCTATAGGCCTCAATAGAAAATGCCACCTATCCCATCCATCCAATCATAGCTATTCACAAGGCCTACAGTCTGATTCATCTACAACGTGAACTGTCCAGTGACGACGTGACGTCATTGCTACGTACTAATAATAATTATTATTTATTTTTATAAAGCGCAAAAAATACAAGAAAATGCATATCAATGCGCCGTACAAAGCGTAAAATAGAAAATGTAAATGTCAATGATAAGATCAATAGTTAAATAGTTAAAATAATAATAAAAACAGAGTCAGTTAAAAGCTTCAGAAAATAAAAGTGTCTTGATTTTTGTCTTAAAAGTTACTAGATCATCACAGGTTTTTGTTTCATCAGGTAGCCTGTTCCATAGAACTGCAGCAGCAGAGGCAAACGAACGTCCTCCATAAGTGTTAGTGTTGACTCTCTGTATGACTAGACTTGTTGACTTAGAGCTACGAAAGGACCTTCTTGGTTGGTACACTTGAATGATGTCTTGCAGATATAAAGGAGCATGGCCATGAATGCTCTTGTATGTCAAGAGCAATATCTTGAAGGAAATTCTATGTCTAACTGGCAACCAGAGGAGAGAGTGTAGAACAGGGGAAATATGATCGTGTTTTCTAGTTGTTTTCTAGTCCGGGTCACAATTCTGGCTGCTGTGTTCTGTAGCCGCTGAAGATGGCACTAGAGGTTGTCAGGTATACCATAAAAAAAAACCATGCAAAGCATGTAAAGCATCAGCTGTAGAAATAAACATTGCTTTTAAAAAATGTGAATGATCTGAAATGTTCAACAAAATGATAGGATTATCACTTTCCATTGTGGCAGGATACTCATTAAGTAACTTCAATTTTATGCACTGTCACAAATATGTTCAAAAACCAAGGGGAGGACAGAAACAGACCTGGCTAAAATTAGTGGACAAGGATCTTGATAACATAAGTATAAATGTTACAGTTGTAAATGGTAATGGTAGGAATAACATATGAATGTTTTGATCATGAACAGTTAGCTAAAAATAGAATATTTGGCAGGACAGAAGAGCGTAACAGAAGAAGAAGAAGACTCACAAAATCCTCATTATCATGAGGGAACACAAAATCATCTGAGCTTTCGAATATGGGGCCTGCCATTTCTGTACACCAAATGGCTGTAGAACAATGTCCATTGAACAGCACAAATTGTATTTCTAGGCGAATTATGCACTGTTTACCGCAACCGCAACAGTACTTTTTCTGGGCGATAATACAGAATTTCAGGTAAAACTATCACCAAAAATGCTTTAAAAAATCAAAAATCGAGTCTTCAATGTCAATAACGCCGTAGGCTATTTGATAATGTGGAATACCTGACAGGCATGTGCAAGTCCGTAGATGATCAGTTCAGTTTAAAATTTGTCAGCCATCACACTTTTTCACTTCCCACATCCTCCATATTGGAATCCCGGACGCTTGGTAATGACGTCATAGAAACCCCATGATCTGATTGGCCGACCAAAATAATATCCTGAGTCCTCTGTACCCACGAGTGCGTCAGCACGAGTGGGTACAGAGGACTCAGGATATCTTCATGAGTGGGAGTACATCTCAAAATACCACCATACAGCCATTTGGTCTTATTTATACCCCATTATGTAATTCAAAAGAAAGCTGAAATTCACTGAGATGATCAATACTCAACAGTGGCCTCAGCCAATCAGAGCACAGATGGCAGCTCAAAACTGGTGATGTCACAATGTTGTGACGTCACCATGGACATGACATCACAATTGTAAACAATGCAATGACATATATCAACCATTATCAAACCATTGAGTATACAAAAAACCATTGAGTATACAACGCAATACCACATGGGATATATCCACTGCTTTTTCATGTGGTATTGTAAACGTTGTGGGGTATAAAGGGATTCATTTGCAAAGAGGATAAAGTTGCATCTTTGACTCTTGGTTCATACGCATTACTCAAGGATAGCACATCAATACGTATCGATCGATGAAGCGTCCTTGACATGAATATTCACTGAGGTCAAATCAACCCAGCGGTCAGACAGGTCAAATTGAAGACAAGGAATCGCTTTGTGCATCTTTAATCAATCACCAACTCAATGCAGCATTATAACAAACTTCAGATATCAGTTTCAGTTGAATTTCACTTTTTTAATTATAAATCATTTTTATAAGTGAACTATAGACCTAGATGTACCAGGCAGCTAGGTCAGAGTCTAGTGGCCTAGTCGGCTATACAAGTACCATGTGAACTACGTTTTCTTTTGTTTTCAACCCGACTTTAAATAAATATTTCCTACTCTTACTCGTAAGGTCAAGGTCAACATCATTAAACCTGATTGCACGGGGGGCCTTGTTCCAAAAGTTGAATAAACATCCCAACTTTAAGTTTTTGTGTACATCCTACCACGACTGACATATGAGCCTAAAAAAAATTTAACAATTGATTCAACTGGCCTCACCTATGGGGCCAGTTGAACCGCCCTTAGGGCCAGTTAACCATTGGAAGAACAGTGGGTAAATGCGAGAAAATCATCTTGTCGTAGTGGGCCCCGTGTCCCAGTGTGCCCCATTTCCTCCAGTATCTTACCTTTATCATGGAAAGGTCTTACTAGTACATTTGTTGTGTAATTTAAAGCTTCACCTACAACCATGCATACAGTATAACCAGTAGCAACTGACATAAATCCTTATGAGGACCTTTCAAAATTCTCAAAAAATAACTTTAAGAACATGATTTTCTCACACTTGAACATAAACAGTCTATCTAAAAAGTTCACGGAGATACACGAAATTTTAAATAAAGGGTTAACAGACATCCTATTCTTATCAGAAACAAAATTAGATGAATCTCATCCCAGTGCTCAATTCCATGTAAACCAATTTGTCATGCACAGGCAAGATAGGAATGCCAATGGAGGCGGAATCTTATGTTATGTTAAAGAAACTATCCCTCACAAAAATCGTTCAGACATTGCGCTTAATATTAATGGAATTGAAACAATAGCGATTCAAATCAAAACATCCAATAAAAATATGATTTTCCTTCACATCTATAAACCTCCTAATGTAAATATAAATTGCCTTACAAATGTATTAGAAACTATGCTTAACAAATGCCTCTTGGAAAGTGATAGTGTCTATGTAATAGGAGACCTTAATGTAAACTTCTTAAATCCTCCAAACCAGATGGTCGAATTATGCGATACATTTGATCTCAGGCAGATGATAAAAAAGCCGACATGCTTTAAAAGTGTAGAAAACCCTACTCTGTTAGACGTTATACTAACAAATAACCCAAAATCTATTAAAAAGACTGCAAACCTACCGCTAGGCATCAGTGATTTTCACAATTTTATTAGTGCATCAACCAAGCTAACATGCCCAAATAATGAACCAAAAACAGTACATTACAGATCTTTTAAAAAATTTACTGAAGAATCTTTCATAAAAGACCTAATGTCAACTCCTTTCCATGTCTCTGAAATATTTGATGATGTAGACGACCAACTGTGGTTTCATAATTCCTTACTCGTAAATGTAGTTGATAGGAATGCTCCTAGAAAACAAAAAATTATCAAATACAAGCCACTTCCATACATGAATGACAATCTGAGAAAATCCATAAATGTCAAGGCAGCACTTAGAAGAAAATTCCATAAAACCAAAAATAGAGAATGCTGGGATAAATTTAAAAAGCAAAGAAACCTTGTCAATAAGCTAAAAAGAGCCTCACTAAAGCAATATTTTGATAAGAAATGTAATGAGAATGCTAATAAAGGCAAACACTTTTGGGAAATTGTAAAGCCTTTTATGACAAATAATGTGAAACGTAACAACCAAAATGTTACTTTATTTGAAAATAATACATTAATTAGTAATCCGTTAGATGTCAGCAATACCTTCAATGAATTTTTCATAAATGTAACACAAGATCTTAGCGAATCCGAAAAAGTGCAACAAATGTCAGCTGATCAGGTCATTGACCACTACAAAAATCACCCGAGTGTTAAGCAAATCCAAAACTTTGTAACCAATGAACAACAATTTGATTTCCAGCACGTAAACAGATCAACAACTTTGAGTAAGCTCAAACTCTTACAAATGAATAAGGCAACAGGTTTCGATAAAATTTCTCCAAAATTCTTGAAAACTGGCTCAGAAAGTATAAGTAGGTCACTAACACCAATCATAAATGAAAGTATAAAGAAATGTAAATTTCCTAACTGTAACAAAAAGGCAGAAGTTACCCCTTTATATAAAAAATCTGATCAACTTGCAAAAGAAAATTATAGGCCCTTAAGTGTTCTAACTTCCACATCGAAGGTATTTGAGGGAATCATGTGTGACCAGTTAATAAGTTTCATGTCGCCAGCACTATCCATTGACCTTTCTGCATACCGAAAGTTGTATAGCTGCAATAATGTACTTATTAAATGCATAGAAAATTGGAGAAAAGCTCTTGATGATAACTGTAATGTAGGGTGCGTACTTATCGATCTCTCCAAAGCATTTGACAGCCTACCACATGGACTTCTTATTGCTAAATTGCATGCCTATGGTGTGTCAGTCCAAGCATGCTCTCTTATCATGAACTATCTGAAGAATAGGAAACAAGCTGTTAAAATAGGCGACATTAAAAGTGATTGGATGAACTTAAAGACAGGTGTCCCGCAGGGTTCTCTGATGGGACCGCTGCTTTTTAACATATTTATAAATGACTTCTTGATAGACCAAAGCACATTACGTGAAGTTTATAATTACGCAGATGATAATACTCTTTCCTACTCTCATAATGACTTGTCAGTAGTTAAAGATAAACTCGAGATAGCCTCTGCGAGGGCAATCAAATGGTTTAATTCAAATTTTATGAAAGCAAACCCAAATAAATTTCAAACAATATGTATTAGCAGGAATAATTCTGAAATGGAATTAGAATTACAGGGCAATACTATTAAATCTGAAAATGATGTCAAGTTGCTAGGCATTCACATTGATAGCAAGTTGAATTTCCAAAATCAAGTATCACTAGTAACTAAAAAGGCAGCAAGACAAATAAATGCTTTACAACGAATATGTAGGCACATTGATTATGAAGGCAGATTAAGAATTTATGAGGCTTTCGTGGCATCAAACTTCGTCTATTGTTCTGTCGCGTATAACACTTTCTCTGTCGGACAGGACCGAAAATTTGAAAAATTAAATGAAAGAGCTTTACGATTAGTCTGTAATGATTATGAGAGTACATACAATGATATTCTATTGAAAACGAATAAGAAGATGCTCTATGTTAAGCATAGGTATAACTTAGCTGAATTTGTTTTCAAAGTCACGAACAACTTAGCGCCGCCTGTTGAAAGTTCATTTTTCAATAAACAGGTATCTCCGTACAACATGAGAGATAATAACAAGTTAATTCAACCACAATTTAACACAATTCAGTATGGCAAGCGATCTATTCGATATCAAGGTCCCTCATTGTGGAATATTCTACCCTCTCACATTAAGTGCAGCCCGGACATAGTCTCTTTTAAGTCAGCGTTGATAAAAAGCAATAGTCTGAATATATGTGATTGTGGAACATGTCTTCTATGTCTAAGGAACTCTTTGTAAAATAAGGGCCCACATTGTATATTGTGAAGACACAAACGGGCTTATTAATGATTAATGCTTTCTGAAAACTCATCTGTACATAATTCATCTCATCATTTTGCCGCTTGTTATTTTTGATTTTATCTTGTCGGTCAAAAGCTTTGTAGCTTGTGTTGCTTGTTTTATATTTCACCACCGACTTTAAATAAAATTTTACTTTACTTTACTTTACTTTACTTTACAAGAACAATAGCTATTTTTCAAATATGTACGAGTGTATATAAATATATTTCAAAAATTTTGACAAAAAGTTTTAAAATGGACAATGGTTTTTTAAATGACGTTTGCTTTTAAATTCCATCGTAAACGTTCACATTTCCGTTGACATCCAAGCCTTCTTGAGAGACTGCAGATCGCAAAATGCCACAGTCCTGCGAGGCGCATCATCTTTCGGCTGCTGAGGCTGCAGTTCTTTTTCCTCATCTTCATCACTTTCCAGCTTCTTGTTCTCTCCCTTTGAAGTCCTCCACCTCCTGATGTTCACCCTGGGTAGAGGCAAGGACCGGGCGAAGTGGTCCACTCTCGTTCTCACATCTTCGTAGTCCTTCTCCTGTAAGTGAAGATTGATTTCAAGACTGATTGATTGACTCATTGATAGGCTGATTGGTTGACTGATTGAATGGTCAATTGATTGATTGATTGATTGATTGATTGATTGATTGACTGACTGATTGTAGGCCTATTATATATGAGACACCACATGGATTGATATGATGTCTAAATACTTACAGTTCTGCTGCATGGTTTACAAGTAAGTGAAACGCAAAATGTTTCACCATTTGGTCAATGCTAAACTTCTCCAATCAAACTGCTTGTTGGAGTAAGGATTCTCAACCGATGCATCAAAATTGAAAATACTTCAAGTTACATAATACATGTGTGGGTGAATGTCTTTAATTTAAGTGAGTGACAAACGAGGCCAATTGATGCAAGTTCAAAACGACCAAATAATATGAAAATTTTCATCTCATCAGATGAGAATTTATGCCTCCAAAAGCACTTTAATTGAGGATGCTTAGCAATGGTAAAGCACCACCGGTTGCACTTACAAGCAGCACTACAGACATATATATTTAAAACAGAAAATACAACCACAAAGACATGTTTCTTCAAGGAAATACAGGCCTAAGGACAAGAAGATAATAAACTGAATAATATTAGACTGACTGATATGAATATTTTAAAAGAGTTTTCATGTGTCAAATTGCATTTATCTTAAACAACGAAATAATTTCTTTTCCTACTGGTAGGCCTAAACGGAGAGTTAAAATTCATATAGGACTATAGGGGAGAGTGGGGCCAGTTGAACCAGCAGGCCAGTTGAACCACCCTTGATTTTTAACCGAGTGGACCAGACATGGGAACATACATACAACCTTGTGTTAGGCCTTATTAGGCTAGTCTTTTCCGTCTAGATCTTTTGGCTATGAGACCCATGGTAACGAACCTATCACACTTTTCTCATTTTTTGCATGTAAATTATAGTTTGTCACATTGACATGGGGCTTTCATAGCATTTAAATTACTTGGTCTGCAGGGATGTCACAGTGGCGGATCCAGACACGGTCATCTAGGGGGGGCCCGGGCGTGTTTCGGGCATTTGCGGGCTCCCGTTGTAGCGTATTTTCTTCAAAATACTATTATTAATCTCAGTGGTCTAGGGGGGGCCCGTGCCCCCTAGGCCCCCCCCCTGTATCCGCCACTGTGTCATATCATCATAAGATAATGGGTTATGTGTAGATGGAAACCCACATCCTTAAAATGGTTTCCAACAACAAGGGTACAGCCAGGCTATATATAGATACATGGAGGTCACAGTGGGGCCAGTTGAACCAGAGGAGTTTATGGCAGTTTATTAATATTTCTTTTTAATCAAATTTTTAACAAAATACATTTACAATGAAAGGTACTATTTAGTAAAACTGTTTTTCTAATAGACCCATTACAATGGATTAAAATAAATAAATAAAATTATTATGAAAGTTTAACAGTCGACTGGTTCAACTGGCCAAAACATGCTATGGTCCTAGCTAAGATTGTTGGCAAAAATAAAGGACTGCAGCCCCACACTTCACCCATCATCCTTCTAATGGTTCAACTGGCCCCACCTTTTTTTTTTTGGAGGCTCATATGTCAGCTGTGATAACTTGTAAGGCATACGTAAAAACCTAAAGTTGGGATGTTTAGACAACTTTTTAAACTACCTTTACCATCTTTGTTCTCCTTGAAAGCGGTAAAGGTAAGCACACAGGAGAGCAATGTTGAAAATTTGGTTCAACTGGCCCTGATCTCCCCTATATCTAGGGCAATGAGTTTTTATTTGTTCCAGAGTTTTAACACAATTCTACCATATTAAGTTCCATTGCATTCGCAATATTCGGTCATATGCATCAGCCCACATAACATATATAACATAATTTATAAGTCTTCCAAAACTGGATCTAGGCCATGAAGCTCGATGTGGACAGCATCCAACAGTTTCACATAGCTAGGCCTAATGTTCTTACACTCTCTAGGGACACATTGTGCAAACAAGGCTGTAGGCTCTATAGGCCTAATATATGGGGTACGCCAGGCGGACATTTTCGATTTGGATGCAATTTTACATCTAACGCTTATCGGTCTTACCATTTGGCGGAGTAGTTTGTTGGACCTAGTTCTGTGTCTGCGCTGGAGCTCAATGGTTTTCAGGGATTCCATGAGAGAGGAAGTGGGCAGCTTCCCAGCAGGAAACACAGGGTTCGGCCGAATGGAGATTGCAGCTTTCCTCTGGACAACTGGCAGGGTTTTGTCATATGAACTGACACAAGCACAACAATCTGGCTTTCTCCTTGGTTGTCCAGGCTTCGTCCTCTGTCCAGGGGGCATCTGCTTGCCCCGCTTGATCCCTGGACCATGACCTTCCACTCCAACCAGCTTCTGACCTTCCTCTCCATCTTGCCGTTCCACTCCACTTTGCAGTTGCTGGATGCTCTTGGCTTTGGAAGGGCCAGATGCTGTATGAAGAAACAATATTTATAAACAACCTTAACAGCTGCAAGAAAAGACTATGACTGGTTTATTAGAGTCATTTTTAAAAAAGCTCAGGCCTAACGATGAACAAAACTTCAAACCCAATAGGTACATTAACCATTAATTCTTGAGAATGTGACATGGTGTATACATATTCTTCGGGTAAAATTGCCTTTAAATTAGAGAAATGTCAAAAATTTGTGAGATAGCCTAGCTTAGGCTAGCTAGTAGCTACAACAATTAGCCTCATTTTGATGTCACAGTATTGTCACTATTGTGACGTCACAAGAATTGCCTATGACATCATTCTCCTATTAGAAGAGGATTTGTTCAATGTAAAATCCTTTTTTTTCAGTTTCAGGGAGAAATCAAACACTTACTCCCATAATTAGGCCTATGTGAAATAAGATGCAGTCAGAAGTAAAAAAAAGGTGTAGGACCTACTTTTTATTATCTTTTTTTTTATTAATCATGAAAAATTGGTACACAGGCCTACTGCAGTGACCTATATAGGGAAGACTGGGGCTAGTTTTCACAAGGGCAAGTTGTCACAATGCTTATAACTTGGCTATAGGTGGCAGCAGTTGTGTCGTTATTAAATAAATTTCAAGATCTGTTTGCTTGTTAAGCTTTTTCTATGATGTGGTTGAAAGTAAGTATAATCTGTCATGTGATATGTGGACTTCTTAAAAATGACTTTTTCAACAGAAATTTTACAATTATTTCATTGTCCTCCAATTTGAGAAGCAATTTTCTGGTAGAAATAAGTCCTGATTTATGATTGCATTCATCCAAAGTCTTCGCAAGATGTGTATTTTTGTTTTTCAATGGGAGGATTCATGACCGCATCCAGAGCCTCACCTGTAGCATGTAGAGTGGGCCAATCAGCATTGTTTCAAAACGTTAGGGCTGCACGATTTTAAAATCGAAAATTTATGGTTAATGCGATATATCAGACAGAGCAATAATGTCATCGCAGTTCAGTGTGACAAATTAATTTAAATGAAGTAAACAGTGAAATAAGGCGAGTGGACCTAATATCAGCCTGGACCTTTTATCTGCTACCTTGTAGGCCTATGTACATCTTATCACTCACAGAAATGTCATGCTTTCCAGGTATTAAAGCCTAACCGTCAATAAAAAGTACTTGGATAGGCCTATTTCAGTCAAATATAGTCTACCGTACCCGGACTACCGTAGTTTCATCTACACGCACAGTTCACATGTATGCAAAACTTGCACCCACGAGACTGGGCGGAGAACGGGCCCAAAATTGGTTTTATCGCTGATTTATCATCATCAGGATTTATCATCAAATTTATACTTGTAAACATTTCACATTGGAATTGCAAACATATTAAATATTTTCTTTATCTTACCTGGTGATGATAATGAAATTCTATTGGAAGAACGAGTTGACAGCTGTTGGTCGGAAAAGGAGCCAGAAAAGGGCTTGACGAACCTTGGGATCTTTGAGTCTCCATTAGCATGGAAGCGAAAGCCAGGGGGCAGCCAATCTGACAGGTGAGTGGAAGATGTGAGGCAAGTCCTTATGTCCTGGGTTGACTTGACCAGCGAGTTCCCATCCTCACACAATAACTTCGACTTCCAGAAAATCCTCTCACTTTCTATTCTGCGCAGTGTCCGGCGTCGCTCCTTCTCCAAATCTAAACATATCTTATCCAACTTCCTCTGTTCAAACAAGTTTCTATCATAGCTTGTGATATCTAGCATTTTCTGGGGGTTCACTGCAACCTGCTGGTCATCAAAGTAAAGCTGTGACATCTTTTCTGTTTTACGACATAAAATTGTAATGCCAGAAATGTGCAGCAGGAATAATGTCATGAAGCTCAATGATGTAACAATAAGTAATGACGTCACAATAAACTGTTAAACTGTTTGTGACCTCACATTACACTGTGACGTCACGTTGTTATTACTATGACGTCATAATCAAGGCCAAATCTTTGCATCCTGTGTCTCATTTGACACTGCAACAAGATAAAGCGAGACCATTTTCAGAAGTTGACACATTTCTGAATACTTTTAATCGAAACTGTATGATCTGACTGACTGGCATGGATAGGCCTAGAGGGACTGGTCAACTGAAGAACTACAGAGAGGGAGCTCAGAAGACAGAGAGGCTCCTTCAGGAGTCAAGAGAGACAAGAATGAGATGCAGGGAGCTGCAGCAAGAGATGGAATTGATGGAGCAACATGTTGCAAGAGTTCAAAAGAGGTGGCAGGAAGTGAGGCAAGGGATGATGACACACAGACAACATCTGCAGCAAGAGAGGCAAGCCAGGGAGATGGACAGGTTCATGGGCAACGTCCTTGAGAAGCTAATAAAGCAAGGGAAGGGCATCCGACTCTGCCCCCTATATTTGGAAAACGCACAGAGGAAATAATATCAATTGGCTGCTAACATATCTCGTTATTGCTGCCAATTAAAAAAGAAGACTTGTAGTTCCTATAACGAATATGTCTTGCTTTTGCACATGTTGATCTATTATTACCAGGCAAATCTAAGATTTCCACATTGCAATTTAAAAATCTAAAGAATAAAATCAAACATGCAGTATTGCCTTTGTTTCACTTTAAATGTCGGTGTAAGACACTCAGGCTTGTATGCAAGTAGTAGGCCTACATATAAATTTATTTATGTACAGAGTGACACCTTTTACCTTTTTGGTAAATTGTATTAATTATTTGAGTAAACTTACATTCAGCTACCAGTGGCCACCAGTGACCTCACAACAAGCCCTATCAAATACATTGAAATGAAGTGTCAATTTCGTCATTAGGTAACTTGTGACCTCACTGATGAGGGCTGTGAATCAGCAAGTGACTCGTTTCCATAGCTTTGAAAGTATAGAGTATGACTTAAAAAAAATATAGATCTATATATATTTTGTATGTCATTATAACCTCATAGGAGTAGGGGAGACCAGGGCTAGTTGTCAAAATTCTTTTTTACTTCAAATTTGACTGTATCTGAGAGGTCTCTAGGTTCAGGTTGTCTGGAAACTTCCAACCCTATAACATTTTTGTAAGTCTTGAGAAAGTTTGTATTCAGCTTTTGTCCTGATTTATCAACCATGCGTTTCCTTGTAGGTCATGTTGTAATTCAAAGTCATTTTTGTGGAAATGTGACAACTTGCCCCAAGCCCGGGGCAAGTTATCACAGTCACATGGCAATCTAACATCTCTTGACAGACTTTCTGTAATCCAAGCTTGCAATACATCGGATCCCTCTTGAAAAACAAAAATACACATCTTGCGATGACTTTGGATAAATGCCATCATAAATCAGGGCGCATTTCTGCCAGAAAATTGCTTCTCAAATTGGAGGACGATGAAATGATTGTAAAATTTTTGTTGAAAAAGTCCACATATCACATGACAGATTATACTTTCTTGCAACCACATCATACAAAAAGTTTAACAATCAAAGAGATCTTGAAATTCATTTAATAACGACACAACTGCTGCCACCTATAGCCAAGTTATAGGTATTGTGACAACTTGTCCCTGTGACAACTAGCCCCGACCTATCCTCGTCACGATCATGAAGTCAATGCGATATCTCGGTAATCAAAAGAGAATATAGGCCTACTCTGGTTCCACTTAGAAAACACAGACACATTGTTCACGGAGACTATGGGTTAATGCCATCATGAATCAGTGCCTTAATCTCCCAAAAATTGTCTCAAATTGGAAGACAATGAAAAATTTGAAAATGGTGAAAAAATTGAGTTTAAACTGTCATTTTCAGAAATCTTCACATAGCGCATGACAGACTACACATTTTTGTGATATCATCACAAAAATATTCCCAGTGTTAACAAGAAATTCTTTAAAAAAAGAATTGTAGGGACCTGAGGTTTCTTCAAACACATATTTTATTTTCCAAATATTCAAATAATGTTTCATGTATGTGTAGTTACATCTATACCTCCAATTTACCACTGTGAGTGTGTGATTTAACAAACCTAATACATGTTACCTCATGATTAGGCATGCCTAATTACTGGTGTTATTAACATAGACAGCAAACGAAGCAATGAGAAGCCCTTTTATATTCTTTGTCATGAACATGAAATTTATATTTCCATTACAACAAACTAATTGTGGCTTGCATAATATTTGGATTATTACACTTTTAGACTGGCCATTTTGTGAGAAGTTGAATATCTAATGTTCTAATGTTCTCATACAGTGTTTTCTTTTATCACTTGTTTTATATCATCTCAAATCTTTATACACTTAGGCTATATCATTTTTTGAAGAAAATCTCTATGGGATAATATTATACTCAAGGTGTGCTTTGGATATGGTCCCCAATCACTCAACCATGACAGTCCAGTCATGGTTGAGTGGCTCCCAAGGTCATGCAGTGAAGGAGCTACTGAGAATAAAGAGGGGCAAATATATACTTGATTTGTAAATTGTAGTCACAGTTACCTTCACTGTAGCATGAGTACCCTCCTAATATTGGAGGTAAATTTGGAGGGTACTCCTGCTATAGAGAAAGTATATCTGCAAGGCCAACTTCCTAGTGGCCCCCTCCAGAAACTCAAAAAGCTCCACCACTGCAGTACACATAAATTGATGACAAATAGCACTTGGCTGATTCTTTTTGTCCCTTTAGTTAGGGACCTCCACTGTAAAATCTTTCCTCATTTGGAGCTTATAACACAGATCTGAGATGGTCCCTACAAAAAATACCAAAATTGATTTAATTGCCACGCAGTTGCTACCAACCATAGCTGAGTAATAAGCATTGTGACAACTTGCCCCTGTGACAACTAGCCCCGGTCTCCCCTAATGATGAATAACACGGAAGAGATAGAGCTATATGACCTCACAAGGAACATTTCAGTCCAATTCTGTAAGCACTTGACATTCGTCTACTGTAAAGTCATGAATGCGCTTACGTAGAACTTTGTTACAATTCATGGGATGAAAGGATTATCACCTGGTTGGCTGTGAATATCATTGTTTACAGTCAAAATATCAGGGCCTATGATATTGTAAAAAATACCACCCTTCAAGGGTGATATTTTTTAACAATGGTTATGACATCACCAGCATTTTGGCTGTCTGATGACGTCACAAACCAAACAAAGGCCAAAACAATAGGATTGTGACGTCATATCCATTGTTGCTCCATGGTGACATCACGTTTTTGTAGGGGAGAGCGGGGCATGATGGGCACCTTAACTTTGAAGGTCCACCATATCAAAACTATGCCAACAAAAATTGCTATTTTTTGCTGACCGGTTTTGCATTAGGTTCTATTTAAGCATAGACAATCTTGTTTCTCTCAGTGAAATAGTGTTTGAGTTATAAGCACTTTAAATTTTTCGACAGGTGCCCATCATGCCCCGCAAGGGTGGGGCATGATGGGCACCTTGTTGGGGTATGATGGGCAGCTTCAAATGTTGGTCAATACTTACAGCATTATAGTTGTAAAACTGAAATAATTCCAATATTCTTAATAAAAAACTTGCATTACATGATAAAAGGTAGTTATTGAACCAACTCAGCAAACCATAATCACTTTTTCGTCTAAAAATGCAGGTAACAATCCAAAAACGTAAATTTAACATCATGAAAGGTGATTTGGCACACAAATTATGTTCTTAAGTATAT
This sequence comes from Platynereis dumerilii, assembly GCA_026936325.1. NCBI lineage: Eukaryota > Metazoa > Annelida > Polychaeta > Phyllodocida > Nereididae > Platynereis > Platynereis dumerilii. Next base: position 176,336,264 of record JAPTHN010000001.1, on the reverse strand, counting down.
ACCTGAGGTAGTAAATAAGATGATACCAACAGATTTTGAAATAGGCAGCATTGTCCATTCTCGCCAATCTGCAACTATTATATTTCAATAAATACATATAATTAGTTCACATGGGGCATGATGGGCCTGGGCCCATCATGCCCCAATCAAGGGACCCATCATGCCCCAAACTTCATTTTTCATAAATGCCCTCAGACACAATTTTCCAAGAATAAAGTCATTTTCATACAAAATGTTGAGATATTTCTTTGTGAAAGTAAAACAAGACAGCTGTTAAAATATCACATTCGCATAATCACAACGCACTTGGAAAATCAGGAAAAAAAGTTGTAAGGGCTTCAAAATCCTAAAAGGTCAATATCTGCTAAAGTATTGGTATCTGAGCCATGGAATTTTTTCTTCAATAATGGCTGCAAAAAGGTATTCTTAACAACAATCATCAGCTTCCTCCAGTGTCAAACTTTGGAGTTAAAGCCCAAACCCATCATGCCCCGGGGGCCCATCATGCCCCGCTCTCCCCTAATGGCAGAAAATAGTCTCTCTTTATAGCTCAAAATTTAAGGTAAAACCAGGTGATAAAAACAAAACAACCACGCGTCAGGGCACTTCGTACAATATCACTTGCTGTTGTGTGAATTAATATCACTTTCGCCCTTCGGGCTCCAGTGATATTAATTCACACAACAGCTCGTGATATTGTTACTCAGTGACCCTGACTTGGGTTGTTTTGTTATAATAACTTACCGACAATTCGCTTTTTTGAGAGATGAAATGAACAAAGTCAGCAAGAAGAGTTCTAACCTAGAACTTTATTTTGGCTAATGTCAGTGTCACTGGGTGCATGCAGTCTGATGAGTTTAAAATGTATGTAGACATTAAGCACAGGCCAATAAGCCTATTGGGAACATGGAGTAATATAAGAGCATAGGCCTACTAATATACCTATTATGCAGAGTGTGAACATCCTGAATGGTTGCATGGCAACAAAAGGCCCCTGGCATTCAGTGCTATAAACTTTCATTTTTTCAGAGTAGCTAAAACGGGACTACAATAACTATAATTAGGTTTTGAAACCTCTCCACAAAATTTGTCATCCCCAACCATCTACATCTGTTCCATGTAGGCCTAACAGGCTCTAAGGTGCTCATATTCCCCCATGTTACCCAGTAATACACGGTATAAGAAGTATGACAAGTTGATAACCTATACGGAATGCTGTGCACTGGAAGCGGTTGAGTGCTATTAGTGCAAAATGCTTGAGCTTACAAGTGCATTTAATAAATGGCCTATTCTGGGATTGGGTAAAGTCCAGAGTCATCCTTCAGAGTTGGCAGGTTGAGGTCATCTGACTCGCTGTCTCCGGCCCCATCCGAGTTATTGTCTATCTCCATCACAATCTCTGCGTCTTCCGCAAATGGAACCCTCACATCACTCGGTCCAGGCGGCTGTCCTTCTCTGCCATATTCTGAGACTCCTTGCCCGTCAGAAGTTGTCTCCTCAGGAGACTTCCTCTCCGCTAGCACAGTTGAGTCTGGTAGTGAATCGAATCTCTGGCTGGCATCTTGTGCAACACTAATTTCATTCTGGCCAAAATATGGGCTACCCATTCTGTAGGTTTCCGAAGTAATCTCAGATTTCTGATCTGAAATTCCAGGTGACCGGGCAGACCTGGGAGTTCCACCAGGTGATGCCCCTTGTGACCTTGGATGCCCATCTTGTGACTTGGGAGTCGCTGCTCGTGATGGTGGTGTCACAGCTCTTGGCTTTGGAGACTCAACTCTTGAATTTGGAGAATCTACTCGTGACTTTGGAGAACCAACCCTCAATTTTGGAGATTCAACTCGCGATTTTGGGGATCCAACACGTGAATTTGGTGTCCTGGGTCGTGATTTTGGAGATTCGACTCTTGACGTTGGCGTACCAGCACGAGACTTTGGAGTTCCCGTTCGTGACGGCGGTGTGGCGACCCGCGACTTGGGAGTGCGAGCACGTGACTCAGAGGGCTCGTCCTGTCGGCCATCTTGTGACCTGGGTCTAACCGTGAGGTCATTTATAAATTGTCCATTGACCTCTTCTTTGTCCAAAGAGATATTTTGGATCTCTGCAGTAACATTGGCTAATTCATTAGTATATCCTCCTTGGCTAATTTCAGCATTTCCCTCTTCCGCCCCACTTGCTCGTTCTTCTCTCTGCCTTTCTTCTTCTTCCTGCCTTAATCTTTCTTCCTCTTCTTTCTTCAGTCTCTCCTCCTCTTCTCTTCGGTAAATCTCGTCTATTTCCTGGGAACGACGGAGGAAAAGCAGCTGAAAAATTAACAACCAAATGAGCAATAAATATTTGTGATAATGTTAGAATCGTAAATTTCAGAATGTTAAAGGCGGTTCAATATAATGATTTTGAAAACTTCAAATCCATTAGATAATTTGAGAACAGATGAAGTGAGGCCTAATCAAAGCCCTGAGGTTTACCTTTCGACGTTCCTCCTCAGTGCGCATGTGCAGAGCCTCATGACGTAATTCCTCTTGTCTCTTGATCGCCATTTCCGCCTCTGTCCTCTCAATCTGCAGCAGCCTGGCCTCTTCCTCTTCCTGTGGAAGATCAAGAAGCATCAATATTACTTTGTTACAAGTACTAGTAGTTCAGAAGCTATAAATCAAAATCAGCAATTTAAAACATTAGGTCTTTTGTCTATTAGATCTCCTGACTTGGAAAGTATCAAAATAAATGTGATCATACAGTGGTAGGGGTTCAATTAGAACCACTCTCTGCTCTGGACATACCATGAACAATCAGACTTTGGCAGTGCTTGTATGAGTTCCATACATCGTAATGAACAGTTATGAATTGCTATCCTGATAAACACACTCACTGGTGCCAGAGAAATTAGAATTTTGGTGTAGCAGTCATGTCGAGGCTCATTGGGACACTGAAATGGGGCACATTGGGATGCACTTTATATGGCAGAATGTAAGTGTCTGAGTCAACAGAATGACCTGGGACAGCACACAATAGGTATCTAGGCCAACAGGCCACAGTGAATTGTGTCATAGTGGATTAACATGTTTTGTGAACAAATTTATAGCAAAGTACTGCATGTTACTTAACTGTTTAAAGTTATAGCTATTGATTCTACAGTGTGTCTGATGAAATTATGCAAGTTACGTATTTCACACTGGTATGAAAACTATTTGACCCACCATTGCATCCTTTTCACATAATCACTGGATTGGGCTTGGAAATCTTCCATGTAATTTTCATAAAGTTTCATTGAGGCAAAATTGAGTTATGCAATATTTTCAAATATTTGGGTGTCTGATGAAATTACGCAAAATCCACATGTAGCCTTAAAAACGTTAAAGTTTCAAATGATTTTGCTTCAATCATTTGCATTCTATCATTTGTCAACTATTCATGTCGAAATATTTCATTTAAATGCTGCCTATGTCATGCAATATGTATTAATTGTCTCCATTGGAATAACATTGATTTTGCATATATTCTTCAAATTTATGCACCCGAAAACTTCAAAATGGTTCGGATCATTTAAAAAATGCCTCTAGCACTAACCTTATACTGTCTATTTAGCTCTTTGCAAACAAAATTGAAATAACATGCCTTACTTTAAAATAATTAGCAATCAAAAGTTCTTTCCACGACTTCCCATTAGAAAATAGCATTGTGACTAAGATGCGCAGTTCCTTATCCAATAGTTTGTCAATTTCCAACATGCAACTTATCGGTCAGTTTTACCACACTGAATAGATGGAAAAAGGCAACTTTTACAGGCATTTTCAAAATGATCAGTCTATTTTGAGATTTTTGAAAGCAGAAATTTGAAAAATTTGTGCAAAATCAATATTATTCCAATGGAGACAATTAATACAGTATTTCCCATATAAATGTGCCTGCATGTAGTAGTGTACAGTTCCGCCCGTAAGTAAGTGAAACGCATGAAATGGGGCCATTGCATCAATGCTAAACATACTCAGCAAAACTGCTTGTGGAATTATGAATTCTCATCCCAGGAAAAAATATTGCGTCATAAAGGCCAATATGTGAGGCAAGTGGAATAACAATGGCAGTCAATTTTCTTTGCTGTGATTAGAGTTAGGTATGGGTCAAAGTCTTTGATAAGTAAGTGAAACACAGGCCCAATGTTGTTTAATAGGGAAGGGTAGTTCACTTACTTATCAAAGACTTTGACCAAAACCTAAATCCGACTACGGCAGACAGAATTGGCTGCCATTGTTATCTCACAAGCCTCACATATCAGCCTTTATGACCCAGTATCTTTTCGTCTCATTGGATAAGTATTCATGCCTCCACAAGCAGTTTGGTTGAGGATGATTAGCATTGATGCAATTGCCCCATTTCAGGCATTTCACTTACTTACAGGCGGCACTGTATGTAGGCCCCTATACATTTAAATAAATCATTTTCATGTGCAAGTTTGTTTGCAACACCACCGTGTACCGTTTAGAAAAGACATCAACACGTTTTTCTGGGAAGAGAAAAGCCAAGAAAAAATCATCCTGGGTGAACTGGGAACTCTAGGCGTGTTAAATTTATTTGAGCAAGCCACTTAACTGAAGTTAACACCATGGCCCTTGACGGTTCAGAACGGGCAAGTGGGATCAAGTGGGAATTCTTTTGGGCGGGAAGAGCAATAACAAATTGCCCTTGGCCCCGGAATGACAGCCGCGTAAATGCTGCATTGTATTTATGTCAGGGGGTTGGCCCTGTCATTCGGAATTGCACCCGTTAAACCTGAACTGGGATTAACAGCCTGCTGCCACAGCACTGACGGAACCGTTAAATCTGACCAGATGGAATATATAGACCTACGTTAACTCTTTATATATCGTAGTACATTACACAGGCCAGGGCAGCCTTACTGACTTTCTGTATCCTAGTCTCCCAGATGGCAAAAGATCTCTATAGCCTATAAACATATTTTTCTCAATCTTTATCAATCAAAGAAACCCGATTTCCAGCTCAGACGTAATTGACAGACAGGCGTCCACTGGCTTAGGTCCGAGAATAAGGTCTTTTACGAGACAGAAATCAAATTCCGTGGAAAGCCAGTTTACTCGAGGACTCTACTTCCTGAGTCATCATTGGCTGCCACCCTACCCTCCCCCTCTTCCTGCACATACCACTTGATTGGCCAGGCTATCTCTGCCCAGCTGCCACCCCATGCAGTTGCTTTGGAGGGCTGGCTTACTCTACACCTACTGGGGTAAGTTTCTTATTTTTCTTTTCGATTTTGAAGCAAAGTTCTGTTCATGATTTCAAGCAAAGCAATTTGCGACTGATTATATAGCTTGATGAATATGTTATGAAATGGAACTCAAATTTCTTATATGATATTCAAATATCCTATTAACAGAATAACCTCGCATGCACAATAATATTATAGGGCTACAGTAATATTGACCTGCAAAAATGTTGTTGTGGATACGTAATAATATAAAGGGCATTCCACTGTTCAAAATTAGTAATTTTTTTTTAAATCAGTTTGAGGACCTTTTAAACATTTAAACTACAAGACAGACCAACGTGAACTCTGACTTCGTCGTGTTGCTTTGCCCAGGTTGACTTTTCTGATCAAAACCAAAAAAAAAGGGAGTTCTTTCTCTTCTTATGGCCTGTCACTTTGCTGTCAGAGTGTCTACATTCGATAAGTCCTTATATCCTCCGACTTGTTCAATTATAGGTTTGCCTGTAAGTGCCTGGGCTATCAGCCCCACCATCTTGGTCTCTCTGCTGCGGCATGTTGCGTACACTACAGTGGAACCGCTCGGCAATTTTGTAACTGATGTAGAATAAAAGGTCAAACATGGAAGAAATGAACGCATTTAAAGTTCAATTTCAGGCCTGCTGTTCCGTTAGGGATTAGTTCTTGCTCTATGGATTGAAAGTTGGTGTGAAAGATTGAAAGGGGGGAATTCAAAAGAGGAAGTTTTTGTGATTCTCTTTTTTTTCTTTCGTTTCATATAACCTGACTAATTCCCAAGTATTTCAACAGCTGGCAAACTGAGCAACAACTTATAGGTCTAACTTGCAAATGAAGGGCAGATAAATTTATAGGACCTGGTATCCAATGACTATCCATGAATGTGTAAATCCAAAAGAAGATACAGTTTTTTGGTGACAGCTTGTCTGTGTCTTTCTAACATATATGGATAGTCCCTGATAGGTAGCAATCTCCACAGCTCCGTCCATATAGGTTTATCTTTCTATTCTTAGTCAATTTACAATATATAGACCATGTAACGCCAATGTATGGAAAATTGTGTTTAGTTCTATAGGCAATACAGTTCAGAGTGGACATTGAACAGCCTGAACTTTGGTCATTTCTGGGGGTATTGGGTTAAGCACACCATTGGCCCATTGGCTGCATATGCATGGTTGATGGAGTCGTGTTTGACAACGGTAATCCAAATGGCTTACCATAAATTAGAGCATGCATTGTTCTCTCTTTTCCCGGTGCTTTTGTTCCTAAATGATCAGCATGTCATACAATTACGTCCAAACAGTACAGATGGATCAATGACTCGGACTGACTCAAACACATACACTGAAAAAAAAAAAAGAAGGATTGTCTGATATCAGACAATCAACTGAATGAAACAAACAAGTTTGTTGACATTTTGAACAATTTAATTGTCTGGATTAGACAATTGTTTTCGGTGTAGGAGAATAAGTGACAACAAAGAATAGGGGATATATTGCAGTGAAATACTGGCATTTCCTTGACTGAAAGAGGTGTCCAAAGGTATGATGAAATTTGTTCTATCATGCCTGATATATCCACAACAATTTTGTAGAAGTATATATCCTATATAATAATATGTAGATAACGACACTTCTGTCCATTTTATACTCAACTGCATGTTTTCCACTCTCACTATACGAATCACAGATACATGTCAGTGAATCAATTTAATCTCCTTGTCAACTTGCTTCCATGTAATATCCGGGGAAACAAAACTGAAAGCTACAGGTGTTGTGGAATGCAATAAATACATGATGACAGGCACATCAAATTGCTGAATTTGCCTAATAATAGCCTGGATGATTTATATCTTTCAATAACCCAGTAAGTTTATTGCTGGTCCTCCTAGGCTCGGCTGGTATGTCTTACAATTATAAATGTTTCAACAAAAATAAGTCCCCCTTTATGAAAGCTTGAACATATCAAAGTTCACTATAGTTTGCAGGCCTGCACATTGACATTGTGTCTGTAGATAATTGTAAGTTGACTCAACTTGACTGCTTCATTTTTGTTTGACCCAGCAGACTCCAAAAGGACGTACCCCTCTTTTCAAAAATTTGAAGTTTCGCATTGTCTAAAAAAAATTCACCAAAAGGTGCTCAAACTCCATCCTAATTATTTTTAATGTCATCCAAGGAACCAAAACAGTCAAAATGTTACCCAAAAAATCCTTAGTTGCTAAATATGGTTGAGAAATAAATTTTCTCCAGTCAAAGAATGGCAAGCTGGTGGTCCCTTTATATGCATGAAATTGGAAAAGCTGCAATTTTTTTAAACAGCGGTGGGCTCACTCGGAGGCTGCTGGCTCAGCCATGCATAATGCCACCAAGCTTCAAATACACCCCATTTAGGGTGGATATACAGGCATATAATCCAGCCAACTGTCACAAAAATCAGAGAAGGAATCTTTGAGATAGGCCTAAACAAGTTTTTTTTAAGGGAACTTATTTTTGTTGAACTGTTTACATGGTGCATGCTCAATATGAAAACAAGCATTTGGCTTGGATTTTGTATATAGTAGGCCTACAGGCTTGTTCTTGTATTTTAGATTTAAATAATTCAGGTTTTGATGGACTTGTGCGGTGTCATATAATTATTTATACCATTCGACACCTCTGTCAGCCAATCATATGCCAGTATTTCAGGGAAATAGTTCCCATATTCTTTGTTGTCCTGTTATCCTCTCATGTTTGACTGTTTGTCTCAAGGTATTTAAGCCAGTTATTCACCAGGGGATCAGGAATATGTGTTTATCACACCTCGGGCTAAAGCCCTTGGGTGATAAATCACATATTCCCTCTCCCGTGGTGAATAACCTATACATATTATAGGATACTAACAAAATGCTAAGTTCAGCAAATATAACACATGTCAGCATGCAGAGAATAATATTAAATATTTTTAGAGCAATTTTCATTGCCCTTTTTGAACTGAAAGTGATTGTTTTCATACATTGGTTCTTTGGAGTTCATTGCAGAATTTTTGAACAGTTTATTTCATGGTTTGTCAGACAATAATTATAAATTTGATCTATATATGATTTGGCTTCAAATTGGCAACTAATGTCTGAAACATATGTATTGCAGCTATTTTTTCTTTTTTTTTAAATCAGTTATTCTTATGGAATTCCAAGCAGCACTTGTATGAAAACAACCAATCATGCACCTTTCAGACAATTATTACCTGCTGCTGTAAAGCCAAGTTGGCCGCATGTTTTCTGAGCCAGAGGGCAAGGAACTCGATGGGGTCAGAAGGTCGTTGGTGAACAATCTCTGAGAGGGCATTTGAAAGGGCGTCTCCCAAGGCCCTCGCCAAGTAGCCGCTGTCCCCTGGAAGGTCTGAGTTTGGTTTTTTGCCTGCAATAAAAAACACAAGTTGGTGGTTCTGTGATTCCAGAAACACACATGCATAATAGAACAAGTCATGATTTAACAAACTGCTTCAGAAATGTGTTTGTGCAACGCTGTATGCTCCATAATCGATAGCCCATGGTTGGTCGTTTGTCAGCAGAAAACGTTTTGGAGTTCTAAAGTTGGGTCCTTGGGGGGAGCAGCCAGCAGCAGGCAGAAAAGTGCCCAGTGTTGATGAGCAGTCCCATCCCCAGAGGAGCAACTAGCAAGTTCCGCCTTCACTTTTAGCAGTTAGCTTGATGTCCTTCCCAGCGAGACTCCATGATCGCTTTAACATCGATTTCTGTTGCTCGGTTGTTGCCCGATGTTGACATGTTTTAGTCCGCGGCCTGATTGATCAACAAGAGGTCAACTGACTGCAGGTCATCTGGACTGCAAATACATGAAGTCTCACTCTTGCTTAAGCCTGTGAGGCTATGAGTCCTGAATCAACCCTCATCCCTTGCTGACCAACCCAACTAACCCTTGCTCCATGGATAACCAAACCCCACAGTGCCTGGCACTGCCTGCAACCCAACATGGCCTGCACTGATTGAAGCATCCCCTCCACTGAGCAGGGCTTACACTCTACCAAACTCGGCCAGGCAGGTGATCGATTTGTCAATTGCACTAATCGTTCACTATCGATCTCCGATATTTATGTCCATCTGAATTTATCCCCTCACAGGTCAACCCTAATCCTCTGGATTGGCAACCCCAATATGATGTGGCAACCCCAATATAACGTTGCTACCCAAATATGATCTATCAATCCTATAATGTGATGTGGCGACCAACGCCCATTACAGAACAGTATCTCATTTCTTAAAGCTCATACTATAATTTTTTTGAAAACCTACATCAATCAAACAGGGTTTATATAGATATTTAAAGAGCCTGGTAATGATGACAACTCCGTTTAGTTACTTTTGCGAAAAACTCCTAAGTCTGTATTCTGGTTGAGCTATACATGTATATTACCAAAAAAAGTGAAAAAACCCTGACCTCTTTTAACAACAGACCTCTTTTGTCCTATACCTCACACATTAACCTCAACTGAGATTCAGGCTCTGTTTGATAAACTATTAGACAAGCTATAAGATCAACACAGACAGACCTAAGACTGTTGCTATGGCTTACCTGAGTTATCCAGGGTGGTCATTGCTCCAGGTCAGCTCAGCAGGAAATCACAAAAAGTTGAAGAAATAATCGTGAGACATTGTTGGCCTTGAGTAGAACAAAAGACACTTCATTTGATAGCCCATAATGATATTTCTGTCTTGTAGAAATGTCCTGTCTCTCTGTCCATTTCACGTGGTCTTTGTTGTTATTATGTCACCTTGCCAACGGCCACCATCTTGGATGCTGCAGCAGCAGCAGGTCATGTGACATTCCAACGAGGTTGATCATGTGACATTTATTGACATCCTATTGATTCGACATTCTAAATGGCGTCCATGGCAACCACATTGATGGCTCCTGGAAGATGCATGTCACCATCCTGTTTTGCCAGACATATAGTACATATCTTTTTTGTTCCCATCAATCACAAACTGAGGCAATAAACCTTCTAAAGGTCAATGCTGTATTATTCACAATTACTTAATAATTCTGAGCGATTTACGAGCAAAACAAAGACACTATAATAACAAGTGATTTGGTGGCTAAGCAAGTAAGCATGATACCACAATAGTAATGTCCTGGCATGACCTAAATCAGAATCACTTTTATAAAAAATATTTGTTTGTAAAACTGATGAAACGAGAAACGGGGGACTTTCTGGACTGCATATATCCCAACAGAGTCTAATTTCTAAAATAATAATATTTTGTTTTATCCCAGTTTTGGTTTATAGTGGAGTTGATATTTTGACCCTTCTAAGTATATTTATTCCCTGTCTTTGATGCTGACTCGGGTAGGGAGATACTCCGGATTTAAAGATCACGAAGGGACATCTCCGTCAAAAAATATTTGCAACAAAGTTGAGCAACCCAGTTGGGTGTTAGAAATTGGATTTTCGGATTCTCCTTTTAAAATTCTCCTCTTCAAGTGCAACGTAAATTATCTATTTTAGCCTTATTCTTCAAGGTGTTCCAGATAAGTTGTGAATAGATTCGTCCATTTTTAGATGTAATTGTTGCCTGAAGTTCTGTTCTTATTTTTAGACCTTCCTTTTTTGCAGAGTATCCCGAGTCCTGAAACATGAGGAGAATGGCTGGTCTGTGGCTTCTCCTGCTCTCCTTCACCAAGTGTAAGTCTTCTTCTCTTCTTCTCTTCTTCTCTTCTTCTCTTCATATCTTCTCAACTTTTCTGCATGCATATCCATTTCTATTGCAAAACAAAAATCAAAGGGCATCTGGAGCAGACAGGAGTAGGGAAGGGCAGTGAAAGAGCCTTGAAGGTCGGGTGGGAGAGAGACGGAGAGAGAAGGCATTGAGCCCATGGTATTCTGTTGCTCAATTGAAAGTCTTGTTGGTCTGTCAAGATAGACAGTAATGCTGCTGGCCTCTTGCTTATATATTAAGTTGGCTATAAACAAATCAATGGTCAATCAATGGTCAGTGAAAAGAACAACTGGGGCCTAAATTGTGCTATTGAGCCTGCATACACACAGCCTGGGGAATTTGCAGAGAATGCCATCTCCATGGAGTGTTTATAAAGGTTGGGGGTGAGGCGTTCCATCAACTTGAATGGTGATCAACTGGTCTTGGCTATGGCTGGCTGCTCCCACAGGCCAGGCAGCTGCCCAGTGGATGCTTCAGGAGTCCTTCAGCCTGATGGCTGAGCAGATCGAAGTCACTTTGTGCAATTTTCTTCTGATATTTCCTGATAGCCTGCCCACTCCACCCCTGTGTTATCAGCTCGGGCAGTATGCTCAGAGACGTCAAACCCTAAGCTTCTCATTGCAATACGAAGGAGGCTAATGGTACCACATTGCCTGCTTCCAGATATTTTCAACCAGGTATGGATTTGGGTTGTTCCTCATCCGGGACCTCGATCGATAGTTGAGGGGGCTGTAGAGGGAGGGCGCTGCCTCCATGCCATTCACCTCATGTCCGCCAGCCACTACGAGGCAGGGGGTCTTCCAGGGCTCAGCACAGACCATGACCAATGGCCATTCCTTGGCAGTTCTTTGTGCATCTAGGGATTGTGCTCCTACCAATCTTGTAAACACAATTCGCTAAAGTGTTTCTCTAACACACATAGCTTAACAACCTTCTTTATTCCGCGTATGCATTGCGAGGCACTATTGTCGACATACATTGTTGGGCGCTGGTCCCTGGTGGGCATTTACATGTACATATCCGGGAAGAACGCAATAGCCAATGCATTTCAGAGCTAAGATAAATTATCACGCTTTGCGTTACATTGGAGTAGTACAAGTATTACCTCAATGCCCTCCACATCATATATCATCACATTAATCGATTATTCATTGTACCTCTACCGGAAAAGTGTCACCCTTTCCTAGAATTTATAGGTACAGACCATCTCATATGTGAAGCTCTATAGATGAGAAAAGACATTCACCCGTTGTTGAGCGTTGCGGCATGGACAGAATGGACATTTATGAGGAATAATTTATATACGCACATGAAATTGGTGACTCATTCCCCAATGCATCATATCCTATATTATTTTATTGCGTTAGGCCTACAATAAAATTTCGGTAAATTAGTCACATCGCTCACCTGTCCAGTGATATGTCACCTGCCTTTTTGTGAAAACTTAAACATCCATTTCAATGCAATGTAAAGGACACAACATGTAGTGACATCAATGCAATCTGAAACAGCCAAAAGGAATCACTTGTATGTCATGGACTGCAATGAAGATGTAAGAATTCTCTTGTTTGCTCATCTTGGAGCTTATATAAGAAAGTCGATGAGAGTGCATATGGTATCTAAAATCATAAAATACTTCAGCAAACTTCTATCTGAAAGACATACAGACTTAAAGAAGAAGTAACCTATACACTGTATGTACAGGGTTAAGATATACAACCTTTGTTTTTGTCAAAAGGTCCGTTTTCTTAGATCAATAAAAACAAAGGGCCTATGGTGATTGATATGTCCCTCGATGCTTGAGGAGGGCTTGCCAGTTGATCAAGGTTTGCTTAAACATCATTCGTTTGAATCTCCTGATACACTGCCTGCTTCCCACTGGTTGAGTGATGAGGGGGTATACAGTTCTAAACAACTAAAGGTATTTCATAGAACATATAATATATTTAGCTCTGGGTAGAGATTGAGGATCTACATTGAAGAGACTGATACATTTATATCATGAGGAGAAGTTGTAGAACGTTCTCCCCCTGATAAGTTGTGATAAAATGCACCCCGTGACTGACCTTTCTATCCAATGCCACAATACTTGCAGCAAGGGTAACACAACTGATTACCACAATGCTAAGACTGATGTCATATTACTATATTTTTCATTTCACCATATATGCATTTCATAACTCATATTTCCCAAGTAATTTTTGTGCACAGACGATCTGATTCTATTTGCCAATGACGTAACAAACTTTTTATTGGAAACTATTTCTTCCAGATTAAGACGTCGCTATATATGACCTATAGTGACATATCACTTTAATTTTCTTACACGAGAGCACGTGTTCGGTGGCTGTATATAACATTTTATTTCATCTGCCAGCCATTCTCCCCCTGAACCTGCAGTAAAAGAGCCCGTGAATGCCCTTTCCGTCCTATGTCACAATGCTTAACATGTGGGTGCAAATCTCTTCCTCTTCTATAGGTTCTTCACATATGAGATTGTCTATATATATAGCTCTTCTAGGAAAGGACGACACTTTTCCAGAAGAGGTATAATCTATTAATGTGATATATGTTGAGTGGTTGACAGCAAGATGAGCTGCCAATCACTTCACTGCAATAACAGAATCAGAGGAGAGCAGACTAAGCACTTGCAGCAATTCACGAATGTCTGTTGCAGGTCTTTCCGAGGAGCCATTTGGAGACGAGGCTCAACTGCTGGCCAAGATGCTCATTGGCTACCAGAGTGCCACCAGACCTGTGTCCAATGCCTCTCACACAATCGTCGTCAAAGTCAATTTCGCCCTCACACAGATTCTGGATGTGGTTTGTACACAGCTTAGATAAATATGATAGGAGATATGATAGGAGACATACTTTTCATTAATGATGATATTAATATTAATTGATAATACATATATTCATAATATTGTCGTGATAAATAGGTTGTAATATTACCTCTCAAACTTACTGAGTGGCTTAATGAAGTAAAATCCTTATTGATGGAGACAAAATTTTATAATCCTAAGACCAAAATGTTTCAGCCTCTTATGCCTGTGATTGGATAAAACTCCTTAATTCTGATTGATGGTTCGAATTATAAAACACATTTATCATCACTGATCTAACTCGTTTATTAGGACACCGGTCCCTTCTAATTCAATTTTACTTTCAATTTTGTCTCATATCACTCATCTAGACCTAATAAGCAGTGATCACGAGCTTTTAAACATTCACTCAATGGGGATACTGTGAAGTCGGCCATGGTAAATATGCCAATGGTGCATGGTTGCTCACAAAAAAAATTTTTAAAACTTTCGAAATATAAGATTGCACACAATTTCTATAATATAGGCCTAAGTTCAAACTCAATTTTTATCTTAAAGATATCACCATTGTTTACTGTCTATCAAATCTGATACTTGTTCTTCCATCAAACTAGTATTTGCTTTTGTTTTCATATTCTTTTGAGCATCTTGTCTGTCTACAATTGCCTCTAGTCTTTACTTTCTCTTGTATTTTAAGGATGAAAAGAACCAAGTGCTCACCATGAATGTCTGGTTCAGCCAAGTAAGTAATCTCTTAAAAACACAAGATGTAAAACAGCCACCAAAAGTGAAGGGAATGTCAAAACTTGACAAGCAATGACAACAGTGAATTTTCTGAAGTGTCATGTCACAAAGCAGTCAAGAAGTAGGTTGTGACGTTCTTGTTTTGGCTAACTTTAAGTTTTTAAAAGTGAAACACTCAAGAAAAAAATATATACTTGCAAGAAACAAACAAAAAGATTTGGTACCAGAATTTCGATTTATGATTTGTAAACACCATAAAGCTTGGTAAACTCAATCCTTTTGTCCACAGGAGTGGTTCGATGAGAAACTCCGATGGAATCCTTCGGCATACAACGGTTTGGATAAACTTCGAATTCCTCCGAATTTGATATGGAGGCCGGATGTTGTGCTATACAATGGGTAAGATTAAGTTAGATGCTTCCTTTTGTATGAGATTTCATTTGGTATGTTCTGCAGATATTGCCACATGTATAAGAAAATTGGCACTTAGTGCAAGTAGAAGCAATCCTTCTGTCAATACAAATTTGCATACTCAAAAAGGAGGAGAGAGATATATTTTGCTGCTATTTGCAAAGAAAGTTACAACGGATCTACAAATGAGACCTTGCGAAAAAAAACAACTATACATGCATGTGTCGGGTATTAGTTGGATCAACTGAATTATTAATAGGTACTGAGAAAAACTGAAATGACAAAAATGTCGCTTTTAAAATGGATACAATTGTGTTTGCGTGTAAAGAAGTTAACAGAACCTAAAGGCACCCTTGTTTGCAGATGATTTTTATGGCTCATGTCTATCTCTTTTTTGTTTGTTTGTTCATTCCTTTGTGAATTATTGGTAAATTCCTCAATGTTTTATTCCTATTTTATGAAAACAAGTATAGGCCTAAACATAACAGTTTTCTCAAGTTTGATTGTGAACTGGTTTTGCTTCCATGACACATCTATCTTCTTGTCTCTTCATTGCCAGAGTGGATGATTACGGGGACAAGGTCTACTCCAAATGCCTGGCCATGGTCAGCAGTGATGGTTCTGTCTTCTGGGCTCCCATTGCCAACCTAAGGTCAACCTGCAAACTGGACCTGACATTCTTCCCGTTTGACGACCAAGTGTGTCACTTCAAGGTTGGTTCTTGGACTTACGATGGATTTCAGGTAAGTAGCTACAAGTGTTTACAGTCATGGAAAGAAGAGTGATTTAAGTTTGGTTCAAACGATGTCAGAAAGATTACCTTAAAATGTCTTGAATTCCTGTCACAGGTTGACCTGACAAACAAATCAGCAGACATGGACCTGCAGCAGTACACAGTGAACGGCGGTTGGGACCTTATCGCCACGAAGACCAAACGCAATGTCGTGAATTATCCATGTTGCAAGGAACCTTTCCCTGACGTTACTTTCACTATCGTGTTACGTCGACGCACCCTCTACTACATCATGAATGTTGTTATTCCTTGTCTTCTTCTCTCCGGACTTTCTATCCTCGGTTTCTGGTTGCCTGTTGGAACGAGCGAGAAGGTCTCCCTCGGATTAACTGTCCTCCTCGCCTTCTTCGTTCTTGGGCTGAGCATCGCTGATCGTATTCCTGAGACTTCGGAATTTGTTCCTTTGATTGGTAAGAAATGTATATATATATTGCACAATATTCAACATCCATATTAAGGAAGTAATCGTTGTGCACTTTGCCTGCGCTACCTTCCAGAGTAAATTATAAAGCCTCATAGCTCTCAATCCTGACATCATGGTTTCCCTATCCTTCCAAAAAGTATGTACAAAGTTATCTTTTTGTAAAGTGGAGTAAGACGTCACATGGCAGTTCCGATAGGTATACTTATAAGCATTGGAAGTCATGCGAATCAAGTGGTCTGTGTAAGTCCAAAGACTCAAACAACTAAACCATATGCACAGTATTGTATACACACTTCATCATGTTTGCTGTATTTCACACGTATCTATGTGTTTGAATACACAGTTCAGTGGTCCCAGCAGCTTTTTTATTAAACAAGCAAAACAACACAGCCTGCATTGTAATCTTCTTGACATGTTTGACAGAATTATATTAAGCCTCATCAGATAGAATAATTATTTTCTTATTCTCTTTCACTTCTCTGTATTCTATTTATTATATCATTACATCACGAAAATGATTGCAATTTTTTTATTGTGTTTCTTTCCAGGGGTGTACCTGACAGTGATCATGATTCTGACTTCCATCTCGGTCGCTTTGTGTGTCTTCATCCTTCACTTGCACAGACTGGGAGACAGCTCGGTGCAGGTTCCATCTTGGCTCAACAAGCTGACCACCGGCTACTTGGCCAGATTGGTCGGGATGCCTCACATAGTTTCTTCCCACAAAGGAGACCCGGTGTCGATGGAAGAAACGCACCCTTTAACAGACGATGAATCATCATGTTATCGACTGATACGCTTAGAAGCAAACGGGATGTACATTCTCGCAAAAGACAAAGACATAGCTCTGGAAGCCCTGGGATGCCTAGATCACCAAAGTAAGAAGTTGAAGAAAGAAGAAGTTGAAAGATCAAAGGCAGAAACGTCAGACACGGAGTCGGGAGGACCTCCGGGAGGTCGAGTTCCGTCATTATTGTGGCATGACGTGGCCGAGGTCATCGATCGTGTGTTCTTCTGGCTTTCCTTTTTAACGGTCGCCACCACCACTCTCTGCATTCTTGTCATTCTGCCGCTTTCCAAACCTGACCCTCTCTCGTTGATGTGACCGCTTGGAACACTGTGCATTCTAAAGACTATGTGAGTGAATGATATTGTATATGCGCAACTATTATGTATATACATGCATAGAACCTTGGCATAGACCATATCATCAACCATCGACCACCCAATGTATCGCATAGAAAGTCGACTTATTTCATCATAGGATGGTGCCATGCAGGATTGAAAAATTAGACCTCTCATTTCCCTGATGAAAAGATAGTTGCTGACATTACATAGTAATACGGAACTTGGTGATACAACATACTTCGCTTGTGGACAATGCTGACATCCCAACAGACGGAAAAACCCTATTGAACCACATGTAAGATAGTTGCATAAATGTAGCACTAGGGGCAGCATAGGACCCAACTAACTCAACCTGTCCCCTACTGGAGACATCTAGCTTATAATGCCTGTAATAAACTCACGCTGAACTTACAACGACTCGTCTTATGATAAACCCCAATTGATTGAATTGCGGATTTGTTAATTAATTAATTGATTGATTGACTTACTGGTTCTGTGTCTCATTTCTTAATGTAATTTATAGATCAGCACGATTTGAGGGAAATCTAAGTTATAATGCAGAATTTGATGGTATACATCTACATGTACTGTGTAATTGGTTATTCATAATACTCATCACTGCATCAACACAGACAGACATGTGGCACTTCACATAAATTTGTTAGATGCACTCTCATTCTAAAGCCTTGTATCTGTATATAATCCAGATATATTCCAGATAATCAATTATCATATTGTTTGCATTAGGCACCCGGAGGGAATATGTAGGCCGAAAGAGATAGGCGATTGGTAGTTTTTTGCGTTAAACATTTGGATCCATATTTTGATGGATTTTTTATTAAAATGAGTTCTTTATGAGGGAGGCGCCCTTTTAATACAGTGAATACGATACGCACTTCACCAGAAGAAACAATTATATTGTGCATATTGGAAGAATATACAAGGAAATAGTAATATTGACTGCCAGACATTGACATGTATATTTTTGTTTGAAGAGGCACTTTTAGGAATAAATTCTGAAAAGCAGAATAAGCTCCTTAGAGCCTGTACTCTTGCGCGGAGAATTTTCATACCTAGACCGAAACTGACAATATTAGCTTAATAATTAGTTCCATTTCAGATAATTTCTGTATAGATACAGGGTGAGGAAGCAAATTTTTCAAAATTTGGAATTTTTCAAACTTCAGTCGAAATGAAAGGTTTTGCTAAGTCATAACAAATTCATATTTTCAGGCCTTAGAAACAAGACAAAAAGGATCCTTTTTGTGAAGTTTGACCTGTATTATCTCCAATCAAAAATTCAATATGGCCGTCTAAACTTGGTGATGCTTTGAAAAAAAGCGCCTTCATGTTTTGAGGCCTTGAGCCATGAAGACAGTAAAGAGGACAACAACATCGGGGTGACAGGTCTTGTTGACCAACTATTCTAAGATGCCCCACACGGAAAAGTTAGGGGAATTAAGGTCTGAGCCGGAGAAGGGCCAGAAGTTGGCCGCCCAGAAATCTCCGAAATTTCTTTAAGTGGAAACCCTGAACTATCTTGGCCATGAGGCATGGGGAACCATCCTGAGTCTGCCTATAAATGCCATTGGGGTAATTCACATCCAGCCATGGCAAAAAATCACATCACTGGACCTATTAGTATGCATCAGGTCCGTCCCCCTTTACTTGCATGAAAAAGAAATAAAGCATAATTGTTCTATCTGAAGTCATGACTCCCGAAACCATTGCCTGAGCTGGATACTTTGTCCTGAATGTCCCATCGACATCTTCTATTGATTTTATATAGAATTTGCCATTTCTTTTGTTGACAATAAAATCCACAACCAAATGTTTATAGTTTGAAAAAAAAATTGAATATCGAACCATGTTTCCTAATGTAGCCATCATTTTTTCACTATTTCTATCTTCTGGCCTTCATAGAATAGGCCGAATGGTGTCTTTGGGGTCCTGACATATGATTTCAGGCCAAAATCATTTTGCATAGCCGCTCTGGTAGCCTTGAGGTCCATCTGAAGCTCTTCAACCACCTCTCTCATGGAGGTTGCAGGTACCTTGTCAGTTTTGTCGTCAGTGACTCAAGGAATGCTCCATTCCTCTTTTAATTTTCTCCAGAAACTCCCCGACTTCCCTCTTATTCCTTTCCCATCATTGATTGCCTTCATGATATTGTATTCCGGTTGTGAGGTCACTCTGACCATGTCAGGGATTGTTTTTTAGGCCATTTGGCACTGAAGCAAATCTGACCACCTCTTCCTTTTTGTCTCCTGTGGAGTCATTTTTTATCACAGCTCATTCGAACCTTCCACAGGTATGGCTGATACCTTAATGATTATGCTGCATTGTTTTCGCAATTTTCCTGTAGATGCGAGATGCTTTTTTAGTACAAGGAAGTTCATGGAAAATTTTGGTTCCCCACCCTGTACATATGAGCACAATGAGCTCTGATATCATGTATCTCACTACAACTACATTAATGAGAGCGTGAGCTTATATATTTTCACAACAGTGTCAATATTTGTTCTAGGGACAACCGGCCTTAATATGAAAGGAGATTGAGTTATACTGGTAAAACGTTTGCATCTATAACCTGTGCTCTGGACACGATTGTGACAGCATAGTTGGTGCGATCATGTGAATTATCCATGTTGCAACTTACCTTGGTCCAATGTTACTTTCACTACATATTATGGGTCACTGCAACTAATACGTATTTGGAACCTTCACAGACGGAGACAGTATCATAAACCATGTAATATATAATACACATATATAGTGGACTATGCCAGGATTCATTAATTCGAACAATAACTTTCCCAAATTACTTATTGACATGACTTGCTGATATCCTAACAAGTCGAAAAAGCCGTATGGAACCACATGTACAGTTGCACATATGTAGCACTACGGGCAGCACAAGACCCAACATACTCAATCTGCCCCCACTGGAGACGTCTAGTTAATAATGCTTGCAATAAACTCCACACCGAACTTATAATGGCTCATTGTTTGATAAACATCCAGTTGATTGAATGGTTTATCAAGATGATTGATTGGTTTAATACTTTACTGGTTCAGTCTTTCATTTTTAAATGTAATTTATAGGATTCGCAAACCCAGGAGGCATATGGAGGACTGGAGTTCATACTGCAGACAGTGGTGTCAGTGTAGGTGGGGCTGATGGAGTATTTGCCCCACCACTTTTTGGCCAAAATATAAATGTTTTTGAAAAGATCAATTTTCCCTTGACATCTTCCATTTATGTGTGGCCACTATTTGCCCCACCACTGTAAAATGAAACTGACGCCCCTGACTGCAGATGTTTGTTGTCTGCAGTATATTTATTGGTTATTCATCACCTTTATCACTGCATAGACACAGGCTTGTGGCACTTCACATAAATTGCTTAGATGCTCTATCTAAAGAAGTAAAGCTGTGTATCTAATATCTATAAATATAACCAGATCAGTATATTCCCGATAATCAATTATTTACTTTAATTTAAGCTAGAAGAAACATCTATGTCACATACACAAGTAAATACAATGTAGTACTGCTAGGTAATTCTCCTTATATCATTGCTAAAACAGGAACTTTGGGAATAAATTCTGTAAAGCAAAATAATCTTTAAAATAGGCCTTGTGGGCCCTATACTGTGTCAGTTCAGAATTTTCATAGGCAGACCATGACAGTTACCAGATAACTGTCATGCCAGACCAATAATTGATATATTGGCTTAATAATTAGTTAAATTTCAGATAACTTCTGCATTGAAATTGATAAGCACATTGAACTCTGGCATCATGTATCTTACTACAACTACAGAGGAGCGTGAGCTTGTATATATTTTCACAACAGTGTCAATATTTGCATAAGGGACCACAGGTCTTAACATGATAGAACATTGAGTTATACTGGTAAAACGTTTGCATCTATAACCTGTGCTCTGGACATGATTGTGACAGCATAGTTGGTGCGATCATGTGAATTGTCCATGTTGCAACTTACCTTTCGCCCGATGTTACTTTGACTACATATTATGGGTCACTGCAACTAATACGTATTTGGAACCTTCACAGACGGAGACGGTATCATAAACCATGTAATATGTGTATACACATAGTGGACTATGCCGGGATTCATTAATTCGACCAATCTCTTTCCCAAGTTACTTACTGACATGAATAGCTGATAACCTTACAAGTCGAAAAAGCCCTATTGAACCACATGCACAGTTGCACATATGTAGCACTAGGGGCAGCACAAGACCCAACATACTCAATCTGTTCCCTAGTGGAGACACCTAAAATATAACGCTTGTAATAAACCCACACTGAACTTTTGATGGCTCATCTTGTGATAAACACCCAGAACTCAGATCTGATATATTTACTTTCCAGTTGATTGACTGGTTGGTTGATTCTGTCTTTTATTGTTACTTATCTTCTACAGAGAACAATATTCACAAGGGACATTGTGCATGAGGCATTTGAGGGTGGTTAACTGGTTGTTACCAGAGGGTGTTATATGTCTGCTGCATATTATGTCAGTTATTCATCACCTTTATCAGTCTGTGGCACTTCACATTTGTGAGATCTATGTTCTCAACATATATATAGCCCAGATAATCAATTATACAATTCACCTCTAGCTAGAAGAAGCTTTTATATCACATATGTAAGAAATAAGAATATACAAGGAAATAGTAATATATACTGACTGACAGCTATTGCCCCTTATATAATTGATTCAACAAGAACTTCCGGTATAAGTTCTAAACAACAAACAATTTTTAGAGTAAATAATTCCAAAGGTCAGGATTAAACCTACGTTGTTAAACAAATAATTTAGCTCCCCAAAGTCATACGATGTGTGGAGAAGCGTAATATTCAGATTGCAATTATACCTACACTGGCTTCATTTTAACTTTATATTTATACTTTTTAATCGATATCCATAATTTATGTACACATTTATATTAGCCCTTTGGGCTCTGGCATCGTATATCTCCCTGCTACTCTGAAGGAAAGCAGGTGAGCTTATATATTTTCATAACAGTGTCAATATTTGCAATATTTTCTCCAATACACTTATTATCACTCAACGGTCAGCCATGTTGTAGCTCATTGATTAGTCCCTCTTGGACATTTTACCCATCCTATTGTTTATTGCAGATGAACCTCAAAATATTCATTCTATGACCTTATATCTATTGCATGAGACTTCACCATAGTATATATATTATTCTAGCGGTGAGAAGCTTAAGAAACTGGTCTTAACTGAAGTTTATCATTATTGACACCTAGCTGCAGTTTATATCTATACATACAACCAATTCTATGGTGTATTATGCAATAAGTGCTACTTACAATATAGTATAATCAAGAGGTACGCACACCATTGCAACATATTGTTTCTGACAAAATCTGCATAATGCTGTCCAGACACATTTTCTTACATAGTCATATCTATTTTTCATTTACTTTGTCTGCTAATATTTTTACTAACCGGAGGGCCCTATTATAAATAAGTATTTATACTTAATATGTTTACCCTCGTGAAATAACGTGTATCTATCTTCCATCTATCTAGACACATTTTGAATTAATTTTAAGAATAAAAGTTGCATGAAATTTAAGGGGTCAATTTTAGGAAAATTGCAGAGAAAGCTTTGGGTCTTTTACGATCTCTTTATAATTGAGCTTCTGTGGAAATGGGGAAAACAGCTTGGTTGTCCAGGACTCCATTGCCATTTTCCTTTGTCCCTTTCACTCCCAGTGACCAACTAGACCTATATCATGGTCCCACAACAACACATATAAAATTCCCAGTTGACTTGCTGCACTCCACTGAACTGAGGTTCAAAACGGGTGATTACAACAAACATTCAATGCCAAACAATGCTAAACAAGATAGTCCAGCTTGCTATTTTGTAACAGGGTCCCTCAAAACACTGTCAAAGCAAAAGAATGCATGATAGAGCCAGGGACTTTTTGCCTAAGAAAAGATAATTGAAACATTCGAGCATCCATTTATCCGCATGGAATTGTTCATGGACTATATCTATATTGCATGGGATATCTATTATTTGGAATGGCTGGCAAGACAAATTGTAGGATACTTATTTGCAAGAAAGGTAAGACCAAATTCTCCTGTGGCCATGTCAACACAGAATTTTTTGCCAACTCACATTGAAAGTTTGGAGGCTGTTAGTCAAATATCAAAGACGCTTAAAGGTTACACATTTCATGGACTAGGTCAGCAGTGAATACATACACAGTGGTTTTCTATAGCTGACAGCAATTTGATTTTATATGAGTTGACTTTTTCTGAAACATGTGCTTTCTCCAAGCCAATGTTTTGATCACACAGGAAGTCATGTACAGCATGTACAGTGCTGCCACGTTGTTGCACCATGCTATATATGCCTGTCCAGCTCATTTCACAACCTTCCAACACCTCCCCAGTGGATTGACTCTCACCTCTTCTTCAAAAGCTTTCAAAATGTTCTAGTAGGAATCATTCAAAAATTAAAAACATTATGTTTTATTTCCAGCAATTAAACACACAGCATGCATGGTTTCCATCTTACTTGAAATTGAAAGTATGAAGAAAGAAAGAGTTAAATTTTGGGCAATGGATTTACTGTTGCTCCCTGACATTACAAATAGTGTTCCAAGAAGACTTAAGAGTATTTGGGCCATTCTCATATTTCGGGACAAAGTGCCCTGGAAAATGTGGAAACAGAGTGGACTTTTCTTGATTTGGAGATACAATGTTATGATTGCATAATTTGCATTTTTATTAAACCTGTCACTCTCAGCAAAATAGACATCGAATATCTTTGAAAAACTCATCGCTAAGCTCGGAGATGAAGGGAATGGAGTGGACATTTTAGGGGACCAAGAAATGTTCCAATGAAAATTATGCCTCAATTTGTTGAATACCCGTTTAATGAAATCTGCAAAGCTGTGGTAGTGTGGCACATTTGCATCTTACGACATTTAGTGGAAATTGCTCATTAAAAACAATAACGAACCGAGCTATGGCTGGGAACGGAGTGGACAAAAAATAGACATAAATGAGTGACACATCTTTTAAATCAATTAATTCAATGAAAAGAGACAAGAAAAAAGTTAAAGATGATGTATATATTAATTCAAGTCTATATTCCCGTAAATCGCGCAAAGAAACTATGAAAACTAGAAATGTCATAACCGGAAACCGGTGATTGTTGCGCTGCCCGGACTTAGTCCTAAGGGTGAATCACACATGTATCTGTAGTTAGTGTATATCCCTCCGCGTAATATTTCAGTCAAATCTTCGCTCACAGGATCACTGCTGTCTTGTCTAAATACACATTTCCTGGCCATCCCACTGACCCAAACTATCCACCAGTCTTTGATTTTACTCTCCTGTCTTTCTGCCCAGGAGTAATTTACCAGCTTGTTATTGCTCTCTTATTTACGATTGGCACCACTGTTATTCCTTAAAAAAAACATGCAAGCACTTTTAAGAGTTGCTTGCATCTATCTATCTATCTATCTATCTATCTATCTATCTATCTATCTATGTGTTCAGCTGTCTATCTATCTGTCTATCTATCTCGAGGCCTTCCCTTCCTTCCCCCACTACATTCGGCATAATTACAAAATAGCCCCCGCCCTCTGATAAAGGAATGAGCGAGACCATTGAAAAGCATAGGCTGCCACTCATTCCGTCAGAGGTGCGGGGCTTATTTCGTGATTATGCCCTACATTCCTCCCTTCATGCCTTTGTTCATTCCTTTGTTCATTCGTTCCTTCATTCCTTCTTTTCTTCATTCCCTGCCGCATTCTTTCTACTGAATTTGTAAACACTGGATCTAGCTGGCACTAGGATGCTTTTAGGACAAATTTAGTATAAACAAGTTGTTGATAACAGCTAACTTTTACAGTTAACATCAAACAGGACTGCTACAAGGTGTTTCATTCATTTTATTAGTCCAGTAGAGCCCCACTATGTCATAGGAACCCAAAAAGCTGTAAAACAAATCTCACTGAATTGAAAGCGAGTGCCCCCCCTCAATGAAGACTGTGATGCAGCTATAGTCCTGTGCCCTGCTATGTGAATGCATACAGGCCAGTAGACCAGGCTAATGCAGCCATAGCCACACTGGGGGAGTGTGTGTGTAGAACTGGACAAGAAATACTTTCAAAATGTCACAATAAAGCCACTAAATGTTAGTTTAAAGATTCGGGGACAAACTTTATGACAGTAACGTAACATACAGTGAAGAAGGGCTCTGAAAGTAGTGGCAGGTGCCCAGTAGCTTTTACAGAAAATTGGGGCAAGAATGTTAACATTTCAGTGTGTGCAAAAAAGCTTGCTTACGAAACCAAGGACTTGCCCAAGGGGGGGGCACCCCCAGGGCAGCGCAATTATGAATAACAGATGTGGAGCGACACTTCAGATATCAATTGCATTCAAATTAAAGTCAGGGAACTGGAGTGACGCAAATTGTCCCGAAATTTGAGAAAGACCCTAATACAATCTACCAACAGACCACAATTACTGATAACTCCACACGGAAATTGAATTAAACCAGTTCTGACATCCATCCAATTTGTCGATAATTATCCACGAGGATTCGTTGTAGCTCATGCCACGGTATCTCTTGTCCATCAGGATTCCGGATTTCAGAAGGATTTTATCCCAGGGATTTTATATTTTCCAGCATGTTGGATAATGAGCGAGTCTGACAGCTACACAAGCATAAGAGCAACCATGTACTTGTAAGGCTGCTATAATTACAATGGCTTCAGGAAATTGGAAGTTTCAAATAAGCTTACGGAATGAGCTTTGTGGGGAAAGCAAAATAGATGCAGTGTTATAGGGAATCCAGTGAAAAGCACATACAACAATGGACTGAATCTGCATGATGATGAATGCAGTTAGTTCAAGGCTGCAATTTCAAAAATGCTCATTTTTTTCAATGTTGACAATTCGCTGACAAATCAATACCATTAATGGTCCCATGTATATATTTGTGGCATTTTCAGTCTGCAATGTGATGGCCTGGGGCTAAATATGTACAGTGCACTTGGATCACATGGACCCCAAGCTTCAAACAGTCGTAGTGTCCGAACTTAGGTCAATTGACTGATATGACTCAGTTAGAGTCAATTTAAAGAAACATAAATAGGTTCAAAAAACTTAATATTTATATTATATATATTATAGGTATAGCACGGGTAAATTTATAAATAAATGAAATGCTAAACAGGCAAACATGCACCATGCATCTATCGGAACAAAATTTGAATTGTTTAAAATGCCAAATAGTATTTTTCGCAAATATTTACAATGGTTAGGCCTACTGGTAAATTGTTTTTCTTATAAAATGTATTTCTAATTTGATATAACCAATGTTACATTTTGCGTGATGCATTATTGGAAACTAGTATTTTCTTTTCTCTGTTTCCCTTCTTGGAACTGCTTCTTCTTATTTCCCCGTTCAAGTTGTAATCAAGTTACCTTCACAGTAACAGTACCCGATCAAAGCTCCAGGCTTTGTTTCCAAGTAGTTCTGTGTGAATCAAGCTCAATTTCCATTAGTTACATTTCCTGCCCACCAAATAAAAATATCCCGATAAAAAAAAGAGTAGAAAGCTTTTGGAGCAGATGCAGGGGAAGTGTGTGGAGCCAAGTGACCATTTGAGCCAATGGAGGGTTCTTGAAAGAAACAGAATCATGCAGAGTTGGCAGCTGATGCCAGTTGATGACAGGAGGTGATATGTGGAAGGCTTATAGCAGGGGGACCCGCTTTCACCAACACTATACATAATGCTCTGACTGCCCAGAGCCCAGGCAGTATAGGCCTACTTGTAATTATATTGAGGCAATATCCATTACATTGGCCATTGGCAGTTAGAGCAGTTACATCCTCATTGAAAGGTAACTTCCTACACCTGACAGTGTCTCTCCCAACCCATAACAATTAAACCACAACAACAACAATAACATCAACAATTCCACACAACTACTGATGTTTCCAACACCCTCATCAGCAGGTCAGCCCTCCTGCATCCGCTTCTGTTATTGGATTGATGGCCCACACATTCATTTGTGTATATTAGACTTGCAAGGTTAAATTATGACACATCCCAGTTGATCAGGTTGCTATGGGAACGCATTCTGCATGCAGGGTGATCCTGTAGTCCTATTTTAAAGCAATATTCTGCACCACTGAGCAAATGCATTCAATTCCTATGCGAAATACCCAGTCCTATTTGTTCACGGTTTTAAAATATTTGTGTTGCAGCCAATCTCTAAATTCTGCCCAATTTTACAATCGGGCATGGAAATTTTACCCATGTGACACACCAGCTCCTGTTGGCAAACTATTTCTTCTATATTTGCATATTTTCCGAAGGCGCAGTTTGATATTCTAACTATTAGCTCCTTGTTCTTAAATTACTCATGTTATTTCGATTGTAAATTATAATCATGCACCCATGTCAATAAAAATCATACATACCTACATAGGCCTACATTAGCCAACTTTGCCCATTTGTACAATTTGATATTCTAACTATTGGCAAACTTCGCCAGTCTCTACAATTGTACCGGTATTTTTGACATAGGCGCACGGCGTGCTTGATGTTTTCGGGTGTGAGCGACGTTTACCCGAATTTCAGGATCTAGATGAAATACCATTTCAAATGAAATTGTCTGGAAATCATTAATTTTAAACGAGTTTTAATTTAATCATTGCACCATTTTATGTAGCCTTTTGCCCGAATCTTACTGTTTCCTCAACTTTTTGGGGGGTGACCGCTCCCCCCCCCTGCTCCGCCTCACATACTCCTATGATTTTCTGGCCACTCAGAACATTGACAAATAGTTAAATTGTGCCCATTCCTGTAATCATCACTCACTGGCGATTGTAAAAGCGGGTCACTGCATGCTTTGGAATACGGGCTTTTGTTTTTTTAAATTCGTGCGACTTCTATTAAAGATATATATATATAGACCTGCAATTTTTACCATTAAATTCAGGTGAATTGGTGTGGTGAGGTGACCTCCAGTAGCTGAGCTCGAGTGATTCAGTACGGGTGTGAAAGGCTGTGCAATGACAAGGGTTGCTTGCCACCATTCAAACTGTATTGGGTCTGATAAATAAGTAGTGGTTTCAACATTATTGTGCACCTACTGAGCACTTTTATATTAATTTATACATTTTTACCAAGCAGAGCAGTTTACTTACTACCTGCCCCCTGCCGAGTTCCCCCATGGCCTAATTGGTAAGTGCGCTTGTCAACTGGCTTTGAGGGCGGGAACTCACTTTAGTCCGAGCCCATGGGACATTAAATGGAGGCGGGTTGTATCCAGTATTCTATGCTGGGGCAACTGAAAGACCCTGGGCATCCCTGAATTAATAGGGTATGTGCCAGACTCACAGTCTTCTCATCTCATCATCATACGGCGATTGCCTGCCTCGATATAGCCCACTAAGGTGCTGCAGAGGCATAAAACACAAACAAACAAACCTGCCCCCTGCCAGGGCTGACACACTCACGATTAAATTAACCTATATCACTTCAGCAATATTCTCCTCAATTAGTGATACTTTCAGTGCATGTAAATTAGAGGGTAACAGTCCATCGTGGTTATCCATCAGCATTTGTCTGCGTACATTTATGTTTTAGTCACAACTTATTTATTTATATTGGATGAATATCAATATGTTCTGAATCAGAGAAAAATTGCCGGCAATTCAGAATTGGATAGAACAAACTCATAGTGATTGCCGCAAATTACCTTTCCCAAACATTTATTCAGTTACCAAGCAGATCTTGCCATCACTCAATTCTAGTCACTGCAATTAACTGCATGTTGCTGGATAGGGAACAGCCTATCATAATATGAAGCACCATCAGTTATCAGCCAATCTATTTGCGTTTGGCTGCAACATTTAGAGGTTGGGTGTTTACATAAGGCGAACTATTGGAGTACATCAAATAAGATAGTGGAGCAGGAGTGGAGTAAACACGAGATAGGAAGTAGGAGGCAGCACCTGTATGGATGAGTGAGGCCAGTAGCAACAGGTGATGACGCTTTACATTCACAACAATCGTCGCCCAAGTAGAAGAAAGAGACGGATCCTTCGCATTAAGAGCACCTGCCCATTCCCACAGCACTTCTCTCAGCGAGTCTTTGAACACTCCGCTCTCCTTCATTGTATCAATAGGCAAACAAACCAACTGTATAAATCGACGTCTCAAATACTGTGATAAGCCCTTATACTTGAGTTTGTGCAGAGCAACTTTTATTATAAATAGATAATTACTTTGTGTTGTCCCACATTGATTAATTCCTACTAGACATCAAACGTATACATGTACGTACCGTTTCAGTTCGCACCAGCCAAATAAGGCATTCACCTGCATAAATATAAAACCTATAAGTTGTTGTTTGAGTTAATTTGTGTTGGGGAATAATGGAAAGTTGACATGGAAGCACGAACTGTCTTTCGTCGCGATTGTGACTTTCGCCTCAGGAATGTGTTTTTGAGCGTCTGTCGGAATCCTTTGGCAAAAATGACATAAACCATGAAATTCACACAGGAATTGAGGACTGCCAGGTAGTCAGCAAAACGCTCAAAGTAGAAGAAGAAATGTCCACATTGACGGCCTTCATCTCCAAATATCGTGTAGAAGAGACGCTGGAAGGGGGTAGGTGTCTGACACACAATGAACACTAGAACGATTACTATAAGCACAAATGTCGTGTTGTCCTCCCGCCCTAAGCGCCGCGTGGCCACACGATGGCGATAGCGTTGTCTTTCCTTCAACGTCCGAGCCAACTTGGCGGTCAGGATGATGAGGGTTGTGAGTGGGATGATATAGATGAGTAAATAGAAGCAGATGTTCTTGTAAATGACCTGATAATATCTGTTCTTAGCAAAGGGGGTCAATGTCCTCTTGGGAGCCTCTTCCACCACTCCCTCTTTATTCTCGTACCTGACCATGATGATGGTAAACTCCAAGAAGCGAGGGATGTTGTACACGACAGCAAAGGCGGCCACGATAATTACTTGGACCTTTGCGAGATGTAGAGTAGACAGTCGCGAGGTCTCATGGGGATGACAGACGCTAATGAAGCGATGGATGGTCACCAACAAAGTCACGTAAATGGTGGCAGTGTGTGCCATGCTTGCGACTGCCCAGCCGTATTGGTCAATATGCACCATGGTATGGTTGAGGGCAGGAGGACAGCGCCAGACAAAGCGACAAACACCAGGAATGATGAAGAGAATACTCATTGGCAAAACGAAGAGGAGGTCAACCACGGCCAGGGCCGTGAGGAGGAAGAGCGTCACTGAGTGGCGAGGGTCCCTCCGCAGAATGATGATCGACAGGACATTACCCACAATTCCAAAGAGGCAGGAAACGCCAACCAAGACGACTGACACCATGAACTCATAGACGCGGCATCCGTGGTCGGTTTGTTCCACCATGCTGATTGCTGAAGTATTGAAGAAACCATGTTTTTCCTGCAAAATGCTGCTAGTATTTTCGAAGGCGACAAGCGCCGTCTTTGTGAAGATGTCAGCCATAGCAACACGTGTGATAATTAATCCTGAAAAGACAAGCAGAGGAACATGACATGAGGAGGCCTGCATTGAGCTCTTAGTCATTCAGCATCCACAATTTACAACCTGTTAATTGCTCCTTGTGATGGGGAACCCCCTTGCTTATCATGCTCTCACCCTCAAGAAGCCAAGTGGCCAACTGACCAATTACTCATTATGTCACCAATGCCCAACTCAGAAATTCTGTTCCTGAACCAAACATCCTCTATGCTGACTTTGCATAACATGAAATACATAGGTACTAATTATCCTCATGTAAAGTTTACTGACGTTATTGAAGGACAGTCCATCCTGTTTGGCAAAATGTCAAATGGATATATACAAACAATCTATTTGCACATTGTATTGGGTTATGTTTACACTATGTATGAAATCACATAAGGCTAGAACTAATCCACAACTTTAGTGTAAATGTAACCTTGAACCTTTTGGCGTGTGATGGTAACAATCAAATAATATCCTTAAAGGAATACCCATTTTACCCATTATTGATAATATATTACAGGGGTAATTTATTCAGTATTTAAAAACTATTTTTCACAAAACCCTGAAAATATAAATCAAAATAGTAATAAATCAAACTTTCATAAATAGTTAAAACAAACCAACTATTCACTCACTGTAAGGACACAAAATCATAATACACTGTAAGTACTTCACCTTTATTTGTGGGTATATCTGATCTCCATTTTCATCCGGCTCTCCATTGTGATGCTATTCAACTGGTGCCAGAAGGATGCTTCTATGGAGAGCAATCCAGGATGCACTGTTGACTATTGGCTGCATAGGACTGTGAGGGAGGGTGCTATCCCTGCTTGTCCACTCCCTGCAACTTGTCAAACAAGCCAAACAATCCCACCATACTGCCATACATGTTTGATTCCTGTGGTTTGCCACATCATGAAGTAACCACAACCACCTAGCCAGTAGTACCCTGCAACCTGAATGAGTTCTCTCCCTTTCCACCTAACCCCACAACCTGCCATCAAACAGCTGACAGTGCTCAGCGCCCCCACTTATTTCAGGCTTCAGACAGCCAGGTACACAGCAGATACTGGGCAGAAATGAAAAGAAGACAAACAAATATTTACACCAGGTGGCGTCAATTTACCGCTCATTGCCAGCCATTCCTCATACACTCTCCTCCCAGTGTGTTGTTTGTAGATAGCCTGAAAACTTGCCATTATGACATTAATATGAGATGCAAATAGACTAGTTTGTCACATGTCCCATATGTATTTTTTTCAGAGAGGTGCACACAAACATCCTAATTGTATAAAAATACATCTAGCCCTATACTGTATAGCTGCAACATCCTGCTACAAATAGCATCCTAAAACATGTTGCTGCAGACAATCTCTAAATCGTGCCCAATTTTACAATCGGGCATGACTATTTCTCCTATTGGCAAACTATTGCGACTATTGGCAAATTATTTCTCCTTTTGGCAAAATCTTGCCGTCTTTCCCAAAGACACAATTTCCTATTTCTCCTTTTAGCCAACTATTCTGACTATTGGCAAACTTGGCCAATCTCAACAATTGTCTTTTCGGGCTCAGAACATTGCTATTCTAACTATTGGCACACTATTCTAACTATTGGCAAAATTTGCCAATCTCTAAATATCTTTTTCGAGCCACTTAGAACATTAACAAATAGCTAAACCGTGCCCATTCCTGCAATTATCGCCCAGTTTCGATATTAAAAAGCGGGGCACAGCAGCGGAAATCCCGAAAATGCGGGATTCGGTTTTTTGCGATTTGCGTGGCTTCTAGTAAAGATACAAACTTGATTTTTTTACCATTACATTCGGCTTGAAAATAGCTATTTTTAGAGGTCAGATTCATCGCCGTAGCTAGATTAGAACATTTTCGAGAATTTTTCAAGTTATATTAGTGGATTTAATCAAATCTCACAGAATTATTAATTTTCAATTTTAACGAATATTTGAACATTTTCCAAGCTACGAACTTCTAATCTAGCTGAATGAACAAGTCTCTCCAGGACGCATCTATTGGTGTAAAAATTTCGCATCTATCATTATTAGAAGTCCTTAATTCGAATTAAAGACTTCTAATAATGATAGATGCGAAATTTAAGGCTATAGATTATTAATTTTCAATTTTACTTTTAACGAATTTTTGGATATTTTCAAATTCATGAACTATAGTTATGTCGCTGAATCAATAAGTCTCTCCAAGACGCATCTACTGGTGCAAAAATTACTCTTCTATCATTATTAGAAGTCTTTGAAATAAAAAACCGAGCCTAACTAACTTATTTCTTTGAAAAAAATGAAACCCCGTGTCCCGTGTCCCGCAAACGGGTCCCGCAACTCAGAAAAGAAGTGATGGGCGATTATTGCAGGATCGGGCACAGTCAATTCACTATTTGTGAATGTTCTAAGTGGCCCGAAAAGACATTAAATGAGCGATAATTGCAGAGATGGGCATGGTTTTTTCTTTGCCAATATCTAAATCTAGTCTTTTTGACTATTTGAGATATTTGGAGATTGGCAATTTAGAGATTGGCTGACGCACTCACTGAATGAATAAGTCTCTCCAAGACGCATCTACTGGTGAAAAAATTACACTTCTATTATTATTAGAAGTCTTTCAAATAAAAAACCCAGCCTAACTCACTTATTTCTTTGAAAAAAATTGAAATCCCGCGTCCCGCGTCCCGCGAACGGGTCCCGCATCTCAGAAAAGAAGTGATGGGCGATAATTGCAGGATCGGGCACAGTCAATTCACTATTTGTGAATGTTCTAAGTGGCCCAAAAAGACATGAAATGAGCGATAATTGCAGAAATGGGCATGGTATTTTCTTTGCCAATATCTAAATCAAGTCTTTTTGACTATTTGAGATATTTGGAGATTGGCAATTTAGAGATTGGCTGACGCACATGTGCAGCCTTTAAATACAAATGAAAAGACCGAAATGCGACTATACATAAAAGAAAAAACACCACGAAGACGACGGTCTCAATCCGACCGACTAACAGTGAAAATCTCCCTCTTCAGTCTTATTTCTTGAGTCACAAAGCAACTGATAATTTGTAACGTGCGCACTTGTTACCGCCAATATCCACTATTGTGCCCGATAGGCCTATTGGGCATGCACGTTTGGTCTTTTGGCAAAATATAGTCTTTTGGAAAATTATAGGGTCCTTTGGCAAACTATAGGGCCTTTGGGCATTACAACTCCTTTTGGCATGTCTTTCCCAAAGTCATCGCATCCTTCAAAATATCCGCAAGGCCTTTGGGCAACATATAGGTCCTTAGGGCGCATGCCTAAAACACTCATTATCACTCACTGCTAACTATAGTTGATTTTGACAAAGATCCTATACTTTGGATAAATGCCCAAGTCACTCACAATAACTCTTTTATACTGTTGTGGATTTGACAAATATCCAACTTTGGATAATAGTGAACTGACCAATGAGAATCCACCCTCATATCTTGACCATTGAGAATTAATCCTAATATCCACAGTAGAGGGCACTTAGTTAGTAGGTTGTCCAATGAGAATGCCACCTAATATCCCGTCTAAAGAGAATCAGGCCAAATATCCTAGCCAATGACAGTCAAGCCTAATAGCCACAGATCAATGATTGGCCAGTGGATATTGCTGCACTCTCATTGGACACACTGAGCATTCGATGATATTCCAATGTAATATCCAACAGCCAATAAAAATTGAGCCTGATATCAAATAGGCTAATAGTAAAATAGGCTATTTGGTCAAAATCAAAAGACTAAGCCAAAATCCAACACAGTCTTTGGTGGATATTTGTGATTGATAATATATGTTTCGGCATACACAACACTTGCTGATTTTTAAAATACAGAAAATGAAAAGGTCATTTCCAACACAAAAGCGCTCAAACACCAATTATAAGCCGAGGAGCACCGCGTATTCACCCTACGTAACGGCACCCCTGGCCATTTCTAGATATGCCCCTGAATATATTGTTCACATCATCTATTTAAATGGTGTCCTCAGAAATGTGAATTTTGAAGCTGATAAAATTGAAGAGAGTAAGTAACTTGTTTCACCTCTTAGCATCAACTGCATGGGGCCAAATTATCATGTCTCAGCATTCAGTGAAAGTTTAATGGCTTTGTGGAATGGATTTCCTGTTTTCAACTTACGGTGTCTTTGAGGAAATTGCAGAAAATCCTAAAATTATACATGAAATAAAATAGCTATTTTCTTGGTCAAGGCTTGCAAGTTGTCTCTAAAGAGGATGACGTTTTAATACCTTAAATTGAGAATATGTGACATTAAAAACCTTTAAAAACTTAATATAAGACATTTTATAGGAGGATGTACACTCTAAAAAATTTCAGACAAAATTGGTTTTTTAGATTCAAAATGGTTTTTTGAAAAACCAAATTTCAATGCAAAAAACCAAAATGGATTTTTTTAAATTTTGAATCTAAAAAACCAATTTTGTCCCGGCATTTTTTAGAGTGTACGACCAGTTGACCCCATGCATGCAATGCCAACTATACAGGAATTAATTCCATGCAACCTTGAAGCCAAAGCTGAAACCAAACAAGCAAATGTTCCTCTTATTGTATTTTTTACCAGTTGAATTTGACACACAACACATTTTGGATAGAAAAAGGGGGGAACAGCAAAGTTCTTACATTCTTTTATTCTGTGCATTCCAAACTACACTGTTGCTCATAAATATGGAATACTTTAACATTCTCCATTGAAATTGACAACTTTAGCAACTTCTGCTGGAGCACAAGCTGGTCTGATTCAATGGTAACTACTTCCGATGACTGCTGTAGTTTAAAATGCATGCTGTAGCGTTAACCCTAGGAAAAGTTACAGCAGCATGAAATATGGAAATTCAGGGGGTTTTTTAGGGTGAGGTAAATTAAACCAAAAATTAAAAATTCTTGCAAAAAATGTAGTTAAGGCTTTCAAATAGTGATTAGAGAAGATATCTTGACCTTTAAAATGGACCTTGCTTACATTCACACTCTGAAATTTACATTTATTTGACAGTATTCAATGTTTATGAGAAGAAGTGTATATGCCTAAATATCCAAAGCACCCATGTCCATCCTAGATAAAATTCAGAAGGTTTCTCAGGTTTTGTCTCAGTTCAAGAGGATAACAATTTCCTCACGCAGGACAACTGTCTCCAATTACATTTTTCATTTCCATATCAAAACCACGTTGAATATTTATTCTCTCAGAGGTAGGGCATGTAATCACAGGACAAATTGGTGCTTCCTGACCTAAACAAGAAATGTACCATTAAAAAAGGGTACTGCATCAATCTTACCATGAACCTGAGGACATAAGGCATGTAATAAAAAGTTTTGATATCTCAAAGTAGGCATTTCTATGAAGAGTTGGCCACAGAAAAAAATTCCAAGACCCCTCCCTTTGTTTTATGAAAATCTGACACAACTATATGGATTTGTGAATAAAAGTAAACTTCAGTTATTTCTGGAACCTAAAAAAGTAAACTCCATTTCTTTAAAAAAAAAAAAAAGGAAATATCTCCCATCCAAAAATAATCTTGGATTTGCAAATAAAAGAAGAAAGTTCTCACTGGTTTTAGAAATTTTGCATCCTCACACCGTTATGCGCCGAAACGCATTTTGCGAGCTTAATATTGCAAATAGAGCAAAATGAATAAGTGCATCGAATGCAGGGGAGCTTATTTGATATATGCAGGTTTTTAAATTTTGAAAATCTGTCGTGTATTAAGGTTTTTATGGGAAGTTTTGCATTGAAAATGATGTACACAATATTTGATGACGTTTCGCACGCTAAAAATATCGCCCGCGAAATCCACTATCTTGTAGTATCGATGTACTGTTAAGAATACTTATATATAAGTTTTTTTTTATAGTTTTTTTTATAGGTTGAGACTTTGATACAAAAAACGATTGTCTGATGTTTATCTATACTTTCATCTTATATTTTAATCAGCAGCTCTCCCCTTTTCAATGCCATTGCATTCCTCTGAATGTCCTAATTAATGATAATTACTATTAAGCTGATTCGGGTACAATACACAAGAGGGCAGCAGCTGCAAGGTATCTACCAGTTGTCCCTTTTCTTCTGCTTTGTTCTCTTCTATTCCAATCTGCATCTACGGGTAATCTGCAACTAATTCATCTATGCAGTACATTTTTATCCAAACAACATAAAAATGCATGTATCTATCTATCTTTTTATATGTTCTTTCCATCCAATCTACGGGTCACTTACTTTGCTCTTATTATCTCATAGCCTACTATTAATTCATGGACTCCTCAATCTACCCCTCCCAAACTACTCATTGATCAGTTTTGAAAACATGCATAACATGCATGCAACTTGCCTATACACATTGCCTACAAGGTCCTTAGCCAGGTTTGGTGTGTGTAATTACAGTCAAAGAAACTGAAGTGATATTTTTGCTATAAATATTCGTCCCTCTCCTCACATGCCTTTACGGGTGTTATGCTAGTATTATTAAATAGATATAATATAATACTAAAATTACAAATATATAACTACTTAGGGTCAGTTGGGGAGGGGTGACCATTTTCTTGCAAAGTTTTGGTAAAATAAATAAATTCTTTCTTGGCAGTCTTGAAATAAATAATTTCAGGAAGGTTTTTTTTAACAAGGGGTTGCTTGATTTATAGGAGTGAATACTCAGGCGCTAGAAATAAACAATTTCCTGTCGAGAAAAACTCCAAGTCCCCCTCCCCCAGATTATTAACTGGTTGCCCCCTTAACCGAATGGACGATTGAATTGCAATATTTGCTTTTACTTCAAGAACAAAGTTCTAGCTTCATGTAGCTGAATCTAATGAGGTATGACATTGCACCAGGGTTGGCACAAAAAACCCGCCCCCCGGGTTTAACCCGGATTAAACCCGGGTTTAACCCGGACTGGGCAAAATGAGATATTTCCCAAAAAGTGGTCAAAATCCGGGTAAAATGTCAAATTGTCTTGCAAATAGCATGACAAACAGCAGAAATTGGGGAGCAAGGAAGCAGAACTAATATTAACAACAACCAAATCTCTTTTCTTTGTTATTTTACCACTATTGCACCTATCAGGCAACAACGCAAAAGCCAACTGATGCATTCACCCCGATAGTCTTGTCCGTCTAGATGTTAGACTGTGTTATAGTGTGTTACGCCTCTGAGGAACTAATAGTAAATTCATGTTAATATACAATTTAAGGGTGATTCGTCTGCTTTAAATTCTCTCGGTGTCAGCTTGAATGTCCAACCAAAATTAGAGAAGATTATTTTCAATAAATGTTGAGCTGGCCGGCAAACTAAGAAGACACAAAGATATGGAGCAATGTTGCTTTCCTTGCTCAGAGTTGAAAAGTAAATTTTCTAAGATGTAATGGGCGTTCAAATCAATAAAACCCGCTTTTAACCCGGATTTTGGGAAAAAACCCCGGTTTAAACCAGGTTTTGACCGGTGGCCCGGGCAAAATGAATAAAACCCGGTTTTTTTCCAACCCTGCATTGCACATTGGTAGAGTGGCATACTTCGAAATGAAACAAACATTATATCTATATATAGGGGCTTCTGAAAAAAAAGTGGAAATACTGGAAAATTGTTCTTATACGAAGCCATTTTTGACTATTATTGACAATAAATGGATCATGTCTATCGGGAGACTTAAAATAATTCTGCTTCGCACAAATTTGATCAAATTCCTTTTGATATAACACATTCCTGATACATACACTCACCAGCAAAAGAAACGCAACACTTGATTTTGGCCTATAATTTCGCAAAGAATTTTGAAAAAATGAAATGTGATAAAAGGTCAAAAGTCTAACAGGAAATGGTCTCAGCTGAATGATGTTTGGCATAAAGACCCTAATTGATCTAAGGATCAATACCATGCAAGGGTGAAAATTTCCTAAGTCGTAAAATCTTGGCTGCAGTGTTAAACAATAATTCATGATGGCAGGAAGGCACATGCAGGACCTCTTGTTGTCAGGTGTCATAGACAAGGATATTAAAACGAGGAAACGAAATCCTGACCATCCAAACTCCCCCAAGGCCAACCCAAGACCCTTCGGCCCTCGTCGTGATCCCCCTGCGAATGATGAAAGTGTATCTTTCAATCCCTATGGATGTGTCTACTGCAATGAGGGTGGCCATCGATCCTCACAGTGTCGCCACAAAGGCCCTGTCACATGCAACAAGTGCAAGAAACAAGGCCATAAAGCGAAACACCATACATTCTCTCCCTACTAGGATGCTGGCAATGACATAAGGGCCGCATCTGATGCTGTTTTCGCAGCAAACACCCCCAGCAACACTGCTTCCCCAATCGCGACTGACGTACTCTTCCCGAAACTCGCAGAATTCAGAAGAGACAATCCTAAAAATTTGATATTCGGCCACTATAACATAAACAGTCTACCTCCCAAATGTGAAGAAATTAAAGACATTCTGCGATGCAACTACATTGATATATTTGGACTTGTTGAAACCAAACTTGATGATCAGTTTATTGATGCAATGCTCAATGTTGATAACTATAACATGTATAGGCTTGACAGAAATCGTAATGGAGGTGGTGTAATGTGTTATGTAAATTCGAGTATACCACACAGAATAAGAAATGATATCAAGAGTAAACATCCCGCTATTGAGTGGTTACTAATTGAGGTTAAAACCAATAATGAAAAATTGTTTTTTGCTTTTATCTATAAACCACCGTCAGTGTCCAATTATTTGCTCTGTGATGAAATACAAAATATATGTGATAATGCTTTTAATGAATGTTCAACACTGTTTTTACTTGGTGATTTTAATGTCAATGTTTTATCTCCTAATCATAGCTTATGTGATACATTTGAATTATTTGATCTTAGGAATATAGTCAAGGAACCTACCTGCTACAAAAGTATTAGTAACCCAAGTTTACTTGATGTTATTGTAACAAACTCTCCAAGAAGGGTAGCTAGTCATTTAAATGTTGATATTGGTCTTAGCGATTTTCATCACATTGTATGCGCAGCAACCAAAATGCATGTCCCTAAGACTAATTCACGGGTCATAACATATAGGAGATTTAAGGATTTCAATGAAGAATTGTATTTGAAAGATCTTTCTGTTGCTCCTTTACATGTTAGTCAAATATTCAATGACCCAGATGATCAGCTGTGGTTCCACAACAATCTGGTCAAACAAGTAACTGACAATCATGCTCCAATTAAACAAAAACGTGTTAAAGGCAAACAAGCACCCTTTATCCATGGTGAATTACGCAAAGCCATTAATGTTAAGGCAATGTTTAGACGTAAATACAATAAACTTAAAACAAACACATTATGGCAATCATATCGCAAACAAAGAAACTTAGTTACAAAGCTTAAGCGAGATGCCATTAAAACATACTTCAATAATAAATGCAACAGTCAAACATCAAACAGTAAACAGTTCTGGGATACCATAAAACCTTTCCTTACCAATAAAAGTGGTCAAACAAAACAACAAATATCTCTCCTTGAAGATAATAAAGTCATCTCAGACAGTAATGAAGTGTGTAATATACTTAACAACTATTTTATAAATATAGCAAGCAATATTCCAGTACCCTTAAAAATAGATACTTTAACTACCCAACAAATTATAGATTCATATTCCAACCATCCCAGTATAAAATGTATAAATGACAATGTAACATCTCAAGACAATTTTAATTTTCAATCAGTGTCTCCTTCTCAAGTAAAACAAAAAATAAAATGTTTAAAAACAAATAAAGCAACTGGTTATGACATGCTACCTGCTAAACTAATCAAACTTGCTTCTGAAACTCTCTCACTCTCTCTTACACCAATAATAAACAATAGCTTACAATTAAATAAATTCCCATCAGGCCTAAAACCAGCAGTAGTAAGTCCTGTATACAAAAAGAATGATAACATGTTAAAGAAAAACTATAGACCAATAAGTATCTTAACATCCCTCTCTAAAATATTTGAAGGCATTGTTTGTGACCAAATGATGTCATACTTTGATAATATTCTCTCACCACTTCTTTCGGCCTACCGTAAAAAATTTAGTTGCAATAATGTTCTGATTCACTGCATTGAAGAATGGCGAAAATCACTTGATGATGGAAACATAGTGGCCACAGTGCTAATGGATCTCTCTAAGGCCTTCGATTCTCTGCCCCATGGCCTGCTCCTAGCTAAATTACACGGCTATGGAGTCTCCTTAAATTCATGTAATTTCATAAGATCATATTTAAATAATAGGCCACAGCAAGTTAAAATCGGCCAATATACAAGTTCATGGCAAACTCTCATTAGGGGCATTCCGCAGGGTTCCTTAACCGGACCCATGCTATTTAATTTCTTTCTAAATGACATCTTCTACTACTTAGGCACCAATAATATCTGTAATTATGCCGATGATAACACTCTTTATTTCTCAGGCCCCAATATAACATCAGTTAAACAAAATATCGAAAATGTTTCCAATAAAGCCATAGACTGGTTCTCCCTCAATTACATGGAGGCAAATCCAGAAAAATTCCAAGCCATGGTTCTCGGCCTGGACAATATAAATAACTTAACGATTAACATAGCCAACAACCAAATAGTCCCAGTAAACTCAGTAAAACTCCTAGGAGTCAATATAGATAGGGAATTAAAATTTAATATTCATGTAGCTCACATCTGTCAAAAAGCATCTCGACAAATAAATTCTTTAAAACGTATCTCCAAACACTTAAATGTAAATGTAAAGCTAAAGATATACCAGTCGTTCATAACATCAAATTTTAATTATTGTCCGGTAGTCTACCATCATTGCCTAAGTAAAGATACCAAAAAGCTGGAGAAATTGAATAAAAGAGCTCTATCTTTTGTGTATAATGATTTTACCTCTAGCTATAAAGACCTACTTAAAAATAGCAATAAGATTTCTCTCCATTTAATGCGAACTAAATGTATGATCGAATTAGTCTTTAAAGTCCTCATTTCTGCCTGTCCACCACTCAGCAAAGATTTTTTCAAATTAAAAAGTATCCCATATGATCTTAGAAGTAATAAAATACTAGAAATGCCTAAATTCAGAACTGTTAAATATGGACAAAACTCCTTTGGATACCAGGGTGCTAAAATATGGAATCTCATTCCATGTGCCACACAAGATATTCCAAATTTCAATGATTTTAAAAAGGCCCTATTGGCATGGAATGGACCAGAGTGTAAGTGCTCCACTTGCTTTTACTGTATTTACAAGAATGACAATGCTATGCTATCATATTTACAATGATTTTAACGTTTTTACCCCTTTGTTATTAATTTTTTAATGTCCATGACTCTATGTCATCCATTCATCTGTACATAGCCTCATCTTCCATACTCATTTTGGTCGACCAAAAGCTTCTGCTTGTGTTACTGTTTTTGTATACGACTTTAAATAAAATATATCTTATCTTATCTTATCTTATCTTATATAAGCAAAACTTATAACACAAAAATATGTGGCAGAATATTTTTATCCCATCAGAAAACATCATTGAAGCGGCTAACCCCCTGAAAATGGCCTGTCTCCACAAACATTTTCTTTGAAAGATCGCATCACAAAAACTAGTACAAGATCCTGAATTAAACTCATCCATACATGGAGACTTGACTGTCAGTCTTCTAAAATCGTGTTACCAATAGTTGAAATAATATTCTGTGTTAGAGCAGGAGATTGTTGTGTCAATGTCTCCAATATTGCATCATTAGCATCACACAAGATTTGTTTCTAGTAAAAATTAATGGGACACGCATTCTCTGAGAAAACCTTGTGTCTGTCGTTGTCTGAGAACCAAAGAAAATAACTACACTATCCGTATCACTGTGTCATTTATGTAAACCAAAACATTAGAGTATTTCTTTTTTCGCATGTCAGTTGTTTGATCTTAATTTGTAATTAGCAAACACCTTGCTGCTCTATTTTGACTACATATTTCTGGACCAGAATAATGTGTACATGTTTCTGGTGTTCATAACATCATTGCAAGCACAGATTGCCATACTGCCAGTTTTGCACTGGCC